>OY998271.1:43609184-44859184 GCA_963922045.1 Persicaria maculosa | reverse complement strand
CTTGAGAAGGGGTTATGGCTTGGCTGGATTATGCTTGCTTTCAGCATCTCATCCTCCATCTTTTCAATCTCATCTTTTTTATGATGGCCATATCGATATGGCATGACATTAATAGCTTGCACGCCTTTTTGCAATACAATTCGATAATTGATATTCCTTTTTTGGGGTAGCCCTTTCTTTTTCTCAAATACATCCTTATATTTAATCAGCAATTCCTTCAACTTCTCAGGTGTTTCCATAGACACAACAACCAACTGACCCTTATCATCACACACATCAGTTTCCCACACCAAGGCCCCAAACTCAACTTCATCTATTTTCTACAAAGAATGAAAAAAGACTTCGGTTTTTGTCAACAATAATGAGGTAAAGTACCTTAGCCCCATGTCAATTCCCCCTAAATCAAAAGGATTGTAGTCCACCTTCGGTTTAAAAGCGTCTAAGAGTAGGGGCAACTTTCTACAGATCCCATTTGATTCCACATTGAGCCCATTGCCAAGCTTTACCCTAAACTGTCTTATCTATTCTACCAGAATCTCCTCCAACTCCACCAAACTGTGGTTTACAAAGTTTTGACTCACTCCACTATCGATTAGGACAATCACTTTTCTCTCCCCTAACTTAGCCCAGATCTTAAGCGCTCACGGGTTATTTCCCCTTCCAAAGCATTAAATGACAAGTCTAACCGCCGTAGATTCTGATCATGATGAAACAGATCTCCTCACTCCTCGAACTCCCATATTTAGATCAATTCGAGTTTTGAGCTGGCGTCTCACAACTCCCCTTCTTCAAGCTTCAATAGCTTGAAAACTTTCTCATTACACCTATGAAGAGGAGAGTAGGGTTGTCTCATCAATCACACTAACACTCTTGAGTTATCAAACTGATCCTCACTTTCTCATTAGACCATGCTAGTTTATGAACAATTTAATTGAATTTTTTTAACACACATAGTCTATCAACTTCAACTACCCACCAACTATGTGTTACCAAACTGATCCTCACTGTATCTTTTTTCCTTTTTAAACCAATACATCGATTAGATCATTGCATCAACAAAAGAGTCTAAGATTATTAAGTCGTGGGAATTCATCTCCTCACAACAGGAAAAAGAAAAGGTCTCAAATAGGTTAACAATCATTGATAACATGTCTTGATAATAGGTGTGATCCGTGATGGTTAATCTAGAGAGGAAGAATGGTAGAAGCTTGGCAGAAATCAGGTAAAGGGATTGATTAGCAAGAAAGAATGGTAAAATCTCTTAGCAGCAGTTCTTGCAAAGTTGCACCCAAAAAGATAACTGAACAAAGAGTACTAGATCAGCTTTACATAGCACACCCATCAAAACTGATTGCGTATTTTGTGTAAACTGTATATTGAAAGTCAACTATCTAGTCTTTTAAAATCTCTTGGTGTTTCTTAACGTAATTAAATAGGGCATTAGCCCTTCCTCGTGGCCAAAAAAAATCTCTTCATGAAAACAAAAAACAAAAACTATGAAGCATTGTTGTCTATGTGAAGAAACTTCTCGTGGTCAGAAAAATAAAAAAGAATTAAGATTTGAAAAAAAATACGCCCCCAAAAAGAATCTTCAACTTGAACATTGAATTTCTTCATCCTCCAGAACGCCTGGTAAGAATTAAAAGCACAAAACGCATATGATATAAGAGCTAGGATGTCGACTTGGGATTGGGAAATGTTTCTTGCCAAAAGGAATTGAAATTGTGGCTCGGGGAAAGATTCAGTCATACCAGTGTGGCTTTTGAACTTGCCTTCAGCTGCTGAACATTTTCGTATATGCTTTCTTCTCTCGAGTGTGTCGCTCAGCAATCTAAGTAATACCAAATTTTAGAGTGCGTGTGATTGCAGGTTTCCACTGACATTAATTTAGGCCTTCACTGCAGATGTTGACTGAATAGACAAATGAAAAGATCACTTACCTTCTTTTTTGCAGCAGCTAGCTCTTTCTTCACCACAACTGAAGGGGAGTCATGAGCCACAAGAGAAGAAAAATAGTTCAATCAATATTGTAAATAAAGAATCGTGAATTCTTATTAAGAGGGTGAAATTTACCATTACTGGGCTCCAATTCTGAAGCCCTCGAGAAGCTTTCAACAGCCGCATCTATCTCATTCAGTGTCATGAGTGCCTGCTCAAAAGCAAACAGTAAAAGACAAGTTACAAATTGAATTAGACAGTTTTTCAATCCTTAGTGATGTATGTAACCAAGACCTATGAAACTGTTAATGACCAGCTTATCATGCAAGTTGATACCAACCTGCCCCTTGCGAAAATGAGCCTTCACACTAGTCTGGTCGTCACGAATTGCCAAATCAGTGTCCCATAGTGCCCCTTTCATATCTCCTAATTTCAGCTTGCAAGCCTAGCAATCGAAAACAACCATTTTTGGTGGGATCATATCAGAGTTCATAAGGCAATACCAGTTTCATATATAAGGAGGCACCATTTTGAAAGAGATAACAGATGCCTTGAACCGGTAAATATATATAATGTGGGTGTAACCAAGTTACAAAGAGATAACAGATGCCACTCACAGAACAATTCGTATAAATCTGAGCCCTCGTTTTCCTGAGAGATATGCAGTTTTCTGTGTATATCCAATCCAAAAGAGAAATCAGGTTTGCTAATCAGAACAATAGGATGTCAAGTTTTAGACAACTGGTGAAATGGTTACCTGCATCAATTCCTTCTGTTTCCCAGCAAATATCCAAGTAGCGCATAGCTTTCCAATATTTCCAAAGTGCCATCTTATAGTCACATTTCTGCATACAATCAATCATCAGTTGTGTGATTTGCAGGTGGATCAAATTCAGTTAACACATTCTTCCCAAAAATAAAACACCTTAAATCTTTCATTCCCAAATGCCTTAATGCATTCTACTGCAGAGATCCACCAAGATAGCTCCTCTGACTTCACATCAAGGTCAGCTGGCCAGTCAGGATAGGTGTCACCGTCCTTAAAAAAATTTGATACTCCGTCATCTGCACCTTCTGGAATTTCTCCACAATCAGCAATAACCATATCAGGCAAAGGAGATTCATTTGCAGCATGCTCCATGCAGCGGATCACACCTAACCCCTTGATGACTCTCCCAAACACAACATTCTTCCCATCCAGGTGATGTGCTTGTGTTGTGGTGATATAAAACTGCGACCCATTGGTGTTGGGACCTGAATTAACCATCGCCAGGATCCCTTTCCTCTCGTGCTTCAACTGAAAATTCTCATCTTCGAATGTCAAGCCATAGATGGATTCTCCCCCAGTGCCATCTCCACAAGTTATATCACCCCCTATTATCATAGGACCTTTCAGTATCTGATGGAAGCGAACACCCTGTACATTGAGTCATCGTTAGCACTATTCTGTCCTAGAAAATACAGTTCTACATGGACATAGAGCAGCTCAAGACTATAGAAATTGATAAGACGAAAGAGGTCACAGATTCACATAATCACTTACTGAAAGGGATTTGGGGAATTGGTATCACTATCTAATCAGATTACCAAATATTTCTCCTATGAAAATCGATATCAGCTATGATTCATAACCATACCTAGATACTACCTATGTTACTCGGTATTAGTCATTTCCATGTCTTGTACCTCTACTGATCCTCATTCCACAAAAAATTTCATGATGGAAAAAGAATGTATTATCAGAGTAGACAGCAAGGAACTCTGAATCATTTATTAGAATCTTCTTCCCGAGGTTTAGAGAATCGCAGTATCATCTAAACCAATGTAACAGTAAGGAATCAAGGTTACAGAATATATTAAGATGAATAGCGCAACTCCGCATTTGGGTCGGTGGTATAAGAATCTGAAGCAATATTGCGTCTGATTTAGGATGAAAATGCTCAATAATAACATCATCTCCTGCTGGAAAACGAAGGCCGAATAATATAGAGCAGTGAAATTGATGTTACAACAGAGGATGTAAACAAAGAAAACAATCAAGACGACAAAAGCCGACGAAAGTAAAATCGATTGCTTCATTGGACACGGAAACCTGGAAACGAAAAGCAACAGACGGATCCACTAAGAGAGAAACGCAACTAGTTGAAGTGAGAGAGAGGACCTTGTAGTGGAGAGGGAGACCGGAAATAGGAGAAACGCCGAGTTCACCGGTGCAAAGAGCCCTGAAATTGTCGGAGGTCTTGGGAACGACGTCGTTGTAGAGCTCGATAACCATCCGACCTTGGAGATCTCCTCCAACGCTGATGTCCATGAAGCATCTCGGCCTAACCCCCATTGTCACTCGATGTGCCCTAATTTGAAGCTCTCCCGCAGTACAGTGCAGTGCAAAGCAAAACTGCAATCAAAGAGGGAGAGAGGGAGGGAGTGGGGTTTAGGGGGTTGGGGTTGTGCAGTAATCAGGATTCAGGAAGAGGACTCAGGGAGGAGTGCAGCAAGCAACTGCGCGGCGTTATAAATGCTACGTGGGGTACGGACGATTTCCTCTCTGAGACTAAAATTGATTGCCGCGCGGCGTTTTGTGATGACCTCTTTTTTTTTTTCCTTCTCTTTCCGCTTCTTCTTTTTGTCTTTTTCTCCGTTAAAAAAAAGGGTTTTCATCGTCCGTGGAGTTCAACTTTTGGTCGCAGTGAGGGGACGACTATAATCTCTCAAATGCTCAGTCATGTAAAGAGTTAAAAATTATACAAAATAGTAAAAAGAATTTATTAATTTTTTTTTACAAATTACATGTCAAAGAGCGACAGAATCGATTGAATTGGACTAACAATAAAAAAAAATCTTACATTTACGATCGAGTAGCGTATAAAGTTGCATTTTCCATTTACCCTTGCCAACCTTTTTTCCACACATTTGTAAACCAAGTTGTTGAGGCATGGGCCAAATACATTCATCCATTTGAAACCGTCAATCTTAAAATTAGGGGTAAGCACAAATTTCGCAAATCTCGTTTCGTCTCGCACCCCGTCCCGATCCCGTCCCGATCCCAGTGGGACTTAGAGAAAAAAATTTCAATTCCGTCCCGCAAAAGTTACGCGGGACGGGACGCGGAACGGAGGATTCGAATCCTGCAAATCCCATCATGTCCCGCATATATATAATTATATATTTTAATTAAAATTAATAAAAATATACAAGAATATATTTATATTATACCTTCAAAATTATTTAAACCCAAAATTTAAAATAATAATAAAAAACTCAAAATATATAAGAAAGGACTTACTGATTTTTTATGTATGGGATTTTCATTCTTTGCTACTACCTACTACTGTTGCTATTTCCTACTGTATTTTCATTATTTGGATTCAATTTGTTGCTATGCCTACTGTTTTGTTTATGTAATGGGATTATTAAGTTATTATGCATAATTTTAATTTGCATCTTTCTCTTCGTTATTTTTGGATTGTGTTTTATTCATTTTTTACGAGGGACAAATTCCGTCTCGTCCTGATCCCGTCCCGTCCCGCGAGGGATAAGACCCGGTGGAATTTGGAAAAAAAAAATTCAATCCCGTCTCGATCCCGTCCCACAAAAAATACGCGGGACGGGACGCGGGATTACCCCAATCTCGTCCCGTCCCGTCTCATGCCCACCCCTACTTAAAACCTAATCTTATCACAAACTTACAATTATAAATTCTCTTTCAAATGATTTATATTATCATATAATCCATGTTAACAAAAATTGAATAATCTTTATCTTGTAACCAAATACTAACCTAATTATAATAGATTGATATAATATATACTTGGCAGTGGTGAATACAATCAATAATTTTGCCTTTTATCAAATATTTTTTTAATTTAAATAAACTTGTTCTTCACACCCCGTGCAACTAATTAATTTGGATTTTATGATCGCCATATTCAAATAAAGGTTGTTTTACATAAATATACTAACTCTAATCTCAATTTGCATAAATATACCATAGGATGATTGTTTGTATTTGACCACAATTTGACATATTTTTGCACAAGAAATAGTCACCCAAAAGGGGAGTTTCTTTCTCCGGCCTATTTTCAAAAGGCTATGGACCACATTTAATGCACGAAGTATTAATGGACATTAATAGTAGATAATCATTAATTATAGAAAATGTTTCGAAGTTGGACTATCCTTAAAAGGGGTTTTAAAGCTGCACACATAGTAGTTTTATGTTTACTTGACATTCAAATAAAATATCGTGACACCAACAAGTTATTGCATGCCGGCGGAAGAACACTTACATGTGTCACAAACATTTATGAAAAGCAAAATATTTTCATGGGTAAATATAGTTTTGTTATTGTTACTCTGTACTTTGAACATCACTATCCATGATTGATGACACCATGTGTAGTGTCGAATAACCCACCAAATTTTAAAGGGACATAAGGATTAAACTCCTTTTCCACCATATTTTAAAGAGAGATGATGGGTTAAATTTACTTTTCACCAAATTTTAAAGAGAGATGGGGAATTAAATTCATCTCCCACCAACATTTAAAGAGAGATGTGGCTTAAATTCCCTCCCCATTTCTGTTTCAAATGGTAGAAGAGAGATAACACATTTTTTCATTATAAAAACATGATACAATCTTGCGTGTCAAAAAAGACTTACTTGTGTCATTAGGTTCCTGAGAAATACAATCTTGTTATGGGTAAGTTTAGTTATGTTGGTGTAGTTGAACATTTTACATTTTTTCCATATCATCAATTACATTATTAATGTCAGCCCTTACAATATACATGTTACCTATTACATTCTCCATGTCACCACTTAGAAATTAATGTCAGTCATTCCATTCCACAAACATATCAACCCCTGTCAACGGCCTCCATAAGCCATCATCTCAATAGCGTTATTGACCTTGAAATCTTTCGTCAACGGCCCCCACAAGCCTTGTTGTTTCAACAAAGCTCGCATCTTTATTTACCACAAATTAAAATTGTTTCTCCTAGTGAACTTGTTGATCTTCACGTTCAAAAATGACATCTTTCCTGCGCACTGCAAGTGACAACCCTAACCCGCTCTGATACTAGTTTGTTGCGACAAACTCGAAAGATTCGAGAACAAGAACAAAAAGAACACGCGGATTTATGTGGTTCACCGATAATGTGTTGTACCTCCACGGGAAAGGAGATCAATTTTATTAGTGGACAAATAGGGTTTTTGGAGGATACAAACAAGTTGTGCTGAATACATTTAGAGTATGCATGTAAGATACTATAATTTTACTAGTGTAAGTCCCGTCTTGTGAAAGAAAATATTATTAAAATGTAACATTGAATACAAAAAATCTGAATTATAATGTGAGAATTGGAAAAAAAAATAATGTTCAATATTGAGTAAGGAAAAATTAATATTGTCTGTTACTGTTTACATTGATCTTTTATTTACCATATTGTTAATATATATTACAATATATAGTTTTCTTAAAGGTTTTAAAATTATTGTCCAACTTGTTCTTTTTTACTACGTATTGTTTAAAAATATCTTTTGTTAAAACTTTAATTTATTTTAACAAATTGATCCATAACTTTGTTTTTAACAAACTAAGTAAAAAAAAAACCCTACCACTAATAAATCCAATACTTTCTTAACTATAGATTTTTTTACCAGTCTTGTGTCCCATAAATTTATTTTAATATTATTTAAGTTTGTTTTTCCAAGTAGAAAATTTAGTGTTTTGTTATTATTTAAATTAATATAAATTATAATATAATTAAACCAATTTATGGGTAGATAGATTTAAAAAAAAAAGTAACCAAAATATAAATAGATTATTCTTCCAATAAATAATCTAGATAAAATATAATTTCAGCTATCAAATATAAATAATCTAATAACTAAATTTCTCCTTAAAAAGTGTTAATTACTCCATCATTTATTGAATTTGTGAGAGATTTATCAATAGTTATATTATAAATTTTTGGAGATATATAAATGAATAAAATTAATTGAATATAATATGATATATAATAGATAGATTAATTGTCTTACTTGCTAAGATTTTAATCAAATAACATCTATATCTATATTATATATTTTTCTGAAGAAATATCTTTTAGTTAGATTGAAATTCCCTAATAATAAATATATATTATATTTAATCAACGTATTATTTTAATAATTATTTTTGGTTGGAGAAAATTTCATAAAAATTAATCACAAGCTACCACATAGGACGATATAAATTTATTTTAGTACGTATATGTATATAGATATATGTAAAGATATGCAGGAGAAGATGCTTTGTGTATATTGATGTAACGTTTATATAATATACACGAGAGTAGAACCCTAGTTCTTATCTCTACAAGATATGATCTTATCAAACTAAAGGATAAAGATAAATACAAAAGATTCTATCTGTATTCACAATACACAATCTCAACTAACAGGACCCGCAAGCTCATGGGCAAGGAAGAACATGAAGCTTGGAATGCAAGGACTGAACAAGGGCAGTGTCAAAGGCCTTGGTGAAGATGTCAGCAACTTGGTCAAGAGAGCGAACATGACGGACAACAAGCTCATGCTCAGCCACCTGTTCGCGGACAAAATGATAATCAATCTTAATGTGCTTGGAATGCTGATCGAAGACTTGATTAGCCAACAAAAAAGGGGTACTCAGGTTATCATAGAGAAGAATTGGAGCGCAAGGTATGGGGATGACCATCTCATTGAGCAGTTGCTAAAGCTAGATATTTCAGCAGCGGTGAAGGCAATGGCATGACACTCGGCCTCAGTGCTAGAGCGAGCGACAAACTTCTACTTCTGTGATGACCAACTGATTAGATTGCCCCCAAAGTATATGGCAAAGTCATGCTGGGAGTGACAATCGTTCGGGTTTGATGCCTAGCCGGCATCAGAGAAGGCAACAAGGCGCTGCTCATAAAGGCCCTGAAGTTGGAGACCAACTGAAAGGGTGCCCTTCAGATAACGAAGGACCCTCTTGACAGACGACCACTGAGTTTCTGTTGGATTATGCATAAACTGGTAGACTCTATTGACCGCATAGGATATATTCGGACGAGTAATAGTAATATACTATAATGCCTTGATAATGTTGCGATAGAGATGGGGGTCAGAGAAAGGATCACCATCTTGACGAAGCAGAGATCCAAGCTCCCCTGGGGAAGCAATTGACATGGCTCCAGTCATGGCACACCGATCTATAATGTCAGCAATATACTTCTGTTGACTCAAATGAAGACCATCAGTATACCGTGCAACTTGGATACCAAGAAATTAGTGCAGAGAGCCAAGATCTCTAAGTGAGAAGGCGTGATGAAGACTGGAGACAAAGGCATCAATGAAGGAGGATGAGAGCCAGTGATGATCAGATCATCAACGTACACAAAGACATGCGACAGATGAGAACTGGCCTTCTCAATGAACAAATAAGAATCATAAATATAGCCAGAGAAGCCCTGGTGAAGGAGGGCGGCACAGAGCTTGTGGAACCAGGCTCGCGAAACCTGTTTGAGGCCATACAAGGCCTTTCGAAGATGGCATACATGAGGGGGCCTGTATGAGGCTTGAAAGCCTAGTGGTTACTCCATATACACCGTCTTAGCAAGATTGCCATGAAGGAAGGCGTTGTTAATATCAACCTGTCTTAGAGGTCAGTCATGAGTAACAGCTAAGCTCAGGATGAGACGAATAGTGGTAGGCTTAATAACTAGACTTAATGTGTTAAAGTAGTCAACACCACCACCTGGTTGAAGCCTTTCGCCACGAGACAAGCCTTGTAACGATCAACAAACCCACCAACCTTTGTCTTGACCCTGTAAACCCGCTTGCAACCAATAATGTTAGCACCAAGAGGCCTAGAAACTAAGTCTCATGTCCCATTAGTCATTAAAGCATCATATTCAAACTGCATAGCATACTGCCACTAGAGGCTTTTTGAGGCTTGGTGAAAGAAGCGAGGTTCGGGGTGAGCAAGGAGAGCTAAAGGAAGTGGATACTTGGTAGTTGTAAGGCTTTAGGTTTGAGGTTGTTTGTTTGAGCTCAAGTTGCCTTTGGGTGGATAGAGGTGACCGACGAGCGAAACCATGTGGGGGCAGCCGGTACAAGGGATGGTGGTGGTGAAGAGGTGGGTGATGGAGTGAAGGGTGAGTTATCGGGGGTGGTTAGTAGCGAGCTAAAGCCAGCAATAGTAGGAACCGAGGGCTGTGACATAGGGGATGACTCATTAGAAGAAGAGGAAGGAGATTCTAAGGAAGGAGGACTCAACATGGGTGACGCGGGGGTGAAAGGGGAGGATGCAGAAGTAGGTGTGAAAGACGCGCCCTCTGTCACAACCACGTCGGTACCCGCAACACCTGTCGTGCCCATATTAGTACCAGCGACCTCTGTCACTCTAGTCGATCCCGACATGTTAAGTCGATATCGACTGCCTTTCAGTGCTTATTGGCTTCTCGTTTTGACTTCGATTCCACTCCAATTCCTATACATTTAAACCAAAACTTGTGCAGACTCTATTTCTTGCACGTTAGCCCATTCTACACAAATTTGCATTATTTTCAATCTATAATTTAGGAATTGAATAGAATATGAAGTCAAAATATGGAATTAATGCGACTAGAAATATGTACATCATAACACCTCATACTTAGACTTGTTTATCCTCAAACAATGACCAACACCTACAACACATCCTTCAAGTCTTTGCCCTTGTCAAAAGCAACCTCATAAGTGGTAGCAAAGCAAAGCAAATGAATTTAACGTCATCACACATATATGAGTGATCCATAGGCATAGGCAATTTTTAATCCAACCTCACAGTGATAATGTGTTTTCACTCAACTCTCAATGTGTTTAGGCTATGAAGATCAACTCTCAACTCAATTCCATATACAAACTCATAAACATTGCAATTTATAATAATCCACTTCGTAACCAATTATGTAAATGCAAACAAGAACCACCGGGAAGACTTTCGCTCAATGGAAGAGTTCAAAGAAGACTCCATTCGGCGGGGTTGTAATGGGGCTTGGTAAGGAATAAAAGATATGGAATTATTTGGCTATACGGTGCTTAATAAAATTTGGGAATTAAGACTCCTAAACTTCAACACAACTCAACCAAACCATGTCTCCCAAAATAATGCACTTTTCAAACTTACTTTCTCATGATGAACTTCAACCTTTCTTTCAAACCCAATATCTCTCAAAAATATAAATCTTGCATAAAATAAAAGAACTAAGGAGTAATTGGCTCATGCACTTATTCATAATGTAGATACCTCTTTTTTTTAGGATTTTTTTTGACGAAAATCAATAAAATAAAATAATAATGTGCATTTATAATGTGAGCCAAAAATCCTTTTACAAATATGTGACAAGATGCAAATATTCTACCAACCCATAATTTTTCTTTACTTAAAACCAAACATATGCACTTTCTTTCCACAAGACATTATTCTAATCAATTCTAAGTCTCAATTCCCAAATGGGGTCAGGCTCAATTCGGCTAGGGATAATTTTGTGGAGTTTACAATATATAGGCTTAGGCTAATGTTTTGGCTTCAAGCAGAGATAATGCAGGGTAGGTAAAGAGAGGATAAAAGTGGCTTAAAAGATGCCTCCATCATTTAATTCCCATCTACATAGACATATGTATATGTATGTATGTGTGTGTGTATATATATATATGCTTTGAATAACTATCACAACATTTAGAGATGGATAGGAAGAGTAAATTCACTCAAGAAAGCAGAGGGATTTTTAATGTTCTCCCTATAGGCCAAAATTCTCACTATGACAATTTTGTTGGATTTTGCTTTTAGTCTAGGATCATATGTGCTCAATTTCATCACAAGTTCACAATCTACATAAAAACAATTTCAAGGACTTAGGCTAAACCATCCAAATATGTCATAGGATTTACATGATCAAGTCAGCTATTGGGTTTTTACCATTGGACATCTAAATAGGGTCTAAAACTAATAAATATGCATTTTTTTCTTTTTGACATTTTATAAAATTTTTTGGATTTTTGTATTTTTATGAACTAATAAACTAAGAACTTGAATTAAAAATCCATAAACTTTAAACATGAATGCAATAAAATTTAAAATAAGCCAAGTTTTGATCAAAAGCCAAAGACATGTTTCATCCTCACCTCATACTTAAAATATACAGTGTCCTCACTGTATTAAAAAAACAAGGGTGAAGAGAGAAAATTACAGAGTAACCTATTGATCAGGTCAATTTCAGGTTCTGTTGATGCCAGTAGTCGATGTCGAGTAATAGGGTCGATGTCGACAACATCTGTGTGTCGAAGAAGAAGAATCTCGAAGTTGAGGGTCGCCAGTGGTGGTCGATATCGAGGGGCCTACTCGATATCGAGTGCAGTATTTTGCTCCTGAATGATCGATCTCGATCACAGGAGATGGCTCGACCCTACATCGACTGACTTAGCCGATCTCGAGTGCCTTTGCAGGAACTTCGTTTCTCCTTCGTTGTTCCTTATGCTTTGCAACCTGAAATTCTTGATAGAATATAAAATATAAAGCCACGATGTATCAAAGTTTCCAAAACCAAAATTCAAAATCCAAATCCTAAAAATCTCTAAGCGAAAAATTTAAAGTTTTATTTACAAACTCTAGATTTTTGAGTCGCTAGGCCTACTTCTTCGTCAATGCATCAAGACCCATTAAGGTAGGGCCCCTTCAAGCTCGTTCCTTCTCCCGGCTCGTCTAGGTTCTTTTGGTAATAGCCAAGCTCGGCAAATAAGGCTTCTTCTTCATTAGGCTCTTTATTTGGATCTTTCCTTCTTTTCCTTGACCTAATCTTGATAACATGAGCGAACCATGGAGATTTGACTCTCCCATTAGTGGAATCATCAGTAATGGATAGAGGAGAGTTGGAGATCATACATGAGCTTAACTTTCGAGCCCGAAACAACGATCTTCGGGCTGAGGGTCAGTCGACATCGACATTGGGGTGTCGACATCGTGGTCTGCAGTCGACGTCGAGTTGGTGTGGTCGACATCGGCAGTGGGGACCCCATACTTAGGCTCCTGACAACTCGGGTGATCTTTAGGGTTACTCGACATCGAGATGGCTGTGTCGATATCGAGGTCTTTGGTCGATCTCGACTGGGAGCAGTCGATCTCGACTCTTTTTGCAGCTTCTATTCTCGCCAACAAGTAATTGCGAAGCTTCTCCTTTGTAGGGGTGAGCCCAACTTCTTCATAGAATCCAAGGGTGAAGACTCTTTATATTGCCTCCTCACAAGGGATATAGTCCTTGCTTATGCCTATGTTCTTCACCTCCAGCCTTTTTGTCTCATTGATCGTCGGGTTGAAGTGAAACTCGACGATTTCATTGTCGATTCTGAACGTAAGGGTGCCATTCCTCACGTTGATGTTGGCATTAGCGGTTGCTAGGAAGGGCCTACCAAAGATGATAGGCACGAGAGGGTCTTCCATCATGTCTAACACAATGAAGTCCATGGGTATAAAGAACTTGCCCACCATGACAAGGACATCATCCACGACCCCTATGGGTCTCACGAAGGAGTTGTCCGCCATGTAGAGCTTCATGTTGACGGGCTCCAATGCTTCTAATCTAACTTGTTTCCATATGGATAGGAGCATCAAACTTATGCTAGCCCTTAGATCACAAAGAGCTTTGAATTGATGCTTACCTACCCCTACCATCACAACAAACTTTCCTGGATCACCTCGCTTTTCAGGGAATTCAATTGAGTTGCATTCTCCGGCAAACTCAATGATGGACCTCTTCTTGGATAGGATGTTCTTTAGGAACCTCATGTATGTCGGCATCTCGTTAAGAGCTTTTGTGAGTGGGATGGTGACGTTGAGTACTTGTATGTCGGCATCTTTTATGTCGGCATCTTGTAGGATCTTTATAAACGCCTAAACTTGGTGTCCGTCGGGTCTTTTAATGCCTTGGATGGGAATGAGAGTGCTTTGGTTGGCTTTGGAGCTAAAGGAGTCAATTTTGGCTTTCTGGACTGGTCGACCTCGACAGGGGTGTCGATATCGACTGGATTGGTCGGCCTCGGAGGAGTCTGAAGCTGTTGTCGATCTACGGAGGTGTCAACATCAACAGGGGTATTGATATCGACTGGATCACTCGATATCGAGTGCTTCTTTGGCTCCATTGTGGGCTTTGCAGTGGGCGCGACATCGAGCTGGTGTTCGACGTCGATAGGGCCATCGATATCAACCGGGTGGTCGACAACGACTACGTTTTTTAGTAACTTCTCCTTTGCTCCGTGGCTAGTGCAATTGGCGTCCACTCCTTATATTGACAACGTCAATGTGTCCGGCTTGCCCCTTTGGGCCGCTAGTTGACCCAATTGGGTCTCCATGTTTTTCCTCCAAATGTCCATCTCCCTAATCTGGGTGGTAAGATGGTTGAGCACTCCTCTGCTCTCCGCATGGTTCTGCCTCATCTCATCAAGGATGAGTTGGACATCGTCTCTCCTTTGCTCTCTTTCCAGATGGCCTGAAGCTCGGTAAGGTGGAGGATCCCTAGGGTTGTATTGGGGTGGTGGATTTCCCCAATTTTGGTATCCATGGCGATTGAGATTCCTTATGAACCTCACCTCCTACTGAGTCTCCACTAGATCTACTTGCTCCGTGTGGGGGCAAGCGGTGGTGATGTGCCTCTCGAAGCTGCATTCAGCGCAGGGTTGGTTGGCAGAGAGGAACTTGACTCGGTTTTGCAACCTCCTTAGTTAATCTTTCATGAATTGATCTTTGACATTGGGACCAATATCCTTGGAGGGCTCATATAGTGGAATCGATGGGGCGGGCCTTGAGTCAGAGGCCGCAAGAGTCCCAAAGGTGTTGTCAAATTCCCCTATTCTCTCTATGATATCCCAAGCATGTTGCGGTGGGAGTTCAAGATACCCATAGAAGGTGTAGGTGTTTATCCTCTCCTTAGTGGCTACGTCCAGGGCGTTGTAGATGATCTCCTGGATGATGTAGGGTGGTTGCCCGTGTGTAGAGCAGGACCTCAGAAGCTCCTTAAATCGTTCCTATACTTCCGCCAGGGTTTCATGAGGTTTTTGCTTGAAAGCCATGATCTTCTGATGAATAACCGCCGTCTTGGATGGTGGGAAAAACTTGTTTAGGAATACATCCTTGACTTCATCCCACATGCGGAGCAATCTTGGGGCTAGGCTCTCCAACCATGCTAGTGATTTCCCTGCAAGAGACCAACGAAAAGCCTTTAGTTTTACATATTCAAGGTTTTGTCCATCAACAATAGTGTCGCAAAGATCAAGAAAGGTCGTTATATGCTCTAGAGGGCAATCATTAGGTTTTCCCTCAAATTGATGTCTCCTAATTTCAGTTAAGAAGCTAGGTTTAATTTCAAAATTCAAGTGAGGGATAAGAATAGCCGATTCAGGCACAAAGAGCACTGGGTGCATGTATTGCTTGGCATTCTGAGGGAGGGCATTGATTTGGGCTTCATATCACCTCCTTGCTTCCTTCTCCCTGTCACCACGATTCCTTTGTGCCGCCTCTCTAGCGGTAAAGTCCTCGATTTGCTTCTTTAGGTGCTTAATTTCCTGAGCTCGGGCATCCGCGTCAGCCATGGCACTTTGAACTCTAGATCGTAGATAGAGATAATGCTAAGGGTCTTCTATTCCTTCAAATTCAGGCGTGCGAGTAGTGCGTCGCATACATCAACAAGATAACACTAAAAAAGGACGTGAGAATAGACTACTAGGGCGCGATTGATCGCCTCCCCCGCAACGGCGCCAAAATTTAATGTAGGGAGGACTTGAATTGAAATATATAGTAAAATATGATAACAATTGCAACCCTTAGCCTTTTCAAATATATTCAAGACTCCCTGTTGTAGTAGTAGGGAATCAGGATCGATCCATGTGGAAGCGTGTCAGCGGGATCCTAGATAGTCCAAATATATAGCACGTTTATGTCGACCAGAAGCCTCGATCTCAAGTTGTTCACTCGAGGTCGATGGTGGCTGTCGATTCCTAGCACAGCAGAAGACCTGTAAAAGCAAAAATATAAGTCGATCTCGACCTAGGGTATCGATATCCAACGTCAGTAACTACGTCGAACGACTCAGAAGACTATCGGTCGATACAGGGGCACTCGATATCGAGTAGTTCACTCGATATCAAGTTCAGATGCAGGAATAGATATGGAAGTCGACACAGAAAACCGTCGAGCCGATATGGGTGTGTCGATATCGACCTGTTGTGTCGATATCGAGTGGTCCTACAGAATTGTTAGTTTGCCGGCTAAGATGGTCGAAAACGATAGGATGGGAATAGAAGTATGGACATAAATAACAGAGATTTTTAGATGAATATAAATATATATAAAAAAGAAACCCCTAAGGCTAGGGTTCACCATAACGTTAACCAAAACATGCATAAGATAAGCAAGACGGACAATTGCGCTATCTCACCCGAGGGACAAGCTTTTGCCGTACACCACCGATTAGGAATACTTTTACAAATAAACCTAATTGTCTCTACCAATTTTATGTTTATAACCCAAGTTGTTAACATGAATCCCTTTTCTTGCGATAAGGACTAAACAAAAAATCGTAGGAGATGATCAAGACACAACGATATCAACATCAAGTACTTACCTCAAGCACACATGGATAATGTCGGGCTCACCCCGACCCTAAGAGCTTTAGGGAACTACTCGCTCTTCATCGAAACAAACATCTTTGCTTGAAAGGAAATAACTTGCATTAAATAAACCTTTGAAACTATACAACTTCAACGTCGGCTTTCGCAAACGCCAAACCCTAAAGCTTCTCCTAAGACTACTTTGTATTCGTGAGATTGTGTTGTGGAATAGAATGAATAAAAACCAGCCCCCTAGGGCTTTATTTATAGCCTACTAATCCTTACTAGCCAAGGAAAGTAGTCCTAATCCTACTAAAACTCCTATTCTAAATTCTATCCTATCATAGATAGGATGAAACATTATTATGGTAATTAATAAATATCCTAGGGTAAAAAGAAAAGTTCCCTAGGACATAATCTATCTAAGATATATGATAAAATCGTGGCCTCCAAGATATATCTTCAATCCGCGTTCTCAAACCGCGTACAATCCGTGGACACTTCTACTCGATATCGACATGTCCACTCGATATCGAGTACTTCATTTTTGCTCAATCTATCTTGGTTCCATTCGACTTCTGGTGTGGTGTCGATGTCGAGTTCCTCACTCGATCTAATGTCATGTCGAGTGCTCTCCAGTAGGTTTTGTTGTCTTGGCTTGACACTTGGTGTCTACATCGATCACTCTAGTCGATCTCGACATGTTGAGTAGATATCGACTGCCTTTTAGTGCTTCTTGGCTTCTCGTTTTGACTCCGATTCCGCTCCAATTGCTATACATTTAAACCAAAACTTGTGCAGACTCTATTTCTTGCACGTTAGCCCATTCTACACAAATTTGCATTATTCTCAATCTATAATTTAGTAATCGAAGGGAATATGAAGTCCAAATATGCAATTAATAAGACTAAAAATATGTACATCGCCCTACATATGTTCTTAATAACACAAGAATTAGCATGAAATTCAAGATAAGCATTGTTATCCCAACAAATTTGAGATACACTCAACAAATTTTTGGCAAGATTTGGGACAAATAGAAATTTTTGGCAAGATTTGGGACAAATAGAATGTTATTGAATTTGAGGGGATGGGGAGCACATGGAATAGAGAGAATAGAGTGCCCTAAACGAGTAATGGGGAGTGCCATACCATTGCTGACAACTAAATTGCCATTGCCATTGTAAGGGGAGTGCGACTGAAAGGCTCCCAAATATGCAGTAGCATGATTGCTAGCCTCGGAATCAACAATCCAAGGGTCAGCGATCTCCGATTGAGACTTGAGAGGTAGCAAAATACGCAGCCTGCTGGAGTGTTTAGACCAAGACAAAGCCTCCTGAGTAAGGCGATGAGTCACCAAGAAGTCAGAGAGATTGAGGCATTGGAAAAAGTTGAACGCCTCGTGGCCCTGCTTGGTGCAAATATGTCAAATACGACGATGTTGATCAAAACCAATGGAAGAGGATCTGCTAGCAATAGGAGAGTCAAAGTGATCGAAGTTGGGGCGATCAATGGAGTTGTACTCGTGGCCTCCTCTGCCGCGCCCGCGTCCACACCCCTGCGCTGCAGCAACATTAGCCGTGAGTTGCTCGATGTCGATGGATGGGCGAGAGTTTTCCCCTAAGTGTTGCTTCTCTTGCAAAAGATGGCTGAGAAGTTCATCAGAGGAGAGGGGCTTTTGGAAAGAGCAACAGCAGAGCACAACAGAGCAGAATGACAAGTATTGGTATCCAAGACCGAGGACAATAAAGTTCACAAGATCCGAATCAGAGATGATGCACAAGCTTTCAGTGAGTTCGTCGACAATAGCACATTTATGTTGTACATATTTAAGTACAGATAAATTCCCATTCATGAGAGTCTAAAGTTAATGTCGAAGGTGCATTTGACGAGGACGGGTTTAAGCAGCAAACATCCGAGCGAGAATGTCCCATGCTTCAGCGGCGGTGGTAGCCCAAATGAGATACTCAGGATTCGGGATGTGGGTGGAAGCCGATGTTGAGATTTGGGACTCAGCAGCAAAAGCGGCGAGAGCGGAAGCAGCCAAGATGGTTGAGGAGGAGAGGACATCCTCGGTAGGGGCTGGAATTGTGGCCGGTGGTGGTGACGTTTGATTTAGGAAGGAGGCGAGATCGAAGGCCTCCAAAGCCGAACGAACAGTGGTACGCCATAAAGAGTAGTTGTTGCGATCAAGGTGAATGGCAAAGTCGGGGAGATGGAAGTTTAGAGAGTTGCCATCAGAGGAGGCAGAGAAGTTTAGAGAGTTACCCTTCAACTTCGTCTTCCTCTTCAAAGCTCTTTGATCACCACAACTTCTCCTTTTTATTTCTCTTTTGTTTTTTTATGGAATGAACTTGTGTAGTAAAAAAAATCCAAAATATTTCCGAAGTATTTTGGAGAATAGCTAAAATCTACTATTCTCTTTTGTGTAATTTTAAACTTTTCCCAATTAAACCCTACCTTTTTAATAAGTTTAAGATATACCCTTAGTTTGTATTCTTATCTTTTTAAGTTCTGCTTTAATATTATTTAGTATTTTTGTATTTTGTGTGATCCTGTAATTTGGTATCAGAGCCTAGTTAATTAAAAATAATCTGTGTTTATCTATAAGCCAATCTGGAGGTATCTACTAATTGTCCCCATAAGATTTATCCTCATGCTCTCATTTAGATATATAAATGATAAGCATTTTGGAGCAATTTTAAATGCCATTTCAGACCAACTTATAGATCTAAAACTTGAAGTTCAAAAATTAGAATAGTTATATCTTGAGATTAGCAGTAAGATCTTTAAGATTGTAAAAGAAACAGGTGAAGTGCATCACTCACACTACTAAAAAACAGGAAATAGCTACAAATGTTTAGACACGGATTATAGGCGACGTTGTATTCGTGACAACTAGCGATGACATTGGCCACGATTGTTCCTGACCGTGGCTGTATTTGTGTCTGGTACTCATCCTGGTATGACATGTCAAAAAATGCGTGGCTAATATAAACGAACCAGATGTCTGTAGCTGATTTCATGGCTCCATAGGTGTCGGTGTTAGTGAATAGCCATGAAAGTAGCCATGAATAGGATAGTCATGGCTGTATTCGACGCTGATATGGCCACAACACAATATCCGTAGCTAAATATGTGGCTATTCAGCACCATAAATCAAATGATCGGAACATGTGGTGAGTGGGCCTTGGCTCACTAATTGTAGGCGGGCCGAATATATATCATGAATGGGCTATCCGATGACACAATCTCGATCCGTAGCTGAATCCGGGTACAAACTCTCCCAAACTTTCTGGGCTCGATGGTTCAATAGCCCATTAGAAGCTAGTGAAAGCCCAATTAGCTTATTAGCCCATAGAATGAAGTGGTGATTTAGCGACGATTGAATCCATGGCTAAATCCGTTGGGATTACGGATGAGGTAATTAAAGCGATTTTGTACTTTACCTGCTTTTACGATTGGGTGCATTAATGGACTCGGCCCACTTGTGTTGTCTTCTAGCTCTGGACATTGGGACATTGGCCATTTGCAAAAGCTCAGAAGACCAAATTCATTCAAAACCCATGGCTTGTACGGACAAGGAGGTAAGTTGAATTTTTTTACATATATTACATATATATTATATTATTCCTTTTTAATTTAATTAGAAATTAAAAGGTAGTAGTATGTATATAAGATTATATATAGGTATAAGAGTAGGAAATGGTTATAATATGTTTATTCGGTACATTTAAGAGTAGCTAGGAATGGTTTGGGGGTTTTGGAAGAATATTAATTGTAAATTTTATATGTAAAAATATATGTGATGTACTTTAAAAATTGGTTGTAAGTTGACACTATATGCTCAATTATTACAATTTTATTCAGTATCATGTATATATGTAATTATTTAGAAATTTAGTAATGTGCATTTATTAAGAATTGGAAATATATTTATGAATGTTCAATTATTATAATTTAATTAGTAATATGCGTTAATATCTACTGTACGGATTGATCGAATTTCATAAAATATGGATGATCGTACATGGATTTATGATATGTACTTGTCGGATCGTATAGGATTAAAGCCTGAATACTTCGAAGGGGTGGATAAGTTTATAAATTTTGCTAGTGCTCAAACTTATTATGTCGATGAAGGTAAGATAAAATATCCATGTCGAAAATGTCAGAATTGCCAATTCGAGAAAGTAGATGATGTGAAGAAGCATTTATATCGTCGTGGGTTCATGTTTGGTTATCATCGTTGGACAACACATGGAGAACCTATTGCACATCTAAACCATGAGCAAATGGTAGGGGGCAACCAGTGGGCTATGTATGATTAGTTAACTGCAGAACAAAGCATGGTCTTTGATGTTGCAGGGCCAAACTTTGTTCCTCCTTCATGGTTTAGCCCCTATAATGTTGACGGTGTTCCGAATAATGGAGTTGATGTTGAATTCCAACCAACTAAAGGTAATGAGGTCGATGAAATGAGCGAAGATCTGGTAGCAATCGAGGAGACTAATCTCTTGTCCACGCGGTTTGCAGACGTACTAAGAGCAGCTGATGAACCTGTGTAACCTGGGTGTACTACACATACACAGTTGTCCTTTGTGAGCTGACTTATGAGCTTAAAGTGTGAATATAATGTTCCTCAAAGCCTCTTTAATGGTTTCTTGCAATTGTATGATGAAGTGTTGCCTCCTGCTCACAAGATTCCCACTAGATACTATGAAACTGAGAAGATAGTTCGAAATTTGGGTCTACCGGTAGAAAGAATAGCCATGTGTCCCAACGTTTGTATGTTGTATTGGAAGAGTGATGTCAATGAAGATTCATGTAAGTTCTATGGTCATGCAAGATATGTCGTGGGTGCTTCAAGAAAGCGCAAGGCATATAAAGTTTTATTCCACTTGCCTCTTATTCCGAGGCTACACAGACTATATACTTTTGAGGTGACAGCCAGCTACATGACTTGGCATGCAGAACACGTAACAGAAAAGGGAATGATGTGTCATCCTTCAGATGGAGATGCATGGAGGAGGTTAAACACGAAGTATCCTCGTAATATTTGTTTGGGTTTATGCACGGATGGTTTTGCTACTTTCAACATATCTGGTCAGAATTATTCATGTTGGCCAGTGATTTTCACTCCTTACAATCTTCCACCTTATTTGTTCATGAGAACCGATCACATGTTTCCGTCGTTGATAGTGCTAGGTCCTCGAAACCTGGAGAAGTTAATTGATATTTGCCTCCAACCTCTTATTGATGAGTTGGTGCAGTTGTGGGTCATCGGTGTCATCACCTATGATGCCTCAAGGAGAGAAAACTTTGTTATACGTGCATCTTTACTTTGGACTGTCAGTGATTTCCCTGCACATGCTATGTTGTCCGGATGGAGCACTGCAAGACAGTTGGCTTGTCCAATTTGCATGGAATCAGGATCTGATGCTTTTCGCCTTAAAAATGGTCGGAAGGCTTGTTGGTTCGATTGTCATCGGAAATTTTTGGATATTTCTCATCCCTTTCAAAGAAATAGGAAGGACTTCTATAAAGGGCATATGGAAACAACATTGCCACCTCCATTGCTATCGGGGGAGCAGATATGGGAGCAGGTTCGTGATTTGCCAATGGTCATGGAGGATCCTTCCTACAAGTCGGATGACTATGGCGTTTCTCATAAGTGGACAAAACAAAACATTTTTTGGAGACTTCCATATTAGAAGAACCGTCTATTCCGACACAATCTCGATGTTATGCACATTGAGAAAAATGTCTTTGATAATGTTTTCAACACTGTGATGGATATCTCTGGGAAGACAAAGGATAACTTGAATGCCCGGAAGGACCTTCGCCTATACTGCCATTGACCTGAGTTGGAGGTAGCTGATGATTACAAGGGTGCGAAACCTAAAGCAATATATACCTTGACAAGAGAGGCAAAGAAAAAGGTGGGTCAATGGTTGAGGACTGTCAAATTTCCCAATGGCTATGCTTCCAATATAGGAAGATGTGTTCAGAGTGACGATTGTAGTCTAAGTGGGATGAAGAGCCACGATTGTCACGTGTTTATGGAGAGACTCTTGCCGATTGCTTTCAAAGAGTTGTTGCATCCATCCGTCTTGGGTCCTCTAAATGAGTTGAGTATCTTCTTCTAGACAATTTGTTCATCGACATTGTCAGTTTCTGTCATGGATCAGCTCATATACATGATTCCTCTATTGGTTTGCAAGTTGGAGTGTATCTTCCCGTCGTCCTTTTTTGACTCCATGGATCATGTCATTGTCCATTTGCCCTACGAGGCCCAAGTGGGTGATCCAGTTCATTATCGATGGATGTATCCATTCGAGAAATATTTATTTCAGCTGAAAAGGAAGATTGTCCAAAAGAGTAATGTAGAAGGGTCGATTGTGATGGCATACTTGCGAGAAGAGATAGATAATTTTTTCCGTCCACTACTTCCCTTCACATGTTCCTTCCAAGTTGAGGTGACCTGCGAGAAATGACATAGCTGAAGGTGATGGTTGTGCCTTATCTATTTTCAATTATCCGGGCGAGGGTAGTGGAAAGCATACAATAAGGTGGTTGACCGAAGAGGAAGAATGGAGGTCCGGACACACATACGTGTTGCTTTACTGTCCGAAAATCCAACCATACATTGAGTAAGGAAACCTAATCGCACATTTTATTTCTGATATATTTTCCTTAACGTTATATTATTCATTACTTTACTATGGTGCAGGATATTTGAGAGTGCAATGGTGGGATAATGTTGGAGATGAGTTCATTGAAAATGAATTCGCGAATTGGTTTAAGAATTACGTACGTTCATCTTTCTAGAAGTCTTATATTTCTTTGTATACATATATCATATCTTTATGTACAAGTTAATTTATTGTGTAGGTCGTAGACAAAGGAAACGGAATTGGGCCAACAGATCTCTTGTGGAGTTTGGCTTGGGGTCCTAATGTGAAAGGAATTTTTTTGCCATAATACTTTGTCAATGGCTATAAGTTCCACACTCTAGAGCATGGTGTTGGGAAATCTACAATGAACAGTGGGGTTTGTGTTCGAGGGTCCAACTACACAATAGCTGAATCGGATTTCTTTGGGCTACTTGAAGAAAGCATCGAGCTTGAGTACCTAAGTGCACTTGGGCATCCGCTGAAGGTTGTCCTGTTCAAGTGTCGATGGTTCGATCCAACGACACGAGGAACACAAATACATCCAGTATACCAGTTCGATGAAATCAACAAAACAAATTGTATAGAAGGTATGAGCCCTTCGTCCTCACGCAACAAGTTGTGCAGGTGCATTATGTTCAATATCCAGGGACCTCACATGACCAAATGGATTGGTGGCATGTGTGCAAGACAAGGCCTCGGAACCGGATAGAGCAGCGATGGGCATCCACAGGTTCAACCTTCATAGATGCTTATCAGTCCGATGAAGTCATCACCCCGGAAATCTCTATCGCCATAGTAGTGGATGACTCACCAACAACCATGCGAGATCCTTCTGGTGTGTTCAATATCTGCGATGACAGAGATCATGTGGGAGTTGACGATGTCGAGGGCGCGGTTCTTTCTGCAGAAGAAGAGGACGACTGTGAGGCCTCCACAAGCAGTGAAGAAGGCTCTTACTAACTAGTGAGAACCCCAGGAAGCTAGCTCCTGATGCCCTGCAGGTAAAATCAGTTTACCAAATTCTAACCGAATGGATTTGTACGTGCCTCCCTTTCGGACCTTCTGATTTGTGTGCTTGTTTTCTTACAAGTATTCAATTCATATCATATACTACCTAATTAAGAATGAAGCTACTATGGTGTACATTTGGCCTATGAGGGAATCGAACCCCCATCTTTGTGCGACACACAACGCTCTTCCATTGAGTTGATAGGCCTACAAACTAAGCGTTAAGCTGATTCATTGAGTATGTCTATTGTGTTTATGTTAACTTCAACGGTCTATTTCAACTTCAATTGCGTATGTCGATTGTATTTATGTCAACTTCCTATTAGATAACCATATAACAATTTCACCAACAGAGAACCATATTGGCATTCATCACTCATGGTATTCATATATCATATTATGGTTTCTGATTCATGTTCTCTCTTCAACTATCTATTGTGTTTTTTATTCATATTCACTCTTCAACTGTCTATTTCAACTGCCTATGTCATCACTCATGGGGTCCAAATGTCGATTGTGTTTCTGATTCATGTTCTCTCTTCAACTGTCTATTTTAACAGCCTATGTCATGTGTTTATGTGCACTTCCTATGAGATAATCATATTGGCATTTCCACACTCACTAATAACCAACTCGAATCAAAGGTACCAATATAAAACGATCCATAAATTGACAAATCAATAAATAGAGGCACAAACATATAAATTGAAATCTGATCAAAGTGTGTGATCAGCTGCTGAGTATATCTCAATTCTCTGATAAACAATCCAGAAATTGTAATAACGCTCACATACAAAAGCTACCAGAAATTCAAATGAAGAAGAAGATTAAAAAAAAAAGAGAGAAACAATCTAGAAATCAAAACCACATACACAAATGGGGAAACACATACAGAAACTACCAATAGAGGGCGATTGGATCAAAACATAACCTAAATCAAAACCACATTCAAATGACAATCACAAAACAACTGAGCAACTAGAAAAAATTGAAATAGGACATTACCAATAGAGGGTGAGGAGACAACTGACGACCCGTTCGCACCATCGACTTCGCACAATCACTTGAGAGTCATCCATTTGAGCCTGAGAATTGTTCGCACCATCCACTTCGCACCATTGCTCTATTGTTGTTCAAATCCCCAAATCGCACCGATTAAGGCCTCTCCTCTCCTCTGTTATTGTTCAAATCTAATTTGATCCTTTTCCAATTTGGGCCTTTCCTAATCTAAATAATTTGGCCCAGTCCCCATTCTAATCGAAACCCGACCTCTCCTCTCCAAAATAATTCAATTTTGTTTTTTTTTGCCTTCAGAATTGTGAGAGGGAAAGTGAAAATTTTAGAGGGAAATCCAAAATCTATCTAAAATTTTCACAAATATCTAAAATCGAAACCCTCTCCTCTCTCCTCTCCTCTCGCCCCCATTCTAATCGAAATCCTCTCCTCTCTCCTCTCCTCTCTAAATTCAAACCTTAATCGAAACCCTCAATTGCCTCCAGTCATGTGAGGATGAGGACCAAGGAGATCAACTCGGAGTAGTGGAATCGCGAGACCACCACTAGCTCTGGCCCAACCAAGGACGAAGGCTCAAGCGGCGACCTCTCCCCTGGCTGCCCTCTCTCCACCGACGACCGCTCCATCCCCAACCGTAACCTCTTCAATTATGAGCTCTTCTACCCGGCCATCACCTCGGAGACCAACTTCTACATCCCCACCTCCACAAATGACCTCTCCACCCCCCACAATGACCACTCCGCCGGCCAACCCTCCTATCAGATCATCACCGCGGAGAGTTCAATCCACTAGTCGCACCACATCGATCTCCTCTCCTCCCACTTCGTCCTCTCCACTGGTGAAATCTCCTACAAAACCATGGTCACGGCTTCAATCCACCCGCCCCTCCCCACCGGTGACGTCTCCTTCCCAATCGGTGAGCACCCAACCTTCTGCGGCCTCCCAACCTGGGCACTCCACGTCTTCTTTACACGCTGCGGCCTGAACCCAATCTCAACCTGCGGTGGTGTCTAACAACAACAAAGCGGAGGCATCGTCAGGGACACAAAAGACTACAAGTTCTGATAACCACGACGACTCGGCTGCCCAAGGAAAGGAGGAGTCTTCCAGATGGAACAAAAAAAGTGTACATTGAACTGGTTAATGGAAAGTAAGTGAGATGATCCCTTTTACTTCCTTATCTCGTTTTGTGAAATTTCATTTATTTATGAAATCTGATGTTGATGTTTGACATATCCAATGCACAGAAACTCTTCAAATCTTAATGTCTGATATACAGTTTTAAATTTGATCATGATGTCAATTTATAAATTAAGTTCTATTCACTTTGAATTTCTTGCTTCAAAGTGCAGAGAGAGTTTTTGTTTATGTTTATTATTCATGTGTGGTTAATTCAAATGGATATAGTTTTGAATTTCTTGCTTCAAAGTGAATAGAGATAGTCCTCACCAATGCTAATCTGACATTGCATACATCCCTATGTTCTTGACCCCAAATATGTCTAATTTGTCATTGCATACATCCCAAATAAGTATTCTGTCTGATCTATGTGCTGAGCAAGTGTCCAATTCTAATACATTCCCAATTTTTCTTTTGATATGTACCTTATGAAGCTTTGATGCAACCAATCCTGCGTTTGGAGTCCTCACACAGATTATTCACTCCTATTTCGATGGCCCCTACATACGGTGGAGCGATGTTCCTGACCCCACCTTGGATTTATGGTGGGAAATATTCAAGGTATAAAAAAATTCAATAAGAAGGTTACTTTTATTACTTATGTTTGTCTGAATAAATAATGCTTCCTGGTTAATATGTTTGTTCAATATATTCAGGCATGAGCAACATGGGATGAAACTGTATACCCAGACTCAGTAGTTCGCAAAGCTTTCAACAATAAGGGAGGGGATCACCTAAGGAACGTCTTTGGGAAGGCTCGCATGGGGAGAACAAAGAAAAAGCATGCGTGGGTGAAGCAAGTCATATGGGCCAAAATCTGGGACATATGGGAAAAGGAGGACAAATTTCGACATCAATCTGAAGTGAACAAGCAAAACAGAGCTGTAGCAACAGAGAAGGGCACACTAATTTTCAGTGGTGGTTCGGTTTCCACAACCGTAATCAAGAAGCGACTGGTATGCACACCTTAGTTGTCCACTATCATCATTTTGTTTTCCCATTTACTCTCTATTCAGTTTATATCTATTTAACTAAACCAAAAGCTTGGAAAAGATCCCAAACCAAAGCAAACATTTAAACGGTGTCATAGAAAAAAAGATGGTTCTTGGGCGGGCACTCAATGCCAAGAAACTGTGTAAGTTAGTATTTGAAGTTACCCTTTAACTACTTAATGCTTTTGATTGTCTGATGTGCATGATTTGAACTGGGACTGTTGTACCTTAGAAATTCAATTGTGCATTCACTTGTTCCTGCTTCTGTTTATGTGATGTGGTCTTTTATATATCTTGCTTTTGGTTTTGGTATTGGTTTTGGTTTTGGTGTTCCTTATGGTTGTGATCTGTTGTTTTAATTTTGGTTTTGGTTTTTTCCCTAGCTTTTTCTTCTATTCCTATGTTCAGTTCCTATGTTCATTTATTTTTAGTTCTTTTCTTTTTCTATGTCTAGTTCTATTCCTATGTTTAGTTCTTTTCATTATTCTGTTGTTGTGATATGTTATTTTCAACTTTTGGTTTTGGTGTTCTGATCTTGGTTTTGGTTTTGGTTTTTGTGGTGTTGTGATCTGCCATTGAATTCATTTTCTTTCCACTTCTAGGACAAGTATGACCAATTGCTTGAGGAAGAAACCTTAGATGATGATGCAGTTTCTGAGGATGGATTCCATTCGGTTGACACGAATGCTCTTTGGCTCAAGGCAACAGGTGGTGTGAAGAAAGGTCGGGTTGTGGGCATGGGATCTGAGTCTCAACCTATCATGCAGTCAGTGCATTAGATACACACTAGCACCCTGGGGTTCTACAGCTGGTGGTAGCTAGTGGCAGTTTGAAGGACTACATGATGTCTAAAATGTCGACCATCAAGGAAGATTTGAGGAAAGAAATGGTGGAGTTGGGGGATCAAGTGCAGACACAGGTGGACACGAACCTCGGGGAAGAAATGTCTTCCTTTGGAGATTGAATGCAGGAGCAGCTTCTCAGCACCATGAAGGAGTTCTACAAGGGAAAATGCCCATCAAAGTAACCAGGGCTCTTTAATGTGCAATATATGGTGGTTTGGACTGTTTTATTTTGGTTCTCAAAACTGTAAGGAGGTATATATTTTGGATTGTCGACTATGCGGAAAAGCTTGGTACGTGTGTGTATGTCGTAAGCTAGAACAATTATGTGCATGGTGTTTCCTTTTGTTTATGAACATGCAGTAACTATGACATTATGGTTTAAATATAGTTTCCATATCATATATATAATGCATCAAAAATATGGGAATACAAAATGTGAAACAAAATTACAAACGAAATGAAAACCATCAATCACGACTTTAGCCTCAAAATTAGCAATGGCACGAGACCTGGCATTAGCAACAACATTAACAACCATAGCAACAACCCTAGCAACAACATTACCAATGAAATGGGCAATGACATTAGCAACAACCATACCCACGGAATCAGCCACGAACCATCCACGAAATCAGCCATGAACCAACCACGGAATCATACACGCATTCAGACCGATGGCCTATTTGTAGTAACAAAACCAGCCACGAATTCTGCAACAACAGTAGCCACAAATTCCGCAATGACCTCATTCCGAAGTTGTATTCGTTGCCACAGCCACGACATTCACATGTCCATGTCTTGCCACGGGCTTAGCCACAACTTTGGTGCTTCGTTGCTAAATCCATCGCTAAACAGCCGTCGCCATTAGTCACGAGGCATATGGTTGCGGATGGCCCGCCCATGCCTGATTCCGTGGCTAAACCAGTTAGCCACGATCATTCGTGGCCAATGCCATTGCTATTTGCCATAGCTATTTCCTGTTTTTTAGTAGTGTCAACCAATCTAAAAGCCATCAATGAAATTGGCCATCATCTAAAGTCTAAAATCAGGTGGTGAAATTAAGAAAGAAGATCCTTTTAAATATAGTTATCCATTTAAAAATCCAAAAAGAAGTTCTCTACCAGATTAGATAACAATATAAAGAAAAAAAGCGATTGTTGAATAAGAAAATCAAGATGAGAATCAAATTCTTAAAAATGAATAAACATCCATTTCGACAAATAAAGAGATTTAGCACTAAATTCGATGACCCATAATGGAAGCTGAAATTATAGAAACTCAAAACCATTGAAACAAACTTCATGAACCAAGAAGTTATGAACGACGATGAGTCTAAAAAGAACTCAGATGAAGAAGTTGTATATCAGCAAAGGGATTAATTGATCTAAAAGACATGAAAAACATTCCCATATCTAATGTCCAACAAAGATTAGATGAAATATTAAGACAAAGAAGACCGAGGGAAAATGAACTAGTAGAACATAATGAAGCTAGAAGAAATTATAGACGCTATGAACATGGTTCAACCAGTAATTACAGAGCTAGGCTAAAGCCAAAAGAGTTTCTAGAAAAGAAAGAAAGATTTGGAGTAAGAATTATGCCAAACCATAGGCCAAATCAAAGAGAAATTAATCTAGAACCTATAAGCGGGACATGTTTTAAACTAAATCTGGATGGAGTAAGAAACAGATGAGAAATCATAGAATTCTAGAAGAAAAGCATGATTAGCGCATTAAACATGAATGTAGAATGGAACTCTTCTCAATTACTTAATCATATATAACACTGTTTCTATGGATGTATTTTCGATTGGTATGGAGCTATTGGTGATGAAGTGAAACAAGAGCTTAGGAATATGATAAGTCCAGTGAATATGTTCACATTAATATACGAATTAATAGAAGACGAATTCATTGGAGAAAAAGAAGATGAAGAACAAGTAGAAGAAATGAACAGATCAGGGGTTGATTTCCCGATCATTGCTAAAGAGCAATTTGTTAAAAAAATCAGTATTCCCAAAATATGCTAAATACGTGTGTGAAGAGATGTCTGGAGACGTAACAGACAAGAACAATGAAAATCAAGCAACTTAAGTGAACTTAATAAATTGGGCAAATATTCAAAAACACAACAAAGACAAAAAAATTTAAATATATCTTTATGTGTGGCATCCAAGTGATTATAACTCCGTTACAAGACTATGGTAAGGATGTGCAGTGCATTAATTTTGTTTGTGACATTAGACATAAAAAGTTTAGTGATCAATGCATTAGTGGAATAGTCTGTAATTTGAGTCAAGGAGTAGTCTCTTGGATCTGTAGGCCAAACTATTATGTTAGTCTAGAAGATCATTATGCGTCCAAATTCTTTGCTATAAAATTGCTAATAGGAGGTATTAGTATGCATAAGGGAACTTGTCCACTGCAGTTGAAGCGGAAGGTAGTTTATAAGTTAAAAAATACCACAAATCCTCCACGAAAGTGACATATAGTAGAAGCCGAGAAACACAAAGTTGTAGGTCCCAGTAAAGAGGTTCTGTCAGTAAAGCTAAGACCAGATGAGATAAAACTCAAGACCATTTGGGTAAACGCATTTGAAAATCCGACAACCACTAGCAGCGATAAGGTATTAATTATAGATGAAGAAGGTAGAATTCATACGAATGCTAAACCACCAATAAGCCTTTCTAGGTGTCTGAGTCTAGCCAGAAATCCTAGTTTTCGATTCAATCACAATCTTAGCATTACCCCAAGAAACCAAGGAATTATTGCAAGCAGGAGAGACAAGTCATTCATGGTAGATGAAGATATAGCTAGTATGATAGCAGCATTGAACAAGAGGTACATTAGAGAATAAAACTATAAAGGAACCAACCAAACATAGTACAGACTTAGGCATAGGTCCTTGTCCATTTAGAGAGACTGGTTCAATACCTATAAACCCTCAACAATGCCAATATATTTAAAAGGTCAAGAAGGATCATCCAGTTCTGAGCCTAAAGGAAAGATATCGAGATATCAAACTAGACCAATTAGTGAACCTATCTACGAAAGTGATGTAGCAGCAAAAAAGCTCAAGGAACCTTTTTATAAAGGGGAAATAGGAATGAGAATGGAAGTGATGGACCTTAGGTATCTTTACGAAGAAAATATGAGAATGGAATAGAGCCTTGAATATGAGAATGGACCTTAGGTATCTTTAAAGATTAAAGCAGGTCAAATTGTGTTGCAGGAACACATCTTAGAAAAGGTAGAAAAATTTCCTGATGATATTAATGACAGGAAGCAACTAGAAAGATTTCTAGGATGTCTTACTTATGCTTCTGATTTTATTAAGGATTTAGCAAACTAAGAAAACCATTACAGATAAAATTAAAGAAAGAACAAGTTTGGAATTTGACTCAACTAGACACTAAAATAGTCCAAGAACTAAAAAGATGTGAAAAACTACCAATATTGACTTTACCTAATGAAGATGATGAGTTAGTTCTTGAGACAGATGCTAGTGATTATCATTGGGGAGTTGTTTTGAAATTAAAGAAAGATAATACGCTTTGCAGATACAACAGTGCAGCTTCAATAAATCTGAATGTAATTACACTATCATGGAAAAAGAGACTCTTGCCATCTATCGTGGGATCCAAAAGTTTATAATCTTCTCAACCCCTAAACCTTTTACAGTCTGAACAGATTGTAAAGGAATATTGGGTTTTATAAATAACAATCCAGATAATATGAAAGCGCATGGGAGACTCATGCGTTGGCAATTCGCCCTTAACCAATTCACATTTATTGTCGAACATGTGCAGGGATAAAAAAATTCTCTAGCAGATAGCCTAACTAGATAACTAGATGATGGACCAAAGAAGTCAGATTCGATGGGAAGATCCAAGATGGGCAACCAGCCCAATGGATCATGATCTCTTATACGACATAAGAGAATACCAAGGATGGGTTTCCCCTCCAAGTTTTTACATTTCTGTTGGTTTTGGAAGATTTACTCATAGTAGATTCCATCATGGACTCCTAGAAATGAGACACGAAACGGTTGAAAGATTTTTAACCATGGAAATAATTATAAAAGTTCTTCAGCTACCTGTAGAACTTCAAGAAGATATCTGTAAGAGATGGAGGATGAGAGATTTTCAAAAATTCTACTAGACAGTAACCCTTAGAGTTCGAAGACTGCCAGCACACATAGATGAATGGTATACCAACTTTTGTACAAATAATCAAGCTGGATTAGGAAGAATTAGATTACCAATCATGCCACGCGAAGATGCAGATTACCTAAAAGCATGGAAGTATGGAGTGTGTAACGGATTCTATAAGCACATACTACAATGGCCAAAGGAAGAGGAACAAAGCGTTATATTCAAATACTTCACTAAGTTCCAGAAGGAGATCATCCTCAGAGCAACAAAGTTCCAGAAAATAGAGGAGATAAATGGATGTCGAGTTATCAGTGCTTGTATGGATGTTGATCAGGGAAAAACCTGGTTACCACATTATTTGATCTTCATGCTATTTACTGAAGAATACTGGTATGTAATGGATCCGGTAGTGGAAAGCTAGATTAATCTAGCAAGGCATCCATGGGTGGGAAGAGCGAAATGGTTCTTCTACATCTATTTTTACATCATCAAGTATAGGCACACTGACTGTGGAATATTCAAAGTTGGGAACACAACCTTCATCATAACCCCACAACTCAAGCCTTTGATGCAACAAGCCATAGACAGGTCTGAGTCCATTGATCTATATTTAGCACAGATAGAAGCTGAACACTTCTTGGACAGAGAAGGTCATGAGAAGCTAATTGATATGTTAATTGGATGGGATCGAGAATACACTGAAGGTCTAATGCTTGATCTAGATTTAGACAATGAGCAAGATCTAAAGATTGATAATCTCCAAGATCTGGTAATGGATGATGATGACAGTGACTTGGAGGCCAATATGGGAGAAGAAGGGGTCTAGAACCTGAATGATTGACAACCACCATCAAGCACCAACACAATTATTGTACCTTTCTGTTTGGTTTTGTTACTGTTTACCATGTGAGTTGTATTATTGAGTCTGCACTGTGTGCTTTTATTGATTTCTGAGTGCGTAGGGGCCCATATGTCGGCCATTAGTTTTTAGACGTTGTAAGGCATCCAATGTATTATTGAGTCAGCACTCGTGGTAATATTTTAAAGTCTAAGAAATTTCGGATAATATTTGTAATTTAGCATAAATATAGATAGCTTTGTATAATTAAAAACCAAAAAGTCATCACTTTTAGCTATTTCCCTAAATAGTTTCAAGTCTTGGCTATTTCCCTAAATAGTTTTAAATTTTTTATTTTTTTAGCTAATTGTTTCTTTTTTTATGGGAGAAAGAAAGCCAAATTCCCATATTTCTTCTCCTATTTCAGTATTTCTATCTCTTTTTTTTTATCAGACAGTATTTCTATCTCTAAAAAACAATCAATCTCTCCACAAAATAATCTTTAAAAGAAAGGAAATATCAAATTACAATCAAAGCTCTACTGTTTAATGTCTTTGCTCCGACTCCATTAAATCCGAACGGACGGACATCATCTATATAAAATACTAAAACAGAGGCCTGAAACGGGCTCTGGTGCGATCTCGCGTCCACGGAATTTTCTGGATTAAAGCGGGATTATTTTTGCTTGCGTGACATTTTCTGGATTAAAGTGGTATTATATTTCTGGCCCACATCAATTAATAAACGAATATAGTTAGCTAAAAACTTATCTTTTTAGATCAATAATCTATCCAATATAACTTGAATTAGTTGTTATACATATTTATTATTTTCATGCTTTTGTTAATAAACTATATTATTTATTATTTTAACGATTTTTCTATCCTATGCCCCAATGGCATAGGATAAGACCCTAAATTGGGAAATATTTTTAAAAATTTAATTGATTTAGCTTTTCTTTTAATTAGATTCCTAGGGTCGCTTGCCTTTTTGGTAGGGAATTTTTCCCAATTTAGGGTCTTATCCTATGCCCTTAGGGCATAGGATAGAAAAACCGTTATTTTAAAAGATGAAAAAGGAATATTTGGTGCGTTATTCTACCTTTTATATCAAATTGAATATAATATATTTATATATGGTTTTATTTTTGTGAGCCAAATCAATTTGATTTTAATTTTTTAAGCCACGTCAATTAATTATCTAATATAATATTTTAATATAATTAATATAATTAATATAATAAAATATAATTTATTAACAAAACGCGCAACCGCGCGGGTAACGAATACTAGTACAATCTATATATTAATTAAAAGCAAAACATTTGTGCCACGTGTCGCCTCCTCGCGCACCGATATTTTTGGCAACATCTATTTTATATATATTTATAATTTTATAATTTACAAATAGCTTTTTTTCCAATATTTATTTATATATTCATATAACCTATTTTTGTCAATTATGTATATTTAATTGGGTATTTATTTGATATGTTTATATATTTGATTTGTGATACCACTCAAAACCCTACTATGTAATATCTATATATCTTCCTTTCTCTCATTTTCTATCGTATATATGCATTGATTCAACATCTATTTTATATATATTTATAATTTTATAATTTAGAAATATCTTTTTTTTCCAATATTTATTTGATATATTCATATAACCTATTTTTGTCAACTATGTATATTTAATTCGATATTTATTTGATATTTTTATATCTATATCTATCTATATATATTAACTATACAATATTATTTCATTCTATATTAATTACACAATATCATTTCAATCTATTTTTTTAAACAATCTATCTAGGCAATTCCTTTTTATTTAACCAATTGGATTAATTCAAAACTTTTTTAAAAAATAAAGTTAATATTAACTATACAATATTATTTCATTCTATATTAATTACACAATATCATTTCAATCTATTTTTTTAAACAATTGGATGAATTCAAAAGCATTTTTTTTATAAAAAAAATATATAGTTCCAAATATATGATTTTTTTGGAGCAGCCAATCTATTTATATAATGAAAAATATTTTTGTTTTTATAATAAACTTAAATTTTGGATTTTCACCCAACCAACCTAATCTACATAAACTTTTAAATGATAAAAATTTTAAACATTTTTTTAATGATTTTCGCTCAATCTGTATATATAATGAGAAACATTTTTGCTTAGATGTCATAATCACCTTAATTTTATGATTTCCTCTCAATCAACTTAACCTAGGAAAAAACATCCAACTAATGACATTTGTACAAGTTCTTTAATTAATCTAGTTATATCTAACTAATAAACCATAAGGATTTTTTTTAGGTGTTATAACCACTTTTATTTTGGGATCGATTTGCACCCAATCAACCTATTCTACTTAAATCTTAAACTCATGTAATTTTTATACATTTTTCATAAATATTATTATTATTTTTACTTACTTTATCAAATCTATTTTTTTCTATTTTATATTAACGTTTGGTAATAGTTTATTTAATTTTATAATATTGTAGTAATTTTTTATACTTACAAAATTTTATATTTATTTTTAAAAAAAATTACGCGCTATGACGCGGGGACTGTACTAGTAGCCCATTAAACTAACTAAGCTAAAAAAAAAAAAAACCTACAGTACGTCCACATGTTAATCAGTTAGGCTATATATATACAACCTAGAATTATCAATTACGTACTGTTCTATATTGCAGTTAAGATTACTTGTTCAAATCGCTGTGTTATACTCCCTCTGTTCACTAAAAAGTGACGTTTTGAGGAAAAATTTTTGTTCACAAATAATTGACGTTTTAAGCTATTTCTTAATTGTTTTCCATATTTACCCTTATTAAAATTAAAATGGATACTTCTTGGGGAATGAGAAGGGAGGAGTAGTAATCATCACCACACCAGTCATCACTCATTACACATGACATCACACATACGGACTCCATTTTGTGGCCCTTCATCTTCCTCATCCTTCTATAACTACAAACCAGGATATATACCCCAAACATTAAATTCTTCTTTCCAACACTGCTAAAAACTCCATTTTGTGCTTCAGCCTGGTAATTTCAGCAATGACGGTATTTTATGAACACTTTTATCTTTCATTTTTACGTATCTCATGATTTCCTTTTTTTTCAGGTGCTATAAAAGACTACCTGTTTCAAGATTATGGGCAAGGAACGGGACTTAGATCTGAATAAGTATCCAATGGAGTACGAATACCTCGATCGAAGTGAAGAGATCAACAAAATGATGGTGATCATGCTGAATATTTTGTTTCCATCCTTCCATTGGACCTTGAAGAAGTTGAACTAGATATGATAGCAGTGTCTTTCAAGCTTCAAGGCCATTTTGCTAGCGGTTTTGTTTTGTTTCAAAGTCCATTTGAATGTAATCTACCGTATATAAAGTCAAATGGGGGGTTTTGTTGGGTTTTTTTAATGGAGGTTTTGCTTAGTAACCTTAGTTTCAAAAATTGCCATTAAGACTTGATGAATTTTCAAATCTTGTACTGCATTAAGTCTCATTTTGTACGAAGTATATTGCTCCTTAATGGTATGTGATGTTTTATTTCATTTTACTACTTCTACTTTGTAACATGTACTCCGTAGTTACCTCGAGCTCGATCGAACATACTCCATACGTCGTATAGTTACCTCGAGCTCGATCGAATATACCTCATACATTGTATAGTTACTTCGAGCTCGATCGAACATACTCCGTACATCGTATAGTTACCTCGAGCTCGATCGAACATACTCTGTACACCGTATAGTTACCTCAAGCTCAATCGAACATACTCCGTACATCGTAGTGTTACCTCGAGCTCGATTGAACATACTCCATACGTCGTATAGTTACCTCGAGCTCGATCGAACTACTTTTACTTTGTAACATGTTCAAACTAGATCAAACATATAGAAATGGAAAATTCATTGACTATCACCTCAATCGTTAAGATAGGCATTCAAAATAAGATCAATTTCACATTGAGATGAGAGTATTACATAGCTGAATCTTCACCCAATTAGCCATTCAAAATATGGAGGTTACAAAAACACCGAAAGGCGGTCATGATATTTATGACCTACTACTGCTAATATACTTCATGTCTTCAAGCTAAGATGTTCATAATATCTTCTACCAAGTCATAGTCCACAGGGATTTGCTTTGGGAGATTGCCATCTCTTTCTAACCCAGCCTTATTCACATGAGGAATTTTATAGTCATTGGACCCTCCAACTTTCATTGTCTCTCTCATACAAAGTTGTAAACTCAAGAAGACATGGTTGATCTTTTGTGTCGGGTACTCATCGAAGGCCCTCTGAACAGCACCAATTAGGTCGTCCACTGTCCGTGTGCACTCTTTGTCTTGCAATGATTGAATCGCATTAAAAAATCCAAGATCCAAAACGTTCAAGTCCGGAGAGTTTGCGGGTTGACAATACAATCTTACATCAAACCCATTCTGGGAAGCGGCCTTTTGAAAGCTTTCATCGGTTGGTTGTACATGTGTTCTTGCGTTGTCTTGTTGAATGAAAATTGTGTTTCCAACATCCTCTCTTGGCCACTTAGCTTGAATTGTTGGGATGACTTTTTCTAGCAACAAAGATCGTACAGTTTCCTTCTTGATGGATGTAATTGGTTTTGTTTCGAGGGTCCCAGCTTCCCTATTTCGACTTCGTCGCAAGGCCGGTTGCATACTCACGAATGGGAACACCCCTATTTTGCCGGAAAATATTTCACTGCCTTCATCATCAAATCTCGGACGTGCAATAGCCGCTAGAAACATCACTTTCCCGATGAAATTTTTACTTTGGCACGAACGCAAAGGATCCGGTTCATCCGGGAGCATGTAGTAAGACTTCGATTTCTTCGTCATATAGAACCATTTCTCATCAATATGAACAATGTTGTACATACCAACAAATTTAGGCTCGGATGGGATACTTCGGTCCAACATAGAAATGCAAAATCGAAGTCGCGCTATCTTGTGCTCCTCCTTCAAGTGTGGCTTGATCGCATTTGAATGCCGACGAAGTAGACCTTCCTTAAGGTGTGAGTGTAGAGTTACATGGTTCATATCCATAGCTTTAGCAAGTGACCTCAATGTGGATCTTCGATTCAAAGGTACGTCTTTGATACGAGTAAGGTCAATTTGAACTCGCTTTCGACCACACTTTCCTTTTCGGTTCACGGAGACATCAACTAGTTCACCATTTGGGGTATCTTTTCCTAGTTTCCAAACACGCTGAACGGTCCGCAATGGCACCGAAAACAAAGTAGCCACCTCATTTGTTGTGTTGCGTCGTAATTTTCCGTTGACACTTCTCTCTAGCAAAGCCCCGTAAACAAGCTGTCTTTGTTCAGTTGATAAAAACTTCTTGCATATCGAATGATCTTCACCCCTGGTGATGTTATCATTTTCTACAAAACAAATAAAGGCAAATTACATGGCTACTGTTATTCTCTAGTTTTCTTTCATTTTAAAACAAAATTAAAGTTCAGTGATCACTTACGTGGATTAGGGCTGGACTGATGTTCTTCTTCAACATCCTCAAACTGATCTGAACCAGGTCCTTCATTGGCAACATGTGCTATGATTTCAACCCGAATAGAAGCCATGAAATTAAACACCACGTGTTTTTGTAAGTGTAAACTACTGGTATTGGTAGTAAAGAAAATGAATGGGTGTGTACAGAAGGTTTTAAGAGGGAAAAATTGATTTTTAAAGGGATGTTAAATAGCCTTATTTTAGTTTAGAAAAAAATCTTCCCTCCAAGCTTAATTAAATTTGATTAGCGCCAAATTCAATTTTACTTCGTATACCCCATTGTTCTCAGTTTTAAAATTTGTAACCCATAATTAAATTTGTATTCACCGCCAAATTCCACCCCATAGAGAGACCCCACTATTTGTTACTGTAGCTTGTTGAAGAGATTGCAGAGTTGCAGGAGTGACTTTTCCCCTCCCTTTCATTAATGTATTTTTTAATTAGTCTAATTGAAGGGTGAAGGTGTAGTTATAAGGGTATTCTTGTCTATAATCTAAATTTCTTAAAAGTTGTGTTATTTTCTAAAACGTCACTTTTTGTTAAACGGAGGGAGTACGTTATAACAAACCAATTTCCTATTCACATAGAGAGATACAAACTAAAGAGAGGAGTAATTGCCATAAATTTAAATACGATCGAACGTAACTGTTATTTTAGGGCTTGTTAGCGTGATGCATTTCATTCAGTAATTGATTTATAAAGAAAAATAATACTGTATATGAGATTTGAAGGGACATCAAACGTATTCGATGCAAGAGGATGCAATCCTATATATAGTACTATTTGTATATATCAATTAATCGAATACATACTAATTGAAAGCAGTTGCACATAAGAGTGAATGTGAATTATTAAAATATTACAAATATTACATTATACGTACTGTATTAGCAGGTAGCATATATAAATAAAAATTAAATTAAAAATTAAAAACACAAATCGGAATTGCAGCACAAGAAGTCGAAGAAGCTCTGGCAGCAGTCGTAGAAGCACGAACAACTGCATACATTATACATATAATATATTAATTAACAATCGGTCATAACTGAAATCTCCATGGAAACTGATCGATGAAGAAGAAGAAAAATTAAAGGATGGAAGCTTGAAGAAGATAGGAACTAAAAAAGTTGAGTACGTACCATTCGTCGACGGCCTTTTCACGAGGATCTTCCATGGCTTGAGTGGATGGAGGCTCCATCTTTCTCTCTCTCTCTCCTTATATTATATTATATGTGAGAAGTTTATAAAATAGAAAGCAACAGAATTAGAACAACTCTGATCGAATCTGATGGATGGAGACGGGAGAACGGGGCATATGGAAGAACCAAACCAATGGTTGTGTGTAGAGAGGAGATTAAGGATGGCTCTCTTTATATATTTTACTAGTGAACAAAATCTTGTGTGGGCCCCCTTCTCCTTCACGTGATTTCAATTTTTTTTCCGGATAATCCCGGAATTTTCGGGTTTGAACCCGGTGTTCTAGATCCGAAACCCGAAATAGACCCGAACTCGACTGATCTGAGAATTTTAGGGTCAAGACTCGATGAATCGTTTTAAAATCGATTCGGTGTGTCAGCGTCATTTAGACGTCACACAGTCGCTATATAGACCCGACACAGATTCGTCATGCAATTAAGTTTTTTAAGGTCACTCATAAGTAAAATAACGTATACTTTTTATAATTATAGTATGTTTAGAACATTTATTTGTATAAATATGATTTTTTTATGCTTAAAATATTTATATAATATTATTATAATAATAATATTTATAAATTTAATTATAATATTATTATTTAGTTTAATTCAACATATTTATATTACAAAGTAATTTTGATAATATTTTAATATTCTTAATAAGTCCTTAAAAAGTTGAGTTTTTTTACCCAGTTTGGCTTAACTCAGAACAACCTATAACTCGATTGATTTGAAACCGGATCTATTCGAGACCCAAATGGCCTAAAGCCAAACCCCACTCAAATGACTTGTTTGACAGGTCTAATAAAAACAATGAAACTAGGTCATTAAACCCTTATACCTCTCAATTCGATTGACATAAGCCTAACTATTCTTGATAAATGTCAATCAATTGGATAGGAAGTGAGAGAATTTCCGAGGCAAATTTTGCAATCATGAAAGGCAACCAAACAAACTTACGCCCCCAAACATGGAGAAAATGCATTTTCGTAAGGAGACATGATTAACTGTTCTATACCAAAGTACCATTCCATCAGCTAGTCTTAGACGTTGGAAGCAGGAGATATCGTGGATTAATAGTGCATTAATAGTTATATTAAGTTCATTAATAGTGCAATGCACCAAACAAATTGAAATGAGGATTGATACCAATGGCTGAAACAACAATAGCAATACAAGAAAAAAATGAATAAATGCAAATACCCTTATTTACAGATCCCTAACTTGCCCTTTCTTTCTGTTAATTATACAACAACAAACGTCCAAGACTCAAAATATAAACTTACATGGATGAAAGACACAACTGATAATGGATTCATGGCCGAAATGCTTGTTCAAAATGGAAAAACTCCCTTTCGAATGGTCCCAATCTCTTGGAGCAAGTAAATCGACCACTCGGCTCCTTGGAGCTGGTAAAAAAAAAAAAAGAGTGTAATAGGATTTGGGTTACGTTGAGAGTGTGAAGAGACCAGTGCGGTGTGAAAAACGCCTAGGAATTGAAGGGCCTCAAGCGTTGATCAAGGAGAGAAGGTCAGTACCAATTGTTAATGTGGAAGCTTTCAGGAAGAGATTGTTTGACAGTCTCAATGGTGGAAGACAATAATTGTATCAAAATCTGCCCATGCGGTCTTGAATGTTGATATTTTTTGCATTGATGCCGCATGTACTGGAGATGCAGTACCGGGGAAATGCAGAATGGAACTCTTTAACTTCTTCATACTTGCATTTATGTAGTGAAGCTGGAAATCTTACAAGCTCTCCCTTTGCTGTCCTTCTGAAGCATCTGATCAAGCTTCCATGCAGGAAGCTCTCTTGCACTAAATGTTTTATCCTGTGTTCATAAAAGTTACAATCAGATCTGAACGCGGAAAGGAGACTGTTGTTACAAAAGCATTACACACTGTTCCTGATTTCCATCACATATTTTCATGTCTAGAATTTCATGCAACTAGGAAAACAGAGGTTTGCCGCTCACAAACTCACCATTATATGCAACCTTTTGGATGTGGGATGGCAATACGGAACATCTGGCTGCTTAGATTTCCTCACAAATTGGTGCTCTAATAGCATGCTAGCAGAAGGCCTTTTTGCAGGGTTCCGCTGAAAGCAACATTGCAGGAAATCCTTTCCCTCGGCTGACAATGCTTCTGGTATGGGTGGAGATTCCTTCAAAACCTTGAACATTGCTGCAGCCTGCATTATAGTAATGAATTTCAACATTAGAATAATAGTTTAGCAAAATGTTCCAACAGTTTTGAGTTTGGAAGACAACAAGGTAGTTTATACTTATACGTCAAACAAGTAATTAGATTGTCATGCGAACAAGAAATAACATGCACTAAACATTGCCTCTCAATCAGCATAATTAGAATGATGGTTGTAGGATGATGTTTTGTATTAACTACTCAAGGAAAATGTCCAGATACTGAGATAGATAATAATATCAACCCGTGATTTGCTTAGGGTAAGGGTGCATACATTTCAACCACCCAAACCCTGCTTGCAGGATCACACTAGGTTGAATAGCAGACATAATAAATTGTGATCAGAGTAAAGTGAGCAAGAAAGCATCCATCCATACAAGGCTGCACTAACACCGGCTTTAGATGCATACCCCTTCATATTCATTCCATGGTGGTTTCCCAGTAAACATTTCAATGACAGTACATCCCAAACTCCAGATATCAATAGCAAACGCATGATCAGAACTACTGTCTTTGTGTATCACAGCTTGCATCAGCTGCATGACAAAAAATATATATATATATAAATCAGAATTTACCTGCCACAAGTTACCAAAAATTAGCTTGGAATAAGAAGCTTACCTCTGGAGCCATCCAATAAGGGCTTCCCTTCAAAGATAGCTCAGCAGATTGCCCTGTGAGCTAAAATAAGAAATGATGACCAAAATGACTAAATGAGAATTCTGATCTGCATTAAAGATTTATTTTCTGAAGCAGCTAATCATGTGTTCCCTAGAAAAGAAAGTTGTGTCCATAAAACAAACAGGAAAAACTAGTGAATGCTGTGATAAGCTCCCTGTGGGAACCCCATCCAAATTCCCAACCAGCCCGATCACTATAATAAAAGCAGCTTTGTTGTGATGATTGGGGATCACAGAGCAGATCACGTTGTAAAGCATCTCCACAGAAGCTTTCCATCAGTTTCAGAGATTAGTAAAGCTCTTGTTATGACGATTTTCAATTTTTAACATGAAGGTAAAGAAGAGTAAACAACTGGTAAATGACATTGTGCTTCAAATGGCAAAAAAAAAAAAAAAAAAAAGCACCCGTATTTACAACAAGCACCTTTCATTTTCCTGTTGGTTATAACTCGTTAGGAGACCATGAAGAGAAGCCAGCAAGATGATAAAACAGAAAAATAAATGTACTATGCGACACTAATAGGTTGTCTTGAATCCCACCACATTCAACACAAAAATAGGGATACACACAACGAAACTGGGAGCTTACATGCTTAGCTGTCCCAAAGTCAGCAAGTTTAACAACTCCAGATGAATCAACTAGCAAGTTTGCTCCTTTAATGTCCCTGCAAATAACAAAGGTATAACATGTCATATCTGCTAAGGCTAAGCAGATGTAAAATACAAATATGAGATTCACTCAGACAAGTTGCAAAAACTTTTCCCACATTAAAGGTCATTATTTGTAAATGATTGCTCAATGAATCTTAAATACAATTCCTAGCTTGGGGTACCGTACCTCACAGGAAAAAATAGGGAAATGGACAAGTACCTGTGAATGGTTTTTGTGCTATGCAAGTAAGCAAGTCCAGAAAGAATATGTCGTGTAAAATTACGAACAACTAATTCAGTCATAGCTCCAACGTGTTCACGAACATATTTATGGATTGAACCAGGATAGACATACTCTAGATATATGTAAAACCGGTCATTTACCTGCAACCGAGAATCACATTCTCAGAAAATATATTATTTAAAGGAGATTATGTGCAAGGAAACATAGTTTACAAAAAACACTTGTAGTTTCTTTGGACCAAGCGACATAATAGACAGATAAATTTACTTACTATTTGACTACCATAATATTGGACAATGTTTGGATGCTTTAGATTGCTAAGGACTTTTATTTCCTACAAAGAGAGGATCAATACAGGTAAATAACGAGAAATACATAACGTATGCTAGTATTGTAAAAAAAAACGAGAGATGTTGACAAGTAGCAGCAAGTTTTAACTTGACTATACCTGCTGAAGTTGCTTCATACATTCTACAGATTTAGGATCATCATGGCATATCTCAACTTCCTTCATTGCACATAAAGCTCCGGTTGCTCTGTAAAGATTCACAATGGTGGAAGAAAATATTAGAGGCCAGAACACAAAAGTTGATTTTCGAAGATTGATTACTAGCAATTACAAACCTGTTAGTTGCAACGTAGACACTCCCAAAAGTGCCACGTCCAATAAGCTTTCCCTTGTTCCATTGACTTTTATGATGTGAAAATTCAGGTTTCGGTGACATTTTGGAAGCCGGCAATGATTGGACTGAATTTTGGGAATGAGGGGAAGCTTGTGCTGAATTTTGGGGATGAGGAGATGATGATGATGATGAGATTTGAGAGAGAGGGGATGATTGTGCTGACATTTGAGGTGCAGGTGATGATTGAAATGGTGTAGCAGGCCCTGGAGGACGAGGCAGTGGGTGCCCACTCTGAGGTGAATTACTACCAATATGAACTGTTGAGGTATCAATGGACAGTTTTGGGTAAATTCGTGATGAAGGGTTGCTAGCGCTGTTTCTAGGCCTATAGGGACTTCTAAGTCCTGAAGTTTGTATTGGAGGACAATCACCCTCGCAGTTTGCCTTCTCTTGCATTACGGTATGTGGTAAACCAATGGACAGTTTTGGGCACATTCGTGATGCAGGGTTGCTAGCGCTGTTTCTAGGCCTATAAGGACTTCCAAGTCCTGGATTTCGTACTGGAGAACAATCACCCTCGCAGTTTGCCTTCTCTTGCATTATGGTATGTGGTAAACCAAAAGTCAAAACTTTTGAGGATATTTCTGGTGAAAACTGAACTTGATAGGCCATATGGTAGGTAGAGAACAGATCCCCAGTAGTCAGCCTCTCTGGGCTGAGAATAGGGCTTGAATAACCACTAGCTGGTGCGCTCCTACAAGGGACCTGTAAGTCAAAATTCCCTTGAGCTTTATCAGCACTCTGTGTCATATTTCTTGATAGCCAAATCTCCACAAGATCAACACCACTTTGACCATTCCCGCTCCTAGCATCTTGCTCTGAGGTCTCACTACTCCAAGTAAAATACAATTTGGTATGAGTAGAAGATAAACAAAAGTCCCTACATGTTTGGCTTTTTGCTAAAGAAGTCAACAGAATAGCTTAGACTAAGAAGTGTGATCTTCCTTGTGGTTTCTATCTTTGAATTTAAAAGTCTCCTTTAACTGGTAAGAGTAAACCGAAAATGAAGAACGGGAATGCCCAAATTTAAAAAAAAAAAAAAATGGTGCAAAACTTGTGTATGGTCATTGCTTTATTTAGAAATCAGGACCTCTCCTATGCCAAATTGTCAATGGTAATAAAAGGGCAGGACCTAATTTTCATGCAGCATCTTTTCCTCTATCAAATCAATTCATTTCATTTCCACTCCAAATAACTCATTCCGTTTTACCTAAAAAGCATGACGAGTAATTAAAATGTTCAGTCCAAACGGAATTCTAGAATTGATGAGGCAAAGGCCAGTCAAAATCATCTTCTGTTCTTTACATATCCCCTTTTTTTCCAATCAAAATGTTAATCAGTTAAAGATGGAAGTTTAAATTGCTATGGAAAATATAAAGTACCTGTCACAAGGGAAAGATGAGGAGAAACCATCCCGACCTGATACCTTGGATGAATTCTCTTTCCCTTTTTCTCTCTCCCTCACTCGTTGCCTCTCCTTTGCCCCTCCTTTAGGTGAAGGCAACCTAAAAACAAAGTCATTTTCCTTCTTCCGATCGTTGCTTATGAAAAGAGCCTTCAAATCAGGCAGGGGGAGCGGTTGCGGAACCGCCGTAGAGAGCCGCGCCAGATTGTCACTACAGTCACTGTTCACCGGCGATTGCTTCGCATCGTAAGATCCATCGGCTTCGGCGGTGGCTTGGACCTGAAACCGAGTGTCGGTGGCAGGTGATTCGAGAAAACTAAAATCCAGTTCCGTAACTTGGTGATCCTGGAGGTGGCGCAGCTTCCTGCATCTGGTTAGCTGTTTCTTGGGAGCCTGCATTGACCGTGAAGAGCAAGCGGCGGCGGTGGTGGAGGAGGAGAGGGAAATCGGCCACCGAGGCATATCTTTCGAGATTGTGTATACGAAATCATCGTACATATGAGGAATCTCGAGATCACTCCATTTGAGATATCGAATCGAAACTTGAGACTAGTGTTGCTAGAATCTCAGAAACTGGAAAAATCGATATCTGAGCTGAGATGATCTACCTCTCGCGCTCTGTCCCTTTCGCTCGATTTTTGCTAAAAATCGCTACTAGGGTTCCTGCTTTTTGTAGGGTGGTGGGTGCTGTTTTTCCAGGAACTGAACTGGAGTGTTTTTCACAACTTCACAAGTAATTTTAGTCTTTATTTATTTATATGTATTTATATATTTATGAGGGACCGGGAAAAAGTTGTTGAAACTTGAAATTGTGGTTCGTGTTTTTTGTGGGTTACGATTTTTCCCTCCCCCAAATTGAACGGTACAGTGTCGTGGAGAGACCACGGTACGCAGTTCCACCGATGCGGACGCGCAACTGCGCCAAGTCAACCAATTAACCTTGACTTTTTCTTTCTTTTTTTTTTTTTTTGGTGATTAGCAATCTTGAATCTTGAAGCACATTGGTTGACAATTATCTTGACCATTTAGAGCATATTATTATTAGCAGATTCTTCATTTCGGTTCGGACCATTTTCTAACTCATTCCCTTGAATAGAGATGGGGTGTAAAAAAGGGTATATTTCCTATTTTTGCACAAATTGCCAATTTTTTTTTTTTTTTTGCATTTTGCTATCCTTTCTAAGTTCTAACCTATGTTTTTTCAGCCTTCTAAAAATTGGTCATATCTCTTTCCACAATTTCATCTATCTTTGTCACATTTTCTTTTTTGTTTTGATTCCAGATATTGGATCCCGTCTCTTTCATTCCAACACAATACCTCCTTACCAATGACCTTTTGTTCTAGTGGTAAGGGAGTAGTAACCCTTACAAGAGGTCAAGGGTTCAAATCTCATTCTTTACACATGTACATTTGTGTAATTAATAGGTGCTCAAGTCTTCATTGGCTTGGGTGAGCCTCCCTAGTGGCTTGCCGCTTGGCTTATCAGACCCGTGGGGGATTTGACAACCTCGGAACCCCCACGTTACAAAAAAAAAGGTACAATATCCCCTTTCCATTTTACGTGTCTTTTCTAGGGTTTATTTGCCTATTGATTTCTACTCTTCATGCCCCTCTTTTGCTTGCAGTTTTTTCTTGTCAAATTAAAGCATTCCATTGTAGGATGATTTGCATTTATTGCGATTGTTTCATATCAACATCATATTTTTGAATTACCTTATAACATTGACATATTATATATACAAATTTTTATTATTTATCGCAAGTTTCCCCAAATCTAATAGTCGAGTAACATTCAATGGTTTATGATTGATTAATCAATTTAAATCTTCAATCGCATTTGGATTTGCAGTTGACCTCGATCGAAAGAAGAAGAAGAAATAATTTGAAGTAGTAGCCATGGACGATAACTACAAGTTTTGAAGGGCATGATTTTTTATTTTGGCTACTGTTGTGACAAATAAATAAATCAACAAAAATGTCAATTTGAAAATTGATAATGCATATTTTGTGTAAGCATTCTAGGTAGTTTTAGTGTAGTTTTAGGTTGCATTTGGTATGATTTATAGTTAAGTCGCATCTTTATCATTTGCTATGCGAAGTTCGAAATCTATGCTTTTTTGTGTTAATTATGTAGATTCACGAATCCGAACTCAAGAGATAGTGCAAGAGAGTGATGTTACTTGGAGCCTAAAGTTACTAGAGACACTTAGGATGGCTTGAAGAAGAAGAGAAGAAGACCCAATAAGGAGGTAAAGAGGAAGCCAAGTGAAGAGATGAAGAAAACACAAAGTAGCAGAGGCGGCGCCCGCGAAGGTGAGACCGAAGCCCGTCGATCCTGGCGCCCACGTGGTGCCCACCGATACTGTAGCAGCGCCCACCGATATAGGATAACTTCGCAGAGTTAGATGCTTATCTAACGAATATTTGTTTCTATCCTTTGAATATCCTTTGCTTGGAGATTAAACACGACACTGTAGGGTTTTTCAGCCACTTTTGAGCCCTATAAATACCTTGGGGTTCTAGGGTTTCGAGATATCTCATACTCAACATCTCTCAAAGACATTTCATAGTTTGCATCTTTTGTTTTCCAAGGTAAGCCATGCTCGGCTAAACTCTTTTATAGTTTTGCTTACATTTCAAGACATGGTTAAGGATATGTGAGAGTTGTGTTGGTATTACTTTATGAGTTATGTGTTATGATTATTTCAATTCGTTTTGTTATGATATTTCATAAGTGTTGTTGATTTATCTTAATTGGCCACTAGGATATATTTGCATCATGCTAGGGCTATAGCTTTTCCGTTGTTACGGGCCTTAATCTATAACTAGCCAGCATGTCATGTAGCGATGGGTATGGACTCGTGATATTGTAGGAGAATTGACAGGTAAATGTTATCTCTTTTAGTGGAAGCGATGCTTGGACGTGACGCCCTAGGTATGAAGTCGATAAGATGAGAGAGATAATGTTTATTTGTTAGGTGTTAGGGATTTATTGATACTCGCCCCTCATGATTGAGTTTAGGGATTTATATGGTGTTAATTATCGGCAAGTTTGGCCTATCTACTTCTGTACATAAACCAACCCTAGAATAATTGCATAATCAACCTGCATAACAGGCCAATGATAATGGAATTACCATTATTACGAATGTGAGTGAAACTATATCATCATAATCATTGTTCTTTATTCAATCATTGCTAGCTTAGTTTACTTGTTGCTTTCCTTTACATTGTTACATTGCTTTGTTACTTTGCTTTGTAAACACATTTAAGAAGTCGTACGTGCTCTCTGTAGATCGATCACTTACTTGTTCTATACTACTTGTTAGTTAGTTAATGAGTTTGGGTGTTCCTATTTGGGGATTTTAAACCACGACATTTAATAGTCCACCAAAAATACATCCTAAAATGTCAATAGTTTCAATTAAAAATTAATTTACAATTCTTGAAAATGAAGAACCTGTTGGAATTGAGACAACTATTTTTTAGAGAAGATTGATTTTCATTCCCTATTTTGATGAAAATTTGAGGAATCTGTATAGAGCATATGTCCAACAGATTCCCCACTATATTCTCCAAAATAGAGAATTATAAATCACATAATCTAATTTTTTTTTGGCTAAATTCCAATGGAGCGTGCACCTGAGTATAAGACGTGGCAAAAGGCAATCTCGTGTGTTTGCCAAGCTAGCACGTCGGGCAACTAGAGGAGGGAGGGGCTTTATTGCAGGGAATAAGCCTGGACCTGAGAGACTCAAAAGCCGGAGAGCCTGGATGACCAAGACAAGCGTGCCAGAGAGATGCGGAACGGGCAACGGCTGATAAATTGGTTGTTGCTGGAGAGGTGACAAGATGCATGTTTTTGGTGACAGGATATATATTTGAGGTGACAGGATAAAGGTCTCCAGCGCTATTACATCTCATGAGCGGGGCCCCAGTTTTGAAATCTTTGGCAGCAAACCCAAAGCGGTCAAACTCAATGGAGATATTATTGTCTTTGGTGAGGCGGCGAATGGACACAAGGTTCTTTATTAAGTCGGGGGAGATGATGATGTTGTTAAGGCTTAGGTCGGTGGTAGGGGTTGGTAATGTGGTTTTTCCAAGATCCAAGGTAGGAATGCGTTCACCGTTGCCGACAATAATGGATGTAGAAAGGCTCTTAAAAGCATAGACAAAAATTATACCTGGGTTGTGCGACATGTGCGCAGTGGCTCCGCTATCCAGGTACCAATTCGGATCGGCGGGTGACACGCCCATAGGTGTTAGGGTGGCTGGTTGCCTGTGTCGGGATGATGGCGATGATCCCGCTGCGAAGGTCTGATCCAGATGGTGCGAAGAGGGCCCGAGGAGTCCCTGTTGGCTCGGCCGCTCGGGTATGGCCTCGTTGGAGAGGCGTAAGGGGGAGGCGGAAGCGCATATGCCGGGTAGCCCTGGGGATGGGCTCCAATGGGGAAATACCCCCTTTGTAAATGACTTGGAGGGGCGATAACCACGACGGGAAGCTGTTTTTTATTGTAGAAAGCCATAACCGCCGTAGATCTGCTGGTACGAGGTAGATTATCGTCACAAAGAGGGTGACAGGACACAGTGACAAGGGTGACAGGACGCAGTGCTGATGGTGACAGGACGTGGTACCGATGGTGACAGGACGCAGTGGTAGATCCGCCGAATTAGGGTTTGGCGGAAAAGGGAGAGCAATTAAGAGAGGGGAAAACAGAAGGAGGAGAATCTAGGTAGGGGGCAATCTGTCAGGGGACGGAGAAGCCAACGGAGGGAGGAGGAAGGGTCGGCGACAGGGAGAGGAGGGGTCGGCGACAGAGAGGGAGGCCAACGAGTGGTGGTCGGCGACAGAGAGGGTGGAGGAGAAGGATGAGAGGATCGATGGTAGACTAGGGAAAATTTTTGAAAAACCCTAGAGAAAGTCTGATACCATGTCAGAGTGAATAATCCCCGTTGGGGTTTCCTTCGCTATTATTGAAATATATATATATATATGGGAGTACAAGATAGTTAACCCTAATTACAATTGGGTAATTGGGTCTATACATATATTCTATCTAACACTATAAAGTACCTATTATAATATAGGTTTCATTTTTTTTTCCAGCTTTTTGTATTAGTTGGCATTAAATGAGCAAAAAACTTCTTTTACTAGTAGGCATATTATTCGAGTCGAACGAGCCGAGTATTACTTGTTCTATTCAGCTCGTTGAGAAATGATTCGAGCACAAGTTGATTCTAAATTTAGACTCGAGCTTAAGAATGTACTCATACTCGGCTCGTTTAGGAAATGAACGAGTTCGAGCCAAGCTTTTGTCGAGCATTAAGCAGCCATATTTGCTCACAACATAGTAATCTAAAGGAAATTTTAGAAATTTCACCAAATTCTAGCTATTCGAGCTTAAATCGAGTGAGCTGATCTTTGAACTGAGCTTTAAAATGTGCTCATACTCAACTTGTTTGGAAACCAAACGAGTTCGGGCCGAACTTTTATCGAGTTGAGCCCGAACCGAGCTTGAGCTATTTGGCTGATATAACACTCCTAGATAGATAGATACTTAATTGGTACGGAGTATTTTCATTACAAAGAATAAATCTTCATATTTGACATTTCATTATAGAACGATTCTTAATTAGCTAGCTCTACGTCTCAAATTTAAGTTATTTACAGTCAACATGCTTTTTAAAAACTGCACTCATTTATTCGATAAAACATATTATTTATTATCTATATATAGAGAATATTTTCGGTGAAACAACTCTTACCAAGTTACCATGTAACGGAGGGACAAATTTGAGCCATTAGATTTAAAAGAATCAAGGGTCAGTATTTGTTTTGAAAGAAGCGTGTAACTCATTCACATTTAATGTTAAATATGAATACTAGTTGTTTAAACGCTTAAAATTTGTAACCACCAACTATTATTCACCAAATATGTTAATATTCATATTTAGTAACATAATTATTCAAATCTAAGTTATTAAATATTCATATTTTACAAACTAATATAAATTTACTATTGCATATTACTATTCATATTTAAGGATACAGTTACACCAACTAGTATTCATATTTAATCTTAAATATGAATACTAGTTGGTTATACGGTTAACTGTGTATTTTTTTAAATCAATTTCCTCCCTTTATTTCTTTTAATCCAGGGTCCACAATTGTTCCTCCGTTACATGGTAATGGGTGTCCTCATAGGAAAGTTATTCTGTATATATATATATATATATATATATATATATATATATATATATTATAATAAAAACTATATAAAATATTATAATTTTATACTTTTAATTTTATGTTTGAAATTATTTAAAAAAAGTTGATATTTCATAGACGAAGTAGTTTTTATCATTCTTAAAAATTGTGTGCAAATAGTTAATAACATGTTTTATCGAATGGATAGTATATAGATTTTTAACATCTTAAAATATGTGCCAAAATATCAAATGACTTAAATGATGATACATAGAGAGAGTATAAGGGTGTGATATAATATTTGTATATTCATATTTCTTATATTCGATTAATACTTATGAACATGTACACTAAATATTTATAATTTCATATTTCACTCTGTATATTTTGTGTCATTCACGTTTAGGATGTGTTGGGTTATAAACATGAAAATGCAGATAGTCCATTTGGGCTCAAAGCTCATAGATGATATAGTGCAGCTCAATTGTGATGGCCCATAGTATAAATACTTGTGACCCAAACTGATTTCGATAATAATGCATTCATTTTCTTATATTCATCCTCTTTCCCTCCATCTTCTTTCTCTCATTTTCACATTTCTTGCTCGTCAATCCTCCAACAAATCATCATGGTATCAAAGCATTGTTAATAATTTCTTGTGTTTTTCACTTCAATTCCACAAAATCAAGGCAAGCATCTGTAAATGTGTGTTCTTCCAAAACCTAATTAATCAAAATCAAAAGCGAGATGACAACTGAAACAGTAGCAAAGATCAGTCTAACCGATCCTTTGTTTCTCCACTCTAGTGACCATCCTAGATTGGCGCTTATCTCAGGAAAGGTTAGATGGAAACAACCACAAGAAAGATCGGTGAATATTGCCCTAGCACGAAGACCAAGTTTAAGTTCATGAGCGGAAACTTTCTGAGATAATAATTAAGCAGCGTGATCGAGACCAACACTACGAAGGAAATTTAGGATGAACTTGAGATAAGATTCAACCCAACAAGTGGAGCATAATTGTATGCCCTACAGAAGAAGGTGTACTTAGTTAGTTAGTTGTGCAAGGTTCGTCAATTGTATTCGTCTTTTTTAGCAAACTAAAGTCCCTCTGGTATGATCGAATTAGATAGTTTATGGAAAAGTTTCCTTTCTTCTTGTGTTTCTGCGAAGTAGATCTTGAAATTCTATGAGCAACATAAATTTATGTAATTCTTCGTGGCACTTCATGAGAATTATACATCTGTTAAAGGCTCGGCCTTGACGATGCAACCATTCCCAGTTGTGAGCTTGTCCTATTCCATTCTATCATAAAAAGAAACACAATAGGAAATTAAGTTATCACCTCGCGTGAATGTAGATCTATCTTCTTCGTTTAATGTCAACGCAAGAAAGAATGAAGTGCAAGGTCAAACTAAGAAGTCTATAATGTATTGTACTCATTGCAAGAAAACTAATCATGTCATGGATAAATGCTATGTTATCTATGGATTCCCTAGACATGCTCAGTGTGAAGAATAAAAGGCTTGCAACGCAGGTTGACGATGTAGGGGCAAGATTTGGAGTGTTAAATTACACGGTATGCACAACTCCTAAACATGCTTAATATGTAGGATCAAAATTGCATGAATGCTATGAATGGTACTTCAAGAAAGTTATAACGCAAACAAATGATTAATAGTGGCACACACGGATATTGGACACTGGCGCCAATTACCATATGTGCACAGTTAAAGCAATGTCTGCCTCACAAGCACTCCTTAAAAAACATTTCTCAATTATGCTACCCATTGGATCTTCACTGACCTGGACACCATGTGAAATATCAAGTTGATAGAGCAGTTGGTTTTGAAAGAAGTGTTCTATCTCTATTTCAAATGCAACCTTCTATCCATAGGGATGTTGGTGATCGAAGGACATGTCATGTTCACTCATGTAGTCATGTTTATAAGTTAGTTATATTTGTTGTAGGGTGTGTATAGGAGGCCACTACTTGTTGGATGTAGTAGAGGTCTTTATTTATTGAAGAAGAAAATTGTTGATGTTGATATTGTTAGTGCACTTAGTAAGTAAACCTCCTGCAATTGCTTTTATTGTCATAAGTGTTGGAACATGAGTCATGACATATGGCTCATGTTATGTGAGTGTGAAAATGTCATTCATAGGTTGTCATTCATAGCATGTATGAAAACGACAACCTATGAATGGCATTTTCCTTCGTATAATCTGCATTGTTTATTTCCTTCTATTGAGAATATATATTTCTAGTTTAATTAACACCCTATGATAGTGTGAGATGTATGCAAAAGCATGACAACATAGGTTGTCATTTCTTAAAAGTGTTATTGTCTCTAAGAGACTCTTTCAACTATTGCATATAGATGTTATTTTGAACAAAAAAAGGGACACTACAAAAAAAAATTAGCAACGACAACTTACTGTGGCAAAATTTTAGTTTCTTGTGGTGAAAGGGGGTTAGCAATTGCCTTAGCGGCGGGAAGTGAGGTGTGGCAAAACCTGTAGTGGAAAATAGATGTTAGCAATGTATTAGCATTCGCTAATATGTTAGCGATGGCAAAGCAATGACTGAGCGACGGGTGAGCAACGACACCAATTTAAGCAATGAATAGCTAGGGTTGCTAAGATATCCCAACTACAAATTAGAGATTTTCGTATTTCCTAGAAGTATTATTGTCAAGTGTCAGCAGTGTCAATATGCAAGTGTCAACAATACTATTGGGAAAACAAATTAGTGAGATTTTTTTTCTCAACAACTATTTTTATTTGTAATTAATTTTGTCAACAAAAAAATCTTACTTCAAATTTCACCTTGTTGAAAAAAAAAATCCACCTGCCTTCCTGCTAAAAAAATCCAACTTTCTTCTTGTTCACAAAAAAAATCATTAATCGTCAATTAATTTGATTAAAATCGCTAACAATTACTTTTATTAAGATTATAAACAAATAATTTTATTAAGGATGTTAGTAATTATTGTCAAAAAATAAAAATTAATTGCTAAAATATGTATGAATAGGGTAATAATTTTTTATAAATTTAAAGTATGAGATAATTTTTGGTAAATAATCAAAACTAATGGTGAAAAATGAGACACTACTCATGTTGTGATAATATTCACATGCTAGGCTTATTTGAGATGTTTGACTCATTTCATTGAATTTGGTAAATATGAACGGTCATCTACTCATCCAGAGGTTCGAACCGGAAATCTTTGGATACTACCAACTAGTCCTTTTCGGTTGAACTATTCCGGAATGGTTTGTTTGACTCATTTCAACTTGTATGTTCCAAACGGGGATTCAGAGTTTCACATCCATACAAAGAAACTCAATACTCCGTATATAGCATCACACATCCATACAAAGAAACTACAACACATATACATATCAGTCAACTTTTATTTATACCTCTCACAGATCTAAGCTGAAACTCGACCACCTGCAGATTGCAGACAGATTATAGGGTACTAACTACTAATCAACTTGTAAGTACAAAATCGAAACCTAAATCAGTTCCTGCCAAAAAAAGATTACCATCCCTTGCATCCAATTCCATCAATACCTAAATGAGGAAAAATGAGAACTTAATCTCCATGTGTACTTAGATCAGCTAGTCTCCATATATAGTCGTCTCATTATTATATATATTGAAGTTAAAATCATCATCTTCATCTCCTAAATTTCAGTTTCATTCACCCTCCCAGCTGTGACTGTCCGATGCATCCTCATAGTCATCTTCCATGCTGTCACACTTGGTAGCAGCCAGCGAGCTGCACTTGGCTGATCCAATTGCCAAGTGCAAGGGTCCTTGCAGCGAACCAGACTGATTCGACTCTGCCTTCAAAGCCGCAGCAGCTCCACCGCTACTGCTGCCACCACTGCCTTTAAGCTGCGAATCTTGCACGCCAATCGGCTTCTCCTTAGACGAGCTCGGGTGTTTTCTTATGTGAAGCCTGTATTTCTTCAACCATCATAGGCACTAGTATCAGATTTTTTTTTAAATCGAAACCAGTAGTTCAGTTCACTTCGTTGAATTCTTAAACAAGTTTTAACCGTTGGAAATTGGAATATTTACAGAATTGGTTGAGATGGAACGCTCGCAAAACGACCCACCTGACTCTAATATAAGTGTTATATTTTTATATATATATATACCTGCAAATGGCTTTTGACTTCATCGTTTGTGAGGCCATCAACTTGCATAAGATCCCTTATCTGTTTTGGAGTAGCAACTGAAAATAGAGGACCATAAATCAGATTATTAATTCATTTCAGGTTCAATTTAGTTTTCCCCCAAATTGTAACTGCTTTGGAATCAAATTTGTTATTCTGAGTAAATCGATGAACTTGAAAAGCCAAATTCAATTACTGTCATTGATGATACCTTGAGATCCGCCGAGTCTCTCAAGGGCGTCAATGAAACGCCTGTGAAGCTCCGGCGACCAGCAGCGTCTCTGCTTCCTCGGCCCCTGCAACGCCGGCAACTGAACCGGAGACGACTGATACCTCAGTTTCAGCTGATCTACAAGAGCAGAAACGGAGCTCGGTCGGCCACATCGGCCGCCTTGAGGTACCTCTTTCTTCAGACCGTCAACGACCGATTCAGATGTCACCGGAAAAATCCCCTTTCTAGTAAGCTTGCTATTGTCCACCTCATCTCTCACCGGAGAACACTCGGGACAATCATTAACTGACAATAATGCCTCTACCTTCTCAGTGGATTTACAAGCCTGTTCATCGCCTTCTGGCTTGTTCTACACGATAACAACTCACCAAACTTAGCCAAGATCTCACCTTTACGTTAAGGCATTAAAAATAGAAAATAAAGAAAAAGGAGGTACCGAGGTAAGCTGGAGAGACAAGGTCTGATCGGAACTCCATAGCTGAGCGGAGCTCATCCATCTCTTCTTATCACCGTCTTTATCATTTACTGTAGTTGGAATCTCGTCTTTACCCGAACTAACAGCACCTTCCTTCAATCTCTGAATAGCTACACATTCAAAACCGGAATTAAAAAAAAATTCAAAATCAAAATCAATTCAAAACGGAAAAAACAAAATCCAGATCACGTCTGAGAAGTAATTAAATCATGAAACAGCAGTCACCATCAGTGAGGAGTAGGACAGAGAGGGGTAATTCGCGCTTGAAGGCCTCGATTTTGCGGAGCTCGTCTTCTAATCGAGGGATGTAATCAGAGGATTTGTCAGGCTCTTTCTTGTGTTGAGAGAGGAGCCATGGAGGACTCAAATCTAAGCTGAGTTTGGGGGATTGGGATTCCATTTGAGATCTATTAACTGAATCTTGATACACAGAGCTTGGTTGTTAGGAGGAGGAAGGGAGGAAGAGGATAAACCGGGTTGGGTTTTAAAATAGGAGCCGACGAGAGATGTCAAAGCCACCCGCAATCGGGTCGTCGCATAATGGAATCCAGTGTGACGCGGTTGTTGTTACAGCATTTTCCTCTTTTATTTTATTTTATTATTTTATTTTTCTCTCCCTTCCTTTTTTTTCCCTCTTTTGTCAAAATAAATATTCTTATTAGGGCTCCTTTCGTTGCTTCTAAATCTCTTATCTCTAATTTTGCCCCCTCCCTCTTCTATTTATATACCCCAATATACTCTCGCATAAATCTCAAACTAAAAACTAAAACAAAACAAAAAATATTTTTTTAAAATAGAGTTGTTGTGAGAGTGATGGGATAAGATTGGAAATAATGAATCTGGACGTTCTTTTTGTTAGAACATCTCCAACAGATTTTTCATTTTGTGAATTTTAGAGTTTTTAGACAATTTTAGAACATTTTTTTTGTATAATAGATTTCTCATCACATACTCCAAAATGGAAAGCAGCAGAAAAAATAGAGAGGTTTTTTATAAATATGTAGCATTCTTTAAAGCTAAATAATTCTCTAAATCTTTCAAATTTTCGAGATGGGGAAGCTGTTGGAGATAAAGCAAAAATAATTTGAAGAATATGTATTTTGTTTTTCCATTTTAGAGAAATTTTGGAGAAGTTGTTAGAGATGGTCTTAGCATCTAAAATTGTGAAAAACTAGAAAGTAGAATGAATATTTATATTTTTAAAATTTAAATTTGTATGAATTTTCATTCCAATTAAATGGGGTAATTTCATGTACCTAGAGGACAATGTAAGTTAAAACTTGCACTTTTTTATAGAAAAATTTCACATCTCCTATTTTATTTTTCTGCAATTTATAACTCAACCAAGTATTTTTTTTAATTCATATAAAGTTCAATTTGCAGGAATTTAATTCAAAAAATTGAATTTTTTGAAATTATACTTCTCACATTTGACCAAACAAAAACTTATTTAGATAAGTCTAATACTTCTTTTGAAATCTCATAGTAATAGAAAAAAAAAAGTGACTCGTGTAAGAAATTAAGAATTTCAAGTGTTTTAAACACTTATGTTTAAACCATGAAAATTAATCAACAACTTCGAAACCTCACACCTCATTATCTAAAATACTCCATTTAAGCAAATGTTATTTGGCTTGTTTATTTCTTTCCAAAAAAATACACACCGGCCATGTTCCACTATACTAAACTCGAATTCATCAAATAACTTGATCTTTATCATAATAAGGGTAACTCCAACAACTCTTGTAAAATAGAGAAAGTTGAGAGAAAATAGTGTTTTTTTAGGTCCAATAGCTCCACTCGATCATTTCTAAAATAGAGAAAGATGGCAAAAACTCTTATACCAATGCAAATTCATTGGATTTCAATAACAATTGGACAAGTTTGTTATATTTATACAAAAATTAAGTTAGGAGTTTTTGTTATAATTAAATTAAATTGGATGTTTTTAGTATTAACTCGATGTTTAATTTAAACACGTTAGTTTGAAGTTATGTTAAAACTCATGTTATATATTAATGTCAAACATACACTAGTTTACATTTTAAGTTATATTAAAGTTAAATGTTAAACTTCATTTTCAATTAAACTTACTTACATTTTGAAAAAATTTAATTATTTCACAATTTGTATAAGGTTTAAAAATAGTTAAAATTAAAATTGTTTTAAATAGAATATAATATACTTTCTCCGTTCGACAAAACTTGTCGTTTACTAATCACGTACGCTTTTTTAGAATGATAAAAATTATATAAAATACTCATTTTTTAAAAAAAAATTTAACAAGTTTGTACTTATTAATAATAACTACGAAATTGTTAAAAAAATTATTAAAAAAACTAGATATTTTATATAGTTTTTATCTCCTAAAAAAGCGTACGTGAATAGTAAAACGTCAAGTTTTGCCGAACGGAGATAGTAGTGCGGAGTATGTAATAAATGCAAAATTTTGTACTCCGTAAAATAGAGAAGAAAGTAAAATTTTTTTTTTTTAGAGATTTTGATAATGGAGTTATTCATATAGGAAGATACGGAGTGGATAATTAATTACGGTTTTTCTATCCTATGTCCTAAGGGCATAGGATAAGATCCTAAATGGGGAAAGATACCCTATCAAAAATAAGCGACCCTAAGAATCTAATTTAAAATTTGGCTAATGTAATTTAATTAAAAATATATTTTCTCTAAAATAGGCATTTTATTCTATGCCCTAGAAAATTCGAATTAATTAAGCAGCAGTAAATGGTTGGATTGGAAGAATAAAAATAGGTGTGGGGTTGGAGGGTAGGCATTTATTTACTGGATATGTATTTGGTTGTCCTTGAAGATTCTTCATCGATGATGGGGTTAGTAGTAGTAGTAGTGGACCTATCAAATCTTTTATTTAGGTCTGAAACAAATCTTTCTTACGGACGATTCCTCGGAATTGACAGCCTTGTCCTTCTCCGTCTTTGACAATTACTACTCCCCACTTTGTACGTATCTCACACTCACAGACAGACCATCCCGGATCGGACTCTACAATTCAATACAATAAGGGTGTACGTGTACGTGTACGTGTACGTGTTTGGATTCCAATTAATTACGGAGTATTTTACAATTTGCAACATAAATTTAATTAAAATAAATTATAAATTAAATAAGTTAATCATATTAATTTTATAATATATTTTTAAGTGATAGTGATTATTTGATTAATAATCACTCCATCTCGAAATTTAGTCTTTTTTTTAATTTTGCACGATTATTAAGAAAATATCAAAGAGTGTAATATCCGGTACTTTCAAATTTTCTGTTGGTGCGTAAAATCCACTTACCTACAACAAAATTTGACTAAAACGCTTGGTCTTCTAATTTTGAATGAAGGCTAACAATTTTGTTTTCTCAATGCAACTGTGTGCAATTTAAAGAGGAGAATAAAGTAAGCTAGAGTTTTCTAGAGAGATGAGCTCTTTCTTCTTTGTAGAAAAACCAAACACCCATAACCAAGAATCACCATCTCCACACCACCGCCCATCACCCAACAACCCACCTCCACCACTAACACCAGCCCGGCTCTGATCAGAATCATCTTAAATCTCCTCCCCCACCCGACTTTCTCCTTTCCCTCTCACCAAATCAAACTCCAAAAATCACCATTTGCCTCTAATTTTGGGGCTTTCAACTTCAATACAGATTTTATTCTCACTTTCGGTAAGTATGGAGATCTACCCTAAAAATCAAACCTCGGGGAAAAACGGAGATCTAATCTCGACCCCATATTCAATTTCGACCCCAAATCAAACATTGAAATATTACCTGGCCTCCATGGGGGGACAACCAAAACCCAATGTGAAATCGTGCAGTACGCAATTGGATCTTGATCCAAGGGGCCAATTTCTGTCCTTGCTTGCTCTCAACAAGCAAAAACTGTATTGGGGATCTAAGACTTTGTTCCCATGGAACCCGATACCCTTAAAAGTGGTTTTGTTTTTGTTGGCATTCTCCGATCCACCCCGACCTCATCTACTTCTAAGAGAAGGCTCTCCGATCCCCCCGACCTCGCTTATGAAACCAGGTCCGGCCACCCAATCACCAATGTCGGCCTCCAGCCTTCTGCGGTGCCACCACTCGGTCGCGGTTGTATGTCGCATCGAGCACCCACCTGTGTACCCAGATCTGAACCGCATCCTTTGTTTATTCTTCTCAATTAACATCCGACACCGAATACTCACCTGTCCCCAGATCCGAACCGTTTCTGTTGCTTCTCTTCTTGTTCAATCTGCTTGTGTATATTCGTTGTACACTTTAGGTTGAAGAAGAGGAGCCCAAAAAATAAAAAAAAAATAATACAATAATAAAAATTTATATAAACTGAACCAAAAAAAAATGCGCTTTCATGCGCCCTCGATCTTCAACCTCACAGCCAAATCCCTAGATCCAAAATCAACTCCGACCCAGATCTGGTTTTTTAATCGACTATATTCCTCTACCTTAGTATCTCCGTCACCAAAAAGACTCAAAAACAACACAATCAAAACCTAATGATTTCAAAGAAACCCCATAGCCATAAAGCACTCAGATAAAAAGATGGAATATCTGTACAAAGGAGTTAAACTTGAATGGACTTGGAAGCTATTCCCTTGTCCAACTCCAATTGATCCGCTCTTTTACGAGATCCGTCTACCGTGGAGGCTTCTTGATCTCCGGTGTGCGGTGTGTTTCCGGTTCAACGTGTTTGATTGGAAAACTAAAACAAAATAATATATATAATAAAAATTTAAGCCATGTATCTTCTGTGAGCCTTAATGAGATGTTAAACACCAAGAGAAAACAAAATATATTATATTTATACAAAGATTTTTATATCGACTAAATTCTTGGGTGTTGTATGTTCAATTTCTAGCTATGGCCTCATTTTGATCTTTGTGGTCTTATCCTTTGTCGCCGTGCGAGAGGTCGTGGATGTGTTCGAGATCTGACGATTCGTTGACGATCGAGTCCAAATCTGAGGTATCCACTTTTGTTCACCAGGGATATCCTGCGTTGCCTCTACCAACTGTCAGAAGATTTGATGCACATTGTCCCGGTTCCAACTTCGTTCGCCTATGCTAGTGTACGTCGTCCATTGCTCTTTAGTTTTTTCTCGATGTATTTGTCTTTGTTTTGTATCTTCTTTTCGTTCTTTTCCATAACGGTTTGTCCGTTGTCGATTTTTTCGGCCTCTCGACCCATCAGGCATGTCCGATGCATTGAATCCTTTCCGGTTCAAAAAAAAAGAGGAGAATAAAGTGAATGCTGACAATTTTGTTTTTCCGATGTAAGTATGTGTGTGCAATTAATCAAGAATAAGAATAATCTAAAGAGTATCTTTTCAAATGTAATTTAAGTGATAGTACTTGAGTACTTAATTAATAATTTTTTTCAACTAGCTAAAACGACATCTATTTTAATATAAGAATAAAGACCTAATATGACCTAAATTTTGAGACGGAAGGAATATATTATGTATTTTATTTAAAAATTAGGTTATTTTAAAAAAATTGTACATGTAATAATCAAGAATTAATAAAGTTTTTATAATTATAGGAGTATTATTTATAATTTATAATTTATAATCCACCACGTTGGAATCAAAACATGTCCTAACTCCTAAATAGCTAGGAGGGTATTTATGTAATAACAAGAAGGCAGAGGTCAAAACGGGGGGTTTGGACTTTGGAGTATGAGAAAGTGTAAAGAAGATGGGTGTAGAAATTTGACATGGGAAATGAGTGTGAAAATAAAAAAAGAGGCGTTTGGGATCTCCAAAAGGCGGAGAAACAAGAAACGGAATCTGAGTTTGACGATAGAACCAACTGGGTTCTGACGCCTATACCAAACCCAATCAGGGAAGCCCAATCAAAATGTAACACGTGGCAAGCTAACCGCAATCTATCAGGTGAGAGATTCCTTTAGGAAGAGGAATGGGTCCATTTAGGGCATCTCTCTCCTCTCCTGCATTCGGCAGCCAGAATCGTCTTGTCCAGAATCTTTTTTTTTTCTTTTTTTTTTTGGCTTTTGTCCTTTCACCCACGCTACTTTCTTTTACCCTCTTTTTCTACTCCCTACTTCACAGCCCCTGTTAATCATTTAATCGCCACCCGAGAAAATTAATTCGGAGACTCAAATAAATACCCCGTTCGAGAAAATATGTTATTTTAGCTTATTTCACAAGTTTTAAGACAATTAACAAATATACTAATTTATCCTCAATTATTACCCTCCTTTTTTACTTTATCGAAAACTAGAACTAACAAACCATCAATCATGTCAGGGGCATTTTTATAAAGTGAAGTGTAAAATACCTACAATGACAAGTTTTTTTTGACAAAAATAACACCCTAAAATGACATGTTTTGCCGAACGGAGGGAGTAATATACTCAGTATGTTGGATTCATGGTCCGACAAGCCAAATTTTTTTATTTTTTTATAAAGGGGCTGTAAAAGTTGCTGCAGAATTGCAATCAGATCCATAACCCGGCAGAAAATTTTAAATAAATAAAATAAACTGTCGGGTCTATGGGTGTGTATAGACAACTAAAAAACTGTTAAAAATTAATCATTTGTGGGTGTTTATTTTTTAAACAGTTTTTTGGTTGTTTGGATGACCAAAATAAACAAAAATGTGTTAAAAAATAAACTACAAAATGGAGGTTATTTGGGTGTTTATTCTCACTTTTATTTTATTTGGTTTGAAAGTACCACAATACCCCTAATAACAATCAAATAAACTCCACTTTTTACGAATAAACTGCTTTTCTCCCCATACGGAGATTATCTTGTTGTTTAAATTTTTAACTACTTTTACCAACGGTTTATAAATTTTACCCTGTTTATAATTTTAGTCAGTTTATTAACTCCGTCCCATACGAACCCTATGACCCGACAATATTAACATTCCCAACGGTCAAATTTTTTACCGTTGCAAATTTGTTTTATATAAGTGCTACGTTCCGGTTGTGAATCTCACTCCATATACTTCAAAAAAAAATCGAATTTATTTCTTACAATGTCATCAAATGAAGATATATATATGATGGGTTCGATAGTGATGACCAAATCGAATGACTTAAATTTAAAGTAGGATGTTGTGACCAAATCGAATGACTTAGGTTTCGTGAATTGATTTTTATTAGAAGTAGTTTAAATCAAATGTGTGTTTGCACTTTTTAAATTTTGATTATATCAATGCTATGTTTTGCGCAGTTGGGTCATCCTGATTATTCGATTTATTTTAAGAATAATTATTATTGGACGGATAGAAAGGAAATGCTAGATTGGGCTCGTAAGATTGTTTTCTCTCACAACTTTGTCCTTACAATTATAAGATCACATAGTAGTTCTGCATCCCGATGTGGATCGGCGTTATTCGGTTGTGAAAAGTATGGGGAGAATAGAAATCGAAAGAAAAAAATTATGGGAGCTGAAGTGCCTGTAATAATCCTACGTGATGGAAGGTCCAAGAAGGACAATTGCCCATTTTTGTTGTATGGTTGGGAGGCGGAAAGGAATGTATGGAGGTTGAACGTGGAGTACGATATGCACAACCACAACTTGCCTCCTCGTTTACAAGGTCATCAGAAGGTGACACGGTTAAATGATAAAGAGTTTGAGCTCGTTAGAGATTTGACATTGGCCGGGGTGAAGCCCGTTCCCCTTCTCTCAACGTTGAAATTTACGCATAAGGAGAATCTCACCTTGAGGCAACAGATTTACAATGCTAGAGCGAAAATCAAGAAGGATGAGATGTTAGAAATGACGGCCATGAAACATCTCCTCAATATGCTTGCACATCAGAAATTCACTTACAATTATAGACTTTGTCATGATGGATCGTTGCAAGATCTAGCATTTGCCTATGAGGATTCGCTGAAATGGTGGAAAATATTCTCTTACGTTATGGTAATGGACGCAACCTACAAGACAAACAGGTGAAATTGATCTTCTAATATACAAACATTTTATTTATTTTCCATGTTATAAGTTTATATTCATATAATATAGAATTGGTTATCCTATAGGTTAGATTTGCCATTATTCAAGATAGTAGGACAAACAAGCACAAAGATGACATTCAACCTAGGCTTTGCATTTATGGGTGACGAGACAATCGACACATACATTTGGGTACTACGACAGGTGGAAGGATGGTGTTCGATTCGTTCGAGGGTTATAGTGACCGACAAAGATGGTCCTCTCATCAACATGGTCCCAATTGTATTTCCAAAAGCACACCAAATGGTGCGAGGTTCACATGCATCGCAATATAGAGGAAAATGCATACATGAAATCGAGATATGAGGCCATCTAGAAAGAGTTTTTCCGAGATTGTTATGCGTTGTTCAGATCAAAGTCACCAGAAACATTCGACCAACAGTATGAAGATATGAAGTGTTGTTGGGGGACAAGTTGGGGTTTGAGGGAGTATTTGGACCTTATTTGGATTAGTCACAAGGAGAAGGTGGCTTGGCACCTAACCGATCGATATCTTCATCTCAATAATAGATCAACGAACAGGTACATATACTCCCATCTCCTTCTTTATATATAAAATGAAACCACACACGTTGTTTATCTCTTAAGATGATTTACCTATATTTTGAAATAAATATATAGGGCAAAAGCTGCACACTGGCTCAAGAAGCTTCTCCAAGTTGGCGATATAGGTATGCCAAAGCACCAGTACCCCATGTTAAGTTTCCCCGGTCGTTGGGGTGGGTATCCAACACTAATGCCGCCACGTGACTCTTTATCCCGTTCCCTATCTTATCCAAGAACAGTGTGATGCTGACAAAGAGAAACAACTAAGCACTCACTATAGCATAAGTGTTCCCATCAACTTTAATCATCTAGGCCAATCGATCAAATAAAGGCTTATGTAGTATCCCTTGGATCGTCCACTCTTTCTTCATTTCCTTTTCTCCAAAGCCCCAGTAATCTCTCATCTTGATTTTTAAATCATTGTCACTCATTGTCGTTTGAATGACATCTCCATCAACTTTGAGCCCCGTCAAGTGTAATACATCATGAAGTGTGATGGACATCTCCCAAAATGGGAGATGAAAAGTATTCGTCTCTGGCATCCAATGCTCCACGAATGATGCCACCACTAGATGATCAATATGCTAAATCTGGCACCAAAGCAACTCGACTACTCCAGAATTTTCCATCATTTGCCTCCACTTAGCTTCCTTTCGGGCATCATTAAGTAGCGTTGCTAGTGTACTTATCCAAACTTCACGTCTCAGTGCTGTAAAATTCTTCCTTTGTACATGTCCAAATGAATACATTATTGACCACATTATTAACCAATTATAATTGAAAGTAAGCAAATTATACAAAATTACTGATTAATAGAAACACAAATATAATAATGGAATTTTAATCACTTACCACTCTAGGATCCATCCAAATCTCCTTAGCGAAGTGAGTGTTGTAGTCTTTGAGCAAATTGCCCTGAAAAGGACCCCTCATTGACATATTCACAACCTACCCATATATAGGGAGTTCAACTGTAGGAGCAAGTGGCGACGTCGAAGTAGTTTGAGTAAAATGTGGATTGGGAGCTGACATACTCTAGGGCCTATATTGTTGCATTTCATGCGTAGATGGTGGTGTAAACTATTGGATGGGGGCTGATATAATTTGAGGACCCACCACTGTTGATACTGTGTAGGCGTCTGGGTAGGGGTGTAACCAGGTGACGCCTGAGACCATCCCAATATCAAATAGTCGGGATCTACTTGGCCTACACTGGATGGCCTGCCACCAGATGGTCCAACACCAGATGGGCCACACCATTCCATTTTTTCCCAATGGAGGTGGCATCTGATGTTGCCCGTAACTTTGTAATTGACCTTCTAAACTTTCTAAATCTCGTGTCAAAAAGAATTCACCTTGGTATTGAGAGCCGCCTTGATCCTCCAATTGCCCCCATAGAGCCAGCAGATCGAAACTATATCTCGGGGGTTGGATTCCCTGGTCGATGCTAAATCTGGGGCCGAATACAATTACATCGACGCTCATCCTATAGGGGTCAAAGGCAGAAACTAACGGAGTCGGTTCCTCCCTTGAGGTGTAATACCCATGACCCGTCTCGGGCGACTCCTGATAAGGGGCATGTTCTCATAGGAGCCCCTGCATAATTCGGGATGCAACTCGTCGTTCGCAGCCCGATGCAGTTACACCCCGCTCTGAAACTGCTCGGCGATCCAAAAATATTCAATAAAATATCAAATTATATTTTATTCAACTAATTATGTTCAATACAATATTATTAAAATAACAAAATATAAATATCAAATTTGAATTATATATAAAATGAAAAATAACAAACTTTATATGATATTATAATCAAAAACATTATTTTATCCAACACATATTCAAATAAGGGAAATTTATATATCCAATGCATATTATTTTAATAACGAAAATTATCATACTCCACACCTATATTTAATAAAATATTCTACATATTATTTAACAAATTATATTAAATAAAATATTCCACATATTATTCTCATCATATTATTTTAATAATCATTATTACTACATTATTTAAAAAACATAAAATATTATTAAAATATATCTAATGAAAATAATAAAAATTTATATAATATTATAATCAAAATTATTATTTTATTCAAGATTTCCAAATCATGGAAATTTTTTTATCCAAGGCTAATATTCAATTAATGACTAATATTTTATTCAACTAATTATATTCCAATAAAATATAAAAATTATATTTTACTCAACTAATTATAATAATAAAATAAAATATTCCATATATTATTCTTATAATGGAAAACCTAAAATATTATTAAAATATATAAAATAAAAATTAACACACTTTATATGATATTATAGTCAAAAAAATTATTTTATCCAACATATTTTCAAATAAGGGAAATTTGTATATCCAATGCATTATAATATTTAACTACTGGAAATTATTTTATTCTACTAAATATATTCAATAAAATATCAAATTATATTCAATAAAATATTTAACTACTGGAAATTATTTTATTTAACAAATTATATTAAATAAATATTCCACATATTATTCTCATCATATTATTTTAATAATAATTATTACTACATTATTTAAAAAACATAAAATATTATTAAAATATATCTAATGAAAATAATAAAAATTTATATAATATTATAATCAAAATTATTATTTTATTCAAGATTTCCAAATCATGGCAATTTTTTTTATCCAAGGCTAATATTCAATTAATGACTAATATTTTATTCAACTAATTATATTCCAATAAAATATAAAAATTATATTTTACTCAACTAATTATAATAATACAATAAAATATTCCATATATTATTCTAATAATGGAAAACATAAAATATTATTAAAATATATAAAATAAAAATTAACACACTTTATATGATATTATAATCAAAAACATTATTTTATCCAACATATATTCAAATAAGGGAAATTTGTATATCCAATGCATTATAATATTTAACTACTGGAAATTATTTTATTCTACTAAATATATTCAATAAAATATCAAATTATATTTTATTTAAACAATTATATTCAATAAAATATTCTACATATTATTTTAATAACGAAAATTATCATACTCTACACATTATATTTAATAAAATATTCTACATATTATTCAACAAATTATATTAAATAAAATATTCCACATATTATTCTCATCATACTATTTTAATAATGGTTATTACTACATTATTTAAAAAACATAAAATATTATTAAAATATATCAAATTAAAATAATAAAACTTTATAATATTATAATCAAATATATTATTTTATTCAAGATTTTCAAATAATGGCAATTTATTTACCCAAGGCTAATATTCAACTAATGACTAATATTTTATTCAACTAATTATATTCTAATAAAATATAAAAATTATATTAAAATGTAGCTAATGAACTTTAAATATCTCTTGTTGTGCTCGTTCTTCTCGGTCGGAATGCAAGTTATGGAATAGATTTGCACCTTTTACAACTTTCTTAAGCTTCTTAAGTTTATTCATATTTAATATCTAAAAATTAAAAATATAAAGAGAAAAGGAATTAGGTTTTAAAGAAATGAAAGATGGTAAAAAATTATGGAGGAATTGGGGAGGAAGGGAATGGAGAAATGAAGTGAGGGGTGGTCGGATGGAAGCAAAGGATTCTTTTCTTTTTTTTTTTCCCTAAAAAAGGCTTCACCACTGTCGGGCTGTAGGCCCGATAGTGTAATGTTTTAAAAAAAATTTACACTGTCGGGTCTAAGATCCGACATTCTAATGTTAAAAAAAATTTTTAAAAAAATATTTTCTTACTTTTTCACTTAAAAGAAATTTTGTTTTAAAAAAAAAAGATCGTCAGGTCATAGGTCCGACAGTTACATTTTTTTTGGGTGCCCATATCAAAATTTTTTGGTGGAATTAGGGAGACCGTACTTTATAGGTCCTTTTAGCCTATGATATACCTATTAATCGGGTCATTCAGGTCAGATTGAATTTGGATTATTCACGTTATGGATAAAACATATTTCAGATCAATTGAATCACGGGTTGTTCCGGTTTCAGATTGATCTAATTAACAAGTTAATATGTCAAATTAAACTTAATAATAATAATGTTATAATTAAATTTATAAATATTATTAAAATTATAATATTGTATAAATATTAAGCATAAAACATATCATATTTATAAAAACAAGTGTTTTAAACATACTATAATTATAAAATATATACGTTATTTAACTTATGAGTGACATTAACAAACACAATTATATGACAAATCCATATTGGATCTATGTGGTGTTTGTATAGTTTCTACATGGTGCTGACTCACCTCTTACAAAAAAAATGGTGCTGACTCACCAGATTGATTTTGATCCAATAGATCATCGGGCCTCGACCCTAAAAAATTACTAAACATTTAGGTCGGATTTTCAGGGACGGGTCATGTTTTGACAAGTTTAACTTTAAGTGTATAGTCTTAAAAAAAAACTCAATCACTTTTAAAATTTAAAGATAAAAAATACTTTAATTCACCTTTTCAACTCGGAGCCCTTATTTTCACCCATAGAAATTTAATTTGGGCACCCAAATTACAAACATGTGAGGTCATTGGTCTGACAGGTTTATTTTTAAAAAATGAATTGCATGTCAAGCCTAGTTGACTTGCAGTTTTCAGTTATTTTTTTTTAAAAATAAATTATCTACTGAGCCCAGGGCCCGACAAGAATGTAAGAGTTTAAAAAAAAGCTGACCGACAGTTGCGTATAGGGTCTTTGGAAGTGCTCGTTGGAGACCGAGATTTTATTCATGTATTACTAATGTTTATAAAGACATAACAATGCGACTAAGCTAAGGAAAACCTATAACCTAGCCTTTGCATAAGATAGGAATCAATCTTTCTATCTATAACTCTTCCTTGCTTCTAGTACTCGGTCGAGTAGTCATCCTTCAAGGTGTTCTTTGCTTCCATGCTTTGATAAGGATTCGTCTTCAATCTTCCTTTTTTCTCATGAATCTTTAAGCTTGTTTTCTACTAATTTCACATCAATCTTTAGCCTAAAAATGCACAAACAACAAGTAAATTGACATTTATACTAGCAAGAAACTTGACCTTATTAATACTAACTATTGACTCAAATCTCAACTAAAACTAACTCTAACTAGACCCAAAAATAATGTACTTCTACATATCAAGTTCCTCTGCTCCTCCATTGAGGTTTGGTGATTCTTGTAGATCGAGTATGAGACCAAGTTTCTCTAGAGAAGGGTTGTGAAAGGGAGCTTATAACACTTCAGATTTCTTTGATCTCTTTACTCTTGTCTTGCTTGATTGTTTGATCACTTTGTCTCTCATCATCAATCTAAGCTTATAACTAGACATTGTATCTTTTACAAATATAGTGGATTACTAGGGATCGCATCTCCCCTGTTGAGACTCTGCAAACATAGGAAAACCAAACCAGGTAATCGACTCTTGTGACCTTCTCATTCTTAAAGATTACTCTTGTGACCTTCTCATTCTTCTCTTTAATCGCTTCGAAGGCTTTCATATCTTGAGTTACTTCGATTTACACTGTCCTTAAGAAAAACACACACATAATGACAAACTATCCTACTTGTTAGGTTCTTATTTTCGTGCAAATATGACATGTCAGCTGTCAACAAAATTTGTAACAGATCATGTGGGATTGAGATACTATATTTTAGGTAACATATTCACATGTGCGCGCAACTACACGTTATCCTTGTAGTTGAATTTCGCAAGTTGATATGACGATCTAAATAAATATGAATACCAGTTATCATAAAATTCAGACCATATATTTAATTACTAGGGTAGGGATAACAATTGACCAGTTCATGAATTGATCGAACAAGTGCCGGTAAATGGTCCTAAAGTACACGTCTATATGAACTGAGGTAGAAAGAGCAACTTCAATTCCTGTTCATGGCTGCTTCACAAAATGCGCCGTGAGAAGCTTTGACACGGTGAATCCATTGAAGGAATTGACCTCGAAGAGTTCCTTCAACTTCTCATCGCATAAAATCGTTCTCTTATTCAGTGGATCCTTCACGAGAAGGTAGACACAATAAGCTAAAATTAGGATAATAAGCTTTTAAATAGTTGTATAGCAATATCTGCTATATAGGAATTGATGCGGCAAAACTACACTAAAACAGTTCATCGTACCTGAAGGTTATGCTCTTTTATGTAATCCCATACTCTCTTGATAGCATCAGGACGCGTTAGTTCCTGTTCTCCTGTGCCCAGGAACCTGATAAAAGACGGCGAAATGGGAGAGGGAGAAAGAAAGCCAGAAGTCACTACTCTCTTCTGTCGTTTTGGGTCGCTTGAGTTCTGCTCGGTTTCATCTATCACAGACAGGGAGTATAGGCAGCCAAGATGATGAATTTTTTTTTGATGGATCAACTAAATGGAAATCTGACATGAACGATAAAGGGGTGTTCATTTTGCTTACCCTCCACTGCTTGCTCCCTTTTCCGAGGCTTTCTCTTTTTAGAGGGCTTGGCAGCTGCTAAATCATGCAACTAAGACAGAATTAGAAATCGGGAAGAGTGAATAGGTTCAACGGATTTGTGTCAAGTGGGAGCCAATGGCGGAAGAGAAGTAATACCGCTGAGATGTTTTGATAAGAACGTATTCATCTGGAACACTTTGAAGGAATCAACACCAAAAAGTTGTTGTAAACTTGGATCGCATAGAATGTTCTGTTTATCGTTTGGGTCTATCAGGTTCTGCTGTGAAACATAATCCCATAGCTGATTCAGAACCTGCATAGAACAGAAGAGGTTAACAGACCTAGGTACCAGGACCCGAGCAATGAAGAGCTTGTTATTCATGGGAATATACCTCAAACCGCAGCATTTGTGAAGCTCCAAGGAACTTTTGAAGCTGTGGAGATAGAATGCATGATTTTGACCTAATCACTGTTTTTTCATCATCTTTGTTCAATCTTCTAGTAGCACTGAAAGGCAACCAACAATGTTGTTATAGTTGATGATAATTCTTTTTTTCTTTGAATAAGGGTAAAAATTCATCTCAATATTCTACAAAAATGGGCTACTCCTCTAATTCCACTAGTCTGGTACCAAGTCAACAAAATACCACCATTTATAGGACTAAAGTCCTACTTTTTATCATGAGCACACAAGACACGTCTATTGCTAGCCTTAATACAGCAGTGCACTTCACATCAAACAGATAGTCGGGATAAACCATGCTAGAAAGTGCATTAGCGTACAACCCTCCATCCAAATCCATCTTTTCCTTCATATGTTTTCGTAGGAGGAAATTGATCTCAAATTCAAGGGCCCAAAGAACTTCTGTCTAGCTTTCACTCCTTGACGCTCTACCAATCATGCTTTGAGGTTTGATATAAAATTGCCTTTAATAGGTGACTACTTGGGCAATTTGTTCATACTAACACCAGTTGTGTTGGTACGATTTTACGACACAGTTAAGCTTTACCTTATTATTTGTTTCTAGGAGCCCAAATAGTACAACTTAAGCTCCTAACATTCAACAATACCCCCTCAACTTCAATGGAAATGGAACTTGACTGTTTCAATCGAAAAAAAAAAAAGACTGGCACCGGCAAATTGAGAAATCGGGTAAGACTTGAATAATTAGCTTGCTCAAACCACATATAACAGATGGATATGCAAAAGCTATTTAGAAATTTCAAAACAGATTCCTTATGATCTAAACTAATAATACATGTTTACATAAATGACACATACCCTTGAACTACAACCATTTCCTATCCTACTTTACTTGAAAACTCTGAAATTTTGGTTCTTATAATCTTAAGTAAACAAAAACTTCATATGTTCCCTGAAAAGACACTACAATATTAGAACAGCCAAAGTTCAAGCACTTCCTCATTTCCGGCATAATCGTCGGAAAATACTAAAAATTATAAGCTTCATATCAACTAACTTGTAAGCAATCAACACATGATGGCAAACAGAATCAATAGGTCCGTTTGCATAGATGTGCAAAAATCTATTTTATTTTATACTCCTATATGGCTATATCCTTACCTAACAAAAACCAGAAGAACAAAAATGCAAAGCACCTTGTGAGAATTGCAAAATGTAGCTCCCCTATTGAGTTCCTCCAAATAAATAAATTACAAATATATATATATTTTTTTAAAAAACCTCCTCTTTTAAAAGGAAAAAGTTAATCAGAAAAAATAGGCACACCACACGTCATATTCATATACACAATTTGCAAACACGCAATCAAATTCATTACTATCTAGTAATAAACTAAAATCATCATGCAAGCAAGAACAAATCCCAGTGAAGAAGAATAAAAAAAAATGCTATTGCAAACGCTAAAAAGAAATGAAAAAAATTGCAAATCTCTAAGAAAATAGGAAGAGAAGGAAGGGAATTAATGTAGGATGGATTCCGATTACTTGCCTTCCTTTGGCGCTAGGTCGGCCGTTCGTCTTGAGGTCGAGAACCGCCGGAGGAGTTCCTCCGGCACGGTCGTAATCGTCAGAATCGGAATCGTCGTCGCTCCGATCAGAGAAGTCCGATCCGGCATCTCCGTGGGCGTCGTCGTCGGATTTCTCCTGGACGTGGTGGTAGAGGAAAATCTCGACCTGCTGGCGGAGGAAAGGTTTCCTCTGGGTCAAATCAACTCCAAAATCGACTTCCAGCTTTCGGCGAACGATGGAAACCGTGGTGTTTTTCAAGTCAGATGAGCGAAGAAAGTCTCTTATTCTACCCACCAGCTCGGCGTCTGACACCATTGTCGATTTCTGAAGCTTTTGGTTTCAATTGCTTCGATAGGGTTTTGATAAAAAGATGGGAATTTGGAACGGAGTTTTTGAGAGGGGAAGAGTAGTAAAAAGAGAATTCGACCTGTCTTCTTCTGACCATCACAAAACCAGACCGGATGACCTACAACAACATCACTTACTTGGGTAAAATCGACTTTCACAAAGTATTTATTTTTGTTTATTGAATTTCCTAAACTTTGGAGAGTTTATACATATAATTTTTTTTAATAGGTAATAATTCGGTTGGAAACCTAACCGATAGCATTCCGAAGGATAAGATCTAAAAGATCTGTATGTGATACAAGTGCAGACCCGCTAACAAAGCGGCAAAGGTGTGCAACCTTATCAGTCACTTTGTTACCTTCGCGGGGCACATGAGAAAAAATTACTTCCTGAAAGAATTGAATAATCCTTTTAATGTCTCCCATTAAAAGTTCGATTTCCCAAGAACAGGGGTTATTAGATCTAAGATGATTTATAATTACTTATTTCAACAATAATTTTACTAATCCCATTATTTGCGGCAAACAAAATTCCCTCCCGAAGGACAATTGTTTCAGCCATTAGTGGTGAGTGGATCCCCAAGTGTCTATACCCAATGTTGATTGTTTTACCTACCCAGTCTCTGACAATGTATCCGGCGCTTGCATTTTCGTCAGGGAATGAATCACCATCAAAATTTATTTTAAGAAACCCACGATCCGGTTTCCTCCATCTAACATTTTTCCAACTTAATTTCCTTCGTTGCATCGAACTTCTACTAGAAACCTCATTATCTAAATGGAAGTAATCGGACGACGCTTTCTTCCAATTTTCTTTGATAGAGTGCATAAAAAATTGTATTTCTGCGTCCGTAGGTTTTTTCTGATTTCTAAAAGAGGCCTGATTTCTATAAAACCATGTTGTCCACCATTTTAGTGCCATATCTGCCTTTTCAACCTTATTAAGGGATTGGCCTAATTTTTCCATGATGAATTTGGCATTCCTTGCTGAACTCAGAATGTTACAAACAATACTTCAGACTTTTTGCATTCCTAAATTGGAATTTTGTACGAAGGAGCAGTCCACAAACAAATGAGCTTCGTCTTCCGTGTATGCGTCATAAAAAGAGCAGAAGTTTGGAATAGGGGTACCCCTTCGCACAAGTCGCTCCCTTGTGGGTAATCCATTCTGAGAAATTTTCCACAAGAAGTTTTTAATTTTTGGAATAGTATCAATCTTCCAAATCCAACAATTGGGGTCATCAGTGAGGGAATCTTGGTTTGATATAAGTTTCACCGCACTAGTCGTTGTGAATCATCCATGTTTATCTGACCACCAATAAAGTCGATCCGGGGTTGGGTTAATTGGTAACAGAATGTCTACTATCTTCTGTACTGTGTTTTGATCTAGGATATTACTTAACTTCTCTTTCCACCATTTGCCAACTATTATGTATTCACTTACTTTTGTGCTCATATCCAATTGTTGATTCCCATTTCCCAGTAATCTTATGGGCTAGAGGAGAGTTAGTGACCCATTTATCTTGCCAGAACCTTATTGATTCACCATCACCAACTGACCAAATAAGACCCTCTTTGAATTTTTCGATTAATAAAGTTGCCTTTCTCCATTGCCATGAAGCATTTTTAGTGTTTTGATAATTTAAAATGTCATTCTCTTTCAGATATTTATGCCTAATAATTTTGACCCATATGTTTTCTGGTTCTGCAAGAGTTTTCCATAGCAGCTTCATCTGAAGTGCCTCGTTCATGTGTTGTGATTTTCGAATACCCAACCCTTCTTTCCTTTTTGGTCTACAGATTCTGTCCCAACTTATAAGTGGTTTATGTTGTACATCCTTATTCCAGAAGAAAGTTCTATTTATTTGGTCTAATTCCTTGTGGATAGTCACTGGAAGCATAAAACTTTGCATTGTATATAATGGTTTAGAGGATAGATTAGAGTTAATTAGAATAGATCGCCCTTGTTGCGACAAAGCATTAGCCTTCCATTTCGCCAACTGAGATTTGGATTGATGCAGAATGTTTTCAAACGTCTCTTTGTTTACCTTTCCATTAATAATGGGACATCCTAGATATTTCTCAATTGCCCTAGTGTGTGGAATTTGCAAGGAATTACCCAGCATCTGTATTCTGGAAGCAGGAACCCCCGGAGTGGTTTGAAAAGACGATTTGTGAAAGTTAACCTTTTGACCCAAAAGAAGACAATATTCATCAATTAAATCTTTAACTTTTTGGCTAGCGGAGCAAGTAGCTTTTGTGAAAATAATAATGTCATCCGCAAAAGCCAAGAAGGGAATATATGGACCACTTCTCCCATATCTGAATCCAATTTGGCTTGGTTGAAGCAAGGATTCCTGATGCAATTTTCTCGCTAGGAGTTCAGCTCTCAGATAAATATAAAAGGAGATAACGGATCACCCTGAGAATGCCCCTAGAGGGGTGGAAAATTTGTGTAGGAGAATTATTCACCATGATGGAAAAGGATACAGTTGAAACACATTCTTTAATCCAACCAAAGAAAATCGGGTGAAACACAAATCTTTTAAGAATCTCAAACGTGTAGTCCCAATCAAGTCTGTCATAAGCCTTTTCCATATCCAATTTGATGGCCGTCCATCCTTCCCAATTTGATGGAGAGTTTATACGTATGAGATAAAAAGGTAACTGGTCATATAATAATAACAAATTCATTAAATATTCACCACTTGATATCTATTACCTAACCGTCCACCTGTCATCCCCTACCACCTACCCGTGCCTCTCGATGACTCCCATCTTGTTCAACATCCTTTTTAGTCTCTTGAATCTTAAATTTCAAACTCGAGCCCTCTTCCACTTGACTTTCTTTAATAACAACAAATCCAGATTCCCCCTTCCCCTTTCTAGATTCCCCCTCCTACGCAAGTAATATTGGGGGCTTCCCCTTTTCTTCTACTTCTTATGGCCTTTATTGTTAGCATTAGAAACAATAGTTTTCCGCTTCAACCTCGCCAATGGGATTTCTAAGTCATCATCGTCATCTGTAGGAGAAGTATTTGAAGGAACAGAAAAAAGAGAAGGAAGTGTACATATCAAAGCCCCATCACCATCAAACCTCTACATATAACATTGCTTCCTCACACGCCTAACATAAGCCACTTTTACTCTCCTTGTTTATTTCTGTTATTCAACTTACTGATACTTTCAAAACCATTTGTCTTTATTACTGGTTAACAAAAGAAACACATAAGAATAGGTTAAGCTTCCTTTGGATCGGCACCTGGACTTACTAGCTATACTAGCTTATTAAGTGTGGGTTATCTTTGGGCGGATTAACAACCCTTGTAGAGGCCATACCAGAGACACGGGTTGATAACACATTGATTGAGAAAGTCAAGTTGATCGAAGAAGCTTAAATGAAGATCTAAAGAGGTCCGAAGAAGAAGAAAAGAGCCTAAACGAAGAACAAGTCTGCAAAAGTTATCGCCCGATAAGCTGAACTTGTTTTGCACTTTCTGGAGGCCTCGATTATTGGATTGACTATTATAAGTATGCGTTAGAAAGATCTTTCCATGATCTACAACTTTCATGTTGATGACAAGACTAAATTCGATCATAATTTTCCGTGATGAATAGTGCAGCCACCATCGCATGTATGCAACGACCGCCGCACGCATATTCCCAAAAAAGACGTGCGGCGACCGCCGCAGCTGCCATCAACACGACACGTTTAGGTTTTACGCGACTTCTTTTTAATCTATCCTAAACCAATTTCACCCATCTTATGACCGACTTTTAACACTATTTAAGGTCTCTTAGCCTAGGGTTTTCAAATCATTCAAGACAATTTAGTTTAGTTTGAGAGCGATGTTTGCCATGTGCGACTAAACTCTCTTCGTTTTGTCTACAGTTTGAAGCTTTGTTTGGATTAAGTTTTGAGTTTCTGAATCGTGTTCTTATTTTCTATATCTGAATGTTTGACTTCTTCGCGCTTAATTGTTTGATTGTTTTATTCTATCGGGCCCGGTCAACTAGTTATAATCAATTTAATTGCTAGGGTTTTGTAGATTCCTGATTACGAACCTTAACCCAAGTTGCAAACTTATCTCTTTAGGGTTGATTGAACTAATTGGATGGGTACAAAGTTGATTGTGTGTGAAATCCCTCTTTAGGGGTTGCAAATACCTTGCTTAATCTATGAACTTAAAGTTATTGATTGAGTTAAATCCTTCTTTAGGGACTGCTCAATAAATAATGGTTTGTAGGACTGATTGAACTAGTAACTAAATTAGGCCGGGATAAGGACATTCATAGGAAAACTAGAAGAACAAGCGAAAGTTACAACAATCAACTTGACCGAATAAAATGGATAGTTGTAGGTGGAACTATTCTATCTAAATTATTTTGCATCAATTTGTTTATAGTTTATTTTGTTTTCTTTCTAATTCAATCACACCAAAACCCCCCTTTTATACCAATTTCTATATAGACATTACTTAGGAATATTTGATTCTCTGTGGGATTGACCTGTTACTTAGTTGCTATACTAGTTTGTAGGTTTGAGTTATATTTTGATAGGAAACACAACGATTTCCTCCTGTCAAATTTTGGCATCGTTGCCGCGGAATCAAGTTTATTTCTTTGTTTTGTATATTTGTTAATTTTTGTACATATATCTAACCCCTTCATGGACCTATCTTACGTTTCATGACGCCTTCACATCTAACTTTTTAAGATGTTGAGATTAGCGCAATTTCAAGGGGAGAATTTTCACCAATACTTCACTAGATTGCATGAGTATGTTGACGACCTTGGTTCATAGGATTATCAATATGGAATACAAGAAATGTTTTTGTGCATATTTGATGGGATGAATGCTGAAACACGGAGCCTTGCTGAGTACATGAGTAATGAAGGCCTATTGGATATGAGACTCATTGAGATTTGAGATTTGAGATTTTTTCTGCTACATGAGTCACCAGGTTGAGCAAGAAGAGTAGCTTAATTCAATGTCCTATCCAGTGGAAACCTCCTATCAATTCAAGGAGGATGCAATCTAGATCCTTACACAAGTGTTGCAGCAACAGGAAGCTCTAGTGTCCGCCCCCATCATACAATCACCGGATTGGTCACTACCTTTTGAGATCATGTGCGAAGCAAGCGATTATGCCATAAGATCGGTCCTAGGATAGAAGAACAAGAAGCTTCATGCCATCTATTATGCAAGCAAGACTCTTGACGTGGTCCAAGTAAAGTACACCATGATGGAGAAACAGTTCTTGGTTGTGGTCTTTTCATTTGAGAAGTTCCGCTCATATTTTGTGGGCTCGAAGGTAATTGTTTATATTGATCATGTAACTTTAAGGTATTTGATGGCGAAGAAGGATGCCAAACCTGGGCTCCTACGATGGGTGCTCCTACTCCAAGAGTTCGACATAGATCTTAAAGATAAGAAGGGAGCGGAGAACTCTGTGGTCGATCATCTCTCTCGACTACCAAAGGGGCTGCTGGAAGAGTCAAAGGATAATACACCAATCAAACACTCCCACCTCGATAAGCACCTAATGAGATAAGAAGCCAGGCAATAGAAGGAGTGCTCAACGTCGAATGCACCCAGTCGACGTCGACTGCCTCCAAGGTAGGTGAAGGTATCTCTTACTCAATGTCGACTATTGCTAATATTATATTGACCAGAATTCCACTAGTCTACCTATAGGGAGAGGTTGATGTCGACCACCTTTGGTCGACCCCAGAAGGAACATGGACCATAGAAAGTTCAGAGGCAGAAGCACAACAGTCGACGTCAACTGACCCTAGTCGACGTCGACCACCTTCTAGTCATGTTGAAGGTGAGTCTCGCAAAAAGGTAAATTATGGTGAGGACGTTTTCTTTACTTCTCCCTCTAGCCCTATATATGAATTATTTGCTGTTAGAGGGATGAAGGTGCCTTGGTATATGGATTTTACTAACTACCTTGTAGGAGGCAAAATACCATAAGGACTAACTTCGTAGGCGAAGAAGAAGTTCTTACATGATGTCAAGCAATATTATTGGGATGATTCCTACTTGTTCAAGTAGGGGAAGGGCCATATCTTTCGACGTTGTATAACGGAAGAGACAGTTGAGAGTATCATTCACCATTGTCACACTCTCCCTACTGAAGGCCACATTATAGGATTCAAAACCGCTGCAAAGATTCTTCAATGTGGTTTTTATTGGCCTAACCTTTTTAGAGATGTGCAGGCTTTTGTAATATCTTGTGATGAGTGCCAGCGTGCAGGAAATATCACTTGGAGGAATAAGACACCGCTTACAGGAAATTTGGAAGTAGAGCTTTTCGATGTATGGGGCATAGACTTCATGGGACCATTCCCTGCTTCTGGCCCTTACAAATACATCTTAGTAACGGTGGATTACGTCTCCAAGTGGGTGGAGGCTATTGCAATTAGGACCAATGATGCGAAGGTAGTTTCAAAGTTTATGAAAACTAACATTTTTCCTCGCTTTGGTGTTCCTAGAGTCCTTATTTCAAATGGCGGCTCACACTTTATCGAGAGAGGCTTTAAAGCTCTTTTAGCCAAGTATGGGGTGACGCACAAGGTGACAACACCTTATCATCCCCCAACTAGTGGCCAAGTAGAAGTTTCTAATCGCCAAATCAAAGCCATCCTAGAGAAGAAACTCTCCCGCTCAAGGAAAGATTGGTCTTCCAAGCTAGATGACGCGCTCTGGGCCTACCGAATGGCCTACACGACACCACTGCATATGACTCCTTATAACTTGGTGTATGGTAAGTCATGCCACTTGCCCGTCGAACTAGAGCACAAGGAAATGTGGGCTCTCAAGGAGCTCAACATGGACTTTGACGAGGCCGGGAAGAGAATGTTCCTTGACTTAGAAGCATTAGAGGAGTTGCGACTTAAGGCATATGAGAATGCCAAAATTTACAAAAAGCGCACGAAGAAATAGCATGATAACAAGTTGGTACCCAAGAGCTATGAGGTAGGCGACAAAGTTTTTTATTTAACTTTAGACTTTACTTGTTTACAGGAAACTAAGGACAAGATGGAGTGGACCCTTCAAGGTTCACCGTATATTCCCCCATGGAGCGGTGGAGTTACTTTATGAAGATGGCACTACCTTCAAGGTGAATGGTCATACGATGAAGAAATATTATGACAGAGAAGACCCGGAGGAAGAGATCCGCGCCACCCTAGCGTTGAACTAGGCACAAAAAGGGAAGCATGTCGAGCTAGCTACTTAAAATCCAGCGCTTCAGGGAGGCAACCCGTTATTTTATTCTTCTATGTGTTAGTTAGGAATTTTCAGTTTATAGATATATATTTCGTGGTATGGTTTTTCTTGCTAAAATAGGAGGAACGGGAGTCTATAGATGTAATCGATGTCAACTCACCTAATCTATGTTGACTGACATAGTGCATCAAGAAGAGATGGCCACACATCGAGGAGGAAACCGACTAAGGGAAGAGGACGACGTCGACGAATCTGGTCGATGTCGACTGGACATACTGCCAAAAAAAGGAGGAGTCAAGCGTAGCTTGGCGTCGACCACAACGATCGACGTCGACTACTGAAGCGCACTACTCGACATCGACCACTCTAGTTGATGTCGATGGCAGCAACAACACAATATGTTTAAAAAAATGAAAGGTACGTTTTTTTAATTTAATTAAAACCCGACTCTCTCTCTCCTCATTCCTACATCCTCGACATTGAAGCTAGCCATAGCTCTCTCTCTCTCTCTCTCTCTCTCTCTCTCTCTCTCTCTCTCCGTTCTCCCTTGCCGTTGCCCCACTGCTGAACCACCGCAGCCGACAGCAGCATCTCCGGCCACCACTCTTTCTGTGTGTAGCAGTAACAACCCGTGAGCAGCACCCCTATAGCAACCCACTCAAAAACCACCCGATCCCGACCTCTTTCTCTTTCAATCCTTCCTTTTACAACTCTTCTGGTATGGATCTCTTCCCTTTGCTATTATTTACTGATTGTTGAGCATATGTGATTATTTGGGGTAGAGATTTGATATTGAGTTGGGATTTGATGGATTTAGGGTTTGAATTTCTGCGAGAATTTGAGATTGAGCGGTTGTTACCGCTATTTTGGGATATTTGAAATACATTAGGGCTGATTTGCATATTTTTGAGGAGATTGAAGTTTGCTTGGGTTCATATATATGCTAAATGCTAAAGGAATTTAAGATTATGGGATTTTGAGGATTTTCGGTTGATTTCTTGAGGATTTTTAATTAAGAACTTGATTTTGATGATTAAGACTGATTTTTATCTTTCTCATAAACATTATGATTGAGTTTTACAAGATTTTCCACTAAGGATTAGCCTAGGTTTGATCTTTATTATTTCAAGCTAGTTTCTGAAACTAAGTATAAGGTTGTTATTTTGTTTTGATGAGATTGAAGATTACCTTTATAAATGCTTTCTTTGCAAAAAATGGTTCGAACAAAGAATGTAAACATGGATCTCATCGATATCCGCGATGAGGAGCAGAGAGATCTTGCTGACAACATTGCTGATAGAGTTGCGAAGGCACGTTGGTATTCGATGCATGACAAGCAACTCTTGGGCATGCATGAGAGCATTATAGAGGCCTTCGACTACATTGATGTTGAGACATTATACAGCCCCTAGAGGCCTACTACTCCAATCTGATGGGGGAGTTCATGGCCACTCTTCAGATACATGCACGACCTATAACGGCCCGGAAAGTAAGGATCTTCTTTCCCCTAAGTTCCCCTCCCTTGGGCCAAGGAAAGAAAACCTAATTATCCGAGTTACATTTAAGATGGCAAGGTTACCTTCCAACTAGATCTTACCACCCGAGTACGAGTCACAAAGTTTCACAATAAAAAGAAGCAAGGTTTTGAAGTAGGGATTTCGAACCCTTAAAGATCACGGGTCCATTGGGGACCAAGTACCTGCCTTAGTCTAATTGTGAAATCGAGTGGAAGCGGAAGTAAAGTTTAAAATCGAATTACAATCCAAAAGGGTGCCACGGTAGAGCCGGGTCAAAACAACATAGAAGAGTATAAAAGCGAGGGAGTTTAGTGGTCTCTCAAGCTCTTGATCTAATGCCAAAAGTCCGAACTCGTCAAGTATCCATATAAGCAAAGATAGCGGCTAACAGTTACCTGAAAATATCAAAAAAAGGGGGATCTGGGTCAATCATCAGGCCACTCATGCACGTGTGTAAACACACTCTGAGAGGCATATAATAAGCATCATATTCCTAAGATGAAATGCGTAATGCAAAACAGAATTTAAACAGACAAACATGCGAATAAGTAAATGCAGAAATAAATAAAGAAGCACAACAGTTACAAGAAATGCCATATAGCATGTCCCTCTAGGATGCTAAGAAATCCTATAACAATTCACTTCGAAGGGAGATACCTCACCCACGCTGCTAGCCAACCCCACGTAATGAGCATACTAACTATGAAGGAAAGGAAAACAACGACCCCTGTATAAGGCCTAAGGCTCTAAGAGTCCTATGGCAACTTATTACCAAAAAGCCTACCTCTCATCAAATGCAAGCAACTTTCTATAATAAGCACCAACTAGGATGACAAGAATAAAGAAAAAGGTCACATTCGATAAACTCCTATAACGACCGTTTTTCTAGCAAAGACAGATAGCAAGTAATATGGTTTCCGTTTGAGATCCTAAGCTTGATTCTAAGTCATATGATGCATGAACACTAGCATACTATATAACACCTAGTGCATAAAGTGCCCATCATGAGTAAGTTCAAGGAACTTACCTGGAGAAACGCAGAATCCAAACAATAATCAACAATAGCAAGTAATCCAATCAGGTCACCGATTACCTAGCGATCAATACATAATCATGCATAAGTCTAAGTCTTCTCACATAATGGCCATTCACATAAATCACATAAGTCAAAGATCTTATTCCACAACTTAGGCATATTATCATCATCATCAACATCATCTCAAATCAACATCTTATCTCATCATATATCATCATATAATATCTCGTATATCATCTTATCATTCCATATTATCTCAAACCGTCATATCTCATAATATTTCATCTCATTAATTTCCATCTCAACATATATCATCTCACAAATCATTTATAACATGTACCATCGCATCATATCTCATATAACTCAAGATTCCAAATATCACTCATGCTTGCAACTCCTATTCATATCGTAATTCGCACATATTCACAAGTTAAGATTCATCAAACAATTTACCAAGTTAAGTCCAAGTAAGTCGGTTCCAAAGTTAGTCAAGGCCATTTAATCCCGAGGATGCATTATTACTTTGGTTTTGACCCAACATTGTCGAGACACAATTGTACTTTTTTACTTCGAATACTTATGCTTAACTTGGTTTTAAAATGATTTCGTGCATAGTGGCATATAGGACAGGCACAGGTGTAAAAAAACACCAAAGTCTCCAATGGACTTCTCGCGATTTTAGGGTTCGAATCCCTCATTTTCAAAAATTAACCCTTTGTTTTAAACACAACCTGTACTTGAATTGCAAGATCCGGTCGAAGTTATCCAATCCTTCTAAACGTAACCCGGGTTCTATAACTCGGGTCGTTACAGTAAGATCATCTTATCTTGGAGTTGAATGGACGATTGTTCCTTGAAGTGTCTATTGGCAGGGTTGGTTAGCATGATTGGCATAGAGATTTATGATGGTACAATGACATTGTTTACCCTCTTGTCAGTATTGATTAGTATGAGGCCATTGTTTGACGGCATCAGCCAATGCTTACGTTGTTTTCCAGGGGAGGAGCGGGTGGCAACAAATCGACGAGGGTGCTGATGATGGCGTTAGCTTTGGATAGTGATCGTCGATGTTGGAGAATATGGCGATAATGACATTGGCGGTGGATTGAGGATGTTGTTAAAGGCTTGGTCGGCGGGATGGTGGAGGACATGGATATGGTGTGGCTATGAAAACTATAGGCAAGGATGAGGACACTAGGTGACTGGTAGGGAGAAACGATTTTTTTTTGTTTACTCGGTGGTGGTGTTGATTAGGGTGGCAATGAAAGCAGAGGGAGATTGTAGTGATGACGCAAAATGATGGTGGGTGAATGCGGAGCTGGGTTATTTTTGTTCATCGGACTAGTCTGAAATTAAAATTGGATGGTTCCGAGTTGAGAGCTAAATGATTTTGTGATCCTGAAGGGTTTGGAATAAAAAAAGGTTTTGTGTGGACTACCATGGCAACATGCAAAAGCATTAGTTTGATTGCTAGAGATGGTTTTGTGTTGGCCAAAGAACCATATTGGTTTGCCTGAGGGCAGTTTTGTGATGGTCGAATCCATGTTTGAATTGTTTGGAGGCATTTTATGAGGTATTAGAGATGATCGAAGTTTTTAAGCAAAAAAGCTCTGATACCATGATGAGAAAATGTGCTGGTGGAAAACCACACAATTAAAATGATAAATAAGGATAAGATCAAATCTTAACCATACGAGAAAATAAATGTAAAATCTAAAAGATTATAATTTATCCTAATACCTCGTTCCTTTTAAGGTTTACTTAAGTTTTATAGTTTACCTCATTACCTCTCTTCTTCATTTTATAAATACCTCACCAACATTATCCACCACTAAAATCACACACAAAAAAATTACAAATCACTTTTGATTTAAAATATAGAAAAAGTATCTATTTCATAAGAGGTAACCTCTTCATGTCTCTTCAATTTCTCCAATTTAAGATTTATGAGATGCTTAACTTACAACCATCATAAAATTTTGTTAGATGAAAAATAGTGGTAAGATATAAACAAACCTCTTGATTGTAAATGCTCTCAATCCTACGGAAGAATAAGACATTTTTGTAGAAAGTTTTTTTTGTTGTAATCATAACGCAATGAATAATCGTGAACACTTATTTTACATCACATCTGCATAAGTACATCAGTTCCACTCATATCAATGTATCAAACTCTTGGGCCATTCACCCACTTTTTAATCATTTTCTCTTTTTGTATTACCAAAATTCATCAATTTCATCATTTTCTTTCGATTCAACTTTAATAATTAATGCTAAATGACAAGAAATGACAGTTAGATTCAAGTATATTTATTGACCCTTATCTTTAATCAGAATTTCAATCTCTTTGATTCAGGCAAATTCTATTTCCACTCTAAGAACATTATTAGGAAACAACTCAAAATCCTAATCGGTGAAACCTGGGGAATCTTGAAGAAACGAATGTTCGAATTTTGTAGGTTTTCCACCTTGGTTTCCCTTTGGGTCTCATCCCCCATGAGGGATGTTTGCATGCTCCCATTCATGACTGAATTGCAAACATAATCGACTGGTAGCATACTCAACTGAACTTTGGCATCATTGAGATTCTTGTAAAATCGTCGATTTGATTTTTGCAGTCGTAATCCCGATTCCTAATTCTGGAATTGGCATTATTCCTCTTTGATTTCTTCATTCAATTGAAAGCGACTCCATTAAAGTAAACAAAAATAACTCCAATTAGTAGTAACGATCATAGATGTTTCTATGATTAATGGACTCGAATGCTTCAGCGGCAAATTCCTTATTTTTGAAACGAATCTTTGAATGAAATTCTTTCTTGCGGAAAATATTTCCATATTTTCAATGACCCCAAACTCAGTAAATACTTGTTATAACACTTCCTAAGAAATTGAGTAGAGCTCTATATGAATATTGAAAAGAATCCTTCGATTGACCGTCGTAGCTATCATCGTCGATCAATTTCGAAGTTGTAATGACCTAATCACAACGAAAATTCCAAATTAAATTGAGGAATTGAGAAATGAATTGGCTCTAAGATTAATGTTATGAGTATACAAGCGAGATCTCATCGTCACCTCTAACAACTAGTCATTAGAAGTAGTGGGGCTCCCAATTATATACCCACGACAAGATTCTTACCTTTCAGATGTGGGATATGAGTGTCTGTCCCATATAACTCATATTCTTGCAGCAGAATTGTAATGAATGTGACTATTGGGCAATTAAGGCAACTTAGAGGGTTGAATGTGTGCTTATTGGAAGGTTCAAGATGTTGAAATTGGCTACGCCATTGTACTGAGGGACAAAAGAATTAATCAAGCCTTACACTCTCTCTGGTTCTCTTCTTCTTCTTCTTCTTCTTCTTCTTCTTCTTCTTCTTCTTCTTCTTCTTCTTCTTCTTCTTCTTCTTCTTCTTCTTCTTCTTCTTCCAAGTCCTAGCAAATTGTTATTAGAACTGAAAATGGCCTCTCGACAATGATATACCTATTCTAAATGTAAGAGGTAAAGAGAAACCCAATTCTTATGGGGTGTTAGGTGACAAGCATCGAGATGTAAGAGGTGAAAAGAAAAATTATAATCCTCTTGTTCGGAACCGCTGAGACGTTAACTCTCAAGAATATTGCTCTATTGTAGGAATATGAATGGTATGGAACACCTATATCCCACATTAGGAAGTCATGAACTCTGGTGTGGGTATATAAGTGGGTGCCTTCATACTCTTAATGGCTAGCTTTTAGGCATGAGATTGAGAATGAGATCCAGCTTATATACCCGTAATAGTTCTGAAGGCCTAGAACTACTTAATATATTTTTGGCCTTGAAGGACAATCTTACCTATTTAAATTTTGCACATGCATAAAAAATCCTATTCGGTATTGGCGCGAACCTTGGAACTCCCTTGACAAGTCCTTAGTTATGAATCTTTTTCACTAAAAAAATACATGTGTGACCCAATACTTTGGCCAAAATTCAATAAGGTTAGAAACTGATGAAGAACAATTTTTTCTTGGGGACAAATTTACTATCAAGGAGAAACACACATTATGATGCACACCTCATAAGATTACCTCTTTTGTTTTCTTATTTTTCACTTTACATTACTCAAAGATGAAGGATATCTTGTTTCTCTTTTGATCACAAATTTGTGACACAGTTAACAAGTTATATCCTAAGTTTTTACCATAATTACATTTTCAATATCAATTTAGTCAAAATTCGTTACCCTGCCAATGCCATAAATTTCACCTTTACCTTCGTCATTGAACAAGATCTTGCCACCACTATGCTTGTTGAGAGTCATAAACTTGGATGCATCCCTGGTCATGTGGGTGGAGCATCATCTATCGATATACCAATCACCATCCTTTTTGGTATCGATGAAACATGCGCCAAAACCAAGTTCACTACAAAAAAGCCAGATCTTCTAAGGAAATTAATAAATTTCTTGTTTTAAGGCTTCAGGAGAGGCTTGCACTACAAATGTTTCTTCTACTAAATTTGTTTGAGGACATCTAGATGAGACATATCATTTATCTAAAAAAAATACAGAAAATTGCATTTTTGAAGGGCTCATTCGGCTTCATCTTGGCAAGAGCGTTTTCCAACAAAGACATGATGTATTAGTAAATTCCCATCCCGCAAATTCAAAAAAATCTCAAGCACCAAGCTCTAACTCCAATTTTTAGACCTCGTCGAAGGTTATTTTAGTACTACTAGATAATCTAGGCAGAATAAAGAACTAAAGAACAAACGTAGAACACACAATTTCAATGTGAAAACTCTTAAACTACAAACACGCAATGTGGGATGAAACCCGTATCCCTACAATAAAACCCCAAAGTAAACATACCTAAACAACCAATGAAAAACACAAAAACCATGAACAAATGAATGAAAAACACAAAACAAACCACATAACAGCTTAATGACTTTATCTCACAAATACAATTTCCTAGGCAATGTTCAATCTTCGTCTTCAAGTTCTCAACTTTTATCGACTTCTTCAATAACTTTTCTCAGTTTTCTTCATGAAAGAGACCACCTTTATAATCAACTACCATATATAGTCATAAAAACTCTTTTGTCTCAAAGCAAAGTTCTTTTTTTAAATAGGGAAACAAAATATTTTATATTCCATAAAATATTTTTACATTAAATCTCCATACTTTCCATGCATAATGATATATTCTATTTATTCCAAATATGACATGTATATAATTTTCCAAGAATACATACCAAAGTTATGTTATGGACCTACTAAAAATCTCGTCTATCTTCCTACCTTGTCACTGTGCAGTTTTGTCCTTCAAGAACAACTTTAATGGAACTCTTTTGTTATTCTCGAAATATTTGTGTTTACAACCCGACTTTTTTTTCCCTCGAAGCTTTCATAATTTCCTTTAAAATCTAAACATGTATAACGTTTATAAGAATACTCAACCACTATATTAACTACCAAGAGTTTTATAACCACAAAAACATTCTAGTCCCAATAAACCTAACTGGGACACATGTCAAAAGATTAGGTGAGAATGTATAATGTTTGTATGTGTGACTTGTATAACAACTGCAAACGTGGAACCTGCATTCACATTTTCGTTTTTTTAGATAGATATTGGGCTTCATTAATCTATTTTGGGCCACAAATGACACATAAGTACTTTTAAACTAGCCAGTCACATCATTTAAAAATGAAAATGCACGATTGATGTGGAAGAGCAGTGGGAGAATCACCGAAATAGAGCAAAGGAGCAAAATAATTGCAAAAAAGAGGGAGAGGAGAGCTAAGGATGCGGTGAACCCAAGAAGAGTGGGACCCACCCCCCACCAGAAAATGGTGGGAAAATAAACGAAGGCTTAACCTTCAATGTAGCAAATCTATCAACGGTCAACCTCTCTCGAATATATTTTTTCTTTTCTTTTTAAAATACCATCTCTCCTTTCTTCTTCCTTCAATGGCTTACCTGCACAAAAATCAAAATCCCAATCAACCAAAAGACAAACAAATTGGGATTTCTCTAGTTTTCTTATCGTGCTTGACGCCCACCATCTGTTTGTGTTTTTGACTTGCCACAATCTCCCTCCTTTGTTATATCATTACTTACTTTTGGTATGTTTATTCATATCCCTTAGATTAGAATCAACATTAATATTATGACCTGAATTTTCTTCAAGTTGTTTTTTTTCATTGTTGTTGATTATGAGCTTGTGTGTAGGGATTTGTGTGTGCATTATGAGAAATACAATATTTATACACCTCATTTGTGGTATTGTGGCTCTGTTGAGCTTTGCCATTGCGAAGGCATCAGATGAATATAGGGTCTTCACATGGGAAGTGACTTATGGTACAGCTTCTCCTACGGGTGTCTCTGAACAGGTTATGATCCTGATGGAATTCATGATCAATCTTTAAGGCCAAATTCATCAATCAATATAATACATTTTTTTTAGATTTTTAGATGTTTATTTTTTTTCTTGTTTCAGGTTATCCTCATCAACGGCGAATTTCCGGGCCCAACTGTTGATTGTATAACTAATGATAACATGGTGGTTAACCTCATTAATAAATTAGATGAGCCCTTTCTTATAACATGGTACGCTCTCTCTCATATCTCTATCTGTGTTCCTCTTTCAATTTACATAAGCATCTAGCTTAACTATTATTAGGATTGCCTTATATTTGGCAGTCAACATGAGTTTTCTTTGTTCTTCATGAGGCCTGATGAAGATATGTTTTAGTTGGTGTTACACCTATTTCTCACTTTTTGCTACTATATAGTATGTATACATACTTTCATGATAATCATTCACCATACCTAGCTGATTAGAGTGTCCTGCTCTAAATAGGAACGGGATTAAGCAAAGGAAAAACTCGTGGCAAGATGGGGTTTTGGGAACCAATTGCCCTGTACCTCCAAACTCAAACTATACCTACAATTTCCAAGTTAAGGACCAGATTGGAACGTATACATATTTCCCTTCAACTGCATTGCACAAAGCATCTGGGGCTTTTGGAGCACTCAATATTGCTAACAGAAACGTGATCCGCATTCCTTATACGACTCCCGATGGTGAATTCTCACTGGTTATTGGGGATTGGTACAAGGCTAGTCACAAGGTATAGAGGAGAAAAATATAGTTTCTGTTAGACCGAACTTCATTCTTAATTTTATATATATATATATATATATATATATATATATATATATATAACTTGATCCAAATTGCTAAGTTTGGCTTCTTGGAATCATGTGTATTTATTTAATTAATTTTGTAGGAATTGAAAAGTATTTTGGACATGGGGAAGTTTCTTCCTCAACCAGACGCCCTCCTCATAAATGGAAAAACCCAAACTACCTTCAGCGGTGTCCCAGGTTTGCTTGATTTAGTGAAGTGCCTTTTTTTCCAAAATGAAAATGTTCCGAATTCATGATATTATGAATTTAAACTTCTTGGAGATCAGGGAAGTTATACAAGTTTAGGGTCTCAAACGTGGGCATGACAACCTCATTCAACTTCAGGATTCAGAATCACAAATTACAAGTGGTTGAAATTGAAGGATCACATGTGCAGCAATTCGTGTATGACGCCATAGACGTGCACGTTGGACAGTCTATGGCAGTTCTTGTTAAATTAGACCAGCCTCCAAAAGATTATTATGTTGTCGCAACCTCACGCTTCACAGAACAACTCCTAAGTGTTACAGGCACGCTACACTATCAAAATGCGCAAGGATCTGCCGACAAGCCAAACATTCAGAATCAAAATGCATCCACTGTTGAGTGCGGACCCATTCCTGACGTGTCAGACCTCGATACGAAATGGTCTATGGACCAAGCTAAATCTTTCAGGTTTGGTTAAAACTCTCAGAAGTCAATTCAATTCCAACTCTATCAGCCAAGCCCAAGTCAATCTCTTTTATCATATTTCATAGAATTCATTAAGATTGAGTTATTCTTTGTTAATCCTTCTCAAGGTGGAACCTAACAGCAAATGCTGCAAGACCCAATGCTCAAGGCTCATTCCATTATGGCAGTGTTCCAGTCACAAAGGAGTATATATTCGAAACCTCAGCTCCAGTTATCGATGGGAAACAACGATTTGCTGTTAATGGAATCTCTTATATCAACCCCGACACTCCTTTGAAGCTCGCTGATGAATTTAAGATTCCTGGCGTCTTCACTCTGGACACCCTCCCGAGAACTCCAACACAGGCTCCTGCTAAGTTTGGCACCTCTGTCTTGGATCTCGCCTACCACGACTTCGTTGAAATCGTCTTCCAGAACAATGCGAATATCATGGAGTCTTGGCATCTTGATGGCTATGATTTCTGGGTAGTTGGGTGAGTTTCATTTTACCATCACATGCCATTTTCAACTAACTCTATAATCAAACATGACTTTTTTTTGCAGGTTTGGCGATGGCAAGTGGACAGAAGCATGTCGTGATACCTATAATTTGCTGGATGCATTCACTAGATACACCACTCAGGTGAATTAATCAAAGATAACTTGCCTTATAATAGGGAGCATGTAAGTTATGATTAATTGATCATGAAGTTGAACTAGAGGAGATTTTGGGCAATTGTTGTCAGGTGTATCCGAAAGGATGGACGGCCATACTGGTGTCAATGGACAACAAAGGGATGTGGAACATGAGGTCGGCGAACTGGGATAGGCAGTACCTAGGGCAACAACTCTACATGAGAGTGACGAACAACGAGGTGAGCCTTGCTCACGAATTAGCCATGCCACAGAACGTGCTCACGTGTGGCAAAGCAGTTGGCCACAAAGCTTAAAGCGAGTGCAGATGTGGTTTTCTTTCCACCAAACAGTTTCTTAGATTACTTTGTATTCACCAGTCATGAAATCACTCTAACTGCTAGTTAAGATCATACAACAATTGTTTGGTATTAAGATTAAACATTAAACTATTCACTATTGCGGTTAAACCATTTATAATTATACGTTAGGCATTTGATTGAATTCCTACCTTACTCTATCGGTAGACCAAATGAGTTCTAGGTTACCTGAGTTAGCTATTCGGAGCCCTAAATCTTTACAGAGTCGGGTTTGACTTTATGGCTTTCAGACCAGGGGAGAATGGTTACTTACTAGGACCTACTTATTTATAGTCTTTGTTCTTAGCTTAAGTCAACCTATAAGCTTGAATATGAAACACTAAGCAAAGCCCTTAATAAGCCTATACATGATATAACATGAATACACATAAGTCCTAGTAAACTAGAGTTACAATCTCAAAAATTGCCCTCGTAAGTGTAGTTTACAAGGAAAGAGATAAAAAAGAGAAGCCTATAACATATTGAATAACTCCGACATCATAGTACCTGCGCTTCCTACATAAACAAGGTTAGATATATCAACCAAATATAGGAACTTAACGGAATAAATGCAGCAGTACATAAAGACACAAAGACGAGGGGATGAATCCTTTTAGTCTTCGAGTCAAGGTAAATCAAACAATGCCCTCTCAATGGAAACACATAGCATAGAGAAACGGTAAGCAAAGCACTGAATTTGACAAGTGTCACTCCAAAGGTGGGGCAAAACATATCAATCTCTTTTAGCTTGTCTAGAGATGGTTCAAGCATCTTTTAGCTTAACCAATGGTGGGTCTAGCATCTCAATCTTGTATAGCTACCTCAAAGTCATGACTCAACTTAAATATGCATGTCTAAATTAACTCAGAGACACAAATAAACATGTAACCAAATAAGTGAGCAAAGCACTAAGGTTCATGCAAACAAAAGGTGTAAGAATTAAGAGCACTAAACATCAAGAAAAAATCACCCATGTCAACTTTCAAGTATAAGCAGGTAAGACATGTATATTATGCATCCAACACAAGTAAATCATATGTACCATGCTTTCTAACTCAGACCAAATCATGTTAATTTTTGACACATAATAGCAAGGGAAAACATATAGCATGCAATGATCTTAAAGGAGCATAAGTTTCTACAGGAAAGAACATGTTCAAAAGATACATCTCAACATATTGAATGAGGCTATCCATCGCCAACACATCAAAGAAAACACCACCAAAATTTACAAGTTGTCAAATTCTACCTAAATCATGCAAGTTATAAAAATATAAGCTCAACCAGAATGAACATAAAAAAGACACATGTAAAGCATCTGTACACATGCACATATTTCACCACATCTAGCCAGCAAATTTTAGGATGAACAAGCATGAAGATTTAGGTTAGAAATATTGACTCCCCCTCCAAATTTGGTGCGTTTTCAAGTTGGCTACCCCTTTCCTCTTTGCTTCCTCCTTTGGCAATGAATTTTTCAACAAGCTTGGGTACACTCCAATGAGTTGACCACCACTTTACGGCTGCTAGTCATGGAGGATACTTTTGTCACACATCTTTCTTCAAATAAGAGTTTCTGACAACACAAACAACAAATAAGCTAATTAGTGCATCAAGCAATCCTTTTAAAATACCAAAGTATGGGAGAAACTTATCTATAAAATTCAAATAGATTTATAACTCATAAAAGAGAAATTAATCTATAATCGAACATAGAGTTGTAGAGTGTTACAAAAAGAGAAAAGAATGCCATAAGGCAAACAACAAGACTCAAATCAGTAGTCTCAAAGAAAGTATAAATCCTAAAGCCATGATACAACATGAATACACAAAAGTCCTAGTAAACTAGAGTTACAGAGTTGAAGACACCTCAGTTTAAGGGAGTTTCTTCCCTAAGCTTGCCACTGCTATTTTGTTCTTTCTAAGTGTTTTGTCTTCTATTTATCTATTCGGTTTAGTAGTTGCCCTCGTAAGATACTAGTCTTACGACCCGTGCGGTCTTGCACGATTAGTTAATAAATTATATTTTATTATATTAGTTATGCATTTTTATTTTTTTATTCAATTGTGAAAGTAAAAAAATTTACTTGAAATATTTTTATAAAATCTTTAATTAAAGTGACTCTAAGCTAAATAAAGATTAAATTTATTGAAAATCAATATGTAATATAATATATATACACACAATGAATCTACGACATATTAAAAGGGAAGATAAAAGAAAAAATATTGATTATTTAAATCGATCATCATTCTATTTTTCATTTTCAAAATAATATTTTTTAAAAAATAATTATTGATAATTGAATGATAAATGATTTAATAAAATAGGGACAACCACATAATATGCAGCAAAATAGGAAAACAAAACTTTTGAATGTGATACATGATATACCATCAAAATCTTACTCAATTTAATTAAAATTAAAAAAAAACAATCTTAATGTAAGATTGTTTAGTTTATCAAAATCAATTAAATTTTATGTCACAAAAATGCTATCAAAATGTGACTAAACCAACATATGATAAGAATATATTATCTTAATTAATTATATAATTATGTGTGTGTATATATACACAAAATATATCCTTTATATGAAATAAATAAATCCTTAGTTGTTGGAGTATTATATAATAAGATATGTGATCGATCAATGATATTCCAGTGAGAGTGAAAAAAAAATAACAATATAGTTGCAAAGTTGAATTTTTTTTCAAAATATTCATTAAAAAATAATTATTTACTAAAATATTTACGGTTTCAAAATATTTACAAAAATATTCATTTTTTTCAGCTTTATCAGAGAAATGCGGTTTCAAACCGCGTTTCTAGTGTGAATCAGCACTTTGAACTTGATAACGAAGAAAATATTACAATTTTCTATAAAAACGCGGTTTCAAACCGCGTTTTTACTTAATTTACAAAAAAAAAGAAAGAAAAAGAGACGCGGGCCAAAGCCGCGTTTTACCTGTAATTTCACAACCATCAGCGCAACCCCCATCTTCCCCTCTGCAAACTCCGACCGCCCTGCTTAGTTCTTCCCTTCTGCGAGCTCCGACCATCAGATCCGGCCTCCTCCTCCGGCTTCCTCCTCGGAAACCCCTATCAGCGCTCCGGCCTCACTCTCCGGCGTCATCCTTCTTCCCCTGCAGACTGTCGCCCTCCCCTCGACCTGCAGCCCTTCGATCAGCCCCGCCCTCATCATCCGGAATCCTTCTCCTGCGAGCACCGGCCTCCTCCTCCGTGGCCGACCATCTGTTGCCCTTCTTCCCCGCCGCCGCCGACCTTCTTCCCCTCTGCGAGCTCCGGCCTCCCATCAGATCTGGCTTCCTCCTCCGCACCCCCATCAGCGCTCCGGATCAAAGAGGAAGCGTGGCGGAGCGGGCAAGGGAGGAGGTGGAGTTGCTCCGGCGCCTGATGTCTCCTCCAGTCCTCCGATTTCTCCTCCGGCGGCCCGACCTCTCTTCCTCCTTCATATGAGACGGCGGCCCGACCTCCAGGCTCCAGCGATTTCTCCTTCCTTTTCCCTAAAATAAATGAAAAAAAATCATCAGAGAGACGCGGTTTGAAACCGCGTCTCTAGTATAACAAAAATTCATAATTACATATTTCATCTCGAAATTAATTTAATAGTAGAAACACGGACTCAACCCGCGTTTCTCTGCAAAATCTGACAAAAATGAATATTTTTGTAAATATTTTAAAAGTGTGAATATTTTGTTAAATATTTGTTTTTAGATGAATATTTTGAAAAAAAAATTCTTCAAAGTTTCGTTGGGTTAATTTATATAAATTATAATGTTATTTCTATCTAATTACCCAAAACATATCGAGTTATTTTATTCTTAATTTTCTCTATTTTTCAAAGTTTTAGTTTTAGAAGACAGATTAGTGAAAATAATAAAACTGAATTTTATTTGATCGTTAGGATTATTAAAATAGACTTTACGTAAATGAATGCTTTTTTCAAAATATAAAAGATTATTATAAAGGGTAGCAAATATAATTTTTTTTTGTAAGAAAGAATAAAATTGTTGATCTTCTGCATTAAAGTTATCTCATTTCCATTAAAAAGAAAAGAAAGAAAAAAGAAAGACACATGTAGACTTATTATTCAATGAATCAAAATAAAAATATAAAAATGAAGGGCTAACATTTCAGATCGATCAGGTTATGCAAAAGGGTTAATGAATAAAGATGACACATCAAATTACGTGATGTAATTCATTATCTCTAAAGATAAGTATACATTTCTTTTAATTTGCTACTTTTTTCATTCAGCTTATTAAACTTTTATTTGCTTTCTTATAAATGTCCAAATTAAAAAAATGACACATTTAAAATTGGAGAGGTTTGATGTGCTACGTACGTGTGCCATGAATGGCTGAATCTACGCTCATCAGCTCATGTACTCGTGATTGCGGTCGTTAAGTTAGTGTGAGGAAAGGTCCATAAGGGGCAGAGTTATAATAAAAGTGACTAAAATTTAAAAATAGTTAAAATTGAAAAATTATGTAAAATAAAGGTTAAAAGATTATTGAATAATATAAACACAGTATGAGACGAAAACGAGTTTATTTGTAAAAAGTGAAGTTTATTTGGTTGTTATTAAGGATATTATGGTAATTTCAAACCAAATAAATCAAATAAACACCAAAAAAGCTTGTTGCTTTTGTTTTTTTTAACTCCATTTTTTTAACTACAAACTTACTTAAATGGGTACCCATGCTCATGTTAAATATAAACCTCTTAATTTTACTACTTTTTTACCTATTAAAAATGCATCCATACATACCCTAAGTCTATTTGGTGGGATTTTTTTTTATAAGGTAAGAACTCAAGAGTTAGGCATGCCTGTCTCCTCGAGTGGCAGACAAAGTCGGCAGACGACAAATCGTCATACATACGTAAAATAAAAGACGATGCAATACAAAAAGTGGCAAGCAAACATATCCAGCCGAACAAACAAGCCTAACCCAAAAATGTTGGGGACAACGTAGACTAAATCCGAAGCCAAGCGCCACCAAGCAATGACACCGCTAGTTAGCAGTACATCATGAGTCCCTGTGGGCGATAAAGACGATCCTCCAAGGAAATCTCCGGAAAATGGAGTCCGCTGGATACACACCGCCACGACCCCAGCCAGACCCAATACCGGACGCTAGATCCCCAACTCAAATTAGGACCGCCAAGAACAATAAAAAACGCCGCTGAGAACCACCTAAGTAAGACGCATTAGAAAGCCCTGACGGAATTTTATCGAGACCCTTTCAGGATTTATTATCAAGCCCTTTCGATATTTGGCTTCAGCTCTTCCATATAAATAAATAAATAAATATTTATATATGAAACTAGCAAAATTTTATTATTAATATTTATTTATTAGTATTATTATTTTATTTTTATTTTTATTTTGGGCATCTTTGGGAAGTAAAAAATTAGGCTCATAATTACATGGCACAGGGAAAGTCGAAGCCAATATAGCGGGTATTCTAACCCTTCAATCCGATGATAGGGACGATCCTCTTCACCGGCAGCCACAAACCATCAACCTAGACAAGGTTGAGAGGAAGAGACACTATGAGAGAGGCGGAGTACAAATCGACACCAGGACCAGGACATGGGAGACAAAAAGGGATACAAGAAAGAGGCGGATTTCACAGTGTAAGGACCCTGGAATTTTTTTTAAAATATTTTATTTAAAAATGGATTTAAGTCGGAGATTTTGGATAATTTGAAAACCCTCATCCTTGCCTTGATATTCATGCTTTAAAATCCTTAAAACAGATTTTTGGCCTAACTTTGAACTTTGACGATTTAATCCGACGTTTCACCTTGAGATTTGTGAATACCTCTGGAAGTCAATATCTTTTTTGATTGGACACTAATTGATTGAATCGAGATAAAATCGAGAGAGCGGGATATGAGAAACTAACTTTCGGGAAGCAACTTCGGGAATTCGAATTTGCGCTTTCGGGACCACAAGCTTTGTCTTCTTTCACCCATGTCTATCCGGAAAAAAAAAATCAGCCCCTTTGTGATCCCTTGGCTGATTTGAATATCAAGAAGCTCACACCCACCTTCCCCATTTCTTGATGTGGAAAATCATCCAACCCCACCTTCTTCCTCCCTTGTTTTGTACCCTCCTTATATGGCAAAGAAACAAAACCCTTGTCCCCTTGGCTCTATCCAAAAATCAGTCCTTACAACACCCCTTCTTCCCCTTAAAATCTGATTTTCATGCTTCATTTCACACCACAAAAATTTAAACACTCTCCTTCCTCACTTTCCATTTTGGATTCAGACAACCAAAAGCTCCCATCTTTGCTCCACCATTGTCGAGCCAAACACCAGCCACCATCACCTTGTCTTTGAAGCTCTACGGAGCCAAACAACACCAAATTGCACCTCAACTCCCTCTCTCTGTGTTCTGAGTGCAAGAAGCAGCTCCAGCTCCTCTGTCATCGTCGTCTAGCAAGCAGCAGAAGCTCCAGCTCCATTTTGCCATGGAGACGCCGCCACAAAGAACCCAGCAAAGTGCCCTTATTTTCTCTTTTTTCTCGCGGTAAGCCCTTACCTTACGTCCTTCCACTTCGAAACCTTCTAAAGACACACCTTTACTTACCCCTCTACCTTTCTAGGCTAAAAGGGAAGCACTCCTCGACTCCGACGAGCCAGACCGACCTCTATACCCTATTTTTCTAGCTAAGGTCGGCAAGCCTCTTTCACTATCGTTTCAACTCAAAAAATAATAAAAGAGGGCTTTTACTCACTCGCTCATCCTCCTAGGCCTTGAACAAGCCTCTCCCTCATTGTTGAGCTCAAAATCCGCCATTGAAGCACCTCGGAGCCCTTTCGAAGCTCTCGGTAATCTCTCTTCCTCTCCCTCCCTCTTGCTCTCGTTTGTTCCTCTTTGTGATGTTTGAGGTCGGGATGGGATTTGGAGAAAGCGAGGATAGCTAACACTCACAGGAGAAGCCTCAATGAAGCTCAACCTAGAGCTAAGTTGCAGGTTTCGTCGTGGCGAACATGAACTCGCTGTGGCAAACATGAACTCGCCGCGGCGAACACAAACTAGTCGTAGGAGTGGCATTTCGCCACAGAGAAAGTTGGGTCATGTTGCTGCAGGCCACTCCCGCGCCCATGGGAGATGAGTCTCGCCGTGGTGAGAGACCCTCATCGCCGCGACGAGCATAAACTCCACTTAGACCCTGGAGACCCAGGCTTCGCCACGGTGAATCTAAGTTTTGCCGCGGCGAAAGCCTTTCGCATCCGTGAGATACTCCAATTCACGGGTACTCGCTGGAAGGGTTTCACCGCGGCAAAATTCCCCTTCTTGGATGGTTTTGGGTCTATTTACTTGTCTATTGGGTTTGGTTTTTGCGATGCTTTGAGTATGTGCTTTAAATGATGATTGATGCCAAATGCTTACATGTGCCTTATGTGATTTGAAATTTCGAAATGAATGACTTGTATATGAACTTGTTCGTTGGGTTTGGTTCTTACTTGATTTGACTTCTTGAATGATATGATGAATCCATGTTGATGATTGTGAAGCATGATTTATTGATATGTATTATATGATTGTAAAGCATGATCTGTCGTTATATGATGCTGAATATGAAAGTTTGATATGTTATAAGATAATGTGAGTAAGAATATGATCTATATATGAGATGATGATATATATTTCTTTATGTTAGGAGAAGATATGATGATGAGTTAATACATTATGAGATATTGGGATGATATGTTGAGATGGTATATGATGAATCATGATGAAATGATGCTATGAGATATGAGATGAGTTGAATGATAATGATATGGAAGTAAGATGACGAGATCTTCCATTATATGAACTTGTATGGGAATTATTTATGCTTGTGTGTTTGAATATAGACTTATATGTTTATTATGCTTACTAGGTGATCTCTGACCTATCTTACTACTTTAACTTGTTATTTTGCACCTCCAGGTAAGTTCCCTAGGGGGCTTACTCAAGTCAGACTCTCATGTCTGCTGTTGCATCTTATGCTAGGAACAGAATTTGCATATCGCATGATCATGTAGTATCCTACTTAGGTTTGCACAACTTGAATGAGCATCTATTTACTCTATGCGTTTGTTAGAACGACCGTTAAATGTGAGTCTTAGAGTCTTTTGCTAGGGTCATAGGAGAACCTAGCTCCATCGGGTTCGTTCATCTTAGAGTCATATAGCTAGTCTTGTAATGATAGACAAATTGAGAAATATGATATGAGAAATGAGCATGAGATATGAAATACAAAATTATATGATGAGATTTGCTATATACATATGAGCTCGGCCGGTGTCTGTACTAACGAGAATGGGTGCAGAGGTAGGAGAGGGACATGCCACTTGACATTCTATATGGGTACCTTTATAGTATTTTATGCACTTATGTTGTTATGAGTGTAGTTCGATGCCTATGCTCACTTCAATCAAATATATTTATACTCGAATATCCCTTTATAGCATAGTGGAATTCAAGGTCAATCCAAGGGAGTATGTCAGCAGTTCTATCCTAGCTGCTTTTCGGTTGCAAAGAGGAGAAATAGGTGGGAAAAGAGGGAAACAAGTAGTGGCTATAGTTTGGGTATAAAACACACTCAATCACACTCAATCGGCTCAACTAACAAGTAACCGTAACCCAGATGCAATATGTGATGGGAAAACTTCCAAGGTTAGTGCTTATCTCAACAATAAACATATGTATGAATCAACAAACTATGTGAAAGATCATGCTTTTAACTTAAAACAAACAAATCAATTCACTTTCGCATAAAAGACTTGTTTGTTTCTACCTCCTTATAATTTGATCACTTTAACTTTCGTCAAAATTCCTACTTACTATCAAAGTTAACATTTTCCTCTTTCAAGTTCTATTGCAACAATGAATTCCTCTAGACTTTCGTCAAAGGTTAAGCACATAGGTAGAGTAAGAGGATAAAAACATGAAAAGATCATAGATTCATTCATTCACACACATGCTTGTTTTTGGGTTCACTCCAAACCTAGAAGAAAGGGAACTACTCACTCATAGATATAGAAAACATACTGAAAAATGAAGAAAACATAATCTAAATATGCAATGAAACCAAACCTCAAAAACAACGTTCAAATCCTTCAACAAAATCAACCGTCACTTCCTAGGGTTGTTGTGTGTTCAGCATGTGTTGGATGCTTTTTTCTAGCCCCTATTAGGCTTTATTTTATAGATAAAACTAAAACCTAATCCCTAAGAAAACGAAGATTTTATCTTGGAAAAATATAATTCTATCTAATATCTTGTCTAAAGAAAGATATAATATAACTAAGTTTATCTAACTTCTATTCATAACTAAAAGATCATAAAAGAATTAGATAAAAACCCTAACTAAAAAGCCCAAAACAACCCAACAAACTAATGCGCAGAAACTCCCAGCAGGTTCGCGTCGACCCTCAGGGGAGTTGACGTCAAGGTATCCAAGGTCGACGCGAATCAACAATCACTGTCAACTCCTTTCTTTCGGATTTCTGGGTCGATGTTGAGGTGTGATGGGTCGACATCGAGGTATCCTTACACATGCAGTAACTTCTCCTTTCCTTCAGGTGTCAACGTCGATGGAGCAAGGGTCGACGTCGATGGCCTTCCTGTGCATTCCTTCTTTCTTCTTACTCATTCCTCTTCCATTACTTTTGTGTTTTTCTTTGAACTTTCTCCACTCATTCCTAAGCTTCATATTTGCCACTTTTCAACTTCCAAAACCTACAAAATACCAGAAATGCTTGTGTAGACTCCATATCTTTGAATAATACGAAAACTAACAAAATTACACATTTTCCTAACACAAATGCTAATAAAAACACTCAAATGGACTCAAAACATGATGCAAAATAAGACTAAAAATACGGACATCAACTTATATAAATTGCTAATATGCTTGATTATTTAAGATTCTTGTACTGCATTAGAAGCATCTTTATTAAGAATAGCGCATACTATGTGGCCTCAACGAGGACTTTCGGTCTCGCATGCATGGCTCGACTTGACTCCTTTCCCCATTCTTCTTTTTAGGTATAGATGCTTGTTTTTCAGTAAATTATTGATCTGTGTTGATGTGACGAGGTTTGCTATGGGCGTACATAAGGAACTAACTATGGACTCCAGTATTTCGATATTTAAACTTGTAATATTCTGGTTTTGACCCGGCTCTGCAGGGGCACCTTGTATCGAATTTATATTGCTTGCCTGGTTTGAAACTAAAATATTTTCCTTGACTTAGAATATAGGACATGTACAGGTGTGCTAACACCGGGTCTCCAACGGACCTTACGCTCTTTTGGGTTCAAAATCTCCCTTTGCATACTAACACTTTGTTTTGAAACTATTCTACCCGTACTTGGATTGCAAGATCCAAACGAAGGTATCCAACCCTTCAAAACGTAACTTGGGTTATTAACTCAGGCCGTTACATACAAGGGCAATGTCCAGCAGGCTAGAGCCTGTCGGAGCCGTGCTAGAGGAGCAGCAAAGTGGAGGAGAGGAGGACACCTAAGGCGCCACCACCCGTCACCATCGTTGTGGTTGAAGACCGGCCATATATATTGGTGGGTAGAGGGTTGCAAAAAAACCCGAGGACCTTCGCACTCCGGATGGAAATGGAGGGATTACGAGTGAAATTGGGCAGAGCAAATAAAGAATCGAGGAGAATTACCCATTATCAACAAAAGCATCAACACGATTTTGGATTTTGAAAACAATCCGAGCAAGAAAAACTCAGACCTAGGGTTTCATGGTACATCATCTACATGGGAGAGAGGCTATGGCGACACCACGGCGACACGGGGTGGCCAGAGTCAGATTAAGTCGATCGAAGCCAAGGTACAACGATCGAAGTCGGGGTTGGGGCTCCCTCTCTCTAGAAAAAACTAGACAGAGGAGAGAGCTTTTTCACTATATAATACTCGATGTGGATGTTTTTTTTTATCTCGGATATATTGTACGAATATCGATTATTTGGTGAGTTAGTGTAAAGATATGCTCAGGATTAGTTCAGTTGTAGCAATTAGATACTTTTATATATAATTACAATACGTAGATTTATTTGTAAATGCCACCCAAGGCCAAATGGGTTGGTGATTTTTATCTCGTATAACTTGTTGATAGACGAAAGATTTTTATCTTCCTTTTGCCTATAATTATGTAGAAATACTAACACACACATATGTAGAGCTAGAAGGAAAGGGAGAGCATTCACCCCGCGCGCCTTTCATTTAATAAGTCACCTATATTTATAGACGGAGCTAGGTGGCGGCAAGGGGGAGCATTCGCCCCCTCCCACCTTCATCTGATAAATCACCTATATTTGTTCTACTCGTTGATAACTTTGTTTTAATATAGTATAAGCCTCAATTTGACAGCCGAGTAAAAAAGTGATGAACGTTTAAAAGTTAAGCATGGATTAATTATTTCAAAAATCTTTTAATAAATCACGTTGTTTTTATATTTTACTTAATTTGATATTTTGGTAATGTAATTCAACCCAAGAGGTTCGAAACAAGAGGTTACATTACTAAATTCAATAATTATATAAAAAATTATGCAAGTTTAAAGTTTGTATATCTTGTTACATGTTATTGCATGCTAAGAGAACGTACAACAAGTTGCATATTGACTTTGAAGCTTTCAATGATATATTTTTAGACAAAAAGAATGCTTTTATAGATTAAAATAACATCATTTTTTCGTTTAAATAGGAAAAAAATATAATAACTAATGACACGGTTCAACTAAAACATCATCATTTTGAACAAAAATTTTCTTAAACTAAAATATCATCGTTTAATATAAAATATCATAGTTTTGGTTTGTTAAACTATAGAAAAAACTATCGAAGAGTGAATCAACAATTTGTAGAAAACTTCGCCCCCCCCCCCCGGTGATAAAATTATGGCTCTGTCACTGCCGATATTTGTGCTACTCGTCGATAGCTTCATCTTGATATACGATAAATTTTAATCCAATAACAGAGTAAAAAGTTATGAAAGTTCAAAATTAAACACAAATTAATTATTTGAAATTTCTTTTAATAAACCACCATACTTTTATATTTTACTTAATTTGATATTTTGATAATGTATAGTTTAGCTCAGGAGTTTTGAAACAAGAGGTTATATTACTAAATTCGACAGTTAGATAAAAAAAATTATGCGAGATTAAAATTTTTATATCTTGTTACACGTTATTGCATGCTAAGAGAACAAAAATTTACCTATTAAATCATTATGTTTCAAACGGTGTCTTTTTACATAAAAACATTGTTATTATAGACTAAAACGGCATATTTTTGTTCGATTAAAGAGAAAAAATATACAAAAACTAATGATATAGTTTTGAAGGAAAACATTGTCATTTTGAACTAAAATAATGACATTTTGAAGATAAATGTCGATGTTTTAAACTAAAAAATGTTGTTTTAAACTAAAGCATCATCATTTAAACTAAAATGAGATAGTTTAGGTCCATTAAATTAAAGAAAAAATCATGTGATTGAACAACTTGTACAAAATTTGCCCCCCTTTTATAATAAGTTTCTAGATTCGTCATTGAATAAATCTCTGTTGAGGTTAGACTTGTCAAAAATTACCCAACCCGAATGCTTTTTTTTTTTTGGATTTGGACCTAGTGCTTTTGACCAGGGACCCGAGAATGACCCAAACTCGAATGACATGAAAACTTTAGGGTCAAGATCGGGTGACCCGTTGAGTCATAGTTAACTCAGTGAGTTTAGGGTTGCTCATCCGGTTCGACCCGACCAGAGAATTTCGGTTGGGTCAAACCCAGAAGCTTGAAATTTTTAGAAAAAACGACCCTTCACCCGACCTGAACCCGAGATTTAGAAATTTGGGTTTTCTGGGTTAGGTCATGGGTTGACTTGAAAACTTGAATTTAAAAACGTCTGTTAGTTGTTACATTTTTTAATGCACTACACAACCTACACCATGCACACATTCAAGTAGTGTGAAGTACAAAACGGAGAGGGAATTCAATACCAACTCTACTGCCCAACCTTAACCTACACTTGATGCACACATTTAAGTAGATTTTTGAAAAAAAAAAATTCGGGTCAATAGTTATGAGCCGAGACCTGTCGGGTCGACCCGACTCATCCACTGAACTGGGTTTCTTTAAAATTTGACCTGAGATCCAACCCGTGGGAGTTTCAAGTTAACCCCAAACCAGGATTTTTCGGGTCGGTTTATTTTGAGCCACGCTGAGTGAGTTAGCTCCATGTAGACACTACTTTCTTTTTACTATTATATTCATTCATTAAATTATATGCAAACATCACATAGACTCCATACAGATTCATCATAAAATTATGTTTATTAATGCCACTTATAAGTTAAATAACGTATTTGTTTTATAATTGTACTATGTTTGAAACACTTATTTGTATAAATATGATAGTCCGTATTTTTATGCTTAGAATATTTCCGTATTTTTATGCTTGAATATTTATATAAAATTATTATTATAATAATATTTATAAATTTTATTATAATATTATTATTTAGTTTAATTTGACATTTGATATTATAATTGAATTATAATAATATTTTTTTATTCTTAAAATGTTTTTAAAAATCTCGAGTTTTTTACTGGATGGGTTGACTAGAAACCTAATTTCGCTCGGCCCGAAACGATCCATGACCCGATTCATTCGTAAACCAATCTATCCGAAACCTAACCCAATTGACAAGTCTAATTGAGGTCCAAGAAATTTTACGATCCAGTTTAATTTATAGACCGAATTCTGATATGATTCAAGAATCTCAATTCTAAGGTCATCTCTCATGGTAAGCCAAAAAATGGGTTTTGGCCTAATTTTGCTCCCACCCTAGGCCAAAACTTATTTTTAGTCTTTTTGTTTTTGGCTTATTTCTAAAAGAAAGGCCAAATTTGGCTTCCTCTTTTGGAAGGCCAAATGCTATTTATTTATTTATTAATTTATTTTTAAGTGTTTAATATTTATGTAAATCTATAAATAATAAAATTATAAACCTATATATATATTATAGTTATGGTTTTTAATTAAAAATAAAAGTTGTTCTATTGTAAAGATATTCCAGAGTTCTTCAATATGACTATAATATTTGACATATTTGAATTATCATTGCATAAATAATATTCTTAGAAAATGACATTAATATTTTTTTATTATAGATTCATCAAAATTATAATAAAAAATAAATAAATATTAAGTTGTTTAAAGTAATAAAGAAGAAAAAACAAGTACAAAAATGAAACTATCAGCTATTGAATCATGATCAAATCTAATATTATGTAGATCCGCATTACTCTCTTCGTAACCATTTCCTGTTTCGAAGCCACCATTTTGATCATCTTCATGTATATAGTTTTCACTGCTCGTTCAAAAGTTACCATAGTCATAATTTTCAATAGTTTCATTTGAAGAGTGAGATGATGATGATATATGAGAAAAATTCATTGTTGATTCAAATCGAAAGGATAAAGATAGAATCATAAGACGAAAATGAGATGTGAAAGTTCTAAATTATACGGAGTATTAGTATTTTAGGAAATTTAGCCTGCTAAAATTGGCTTACGGTGGGAACAGTAAAACCGTATAATAGGTCAAAAGAGAATATTTTATAGAATATTCTCTTTTGATAGGCTATTTCTCCTAGCCATTATGGCTTACGGGGGAATATGCTCTAACCAGTGGCGGACCCAGAGGGGGGCTCGGGGTGGCTTTAGCCCCCCTCTGGATTTTGGAAAAAAAAATGTGTATATATATCTGTGTGATTTTTGTAATATATTTATGAAGAGGAGATAAAGTATCACAAGTTTTCTTTAGCCAAGCTAGTAATTGGGAAGGGAGCCATCCTAAAGGCTGGGGTTTTGAATCTCATCCGCCCCTTGCTTTCTTTTTTATTTAAACCCCAAACTCCCAAAGTTATACAAACACAAGCAATGCTACCTTTTATTTATTTTTAATTCTTTTCTTTTTTAAACACCCACTTACCATTTAATTGTTTTGTGAAATGATTAGGGTATATGATTTTGAGAATCAATTTGTAAATTTGTTAATTGCAGTTGTGATTTAGTGATTATTTTTTTTATAGGAATATATAATATGAATTGAAAAGGTTAGTGTTTCATACTTATAATTTGTACTTTGTTAATTTGTGTTATAAATTTTAATTCGAGATTCAATTTATATGTAGAAGAATATGAGAATTTATGGTTTTGATTTTGAAAACCAATTTTATGAAAATTCGTGAATTAATTCGTAAATAGAATTTGGGATTTGTGAATCGAATATTTGACTTGTGGAATTTTTTATATGAATATATAATATGAATCAACAAATTTGTTATTCGCTTTAAATCCTCTATTCCTACTATTGGATAATCTTTCAATCAGTCATATTCATAATCCATCTCGAAATGTTGAACCAGTTGAAAGTGGAGATGATGTTACTAGTATTCGCAAAGATAATGTAAGGAGTAAAAAAAACTCGATATATTGGGAATACAATGGGTGATTATTAGTGATCCGGGACTACGAAAACCTATTCAGAAATGTTATCGTTCTTTATAGTTTTCAGGACCCCTCTGACGAAAATTCTGGGCCCGCCACTGGCTTTAACAAACTGTGTATGTCAATTACTCATTGCTAATTAACTAGTTAATAATCAGCACATTAAGCTTCAACCACACTTGGAAAAACTGGGTGAAACTCAAAATTTTTTCATTTTTACCTTGTTAAGACGTTTTTTTTTTGAAGCAGGGGTGACTTGTGGACAAAACTGATAAAACGGGTGGTTGTTTGTAATTACGAAAGAATGAAGGTGTCTTCGATAAATTCGTAGCCGTCCAAAGCAAGCGACGATGGATTCTACGAAACAGTTTGTGTAACGAGAGGGAGAGCGCCATGGCAGCTCGAAGCGCTAGGAATCCAAAGGGGATCATCACAGAGAAAGAGAGATACTTGATCCGCCGATGGCTCCCGCTGTCTTCGTGCCTCCTCCTCCATGTGCAGAATTTGCAAGTTCTGAACTTTGTGATCAGAAATTTTTTAGTCGGTTTGGGATCGCAATTAATGTGAGTGCCACTGCCATCGATCCGCTCTCGGCTGCGTCGCTTTCGCTAATTCGCTCTTCAGTCTCCCACCGACGCACCTTACTCGTCATTCTCCTTCCTCGCAGCAAGTGCGATTCGTATTAAATTCTGTATTTTTTAAATCTCGAAATTTCAGCGTCAGCTCTCTCTTAGACAAGGTGCAAGGCAATATCATTCTGCAAAGAGATGAGTTACAATTAAGGAACTGACAGACATGATACTTCCTGAACAATTCTGGAACCGAAAAGGAAAATTAAAAATTGATAGCATGAAGTGCGCCGTAATAGATCTCCGATCTATCGATTTCGTCGTCCACCATGTAATAGTCAATGCTACGAGGATCTTGAAGGGTCACCTGGTTTATATAAGCTGTTGGTTTGTGTACTGTTGGAGTAAGTCCTGCCTTGACACATTTTCTCCTCTCCTCCCTTTCTTCAATTGGGAGATTCAACTTTTAGGTCAGTATCCTCAATGTTTCTGCAGCTACAGCTGTTTTTTGTTTTTTATATTGTGATTAGTTTGAACTTTTTTGCTTTGCTGAGATTTGCATACTAGTTGGAATTGCTCCAAGTGTTTATAGTAAGTTTCATTGTCATGCTTGTTGGTAATGCTATTTTAAAAAGGCTCTTTAGCTAAATAAACTAACCATTGTTACATTTGACAAGTCATTTTGCAAGTGGTCTGTAAGAGGAGTTATTTAGTTTTATTCATGCTATTTAGAAGTCACAATTCAGTAGCAGGAACCACAACAGCAATTTTGTGATTGTCTTAAAAGGAGTCATAATAAATAATGCAGAGTATAAGCTCATTCATGCTCAGACCTACATTGCAAATATTCTGACACATGTTTATGGGTATCTATGTTGGAACAGGAAGTATATTTGAGGAGAAATATCAACAAGCAAGATGGGACGTGCCATGCTACTACATTTTCTCTTTGGGGTTTTGGGCTTGGCAGGCATTCTTCTTGTTAATGCTGAAAGTCCTTATAGAATTTATGATTGGAAAGTAACATATGGAAAGATCTCACCAATTGGGGTCCCTCAAAGAGTAAGTTCATAATTGGCGGTTTGTAAAATGCCGTATCCCTTGCACTATTTTGCATATTGCTCTCTTTTGCCAAGGCGATGAAAGGAGAAATGATGTCTTTTTATTTATATAAACTTACATCTTTTGCTTAACAATGTATGCTCTGCTAGTTAACCTGGTTACACTCTTCTCTTCAGGGAATCCTTATTAATGGACAGTTTCCTGGCCCAACTCTTGATGCCGACACCAATGACAATGTGATAGTTAATGTCATTAATCATTTGGACCAGCCCTTCCTCATTACATGGTCAGCACTCACTATTCAGTTTCTTGCTCATTATTTTTCTCCATTCATATACACCTTTGTACTTGCATGTTGGATTGAGGTTTTGAGCTTTGACAATGTTCTTGCTTTGTATTCGTATCCAGGAATGGAGTTGAGCAACGAAAGAGCTCCTGGACTGATGGAGTTCTTGGAACCAATTGCCCTATTCCTCCTGGATCCAATTGGACCTACAAGATGCAAACGAAAGATCAGATTGGTTCTTTCTTCTATTTCCCTTCAACATTGATGCATAGGGCAGCTGGTGGATTTGGTGCGTTAAACATCCACAGACGAGTAGTCATTGCACTCCCATATCCAGAACCAGCGGATGAATTTACTCTGATTGTTGGTGATTGGTTCAAGTCTGACCATAAGGTGTGCAAAAAACTTGAATAACTTGTATTTTATCGTCAGTTAGTACATTCTAGATTTCTGTGGAAGGATAAATATGCTCCCTCGTCCATTACATCTCATCTGCTCTATGACATCTAATTTTAGTTAAGAATTTAGGAAAGCCAAATATTCGAAAGGAAAAAAATCAGGACGCTTCCGAACCTTTCTTGAGATGTCTATATCATGCAGCAAGAAAGTGTTATTGTTGAATTACTAACATGTTTGTTGTGTTCCAGAAACTACAAAAATCTCTCGATGCAGGGAAACCTCTTAAATTTCCTAATGCTCTGCTTATTAATGGTCGTCATGGTGGTTCTGTATTCACTGGCCAAAGAGGTGAAGACCAACTTTCCAATTTTTTACAATACTTGATTGTCGAAAATAAGAACTACTGTTTTGGTTTTCACGGTTATTGTTTTAGATGCTAATTAAGGGCGTTTGATCTTTACAGGAAAAACTTACCTGTTTAGAGTTTCAAATGTGGGTTTGACTACTTCTATCAACATCAGAATACAAGGACACTCGCTAAAGCTTGTTGAAGTGGAGGGATCTCATGTACTTCAAGAGATGTACGAGTCTCTTGATATTCACGTAGGCCAGTCATTGGCTTTCTTGGTCACTCTTCGTGGTTCAGTGAAAGACTACTACATTGTTGCTTCTACCCGCTTCACTAAACCAACACTCACAACCACTGCTGTTCTTCGTTATGCTGGGTCAAAAACCCCTGCCTCTGGACCATTGCCAGTTGGTCCTCCTTCTGCCTTTCACTGGTCTATGAAACAAGCCAGAACAATTAGGTATATACGTGATGTTAGTCCTTTCCTAGTGTATATTCCTGAATCCATAACTGTTTTATCTTATTTCTTTTTTTTTTTATCTTGCTCTACATGAAGGTGGAATCTGACAGCCAATGCAGCAAGGCCGAATCCCCAAGGATCATTTCATTATGGAACCATACCAATCACTAGGACCTTGATTCTGGAAAATTCTGCAGCAAAAATCAATGGCAAGCTGCGTTACTGTGTGAATGGTGTTTCATACATTAACCCGGCTACTCCGCTGAAGCTTGCTGACTACTATAACATTCCAGGCGTGTTCAATCTGAACACAATTTCCCCTACCCCAAAACATGGACCTGCACGTCTTGGCACATCTGTGTTTGGACTTGCCCTTCACGACTATGTTGAAATCGTCTTCCAAAATAATGAAAAAACAATGCAGTCTTATCACCTTGATGGCCATAGTTTCTGGACTGTGGGGTAAGCCTATCTTCAAAGTTTTGCCTTTGTTTCATTTTTCTTGTTGTTACTGATTTTAAATCATAAAAAAAAAAAAAAAAAAAAAAACTAGTCATGATGTCCTGATTCCAGTCTCTGGATTAATCCCATTTCTACTATATTAAACAGGCCTTTAAGCTCGGCAACCAGTCTAAGCATAAGTTACTTTTTGTTTGTAAAAATGCAGATTTGGTTCGAAGCAATGGACAACTGCTTCAAGGAAAAAGTACAACTTGGAAGACGCTCCTACTAGGAGCACGATCCAAGTAAGTGAAACCGCTCTTTCCCTTTTGATCTAATCTAATGAAGCGGGAGCGAGTGCAATTGTTGAGCAGCCTCCAATTTTCAGGTGTATCCAAACTCTTGGAGTGCAGTACTGGTTTCTCTGGACAACAAGGGAATGTGGAATCTGAGGTCTGCAATCTGGACAAGGCGCTACCTCGGGCAGGAAGTGTATGTCCGAGCTTGGAACAACGAAAAGAGCTTGTTGTCGGAGAATGAAATTCCCCAGAATGCCCTGAAATGTGGCAAGGCTGCTCACCTGTAAACATCAGTTTCTGCAACATTATCCTACTGTTTGTATTCATTCGTCTATCATGCTTGGTATACTTCATTGTAATTTGGAGGGAGTTGTCTTCCCAGTTCAGTTACGAGGGTGTAATTGTTAGATGTTTGGGAGGATGAATTTACTTATCAAGAAAAAATTGGAGGGATCAAAACAAATTATTTGTTGTACTTGATTACAATCCTCAATGATCATGTAGCAATAAACCTCCTGGCAAGCTTGCCTTTATTAATCCATTGCTTCTGCTTCTCCTTCAACTTTAAGGTGTGCAACCGGCCATCAAACAGCATTGCTTGTTTGCTTCTTTTACACAATTAAAACTTAAATCTACCATTAGTATTTGATATAAAAAAATTAAGTATTTTTTGTTGTATAATATATAGGCGAAACTAATTAAAATAACCCAATCTTTGGAGGCATGTTAAAAAAATATCTCCACCTTTCAACGGTAAAAAAAAAAAAAACTCAACCTTTAAGTAGGTGATAACAAAGTATTCTAGACTATTTTTTCCGACCATAAATCGGGCAAAAAATGTTGATATGGAATTGATCAAATGGTATTATTTTCACTAAAACAACTCAATATAATCTGAAATGCAACATTGGCATTTTTTGTCTGATATATGGTTAGAAAAAAACATAGATGGGATACTTTATTAACACCTCTCCTAAAAGTTGAGTTATTTTAATTAGTTTTTCTATGTGTGTATATATTAACAAACATTTTGATATCAACTTTTCCTCCATCCCCAAAGACACCAGATTCTTTCTAGTGCTTGAGATGGGTTCTTTTCTACCACTAATTTACTACTTTGCACTTTTGAAGAATCACAAACAGCCACCAGAAGTGGCTGTGCTGTTACCGCCGCAGCCGCTGTCGACACCAAAACCAATAAAATACTTTGGGGGGGGGGGGGGGGGGGCGGGGGAAACATCATTCAGAAGCACAGAAACATTGAAAAATATCAAATAATAATACAACAATGATAGCAAGTAGAAATTTAACTAGAAATTATTAACATCATCATTTTCCCTTAACATCAGCTGGTACACCATTAGCCACAGAGACTATAAATCACACCTGATAAAGAAGCACAAGAATTTAAGAACCTAAAAACAAAAAAAAAAACTAGACTACATTGATATACCACAATCCCCAAGCAAACTGCAACATAAAGTACACATCATCATGATTTAGATCAAAGAGCTAAAGAAAATATAATTTCACACTCAAGGGTAAGCACCACTTGGTGTAGCAACATCGGACCAAGAAAAGGGCGAATTGAAGTATCCGAAATCGCCTCCAGTCACTGGAGCGGACTCAAGAATGGTCGAACCATTGGTAGAGGAAGATGAGAAAGCATTAGTGCTGAAAACCGCGGGTTGATGATTGCCATAGTAGGAACTTGTTGATGTCTTGAGCCTCTGCAACAGCTCTTGAATACCGCTGTTTTGAGCTAATTCGCCGCCTGTTGCAACACCCTTTGGTTGTTGATTGCTTCTCCAAAGGGTACCGGATGCATCAACTGAAGGAACTTGGTTAGTGCTGTAAGAATCCAAGCTTAGTGATCTCATGCCCAAAGTGCTCGCTACGCCTCCTGGGTCTGCGCTGAATTGAGCTCCATTGTTGATTGGTCCAAGCTGAATAGAGCTAGGGCTCTGAGCAGTTCTTAGCAAGGCCAACACATCAGAATTTTGTGGGGGCCAAACAAGTTCATGATGATCAAACCCACTGTCCATAAAAATCTGCTTCCCAATCTCCGAAATGGAGAAGCTACTCTTTAGCTTTGCAGATGCTGATGATTTCCCAGATGAAATAGAGATGTTGCTTGCAGTCTTGTTCTTCCTGCACCCGCCTCCAATGGGAACGTTACGCAAGGCGCCACCTTTAGTCCAATACCTACGACATGTCTTACAGAAATGCCGCGGCTGGGTGAGGTTGTAGTTGTTGTAGTAGCAGAACTTGGTGTTGGTGGAGTCACAGCGCGGACATCTTAGACTTTGGGCCTCAGGGTTCGGCGAAGCTGTGACTGTAGCAGTAGTAGTAGTGGAGGTTGCAGCAGAAGAGCTCGAGGATGGCGGTCTTGAAGAGGGACAAGGAGAGAGACTTGTCTGCAGGAAGCCTTCACTGCTGATGCAGATTTTTCTTTCCCCACCTAATAGTTTTTGGATCATCTTTTCTTGATCTCTTCGATCTTTAACAGATCTACCACAATCTGAATAATTAACAAGAAAAGCAATTCAAAGAAGATGATAATAAGTGTGGTCTTTTGGGGATGAAAAAGCCAAAGGAATAATATATAATTGAGAGGACTTATCAGCCAATCCTAGATTTGGGAGTAAAGAAGGAGAGGAGCTGAAATGAAGGGAGGTATGTGCAAGAAGCTACTTTGATGGAGAGAGGTATATATAATGACATGAAAGAACAAATGGAGTTCCTTTTGCCTATATAATGAGTTCCTCTACTGGATTTGGAATCTGCCTGTGGGTGCTTGGAGGGAAATGGACTGTTCTACTTTTTTCTTAATCTGTCCTTATTATGGCTATAGCTATGGAGGGTTAATTTATTTATTTATTTTTTGAAGAAAAAAATAACAAAATGATACTGTAGAAATTAAGAATGTACCATAAGAATTTTGATTTTTTTTTCAATGATAGCACTTACTGTAGAGAAGAAAACACAATAATGGAGTAATAATAAATAAAAGGTCAAAACACCATGAGAATTCCACATGTGTTCCATTTCTTCAATGTATTATTTGGGTATAGTGATAGTGATTCAGTTATATTAAGTTTGAATAAATGCACCAATGCACTATATATAATTATGGGAAAACTAATTAAAATACCCTCACCTTTGAGGGTATGGTAAAAACATATCATCAACTTTCAAATGTAATAAAAATATCCCGACCTTTGAGGGTAGTGGTAATATATTACCACGGGTTTTCTCATAGGTCAAAAATACTGACAAGACAGCCTACGTGAATTTTTTGTTTAACAAGGCAGCCTGTGTGGAAGCTTTCTTACAAATTAGCAATAAACTTGGGTTTCTTGAACGGTTTCCTTATTTAAAAAATAAACCTACAAAAAAAAATTTAACCCGAAAAACGAAATTGATTCAACCAAGCAACTAATCTAGTCAAAATTGCCTCAAATTAATCTAACACGGCTATTCCTAACACCAAACCGACAACAGAACTAAACCGACAACAACAACAATAACAACGAAGAGGGGAAAAAACAAAACTTACTTAGCCAAGTCCGTAAACGAATCAAAGAGGAAGAAGATGTGAGAGAGACGGCTCAAGATAGGCGACCACGAGGAAGGAAGATTGTCATTGAAGAGGAACCATGAGCCACCTAGCAGACCCGGAAGACAGTTCAAGAGGCGACTACGAAAGAAGATGGGAGGGAGGAAAAGACGTTGGGTATGAACCCAGTCCAATTATTTATTTTTTTTTCCTAAGGAAATCGTTCAAGAAAACTCTTGTCATAAAAAATCCATATAGTTTGCCTTGTCAGCATTTTTGACTCGTGAGAAAACCCGTGGTAATATATTGCCACTACCTTCAAAGGTCAGGATATTTTTATTACATTTGAAAGTTGAGGATATATTTTTACCATACCTCTAAAGGTGGGGGCATTTTAATTAGTTTTCCCTATAATTATTTGGTTGCAATGGATAGTTTTTGACATTTAAATAACTATCTATTATAATAAGGGAGAAGAATTCAAACTCGTGACTTAACTATCTATTGCAATTCAATAACATGGTAAAGAAATGAGAATTGTGTTGAGTTTATATGGATATGTAGTTTACATCCAAGTACTAGTGAACTTTTACCTTAAATAATAAATAGTGTTCCTACGAAAGTAAACATTGGTAGGTTATCAACTTACAATATTTTCATTTTTTTAAAATAAGGTAAAGATTTGGATGATGACAAATTGTGTTGATCTACCACTCAATTGAATAAGGGAGAGGATATCTTGGTACGACATAATGGCACCGTGGTCCAAAACATGCCTAAAAATGTCACTTTTTTTAGCCACCATGTTGATTTCACGGAAAAAATGAGTGCAAGAGGACCATTTAAAATGCTGGAGAAGTTGCTTGATGTGACTATTATCTTGATCTCCTATTGTCAGAGACATAATTTAAGATTATAAGGTTGTCGCCTTCGATGTCAATCCACTAGAAGTTGAGGCCCCAAGTTGGCTAGACCGAAGTGCCAAAGCTCTAGCCATCAAGGGGGAAGCATCACCACAAAGGAAATTGTCGGAGGCCATAATTTAGGCATTGATATTCCAAATGGTGAAACCAACCATTACATTCCTTGATTGGAGCATGGAGCCATCGAAATTTATTTTGAAGTGTTCAACTCTAGGTTTTTTACATATAATGTTTTTCTTTTTTCCTGGGCTAATTTTGGTTCTATATGGTTAGTGCGTTTGTTTTGTCCCAACATATTGATTTGGAGTTGTTGATTTATTGTAAGAGTTGCCTCTAATACTTTTCTTCATTCTTAATGTCTATGAAATTGTCATCATTGAAGGTGTCATTTGATCGGTCTAAAACAAACAATGCAAATATATAGTATCGATTGTAGTAATCGAGTGTCGAATCATAGAGATCGTGTGAATATCATTTGTGGAACCTCAACTAGTTAACTAAGTCAATGAAAAAAGGTGATTTTTCAGAAATAATAAGAAAAAAATAACAAATAGCAAGTTTTTATAACTAATATATGATGGAAACATTCCATAGTTAGGCTTCACCACAACAATGCATAATTGATAAACCAATAAAAAAAAATTATACCTAAACAAATTAAAAAGTAATATTTGAAGGTAAACTATCTAAGTTCATTATTACTCAGCATGCGTGTGTCATAATAAATATGTCTGGTTCAATTAATTACTACTTAGCTTATACAAGTTGCAAAATTAATCAAGTCGGACCTTTTAAGCACTTAGACCCTAGCAAGAAAATTAATCAAGCATCCATCTGCGCGATCCACTTAACCAATTCAAACTAGGGTTGGGCTTCCGGTCCGGTCCATGACCGGTGGAAGTTAATCTCCAAGAACTTAGACTGTGGATCGGACCGAGACCGGAACTTATGGTCCCGGTCTTTCTGGTCCGCGAACCATAAAGACCAGTTGGACCGAAACTTTACAGCAACCCTAGATCTAAAAAACTAAAAAAGTGAAATGAGAGAGAGGGATGTAACATACTCATTGGCGCCGAAGTCTGAACGGTGAAATGGTGGCTACTAGCGCCAGCGAGCACGGAGTAAAGGAGAGCGCAGGGGTTGGTGTGGCTACTGTCCAACACCCAAAGTGAAGGAGTGAGAGAGAGAGATGCGAGAGGCGGTTTAGAGGAGGGTGAGATACTAAGATGTGGAACCAAACACGTACACAGGGAAAAAAAAGGGCACGCGCCCAGCCCTAAGTCGAGCCTCTTCTCCTTTCCTTTTTTTAAAAGATAGGAAATTCGATCCAATTCCGGTCCGGTCCCGAGTTTGGACCGGAAACCGAAAATAGAATTTTCTTGGACCGCGGACCGGACTGTAATATCCCGGTCCGAACCAAAGAACGTAATTTTTGGTCCGATCCAAGTCCGATTACGGCCCAATCCAAATATTGCCCAGCCCTAATTCAAACCTAGGTTATTTACAATAGTTTATTATTCCTCAATAGAATTAAATAAATTTCTCAAAAACAATTCTTAGGATTAATCCTAGCTTTCTAATAAAGTTATAAACTATTACTATTCAGCATCAAGAGGATTCCAATTAATATCAATCAATGGATTAAGCGCGCATACAAGGATTAAATCAAACGAATAATAGAATTTATTCATGCAATATTAAGCACATGTCTGTCTCGGTATCGTTGGGATCACCCCAACTCCAGAACAAGAAATTTAGCCAGACATAATTTCAGACACAATCAAAGAAATCATCATGGAAAAATATAAAATTAGATTAAAAGACTTAATTTGAAATCCAACAAAATAATTTCTGAAGACAAATCTGATAAGCTTAAGTCTATAATTGTTTGAATTGATGGAACTGAATTGATCTGGCTCCCTAAAACCTATCTAGTCTATAAAGAATTTATAATGCTAAGAAGGTGGAAATATCCTAAAAGAAAACTAGATAAAATCCTACAAGATAAAAGATAGATCCGGATAGAAAGTATACCAAAAAAAAAACATCGACTTGACAGGGGCGAACATCGACTCGACATACATGGGTGTCGAATCGACGTGTCATAACCATCGTTGCATTGACCTAAGCTAGCACTCGACGGACCGCAAAAGCTCTCGATGTCGACTTGATGGAAACACTGACACATATCGACTTGATGGATGCAATGTCGACTTGACATGATGTAAGTGTCGCTATATCGACCTAGCAACAAAAGATTTCGACTTGATAGAGGCACATATCGACTCGACGTCTAGTGGTCTAAAACACTTCGTTACTTGTTTTCACCATTTTGTCAGTCGAATTTGCATAAAATGCTCAATAAAAAAAATTGTAGATATTTGAATAAGCTTTCCAACAAGATATAGAATGACTCGATCGAAATTTTACGTAGTTCAAACAACTCATTTTACAGAGACATCACCGAATAGGAATTGCCCAAAAATTGTCGGCTCGATACCAAGCCTTTTTTAGCGTGATTCTTAGCACCCGAGATCGCTATGCAAGGATCTTTTGGCATTCATGAACATTCCAAACTTGGATTCAATGATTCCAAATTGACATCAAACAAGCTTTAAATTACCTAAAAACAAATAAAATAAGTGTAGATATCTATTCTAAAAACAAAACCAAAACTATATAAATGATATGCAAAACATATAGAAATGACCTAAAACCGAATATAAACTATATCTTATAACACGTAGAATAAAATGATATCAACCTTGTTCCTAATAATCCAGATGCCCCACTAAAGATTTGCTAGTATCATTTTTTACATTTTATTAATGTTGTCAAATATGTTATTTGTTATTTGTCTAATGGTGCGATTCTTCATTTTGACTTTATTCTGTTCGACTTGGAGTTGTCTATCTTGGGAAGTAATTGTAATGTGTAAGTGTACCATGTGAAAAAGTGGGTGGCGTCTTCATCATATTGGTTGCAGAACACAAAGTGTAAATCAACCATGCCTAATAGCCTACCAGTAGACTTAGTCTTCAATCTCTGTCATGGGTATCCCTGGTGTTTAGGATTTTGTGAACTATGTTCGTTTGCTGTAGTTCATCAATTTTCCATCACTTATCTGGTCCTATATATTGATGGGCTTTTTTTTTATTTTCGTCGACCATCATATTTGGGAGAAGATGGTCTATCGGTTTTCTTTCGATCATCCATGCATCTTTCCATATATGGATTGTTTTCCCATTTCCAACTTGTTAGATTAGTCTGTCAATGAATCCGTCTTTGATTTCCATGAGTTTTGTCCATTGTCATGATACTTAGATCTTCTTTGTATATTCCCACAGTGGTTGATCTTTCATATATTTTTCTCTTTAATATTCACCCATGGGTTTTTGGGTTTTGCATTCATTTTCCAAAGTAATTAATTTCATTTACAAAGTTTTGTTAAAGTTTTTCAATTTGTAAAGTCCTAACCCTCCCTGCTTTTTTGCTTTGAAATTTTTGTCCCATCAAATTAGTGATTTGTACGCATTATATTTATTCCAAAAGAAAGATCCGCTTATTTTTGTCAGCTAACTCGAGGTGGGTATTTGTTGGTAGCATAAAGCTTTGCATCATATAGTTTGGTTCCATGGCTAGGTTGGAATAGATAAAGACCGCATGTCCTTACTGAGATAATGAGTTTGCCTTCCATTTTATCAGTTGGGTTTTAGTTTTCTGGATTATGTCTCCAAAACCGTTCTTACTCATTTCTTGTTTATGATTGGGCATCCTAGTTTTCTGGATTATGTCTCCAAAACTGTTCTTACTCATTCTCTCAAAATTTATTCAACAAAAATATATGTTGAAAATTGGTACGGGAGATTGTGAAATCACAAATTTCTCTATCATGGATATTATCAAATAGAATTTTTTTTCCATATATATCTCTTAAAATTTTAATTATTAAAAATTATGAAATTAAATAGTTAAATGATTAAATAAAATTACTGTTTTTGTGGGACCATAAAAATAACTAAATTTCTACACATCTCTTTTTTTTTATCTCATTTCTAATATTAAATTTATTAATAAATATTAAATATAGCATATTTTTCTATAATATATATAGATTGAAAATTTTACACATTTTTAATCATCTAACTATATCTAACTATTAATTAAGAATATTTTTTGGGGGTCTTATAACCACCGTAATTTTTTATTTTTTTACTTATCAATTCTACCCTTCTTATATTATGTTAAATTTGTTACTATTTTTATTTAATTTTATAATAATAATTTATTGTATTATTAATATTTTATTTAAAAAATGTGTCATACCACGAGGATTGTACTCCCTCCGTTTATTTTTAATTACTCCGTATCTTTTTACTATTTATTCATGTTTTTTAAGGTGACACAAAATATACAAAATATTTATTTTTTTAATAATTTTTTTTAAATAATATTATATACTTATTATTAAAAAAATGAGATTATTAAAAAAGTATTTAAAAAAATTAACATTTTATATAATATTATTATAAGAAAACGTATGTAAATACCAAACCACAGATAATAGTGAACGGGGCGTAATAGTTTGCATTGTAAACCTATACGGAGTACAATTAAAATCCAAATACACCGATGGAGGTGCTTGAATTCCAACAGATGGAGATGCCGTTCAAAGGCAATGATTACGGCGTTCAAAGGGAGAGCTAATTATCTCCATCATATCATATCATATCATATCTGGGAATATGTGTAAAAGTGTTTGGCCCCATTTCCCACCATAGGTCCATAGTTACCATTTCCATACCAACACTGCCCGAAATCCATGGCTTCGATTAAGCTTGATAGTTACTGTAATGTTTACCCTCTCCTCAAAATTCTGTATGTTAAGAAATAAGAATCGAGGTTTAAAACCAAAAAATAAATAAATAAATAAGAATCGAGGTTGGTTTCACACGCCCGCCCAACTTAAGATCAAATGAATATTAAGCCTTTCATCTCACCAAAAAAAAATATTAAGCCTTTCATCAACACCATGTCGATCAACAAGAACTAGCATAAAAATTTGAGATCCACCAGCACCAACAATTTAATTAAGCCAATATATGTATAAGAGTTACGTTCGTTGCCGGCCCCATATATATTATCCATAACTAATGTTTTTGCAGATGTATAAAAGTTAAGTTCGTACTACTTAGAACAACTCCAACAGGTTCTCTATAATGGATTTTTGGAGAATATCAATGTTGATTTTGATCCAACAGTTTCCCCATTACTTTCTCCAAAATAGAGAATGAGAATGAGGAGAAAAAATGAAGATATTTCCCTAAATTTGGAGAAAACTCTATATATTTTGGGGTAAACTCCATAATGGAGAATCTGTTGGATTTCAGTCCAAAAAAATCTAGAATATGTTATTCATAATTCTCCATTTTGGAGAATTGTTTAGAGAAGCTGTTGGATATGCTCTTATTTACGACTTATTCTATGTTGGAAGAGAGTAGGATTCAAAATTAGATTAATTAGAAATTAATTAATTAAGTTAGTTGTGAGGATGCGTGAGTTAGAGAGATTTTAGGCATTGATTTGTATGTATGTTTGGGTTCGGTGATGACGATGTCCGGAAAGACCGTTGAGAAGAAGACGGAGTTGAAGTGGTCAGAAGAAGTGTCCGAGATGATGTCCGGCGGAGAAGAAGAACGCCAACAAGAAGGCGAAGCCAAATAAGGTAGTTGAATTGTTTAGTACGAAGGCTCCGAGAAGAACGCCGAAGAAGGCTGTCATGAACGGATTGTTCAAGGGCTCCGATGACGGGAGTCTAGCCAAACAAGGCAATTGTGTGGAGATCGAAAAATGCTCCATGAATCGAAGAAGATCAATGAGATGTGCATCAAGGATCAAAGACGGTGAGAAGTACATCAATCGATCAAGGTTTCGAAGACGATGAGAAGGTGCATCCGGAGTTCGAAGTGCAGACGTTGAAGATGATGAATGTGCGTCTGAAATGAAAGAAAAAAAAATTGTGATTTTGTGGAATTTTGAATCAAGGGAGATGTTAAGAGTATGATTCGAAATTAGATTAATTAGAAATTAATTAATTAAGTTAGTTGTGAGGATGCGTGAGTTAAAGAGATTTTAGGGATTGATTTGTTATTAGGTTAGTGGGCTGCACAAGTGCCGGTTAGGGTTAGTTTTTAGGGTTAATTAATTATTAGTTATTAGAGTAGTGGGTTAATTAGTGGGGGATGAATTGAGGAGAATTGAGAAAACGCTCATCTCTTCCAACATTCTACATTGAATATATGTATCCTGTATTTAAGAGGTAAATATAGAGAAGGCTGGTCTACATGTCTTAGCTATGAGGAACAAATTTTCTAGTAATCATTGTGATTTTATAGGGTTTTTTTTATTAGGTAAGAATTTGACATACTAGAAAACAAGTTGTTTGGTAACTCAAAAGGCCGACAAATCCACAGACAAACTATCCGTCAACATACAAAACACTAAATAACCTTTTATGTTTTATGTCATTATCTTTTTGATAAATTGCCTAGCATGGAGTTATTTGATAAGATAAGCATGATTTTGTCCTTAAACAAAAGCCTTGTTAGATTTGAGCCTAAAGGACTAACGTGTAGACAAGTACTCTTATTCTTTTTTCATGCATGTGTGTCACTCACATTTGATGTTTTATCTTCAAAACTTGTTTTAGACTCTTATTTGATGCTGCATTATATGACTTGTGCACATAGTATTAGCATTAAGATGATTGATGCACTGATTTCATTAGCCATATTTTCCCTTTCTTTACCTACCTTTTACGTGATTCATCTGCTTGAAACCCCTTTCAGCCTAAAGACTATTTTTTGGAAGCTCCACAATATTATCCAAGTCATATTATTTTAGCTTTTTTACCTATCCGGGAAATTGGTTCGATTTTATTGAATGGTTGTGATGATGGCCAGAGTGGCAAAAGGCCAAGTATGGGGGAGGTCGTTGGTGTCATGTGTTTGATATATTCTCCTTTGGATGATATAAGCAATCCTAAAGAAATTCTTAGGACAGGAAGAGGATAAAATTCACTCATGGACAAAAGTCAAAATAGATAACCACGGTTAGTAACCGATGGTCCTGTAGAGGATAAAATTCACACAGGAATGAGCATTAATAATAAGAGAGAGAGAGAGAGAAATGATTGATTGAATTTGAAGTGCTCCATTGAGATTGCATTATTTGTGATAGAGTTGGGTTGATTTGGTTTGGTTTATGAACTATTTGGTATTGGTGTTTTATCGGTTGTTATTTGGCATGCATTTTTCTCGGATTTTTTTGCACCACATAACCTAATTATTTCCATACCTTATTTTCCTTTACCTTAGCCCCATTTCAACCCTTATAAAAGACCTCATGATTTTTTGTTATGTGCATTGTCTTAAGCAGTGGAGATCGTAGAACATTGGGCAAGCATATGGTATAGATAAGCGCAAGTGTTGAGACCGAGCGTAAATTTCTTCTCTTAAACACAATTGAGTGAGAGTAATATATTCACATAAATATCCTTGTGAGATCTAGGGACTCTTGATTGTTTTGTCTTATTGGTAATGAAGAAACATGTAATGATAGCACTTGTCTTGAGATTTTGATTGCATTATTATTTTCAAAAGGTTGAATAAGTTGAGGCACACATTCTTTCTTGCACTTGTGGTTGTATTTGACAAGTCTTGCTTGGGGACAAGCAAGGTCTAAGTATGGGGTATTGTGATATCGTCATATTATACATGTTATATAAAATAGTTTATTGTCGTTTTGAAGTCATTTTATATGGTTTGCATATCTTTTATATAGTTTTTGGTTTCATTTTTAGAATAGATGTCTACACTCGTGTTTTATTTGTTTTTAGGTGATTTGGAGATTGTTCGATGTCAATTTGGAATCACGATGGAATAAGATTGATTAAAGCTAAGTTCGAGATATTCATGGACGTCGGAAGATTCTTGCATAGTGGTCTCATGTGCTAAGAATCGAGCTAAGAGATCTTATTGACAAATCGATGTTTTTCGGACAGTTCCTACTTGGAAATATCTCCATAAAATGGGTCATATGAGCTCGAAAAAATTCGGATAGAGACATTCTATATCTTGGTGGAAAGTATATTCAAATATCTACAACTTTTATGTTGAGCACTTTTGCAAATTGGGCATGCAACATGGATAAATTGAGCCAAAAATCTGATGTCCACTCAAAGTTTCGATACGAAACCTACAACTATCGACCTGATACTTTCACCTTCTGAGAAAAGAGTTGAACAAGGCCACATATCGAGTCGATATTTACAAGTATCAACTCGATACTTCCTTTTCGTGTTAGTTTTTTCGGGATTTGGATGAATCTTTTACATCTATCTTCTATCTAATAACCTTTAGATATATTTTTATTATTATTTTAGGAATATTTTTAGACTTTTTTTAGTAGTATAATTGATGATTAGGGTTCGATTCGAGAGGATCCAATTCCATACCAAAAACCCTAGTTGCAGACATTTAGAGTTTTAGGCCTTTCACATATTTCGGCTTGGAGTTTGTTTGGATGAATTCATGATAAGTTCTTTTAATCTAGTTTTATATTCTTTCATCATGATTTCTTTGATTGTGTTTAAATCCATGCCTAGCTAATTACTTGTTCTGAGGTTGGGGTGATCCCAACAATGCTGAGATAGACATGTGCGTGATGATTGTCTGAATAGATTCTATTATTTGTTCCATTTGATCCATGAGTGCTTAATCCGATTAATTCTATGATTGATTGGAATCCTTTTGATGTTCAACATGCGAAAGCTACAAATTGAGATAGGATATATAGATAAAGTTGTTAACTTTGTTGGAAAACATGGATTAAACTTGAGAATTGTTTATGAGCAATCTATTTAATTCTCTTGAAGATAATAAATTATCGTATACAACCTAAGTTTGAGTTGGTTATGGGAATCGCGCACACGAATATTTGATCAATTTTCTCACTAGGGTACTCTAAGTGTTTAAAGAGTCCAACTTGATTGATTTTGCAACTTGCGCAAGTTAAGTGGTAATTCATTGAAACATACATTGTTATTGCGACATGCGTAGGCTAAGTGATAATGAATTTAGATAGTTTACCTTCAAATATCTGTTTTTAATTTATTTAGACATGAAAATTAAATTGGTCTATCAAGGATGCATTGTTGTGGTGAACCCTAACTCTGGAATGTCTCTCATCATATATTCAGAAAACTGCAATTTGCTCTTTTTTCTTATTTTCTTGTTTCTTCAAAAATCACTTCTTTTATTCGGCTTAGTAAACTAGTTGAGGTTCTACAATTGGTATTCACACGGTCCTTGAGATTTGACACTCGATTACTACAATCGATACCATACGCTTGCGGGGTATTGGTTTTAGGTTGATCAGTCCCACCACTTTTCCTACTTGCAATTTCTGTAATTAATACAGAGTAGTACTATACATCCTCAATTTTCAATTCCCTCAACTTTGTACTCCTCCATCCAACCTCCTCCCCCTCAATCCCTCATCATCCTCCTTATTTAAGATCGGATTTGGTGGGTTAGTGGTAAATTCTTCGCCATGGAAAGTCGAATCGTCGATCAAGGCCCTGCTACACATAAATCGCTTAGGAGATTGAATCCACCCATCCTTATTTCTGTCACGATTGAGATCTCCGAAACCCTAAGCTTTCTTTCTACACCTCGTCGCCCCAAAATTTCATCATTGAAAAGTGCAATTTATGAGTTCGGTGTTGCTACATGAAACACTATCTCTGTGTATGTTAGGTGGATAGACATTGGAAGGGGTTATTCTGGTTCTTATCAGATCCCTTACCTTACCCATAGTTTCAACATTCACCTTCAACTTCGTAAATCAACCGTCAAGACTATGGCTGGTGGTTACTTACGTATTCTTAGATGGGTTATCATTCGCAGGGTGTATTTAAACATCTTGCAATTCATGGGGCAACCCATTTATATCTTGATCTCGCTCTATTTATTGGTAAAGTGTATTTAGTTCATCACAACTATTTTGAGTGCTTCTTATTCACTGTGTTACCATGTTGGAATTTTTTACTCGAATAATTGATTGGTCGGATAGATTACGCTAAATAATGAGTGGAATTTGTTACTCCAAATGTATTGAATTTTACACTATTTTAATGGTGCTTGATTGAATGGACGGTCGTGAATCCCGCTTAGTCTGATTGCCTAAATTATGCTAAAGTATGAGTGGCATTTGTTACTTGGATAATCGATTGCATTGTCACCCTTCCTTGTTGCAAATATGTTTCGATTTGCAAATGTGGCTTACACTGAAAACAAGTATGTTCTGATTTAGATGAGAACAAACAGTAATGTTTGTAAGCCAATTATTACACTTTTATTTGGATTTGCCACTTAGCAAGAGAAGTGATTATTTGTAACTTAGTTGAATTTTTGGACAAGCCAATTTCTTTCTTTTCTATTAGTTCAGATGTCTTATACAAAATCTCTTTTTCCTTGTAAAAGAGTATGTGGAGTTTTATTCATCCACTTGAACTTATAGTCTATTAGCTCAACTGGTAGAGCATTGTGCATAGCATAACGATGTGGGTTCAAATCTCACATAGGCTTATGTCTATTGGTATAATATTCATGCTCCTTTGTTATTTTGTTATTGGCCCTTCACAATTTCTTTGCTGTATTTAAGTAATTTCGTTCTTAATCTGCTACTGTAGCTTGTTCTGAATTCGAAGCACTAAGTAATGCTCCTGCTTCACCGTAAACCTCCTAATTTGATTCTTAACAAGACGTTTATGATGGTGATTGAATGAAATCAATCAGCATTGAACATTGTTCAGAAATGATGATAAAATTATTTTCAGAAATTACCCTGGGCTAATTTGTTGGTAGACATTTGTGGTGAAACAGTCTCCTACATAGGTTGAAATCTTGGAAGTTTGTTTTCAGAAATTTGTTTTTCTTGACATTGTTTGAGATTTCAATATCTCAGTTGCAAAATATGGAGAATATATTTGAAGTCAATTTGATATAACTAGACATTATCTTGATATAATGGATGACAATTTGATAAACAATATGGAGAATTTTCTATACAAATAATTTAAAGAATTACAACTGATAGAAGACATATTATGCCAATATATTACAAACTTCCAAAAGATTTCAAGTGTTAATGCTAGTGCTAACAGATTACAAAGTATCATACTATGCCAACAAAATACAAAATGCTAGTCAAGCTCTCATATGAAATTAAAAACATTACAAAATTGATAATACAAGCTAGTCTTTCATACATAACATATTTTTTATAAGTTATTGAATATAAAATGAACAACAAAATGTACAACTTTTAACTAGACAAGCCATATTATGCCAATATATTCATTATGTGATGAACTAGAGAATACTCACATATCATCTGTTTAGGAAGATGAACCTCCATTTCTAAAGTTTTCTTTTTTTATCATGTGGGATCTTATATTTGTTGGATCCTCCAACCTTCATGATCTCTATAATGCACGATTGTTGAGTCAAGAATACACGGTTCACCATGGTTGTAGAATAGTCATGAAAGGACTTTTGAACGACATTTACAAGTTCTTCTATGCTCCTTGGGCAGTTCTTGTGTTTTAACGATTGAATGGCCCCTAAAAAAACCAAGACCTAAGACATTTAAATCTGGTGAGTTTGGTGGTTGACAAACTATTCGAATGTCGAATCTGTTTTTTATGGTTTCTCTTTGAAATTCTTCATAACCTAAAGTAATATGTGCCCTTGCATTATCTTATTGAATAAAGATAGGTTGTTTTCTTGAGTCTTCCACTGGCCACTTAGCTTGAATTGCCGGTATAACTTTTTTCATTCAAATAAGCTCTAATTGTTTCTTTTTTCACCGACGTCTTAGGTTTCATCTATAAAGTGCCCGCCTCTCTATTTCGACTTCGCCTTTGAGTTGTTTGTGTGGTGACAAACGGAAAGACTCCTATTTTTCCAGAATACACTTCATTTCCATTGCCATAACAACTAGGAACATCACTTCTCCAATGAAGTTCTTGCTTTGGCAAGTGTGCAGTGACTCTTCTTTGTCATGATGTAAAACCATTTCTCATCAATATGCACTGCATTGTAAATATCGACAAATTTAGGCTCACGATGGATACTTTTTGGCTCTAGCATGGATATGCAAAATTTCAACCATGCCAACTTGTTTTCTTCTCGTAAAAGTGGTTTGATGGCAGTCGAGTATCGAAGAATGTCCCATTCCTTGTGTGTGCAATGTTGAAAAAGAAACCCACAATGCCAGTGCAACCGACCTTATAGTTATGCGATGTTGTAACACGATGTTGTAATGGGATGGCCTTCACTTGATCTAGCCATAAGCTTACGGATACTACCAAGGCTATAACACCATAGAATATTCACTCGAGAATTCACAACATAGAATATTTAAAATTTGGATTGTGGTGTTAGCCTTGGTGGTGGCTGTCAGCTAATGGCTAACACCATGATCGATGTATTAACTCGCAGTAATTCATAACATAGAATATTTAAAATTTTCCCTCCAAAAAACTTACCCAATGAGCGTTTACCTAATTTCTAATATAGTTTTTTTATATAATCATATATATATATATGCACATCCTAATTTCTACTATAGTTTTTTTATATTGCAAAATAACAAACAATTAATATTGTACTTAGTTATATCGGTTTTATTTATTGATTGACTTTTAATTTTTTAACAACATATTTTGATTTTTTTTTCTAAATTATCATTGTAATTAAATGAATATATTTGTGCACGGGTCTCAACTAATTATTTTAATTAAGATTTGTTTCCACCAATGAAAACACCTCTCTCCTTTACTGAAAAGTGTATGCATTGGAACCCTATCATATAATAATAACTAGTGAGCAGGCACGTGCTACGTACGCACGAGACTATTTATTACTAATAATTTTGATCTCTCAAAGTTTTAATATGTTTATTTATCTTTGAAATTCGAAAAATATATTAACTTGGCTCTATTTATCCTCTTACTCTCTTCTACGTGCAATTCAACTTTAAGCAAAAATAAATGATAATTGCTTTAGAAATACATGTTTTTAGGTTTGAAACAAATAAGAAAAATAATATACTATAAACTTGAAAAATGATGTAGTTAGAGATTTGATCCCTTGACATGATGGATTGGAATTATACCTATAACCAATAAGCTATAATAACATTTTGATTTCTTAAGCTAATATTAAAAATATATATATATATATATATATATTTGATTTATTTGTAAGTATTTAATAGGTGCAATAAATGGGCTTTCAACCAAATATATATATAGATAATAAAAAAAATAATAATCATTATTATTATTATAAAAATTATTTTTTAAAAATTAAAATTTTATTTAATTTTTAGCTTCTAGAAAAATATCCCCAAAAATAAAAAGAAATATTTTTAAATAGACGGAGTACTAATTATACACCTCAACATATTTTTAAAAGACATTGAAGATCAACTCTTATTGTTACAAACCCAACAAATTACTAGAAACTATGATGATACTATAACAAACAAAAGACTAAGACTTCTAAATAAACGTGAAGCACTCATGAACTTTAATAATACCTTCTAGAAACAAAGAGCTAAATCTAACTTCCTTAAATTTGGAGACAGGAATACCAAATACTACCAATCAATCTCTAAAATCAAGAATTCTAAAAACATCACCCGGAATTTTACAAATAAAAACGGATTAGTCATTAAAGACGAAAAACAAATTAGAGATGAAATAACGAGTGAATTGGCTGAAAGATTCATTTCAAATAAACAAACAAACAATAAATATTTCCCAGACTTAATAAAACACACAATAACTGACTCAGAAAACTTAACCCTAACTCAACCATTCACAGATAAAGAAATCAAGGACACTCTATTCTCAATGAAAGAAGACAAATCTCCTGGCCCTGATGGATTCCCCCCAGAATTCTATAAAAAATACTGGAACATTGTAGGAAGCCTTCTCTGCAAAGCTATCAAATCATTTTTTCATTCTAGCATTCTTCTTAACGAAGTAAACACAACATTCATTGCACTCATTCCAAAAATCGATAACCCCACCAATATTAACCATTATCGTCCCATTAGCCTCTGCAACACCATCTATAAAATTATATCAAAGCTCATAGCTAACCGCTTAAAACCAATTTTACCTCGCATTATCAACCCTTTTCAAGGAGCCTTTGTTCAAGGTAGAAATATTCAGGATAACATCCTAATAGCCCACGAAGTCTTTCACTCCTTCCATAACAAAAAAGGGAAATATGGATGGATGGCAATTAAACTAGACATGGAAAAAGCCTATGATAAAATTAATTGGGACTACATACGCATTGTTCTGACTAAATTCGGATTTCATCAAAAATGGATAAACTGGACCATGACATGTCTAACTAAAACAAACTTTTTTGTCCTAGTTAATAACTTACCTGGCAAAACATTCCAAACTTCTCAAGGGATACGACAAGGAGACCCCCTTGCACCATATATTTTTGTCATAGTTATGGAACTTCTAGCCAGAATGATACAACAAGAATCACTAGAAGTTGATCCGCTAATTGGAATCAAACTAACAAATAACAGTAATCCTATCCCTTTTCTCTCCTTTGCAGACGACACACTCATTTTTGGAAAAGCGAATGACCTAAGTCTCCACACAATAAAAAACCTTTTAAACAACTTTTGCAACATATCAGGCCTTTCCATAAACTACGATAAAAGCTCTTTACAAGTCTCTAAAAACATCTCCATTCAAAAAGCACAAAGTCTTGCTCAACAACTAAATATCCCTGTAACTAAAACATTAGAAAAATATCTAGGAATACCACTCATCAGCGGCAGAGTAAACAACAATGTCTTTGACGATGCCATCACAAACCTAAAAAAACAACTATCAAAATGGAAATCGAACACCCTATCTCAAGCAGGAAGATCTATTCTCATTCAAGCCAACCTTAATTCTAAAACCAATTATCTTATGCAATCCTTCCTTCTTCCAAAATGAATTCTTGACAAAATTGACCAAATCAATAAAAACTTATTCTGGAACAAAGTTCAATCTGACAACTATCACCCACTAATTAGCTGGGAACGGTTATGTACCCCAAAAAGGGATGGTGGGCTAGGCTTTAAAACAGCTGAACAAATCAACCTAGGCATGCAAATGAAACTTCTTTGGAGGATAATAGCAAACCCTAACAATATCTAGTCAAAGGTCATCACTGAAAAATACCTATCAAAAGAACCATTAATGGAAAGAACGAAAACCAAAACCTCATGGCAATTTGGACGACTCTTAAACATTAGAGATACCTTTTCCAAAGGCTTACTTTGGCTAGTAGGTAATGGAAAAACCATTAATGTCTGGTCAGACATCTGGATAAACGCTCAGAAACTTGAAATGTTTAGAAATAACCATAACCCTAACCTAAAAGTCTGTGAATTATTCACAAACTCAAACAAATGGGATACTAAAAAACTAAACGACATATTCCCACCACACATTACTGAAATGATATCCAACATTTACATCCCCAGAATTGATATCGCGGACAAACTAATCTGGATCTACAACAAAAATGGAACTTTTTCAGTAAAATCTACCTCTTCTCTCTTTAACACAAGAAACAACTATAATAGTTCTGGAGACTGGATTTGGAAACTAAATATCGCTCCAAATATCAAAAACTTCATTTGGAAAACTACATTAGATATCCTACCTACCGCTGAGCGCCTAAACAGATACATAAATAGGGTACCCAGTATCTGCTCTCTGTGCAACTATCAACCAGAGGACGCAAATCACTTGTTATTTAACTGTCAAATCACCAGATCGCTAATCCAAAATTTGGGTATTAGATTACACAAAACCTTTAATATCCCCAACATAACTAATAATATCTCTGAAAACATCTTAAATATTAAGAGCCAAAATATAGACTTCACAGACCTCTGCCATCTATGACACTCAATCTGGGAACTTCGAAATAAAATCATCTTTCAAAAAAATTCTAACACTAATATAGCATATACTCTCACTCAAACTATTGATAAAATTCTCTGCTGGAAAAAAGAAGATTCAATAAAAAAAGTCTCCTAAGCATACTAGGCCCCGTCAAAAACTAAACTGGAAATATCCACCCAAAAATGTTGTAAAAATAAATGTTGATGCCTCTGTAAAAAATGGAATACAATCTCAGATTGGTTGTATAGCTAGAAACAATCTAGGACAAATAATTAGAATACATAAATGTAATGGTAAAACTTTCTCTGTTATCCAAACAGAGTGCTTTGCGATACTTGCAGGTATAAGACTGGCAGCAGAACTTGGTATACAGAGAGCAATCATCGAAGGTGACTGTGCAATCATCATCAATGCCATCAACCAGAAAATCAGCCCTCCATGGGAGATTACACAAATAGTAGAAGAGATTCAAATTCTAAGCAAAGACTTTGAACTCATCAATTTCCAACATTGCTACAGAGAGGCGAATAATGCAGTAGACTTTATCGCAAAATCTCAACTGAGTTGTAACTCTGTCCTTAACTATAGCTGTAATTTCCAAAACATCATCATGTTTGATGATCATGGATACTTAGAAGTATCCTAAACCTTGCCTACTGTAAAAAAAAAAACATACATTATTAAAAAAGAGATACATTATTACTATCATTATTTTGAGAAAAATAATATATCAATGCAAATCGTAAAAAAAAACATTTATAAGAAGGGGGAAAAGATGATATATCATTATACAAGACATTCTTTTCTCAGGATCATTTCATTTGAGAAAATGATCAATCAATGCAAATCGTAAAAAAGCATTTACTAAGAAGGGGGAAAAATTCAAGTTTTACGGCTTGTTTTAACAACTAAATTATTCAAATTTATTACGTTGCTATTCGTAACGTAATAAATTTGAATAATTTAGTTGTTAAAACAAGACGTAAAACTTGGCAAGTGGCCGTACGTACGTATAAATTAATTTGGTTGTTAAATCTCATTCCTGGGTTGAGATCGAAATCTTGGGTTTCGTTCGCCTCTCATGTGTGCCCTCCCCCCGCCGTCGGGCTGCTCGGAGCTGATGTCTGCATGTTGTTGACCTCTTTTGCGGTCTTTGGCGGCGTCGCCTCTCCGATTGCCATCCTCGGCCATCTGATTCTCGCTCCTCGAGGTTTCGCTGGGTTCCCTGTTCTCCGGGGAAGCCTCCTTCTCCTCCGCTTCGCGACTCCCCCGCCACACCTTCTCTCCGTCAAACCTCTGCGGCTCCACCGTCTCTCCGCCGGCGCCAGTGCTCTGGCCCGGGCTTGGCGTGGCTGTGGTCCCCTCCCATCCCGGGAGTTCCACCTTCCTTCCTGGTTTGGTGGTCGCCGGTGTGGCGGCGTTTTTCTACGCGGCCTGCCTTGTGTTACTGGTCGGCTCCTTGGCTGGTAGCATTTTGGCTTAGGTCTTCAATTGTCTCTTGGGCCCGAATCCTTTGCCCATGGACTGTCCTTTGGGCCCAAGGCTTTGCCTTGGGCCCAAAGCCGACCCGTAGGAAAATTGGAGAAATTAATTAAATTGAATTATAATAAGTAACTAAAATATATGTATTTTTATTAAATCCCGTATGGGCTTGACCGGTCCGTTGTGACCGGTCCTTCGCGGTTTGCTTTGCTCGGGTGGCGTGCGTCTTTGCTTTGGTGCGGCTGGGGGATCTTCTTCTATGTTGGGGTTCTGGCAGTCGGAGTCGGGTCTGGCTGGGATCGTGGTAGTGTGTACGGGGCGACTCAGTGTACGGGAAGGAGCTTCCTGGAGGTTCGTCTTCACTACCCACAGGGATCCCTGATGTATCGCCGGCCAGCGGTGCTGTTGTAGGACGGTGCTTGGCTTTCGTCCGTAGTCTACGTCCCCTTCGTGTTAGATTTAGGTTTCCTTGGCTCGTTTTCCTGTTGGGTGCGTGTCCACTTCTTGTATTGCACTGCTTTTTATTTTCGCTTTCGTTTGTATGTATTGACGGGTTTCCGTCTGCCGACTTGTCGGCCATCGAGATTCAGGTATATCTGATCTCGAATTATTTCCTAATAAAAAAAAATTTGGTTACGGCATAAGTAGAAGTAGAAGCAAAGGTGGGATGTAGCCTTATAGTTATACGAGCCGAGTAGTTCGAGTTCCGTTCGGATTTGATTTGATAAAAGCTTGGCTCGAACTTGTCCATTTTCTAAACAAGCCGAGTATAAGCATATTTTTTAAGTTCGGTTCAAAGCTCGACTCGTTCCTTTCTTAAATGAGACGAGTATGAACACATTTTTAAGCTCGAGTCTAAATTTAGTCTCGACTCGAGCTTAACTCGTTTCTAAATAAGCTGAATATGAACAAATAATATTCGACTAAATCAGCTCGAATAACAGGGGCAGTGGAGTGGGGTAGCTCACCTGATAGACCGAATGAGTCTGACCGCGCGTGCCTCCCGGACACCAAAACCTGCCCTGCCAAGCCCAAACTGATGAGGAAAGAATTGAAGGAGCTTTTGCGCTTTGTACGGACCACCCCCCAGTTGCTGCTTTTCTTTTCTGGGTTTCTGGGCAGGCATGCGGGCACTGGATAACGACAGGAGATATGGATAGAGTTGGGGAGCGGGCAGGAATACTTTGCCCTTCCGATCAGGCTGTCACTGATCGAACCCGTCGCCACCGGTTCCGCTTGGAGGGCACCACCACCACCATGCACCGGTACCACCAAACTGTCAGAAGTGTCATCTTTTGCTTTTTCCCCCCAACTGCTGGGCCCACCTGAGATTCTCTCCCAACCCCATCAACAAATTAAACCTACTCAAATTATTTGGATTTCAATGGCCGGATTATTTAATTTTAAATATTTTTAAAAATATTTAATTAATGTATTATAATATATTTACAATAACTTAAATTTTAAAGACAATATATTATAAATTGAGTTCATAAAAATTTCTGATGTTTTATAAACTGTATCAATCAAACAATATTTTTGAAGTGTTTAGAATTATAATGAATTGGAATCCAAGCACACTCTAAAATATAATTTTTTTTTATTAATTTGTTTTTAATAATTTCATACTTATTAAAATAAAAAAACTCCAACACATATATTAGGGCTCGTTTGGTTAAATGTAAGAATTTCAATTCCTGGGAACTTACTTCACGGGAAATAGAATTCCCATGAATTCTACTTCTCGGGAAGTATGAAAATATGTTTGTTTGCAAATAAATTCCCATGAACTCAATTACTGCATTTTCTTTGGTTCAACACGGATATTTGACAGCAATTGTTTTTAAATTACTTTTATAACCTTTGTATAAAAATACATTCATCTTATTAATAGGGACAAATTAGATATTTTCTTTATGAAAATAATAAAATAAATAAAAGATTTGGGGAAGAAAAGGGGAAGTAGATCTTACCCACCCCCTCATGGTAAGTTGAATTCCTCCATTTTGTAGGAATTCCAATTCGTAGGAATTCTAATTCATGTGTTTTTTAGTTTAAAAAAATTGTACCAAACACATATATTGAAAACCAATTCCTAGGAATTTGTACTTCCTAGGAAGTAAAAGTGTTACCAAACGATGCCTTAGAATACATATTGAATAGTACCCAATTAATTATAACAATTCAGTTCATAGAGAAAAGAAACATAGACATACTCCAACACACACATGCATATATTGGAGTATAATTCAATATATGTCATGAGCAAATAAAGTTGCATAATACTTGGGAAAAAAAAACTCAGCTAAAACTCGTTCATTTACTAAACAAGTCGAGTATGAGCTCAAGTTCAAATATAAGTTCGACTCGAGCTTGACTTGTTTCTAAATGAGCTAAATATAATCAAACAATAATAGACTTGTTTGGCTCAAATAGCAACCTATATATATAAATATGTATGTATGTATGTATGTATGTATATATATATATGTATGTATGTATATATATATGGTTCGGGTGTACACACCCCTTAAAGTGTACCTTGTTCACAAATATTAGTCGGTAAAATGTGAAACATTATTTGGTGAAATTTGAAGCATTATTCGGTGAAATGTGAAACATTCTACCGAATACTGTTATGTTACAAATTATTCAGTTGAATTGGAACATTTTCATCTGAACTGAACGAAAAAAGAAAACATAACAGTATTCGGTAGAATGTTTCACATTTCACCAAATAATGCTTCAAATTTCACCGAATAATGTTTCACATTTCACCGAATAATATTTGTGAACAAGGTACACTTTAAGTACTGTGTACAAATGATCCATACACTATATATATATATATATATATATATATATATATATATATATATATATATATATATATATATATATATATAACTTGTTGCACTCATAACATATAATAATGTATAATCAAATATAAAAATTTTAAACTTGCGTAACTTTTTATCTAATTGTCGAAATGATTAGTATAACCTCTCAGTTCGAAGCTCTGGAGATGAATTATAGTATGTGAATGTTAATTTAAGTAAAATATAAAAGCATTATAGTCGGTTGAAATAAAATTAAAGTGATTAATATACCTTTAACTAGTTCAGTACCCCGCACTGTGTGCGGGTTTTTTTAAGTTAAATAATTTTGATACTAAAACCAGTTTATTCAATTAATTAATTTATTCCATATTTCTGATTTCTCAGATCTGAATGAATTTATACTTTATAAGTATAAAAGCTAATTTATCCTTACTCCTTACTCCTTGCTAGGAAAAATTTTAAAATCTAAAAATCTATCCATTTTTATATATATGTATAAAATCCAAAAATATATCTCATAAATATATCAATACCGTCAAGATAGAAAAAATTTATTTCTTTATCACAAACGCGATAGATCTTCCATAAACTCTTCCAAAATTATATCCATGTCTAAAATAATTAGGGAAAATAAATTAACAAAAAATTGAATTCTATGAGTTGATAATCTTTACACGGCTAAGTATTATTTCAATTTAACCAAAACATTTAATCTTCTTTATATTGATAAAGTTATGTAATTAGTATTAGCATGCTAAGTATTATTTCAATTTTGTCAAAACTTTTTATCTTCTAAAAATATGTTTATATTGATGAAGTTATTGATAAATTTATTTAATTAGTATGACCTTGTAATATATTGAGAAAGTTATTATCTTCTAAAAATATGTTCATATATAAAAAAAATAGGTAAAATCTTATCTTATATTAATAGTCTTTAAAATTAGTTAATATCTTCTAAAAATATATCCATATTTAATCAAATTGGGTCAAATTTTATCTTATGCATATATAGATATATTGATTAAATAGAGTTAGAATAAAAATTTATCTTATGCATATATTTTAAAATTAGTTAATATCTTCTAAAAATATATCCATATATCTAGTCCAATTGGGTCAAATTTTATCTTATGCATATATAGATATATTGATTAAATAGAGTTAGAATAAAATTTTATCTTAGGCATAAACTGATTATTTCAAAAATTTGTGATTGATTCATACGACTACGATTAAGGAGAAGCCGCCATGTGTCTCAGACGACTTCTCCGTTATTATATATAATAGATTTTAAAACAATCATAACTTTTTACTCAGATATCGGATTAAGGCGTATTACATATCAAAATGAAGCTATCGATGATGACCTAGGTAGTTCGTCAAATGAGAGAGGGGGCACGTGACCCCTCAGACCCCCCAGCTATGCCCCTTATATATATATATATAGAGAGAGGTTGGATCCCGTGTAAGCAACCCTTACGGTGTAATTTGTGAGCAGAGAAATTATTCGTAGGTACCAAGCGATTATTCGTGTATAATAATGTAATTATTCGTATGTATGAATAAATGTAATTATTCGTATGCAACAAAGGATTATTCATATGTACATACGAATAATGTCACTGTTCACAAGTTACTTTTAATCTCATCCGTTTGATCTTCTTAATCCGACGTTCCAGATTTGCTCACAAATTACACAGTAAGGCTTGCTTACACATGATCTATCCTCTATATATATATATATATATATATATATATATATATATATATATATAGGGAGAGAGAGAGAGAGAGAGAGAGAATATGTGTTAATTACTCGATCGACCACTCTATATATTCTGTAATTTGATCATTCATATTCATATCTATAGATGAGGATTGAAGAGGGTGAACCGGTGAACCCTCTTATTCATATCTATAGATGAATTTTTCAAAGTAATGCACAACTCACTGCAGGCACCCTAAAAGATGCTCCAATCATTCAAGTTTGCACTATTCCAGCTTTCCTCATTGTCTTAATTATTTCAATATTAACCTCCATTTTTAATAAGGTTTATATTAACCCCTTCATTCATAAATGGACAATTTAGAGGTGATTACTTATTTTTGTCCATGGAAAAAGCCGAATATCAGTGGCTGGGCTGGGGTTCGGGTTACTTTAAAAGGGGAATTGTGCTATGAGCCATAATTAGGGCCTTTATTAGGAAATTGTCCACCCTTCCCTTCCAAATTGGTAAAATGTCCACCTTCCTTCCCTTGCCCCCTTTGCCCCCCCACGCGTGCCCCCTGTGCCCCTGTCCTGTTTCAGCACATTTGATTTCAGCAACTCCTATTTCAGCGTTTTTTTTTGTTTTTTGTTTTTTTTTTCACGCGTTGCTGAAACCGAAGTTGCTGAAACCAAAGTTGCTGAAACTGTTGAAAATAGTTTTTTTTTTCGCGCGTTGCTGAAACCGAAGTTGCTGAAACCAAAGTTGCTGAAACTATTGAAAATAGTTTTTTTTTTCGCGCGTTGCTGAAACCTAAGTTGCTGAAATCGGAGTTGCTGAAACCAGGGTTGCTGAAACCGGAGTTGCTTAAATTGTTGTTGCAATTGCTGAAATTAGTTTTTTATTTTTTCGCGTCAGCGCTTCGACATCGGAGTTGCTGAGACCGTGTTGCTGAAACCGGAGTTGCTTTTTTTTTATATTTCAGCGTTTTTTTCTGCGCGTTGCTTAAACCGAAGTTGCTGAAACCAAAGTTGCTGAAACCGAAGTTGCTGAAATTGTTGAAATTAGTTTTTTTTTCGCGCGTTGCTGAAACCTAAGTTGCTGAAATCGGAGTTGCTGAAACCAGGGTTGCTGAAACCGGATTTGCTTTTTTTTTCTTTTTTTCTTTTTTTTTTCACGTCACCACTTCGACGCCAAAGTTGCTGAAACCGAAGTTGCTTGTGTGTAAGATTTTCAAAAAAAAGCTGAAATGCTAAAAAAAAATTCAAAAAATGCTGAAATGCTGAAATATATGCTTGTGTGTAAGATATAGTCCCTCGTACAATTTTATAAGAATTAACCACAAATTCTCACCAAACCAACCTCAATCACAATAGCAAACTAACCAAAAATTCTATTTTTTCGATATATAATTGTTAATTAATTATAAAAATTGCTGAAATTGTATTTTTAATATAATGCAATGATGTAGAAAAAATAAAAAAATTGCTGAAATTAAATATAAAAATTGCTGAAATTATATTTTATATATGTGACACCACTTTGCTTGGATTCATCGATCCATGGATTTCACCATCTCCATCATAAAAAAAAAGGAAAAATGCTAATGATATTCAAAGAAGAGAATTGACATAAGCCATAAATTTTAGAATATTAAGAGACCAACTTTCATTAGCCAATGTGTAATTTATATCGGTAGTTTCTCATCTATATCCACTGAATTTGTAAAAAAAATCTATCCACCGAATTTGTAACAAATTTGTAACAACTTTCAAAGAAGAGAATTGGATTGTCTGTATTTATATTTCCATTTGAAAGACAAGCAAAGCAATTAAAAATGATGAAGATGAAGCCGAAGATGGTGAAGGCGGCAGCAAACGGAGTCGGCTTCGTCGGAGCCCCACCAGATCCGCACCGGTTCTTCATCAGCATCTGCCGCCGTAACCATGGAGGAGGAGGAGGCTCAGCAGCAGATCCGGCGAAAACCATGGAGGAGAAGGAGCCTCAGCAGTAGATCCGGCGGAAACCATGGAGGAGAAGGAGCCTCAGCAGTAGATCCGCGCAGAATCAGCATGTCCTTCCATCAATGAGGGTCGCTTGCTCGGAGTGAAGCCTCGTCTTGGAGTCACTCGATCTCGTCGAAGTCGGGATCTCCGTGAATGGCCAATCGTTCATTTGATGGCCAATCGTTGAAGTCGAAGTCGGGATCTCCGTGGAGGACAACAAACTCGATCTTCGTGGAGGCTTCGGATGCCGGAGAGACTGCGAAGAGGAGGAGAATGATGAAGAGCGAGAGATCTGATGAAGATTGAGAGAGGAGATCTGAGGTGGGGGGCACACAGTTTTGGGTGTGGACAAAATCCTAATTTAATAAGGGTGGTGGACATTTGCCCAATTTGAGCCCAAAAAGTGGCCTGTTGGGCAAATTTATTCTACTTTAAAATTATTTATTTACAAAAACTTTATATATATATATAATTTTATGTGATAATATAAGATATCTAAAGGAATATTAATTATAATATGAAGAGCATGAATTAGCTCAACTGGTAAAATGATAGAATTGAAATTAAATATTTTTTTTTCATACTTAGGCATTGGGCCCATTACAATATGGGGAGAGGGATTCGAACTCATTTTAACCTATTAGTCACTACATCCCCATATGCCTTGTATATCTTTTTTTTGGGTTGCTTATCTAATTCTCACCTTTTTTGGGGGAAAGTTTTCGTCCTATCAACTTTTTTTAAATGAAAATTTTAAAACACTATTTTAGAGGTTTCTCTCAATATTGGTTTGAGATAAGGTGAAATTAGGGAGGTTGGCATGATATATGTTTATTAAATAAATAAAAAGAGAGGACCCATTTATACATTTCAACCATCTCGAAAAATACCATTCAATAAAAATAAAGAAAGAAGAAGAGTTTTGATTCACTTATTGGGATTTTAGGATTGGATTGTATGTTTATTGGGTTTTTTAAATGAGCAGTAATTTAATTTAAGATTTTTTAAAACATTTATAAAATAAGGTTACATCATATTCTGTGCAAAATATTTACATATGTATGCACGGGTTAGGCCCTCACCTGGATTGGGCCTTGGTCGCTCAGCCTGCTCTTACCTCTGGGCTGGCCCTGGAGATCATGTTACAAGATTGAAGGTATGTGTTTGTGTCTTTTTTTTACTGCATACAATAATAATACTAGAATTGTGACAATATGGACACAATGATTGTTACAATAATTAGGATTCTTGTGGGGTAAATTAGGTCTCAAAATACTATTTCAAGAAAGCAAAATATGGTTCAAGAATAATAAGGTTTCAAGAATGTTGTTACAATAGGTTACAATAGATTTTACTACCCTAGGTTACACTACTCTAGGGTTACAACAGGTTACAATAGATTACAATAGGTTTTAATATATTACATTAATCTAAGTTACACTAATTTTGGGTTACAATTAGCAATCTCCCAATACTAACATACACCGCAATTTTGGGATTCATATATATCTTGATGGTGCTTTCAAATTGAAACCTAACAAATTGAAACCTAACAAAAAATTGTCTAATCACCTAACAAATTGAAACCTTAATACAACAAAATTGACAAAAATATAATGATTATTGATGTGAAAATCAGACCTTTTCTTGTAGCAAGTGGTGAGCGCCAGGTGAAATCATGTAACACAACTCAGTATTCTGTACAATTTGCCTTAAAAGTGCTTGTTCATAATCTACACTAGTTCTATATGGTCATTCATTAGTTTCTTTTATTGTAATTTATTGCATTCCTACCCCGCCTCATATTCATTATCCCTTCAAATTATTCCAGCTTAAGTGTCATATATAGTATGTATCATCTCTGCTACTGGAGCTACTGCAAAAAGGCTCAGATTACCCCGTGAAGATGAGTTTTGGAGCAAAGGGATTAGTGCTTGTGCCATATGTGATGGTGCCTCTCCATTGTTGAAAACCCAAATTCTTACATGTGCTTGTGCCATATGTGATGGTGTCGCTCCATTGGTGAAGATCCAATTTCTTACAATTCACGAGATGACTAATTAAACCTCTGATAGAAGAAGTAGTGTCTGTTCAAATCAATCTTATCTACAATCTAAACAATCTTATCTATATCTATTTTTTAAATTTTAAAAAGATAAAAATTCCACTTTAGGAGGAAATAGATAAAATCTACCCTAAAAGTTATAATTACTAAAAAGAAAAAGTAAATGGTATAGTTAAAAAAAAAACTGAAAAAATATATATTCCCTCAAATTTTCCCTATTGGTTTCAATATTAAGAAAACAAAATATTTTTTCAAAAATAATTTAAGCTCCTAGCGGAAATATCCTAGATTAACCAATACCAGCAACGGGTATTAAACCGGGCTTAATTAGCTTTCAAGTCCGACGGGTCTTAGTAAATTTTCTTCTTTCTATCAAACTTTACTAGCTTAATTGGTAAGAATGACGTGTAGTGATCAATAAGTCATAAGTTCGAATCTCTCATATTGTAATGGATCTAGTGCCTATCTTTAAAAAAAAAAAACAAGTAAATTTTATTCTTTCCATTATCAGTATACACTGTATACCGAGGTTAATTAGTAGGGTATGTTAAATGGACTATCCGAAATTGATCGGGTCTAATATCATTAGAAGATTTTATGGGCGATTTGATTTTAATTTAGGAGAGAGATGCAAACCTCCCTTGGGATTAGACCTGTCAAAACACAACCTGACCCGGTCGACCCGATCCGAATGCCCGAAAAAATTTCGACCCGAATCCGGGAATTTCCACCCGAAATTTTTTTTCGACCCGAACCCGAAAACCCGAAAATTTTCTGGGTAATCTGGGTTTTGACCCGGTGACCCGATTGACCCGGTAAATTTGACCCGATTTACCCAATTGACCTGGTGACTCGATTGACCCGATTGATTTATAATTATATATGATTAAATTTTTTTTATGGAGATTCTAATTTATTACATTTTATAATTACAATCACTTGATATTTCATTTTCAAATCAACTTTTATATTTATTTGTATTGTGTAATACTCCGTCCGATCGATAATATTTGATTTTTATTTTTCAATGGACTTTTTTAAGAAGATAAAAATTCTAAAAATATTAAAACATTAAAACAATTCTATGCTTATTACTAATTGCATGAAATTATTTTTAAAAAATTATTTGAAAATTTGATATTTTATATATTATTACATTTTATTAAAAATTACGAGAAATAATAAAAATCAAATATTTTAGATCAAATATAGTATATAATTACAAGCACCAGAACTTATGAACAACGTCTTTAACTTTAGAATTTTAAATTTATCGCAAAATTATCAAATCATGATTTTTTTAAATTCAAAAAAGAAAAAATTGACCAACCCGAAATCGACCCGAAATGACCCGAAAACCCGGTCAAACCCGTATTACCCGGGACCCGAAAATACCCGAAACCCGTATTACCCGAGGACCCAAAGTGACCCGACCCGAACCCGACCTGAATGACCCGTTTGACAGGTCTACTTGGGATCCAACAGCTCTGAAATTATTTTTCACCCTCTGCAACACATAAGGTGTGCTAAGACAACTTGCCTGACTGAAACAGCGACAAAGGAAAGGACATGGACAATCCCATGAAAGTATAAATTTTTGGGAATAAATTTGTAAGTTTCTACGGAGTACATTCCAAGGAATTAAAAGGGACCCACATCCACATTGAGAAGTAAATAAATTAATTAAATTGAATGGAAAACAACAACAAAGGGCAATTTCAAATCAGATTGGAACTTGAAGGAGGGAGGGTCTGGGCTCAACCATATATACAACCCTGACAAAAAGCAGCAACTGGACAGAGATCTTTCATTGCATACTTGCTAGTAGCTACTAGATCATGTCTTTCTGAAATACATTTAGCATGTGGCCTGATTTTTATTGGATGAAGATGAACACTACTATATGAGTATGTATATGGGATAAAGTTTGGAGTTTTATACTAGCATGAATCATCGTCAATCAATTCTCTTTAGCGAGATTCTAAAGATGCCCATCCCCACCCCACCCAATAGATTGGTGATCAAATTTCTCATCAACCAAGATTAGATTTTGTTCAACATTGGAGTTTGTAAACAATACATGCTTTTACTTTTTGGAAACAATTAATTAACCCATCATTTATTAATTGTAAATTATATTTATGTGGATTGCTGGTGAGATTATGATGTAGGCCTCGAATTCGAGTATCGAAATTTTTGTGGTGTGGAATAAAACATAGATTTTAGAAGTGATTTTACCCTGACCCATGGTGCAAGTTGGCATCTAACCAACACATTTCTGATTGTATACACTCAAGGTCAAGGATGAAGGTTTGGAATCAACCAAGAACTCAAAACAAGATAGAGAGGAAGACAATGGAAAAACGTCATTTTTCTAAAACTAAAGCTCTATTTTAAGAATGAAAAACTTGGGATAACATACTCCACTATCCCAGATAATCTAACGTCGCCCCCCCAAGATTACACAACATTTCTAATTGTGTGCACCCAAGAATGAAGGTTTGGAATCAACACATAACTCAAAACGAGATAGCGAGAAAGGCAATGGAAAAACGTTATTCTTTTTTTTAAAAAAAAAAAGCAAAGCTCTATTTTAAAAATGAAAAACTTGGGATAACATACTCCACAATCCCACACAATAGTCAACGAAAATAGTTAAGAGGGAGAAATTTTTCAAAGCGTTGAAAACTTTTAAAAAGATAAGTTTTAAAAAAGTTACCGACAACTGTTTTATCCTATTTCTCAATAATCTCAAGTAAAGCTGGTGTAAAATCTGGTTCTAGGTATCGAATAAGGTCAACTGAGTCGTTTGTCATATCAATCATCGCAGACTCGGTTCTAGATTGAACCTAATCTAGATCAAACAGAAAACAAATAGGACACACAAATTTGTTTACGAGGTTTGGGAAAAGTTCTCTACGTCCCCGACTCAAGAGAGCGTTTCGCTGTGCTCTAAGGCAAAACTGAAATCATACAAACGATTCTAGGAGGGTAGACTAAACAAGAAGCAACACAAGTCTCAAGAACGAACAACTAATCAAAGGTACAGATCTATAGAAGAAGGAAATGAATAAGAAAAGTGAAGCACTCCCTGATTCGATGCGTCGCTACGGACTCGTTGGAGCCAGAGCCGATTCGTCGTTTGTTGCCCTTGCAGTCCTTCAAATCTGGTTCAATTGTAGATGGAGGCCAAGATCTATAGATCTTCCTCTCATCCGTTCTTCAACTCTCCATATGTAGATTCTTTTTTCATTTCCTATATTTTTCAATCAGTTAACGCAACAAGTAGATGGCTCCTGTCGTCGATCTCTCTAGCATAAAACCAAATTAACTACGTGCAATATTTAAAGATTGTTTGTAATATGTCGACTGTCCCCTTAGATAGGGAGTTCTGTGACACCATCCGTTTAGATAATCACAGATGACCCTTGTTCTCAAAGTATCTGATTTTTTTGCCTACTGTGAAAAAAAAACAGTATTTAATCAATGAATTTGGTAACAGATTGTGTTTCAGTTTTGTACGTGTTTATGAATTGCGATTAAGCTGTAAAACCTAGCAATAAAGTCACCGTAGATATTTTCATAGAAGAGATCGATCATGGAAAAGTGTGTTGATTTGAGCAGATTTAGGTGGTGTTTGGATTATGGAAAGGGAAAGGAAATTATTCTAATTAAAGGGGAGGGAATGAAGCAAATAATTTTCATAAATTGTGTTGAAATTATAACTATTTAACAATAACTGAAAAGTAGACTAAATTTTTTTTTTTTGCCTTTGTCTATACATCCCTAATCTTCAACTAATTAAATGCCTCCTTAAGTTCTACGGCTTTCGTATTAAAATATATTTGCTTTTTCAGTATATTTTTTAAGAAGTTAAAAACTCTGTGAAATATTAATTTTTTATAATTTTTTTTATAAATTTAAACTTATTAGTAATGAGTATAACATTGTTTAAAAAAAATATTAAAAAGTTGATATTTTTATAGACTTTTTAGTTTTTAAAAATATGTTGAAAAATAAAATAATTTATATCTTAAGACGGAGTGCGTATTAACTTGGGAAAAGAATTATAGGGTTTATGTTTCACCAACCAACCATAATAATAATAATAAAAAAACTAACAATTGGGATAAATAGGTAAGCTAGAGAAGTGGTGAAACTTAGAGACATTAATTAGGATCTACCATCATCTAGGTAAACAAGAATGGGAATCTACCCTTCTATCAAAAGAAGCAAAAAGCAAAACACGTATATACTTTGTCTACTTGTGCAGTCTATATTGCATTGCATTATTTCTTTGTCATTTAATTTCATTTCTCTTAGTGAATTATTGCACACACAAATGATCAGTCGCAAACTCGTAACTGTAGGATTTTCTAGAGAAGGTAAATTTTTTGTTTTAAAGAAATTTTTTTTGTGTATATGTAAGGAATAAGTTTTAAAAAATATATATTGAAAGAAAACAATACAATGTAGTTTAATATATGATATTTTTAGCGTTAAAATTCATATAGTAAAATTTAATAATTTTTTTGTATAGATATATGTATAGCATGTACTATTTGAAAAAATATTGAAAGAAAATTATAAATTTTTATAAAAAAAATATGCCATTTTTAAATGGGAAAAATTGGTGGGATTGAAAACTACTGCAAAAAAACCCCATAAATTATGGTTTATATATGACATTTATAGTAAAAAAAATAAGTAGAATTTTTTTCATTATATATATAGTATAATGGATACTTTTATGAAAAATATTTTAAAAAACTATATAATTTGATTTAAATATGATATTTTTAATCGAAAAATGGTATGAGTGAAAAGTATTGTAAAAAGGCAAAAAAATTCATAGAAATAAAAATTATTAGAATTTTTTAAAATAAATATGTAGCATATAAATACTTTTATGAAAAATATTGAAAGAAAACTATAAATTTTGATTTAACTATAACATTTTTAATCCGAAAAATTTGGTAGCATAATGAATATTTTTATGAAAAATATTAAAAGAGAAAAAAAGATTTAAACTCATGACCTTTTGTATTAATTACCCTTCGTTTACCAAGTCATATAATATTTGTGTTATTTCCCTATTTTTTACCTAATTTTTTTTAGTTTTTTTAATACGAAGTTTTTTCTGCCTGCACAGGATCACATTACAAGGAATTTTTTTTCAAAATATTCACTAAAAAATAAATAATTATAAAAATATTCACACTTTCAAACTATTTACGAAAATATTCATTTTTGTCAGATTGGGCAGAAAAACGCGGTCTGAGGCCGCGTTTTATTCATAAGGTCAGAAATCTGAAATTGGGTGAAAAGGGGTAAAAAAAAGAAACAAAGAGACGCGGTCTGAGACCGCGTCTCTTGATTTTTTTTATTTTTTTTTTCAGAGGAAAAGTGAAACGGGAAGAAGGCCCGGAGGGAGGCGGAGGAGAGAGGAAGGGGCGGAGGGAGGGAGAGGAAAGGGCCGGAGGGAGGCGGAGGAGAGAGGAAGAGGCGGAGGGAGAGAGAGGAAAGGGCCGGAGGGAGGCGGAGGGAGAGAGAGGAAAGGGCCGGAGGGAGGCGGAGGAGAGAGAGGAAAGGGCCGGAGGGAGGCGGAGGAGAGAGGCGGCATCGACGGTGGCGGCCATGGGAGCCCCCATTTTCGAATCCAGGCGCCTCCGGCTAGATCTTCGGCGCCGCTCGCAATACCTCCAGATCTCCGGCCGCCTCTTCCTCCACCTTCTGTTCATCTCTGGCGCCGGCCGCCTCTCTCCTCCAGCCTCCTCTCTCTCCTCCGCCTCCCTCCGGCCCTTTCCTCTCTCTCCTCCGCCTCCCTCCGGCCCTTTCCTCTCTCTCCCTCCGCCTCTTCCTCTCTCCTCCGCCTCCCTCCGGCCCTTTCCTCTCCCTCCCTCCGCCCCTTCCTCTCTCCTCCGCCTCCCTCCGGGCCTTCTTCCCGTTTCACTTTTCCTCTGAAAAAAAAAAAAAAAATCAAGAGACGCGGTCTCAGACCGCGTCTCTTTGTTTCTTTTTTTTTACCCATTTTCACCCAATTTCAGATTTCTGACCTTATGAATAAAACGCGGCCTCAGACCGCGTTTTTCTGCCCAATCTGACAAAAATGAATATTTTCGTAAATAGTTTGAAAGTGTGAATATTTTTATAATTATTTATTTTTTAGTGAATATTTTGAAAAAAAATTCCATTACAAGCTAGCTTTTCTCTAAATTATCCAAAGAGCAAATTCTCGTCACAGATCGAAGACCCGCCAAGAGTATGAAATAAACAGTCCAAAATTCATTAAAACTTTGGGATTAAATTATAAATCGGATTGAAAAAACAAAAATTAGTATAAGTTGTAAAAATCACACAGCAACTTCAATTTCTTAATTAATTAATGAAAAAATATCATTAAAATTCTTATTTGGCATGACGAGAACTCTAAAATCAACTTTATCATCTACAAGAAAGCGATGTGCAAAGCAAGATATGTATATATTAAAAATCTCGCAGCTAAGCTCACACCGACATCATGGACTAGAAAGTAAAGCTTGTGAGATGATAAGGGCTGGCTCCCTGGTATTAGTGGTATCCTATTACTTGATATACGGCCCAATAATAGATTCTATATACTCAGCAGAGCTATGCAGCAGCATCTGTAAGTAAGACAAGAGGCATTTCTATGGAACCCTGAATTATATTCTTTTTTTTTTATTTGGATTGTTTATTTCCACTTTCCAACACACTATACTATTAATTATCATGAGTTGCCTCACAAATAAGAAATACTTTTGCAATGCAATTGTAAAAATTTTGGCAAAGATTTTAGGCCGGATTTCAGTGCAATAGTAGACCCCCTTTTGTTTTTTTTTTGGATAAAGTAAAAATTCGAGATTAAACAGGTCTAATTCTCGAGATGCCGATAAAATCGGTAGATAGAAACACTATCAGTATGTCACAAACAAATACAACCACCACACATGAAATAAACAGAAAAAAACGCATTGAGCAGGCTAAACCTGCAACACTACAAATGGACTAGACCAAATAAAAACAATCTAGTCGAAAAAACAGAGAAGGATCAAGCCAAGCACCACTACAATAGCACTGCTGGCCAGCGGAACATCAAAGCTAGATCTCCTGTGGATAGTAAAGATAGTGCTTCAACGAAATGTCTTTAAAAACGGAGCTGTCGTGAACACACCACCTCGACCCCAGCCAATAATGACTCAGATCGTCGCACCTTCAATAGCCCAAAGCATCAGCGAGAACACCCATAACATTAACAAGGAAAAACTCAAACAAACCACACCAGAGTCTTCCCCAAGTTATATAAATATATAATAACTTGTTCTAGTTTGTTGTTTTTATTTTATTTTTAATTCTTTTTAATTTTATTTTTTTGTTGAAACTTGGGCCCCAAGGAGGTAACCTTGGAGTCTAAAGAGATGGCAATGGAAGCCCCAACAATTGAATTTCATTATCTCTTCCTTGCTAGCCAATGATGTCGGTGGGGTTAGTGTAATCCTCAATATATAGCTGTCGACGACGAGGTGATGGAGGGCAGTGCAACAGTGAAGGCAGTCGTCGGTAGATGGGAAGAAAAGACGTGGCGTAGAGACAATATGAGGAGTTGAAGGTGGTGAAATTTCTCGTTTGGAGATTCCATCCATCACCCCTTGCCCCGCACCCATACCACCCGTCACCCACTTTAGTGCGGGTTTTCGCCTGTGAATTTAATGTGGGTGGACTGAATACCCGCGAGTTATTTCCAGCTCTAGTTGGAGATGAGATTCCTGGGTTCAGGGAGATACGTGACCTCGTTAAAGGTTAGTTGATGTTCGGGTTGCGTGGTGGAGATCACAAATTTCGGTGGTGGGAGTGGGCGGGCTTGGTGCGGTGATATGATTGGTCATGGCGGGTTACGCTGGTGATGGTGGTGACAGGTTACGCGTTGTGATGTTTTTCAAAGTTTTATTTGCAAATGAATTTATTACCTTTTAGAGAGCTCTCCTTCTCTAGAAGGGGTTTCATTAAGATGGGGCAAAGCTGATTACCAAAAAAAGAAAGAAAAAAAGATGGGAAAAAGCTTTGCATCTACAGTTATTGCCGATCGACATCTAGTTTTGAAATGCGGTTTAATTAAGAACTACCCACGTACATAAGTAAAAATTAATAAACCCTAGAAAAAAATTAAATAGAAAGTTAATGGAATTGAAATCTCAACCATTAAATTTAGATTTAATGATTCAAATCTTTTAAACTCTACTATAGAGTTTAGAATTGTGTAGCAACTGTGAAAAAACCATCTTCAACATCAAAAGGGATCCTTTATATAATCACACGAGGCAAAACATCAATCTAAAAAATTCCAGGATGGTATGAAAATCATGATGATCTCACAGTTCATTATCAACTCAAATAAAACCTGGCCCCATTAATTTTCTTTATAGTGTGCACATGAAGAATATTTCAATAGCTTTGGGTACATAATGCAATGAAATCATAAGAGTACGTGTGTCTATATATATAGCACTTGGTGTTCCATCATCATAGTACGTAAATCTCAATTAAAAGACAATAAATTAAGGAAATGTTGAAAAGTAAATTAGAGCTATATATGATATATAGTATATGATTAAAGTTAGTAGTTGTGACTGTGAGACTAACACGGCTTAAAATCATATTCACCCAACAACAAATGTCACACCTGTGTAACTGTACGTATAGAGATGCCAATCTCCCCCTTTAGAAACGTCTAGCTATGGCTACCGATCAAATACAGACAATATATATCATAACAAATGAAGACAAAGGGTACAAAACTTTCGGCCAATTCTCTAATTTGGAGTTCAATGCCAAGGTCACAAATCATATGATCAGTCATATTGATGTTGCTCTTACTAAATCCTCATGCTCTTCAATGATGAACTATTGATCTTAATTAATTGTGATAGTAGCGGATTCACTAAGAATTTGATCAAAAATTTATCTTCATCTTCGAAAATGTTCTTATCTTAACTTCGCTTCCAACTTGATGTATCAATCATGGGCCGGTTGATCGATCTCTTCGATTCAATAGATACCCCAACTCAATCCATTTTCTCTCTTAATTTGGTCATCCATTGAGCATCATGGGCCGGAATACTACTATTTTTTTATTTTAAGAGAAAAAAAAAATTAAATATGCACCAATTGAATTGAAGGTACTTGTGCATTTTATAAATTATTTTATAAGAAGGTATCTATTGACACTTAGTTTTGTACTATTTTAAGTGTCTAAATTAGTAGAGGTGTGAAGAAATATACGACCTGACTGACATGATATAAAAACAAGACAAAACGACACGAAAAGCACGAAATGAAATAGCAAGCTACGACACGAATATGACACAAAATGCTAAAACACAATAATAAATAAGATAATTATGCCTATGCAGGTGTCTTTTATTATAAAGTCATCAAGGCAAATCTAACAAGGCTACATGTTAAAGCTAATTGTGTAGAAAAGAAAACCTAATGAGGGTATAGTTTAAAGCTAAACCGATCGATATGATATGGTGGAGCATTCGTGGAGTTGCATATATATGAGCAAGTGGCTTCTCATCGATTTGAGTACACATTCAATCGTGCAAGCTATTAGGCTAAAAACCTATCCAAATTCACACCGAATTCAGTGTCAGACAATGAAATAAGACTAATAAGTTAATAACTTGATAGGAAAGTGATCGAATGACATGAACACTTCGATATGTAGTATTGGATTGAGAGTTGAGGTTAGGGTTTTGAGGAAGAGAGATGGTTAAAGATGGAGGGGACATATCTTGCAACAAAAAACCATCGAAAACTCATCGATAACCACCAAATGATGTAAAATATAACATGGTCAATTATTGTAAGCAATTTAAGAAATCAAATGAATTATTGTTAACAATTTGGTATACATGTGTAGCAACATCAAATGTTGTTGTAATACATCAAATCGGCATCGATTCTTCCCCGTCGATCGATCTTCCTGCATAGATTAGAAGGAGAAGAAGAGGCGGGGCTCGCTCTCCCGGAGGAGCCTCCGACGCTCAAGTCAGAGTTTTTTTGCTGTGTGAGAAGCCCCCCTAAACCCTAGTAAATCACCATTATATATAATCTGAATTAGGGTTTGATTAAGGTCACCTCGTAAATGACAATTATGCCCCTAGATCTTTTATCGAATTACTTTTGCTCTATCAATTGCCCCTCGGGTTTCCTTATCACGATCTAGTGATGAGGGAAGACGAATAATTTGACACTCTTCACTTTTTATGATCAAAGATCACCAGTAATACTTGCCCCTTGTCTTCGTTGTATCCTGCAAGCTTTAGCATTCTCAACCGAATAACACAATATAGTGTAGTGGGTGCATTATTATGGCGCCGACTGTGGGAATTCGATCAAAAAACCATAAGATCTGATCTCTCAGTAAAAAAAGCAAAAAAGATCGATCGTGGGTGAGGCTGTATGAAGCGGTGGATCTGCAGGAGTGGCAACGGCCACCGCAGCCACCACGCCGTCCTCCGCCGCACCCGATCGATGATGTGGAGGCCGTCCAGAATCGTCGGATCGATTCCTGTTTCCCGGAAGGATATCCTCGATCTCCGAAATCCGAATCCGGCCTGCCTTGCAGTTTCGGATCGAGAAGCCGCCCGGATCTGCAGGAGTAGCAATTGCCACCGCAGCCACCACGGGGTCCTCCGCCGCACCTCCGTCGCCACCATAGCCACCGACTTCGGCCTCCTCTGTTGCTCTTTGTGTGACTCCGATTGGACTTGCTTTGGGGTTGCACCATAGCCGCCGCTACCAAGCATCCCCTCTCACCGAACCACGAGAACACACCGGCAACGATGGGTAGGCGGGGGCACCCGAATCCGCCGTTAAGGATGGCCGAGGACGCCACTTCAAGCCCCTGCGCCACGCCGTTTTCCACGCCATCTTGACCGGACCTCCATCGAGTCAAGCGTCCCGAGCAAGCCGATCCAGTAAAAGCCTACTGCGCCCCCAAAATCTGACCTACCACAAGCGAATTGCCGAATCGGATCCCGAATCCGGAGTCGGACAGCAATGGGAGCGGTGGAGGCGATGGCACCGGCAGCATTGGGGAAGGCCCGAGGAAGCAACTTCGATATCCAGCGCCGCCGCACTCAAACCTAACGATGAAGGAGACGACGCTTTGATTTGAAGAAGTTTTGTTTTAATTACAAAATTGGCCCAGAGTTCATGGAAATTGCAGCTCAGCCTATGCATTTAAGATAATCACGGAAAAAGGCCCAACTTTCATAAGACAAGATATCTTACTTGGAAGTGCAATACATAGTGCCCGGTCGATCCAGCCTATGAGACTCAAAAGCTAAGTTCTCTATGTCCTATTTTATGAAAAGTTTGTTCTTTAGTTAATCATATTGCATGGTTAATTGCATCAATGACATATAAATTCTTGAAATGCTTATATGCGCATTTATATATCGAACAACATTATATCAAAAAAAAAACAATTAACAAATCGCCACTCAAGGCCAAGAGATTGCCACTCAAGGCCAAATGATCTCCACTCAAGGCCAAATGATCGCCACTCATGGCCAACAGAATCGCCACTCATGGCCGACAGAAACGCCACTCATGGCCAACAGAATCGCCACTTAAGGCCAAAAGAACGCCGATTTCAGGCCACGAGAACGCCACTTAAGGCCAAAAGATCGCCGATTTCAGGCCACGAGTATGCCACTTAAGGCAAAAGATCGCCGATTTCAGGCCAATGGATTGCCACTCAAGGCCAATGGATCGCCACTCAAGGCCAATAGATCGCCAATCAAGGCCAAATGATCGCCAATCAAGGCCAAAGGATCGCCACTTATGGCCAAAGAATCGTCACTTACGACCACTTAAAGCCAATTTTAAGCCATAATAACGCCATTAAGGGCTAGAAAATTCAAAATCAAGCAATAAGTATGTCATTTAAAGACGAAACACTCAACCCTAATGAAAACCATCGAATTGGCAATCATAAATAAAAGCAAGAATGTCATCAACTGACACTGTTTCTCCTTTATGGCAAAAAATCCATCTAATCATTTTTTAGCAGTAGCTTTCAGTTGATCAGTTAATAATGCACCCACTACACTATATTGTGTTATTCGGTTGAGAATGCTAAAGCTTGCAGGATATAACGAAGACAAGGGGCAAGCATTACTGGTGATCTTTGATGAGTGTCAAATTTTTCGTCTTCCCTCATCACTAGATCGTGATAAGGAAACCCGAGGGGCAATTGATAGAGCAAAAGTAATTCGATAAAAGATCTAGGGGCATAATCGTCATTTACGAGGTGACCTAATTAATCAAACCCTAATTTAGATTATATATAATGGTGATTTACTAGGGTTTAGGGAGGCTTCGGACACAGCCGACACACTCTCTGACTTGAGCGTTGGAGGCTCCTCCGGGGGAGCGAGCCCCGTCTCTTCCTCTCCTTCTATGCAGGTGATCGATCGATGCCGAGAAGGAATGAGGTGCAGATTTATGCACTTACAGTTGTCAACAATGGCATGTGCATCTTCAATTACTATTAGCAATTGGTATGAAGTATAGATGCTTCAATTATCGTCACCAATTCAAATAGCTAGTTTCAATCACATTCATCAATATGTGTAAGCATATAACTCAATCAATATTGTCAGCAATTGTAGAGATTGAATGAATAATGTTATTAATTGGCATAGCAATATTAAAATCCATATCTGCTATTGCATATGTAACATTAGTTATAGTCAGCAATCGGGTATAAATGTATAACAACATAAAGTATTGTCAATAATATATTTGGTATAAACTTTAATAAATTTTAAATAACTGTCAACATTAATTGACGTATATATACATACAATACAATCAATTATTAGCAATTTGAGAAATCAAATAAATTAATTGTAACAACTTAATTAGTATAGACATGTTGGAACAATGAGAGAAATTTAAGCAATTATAGCAATTTTTCTGACAATATGAATCCAAGATCTACTTGTATAATTCTAGACATAACTTCTCAAAAAGGAGGAGAGATCTCAACTGAGTAATTGCTAATATTAAGAAGGCTCTCTTAATTCTCGAATTGGCGGTCTTAGAAATCCTCATCAACCTTCAGGTTGCTCCCTTCTTTCTTCATCCATAAGCTCGGGGTCGAAGACATCAACCCCAATACCTTATTCATCTTGTTCACAGTCATCGAAGTCAACAAACTTTGGAGGGGCGGCGCACCTCCACTCGTTGAAAATGACAACTAGGAGGTTTGAAAAGATGGAGAATTTATCATTGGGCAATTGGAAGTACGTGCTAGTGAGTGGCTTATCGAAGGTTGTGCGGTAGGTGGAAACCAAGATCTCATTAGTGATGTCACAGAGATCAGAGGATAATAGTATGGAGTTGAGGTATGTGGAGAAAGAAGAGGAGAGGGCGACGCTATAGGCTAAGGTTAGGGGCAAATAAGTGATCTCTCCCTTAACTTAGAGCTTCCCATTTAGGCCTTGTTGTTGAAGAGACTTGCCATTGGCGAAGAAGAAGAGGGTGAAGCAATGCGACAGAGCGAGAAAATGGCAGTGTAGAGAGATGAAGAGAGATTTTGGGTAGGGAAGGTGGGGATATTTTGATCATAAAATTATGAAGTGGACGTACTACTAGTTTAATTATAGAAATAGGAGGAGGAAGTATTTATAGCTAATTAGGGTCTTGCTTTTTCCCCTTCATTAAATTATATCCGAGCTAAAAACAAGTGTATACTCTCCATACTTCACATCACATACTAAAATTGGATAGTTCACTCCCCCCTAGAGCCATCTAGATCCCCATCTCTTGAAATCATTCATTCCAATCCAATTCCTAATTGAATCACCCAAAACATCATCATTATCATACTTGCTCCATTTCTACCGATTTCAACCATGTCAATGGCTCCAATCGACGAAGAAGGTGCCCTCTCCAGACCTTGAAATATAATTTTCCCTTGTTCCACCCTTTCCAAAAATTTAGATTTTTTTTAATCTAAAATTCATCAATGTGTTTAACTATTATACTTTACATTTTGTTCATGTTTTACATTTTGAATGGCCTCATCTAGAAGGGGTTCAATGCAAGCCCTTATGTTTGTTAATTGTTACGACTGGGAGGATTGATTTTCTAATTAGTTCCTACCAATCCCATTTTATTTGATAGGAAATGACAAGGAAATGGAAAGTAGTAATGAACCTCCTACCCCAGTGCAGACTCGGAGCCCTACCCGTGGTATACCTATGCCACCTCTAGGAATGGCCACGCCGAGGAGGATTATTACAAACTCCTCCAGTAGGACGTCCATGAAGCTCGGATCTTTTAATTCTCCAGGTGGCTCCTTTGCGAGAAAGCTCTCCTTCTCCACTCCTAGCGATTCTGATGTCTCTCCCAATGCCATATCATCTCCGATGACCCCTGCTACACCTATGACACCCTCAACCATGATCATGACAAATGCTGGCAAGGCACTTGTTGTGTCCACCTCCGGCAAGCATTTGGGTGATTCACAAAGGCTTTCGACCTCTTCATCAAAGTCGCTTGGGCTATCGGGGTCAGTCAAGCTACCAGTGGCTTCCAGCCAGAAGAAGATGTATGTGAAGCAGGTCACTGGGAAGCACAATGATACAGAGCTCCACCTAGCAGCGAAGCGCGGAGATGTGGAGGATGTGAGGAAGATCCTGGACGAGTTAGAAGCACAACTAAATGGGATATCGAGTGAGGCAGACATCCAAGCGGAGTTGGGCGAGATCTTAACCGCCATTGCCAATGAGGTCAATGAGATTGGGGAGACAGCGTTGATTGGTGCCGCCGAGAAGGGCCATTTAGAGGTGGTCAAAGTATTGTTGCCTCATATGACGAAAGAAGGCTTGCTCGCCAAGAATCACTCTGGGATGGACGCCCTTCATGTGGCTGCCGCTCAGGGCCATGCAGGTATTATATATATATATATATATATATATATATATTTTGCTCTCTCATACTTTTCTTGTTGCATAAAATAACCCATAATTAGGGAGGTTGTGAATAATATAACCTAAAGAATTTTGAAAACATATTTAGATTATAATTCCCAAAATATTTTAAAAAAATAAACATTTTTGTATTTCTATAATGTAGTTTCAATTTTTTAATCACGCCAAACAACATCACATCATTGTAATAGAAACTTTCACATTTGCAGAATCTTATAACAAAAACTTTGTAAAAAAGACATTCAATTAATATGAAGAGACATTATGAAAAAATAAGTCTTAGTCAGCCCCGATATATCTCAACTATATTTGCTAATAATGTTCATGCTAGTGACTTTGGATCATATTTGCAACACCCAAGTATGTGTAATTTTGTTCATTAAGAATAGTTCGGGTTAGAGAAAGCCCAAGGTATTGAAATAAAGTTGATTATCCCACACAAAAAGTAACACAGGTATGCTAATGTGGTCCACACCAATACTTGATATCATACTAAAGTCTGATGGCTCAATAAATGTATGGTATGCATATATGCAAATACAATAAGATAAGTTTAAGTCCAAAGAGTTTCTATATTAATTTTTTTGGTGAAGCAAACCAAAATTATTTGAAAATGAGAAAAGTAACACATCCTCCTTCATTCCGTTTTTTAATGTACTTACGATGTGGGATAATTCTTCCAATCTCACACAACCCTCAAAGTTTTGGGTTTTTCATGCAATTCACTCTAACAATAAATTAGACTACAATTTTGTTCCTCTCTCACAATGAAAATTTAACCTCTATATGTTGATGTATCAAAACTAGAAGCAACTCTTTTCTTTGCATGTAAAATAACAAGAAAAGGTAAACATGTTTTCAATATATGGTTTATACCAATACTCCTAATTTACAACTTTTCTCAACCTATGTGAGAAACTAAAATTTAAACTAATACCATGTAATTATAGCTAGGCAAGAATGAAGTTTTTCTTTCTCTATGTGAACTATAAGTTGTGACCTTAATTAGTCATCAAGGATGTGATATTTTATGGAGTATGTCTGAAATGAGGTGATTTCTTTGAATGATTGCACAATTGATTCATTAAGAACAAGTTGCTCATTCAATCATTGAGACTCCAAAAAGGCAATCACAATCGTTCATCTTATGATGCAGATATTGTCCAGGTGCTACTAGATTATGACATAGGGTTGTGCAAAACATTTGGCCAGTCCAATGCAACTCCTCTCATATCCGCGGCTACTAGAGGCCACATAGCCGTAGTCCGTCTTTTATTGGAGAGAGATTCTAGTTTGATAGAATTCTCTAAAAAAAATGGCAAGAATGCTTTACATTTCTCTGTGAGGCAGGGGCATGCAGATATTACTGAGGCCTTGTTGGGTGCAAATCCTCAGTTGACGCGAAGAACCGACAAAAAAGGGCAGATTGCTCTTCATATGGCTGTTAAGGGTCACAGTTGTGAAGTTGTTAAGTTGCTTCTTCAAGTGGATCCCTCTACTGTCATGTGTTTAGATCGGTTTGGTAATGTGGCATTACATATTGCCACCCGAAAGAAGAGGGTAGAGGTAATTTCCTATTGTATTACTTTCAACTTGTAATTGGACATTATGTGTAGTTCATAAGCATGTCATGAAGTAAATGTTTAATTATATTAATTTGATATTAGAATAACTTACACAAAACTATCACTTATTTTGAAGATGCTTTGCATAAAACTACCCTTCATAACTAAACTTGCATTCAACCACTTGTTTTCCATTCTTTGAAATAAATTCAACACAACCTTATTCTTAAGGTTATCGAGGTGCTAAGAAAAGTGTTAGATATCTAATATGCCTATTGTTTGAACATATTTAGTGTTTAGTAAATGTGAATATTTTGGACATTTAGATCCTTCATAACAAGTTTCTATAAGGATCAAATGTGTATGGATGCTGCATTACTAACAAAGTATAGGAAATGTGTGTTTTACAATACAATATGTGAAGTTTACCTTTTGCATCTAGTGAAAGTGTATTATATTATATAAGCAGATTATAATTTATGCGATTCATTACAGATAGTCAAGGAGTTGTTATTCCGCCCAGAAATTGATATAAATGCATTGAACAAAGCCAAGAAAACAGCACTTGACATTGTGGATGATTTAGCTTTCTCCGAAGAAGCTTCAGAAATAAAGGATACCTTGGTTCAATGTGGTGCTCTTAGAGCGATAGAGTTGTTGAACCAACCAAAGGATGAGCTTAGGCAAACCATGTCTGATATCCAGAAGAAATTGCATAATCAGCTAGAGCAAGCTCGAAGGACCAACCTAAATGTTCATGGAATTGCCAAGGATCTAAAGAAGCTCCATAGGGAAGGAGTCAATAATGTGACTAATTCAGTGACTGTGGTTGCTGTGCTCTTTGCCACCGTTGCCTTTGCTGCCCTTTTCACGATTCCTGGCGGTAATTATGATAATGGACTAGCTGTAATGGTTAGCTACATAGCATTCAAAGTTTTCTTCGTATCCAATGCACTTTCATTGTTCACCTCTTTATCGGTGGTGGTCGTTCAAATGACCCTTGTTAGAGGAGAGACGAAGACTGAGAAAAGAGTTGTGGCAGTGATAAACAAGTTGATGTGGTTGGCTGCTATCTTCACAACCGTATCTTTCATGTCCTCGTCATACATCATTGTAGGGAAGTATCATAAATGGGTTGCCATCTTCGTTACAGTGCTTGGAGGAGCTATAATGGTTGGAGTTCTGGGTACTATGACTTTATGTGTGGTATACCGAAAACAAACAAAGAAGGTTAGGAGGAAAGACCAATCCTCACATAATGGGCCCGAAGATGGAGAGCTTATTGAATTGGAGGCCAATCCAATATATGCTATTTAGTATTGTTATATTGTAAAAAATAGTCCACGAACAATTCAAGAAGCTAGAGCTTTTCACAGATTGGCTTTTTCATTGTTGGTTTTGCTTGAATATATAAAAATAAACTAGGGACTGATTGCTAGCTTCCAAGAGTATAGGATTAGTAACAACTTTGTCCACATCATACTAGAATATGTATATTTCAGCTCAAGTAATTTTTTTTTTCTAAGCATCTATTATTATACATTATAGAATTATAATTTAGAGCTCGATCTCCCTATTGAATATTTACTACTCGATTTGTTGATAATTTTTTTCATCAACATGTACATAGAGATGTTTTTGCAAAAAAAAAAAAAAAAAAGTTCTAAAAGATCTATTATTATACATTGTTTTTAAATTATCATTCGTTTTTTTCAAAAAAAGAAAAAAATAGTTCACTCCATAAGTGGAAATCAACGAGGAATTGCAACTTTTATCAAATATACCTATCTCACTAATAAAAGAAAGTTAGTTCAAAATCGAAACAATTATATCATTTATCTTACTAACATCATTACTACAAAAATACAAGTGGACGAGAACACATAATTACCCTTAATATTCTACTCAATGTTGTTCTTGACTTAAATTTCGTACAAATAGCAAGCAAGACGATTTAATTTATGAAATATAATATGACATTAGTAATGTACTCATACGTACGTAAAACTCGTTAATATATACATCAAATGGATGGTGTGTAGTCACCCCTATTGATGATGCATTCAAACACTTCAGCATAGCAAAACTATTGATGATGACTCTTTAACATGTTTTTTAAGACGCTACAAACTATATAAATCTCAATTTTTTTTGTTAATTGTTAAAATGTCATATTTATGAGTAATAAGTATGAAATGAATAAAATATTAATATTGTATATAATTTTTGCCTTTGAAAAAATGTTATAAACAGTGAAAAAACGTATGGTTTTGCACGGATGTAATATTGATTAAGAATTGATAAACATTAGCTTAATCTATAAAAAAAGATAAATATCTCAAAGGTAAAAAAAATATACAAATATTAGCTAGTAAAAAATCAAATTGAAACTTATAACCAAATTTTAAAATCAAATTGAAAGTTCAATGAAATCTAACTTTGATTTGATTTATCCAATTTGAATCACGCAGTTCTAATTTGACTAAAATCTTATTCTATCGAACTCGTTTTGACCGAAACTCGATTCACTCGAACCCATTTAGACCAAAATCCAATTCTCAAACTGGATTGGACCCCAAAACCAAATTATATCCAATACGATAGTGATCGAATGAACCCGACCCGTCTCGAATCGTCTTCACATTCAATATCAAATCGAGTCTGACATAATCCAAAAACCAAATAACCAAATTAATCCAAACCCAACCCAACTCTTCTAATTGCCTTCACCCAATTGCCATCTCTACTTTCCATCCCAGTAAAAACCACAGTTGTGAAACACAAGACTAACACAAGAGGTTCAAGCTTTAAAAAGGAGTGGAACAACAGGAGTAGACCTGTAAAACGGGTCATTCGGGTCGGGTTCGGGTCGGGTTATTTCGGGTCCCGGGTAATACGGGTCCCGGATAATACGGGTTTCGGGTATTTTCGGGTCCCGAGTAATACGGGTTTGATCGGGTTTTCGGGTCATTTCGGGTTGGTCAATTTTTTCTTTTTAAAATTTAAAAAAATCATGATTTGATAATTTTGCGATAAATTTAAAATTCTAAAGTTTAAGACGTTGTTCATAAGTTCTGGTGCTTGTAATTATATACTATATTTGATCTAAAATATTTGATTTTTATTATTTCTCGTAATTTTTAATAAAATGTAATAATATATAAAATATCAAATTTTCATATAATTTTTTAAAAATAATTTCATGCAATTAGTAATAAGCATAGAATTGTTTTAATGTTTTAATATTTTTTGGAATTTTTATCTTCTTAAAAAAGTCCGTTGAAAAATAAAAAATCAAATACTATCGATCGGACGGAGTATTACACAATACAAATAAATATAAAAGTTGATTTGAAAATGAAATATCAAGTGATTGTAATTATAAAATGTAATAAATTAGAATCTCCATAAAAAAATTTAATCATATATAATTATAAATTAATCGGGTCAATCGGGTCACCGGGTCAATCGGGTCACCGGGTCGAAACCCAGATTACCCAGAAAATTTTCGGGTTTTCGGGTTCGGGTCGGAAAAAATTTCCGGGTCGAAATTTTTTCGGGCATTCGGGTCGGGTCGACCGGGTCGGGTTGTGTTTTGACAGGTCTAAACAGGAGTGATGAAACAAGATCCGGCCCACCTAGATCATTACCGAACCCAATTTAGAGTCGTCTACTCAGTTCTTTGAGTTCCTCTTTCCAATTTTCCCTCGTACTAGGGTTTTTAATTTCGACAAAAACCCTTCTTCCCTTCTACGCTGACGCGCCAAATTTGGGGAAAATTCAGCCCCAAATTTCTGCAACAATCTGTCTCTCGACTCTTCAAATCAAAGATCGAATCCTGCGAAAATGTCCCTGTTCTCTACTCCCCAGCAACAACAGCAATCACCGTTTCAGTTCCCAAATCAACCACAGCAACAACAGCAGCAACAACAACAGAGCTTTTTCTCGCAGCAGCCGCTGCAATTTCAACAACAGCAGCCGCAGCCACAGCCACAGCCGCAGCCGCAGCAGCTCTTTCTTTTCACCAAGGATAGGGCGCCGGCCAGTTATGGCACCAAGTGGGCAGATCTTCACCCCGATTCGCAGAAAGTCCTTTTGCAAATTGAGTAAGCGTGTTTTTTTTTTTTTGTTGTTCCTTTGATGTATGAATTATTGCTAAATTCGTTGTCAATTGAGTGTTTCCTTCTTTTGTTTAGGGAGAAAATATTGGAGTACAGAGACGAGAGCCAGCGATTAGATCAATGCAGCCGTCTCTTTGATTCTTCAGTCTCCAACGATGCGTTCGAGATTGATGCTGGTCATGTTGTGCAGGTTCTTTCTCCTTGTTGATTGCAAAATACCGTAATTGCAGCCGCTATAATCTTTCTTGTCTATTTCACAACTCAAGCTTAAGCCGTAGTCTACTATTCTGATCTATAAAATATAATCTGCTGGTTAAATTGTTCACTAGATGTATTGACGTGTTCAAATTTTGTTAAAGGCTTTTTACATTTAAGTGTAGAGCGAGTGCTCTTGTATTATGAGCTTGGTTGGAATTAATGGCCAATTCGACGCCTTAATAGGGCGGATTTTGCACATGCATTTGGAGTATTTCTTGGGTTTCAATTAAATCCTACTTTGGACTTTGCTTTGGACAGAAAATTGAGTTGATTATTGAGTTAGTTTGAATGGTAGCTTTTTGGGACTTGTTTCTCCTTGATCCTGCTCCTAGGTACACAGATTTCTCCCCTACTCTCTGGTGCAGATTGAAATTGGGTTTCTTTGACGAGGATTTAATTTGGGCCCAAATACACTATGAGGGGATGTGGTCAACTTTATGAAGGAGTTGAGAACTAAAACATCGCGTCTTTAGTAGAAACTTGAGAATGTGAGAGACATAGGTGGTTTAGAGAGGAATGGATTCGAATAATTTGCAGTAGCAGGCATTTGAGATTTTATTGAGCATAATGGGCTGTTTTTTTTGGAGGTTCACGCTACATTTCTTTTTTCAATTTATCTTGTTCAAACAAAGAGTAGGAAAATAAAATCAGTTAGTCATGAATCGCTGAGAGAGATGTATAAGCTAATGATCACTTGCTATCCTATACATTTGAGAGCTTATAGGTTTCACCCTTTCTGACCTTATTATCGGCCATTACTTATGTCTCTTCCGTTTTTCTCCTAATAGGAACTTGGAGGAATTAACACTTCCTTGGAAAGACAAAAGGCTGTTCTGCAAGAGTTGATGACCATGGTGAAAGACATGTTGTGGAACACTGAAGTCGCAGTTCGTTCCTTTATGATGCTTCGGCCAAGGTTTCTCCACCCAAAAACTGGCAGTGTCTCAAATACCAGTGTGGGATCTCAAGCTCCTGGAGCAACAACTACTCACAGTGCTATTACTCAACCAGCAGCTCACTCATTGGGACCTGTTGATTTCTACAGCGGCCTGCCGAGAAAACCATCTGTATTTATGCAGAAAACAGTTGCTAGATTTGAGAAGTTTCTTGGTGAATGTAGGCAGTGGATTGAAGAATTGGAGCAGCTTGTTTTCTTAGATTCTGAACAGAACTTTTCAAATTCCAACTCACTGTTGCAGTCTCTTCCCAAAGTCATATCAAATGTGCATGACTTTTTTATACATGTGGCTGCTAAGGTAAATCCCCTGATTCCTGTGGTCTTATCCTAAGCATAAGTACTAGTAGGGGTGGACACAAATCCCGCGAATCCTGTCCCGCAAAAAATACGCGGGACAGGATGCGGGACAGAGAGTTCTCGTCTTGCAGATCCGTCCCGTCCCGCATATATATAAAATTATAAAATTAAATGTATATTTATATCTATAATTAAAATTAATAAAAAGATCTAAAAATATATTTATATTATATATTAACATTTATTTAAACCTAACATTCAAGTAAATAAAGATATTATAAACATATAAGAATTAATACGTACAGTAGGTTAGGTTCTTCAAAAAAAAAAACAGTAGGTTAGTGTGGCACACTGGCAGTTCGTCCCAATTTTAGTATTATATTGTTCATATGGATGGTGGCATACAAATATGCATACTCCAAAATCAATAAACTACTTGCTATTTTTGGAGTTAATTGGATATTTTTTGGAGTTAATTGGAGTTAATTGTCCCGTCCCGATCCCGTCCCGTCTTGTGAGGGATAAGACCCGGTGTGATTTGAAAAAAAATTCAATCCCGTCCCGATTCCGTCTCGCAAAATATACGCGGGACGGGACGGGACGTGGGATTACCCCAATCTCGTCCCATCCCATGCCCACCCCTAAGTACTAGTATATATTTTCATACAAGAACATATGAGATTAGAGTTCTCATGTTCACGTCTTTGAAAGTTATACACTTGTGTGATTTAGATCCGTTTTATGAATGCTTATTGTCTTACTTTGTTCTCTGCTTTAGGTAGAAAGCATTCATCAGTACATTGGATCCATGAGAGCAGCTTATCTTTCTGATCAGCGTAAAAGAGGGGAAGGTAATGATCCTTTCTTAGAGGCAGATAGGCGTGAAACTGCAAGACAAGAAGCTGCTGCTAAGAGGGTCCATCCAACATTGCATTTGCCCGCATTACCCCAACCATCAACTCAAGCTGCTGGATTGTTTTCCAGCTCAGTGACTCCTTCCGGGCCATCAACTGCCCCACAGGCATCTTCAACAGCATTGCCATCGTCAACTGGAACTGGCTTTTCTCTTTTTGGTGCTTCGTCTTCAACTCCTTCAGCTCCTGCATCCTCATCTGCTCTATTTGCAACACCTGCTACTGCTTCCACTCCTGCATCTTCTCTCTTTGCAGCTCCCAGTGCTTCCCCCCAAACACCATTTCCCAATCTCGCATCTTCTACTTCAACACCTTTGTTTACGCCAATTGCTTCAGGTACTTTTTGTTGTATTTGCTCACATAATTTTCACATCATCATCGTACATACTATTACCTCCGTTCCAAAATAGATGAGTTTTTAGAAGATAGTTTTTGTTTCAAAATAGATGGTCTTTTATATTTTCTAGGTAGGGGATTGTAATGATTTCTAGGTAGGAGATTATATTGAATTTAAAGGTTAAGTGTTTTTATTAAAACATGTGCACATGGCTAAAAGCTCATGTATTTTGGAGCAGGGGGAGTATATTACTAAAACCAATTCGAATTGTCCTACATATTTAACTTGTGGTCGAGTATTGCAAAAAGAATTTCCTGCCTAAAGTGTTTTCCCTTGGTCTTGTGTCATTATGTTAGGACCTTCATTCAGAATAATGGAATTTGTTCTTCTGCTATAAGAATTGGGTACAATCTGTTGAAAAATTTTGGTTATGTTTGTGGCTTTTTGGTGTCATGTTCATTTGGTTGATTCAGGAATGTGGTTTCTTGTTCAACGTTAGTATTTTCATTTAGGAATTGATAAACTGATGTCATGAAGTCTTTTGCAAATGTTTTAATAAAACTGACATGGTTTTACTATTTGATCAGCGTGATTTGGCCATACCCAATTTTTGTGGACTGTATGCACTATTGGAACCCCTTGTGGTCTGTTGTTTCCCATATGTTGGTCACTTCCCTTGCCTAGGTATAACTATTCATTTACAATCTACAGGTGCTGCAACAGGATCAGGAGCAAGCATTGGAACCACATCAGTAAGTTAATTCTTTCATTTAATACCTTCTATATGTTAGTTGTTTCATGGTACTGTGATAGAATAGATATCCAACGCATGTGAAGTATTGTGTATGACAGTAAAAACATATATTAAAGATGGATTCTTCTCATAAACTGATAAATGGGCCATCTCAGCTTTCAAGAACAACATTAATGGGGTATTAATTTGCAAAATGAATGATTTTTTTTTGTCCCAACAGCTTTATTGATCGTAAGTTCACACTAATCGGTGGAAAGTGAGTTTGAGTCACTACCAATTCCATTTGCAGATATGAAAATGGGCTCATTGGTTGTTTTTGTTAAGTTGATTGCGTTATCATTGTATGATGGTATCTGTTGTGCCTTTTGACAGAGATCTACAAGACCCAAACCACGCACAGGCAGGAGGTGATTGACAAAATTGAGCTATAGTTTTTCTGTTCTGACTGGTTTCTTATTGCAAATCTGGATTCCAAAAGCAGCACAGATGATTCAGGGCACTCATCCCTTGTACATGGGGAAGAAAAAGGTGTTGTTAATGCCAGCATTATTTTCTTTTCCTTTGTAATATTCAAGGTTTTCTTTGTAGCTTTGTAGTGTAGTTCTCAATAGGGATTATGATGCAGGAATCAAGCCAGATTTCCATCATTTCACTTCTCTATTTTGCAACAAGGCAATACGCCAATGTTACTCGGTTTGTTTGGGTTCGCTAACCATTTTAATTTCAATTGGTTTGTCTTGGTCCTATGTTCAGTTACGCTAGTTTGTTGTTTACCCCATTATATCTTAATGGGTGCCCCTGTTGCATTGCTGATCAGCATGAAATTACCCATTTTCCAAACCCACGCATTCTATCTCCAGATTGGCCCCTCTGAATTTGCCGATCTCAGTTCTTGAGAATATTCAAAATTCAGATCTATAACCTCATCTGGGATCTATCATCATTGCTCCTTCATCAATGGTATCTGAGCTCTCGGTCTTTCAATTTTCGACGAAGATGGTGGAAAACAACTGAAGGAATGGATGTACGATTGTGAGCAACTTTTTCAATGGACAACACCTATTCGAAATTGAAGGTGAGATTGGCATCCTCGCATCTGGAGGATCGAGCACTAAAATTGCACCATAACTACATCCGATCCAAGCAAGGTGAGTTTCCTAACTGGCCTGAATATACAGTAGATATTATAGATCAATTTCGAGGTCTACATGAGGATCCGTTAGTCGAGTTGATTAATCTGAAGCAGACTGAATTGGTAGGGGATTAACTTGATTGATTTGAGTGCGTGTTAACAAGGTTGCATTTAAATGTTCCTCGTGCACTTGGCGTATTCCCGGCAAACAAGACCCCTCACTTACAATTACATTTGAGACGACTCAAACTTGGAAATATCTTAGGATCCGTTTGGCAAAGTACTAGTTGGTGGGTTAGCTGAAGCTGATGGGGTAGTGGAAGCTGATGAATTATTTGTGTTAAATATATGTTCATAAGCTAGTATGATGTTTGGTAAACCTAGCGATTGGAGTAGCTGATGGAAATTTGTGAATAGAAAATCATAAGCTTTGAAAAGCTTCGGGGAGTAGCGGTTGAAATATTCCCCTTTCAAAAGTTAATTAAACTAAAACTATATATTTATTTCATAGAACTATATAATATCAAAATAAAAAAAGTCCAACAAGCTAGCTGATAGATTTTTTTTACCAAACGGAGCCTTAGAGGCTGCGTAAGTTGTACGCTTAGTCGTTAGCTTTGGCTTTACAAAGAATACGCCCCCAACCCCAAAGTTCTCATTCAAAAGCCCTACCTTTAACAAAGCCCCACTAATCCCTAGCCCAAAACCTTAGAAATATCCCCAACCCAAGGCTTTGGTCTTACATGCTCCCTTCAATCCACAGAAAAACAACGCACCCAAATATGCCAAGAAATTTAGTTTTGAAGAGATGCAAGCTCACAAATCTAAAGATTTATGTATGTTTTGTGATGAAGTGTACACACCAGGTCATGAAATGAAGAACAAAAGAGATCAGATTTATGCTGTAGATGTTGAGGATTGTACGGATCCCGGGTTGATTAAAAGTGTTTTTAGTAGAGTACGAGGATTTATTTGAGACTTCGACAACTTCTTTCAGGCTAGGGTTTTGAAAGTCTAGATATGGTTTTCTTGCCAAGAATACAACTTTCACAAATCGTTATATTAGACGGCTTTTTGAAAATCAATTTAGCTATTTTTAAACAAGTAATGTAGACCCTTATTTCCTATGTGACCAAATCTAGCATGTAAGGTGAAAGTATCATGCAAATTCATGGGCACAATAGAAGCAATAGCAAGATTTATCTTTAAGATTACCGAGAACATGATAAAGGCCATTTTTATTAACACTTCTAATCGAAGGTTGGATACCTTCGTTCGAATCTTGCAATTGTATGGATCGAGGTTTTAAACCCCAAAATGTTAGTTTTTGAAAAAGGGGATTTCATACCCCAAGACATGCGAAGGGTCGTTGGGTACCCAGAACTTGTCCTATTTGTCTAAGTCGCTCAAAATCGTTTGAAGTTCAAAACCTGAAATCAACGGAATTCTCGAAATACAACTTGCAATGGCATGACCGGGTCAAAACCAAGTAAACGAGTATAAATCATCCAACTATGTAAGTTCGGTGATAGTTAGTCTCTTGGTCAACAGTGCGCCAAAATAGAGAAGAACCCGCCATGGAAGCATGCAACAAGCAAATATCAAATATCTGAAACTAACCACAAAGTCAGGGCAAGAGATGCATGCGGACCCTAAAGACCACACAAAGGACATAAAGCATGCTAGCCTAAGTAAAGGATGTTTCTAATGCGGTGTAAGAATTTAAATCACACAAGTATGTTGGCAGTTTATATATATACAGAAAGCGATTAAATGGATCCACATAGAATGCCAAGTGACATATCCCTCTCTTACATCTGGCCCCCTCCCGTTAGGGCAGACACTAGCGAGTCTGATGCTATAGCATATCATGTCTCATCATAGCATATCATATCTCATCATCATATTGCATATCATGCTCATATGATATCGTATCTCATGCCTATCACATGATATATAAATGACTCGAGGAGGACAACACCCGATGAAGCTGGGCTGTCCTATGACCCTAGCAATGACTCTAGGACTCACAGATAATGGTCGTTCTCTTTTAAACGCATAGAGAATATGGATGCTCATTCATAAGTGCAAGTCCTAAGCATGATACTACATGACATGCTTTTATGCATATGCTATGCAACACCTGCATACTATATGACACATCAGGCATGAGGTTCGGTCACTAAGTAAGCTCCCGTAGGATACTTACCTGAAAGGCCGAACAACAAAGGTAACAACAGATAGCAGAAGTCCAAGCAATCACTAAGCACCTAGCATATATGAATAATAAAGAATGGTATATATAAGTCAAACAATCCCACTAACTAACACAGAGAAATCACACTTGAAAGCATTTTCAAAATCATCTGATAAGTCAAAACAGTTGAAACACAAGAAAACATCCGAAAGACGAGATATCCAAAAAGGTTAACCATTTCAGCTCAATTCCTCATAACTCATAATAAAAAATATGTCCAAAGTCTCAATCTCAGTCCAAGGTACAAATCTAGTCATATAATAGTCCATCAGTTCAATCAGTCACAAGGTAAAGTCCAATGTCAAGTTCGATTAATAAGTCCAAGAAGTCCGATAAAAGAGGTCCAAAGGTCTAATAGGTCAAGTCAGTCCGTTAAACAAGGTTCGTGAAATATAGTCAATCCAAAGTCGTGCTCAAGTTGTCAAGTCCAATTAATTAGTCAAAGTTATCATTTAAAGGAATCCCGTCATCTCGGTTTTACAATAAACCTTTCAAGAATTTCAAAACACCCAAAGCATTTCAATATATTTAAATCACATTTATTTACTTAAAACCATATTATAAAACATTATAATAATCCCTTAAAACATTTTAATTTAAAATCCAATATATTAAACTCAACAGCCCAATAAACCCCAACATAGATTGGTTCAACCCAAAACTGAACCAAGAGTCCAAAAAATCAAGGGAAGCCGACCTCGGGCAAGGCACAGGGCTAGTTTCGCTGCGGTGAAGTGGCCGCTCGCCATGGTGAAACTTGCCCTTTGGCTCCCGCAAAGGAGAGGCTCTCGCTGGCCGCGAGAGGCCCCTTTCGCCACAACAAAATGGCCGCTCGCCGCGGCAAAAGGCCTCATTCTTCCTCTCTAGTTCCAATTCTAACTCATCGCGACGACCATGGTTTTAGCGTGGAAAAATTCGAACATTTTTTCTCGCTTTTGCCTTGAATTAATTTTGTTCTTTATCAAAACAATTCTAAACTAAAGCATGATCTTCCCCGAACCCAAGTAACATATCAAGACTCAAACGCAGACTAGAGGGGGAGAGCGGAAGAGGGATTACCGAGGGTCTTCAAGAAAACCTTCAAAGCTCCAATGAGGGGGTCCTCTGAGCTCCAAATCGACGAGGAAAGTGAACGACTGAGCCTAGGAGGATGAGTAAAAGTCCTCTTTTACGAAGGTTTGAGATCAAAACAAATGAAAACAAGCACGAACGAGCTCACCTTTGGAAAACAGGGGAAAGGAGGGTATGGGGGGCTTGATCTTCTACATCGAGGGGTTGGATCAAGCTCTTCTCGACCTTGGAAGGTAGGGGAGTGATTAAAGTTCACGTTTAAGAGATTTGGAAGAGAGAAGAAGCAAGGGGAGGGAGAACGGAAGTGATTACCGCAATGACGACGAACAGGGGTGCTTGCTGGGTTCTTGGTCGCATCGGCGACAGGGAACTCGCCGTGGCAAAATCTTTCACTGCAGCTTCTGTTTTGCTTGGATCGATGGCTGGCCTTTGTGTTCTTCACTTGATCTTCAAATGAAAGGGTTGGGAGGTTTTTGTGATGGTATTTGAGCCGGGAGAAACACAAAAGAAGGAATTGGAGATGGATTTGAATATTGGAATGGAGGAAGGGGGGTGTGAGATGAGGGTTTCTCTTTTGAATTCAAAATGAGAGAGAGAGAGTGTGTGTGTCTCTGTATGTGTAGCTAGGGTTTATGGTTTCCAGAATATGTGAGAGTGAGGTGAGTTAGAGTTTAGGGATTTGTGCTCTATTTATAGGGTAATAAATGGGTTTTATGAGGGTTTATGAGCAAGAGAACAAAAGAGTGATGGTGGGAGCATGAGAGAGAGAGAGAGATGGTCCTGCAAGGTCCGACATTAAATCCCGACAATCTAACCCGAATCCTGACTCTCGGAAATTTCAAATCGAATTTTTAAATCATTTTAAAATGACCAATCTAGACTCCAAGTTTTCAATTCCAAATCACGGGAGCGGAATTAAATTCTTTAAAACCGAATTTCAAATGATGTCGGAATTAGTTTCCAAGAATTTTCCAAAATAGCAAGTTGCTCGAGGATAAGTTTTCAAAAAATTTCCAAACTAAGTAATTATATATTTAATAAATTTCGCTCTTTACATCTGGGTGGTTCGACCTCGTCGGACGTCGGAGGAAATGGATAGAGGCGCTTGGATTGCTGGCTCGAAGGAAGTAGAAGGAGGAGAGGTGTGCCGCATTGTGGCTCGGCTTGCTCTTCGAAGGAGAAACAGGGGAGCAGGGCTTCGTGGTGGCATGGCAGCTGGAGGTGTTTGGAGGAGATGAAAGTGGTGCTTGGGGGGGAGGAGAGAAGAAGAGAGGGTGATGGTGGCTTTGTGGTGGCGTCAAAGAGGGGTGGTGGTGGCGTGAAGGCGGTTGGTGGCTGCAAAAAACAGAGTGGGGATGGTGGTGGTACGGTGGTTATGAAGAGGTGAAAGGGAGGAAGGGAGGGTTCTTGGGGTTGTGTTTGAAGGGTGAAAGAAGGGAATGAAGAGGGAGTGAAGGAGAGTGCGGGTGTGAGATGTGTGAGTTTGCAATCGAATTAGATAAGGGGAATGATTGCTATTGAAATTGAAATGGAGGAGGGGGGTGTGCTCAAAATCAGAAGGGGGGGGGGGGATGAGGGGTTGGCTTTTCCCAAAAAATGGGTGAGGCAAGGTGTCAAGGAGAAGAATAGGTGTGGGAGGTATTTACCTAGAAATGGAAAGAAGAGCTGGAGGGGGGAGTTGTAGCTGCTACAACTGATCGACAAAGGGGGGAAAAGGGAGGTGAGTTGGTGGCCTTGTTTGAATTCGAATGGAGGAGGAAGAAAGAAGACGAAAAGGGGAACATGGGTGCTCCCAAAATAATACCTGAACAAATAAATAGCGAAACATACTTTCTCGATCTTATCCTGACTCGATTAAAAATTATAATTCCGAAATAATAATGAAATCCGAAAGAAAAATATTTTCAATAGTCTCTTCAAAAGAAAGAGGAATAAATCCATTTGAAATTAAAATTCAAATTAAATTGGAATTAAATCAATATTTATAAAATAATACTTTAAAATTTTAGGTCTTTACAATTTTTGCATTCAGTGTTACCCTAGTCTTATACTGTGGACGCTTTTAAATTGAGTTTTCTTCTAATAAATTGATATATAGTTACGAATTGTTATATCCTTGATGTGTGAATTCATTATTAATGTTTTGTAGTCCATTAATACATTGAGTGTGTGGAATTATGGCCCAAGGTAAAGACATCACTTCTATATTAATAGATAATCGAAATATAAAAATATTTATATACTTATTTTTTCAAGGCTTATTGAATTAAAGCCAAAGTATAGAAAAAGTAACAAATAATTGGGGGAGCATGTTGGGAGAAACTCAACATCTGCCCCCAGTGCAAACACATTCATATTGAGGGTGTAATGGATCACCACCGGGCTTTTCGAGGCATTGACCGAAAGCTTGTTGATATTGTTGGTAGCATATCTGTCTACAATTTGCTAACACACAGTCGTTCGGATCCACCACGCACACCGCATTGGTCCCCTTAACCCATTCTGTAACTGCTCCAACAACAACAATGGGCCCAAAACCAAATTACAAGGAGAGATTTTTGGACAATAGCCATTAGAGATTAAGAAATAATCATCATAGTAACCCTTTAATAAAATAAATTTCACATAATTTAGCATTTGAATTACCTGTAAGAGCAAACACAAAGACGAGGATGAGACTAGTATAAGAAAACTTTGCCATAGATACTATGTGTTTTGTTAGATAACAACTTGCTAGAATAGGATGTGAATAAACTTAAGGACTAATCCATGCTATATATATTGATTGTGTATCTTCATTAACATTTATTCATGAGGTTTTAGTACAATATCAAATCATCTTGAGTAGTAAGTTGTGATTTAATACCATTTTTACAATATTAAATTACCATAAAAAACAACTTCAATATGTTACATGAATGAAGATTTTTAAAATTTCTTATTCACTGTATATTAGAAGAATATTTACACTTTGTTTTGGTAACGACTTCAATTCGAATTATTCATTTAATTATTTCTGATACTAGTGTTGGTGGCGAATTTTATTTGTTTCCGTTTCTAGTTAAACTTAGTAGGATTGGTAGTGTGTAATTTATATTTTGTACTTTGTTTTTTCCAAGCTGATACTATATTTTGTTGTTGATTAGGTTTTGGACATATTGGAACATGTGATACAAATTAAACAATTAGTCATATTGTTCAAATATTTTCTTATGTATAATAATACATTTGCTAGTTTTGCGAATTTTTTTCAACAATTATTTAAATAGGATAGGGTCAAAAGGAAAGAGATTATCTAATTTGTGGTAATTTGTAGAGGACCAGGGAAGAAAAATGACTGTAGTAAATTTTCAATTAATATTTAATTATCACTATATTTTTAACCAAAACTTTTTGTCCTCATTTTCAATATAAAATTTGTTACATTTCCCTCCATTTCCTTGCTTTTTTTCAGCCTGGGGTAACAAAATGCCAAAGTTCGTCCCTTCCTCTAAACTCGAAAAATTAGAGAATCCTTCCCTCCAAATTCACTTCTTCTTTACATAAACTGTCAGTTCATTTTTCCTTTTCTTTGTCTAATCTTATACCAAATGGGCCCTTATTGGTAATGATAGAACCAAATCTTGATTAGGTCTATCTAAGAGCAATTACCAACTCAAACATAGAACTCAATTGATACAATGAGGATAAACCTCTTTGAATCATTTGAATTTAGGAAAAACAAGATAGAAATGAGGATAAACACCAAGGCAAATACACTTGGTAAAGTGAAATCATCCATGATGAACTCTTGTCAAAGTGAAATCATCCATAATGAACCAAGACGCCAAAGCATTATTTATATCTGTAGATCATCTTATAGAATATTAACCCTCTGAAATAAGAACACATTGAATAATATCATTGTACTTGTTTTGAACATAAACTTTAAGAAAAGTAGGAATTTTTTGTTTTTGGAGTTTTAGATTATCCAATAAATGTAAAATGAACTCTTAGTTTTATCTTGTTTCAAAAAATACCATAAATTTTAAATGTTGTTTTTAATAGTTCTATTCCTTTATAATAAAATAAACATCTCATGGAATTTCAATAGCATGGACGATATATTTTGTTGAGCAAATTTAGATAATCATATATTTAGATATTTCTTTCTATTCCATTTCATATATGAAATATATCAATGGAACAATCCTTGCTCTTAGTTGTTTTCTTATATATAATATAACTTGATACTACATCTGCAGCCACATATCGTCCACAATATATGTTTATTTGTACACTATTCATGTCATTGTTATAATGAATGAACAATTATGAAATTTTCCTTTCTATCCTTCTTATTAATTTTTGTAATCAGTGTTATCCTAGTCTAATACTGTGGATGCTTTTTAATTGAGTTTCCTTCTACTAAATTGATATATAGTTATGAATTGTGTGTCCTTGGTGTGTGAATTCATTGTTAACGTTTTGTAGTCCATTAATACATTGCGTGTATGGAACTATGACCCAGGGTAAAGATATCACTTATATTAATTAATAGATAATCGCAATATGTAAATGTTCATATACTTATTTTTGCAAGGCTTATTGATTTAAAGCCGAAGTATAGAAAGAGTAACAAATAATTGGGGGAGCATGTTGGGAGAAACTCAACATCTTCCGCCAGTGCAAACGCATTCATATTGAGGGTGTAATGGATCACCACCGGGCTTTTCAAGGCATTGACCGAAAGCTTGTTGATATTGCTGGTAGCATATCTGTCTACAGTTTGCTAACACACGGTCATTCAGATCCACCACGCACACTGCATCGGTTCCCTTAACCCATTCTGTAACTGCTCCAACAACAACAATGAGACCAAAACCAAATTACAAGGAGAGATTTTCGGACAATAGCCATTTTAATTAAGAAATAATCATCATATTAATCCTTTAATAAAATAAATTTCACATAATTTAGCATGTAAATTACCTGTAAGAGCGAACATAAAGACAAGGATGGGACTAGCATAAGAAAACTTTGCCATAGATACTCTGTGTTTTGGTAGATAATAGCTTGCTAGAATATGATGTGCATAAACTTTGGGACTAATCCATGCTATTTATATTAATTTTGTATCTTCATTAACATTTATTCATGAGGTTTTAGTACAATATCAAATCATCTTGAGTAGTATGTTGTGATTTAATACCATTTTTATAATGTTAAATTACCATAAAAAACAACTTCAATATGTTAGATGAATGAAGATTTTTACAATTTCTTATTCACTATATATTAGAAGAATATTTACACTTTATTTTGGTAATGACTTCAATTCGAATTGTTCATTTAATTATTTATGATACTAGTGTTGGTGGCGAATTTTGTGTGTTCCCTTTTCTAGTTAAACTTAGTAGGATTAGTAGTTTGTAATTTATATTTCGTACTTTTTTTTTTTCCAAGTTGATGCTATATTTTGTTGTTGATTTGGTTCTTGACATATTGGAACATGGGATATAAATGAAAAAAAAATAATCATATTGTTCACTTATATTCTTATGTATAATAATACATTTGCTAGTGTTGCGACTTTTTTTTCAACCATTATTTAAATAGGATAGGGTCAAAAGAAAAGAGAATATCTATTTTGTTTTAATTGCTTCTTCTCAAGCAAATGAAGAACAAACATAAATCAATATATCCCACGGGAGATTCCTTCACAATTCTACCTCGTCAAAAGAAACATCAATTCAAAGTGCAAATATGAACAAGGCACATAAACATCATAATATGTATATAGATGATCAAGTAGCCTATATGCTTATCAATCCAGCCTCACAAGGGCAAATATGTGTTTCTCTCGCTCTCAGGTGTTTAGGCTTTAAACATACACTCAACTCAATTCCATATGCAAACATCAACTCAAATATTGACACTTATATCACAAAATCTCCACTAGATACATCAAAGCATAACGAGAAACATCAAGAGGACTTTCGCTCAATGGAAATCTTCAAAGAAGACTCCATTCAGTGGGGTTGTAATGGGGCTTGGTAGAACATAAGGGCAAGGAATTGTATTTGGTCATGTGTTTCTTTCAATTCTGGGAACTAAGATTCCTAAAACTTCCAACTTAACTCAAAACAACTCAAAAGTACATCAAGCTCACATAAGAACATAAACTCTCAAAATATAAACAATAATCTCTCAAAATATAAAACTCAAACACTCAACATAAACAAACACTCAACCAAACATTTATCCAACTATCATATGCAAATGAATAAACAGGGCTCTTTATTTCATAATTTTTTTTTCTTTTTTTCTTCTTTTTTTTATTTTATTATTTTTTTTCTTTGAGCCATATGCATGAAATAAAAATATGAGGGAAAATAAGCACATCACATTACATCTCACTCAAAACCATAAGCAATAAGCACTCACTTTAGCTTTTCTCTCAAAACTCAAAATAACATCCATAACCAACTCTAAATCATAGTTTCCGGATGGGTAAGGCTATCATAGGCTAAGAAACATGAATTTTGTGGAGCTTCAAAGAAAACGGCTAAATGCTCAAATTGGTTTCAAACAAAGACATAACATAAGGTATGGATAAAATGTGGCTAAGAACATGCCTCTATCATATGCAACTCATAAACAATGAACTAAGTATATAATCGGTCTAAGAAATAGATAACCATGTCAATACTCATAGATAAATGCATCGGAAGAGTAAATCACATAACAAAAGCGAAAGGGAAATATAATTGCAATCCCTTATAAGACTAAAAATTCTCACTAGGACAATTCTTGTTGGATCTCAATCATGCCTAGGAACTTAGATGATACATGCCAAATTATATCTCACAAAAAACAATTCTCCAAGACAACGTCAAATCATCCAGAATTCCATGTGATTTATATAATCATGCCAAAATGAAATAGAGGACAAAATAAGCTGGATGGGTATTTGAATAACACATATGTATGCAATGAATGATATTTTTGGATTTTTGACATTTTTCAATTTTTTTTGACTTTAATAAGAACAATAAACCATAAACATGATGCATGAAACAACAAACTCAAAAACTTAAACATAAACATAAACCACTAACAAAAATATAAACTAAACATGAAACTAAAATCATAAACATGAACTAAACTAACATAAACCACTTCCCTAACACTTAAATGAAGCATTGTCCTCAATGCATAAACACAAAGAAAAATGAAATAAAGTCAGAGTGAAGGAAGGGATACTAACGTATCACTGGAAAGGTGGAGGGTGGGATCCAGACTGATGGCAGAGACCAGCAAGTATGCGCGCAAAGGCTTTACTCCATCCAAACGAACACCAAGATGATGGGCTATCAATGTTATCAATCCTCCAAAAGCTATACTGTGATATGCGCGCTCATATGCCGTACTGATCATCTCAACGCAACTCCTTAAGAACAATTGAACCCAATCTAGAGTTCTCATAGCTTCAGGAATGAAACATAGGTATGAGACCAACCTCTCAGAGATACTAACTCAAGATCAACCAAAACAAAGAATGCAAGACTCAATACTCTATAGCAAAATATCAACGCAGGGTCAGTGATTATGTAGTCAAAATAGTCACCATCCTTCTCGAACAGTTGTCCAGTGGCTACAACCCAAGTCTCATACGCAAGAGGATTTGCTGTCGCCATGGTCCAAAAATCAGAACACTTCTTGGTGACTCCAAAAGCTTAAGGAATGACATCCTTAGTCACTAAGAATTCCTTTCCTCTCTAACAAAAGTGAATCTCCTTCTCATAACGATAATCCAGCGTAGCCAGGAATTCTCTCACCAAGGCAGGGTATGTAGTTGCGCTAAGCTCAACAAAATCACCTAATCCACCCTTTCCAAGAAGCTCAGAAACATGCTTAAATAAGCCAAGACGATGCAACGTCCACATCAAAGAAAACTGTCGGGCGATAATTCCTACTTCCAAGGTTAATCCAACGATCCTCCTGCTCCTCAGTCAAGTATGCTGGTCATGCCATACTAGGAACCAAAGATATAGTGCACGAGACAAATGAAGAACACAAGAGAACTCACAGGGAACCGAGAAAACAGCCTCCCTGCAATGACGGCGGTCACCAGTCTAGGAGCGACGGGCGCCAGTCTAGGAGTGACGGGCGCCGTTCGACGGTGATCTCGAAATCCCGAATTTTTACGTCATTGTCTGGACATCGAAATCCCTTCCAATTGCTTTCTTGAAGTACAAAATTTGGTTCCAAAGCCCTCTTTTGTGAAAAAGATGGTTGTGGTGGTGGAAAAGCTTGAATTTGATGGGGATTTAGAATTTGGGTTTGAAATTGATGGATGAAGGGTAGTAAGTGATGAAATTTGTGGTTTGGGGTTGAAGATGGGATGAATGGGTAATGACGAATAGGAAAAATCAGACTTTTTGATTGAAACTCAAGGATTTAGGAATTTGAAATTTGGATTTGAGTAGCATGGTATAGGGTTTCTTGTGTTGCTTGGAGAAAAAGTTTGAGAAATTGTAGAAGATAGAAGATGGAAAGTATCTATATGGAAAAGGTAATGAAAAAAAAGATATAGGATAGATAAATTAAAGATCCGGTGTCCTTTTCCAAAATAGAGTCTGTGTCCCACATCGACGGAGCGGCGGGCGCCGGTTTAAGGGTGGCTGGCGCCGGTGTGTCGGTGTTTCACTTCCATTTTTTTCTTCATTCAAACTTTCTTACAAGTTAGTTCTCACCCAAGATCTTGCAATAATACAACAAGTGGACTTATCTTACTTTATTGAATTGAAAAAACAAATGCAAAAACCAAATAAAACTACCTACTTACCTCGGGCTGCCTCCCAAGAAGCGTCTTTATTTCAGGTCTTTGGCTCGACATGTTGCTCTTCTTGGCTCAAGTAACTCCACCAGGGTCCTCTACACTTGTCCTTTTCTTGACAAGTGATGGCACCTTGGGAAGGTGTAACGCCCTATCCAAGCATTCATCTATTTCTTCAATAAACTTCCTTTCTTTAACTTGGATTTCTTGGAGGTTGTCCTGAAATTGTAAAAACCTCCACATTCTTAGTAATTAGCTTTTCTTAGGGTATAAGAATAGGTTCATGTGGACTAATCACACTCTCAAATTCCATCTTAAGCTCTTCTTTCCCCACATAAGATTTCACATTGTTAGACGATCCAATATTGAATAATTCTTTTTCATTAGGAATTTCTAACAACTCCTTAGATTCCTCCATGCAATCAACATTATTAGCATTAGGAATTTCCAAAGAATTTTCAAGAGAAAGCTTTATAGGATCATAAATAGAAAACTCAATCTTTCTACCGCCAAAGTCCACGGTTAGTGAACCTTCACAACGATCAATCTTTGTCTTAGTCGTTCTCTGGAATGGCCTTCCTAAGATGATTGGTGTCTCCGGCATTCCTTGTTCCATATCTTATACAAAGAAATCAACAGGAAATATTAAATCATCAACTTTCACCAAAACATCCTCAACAACTCCTCTAGGCTTAATCTGAGATCGATCAATGAGTTGTACTGTCACACCTGTTTCTGTCTTAGCATTTAGACCCAAAAAAATTTATAAGTTATAAGACATCACATTGATTGAAGCTCCTAAATCCAAAATAGCTTGTGTGAATTTAGTGGTTCCAATTGCACATGGGATCGTGAACATACTTGGGTCTCCGCATTTCTCAGGCAATCTCTTTTGTAACATGACAGAAACATTCTCATTTAAACTTACCTAACAATGTGCAAAGGTATCATATAAGATTTGTTCATCTTCCCACTTCCTATCAGCTCTCAATGCATGTGGAAAGGGTGGTTCAGGCTTGTAAACCTTAGAGGACCACTCTTTCGATAGTTGCTTCGAGGTAGGATTAGAATCAACAATCGGATTAGCTACTGTAGAGGGCGGCGGGCACTGGTCATGGCGGCGGGCGTCAGTTAACGATGATTCAAAATCTGAGATGCTTTGTTCATCCTTATCCATGTCTATAACTTCCTTAGGCCTTTCTTCATTGGCTTTTGTGTGATTTTGACCTCTTTTCCTCATCTAAGGATCATGACACTTACATTTTCCTTCAGATTGACTACCACTGGCGATGGTAGCTTGCCTGAATCCTTAGCTTTGAGTTCTCCAATATCTTTATCCATTTAAGTCAATAGCTTCCCTTGGACACTCATCTTGTCCAACAATAACCTCAAAGTTTCTTCTCTATCCTCTCGTTGAGGATTTCTTGATCGATTCTCAAATTGGCCGCTTCCTTGATAAGGTGCTTATTGCTGCTGACCCCTGCCATTAAAACCACTTTGATAATTTGAATTGTAATTTAAATTGAAGAAATTGTTACCAAAGTTTCGACGAGGTCCATAATCCATTACATTAACATCAACAACCTCCTCTTGAATCAATGGGCACTTATCATTGGGATGACTTGGATCTCCGCAGACTCCGCAGGGTTTAGACCGTTGTGTCTGATTCATCTGCATAGCCATGTTTTTTACTATCTCGGCAAGCCTATCCAGATCGTCTCTGTGATTGTTTCCAAAGTTGTCCAATCTATGAACTCCTCTAACACCTTGGTGTCTCCCATATTGTTGTGAAGCATTGGCTAAGTCATCAAAAATTTGCATTGCCTCCTCATGCATCTTGTCTAGGACATCTCCTCCACTTGTAGCATTGATGACAATGTGCTCTCTATCAAGTAAGCCTTCATAAAGATAGAGGACTAGATCATTCTCTGGTATACCATGCTGCAGGCAACTTCCTTTAAGCTTCTTGAATCTCTCAACATACTCATACATGCTCTCAGTAGGTGATTGCTCAATACTAGACAATTCCTTCTTGAGTTTGCTGAGGTGAGTGCTAGGAAAGTACTTTTGAAGGAAAGCTTTCTTTAATCCAACCCAAGTACTGATGCTTTTCGGAGGAAGATAATATAGCCAATCACTTGCTGCATCCTTTAGAGTAAAGGAAAACACTCTAAGCATCAACTGGTCATCTGGCAGGCCTTGAAGTCTTAGTCTATCGCAGATTCTAGCAAACTATGCGAGATGTTTGTTTGGCTCCTCTCCAAACCTTCCATGAAAATTAGGCAAAGCATTAGACCAATTAGATTTATACTCAAACCTGGAACCTTCAGGGAGAGCAGGAAGCCTGTTTGCAAGCGGTTGTGCATTCAGATTCGGCTCCTTTAAGCTTCTTAGGTTCCTTCTTGGCGGATTGTCAATGTTTCCGTCATTGTTGGCGTTGTCATCCATCTCCTCTTCTAGATTAAAATCAAGTTTTTTTCTCAACCTAGATAGAGACCTTTCAATCTCTGGATCAAAAGACGAAAGTGATGAATTAGTAGCACGGGTCTGACCCAGGTCAGACCTAAAATAAAAGAAAAATAAAGATAAACAAAAATAGAAAATAAAATCAACAAAAGAACACGAATACTAGACTTCCCCAGCAACTACGCCAAATTTTGGTGGGCTGCTTTTACCGGGTGTAATTATGTCATTGGTCCTGGTCCCCCAAATACAGATTATATCCTAACTCAATGCTTAACAAAAGATTAGTATAGTAGAAAAGGAAGGAGTCGATCCCACAAAGAAGACTGATTCGTGGTTCTTAAGATGATTTTCAAAACAAGTAGCAATAAAGTTGTAGCAAACAATTAAAATAAGTAAATAAACAAAAGAAGTAATGATTATAGAGTAATAATAATATGAGAAAAAAGGTTCACCTACAATTCTTGACAATGGTTAGGGTTCATGATCCTTGGATTGATTTCATTATTATTCTTAAAGCTATGCCTACTTGGTTTTGATAGATTGATCTAGCATAGACAATCACTTACTCAAAGTTTCACTACTTGAATAGCATGAATTACCAAAGTACATGGCCAAATAGCAATATTAATTCAATGCAATTAGGAGTTACAAGGTTGCCTGTAGAGCTTCTAACTCTAATTTCACCAAATCAATAATAACTAAGCATTATCATCCTGTATAGAAATCGATATCCTCACGTAATCGATTTCTCCTCTTGCTACAAAGAAACCAATCTAGAGATAGGAATCGCTAGCAGAGATGCAGTTTCTATCTAGACGATTAGTCATAGAGAAAACATGTGAAAATATTAAAGCAATGAAGAACAAAGATGATAAATAAATTATGAATAAAAATTATGAAATCAAATCCTCACAATTCATCCAACCATGTCTTCGAATCGCAGGCAAAACTATTAGTTTAGTAACTCATAGCCAAAGTAACAACAATGAACATTCAATCTCTAATTGTCTCTCTTCTCTCTTCCTCTCTTTTTTCACTGATGTAAAAGAAAATAACCTAAGTAGCGTCATTCAAAACCCTAGGAAATAAAATAATAAAATAATAATAAGATCTTCGGACGAAATTGTATCTCTGATCGCACAAGATCGACGTGCGCTGCTATTGTAGTATCGCGATTCTTCTTTTCCTTCAACGTTGTACTCCTCAGCTCCCTTGATGTTCCTTCCTTAGCTTCTCTTATGCTCCAAAATCATATTTTCTGGATCTCCCAAACCTCCATTCAAGATAGGATTGTAAAACTGCGGAATAAACACAAAATAGGGTAGATTTCGAACTCGAATACTCCAAATGCAAGACAATGAAAGTAAGACAAAACATACGCAATATGAATACTTAAATGCAATAAAACCTATCTATAATGCCTATCTAAAATATACACTATCAAAAACCTCGACCCGTACTTGGATCGCAAGATCCGAACGAAGGTATCCAACCTTCAAAACGTAACCCGAATATTTATATTTGGGTCGTTACAAGAAGTGCCAAAAAACTACAGTAGAATCATTAGAGATATGTATGAGGGCACTTCAACGAGGCCGGACTCCCGCAAGAGACACCGACTTCTTCCTAGTAAAGGTAGGCCTACACCAAGGTTCAGCTCTAAGCCCTTTCCTCTACACTTATGGATGTGATCTCGAGTCATATTCAAGAAGAGATTCCATGATGTATGCTTTTCATGGACGGTATTGTCTTGGTGGATGAAACAAGAGAAGGTATGAGTTTGTTGTATAAAAGACAAGCTGAGGGAATCTAGGCTCAGATGGTTTAGGCATGTGCGTAGAAGAGTTCCAGAAGCTCTTGTACGCAGATGTGATCGTCTTCCAATCGAGCGCTTCCGGCGTAAAAGAGGTCAACCCAAGAAGTCCTGGAGGGAGTTCATAAGATAGGATCTTACTTTGTTACACATACCCAAGGGTTTAATGAGGGATTGTAGACAGTGGAGAAAGTCTAACAGGGTGAACGGGGGTTAGATTGAGCTAAACGAGATAGTATCCTTTTTTTATGAACTCTACTTCACTATTTCTTCTACTGGTGTGTCTAGGCGTGGCATGTACATGCTTGCCTTTTTGTTCATGCTTTGTCTGGTTTAGTCACTTTCACAGGTATGGGTCATTCTAAAACTCTCTCTCGACCTAGTCGGGGAAAGAGATCATACAATGGGACCCCCAGACCCTACTCTAAGCGAGATATATTGGGCTTATTGTTGTTGTTGTTGTTGTTTTATATATTTCTATTATTTTATTATTATTTTTCCTTGGTGAGAAAGGATTAGGTTTGCTATAAATAAAGGCATTAGGTCTGGGTTTTATCCATCCAAGCCAAGTCGTCTTCAAACACAAGTAGTTAGGGAGGAGAGAGGAGAGCCGAGAGAGGAGAAGAGGAAGAAAATGAGAATGGTTGTAAGTTTTAGGTTTAATTTAAAGTTATTTGTTCACATGTTTGGTTTCTAATTTTTGTCTTCTAGGGTTGGGGTGAACCCAATGATAGATATGTGTGTTTAATCGATGAATTCATGAATTGTGTGTCTTTATCATCATCTACCTCTATGCTTAATCCTATGGTGAGAATCTATGGAATGTTTGTTGCAATTATGAAGCGAGAGTGGAATGATTGTAAACAAGATAGTAATTAGGATTTATTTGTGAAAGCCGACTAATCCTAATTAAGAAAAAGTAGAAACAATTAGGTTATATTTACAAGATTTGATTGCCTATATTGTTGGAATTTATGAAAGTTGATTCTTTGATGAAAAGCATGCTCTTTTATGTGATTCTTGATTTATGCATATTTTTATTGTTATGGTGATCTATAACCCTGGAAGTTTGCACCTTTATTGGTTTACTTTGTTTAATTTATGCACAGATAACCACTGACCACCACTCCCTTTCCAGCCCTCGATATCGACCAAATCTCCTCGATATTGATCTCTATACTCGACATCGACCACTTTGATCTTTGTCAACAACCACCCTTTTTCCTCTATTCCCGAACCCCGAAAGAAACTAAACTGGAAACGCTTATTTCTCTCATGAGGATGAACCTGACTCCATTATACTATAGCGTGGTCTTGACTACAAATTTATTTGGTCGAGAAACCCTCTCGTCAAATTGGTGCCATTGCCGATGAGATATCAATTGCGCCTAGTTTAGTTGAGTTTAGGGTTTAGGAGTAGCCCGTCTCTTTTTCTTATTTCTATACTATATCTCTAACCACACGCCTCATCGACACCAACTAGGTGTCGAGACCCCTTGCTATTTAATTAGTGTATTCTTATTATGATTTACAAGAGAGACAATGCAAGGCACATACAATGAGGAGGCCAAGTTGGAGGAGCTTCACCAAATAGCGGAGTTACGACAACGGATAGCGGAATCGCAACGTCGGCTAGAGAAGATGGACCGATAAATGATGGAATTAAACCTTCATGCAATGTCGATGCTGCCGAAACCCGCCGAATCAGGGGACAATTAGATGCATGGTATAGATAGCAACATCTAACTGAAACGCCTGCAACCCTACAACCAACGAAGACAACCAATTGGTTTGGGGTACGCTACAACAACATCATCTTTTGTGAGCCGATAGATGGAGGACCCCGACCTAGGGTCAATGTCGACCATAACCCAATCGATGTCGACTTCCTAGAACCCATACACGCACACTCTGGAGGAACTGATCCTGAAAAACAGGTCGATGTCGACTACACCCTAGTCTAGCCGATGTCGACTTACTCTCAGTCGATTTCGACACCCATGTTCCACAATAGAGGCTATCCAGAGCAGAAAAGGAGGTCGATGTCGACCAACATCTAGTCGATGTCGACCCATCTTTAGTCAATGTCGACCTGTCTATAGTCGATGTCGACCATACTATAGAGGCCCATGTATGTCTATCCCCGATCTCAATTCCAACTTTGCTATCTATCTTTGAAGATCCATATGAGGAACCCCGAGAAGTAGAGCTACCAAATAAGAAGCCGAACATCGTTGCCCATGGTATTTCAATATCGCTTTTACCTTATAAGATGAAGGCTATCCCCGACGATTCTGAGCAACCAATGTTCATGTTTAAGTATGGGTCCTCGAAAAGTGGCATGAAGCTCCGTAGGAGGTAGAAGTATCTCTTCCCACTTCCCCATTTTGTTGTGGTGGAGTTGAGTAAACAAGTAAACCTATGAAGCGGAAGAGAGACAATGATGGGGTATGTAGAGTTGCTTTATATCTTCCCTTATGCATGCCAACTGGAGCCGGGGAAAATGAATGGGTGGAGCCATGGAGTGTTCAGTCATGGGATTTAAACTTCTCCGCCTTATGATGCCCTCGAATGACATTCCACGCTTCCTACCATTGGAGGAACCACCAGACCCACCTATACCTTCGAACAAAGATGAGCCAGGCTGAGGCTTAAAGGGAAGTAGGTCGAGCTAGAGACTTAAAATTTAGCGCTTACAGGAGGCAACCCGCTATTTTATTTCTTTTTATTTTATTATTAGTTAGTTAGTTAATAATAATCGTACATAATCTTGGATTTTAGAGTTTTTTGGTCTGCATTACTTAATAAATTTCAGGTGCCAAGTATGATGAATGATGAACCATGGAAGAAGTCGGAGTTCTGAAGGCCAGTCGATATCGACCTTATCAGTCAACATCGACCAAGGCATGGCTAGAAGAGAAGTAGGAGTGCTCAACATCGACTACATTCAGTCGACGCCGACCACCCTAGAGTTGTAGAGGAACATAGATTGCAATCGATATCGACTTGATCAGTCGACGTCGACCATCCATGTAGAGCCACATCGAATTCAACTATTGGGGCGAGGTTGCTGCCGATATCGACCATACCCTAGTCGATGTCGACCACTAGGCAACAAATAGAAGCACCTATCTCCGATTCTAAATAAGCTCCAATCTTATAGTGTAAGTCTTCGTTTACATCCATCTTTTATTTTTGAGCTTATACTTTGAGGAGAAAGTAATGTTTAAGTATGGGGTGGGGGTAACAACTTATTATGCTTATTGTTTAAGAATTGTTTTTGGTGGTATTGTTTTTTGTTTTATTGAGTCATAAAATGTCTAAAAATCTAGAAAATTTTTAAAATTTTGCATGTTCTAGTTGAGTTTTTAGGACATATATCACCCTTATGTGTTTTGAACGAAATATGTCACTAAAGCCTAGACAATACTTTATGATGCAAAAATGGATCGTGTTAGATATATTGCAAATTATTTGCCTAGGACATGAAATGCCTTACTTAGTTTGAGAAAGTTGGAGAGTCACCAAAGAGAGGTAACTTTGATGTTGTTTTTGACATTTGTGATGATAATATGATGGTGGACTTTATTTTTCCAATATGAGCCTATATTTCCCATCCTACCTATATTATTTTTCACACAAACGAACCCATCTAAGCCTTATATCTTTTTTGTTAGCTCCACTAAATTGTCTTTGTCTATTTTTAGCCTTTTCTACCCAACCGGGGATTTAGGATGAAAATGGATGAAATTTTTAGAGAAGTTATGGTTTCTTTATGTTGTGGAAATTATATTGAAGTTTGATGGCAGGTTGGAAACGATTATTTATGGAAAATTTAATGAGTGAAAGAAAATTCGGTCACTAAGGAGTAAAATGATCAACCTTGCTTGCTTGAGATGTTAGTTTGAGCAAGACAGGACAACAAGGTGAGGAGTCTGAAGCACTAAGTATCTGGGGCCATTCATGACACCTATGTTTGCGACTCACGAGAAGGCAGTGCCGAGGTTAGAGAGGTAAAAGTAAATAGTTAAAAAGCAAAGAGCAAAGAGTGTAAGGTGAGGAAAATGAAAGGAAGAAGGAATGTGGTAAAAAGTTGTTGGAAAGTACTCCATTTCCCGGATCATTAGCATCACATGGCCAAAATTATCCCATCTTAATGCTTATTACCCTCAATTCCTCTATGTGCCTACAAAGCCCGCTTTATTATTGTTGCAATTATCTTTGAAAATTGTGCTTTTATTTAACTCTCCTCTTGTGTGAAAGGTTGGAAGGAAAAGTATTGGTTGATGTCAAAGTACCATTGAGAGGATGGAATCAAGCTGTTACTGGTAATATAAAAAAAAGTTCTATGATGTTGAGAGTGTTTTTATACACTATAGATGTTATTGTTATAATGAAAGAACAATTATCAAATTTTCTTTTCTATCTTTCTCATTATTTTTTTATACAGGTTTACCCTAGTCTAATATTGTGGATGCTTTTTAGTTGAGTTTCCTTCTAATATTGATATATAGTTACGAAATATGTATCCTTGGTATGTGAATTCATTGTTAACGTTTTGTAGTCCATCAATACATTGAGTGTGTGGAACTATGTCCCAGGGTAAAGACATCACTTCTATATTAATAGATAATCGAAATATAAAAATGTTCATATACTTATTTTTGCAAGGCTTATTGAATTAAAGCCAAAGTAAAAAAAAGAGTAACAAATAATTGGGGGAGCATGTGAGAAGAAACTCAACATCTGCCGCCAGTGCAAACACATTCATATTGAGGGTGTAATGGATCACCACCAGGCTTTTCGAGGCATTGATCGAAAGCTTGTTGATATTGTTGGTAGCATATCTGTCTACAATTTGCTAACACACAGTTGTTCGGATCCACCACACACACCGCATTGGTCCCCTTAACCCATTCTGTAACTGCTCCAACAACAACAATGAGACCAAAACCAAATTACAAGGAGAGAGTTTGGACAATAACCATTAGAGATTAAGAAATAATCATCATAGTAATCCTTTAATAAAAATAAATTTCACATAATTTAGCATGTAAATCACCTGTAAGAGCAAACACAAAGACGAGGATAAGAGTAGTATAAGAAAACTTTGCCATAGATACTCTGTGTATTTTTAGATAATAGCTTGCTAGAATAGGATGTGCATAAACTTTGCGACTAATCCATGCTATTTATATTGATTGTGTATCTTCATTAACATTTATTCAGGAGGTTTTATTACAATACCAAATCATCTTGAGTAGTATGTTGTGATTTAATACAATTTTTATAATATTAATTACCATAAAAAACAACTTTAATATGTTAGATGAATGAAGATTTTTACAATTTCTTATTCACTGTATATTAGAAGAATATTTACACTTTATTTTGGTAGTGACTTCAATGCGAATTGTTCATTTTATTATTTTCTGATACTAGTTTTGGTGGTGAATTTTGTTTGTTCCCTTTTCTAGTTAAACTTAGTAGGATTGGTAGTGTGTAATTTATACTTTGTACTTTGTTTTTTCCAAGTTGATACTATATTTTGTTGTTGATTTGATTGTGGACATATTGGAACATGTGACATAAATTAAAATAATTAATCATATTGTTCAATTATTGTTCAAATAATTAAAATTAGTCATATTTTTCAAATTTATTAGCACAAATATAAATATCCGGGTTACGTTTCAAAGGTTGAATACCTTCGTTCGGATCTTGTAATCCAAGTACGGGTCGAGGTTTCAAACCCCAAAAGTTAGTCTTTGGAAAGGGGATTTCAAACCCCAAAATGCGCGAAGGGCCGTTGAGTACCCAGAACCTGTCCTATTTGACTAAATCTCTCAAAATCGTTTCAAGTTCAAGGCATATAAAAACGAAAATCAGAGTACAAATTACCACGGCATAGCCGGGCAAAACCAAATAAACGAGTGTGAAATGTCCAAGTATATTAAGTCGGGTGGAAGTCAGTCTCTCGGTCGATAGTGCGCCAAAAGAATAAACCCGCCATTGAGCAGAGAACAATATATAATCTGCAATCATGCCTAAAAAAATAATACGGGGCATGGGATCAGACTGAGGCCCACACACGTGACTAGGTCCCACTATAGGCACACATATACGCTATACCTAAATAAAGATGCTTCTAATGCAAGACGAAATTTAAACACACAAGACATGCTAACAAATATAGATAAAATGACAGAAATGCAGTAAATGGGTCCACACAAAATGCCAAGTGGAATGTCCCGACTCTCGCTCATGGGACCCTCGCCTCAATCGAGGCGAGGCATATGTAACGCAACATCCGTACCTAACATCGAGGTCGGAGTACACATGATCTATGTAATGCACCGTCCACACCTAACATCGAGGTCGGAGTACATAGTTTCTATGTAACGCATCGTCCATACTTGACATCGAGGTCATAGTACATAGGGTGAGTGGGGTTTACGTAACACAACTTCCGTACCTAACATTGAGTTCGGAGTACATAGCATCGATGTAATGCATCATCCGTACCTAACATCAAGGTCGGAGTACATAGGTATGAATGAGATCGAGTTATGCCCTCACCGACTCTATTAGGACAACCCGATAGTAAAGACTCTACAACTCACATATCACGACCGTTCTCTTTTCAAACGCATAAAGTAAACAGATGCTCATTCAATTAGTTCAACCTAAACAGGATACTACATGATCATGCTTTTATGCACATGCAACACCTAGTATATCATGTGACTACATGCATGCGAGAATTAATATGGGTAAGCTCCCGAAGGAACTTACCTGGAGGTGCAGAACAACAAAGGCAATAACCAGTATAAGCAAGCCAAATCACGTCATAGATCACCTAATAGTTTAATAAACAACAGATATAAGTCTAAAGCACAAAGGGACCCATTACCGCTACATAAAACTAAGTAAGGAAAAGAAATCATTATCTTTATTAAGCTATCTCATCACATGGTCTCATCTCATCTCATATTCAGTATCAACATCATCATCTCAATTCATTATTTTTCTCAACTCATCTCAGATCAGTTCATCTTATCTCATCGAACATCATATCGCATATATCATCTCATATATCTCTCCTCCACCATCTCATCGTGTTTTATTCGTTATCCTATCATATATCATCATTTAGTAATCATGTTTCATCACCTCATATCATCGATTCATACTTTAATCATCATACAACATATCCTAACATGTAATAGCGTATCATGATTCATAACATATCCCATATTCCATCATTCTAATATTGTCATGCTTGCACTCATCAATTTAAGAATTCACATATTTCATGCTTTCGTAATTAGTAATACATCTCAATAAATCACGCTTCTCAATCATCAATTTAAGACCTCAGCATAAATCATTCTTTAACACATATTCATATCATAACATATTATAACATACTTTCATAATACAACATATCATAACCTCGTAATCATCATATAACTCATCATAACAATATCAACATATCATAGAAATATCGACATATAATAATTTATATTCACACAAGTTATTCCAAGTAAGAATTTCCCAAGTTTCCTTTAAACCTCAAGTTAGAGGAAATTATTATTCAAATAATTTTTCTTAAATTATACTCCAGCCAAAAATCCATTTATAAAGTATACCCTTTAATCAACTTATCATCTTATTTTATTAAAACAAATCCGACAAATGTTAGGTCATTTCTAAAAATCATTCTTTTAACTTTATTAATTTCATTTCCATCCTTTAAAACCTTTTCCAATAATATATTTTAAATCTCAACAATTTTAGAGTCAAAATATTATAATATAATAATCTATTTATTAAAATTTTGACATTTAATATATATATATATATATATATATATATAAAAGCATAAGCCTCAACACTTGATATACATTTATATAACATATTTTCTCATCAAAATCTGGCCCAAGACTCAGAATAGGCCCAAGGCTAAATTTAAAATCGGGTGAAGCCCAAGGAAAACCCAAACCCATAGTTGAAATCTGATTTTGTTTTAAATAGGACCAAAATGAATCGGTTTGAGTTAAACAAGGCCATGAACCGGACCAAGGCAGAAAAAGGAAAACAGAACCCGACCCATTGCTACTGTTCATCATCCTAAATCTCCATGCGCCCGCTCCCCTGGATCTCGCTCTCGATTCTCTCTTTCTCTCTCCCAGGCTCACTTTCTCCCTCTCGTCCTCACATCATTCAGAACGAAGAAACAGGAATCGAAGCTAAGGAAAAGGAGGGAAGTTCGAGTGCTCACCACGAGGATTCCGAGGTGGTTGGGCTTTGATTTTGGAGATCCTTCGAGCTCGTCGGAGACTTGGGGAAGCTTGTCAGGCCCTGGATCGAAGAGATGAATCATAAAGGTGAAGCTTTGCTTTGTTTTCGAGTGGGAAAGGAGGAAGGGCCTTACCGGTGGTTTGGATCGGGAAAACAGAGCGAGGAGGGAGGGAGGTGCTCCGCGGCGATGGCTCCTGGGCTCACTCATACTTGGCCTCGGGCTTCGTTAGACGTTGGTCTTTGAGGAGGAGGAGAAGGAGGAGCTCAAACATGAATGGAAGGGAGGAGGAGTGTGGTGGTCCTCGGCAGGCCGTCCCGATGTTTACCATGGCCCGGTGCGGTAATTAGAATTAGACCCTATTATATTTATTTTGTTTTATGTTTTGTGTGGTCATAATTAATTAGATGTATGTATTATAATATGTGCATGAATGATATCATTAAAAAAATTGAACAATTTATCTTACATTTACATGAAAATCATGTGTTAAATGTTAAAATTATTCATAAATTAGGAAATTGAAAAATGGCACATAATTATATATACTTTTTAAAAGACACTCATACATCCTCCTATACTTAAAAATACTAAATTTATATTTTATTTATAAAAGAACATATCTTTTTACAATAAATTAAACTAGCCATATAAATAAGGAGACAATCCACATTATTATAAATATTTTTAATATTATTATAAAAATAAAAAAAACATAATTCCACATTATTATAAATATTTTTAAAATTTTAATATTATTATAAAATTAAAGAATACATAATTCCACATTATTATAAATATTTTTAATATTATTATAAAACTAAAGAATACATATTTACATAAATAAATATAACTGAAAGTGGTAGAGAGACTAAATGTTAAGATGGGTCCATTGAGAATAAAAACTAAAGGAAAAGAGGAAGACTTAGAAAAATTATTGAGAATAAAAACAAAAGGAAAAGAGGAAGACTTAGAAAAATTAGATAATTAAAAGGTAAAAAAATATTGAATGTGGGATTCGAACCAGGCCCAAAAGGGCAACAGGGTGACAATTCAACCAGTAGGCCGCTTGCAATTTCTTGCAATTTGGAAAGGTTTACATCTATATAATGTGAAAATATATATTAGGCCCCCAAACAAAATCGGGCCCTGTGCAGTTGGACCTCTTGAACCGCCCTTAAATCGGGCCTGCACTCCTCGGCGAATCCCTAGGAAACAAAGGTGAAAGGAGGAGACGGTGGAGCTGGCTGCAGAGTAGGAGGGGGCACTGTGGTGCTCGATGAATGAACAGGGAGTTAGAGGATGGATGACAAGGTTGTGAAAGAAGGTGGCGGGGATGTGGTTATGGTGGCTGATGAAATAAGAGGTCGAAGGGGAGTTTTGTGAAGGTAGAAAGGGGAAAGGAAATGGAGTTGGAGCTGAAATGAAAAGAAGGGGAAGATAGGTGCAGAGAGGTGGAGTGGGGTGCTGCATACCGAAACCAGATGGGTTAGGGGATGGTTTGTCAACTTTCCAGAATTAGAGGGGAAATGGTGTGTAAGGAAGAGAAAGAAGTGGGAGCTGATAGATCAAAACAGGTCATGAAAAGAGGGAGAGAGAGAAGGGAAAAGAAGTGAAATAAAAGTGGTCCAATTCCTAACAAATTTCAAAATTCTCAAATAATCTCGAAATCTGCTTGCTTGATCCAAATCCGATGCTACCAAAAATTCAAATCGATACTTCAAGGCCAGACTAATTATCCCGATATGATTTCACCCACATTTTCAAAATTTCAAGTTGTAATAGCGAAAATGAAATACGTCAGAAAATCCATTCCAAAATGCCGGAACTTATTTCAAAAGATTTTAAGGTAAATCGCTCGAGGACGAAAATTTCAGAAATTCTCCGAATATCAAACTTTATCCATTATAAATTATTATTAAATGGAAAATATTATTTTAAAATCGTTCGGTCTTTACATCATCCACCTTTAAAAACAAGTCTCGTCCCCGAGACTAAAATCGTTTTCAAAATCGATCAAGCCTTTCTCAAAAAATGGACCCCCCACAAAATCATTCAAAATCCGGGTCAAACCATTTTCAAAACCTCGAATCCGAGAAAATCTTTCAAAACCTCAAGCCAATTCTTCCTATGTCAGTCAGTCAAGTTTCGGAATTCAGGGGGTGGAATCATCCACCTCTAAGGGCTAATCCCATATTCTCTTCCTAGATTCATCTTTCAAACTCGATTTCAACTATCAATCTCAAGATATCATCGTGCTCAATGACAATCATCTCAATTTATCTCAGAATCTCATATATCAAAATAATCAAGCCAAGCTATTAAGTTTCATCACGCTAACAAGCATATCAAGGGTGGTATCATACGAGTATCATGCAAGTAAGTCATCACTCATCAAGAGGCTCATCTTCAATCACATCATATCATCACATATTATCCACATAACTATCAATCATATAAGCACAACGGGATAGAGATAAACATCAAAGCACACATCTCAAAACAAAGCACTAGTGTGTACTCACCACTACAACTTGCTCCACGGTAACTTGCATAGTACACTTGAATGCATTGTTGGGCTAGAACAAAAGGCTCATAGTTGGTGTACCGTCTTCTCACATTAATCTCTTACAATCGGTATTGTGCATGGATGTTTATCCCTCTAATACTATGGTCATACCATAAACACTTGAATAACACAATCTTATTACATGGAAAACCGGTGAACTCAAATCCCAAATTTCTTCAATCATCCCGAAGAAATCTGATTCTGTTTCACCAATTGAAGCTTGTACACACACGCCACTATTCATGGTTACTTTGTCTTTACCACGTTCCAAGGTTTCATATTTGTAACCATTTATGTAGTATGCAAGCCATGGCATCACCTTCCTATTTGGTCCATAAGCTAGACTAAGTATGAGAGGATCAATAGTATGTTGGGGTGCTTTGAAAACCTACAAATTAATCAAATGTTGCATGTATATAAAACTATCTTTATTTCATTTTATAAAAATTATTGGAAAAATATCACATCATATTTGGGTATAAAGACGTATTAATATTAACATAATCTTTAAACCATTGTAGAAATGTTTTGAAAGATCATCTGCACCACATTCTTCTGTAAATAGCTTGCATACATATGAACTTATATATAAATACTCAATTTAAGCTCAAAATCATATGAATGCATGTATTTTTGTATTTATAGACTTACTTGACATATGATTCAACCTCTGGACAATTAAGCAAGATTTATGTATATCACACATGCAACTCTTTCTCATCATTCATCCATAAAATATTTTCCTTACCACTTGAGTAACCTGGATGATTAAATATCGAAATTTTGAGAATAGTCATCATCAATTCTATCATCTTTGTTCCTGATTAGCCTCTTTCTCTTGTATGGATCTTGAGGATCTAGATAATGCTTGGTGAAATTCGTTGTCTTCTCTCGCTTATATTCCTCCACTATGCTTCCCTCTACACTTTTCATATTTGAATTCCTCAAATTCTCTTTCAACATGAACATGAATATTTCAAATGGATACATCCACCGATAATGGATAAGACCTACCAATTTAGCCTCATATGCTAAATGCACTATGACATGCTCCATGCAATCGAAGAAAGATGGTGGAAAGATTCTTGCCAACTGACACAATATGAGAGGTGCATCACATTGTAAAACCTCAATACGACGCTTCTCTAGTGTGGATGAACATAAAGATTGAAAAAGCAAGCTCAACTTTGTCAATGACCCCCATATGCCTAAAGAAAGAAGCTCCTTGAATGCTATTGGGATGAGTCTTTACATGAATACATGACAATCATGACTCTTCATCCTAACTAGCCTTCCCATCCAAATGAACACATCGACCAATGTTAGAGGCATGGCCATCTGGGAATCTCAAACCCTTCAGTCAGTTCAGTAACTTTGTCTTCTTTTCTCTACTTAAGTTGTACACCGCTTTTGGTTTAAAACCCTTATGACCGTTCTTTACTTCAAGCTCTGGCTGCTTATAATATTCTCGAAGGTCCTTCATTGCATTCAAATTGTCCTTTGTCTTCCCTGTGACATCCATGACAATGTTAAATACATTGTCAAAGACATTTTTCTCAATATGCATGACATCAAGATTATGACGGAGAAGAAGATGTCTCCAATAAGGAAGAGTCCATAAAATACTATGCTTTGTGAATGTGTGAGTACTATTGTAACCATCTGGATACTGTTTAGGAGATTCAACAACAGTCGGCATGTGTTGAACCTGCTCCCATATCTGGTGGTCGGACAAATACGGAGGAGGAGCTCCAGTCTCAACACGCCCTTTGTAAAAGTTATTCCGATCCTTCCTGAATGGATGGTCTGTTGGCAAGAAGCATATGTGGCAGTCAAACCATGAAGCGTTTCATCCATGTTCTAATCGAAAGGCTTGTGCGTGCTCCATACAATGAGCACGTGTAAATTCTCTAGCAGTACTCCACCCAGACAACATCCCATATGCTGAGAAGTCATTCACTGTCCATAAAAGAGCAGCACGCATCCTAAAAATTTCCTTTGCATAGGCATCATATGTTAGGACACCCTGATTCCACAACAATAGGAGCTCATCAATCAAAGGTTGCAAGTAAATATCTATTATTAGCCTTTTTGGATTTTTCGGACCTAGAATAATGGTGCTCAGAACAAATAGGCAGATTTCATGCACATGCTCGACGGTAGGTTGTATGGAGTAATAATTACTAGCCATGATGAGTATTATTGGCCACTCATACCAAAAGGAGAAAATCCATCTAAACATAAACCTAACCTTACATTTTAATCCTCTGATGCAAAATTTGGAAATGTATTGTCTAAATGTTTCCAAGCCTCTACATCCAAAGGTTGGCAAATGACCTTCTTCAGTTTCGTGCTTAGCATGCCAACGCATGTGTGGGGTTATGTCCTCTATTGCATATAATCATTGCAGGCATGGGATCAAGGGCAAATATCTAAGCACTTTTTTAGGAATATATTTCCCTTTCCTAATCTTATGTTGCTTGTACTTTGGACTATTGCATAACTTACAATGTGTAGCATTACGATCCTCCTTCCAAAGTAGCATGCATCCTTCGAGACATACATGTATCTTCTCCAATGGAAAGACCAAATCTGCAACCAACTTCCCACTCTCATAGTAGCTCACAGGAAGGCTATGGTTTGATGGTAAGAGTCTACCCACTTCATGCATAAGTCTATCATATCTGGCTTGTGGCAAGTTATAATTATCTTTAAACGACAAAAAATTGCTCACTGCAGACAATTGTGAAACACCACAACCAGGATAAATAGGATCTTCTGTTGCCTTTAACACATCGAAAAATCTATCAGATAAATACGAAGTGCTATCATTAGTAAGACCAAAAGTCGCCGTTTGATATGGAATCTCTTCGGCAAGCTCTGTTGTGCTTTCCAACCCCTCTCCCTAACTATTGATATCATTAGCAGGGTCATCTGAAGTACCAACATCGAATCATTGAGGAGGAACAAAACTAGGCACAGTTGCATCAAATACCATTCTCTAACAAGGATTCAAATTATCAAATATATCCATTCCTACTCCAAAGAAGCTCAAATCATCTATGTCGAATCTAGGCTGATCTTGAGTTAAGGGAGTTTTAATCAAGGGTGATTCTCCATGTGAAATCCATCGATAATAATTATCAATAAAACCTTTTTTCAAAAGATGAACACGTACGATTTCAACATCTTTAAATTTCCCATTCTTACATATCACGCAAGGACACATGTTCTTCTCTTTATCCATATATTGGTCTTGTGATTTTGCGAAATTGATGAATTCTTCAACTCCATTGAGAAATTCCTCATTCCAACCACCTCCATCGGGTAAATGCCTTATGTACATCCAATCACGATTGCCCATCTACAAATATTAGCAATGACATTATATTACAAAGGGAACAAAATTTGAAGAAATAATTAATAAGGAGGAGAGCGAGCTTAAAATGTCTTCTCACACTCACTTCCTTCACCATCGAATTCTTGAAAGCGTACTCGAGCTCACCCACTGTCATCCTGTCAGATGAGAAAAAGTCCTTCACAACCTTCTTATCCTCTGCCATGTCCGCTTCCCGGGGTCGACCACAACCTAGCCCAATGACTAGTGCAAACTCCTTCATCGAGAAGCGACGGAGATGTCCTTGCATCATGTACCACGTATCCCATTTCTTTTCCGTGACAAGCTGGCGTTGTAAAGCATAGTGCACTAGTAGTGAGGAAAATTTTACACGGTTTGCCACATGGACAATTGAAACCCATTTGTTTGTCACCCTATTTATGTTTCAAACAAACAAATTGAAGATGAAATCAATAGCTGGTACAGAAACAATTCCAAACCTCTGTCACCTAATTTGAAACCCATGTCACCCTATGTTTCAAACAAACAAATTCCAAATCAAACACGGCCAAATCCTCAATCCTTCTTCTTCAATCGCCCATCCAAAATATCCCCATATCCCAATTTCCTCTATCACCATTTCCCCCTTTTCAGCTTCTCCAAAAGCAAAATCAAAACCCCTGTCACCCGTTTTGAAACCCATATCACCCTATTTCTCTGTGAAACCATCAACTTCCAAATCAAACAACGCCAAACCCTCAATCCTTATTCTTCAATCCAATCGCCCACCAAAACATTATCATATCCCAATTTCGAATCCCACCATTTCCACTCTCGTCGGTCTTCCCAAACCCTAACCACCGATTTTCCCCACCCATACCAAAAAACGACCCTCCTCACTCTTCAATCACATTCATCGTTGCCACAACTGGACAACCCATCATTCAACCCACCATTACCACCCTATAGCAACTCGTTCACCCACACACACTTCCTACCCAACAGTAGCAGAAAAGAGAGAAAAGGAAGGAAGATTTTCAGGAGATGGAGAGAGGAGCGTACTTCTCTACCATGACGACAGCAAAATCTTTCCGACCTCTCTCTCTTTTGATTTCGCCGATGCTCTTCAAGGGTCTCCACCGGTTGCTCTTCAAGCGTTTGTAACAGAGAGTACAATGCCCCATTTGGAAACTGCCCCTTTTGATCAGTTTGCTTATGAGAGAGATGATTTGATTTGACTGACATTTAATGTCATTATATTTTTTTTGATTTTTTTTCCTTCCCGCCGTCACCTTTTTCCTCCCCATTAAATGCCCCTCCCTTTTTCCTTTTTTTTTGGGGTCAGTTACTCCCTAAAACCGGTTGTATTTACCGGTCATTTCGTGCAATTTTTTTGCATTTCATGTTAGTTTTGCAAGTTTTCAGAGATTATGGTTAGTTTTACAAAGTTCACAATTTTTTGGATTTAGTTAACTCTATTCTCTCAAAATTATTATATAAAAAATATCCGTATAACTATACGGACACTAATGCAGTATATAGTAAAATAAATGGGTGCAAAATATGGATAATTCAATGGTGGTCATCTACCACAAAAGTCGCCACTCACCAGTGCAGTCAGGCTCTTGGATTGATTTACAGAGCATCCCATCCGATCCCCGTCCCATACGGCACACGGGACTTGAAAAGAACAGGAGATAACGTGAAGGGCAATTTCGTAATCTCGTCTCCGCAACGAGGAAGTGGAACCGTTCAACCCTCGGGTAGGATCCCACCAAGCCACCACCGCAAAAGGACATAAGCGTCAATTTTCCACCTTGTTCGTCAACCAAAGGATACAGAAAGTGACAGAGCCGCGTCGCAACTCGCCACTGAACAGAAAAAAAGGGAGGTTTAGTTAACATTCCCATCTCCCCCCCACCCACTCTCTCTCCCTCTCTATCGTCATCTTCCATTGAAAACCTGCAGGAGAAACAGCGAGAGGCAACACGAACTACAGCAACTCCGGTGTTTAGTTTTTTAATATTATCGTATCCATGTATTGACTTGCGAATTTAAAGCTGAGCAGGTACGTGTGGTTAATTAATGCTTTTCTATTTTTCTCCAATCCAATCAGAGGTGGAATCACTGAGATTCGTCCTGATTTTTCAAATTTCTTTGAATTAATTGTTTTGAAATTTCATCCCTTCCTCATTAAATCAGTGCGATGACCTTGTTTTCGGTTTTTTTTGAAATTGCAGTACATAGGACGACAAAGAAGGTGGCGATTGGTTCAACTACTTCACATCGGCTTCCAATTTCTCCAGAATTCATCTTATGTCATTTTTAGTTCCTTGCTATGGTGGTGATCAATCAGGAGTTGGTTTTGGCGTTTATAGTTGCGAATTTCATTTCGGTAGCATTAGGAGCCGGTAATTTCACTTTCTGCAATCAGACATGTGGAAACAAGAGCGTAAGCTATCCATTTGGATTCTCTGAGGGCTGTGACATCCGGCTCAACTGTAGCATGAGCGGCACGTTTGAGATAGCCGGATTCCAAGTCCACAACCTAACCTCCGACAACATAATCATCCATATCCCGCCCAATTGCAACCGGAAAGTTGATCAAATGAAGAGATTGTTCAGCCGAAACTACGCAGTGTCGAAGCAAAACGCGCTTCTGTTGCAGAATTGTTCATCATCGCAAAACAGTTGCACGATTCCGACTGCTTTGCTCGAGAGTCGTTTCAAATGGCAGGGAGTCCAGGGATGTAACCATCCTCCGCATTATGGAAATGTGAGCTGCTATCTGCCTACCGCCAATGGGATTGGGATGTTAAGCTATGATAATATCACAAGTGCTCACTGTGAATTGTTGGTTTCTTCTACTGTCATGAATTCCGGTAGCGATGATTTGGATATTTCGCTCGAGTTTCAGACGATTCAACTTGATTGGTGGCTGCCTGGAGCCTGCAATTGTTCTGCCAATTCCGATTGTAAACGCGTTACGGTAAAAAATGGCTCGTCGGGGTATCGGTGCTCATGCCAAGATGGTTTCACAGGTGACGGATTTGAGCAAGGTTTTGGTTGCCATAGAGGTATACTCTAAGATTCCTTAATTTTTACCATCATTAATATTTTGTTAGAATTAAAAGAAATTTATCTTCCAATTTGGATGATCACTTAGAACAGAAGCATATCTATGTTGCATTGCTTGACCAATTTGTGATTAGTTAGTATTTACTTCAAAATTAAGGTTGGAGATGAAGAGGATATGTTAATTGCTAAGTCAAAATTGGAATAATTTGCACTACTTTTGAAGTATACAGATCCAAGATTAGATCTCTTGAGTGGGGGGGGGGGGGGGGGCATGGGGGTTTTATTTTTGGTTAAACAGATTGAGATGTTCAATGGAGTAAAAATTAATAGGCAAAGGACGTGCAATTGTTGCAAAATCAAACCTCATAGGCTGAGATTTATGGGAGTTGGCATTTTAGAGGAGTAAGGTAAGAAGTCCATGGTCAAATTGATTGTTCGTGGGGGGTGGGCACATGTTTTTGGACTGGATCAGATTCAATGAAGAAAAGTCAGCACAGCGAAAAGATTGAATTTTAATTTGTAGCTAGGAAGCTGCTGGGATCACATGTATCTTGCTGATGCTCCATTATTTTAATAAAATGGAAGGAACAAATCTTGGAATCAGACAGAAGATCAAGGTTGTTCATAAGATGGTTATTCATTTTTAAAAGAAGAGAACGGATAAACTTATGGGTGGGGAGTGAGAACAGGAGGAAGCTGCAATTGTATTTAGAAGGCCTTTTTTTATATAAAAAAAATATTGTATTTCATCCCTTTGAAAAAGACGGAGACAACTTATCTTTAGGACAATGCTTTTACTTTCACTTTCTTTTGAATTAAAAGGACGTTTTGTTAATGGAGATACATTATTCACCATGTAGTTTTCATTGGGTGTCCAAACTGTTGGTTACATTCGTTAACACTTTTTAGTGGGATCATGGACTACGATATTTAGGACATTTTGTTCAATATGATGAGGTTTCAGGTTCAATTATTCCGAAAGGTGTCAAGAGTCTTTGTGTAATTAGGAATACCCAAACCCAAGTCTGTAGACTGTAGATCTTTATTCTACTAAATGAAATTGATCAAGTTTCCTATATTGGTTGTACACTTACAGTCTATGTAGAACATGTTACAGTCTATGTAGAACATGTTTTGAGTTTAAAATCTGGTATTCTGGCTTATGTTTCTGCAGTGCTCAATGGAAATGAAGAGTCTAACACTCGTAACACAATAAGCCTCGCAGATGTCATATGTGTATATATATATATCTGCCTGCTGAGGCGATGTTGTCTCTATCGCCTCATCAAGCAGAATGTGTATATAGATATATGACATCTGCCTGCTGATTTTAGCTAATGTAAGACTAACTCCAATGGTTGTGTGTAAATGTATATATGTGTATTTTTTAGACATTTTTTAGCTCCATTGGTTGCTTTTGGGGTGTGCAAATGTGCACATTTGAGCATGTAATGTGCAAATTTGAGCACATCACCTCCCTCATGTGCAAAAACTTTTTCAAAAAACAAGACAATTTTATTGGTGTATTTTTTATGATTTTTGTTTTCTTTTTTTGTTTTAAATTAATTGTATTTGAATGGTGTGTAAAAAAATACACATTTGACCATTGGAGCAAAATACCAAAAAGTAAGGTGCATTTTTACACATCTTGTGCAAATGTATACATTATGAGCAAAACCATTGTGGATAGTCTAATTATTTATGTTTCCTGAAAGCATTTTTACAGTATGGGAACCTATGAAATTTCTTTGCCATTGTTAGTATTAGCTGTGAACAATCTAGCTTTTGAATTTTCATTTTTGTAAAGAAAGTAAAAGTTGAAGAAACACTTGGCAATGGCATGGTGATGGTGATCTAGCTTGATGCTTTTTGTTCCTGCTACTTTATCCAATTCATTCTTCCTTTGATTTTTCATTTTTTGAAAACTTTGGCCAGCCTGGGACGCCGGACGAATAAACAAAACGACAATCGCTGTTCTCATTGGAGGTACTTTTTTTTTCCTCTCTCTTTGAGATATACTGCACATTTATGCGTTTGGAATCTATACATTTCTTGGATGGGTTGGAATTCCATCATTGGAACTCGACCTTCATATTTCCAGCTTTCCTAACATGGCTGGACCATCAAATCCAGGGATCATTGCTGGAGCTTCTGCTGTGGGACTTTTGGTTCTTATTTGTTATTTTGTGCGCCGCCATTCAGTTACTTTGAGAAGTCGGAGGAGTGCAAAGCGTTTCCTCTGTGAAGCTGGGGGTAACCCTAGTGTACTTCACTACCCTTACAAGGAAATAGAACGTGCTACTTGTGGATTTTCCGAGCAGAAAAGGCTGGGAACTGGAGCCTATGGAACGGTTTATGAAGGACGGCTCAATAATGACGAGTGCGTAGCCATAAAAAAGATCAAAAACCATGGAACTGAAAGTATAGATCAAGTGATGAATGAGATCAAGCTGATTTCCTCCGTTAGCCATCCTAATTTAGTCCGCCTCATCGGTTTTTGTATAGAGAATGGCGAGCAGGTTCTTGTGTATGAGTTCATGGCAAACGGAACTCTGTCGCAGCACCTACAAAAAGAGAAGGGTAAGGTCCTCCCATGGACTGTCCGGCTCACCATAGCAACAGAGACTGCTCAGGCCATTGCCTATCTCCACTCCTCCATGAACCCTCCGATCTACCACAGGGACATCAAATCGAGCAACATACTCTTGGACTACAACTACAAGTCAAAGGTAGCGGATTTTGGTCTCTCTAGGCTTGGCATGACAGAGTCATCGCATATCTCAACCGCTCCACAGGGGACCCCTGGCTATGTCGACCCTCAATACCATCAAAATTACCATCTCTCCGACAAGAGTGACGTCTACAGCTTTGGTGTTGTTCTTATGGAGATCATAACAGCAATGAAAGTGGTCGACTTCTCCAGGCCACACACAGAGATTAACTTAGCAGCCCTTGCAATCGACAGGATCGGGAAAGGCCGTCTTGACGACCTTATCGACCCTTCCCTAGAGCAGCACAGGGACGCATGGACACTAACTTCCATTCACAAGGTAGCGGAATTAGCATTCCGATGCCTCGCGTATCACAGAGACATGAGGCCTTCTATGACCGAAGTAGCCGAGGAGCTAGAGCACATCCGGCTCAGTGGATGGGCCACCTCAGACGAGACCGGCTCAGCAGCTTCCTGTTGCTCGTCGCCTTTCAACACAAGTGAGATGTCGCTAAGCAGTGTATCACTCAAGAAGGGACCTGCAAGCCGGAGATTGATCGTCCCGGTCAAAGAAGTCGAACGTCTAGCCTCCTTGGAGGAAGTTAAAGACGGTTCACCTGTTTCAGTTCAAGATCCTTGGTTGAGTGCTAACAGCTCACCTTCGGAACGAAGCTTGCTGGGAAATGTCATCCGTTAAAACCAAACACATAGTATCCCTAAAGTTGCTTAGCTTGAGTTCCATGATGTGTATCCGCCAAATTTCCTTATACTTTATATACTAAGCTTGTTTTCATAGAAGCATGCATACACATATATGCATATAACTCATATATTCATAGTATCCCTAAAGTTGGTGATCTCTCTACAAGTGTATTATACTCATCTGCTAATGAAAACTTGTCGTTTACTATTCATGTATGATTTTTTTATAATGATAAAAACTTGATTTTTTTATAATGATAAAAACTATACTCTCTGTTAATTAAAACTTGTCGTTTACTATTCATGCACGTTTTTTTATAATGATAAAAACTATATGAAATATTGATTTTTTTTTAAATTTTTTTTTATAAATTCTACCAAGTATGAAATTATTAAAAAAAATATATTAAAAAAGTTAATATTTTATATAGTTTTTAACATCTCAAAAAGCGTGCGTGAATAGTAAAACGTCAAGTTTTAATTAACGGAGTTTAAATTTGTTTTTATAATAATAAGTATGAAATTATTTAAAAAAAATTAATATTTTATATAGTTATTAGCTTTTTTTAATCAACGGAGGGAGTAAAACGTGAAGTTTTAATTAATAGAGGAAGTATAAATTATCTGTCAAATGTGTGGCATATCAACACAATCATTAGCATCAAACATGATAATCATAAATGATTTTTGATTTGAACTGCATTTATCATCCACACAAAAGGTAGAGATACAAATACAATTTCATCCTGAGAAGAAATTAAACAGAGAAATTCTGGCAGCTTCTATTCTAGCTCTCAGATCCAAGAATCCCATTTACGATGGAAGTGGCAACAACAACCCCCAAGACCTCCGCTCCAACGACAGCTCCGGCTTGCACCGCCGCGTCGACAGTGAGGGCGGCCGTCTCGACCTCGATCTCCGCCGTCTCAATCTGCTTCTCGGCAGCCTCCAGCCCCTTTTCGGCCGCCTCGATGCCTTCCTTTACGACTTCCTCGGCGGCCTCCTCCGCCTTTTGTATCTTCTTTCTCAGGCCAAACAGGGGAATTGTGTCGGGCCTCTCCGCCGCCGCCGCCGGCAGCTCGATGGCCTTGAGGGCCGTTGAAGCCGTCAGCAGGAAGAGGCAGTGCCTCCTGCCGCCGTTGGGGATGGTTGATGCACTCGGTGGGGAGCGGGTGGAGGGCAGGGCGTTGGGAGCGCGGCAGATGGGGCGCGGGAGAGTTGGGGACGAGGCCATGACGGCAGCCATTGATGGGTGTGTTGGCTGTTGGCTGTTGGCTCTAATCCGAATGCGTAGTAATTGTGTGGTGTCAACTCTCTGCGCTTTTCATCCTTTTATGTCGTCTTTTTTTTAGGAGAAATTGCAGCAAACCACCTTTTTAAATGCACTAGTTGGCACAATACCACCCACTAATTCAAAATTGCATAAAACCACCCTTAAAAGCAACACGTTAGCCAAAATACCACTCATCCCACCATTTTTTGTTCAATTTAACAATTATAAAATTATCATTTTACCCTTTTATCATCAATATTCTAATAAATAAATTTGTGTCGCATGCCATTTTTTCGGACCAAATTTAAAAACTGTCTACGGATTTATTTTATTGGTAAAAAGTCCACCTACCAAACCATAATCTCATATCCCTTCATCCAGGCCCCCGCTCCTCTCCTACTTCCTTTTCCACTGATTCTTCGCCCGCTAATCCAGATCTCGAAGGCAACAGAGCAATCGAGACAGAGAGAGGAATCTAGATCGCGAGGGAGGAGTCTAGAGCTTGATTCGGATCTGTGGGGGAGAGATCGAGCAATCATCGACAGCCACCGACCTTCTCCTCATCAGCTACTCAACTTCTATGTGCTTCCTCAAGACGCTAGTCCCACCGCCACAGCCGCCTCTCTCTCACCCCGGGGCGTATGGAAGAAAAGCAGCAGCAGCCACAGGAGGAGCAAGCCCCACCATCCGACGGCGCTGTTGCAGTGGTCGACGGTGAAGTAGGCCAGGCTGTGGATGAGCCTTGGGTCGAAGGCGCTGTTGCAGTGGTCGACGGTGTTGTTGTTCGAAGCCGTTTTGCTTGCTCTCTACGCTTTCGAGACCAAATCGCGCGCCAGCAAGCCGCTTCTCATCTCAATTATGGATCTCTCTCAGGCGACTCTGTACAACAACCCTAGCCCTACCAGATACAGCAGCAGCAACAATTTTCCTCAAGTTCAGTCACAATCGCAGTTCTCATCGTCGTCCATCTCCTTTTCCGCTAATCTTCTTCTCCTTGCTCTTCGTGCTCTCTTCCCTCTTCGCACTCATCTCCTTTTCTGTTGCTGTTATCGTTGCCTTTTAAACGGATGTTCCTTTTCATCTCTTCTAGTAAATTTCAATTGTTGTTGTGTTGGGGATTTTGAATGTTGTAGTGCCTATTTGTGGTTTCCGGCAACTGGAAATTGAACTCGTTATTGCCTAATTGGGTTATTTTCTAGTTATGGATGGAGATTGTTCTTCCAATTGGACTGTGTATAGTGTAGGGACTGTGTATAGGGACTGGGGTTGGCTTCATGTGCAGCAAATTATTTTGAAGTCAATTTTTTCTCCACTGCAGCAAATTATTTTGCTAAAAAGGGTCTTAAAATCTCCATTTTCTATCCGAATGCTGATTTTGAAGCCCTTTCTACGAGTTTGTCATTGCAAAATGAAGCACTTGTGTGAGTTGTTGGATTGAAATGTAGTATCACTACAAATTTGAATATAAGTGTTATTAATTTGGCTTAAATCTCTTAATTTTTTGAAATTGTTGTTGCTGAAATTTCTTAATTTGTTGAAGTTGTTGTTGTAATTGCTGAAATTTGTGTGACCTTTTTCTCAATTTGCTGCAATTATTATTGTAATTGCTGGAATTGTTGTGGCCTTTTTGGAATTGTTGTTGTAATTGCTGAAATTACTGAAATTGTCGTTGTAATTGCTGAAATTAAGCAAAAATTCAAAATTCAGTGATTGAGCAACTCCGATTTTAGCAACTACGGTTTCAGCAATGTCGGCGTCAGCAACTTCGGTTTCAACAACTCCGGGGTCGAAGTGCTAACGCGAAAAAAAAAGCAACTTCGGTTTCAGCAACACGGTTTCAGCAACTCCGGTTTCAGGAATTCCGGTGTCCAACTGCTGACGCGAAAAAAGCAACTCTAGTTTCAGCAACATAGTTTCAACAACTCCGGTTTCAGCAACTTCGGTGTCAAAGTGCTGACGCGAAAATAAAAACAACTCCGGTTTCAGCAACACGGTTTCAACATTTCCAGTGTTGAAGTGCTGACGCGAAAAAAAATTGCTGAAACAGGAGGGGGCACAGGGGCGGACGTGGGTGGCACAGGGGAAAAGGGGCAAGGGAAGGGAGTGGACTTTTTGCTAATTTAGAAACATTGGTGGACAATTTACTAATAAAGGCCTTAAATATGGTCATTCTAGTAAATGTCTCTATTCTTATTCACGATCTCTTGACAAATCCCACCACTACCCTAGTGATCACTCCTCTTCTAATACTTTTTTTTTGGACGCGCGGTACCTTGAGGTAAGGGGTATTTCACGTGGTGTACCAAAATTTGACATATTTCGCCTGGTACCCCTAGTTTTTATTTTATTTCATTGCGTACCCCTAGGTTAAATCAGTTCCATTTGCAGTTAAAAAACTAAAGAAATTTAAATAAAACAAACTAAATGCACAGAACGCGCAACTTCGTTCGATAGGTCAATATCCAGAAGAAGACAGAGAGAGGATGGGAGGAGATCACCTCCAACGAGAGGAGGTCGACACTGATGAGAGGAGGCCGACGAGGGTGAAGTAGACCATGGTGAGGACAATGGGGGTAAGTCTTCTTCTCTTTGATGATGATTTTGGGAGTTAAGGCTTTTTTTCAAATTGGAAATTTTGGATTGGATTGCAATGGGAGGATGTTTGAATTATGTAGAATAAATTAAATCCGAAAATTGGTGCAAATTTGACCATCTCAACTAACCTAATCCGGACAAATTTTGAAAATTAACTATGTTTATCAAAAGAAGTACTATTGGAGGATCTAGTGTGACATCGTGGAAACCTAATCCATATAGCACATACAAATGCTCAAGATTAATTAAGCATTGAATCCAAGTACAATTTAGAATTGTTGACCAAAGTCAATCCTGAACAACCTTGAATCTTCCTCTTGTGGTACGTTTTTGTTTAGAGAATGGATTAGCAAGCTAGCACTTTCAGTTTATCAGCTTGGTTTCCTCTTTGTGATTAAAAAGGATTGTACACAAGAGTGAGTAAACTTGGAATGCCTTAAGTTCCTAACAACTCTAATTTTGTCTTTTCTCACAACTTCGATTTGCATTTCTTAAAATGTAGCACTTGATTGATTTGTATCTTGGTGGCAAGTTTAAAGTAGTTTTGCAACTTGACCATTTCATGTAATATTTGCAAGCCTATTAGCTCAAAAGGTAGAGAAATGTGTTAATACACATGAATGAGAGTTCAAATCCCTCATAGCTAGTTTTCAGTTTATCAGCTTGGTTTCCTCTTTGTGATTAAAAAGGATTGTACACAAGAGTGAGTAAACTTGGAATGCCTTAAGTTCCTAACAACTCTAATTTTGTCTTTTCTCACAACTTCGATTTGCATTTCTTAAAATGTAGCACTTGATTGATTTGTATCTTGGTGGCAAGTTTAAAGTAGTTTTGCAACTTGACCATTTCATGTAATATTTGCAAGCCTATTAGCTCAAAAGGTAGAGAAATGTGTTAATACACATGAATGAGAGTTCAAATCCCTCATAGCTAGTTTTCGATAAGTAACAAGAAGAAACGTTAATTCTTGATTCGAGTTATGAGACCTATGATTAATACATTGTGAAGCTCAATTCTTGATTCTAGTTACGAGGGTTCAAATCCCTCGGAAAGTTAACTATGTTTCCAAATTTTAAAGACAATGAAGCACTTGATGGCATAGTCATTAATCCTCCTCATTCCCCTCTACCCGGATGATTAACAATTTAGTTAGATAGTAGTGATTAACTCATGTAAAATACCAAATATGTTAAAGGCAAATCAATTTTTAAATTTACTTTGAATAAAAGTGTAGGCTTCATTTTCCCAAATTGAGTTACCCTATGTGGGATTTGAACCCGCGCGCATCTTAGTGCTTATGCACATTGCTCTACCATTTGAGCTAATAGACTTATATTTTTTAAGAAAATAGTTTTTAATAATAACAATACAAACTTTGAAAATAACAAACTTAGACCTAAACTAGGGATGCAGCACAAAACAGTAGATGGGCTCAACTTCAAGTTGAATTTTTTTTTATAGATGATTTTTCTTAACAGATGGGCACAACTGCTAGCAAAATGTTTTGATAGCTGGATTTTTTTCTCACATAAGAGCACAAGTTGAATTTGTTGATAGTTGAATTTTTCATAGTTGAATGTTTATGATATTTTTTTCACATAAGAGCACAAATGCAAGTAGAAGATTTTCATAGCTAAAGTTTCTTGTCCACACACTCAATTGTAAAAGGGGGATGCCAAGCATTTTCATATGACTATAATGGCAAAATGGCTAGTGATGCTCTCTCATGCAAAGTTACCAAAATTTGTCTAGAGCATGTTTTTCATATGTTAATCTACCTTCACAATAAGACTCACTTTTACAAGTCCCTTTTTGAAGTTTAAGGTAAAGCTCCTAACTATAAATTTCTGAAAAAAAGTTGGCTACTTATTTTACCCATTTATGAGGCCCTGCACCACTACAAGATTTTTGGTCATCACCTTATATATTCATTGGTTATAGCTCCAAACACAAAGGGTATATATGTCTCCATGTCCCTACTAATTGACTCTACAAAGCTCGTCATGTCATATTTGATGAATCCATCTTCTCTAACCCTACCTATGCCACTCCGACCCCTCTCTAAAGAATGGTCTTGCTGAAGTTGCTCACACTCTTCTTGCTCCAACAAACGACTCTCCCATGGCCCTCCTTGCCACCCTCGTCACAGCCGTCATCATTACCCATGTCTCCAATCACACTGATGCAACTTTAGTCAATCACCCCAAGCTCCATAAACAACCCTCCGACTCACTCATCAAGCTTGATCTCAGGATCCTTGAAGGGGGGAACTTGTGGCTCCAACATTACCAAATGACGATACTTCTTCTTCTCTTTATAACGTGCAATCTATGATCCCATCTTAATTTTGTGATGCTTCTAATAGTAGACACATGACATGATCACACCTCCCAGCTTCAAAAACCCCCCAACAAATGATTGACCAAGTAATTTATTCCAAGCCTCTAGACTACTTGAATAGCATAATGCTATGCAGGTTGAGTATAATGCCTATATATGCAATGGGACTTAGACTATTGTACCTCATTTTACTCATGCTAACATTGTCGGTTGTAAGTGGGTATATAAGATAATGCTTTGGGCTGATGATTCTGTTGAGCAATACAAAGTCAAACTTGTTACAAAAGGATCCAATCAATAGAAAAGGGTGGACTACTTTGACCTTTTTAGCCTAGTGGTCAAACCGACCACAATCAGAACATTTTGATTTCTCTAGCCTTGCAGAACTCATGGGGTCTTCGTCATGTTGATATTAATAATGTCTTTCTAAATGGGGATTTATCTTAGTAGGTTTATATGATATAGCCTTCGGGTTTTTATGGCTCATCTCGTCCTTAAGACGTGTGCTTGTAGTGGAAAGCTCTGTATGGGCTCAAGCCAGCTCGTAGGACATGGTTTACCAAATTACTTCTATTCCTCCATCATCCTTTTCGTCCTTAGAAGTTTGACATCTCTCTTTTTATCAGACGCCAAGCTCACTCTATCATATATATTCTGATTTAATTACTATGGTTTTGTGCTTGTAGAAGTGGATACGTTTATTATGCTCCTCAATCATCCTATCTCTTTGCGAGATTTAGGCAATCTTCTCTATTTCTTGGGCATTAAGATGACTCGTGCTCCCGACAAGATTGTTTTCTCTCCGTAGAAGTACATTCATAATCTTTTGATGTGGAGCAAAATGCGTGATGCTTTTGCCCAATCTCATCTTTTGTTGAAAGCCTCACACTTAGTTCGATAAGGTGATCTCCATCCTAATCCCTCAGCTTTACATGAGCATTTTCAATGCATTGCAATATGCCACGCACGATTACTCATCCATAGATCTCTTATGCAACCAACATAGTCTATTAAATTATGATATCCCCAAGTTAAACATTTTCGTCTACTATCAAGTAAATTCTTCAATACTTGAAAGTAGACCCGACCCAATAGGGGGATAACAAGGATGACCACCTAGGACCCATTTTTTTAGGGGCCTAATTTCAGTATTTGACATATAGTAACCTACTTTTAAAATAAAACACAAAATTAAACTTGCCTCAATGATTAAATTCAATGAATTTTTCATCCAAAATGTCTCATATTCAAATCTCATCTCTACACTTTGCTTATTGATTTTTCTTCTAATTACATCTATAGTATTCTTTATATCTTATCGTTGTTTTATTAATATAATTTTTATAATTAAAACAAATTAGGCAAATAATAATTTCCCATTACAAAAATTAGGACACTTAAATTAAGTTTGCATTATTAATATATATTTTTTATTTAAAAAAGTATATAAAATTTTATTTAAAACATAGTGCCATTTGGAGTTCATCTTCACTGTCCACATGTGTGTGTGCCCGAATGTATCGCTAGCTAGCGGTGCTACTTGGTGGTACTTGACTTTTTCTTCGTATGTTGCCTTGACCGTGCGGTTTTTAGTTAAGCCTAGTTTTTACTTTTTTCAGTATAGTGCGTATAGCCTTATTTTTAGTTGCGCTTTTTTGTTCTGTTATGTTTCTAGTTTGGTTTGTATCATGACGGTTTGTCCGTCTGTCGATTCGTCGTCCGCTCCAAGATCAAGTTTGTTACTTGATCTTTTGAATTTTTACTTGTAACAAAAAAAATGCCATTAATAATTTTTTTTTAAAAAAATTAAAGCCCTTAAATTATTTTTGCCCTAGTTATTCAACTTCCCTCTCGCAGTCGCTTGGTTGCCTTATCTAACACTAGTTGGGCATTGGATGGTGATGACTGCCATTCCAAGCACGAATTTGCCAGTTCCTATAATGGTAATCTTATCAGCTGGGTCTCAAAGAAATAAAATGTCATCGCCAAATCAAGCTTTGAATTAAGCTAAATATAGGGAAATTGTCTTCACTGATGCAGAGCTTATCTGGATTCAATAGTTGCTTCTTGAGTTACAAGCATCATTGGTTCGCTCTCCCACTATCTTGTGTGATAATTTGAGTGCCACATAAATGTATGTGAGCACAGTCTTTCATCAACAGTCCAAACACATCAAGATCAATTATTATTTCATTCGAGACAAGTTGAAGATGGGTCATTGATTGTTACACATGTTAGAGGTTATGTTCAAATTGCTGACATTTTCACCAAGGTTGTTAGCACATCTAGATTCATCACACTGCGTTCCAAGATGCATCTCCGAATTAATCCTCCATAAGCTTGTCAGAGGTATTAAGATAACTTATTTCAATGGATAAAATTTCGAAAGTATATCTTTTATCGGGATCTTACTCTATCTTTCGAATGTATATCTTTTAAACCATTATTATACGAATGGAAAATCAAAGCAAACTTTCAAAAAAAACTGTCAATTATTTGAGCAATTCATTGTATACGTATTAGAAGAATGTATATATGGATGACCGGATGGGAAAGGCATATAGAGGACTGTTGGATGGGTGAATGTATATATGGATGACCGGATGGGAAAGGCATATAGAGGACTGTTGGATGGGTGCAACAAATTAAATAAGCCAGAATACGCCATTTTAATTATAGATTGGTTTTGCTCACAGTCACACTACCATATATTCATATGATATATAGTGTGTGGAATACTGCTTTCTTATCTAGGATCCTTTGGGATATTTTAAGGAAAAAAGATAGTTTGTGGATCAGGTGGATACACCACTGATGGGTGTTATGTGAGACAAGCTACTCGTGATCGGCTCGGGCTCGGCTCGTATAAAACTCGGCTCGGGCTCGTTCATATTTAAAAACGAACGAGTATGAGCAGAATTTCGAGCTCGAGCTTTATACGAGCTTGCTCGTATAGCTCGTATATATTAAATGGGTAATTACATCATTGCCCCTAGCTTATTTCCTCTAAATTTAGGTTTTCTCCTGATGCCGCCTGGCCCGCCTCCATCTTCCCTCGACTCCAGTGGAGTCGAGGGAAGGTTTTTGTAAATCTGATTAAATAATAGTGTATATTAATTATTTTCTGGTAGATGAATGTAAATCTGATTAAATTAATAATTAATTAAATTAAATTGGTTTTTGTAAGTGGAGTCGATCAAATAAAAACCGTCACAAGCCTCGGTGATTAACAATGTAGAAAGGTTACTGTTCAAGTACTCTTTTAATTGATTATGAATTGAGGCTTGTGTTATGAAACTCAAATTCACCCAATTGAGGAAAACAATTATCAATTAATTGAAGAATTGTATTGAAATTAACAATTAATTGGTATCCAATTAATTGGTCTTTTCAATTCAATTATGGTATTGAAAGTTTGGTAATTGATATATCAATTAATTGCTTTACAATTAATTGAATGAGCAATTACTTGGAAATGCCCACCCCTAGACTCCAGGGCGTTCCAACCTCCAGGCCTCCACCCCTTGTTTTGGGATCTCGTCCTCAACCAGTCAAGCCTCGCCCTATCAGATCTCGTCTCGCAGGCGTGTCTTCCTCCAACCTTGGTGCCTCGTCACACTGCGTTGTCTCTTCTAGCCCAGGTTTGCTGTAATTTCTAGGCTTTCTCCCTTTTTGATTTTGGGGTTGTTCTCGAATCTTGCCCTTCTCATCCTTCAGATCTTGTCCTTGTAGTTCCCTTCAAAGCTCGGCATATCGACTATCGAGTGCCTCCTTGTACCGATCTCACATCCTCGACACCACCCCCGCCGCCTCCGACCTAGCTAGTGACTGTGTGTTCAAATATTTATAAACCTAAATCTATATTGAAATCCAAAAAACTAAAACAGAAATTTAAAAACTAAAATCGAAACTGTAAAATCTGTAATAGGATTGGAAATCTGTAAAATCTGTACTAGTACTGTAAAAACCCTGTAATCTATCATTTGCTAAAACAAAGTATGTAATCTGCCATTTGCTAAAAAAAACTGTAATCTGTTAAATCTGTAATTTGTAATTTGCTGAATTTGCACTGAAAAAATCTGTAATCTGTCATTTGCTAGAAAAAACTATAATCTGTAAAATCTGTGATATGTAAAATATGTAATATGTCATTTTCAGCTGCAGATTGAACTTATGCTTCTATTATGTATTAGTGTAATCTTTGGAGTGAATGTTTTGGAGTTTGGATTGAATGTAATCTTTGGAATGAATTTACTAGTGTAATACTGTAATACAATAAAGATATATAGGTTTGCTAAATCAGATAGCAAATGTATGTTTCACGAGCTCAAAATGAGCTCAACTCGAGCTTTCTCAAAACAAGCTTCACACGAGCTAGAAACTTCAAAACGAGCAAAAATGAGTTCGAACGAGCTTGCGAGCTCGAGCTCGGCTCGAACAAAAATGAGCAAAACGAGCTCGAGCTCGAGCTCCTGATACAGCTCGCGAGCCGAATACAAACATGATTTTAAGCTCGTAAAAAAATTAGGCTCGGCTTGAGCTCGGCTCGATAAAAAACGAGCCGAACATGAGCACCTAGGTACTCGGCTCGTTCGACTCGAATAACACTCCTAACCATCAGTATCTGCATCATGGAAGTGTCTGGACTTGGGAAGCTCACAAAGTAAATGATTCCCCTCTAATTAAAAAAGTTTTGGCTATAAAAAAATGAACTACTAACCCTGACAAGTTCTGAAGAGCAAGCCCAGTTGCTACTGACTTCATGGAATCAAGGTGGGAAATTTAGAATCAGCACAACTTATGAATTTTTCAGAAGGTCATGAAACCACCATAATGTCCAGTGCAGTGGTATGGGATACAGTGATCATACCCAAACATTAGCAGCTAAACAAAGATTGGCTACGAAAGACATGAATAAAGACAAGGGAAGTTACTAGAGACACTCCAACGTCAGTCCACAAAGGTGATCATGGACAGCCCAAGGAGAAGCCCAAGGAGAAGCCCAAGGATTCAGCCCAAGGTGATGTTTCCACATCTCTTGATCATTGACAGCTCACCTTTGTAGAAGAGACAAAAACAGGAACCTTCTCGAATTGTGCAATATACCCACAAAACGTTGTATTATATATATCAATGTAATCTGAGAGAATCAAATCAATGAAAATCAAGATTCCTTTATACAAATCATCTATGGCTGCCTTTATCTTTCTGTATGGTATCAGAGCTTGAAGACGACAAACAGTCGCTCTCTGCCTCCAATCATGGCCGATCCCACCTTGATTGCTCAGCTGCAAGCCGCCATGGCCCAGGCTTCCCTTTCCTCTCCTCTTGGCCCTACCCCATCATTCTCTACCCTAAACACTATCAAACTTACTCCCATAAATTTTCTTTCTTGGCTGCGCCAAATCACACCTTATCTCCGTTCACAGAGACTCCTTGGTTATGCTGATGGCTCCCTTCCATGCCCTTCAGCAAAAAATCAAGAAGCTTTTGACGTCTGGGTCGCCAAAGACCAGCTCGTTCTCGCTATCTTATCTGCTTCGCTCACCGAACCGGTGATGGCTCAGGTGCTAGACTGCACCACTTCACAGCAGGTTTGGGACCGCCTTCATGGTCTGTATGCGTCCTGCTCTAACGCACAAATTATACAGACCCGTCTTCAACTGGCTGGTATCAAGAAAGGAGGAGATGAAACAGCTACCAACTACTTCAATCGTTGCAGTGGTCTGGTCCAACAAATCCAGGCAGCCGGACAGATCGTGAGTGACCAAGAGTTTGTTACCTACCTTCTCGCCGGTCTAAGCTCCGATTACGACGCGATGGTTACCACTCTCTCAACCCAGCCTGTTCTTCCAAAGCCTTATGAGGTACTGTCTTACCTTCTTCTTCAGGAGAATCGAATTGCTCGAAACAATGAGGGCATTCTCCCTACTCCCCCGACTAATGGATCCTCCGACCCCTCCAACACCTCTAACCCCGAGCTTCATTTCACCACCACAAGAGGCAGGGGTCGTGGGCGCGGTGATACCACTGTGGGCAGGGGCAGGGGAGTCCAGCAACAGGGGAGGCCGCTCCACTCGTGGTAGAGGTACCTACCAAAATCAGACCTTTTCTGGCGCACCAGACACGCGCCCGGTCTGTCAGCTGTGCGAAAAACGTGGACACACAGCGGCTCGGTGCTGGAGCAGGTTCGACCACTCGTTTCAAGCTCCTCCTCCCAGGAATTTCCAAGCCCATAACACAACAACTACTTGGTATCCAGACTCTGCAGCAACTCACCATTACACCCCGGACTTGGCCAATCTTCGTCTAGATCGTTTACCATATGAAGGTTCTGATTCGGTGTCCCTCGGTGATGGATCCTCGGTTCCAATTCACCACCACGGTTCTTCCTTTCTCTCTTCTAATTCTCATCTTTTTAAACTTTCTAATCTGCTTCATGCTCCCTCACTCACAAAAAATCTCCTTTCTGTGAATCAATTTTGTCAAGAGAATGATGTTTACTTCACATTTGATAAAACTTGTTTCTCTGTAAAGGACTCCCGGACGCACACCACTCTGGCTCAGGGCATCGCTAAATACGGTCTGTATGTCTGGTCATCTTCGCCACCACCGGTTACATTGCCACCCTTGCTTCATACCACCACCTCCAACCTGCCGCCGACCTCTCTCCTTTGGCATTTCCGATTAGGGCACCCGTCAAGGCAAATAACCAAAGCCGTTGTTTCAGGCTACAACTTACCTGGATCAATTGGCTCGCTTCAGTTTTCTTGCATTTCTTGCTCTTGGGCTAAGGCCCATGCCTTGCCTCATTTCACTAGTATGTCCAAATCCACTAGTCCTTTGGATCTCTTGTTTATGGATGTTTGGGGACCTTCCCATACTCCCTCCATCAATGAAAATAATTTTTTCCTATCTATCGTGGATGACTACTCTAAATTCACTTGGATTTTTCCATTTCAACAAAAATCACAGGTTTCATACATTGTCTCTACATTTATCAAATTTGTTACCAACTTCTTTCAAAAGAATGTTATTGCCATTCAAACGGACAATGGAACCGAGCTCAAACCCTTAAAACCATTTCTTATCAATTTGGGCATTGTTCATCGTTTAACTTGCCCATATTCTCACCAACAAAGTGGGTCGGTCGAATCTCGACATCGTCGACTTGTCGATATTGGCCTCACACTACTTAAACACTCTAACCTTCCCTTACACTTTTGGGATTATGCCTTTCAAGCGGGTGTCTATTTGTCTAATCGGTTGCCATCACCAATCATTCAAAATCAGTCCCCATACTCCCTCCTTTTTAACAAAACACCAAATTATAAGGCCCTTCGGGTCTTTGGATGCTTGAGTTTTCCCAACCTCAGACCCTACAATAAACATAAGATGAGTTTTCGCTCCATACCTACTGTCTTCTTGGGCTACTCTCCCAACTCCACAGGGTATATATGCTATGATTGGCTAAATAGGAAGATATACATCTCCCGTGATGTTATTTTCCATGAGAGTATATTTCCTTTTCAAAATTCCAAACCTTCTGATGGTTCCTCCAATTGCCTTTGTAACCCAAATCAGGCCCATCTTCCTCTATTTACTTCATTTGATCCACCACAAAATCAGGCCCATACATCAAGCCCATCTCCACAATCATCTCCTTCACCACAATCCATGACCTCCTCATCTGTCTCCAGGACGTCACCTGTGCCGCCCCCCTTGCCTCCTCCTCCTCATCCAATGCAAACAAGATCTCGAACCAACTCCCTCCGTCCAAATGTTAGAACGGATGGTACCATTCCATGGCCTCGTCATGCCCTCACCACTACCACATCAAACCCTATACCAGAAGAACCCTCTTGCTTCACCGAGGCCATGAAGTACCCTGAATGGAGGAATGCCATGACAGTTGAATTCCAAGCTCTCTTGGATACCAAAACCTGGTCCTTAGTTCCTCCTAAACCCTCAGCAAATGTCTTAGGTGTCAAATGGGTGTTCAAAACAAAGAAAATGAGTGATGGTTCAATTGAAAGGAGGAAAGCTCGACTCGTCGCTAAGGGCTATCATCAAGTTTCAGGAGTTGATTACAATGAAACATTTAGCCCAGTTGCTAAACCAAGCACAATTCGCCTTCTATTATCCTTAGCTGCGATGTATCGATGGCCAACAAGACAACTAGACATTCAGAACGCGTTCTTGCACGGTGTCTTAACAGAGGAGGTCTACATCACTCAGCCACCAGGTTTTATCAATCCTTCTTATCCTTCTCACATATGTCGTCTCAACCGCTCTTTATATGGCCTAAAGCAAGCGCCCCGCGCTTGGTTTGCTCAACTCAGTGATTCTCTAATCACTCTGGGTTTCAATCCGTGTCTTCCTGACACTTCCCTTTTCTCTTATCGCCATGGCACCGATCTGATCTTCATTTTGGTTTACGTCGATGACTTGTTGGTCATCTCCTCTAACACAGATTTGCTTGCAAAGTTTGTTTCTTCAATCTCCAGGTTGTTCCCTGTCCGAGATCTTGGCCCTGCAGCCTTCTTTCTAGGCGTTGAAATTACAAGGAATGCCTCTGGTTTCTCCCTCTGTCAGTCCAAGCACATTCATGAGATTCTTGATCGAGCAAGCATGACGAACTCCAAGCCGCTTCTAACACCAATGGAGACAACATTTGATCCTACTGCCTCTTCTTCTCTATTCCACAATGCTTCTCTCTATCGCAGTATAGTGGGCAGCCTCCAGTATCTCTCTTTCACACGTCCTGATGTGGCGTTTGCTGTGAACAAAGCGGCACAATTTATGCATCAACCTACTGAAAATCATTGGCAGGCAGTTAAAAGAATCCTTCGCTATCTCAAACACACCATCAACTACAAGCTTCACATTTCTTCAGCTGTGGATCACCAGATTTCTACCTTTTCTGATGCCGATTGGGCTTCTGATCGGACTGATCGTCGCTCCGTTAGTGCTTATTGCATCTACCATGGGTCGAACCTTATTTCATGGAGCTCTAAGAAACAACCTACTGTTTCCCGCTCTTCAACAGAAGCTGAGTATCGCTCCCTAGCAATGGCTACTTGTGAACTCATTTGGATCCAAACTGTTCTTGCGTCAGTTGGCATTCATCTCTCTCAAGCCCCTGTCCTATGGTGCGATAATTTGGGTGCCACGTATTTGGCAGCTAATCCAGTGTTGCATCACAAAATCAAACATTTGTCCATGGATTCCCATTTTGTGCGTGAACGGGTTACAAACAAATCTCTCAAGGTGGCGTTCATCTCTGCAAAGGATCAACTGGCTGATGCGCTAACAAAGCCACTTCCCACACTACAATTCCAGATTGCTCGCTCCAAACTGTGTCTTCAGCAGTTCGGATCGCAGGGGGATACTAGAGACACTCCAACGTCAGTCCACAAAGGTGATCATGGACAGCCCAAGGATTCAGCCCAAGGTGATGTTTCCACATCTCCTGATCATTGACATCTCACCTTTGTAGAAGAGACAAAAACAGGAACCTTCTCGAATTGTGCAATATACCCACAAAACGTTGTATTATATATATCAATGTAATCTGAGAGAATCAAATCAATGAAAATCAAGATTCCTTTATACAAATCATCTATGGCTGCCTTTATCTTTCTGTAGAAGTTAACATGAACGGTTCTTTGTGCAATAAAGCAATAGAGACTCATGAACATATATTTTTTGCTTGTAATTTTTCTTCATATATATGGTCTCAGATAAAGAGCTGGCTGGGTATATGGAGGGGAATGAGCACACTGCAGGGAGCTTTGAAGTGGCTGAAGAAAGAAGCAAAGGGAAGGAGTTGACAATCTAAAGCAAAAAGAGTGGGACTTGCAACCACCATCTATTTCATTTGGAAGGCCAGAAATGAAATATTTTTTGAAGAAAGCACCAGGAGTTCGGATGAAGTCATACATCTCATAAAGATACATGTATACAAGGTGCTGAACCAAACCTTCTCACTGCATTTTAACTCAGCACCCCTACTGCAGGATGGCTTGATTAGTGAGGACCCTACTGGAGTCCTGTCCAATGAAGCATAACATGGCGCACAACAACTCCTGTTTGTTTTGAAGTTGTGTCCTAATCAAGGGTTGTCACTAGCAAACAGCAAACTCTGTGATATGTGTTATGGAAGACAAGTGTGAAGACAACCTTTTGACCTTGTTGCCCCACCTATTGTATTGTATAACAAAGTTTGTAGCATCTACATTGCATCATGCCATAGGCTACTAAGGATATAAGTGTGTTCAAAGTGGTATGGTGTTACCTCCTTGATGGCCGAGCCGAAGAGGAGGCCACAACATACTACTTTTGAGGTGTGTGTCTGACTTCTAATAGCCGTAGCTTGAAGAGACAGGAACCACACAAGGACGTTTGTCCTATACACCCTAATGGAACTATAAGGATGTGAGCCTTACTCACTTTCAAGGCCACAATAGAGCTAACCTCGGTTGTAGCCTAAGGTCCGATCAAAAACTTTTTTGTAAATACTTCCTCCGTTACTTTTTAATTGACTTTTTACTATTCATGCACGTTTTTTAAGGTGTGAAAAACTATATGAAATAATAATTTTTTAAAATATTTTTTTCGATAATCTCATACTTATTGGTGATAAGTATAATATTATTAAAAAAATATTATTAAAATATTAATATTTAATATAGTTTTTATCGTTCTAAAATTACGTGCATGATTTGAAAAAGTCACTTAAAAGGAAACGGAGGGAGTATTTATTTGATGCAATATATTTACCTTTAAGAAGTTATACTGTTACAGTGCTTGTACAGTTGTACTGTACCTTTGTTTGTCTGTATATATATGCATACACATAGTAGGAACAGAGGCAATAACTTGCATTAATAACTAAGAAAAATGGGAGGTTTTGAGGGACATGGTGACATATTTTCATTGATTCACACGCGCGCAGTGGCTTGGATTGTAGGCTACCCGCCCATTTTCCTACTACCGTATGTACTACTCCACAATAAATGCTTTCTACCTGTGGATCAACCGGTCCTATTACAGCATGCAGTAAATGAATACTTATATGTGTCTCAAATCTTCCATTTTCACTTTTTTTTTATTTATTTTCACACTACGTTGATCACTAAAAATACCTTCAAATTTCAAATTTTGAAATAATGCCCCATTTTATTAATGATATGATTGAGCTAGCTAGCTTCCTTCTTCAATGCTACTACAATTTATTAATTGTAGTTGGCATGTACCTGTCCACTTATATCAATGAAGCTACCTTTGGTCCTCTAATTACACTGTATATGCATGCATTGTTCAATCTTTTTTTTTTTTAAAATAAATATATAAACAAATTATCAGGTTGATCTCAAAATTATCAGGTTCCCTATATAAAGTGTGTTACATATACTAGTTAAAAGGCGATTTCATAACTCCATGTGCTTTTTGGAAATGCACGGATAATGTATTGCAAGAGAAAAGCTTTAATCATTTCGATCAAAGGAAAAAAGAGACCAATTCCTAGCTTTTGCTTTGAAAGCGTCATAAATATAAATATGTGTGTGTATATATAAATCACAACCCCTAAAATTAAACAATACTACAACACCATTTTCATGTGACCACAATAAATGGTAAGCCCCCCAATTCAATTTACAATTTATAAACAATGTTCTTATCTCATGAGATGAGATTGCCCCGAATTTGTTTGGTCTTTGTTCAACAACATAAATTGGCCGCTTTATTTGTCTTTGATAAGACCTCTTTAGTTCTTAAACCGTCGTGTTTTTTGGTCGTTTTTGGTTGTGGATTAGCTCCAAACTCAATCTACCCCAAAATTAAAAAAAATGGTTTCTCTGAAATGAAAATGTCATTACAAAAATCAAAGAGAATTTCTTTTTAATTAGTTCTTGTAGTCCGTATTAAATACAAATTCATGTGTAAGAAAAGTAAAAAAAGAGCTAAAACAAAAAGAAATAAATAAATAAAGGTAACAGCTTTTTCGAAATTTGTTAAACGTCTATTTGTCCGGTGTGAGCTTATTGTGGATTCCAACTACTCCCCACCTCTCTCCACCCTCACCGCCCCGCCATTAACCAAAAGCTTCAACTTTTGATGTTTGTCGTAGATCTGTGACTAAGAGGAAATGACTAGTGAAAAATTCAGCTCCAAAGGCCAAGCTTGGTTATTCAATTTCCCCTAATCTCCACTGATTTCTCGTTTGATTTCTGAATTTTTTTTTTTGGGGTTTCGATTCCGGAATTTGACGTTTCGATTTTGTTCTCTTTCATGTTGTTTCCACGCTTGCAGGTTTTGCACTACTGGACTACCAAGCGACATTGTCGTCGAAGTCGATGACATGACCTTTCATCTCCACAAGGTCACACCTCTTCCAATGGCGGTTCATTGTTCTGTTCCTTTGGATTTTTCCATTCCTTTTCACAGTGTATTTTTGGTTTTTCTGCTGTTATCAGTTTCCTCTTATGTCGAAAAGCAAGAAGCTCCATGATCTGATAGCAGAGCAAGAGATGATGGTAAACTCCGCCGCTCAAGCTACGCTCCAAGACGCTCCTTCTGTTGCGTCAGATAAAGGAAAAAAGAAAGCAGAGCTGGATGGAGTGGAGGACGTCGACGACGACAATTGCGACGACGCAGAATCGGAAATCGAGGTGGAGAACTGCCACATTATACTACGGGACTTCCCCGGCGGATCCGAGACTTTCGAGGTGGCCGCCAAGTTCTGCTACAGCGTCAAGATCGACCTCTCCGCTGCCAACGCCGCTCCTCTCCGTTGTGCCGGCGAGGTCCTCCAGATGACTGAGCTGTATTCCGAGGACAACCTCATCTCCCGCGCGGATCGATTTCTTTCAAAGTCGGTTTTCCGAAACCTAAAGGATTCCATCAAAGCGCTCAAGTCCTGTGAGAATGTGATGCCTATGGCTGAAGATTTAGGGATTGTTCAGCTCTGCATCGACGCCATCTCCTCCAAGGCCGCGCTTGTTGATCCCTCCCTCTTTGGCTGGCCGGTGAATGAATCCACAGGATCTGGAGAGTCGAATCAGTCACTCTGGATTACCGCTGGCCACGAATCCAAGGTGAAAAAGTCGAAAACTCCTCCTACATCAAAGGCTGGTGTGGTGGAGCCGTGGTTCGAAGAACTCTCTGTGCTTTGCTCCGATTTCTTCAACCGTGTTTTGGAAGCCATGAAAGCGAGGGATTTAAGCTCCGACGTCATTGAAAACTGCCTTCTGTACTATGCCAAGAGGTGCTTCCCGGGAATGAACCGGTCGAGTGTGAAACCGGCAACCTCATCGGTGGCGCCATCCTCTATTGCTTCAGAGGGAGAGCAGAGGGAGCTGCTTGAGACGATCGTGGCGAGCCTACCAAAGGGGAAGGGAAAGATCCCTAGCTCGAGCTCATCTCGAACAACGAGGTTTTTGTTCGGATTGCTCAGGACAGCAAACATCCTGAGCGCGTCTGAAGCTTGCAAATGCACTTTGGAGAGAAAGATTGGTGTTCAATTGGAACAAGCATGCTTAGATGACCTCTTGATTCCGAGCTACTCGTATTTGAATGAGACGTTGTATGATGTTGAATGTGTTGAGAGGATACTAGGATACTTCTTGGATAGCTATGGTGAGAGATCCGGACAAGAGGAGGGCAGCAATTTTGATGGCGGTGGCGGTGTCAAGGCGCCTGCCATGATGCTGGTGGGGAAGCTGATTGATGGATATCTTTCGGAGATTGCTTCCGACTCCAACTTGAAGCCGGAAAAGTTTTGTGATTTGGCAATGTCTTTGCCTGAGCAAGCTAGAATCTTTGATGATGGCCTCTACAGAGCCGTCGATGTTTATCTCAAGGTACCTATACCAAGTTTATGGCAATGAATGATATAGCTGATTTCGAATTCATTATTTTCACATATCATGATTTGAATCTTGTTAGGTATGTAGTTTTTGAACTTTCGGGGTTGAGTACTCACTAATCTGTGTGATTTGTCAGGCACATCCTTGGATATCAGAGACGGAGAGGGAGAAGATTTGTGGAGTAATGGACTGCCAGAAGCTGACGATGGAGGCCTGCACGCACGCGGCGCAGAATGAGCGGCTTCCACTGCGTGCAGTGGTTCAGGTTCTCTTCTTTGAGCAGCTGCAACTCCGTCATGCCATTGCTGGCACCCTTATGGCGGCGGAGGGGGTTGCTGCAAACGAGCTAGCAGGCCGCCTCTCCATCCAAGGAGATGCGGCTGCAAACGAAAACGACAATGACAATGACAGAGTTGCCGAATCCTCACTGCCAGCAGCTGCCATTGCACAGGAGAGCAGCACATGGCGGGCAGCAATAAGGGAGAATCAGGTGCTACGCTTAGACATGGACACAATGAGGAGCCGCGTCCACGAGTTAGAGCACGAGTGTTCTACGATGAAGCAGGTGATGGAGACGATTGACAAGATCAATCCACCAGGAACCAACGGTGGAAGTTGGAAGAGCTCGTTCTCGAAGAAATTCGGGTGCAAGTTCAAGACACAGGTGTGTGATTCGCACGAGGAAGCCGTCGTGCAGGGCAGGAGGGTAAGGAACGGTACTACGGTGACGAGTCACGCACATCACCGCAACCGCTAGCGAACCATGGTTAGTACATTACAATATAACAGTTCCATGATTCCATGTTTGTTGAATTGTGCATTGTTTGCACTTTGCGGTTGTCACTGGAGATGTGCATATTCTACCCACAATAGTTTAGTAACCATTCTTGAAATAACGTCATCAGTATTATTTCTGTTACAAAAAAAATCCACTTGAATTAAGTAAACAATGATTATTAATTTAAAGAGTACTGTAAAGCAGTTCTGTGGGATTCTTGCGGGTTTTAAGGTAAGATGTGAACCTCTTTTAATCGCTAGTGAAGGAAAGTGAGTGCCTAGTGGAGAGGAAACTACGGAGAGTAAAGTGGGGCATTATATTTTAATCTTGTGTTATGCTTTTATATATATATATATATATATATATATATATTGTGGGGTTTCACTAACTTTTCATGGGTTCTCATATATTGTCTACGTTGAACGTTTGCTGCCTAGTACCCTGTTTGGTTGCTTCCTTTGGTAGGATGTGAAGAGTGCGTTTGCTAATTGTAGTTTTGCTTTCGTCTCCCTCCCCTACTTTGGCTTCTTGCTGTTTTGATCAACTGGGGATTTGGAACACATATTGAGCTGAATCCGAGGAATCCGATGTTTAATATCCATTTTGCACTAGCTAGTTTGTAGGTTGTATTAGGTACTGTAGTGGAATCCTTGGTTTAACGTGACAACTTGTATGGTGTCTTTTTGTATACACATTTTACACTAAAGAATTACCTAAAAGTAGGTTGTTTTGAAGAGAATAAAAAAAGAACATAGAGAAAATATAATTCACACACCTAGATGCTAGCTAAACTAGAGGAGAACGTATGGGTATAGGGCACGGCCCATGTCGCGGAGCCTATAGCTTGAGCTCAAATCGTGTGAGACCTTATCAAGCCCGTGTGTGGTTTTAGCTCTAGCTTGGGCTTGGTCTCGACATTAATTTTCAACAAAGTAAACCAAGGTGGTCTGGGTCTTTTTATCAACGGTTGCCTGGGTCATTGGCCATGGCTCGAGTGATCAGACCATCGAAAGACACCTTCATTGTCTACTCCACGCCCCTCGAAGTCATCAGAGTTTCTAGTGCATCAGAATGTGTTTTATCACCAGGAATTGTCTTTTGTACAAGGTGGAGTGATCGGATCACATTCTTCACTTGGGATATTGAAATTTTTGCCAATAAATTATTTATATCTCTCATATCAAAAATAAAAACAAATAATGGAACATATGAGGTTGATGACTCTTTTATTTTAGGTGTGGGTACTGCACAAAAATCAAGTAATTCTTCAACCGAAAGAGAGCCAAAAATGAGGGAAATGATGGGGATCGATTTACAACTAAAGCTTTCAAGTTGCATTGCTGGATATTTGCTTCAACATACAGCAAGGGTAGAGACACCATCATTTTTACCCCATGTATGCATGCAGTTACCAATATTATGTCCACAATTGCAAATTAGAAACTGTGGTAAGGTAATGAGTGCTTTGAAGAAGGTAGGAGAAGCTTTTGTTCATTGCAAGCAAAAGAAAACACAAGTTTTAAGTGTATAGGAAGAAAGAGTAATGATTGAGAGTTGAGACATTCCCACTTTCACATTGCTCAAAGTTTCACAACTTTAGGAGATTGTATGATTTTAACTCTTTTAAAGGATGGATAAAGTTGAACTTCTTTTTGCTGTAGGTACGAAAAGGTTAATGGTAGTAATAAGTGTAATTATTAACCTTTCCGGATTTATAATACCTCGGTTAGTTACCCTCAAATCATCTTCCAAACTCCTTGATCACATTCTAATTAATAATCTGACAGCCTGTGAATTACCATTTTCCATTACTGTCTTTCTGAGTACATAGAAACACAATATATACAAATGGGAAAACGCAGGCAGTTACTGAAGCACCAATATTGGGCTTAGGGAGAGACCTCGTATGGGCCAATACATGGGCTGGTGGAGCAATATTTAAAATCCTATATCAGCTATTCCAGTATCCCCTCGATCGAAGCTCTGTTAAGCAGAGAAGAGAGCGATTTCTGAGAAACAGTGAAGTGGCGAGAGGCTTGGTCAGGAGATCTGCAAGCTGGTCCTTGGATGAGATGAATGGAGACGGTGAGTGTCTTGGCCTGAACGCGCTCTCTAACAAAATGATAGTCGAGATCCAAGTGCTTAATCTGATGATGGAGAACCGGGTTGCTGACAAGGTAAGTGACCCCAACATTGTTAGAGTGCAATGTGGGAGGATGTGAAGATTAGCCAACAAAGACTGCAGCTACAATATTTCACAAGAAGCCTCAGCAAGCGCACAGTACTTCGCCTCGGTAGATGATTGGGACACGGTTAGCTGTTTCTTAGAACTCTAGGAGATCAAATTGTCGCCATGGAAGACACTCTAAGCGCTAACAGACCGGCGATCATTCTTTTCACCCCCCCCCCCCCCCCCCCCCCCCCCCCTCAGTTGACATCACTAAAGGCTAAAAGGCAAAGCTTCGGGAACGAGGAGATACGAAACTGCAGAGTGACGGTGGATCGAAGGTATCAAAAAATACGCTTTACCAATTGCCAATGATGGTCCCGCGGGTCATGCATAAACAGACAAGCTTTGTTGACAACGAAAGACACATCAGGTCGATCTAATGAATCCAAGATATTGAAGGGAACCGACAATACTGTGAAATAGTGGAGGATCTGAAAATTGTGGAGAGACTGCAGAGGCATCGAAGTTGGAAGCCATTAGTGTGTACACGGGCTTAGACTCAGAGAGACCAGCCCGGAGACAACATCGAGGATGTGTTTGGTTTGATTTAGAAGAAAACCATGAGGAGACTGGGAAATTCAATACCCAGGAAGAAATAAGCGGGACCTAGATCTTTGATGGGAAAAAGTGACGATATGGCTGATATAAATTTGGAAGTCAAGTGGGTGGTAGAGAAGATCACAAGGAGATCATCCACGTAGACTAAGATGAAGACACAACGAGGACTCGATCAGAAAGAGAAGAGGGGAGAATCAGATGAGGGAGAGAAACCAAGATCAATTAAAGCAGTGCTCAATTTCGAGAACCAAGCGCGGGGTGCTTGTTTCAAACCGTAGAGGGAACGATGTAACTTACAAATAAAAGAGGGAAATTAAGGATGGATGAAACCTGGTGGTTGCGAAATGAAGACCTCCTCTTTGAGTGTCCTGTGAAGGAATGCGTTCTATACGTCTAACTGGCGAATATCCCACCGGCGCATCGAGGAAAGGGAGAGGAGTAAGTGAATTGTGCATGGTTTGGGAACAGGGCTAAAGGTGTCATGGTAATCCAGGCCATGAAGTTAATGGTAGCCTTTGGCAACCAAATGGGTTTTCCGGCGTTCGATTGAAACATCTAAAAACCATTTCGTTTTAAACACCCACTTGACGCCTAAGACATTTGAGGAGGTTGTAGGTGGGACAAGAGTCCACGTTTGAGTTTGAAGAAGAGCCTGGAACTCGACATTCATGGAAGAACGCCATTTGGGGTATTTGCTCGCCTTGGTGTATGAAAAGAGCTCTTTGAGAATTGTTCCGTTTGTGCGTATAAGGGGCTTGGTTATAGACTCCTTGGAACAGGTGAGCATGGGATGAGCATTGGATGTCGACAAAGGTGGGGAGGATGGAGGCGGTGGCTCGGGCGTCACTGATAAGGGCGTCTCAAAGTGAGTAGTAGGAGGAGCAGAAGTGGGCCTTCTAGGTGAAGAATTAAGGGGTGGTGTTGGGCATGTAGGAGATGGGTGGGCCATATTAGAAGAACTGAAACGGAGTTGAATCGGCAAGGGGCAACGAGTAGTTGGTTGTAGGGAGTTAATATATGAGGGGTTTGTAAAGAGGTAATCATCCTCATGGAATCGAACATCCCGAGAAATATAAATTTTGTCATGAATCCAATCGTAACAAGTATACCATGATGATTCAGAGTGTATCCGAAGAAGACACAAGATGAGGAGTGAAGATCAAGTTTATGAGATCGGTAGGGGACGGAGGTGAGGAAGACAAAGGAACCCAAAAGTTCATAACAAGGAGTAATCAGCTGATTTTCCAAAAAGATATTCAAAGGGTGATTTGTTGTAAAGGAGCGGAGTGGGAAGACGATTTTGAAGATAGACCGCGGTTTGAACGGCAAAATCTCAAAACCGCAAGGGAATGGATGCTTCTTTGAGAAGAGCGAGGGCCATCTCGACAATGGCTTGATGGCGACTCTCAACCGTCCCGTTTTGTGAATGGGAATATGGGCAAGTTAGTCGATGACTGATGCGCAATTGGCAAAAGACAGGGGAAAAGGGGTTTGAATTCCATGTTATATCAGTTTGGACGGAAATAATAGTGGTGGAAAAGAAATTGGTCACAAGTTTAATGAAGTGAGTAATAATAGAAGATACATCAGATTTTTGGACAAGATGAAAAATCGAAACAAATTTAGAAAAGTCATCAACAATACTAATAAAATAACGAAAACCATTAAAGAAGAGTTTATGGGTTGGACCCTAAGTGTCTATAAAAAAGAGTTCAACAATCTTGGTGAAATGGGTTGGGCTTTGAGGATGGGGCATGTGGTGAGATTTGGCCAGCTACATGGCTGATGAAGGGTAGCCAAGACACCGATGTTAGAGATCCGAATTAGTGACAGTGGAGGGTCAATCTTCACCGGAAAGACATACAGACCATCCTAGCGGACCCGAAAGAAGAAGATCATGCGTCTCCAAATCACGAACAGTAAATGAACTAGGAAAATTTTCAAAAAAGGAGTCCACCAATCCTTTTTTTTTTGTAAGACCCAGTGACCCGACCAGGATGACTCGAACCCAGACCTGATTGACACGGAAAATTATCGGATTTTTGAGTTAAGGTCAAAATAAAATATCGGGCCTAATTTTTCAGGTTTTGGCTTTACAAAATCCAAGAGTACGAATCGGGTTTCAAGTTGGTTTACGTTTTGACAAGTCGATCTGCATAGGGCCGGGCAAAATTTGGATCGGACCGGAATCGGACCAGAAATTACAGTCTTTGGATCGGACCGGGATATTACGGTCCGGTCCACGATCCAAGAAATTCTTATTTTCGGTTTTCGATCCAAACCCGGGATCGACCGGAATTTCCGGTCCGGACCGGATTTCTTATCATTAAAATAAGAAGAGGTGAATGTGTGCGAGGTGTGCCTCTCTCTCCGTTTCACGTTTAGATCTACGTTTTTTGTGTATATTTTGACAAATTAATGTCGATTTTAGTATAGATTTGGAGAAATCATAAATATTTTAGACTAAGATTGAAGAATCTCATCCCGGTTTTTAATCTAGGGTTAATAAATTTAAATTTAGGGTAAAGTTTCGATCCAACCGGTCTTTACGGTCCGATGACCGAAAAGACCGGGACCATAAGTTTCGGTCCCGGTCCGATCCGTGGTCCAAATTCTTGGAGAATATGGTCCACCGATCTTGGATCGGACCGGAATTTTCGGTCCGGTCCGGTCCAGTCCGGTAGCCCAGCCCTAGGTCTACATGCAACCATGCTCTCATAAATAAGTCGATAACAAGTAAATGCCCAATAAATATTAAATCTACAGAAAACTTAAATATAAATCAATTTCTATAATAAAGTTACCCAAAATAAGGGGTCCAAATGTAGTGTTCAAATAATTGAAATAATAGCAGCAAAAATCATGTGAAAAGAGTTGCAACATTAATAAAGAAACTTGATAAGTAAATTTTAGGAACTAGTACCTTAAAACAAAACAATAGAAATGAACAAAAGTAGTAGACTTCTTTATTCTTCAGCGTCTCAAGACCGTTTACCTATACTTGTAGATTAAGAGGTAAGATATAGTATGCAAACCGGGGACCCCAGCCATCCAAAGGAAATAATTAGGACGTATAATTTTTTTTACAATTAGCAAGTAGTAGTAAAAAGTAAAATGTTCAACACTTGTCTACCACTCATTGACCATAAAAGGATATTGGTGATTGTAGATTAAAATAAAAATAGAGATTTATTTATATGAATACAAGACTCGTTTGATTATAATAAATTAAGTAACCGGCTGATCTGTGAGGACCGAGTGTTTGAATGTGATGTAGATCCAAAGACCCTAGGAATCATATTTTGAGTATAGAAGAAATATGATATTAGCGTTACTGATTATGGATCACCCATTAATAAACTAATTCCAGAGATTTGCAATTTAAAAAGGGCATCTTATGAGACGTTTATAGAGCAAGGTATAATTAGAAACCTTGCCCTGACTTTACCATTTTCCATTGTTTAAGATACAACTCAATAATAATAATAATAATAATAATAATAATAATAATAATAATAATAATAATAATAATAATAATAATAATAATAATAATAATAATAATAATAATAATAATAATAATAATAATAATAATAATAATAATAATAATAATAATAATACACAAGAACACACTTTATGATATATTATTAGTCCACAATTGCATCCTAATTGACCACATAGGGCATGTTGTACACTTTAGAGATTATTAAGTGCACACAGTAAAGTAAATGACAAACATTGATATCCAAGACAAATAATATATCATACTTAACTAACATTAATGAGCAAAATAAAGAAACCATGTTTTTTAGAAAGTTCGAACATTTAATGTAATTTCCTTAAGTTCATAGAATCAAGTTATAATTACTCGAATTTTCATCCTATGCGATATTAAGGGGCTGATAAATATGAACAAATGATCTAACTTGCATATGAGTGAGGCTAGAGGCAAGATGTCCGAATGGCTAATGACAAGATAATTTGAAGTAAATTGCACGTAAGTCCTTTTCATTTTTTCCTATCACACTAAAAAAAGGCCCAAAACTCTCTTTTCTCAAATCGAAACCGAAATCTGACGAACGAATTGTTTTGATCGAAAACAGCCTAAAATCGATGAAATTAATCAAAATATTAATTGATCGTACACGAATTGGTATATCGCTCGCTTTACATGATTATCGAATGGCGATTTGTGGTCTTCGTTCGAAAAAACCGTCGAAGTTCGTTACATGAAGGAGCTCGGCAGATGTAAACGAGGTGCATAAGTAACCTCGGTGCATCACAACGAGGTGAATAAGTAACCTCGGTGCATTAAAACGGGGGTATGACAGAGACTCGTCTAGTTTATCCGAGGTATATAAGGACCCCTTGTGAAGATCTTGTCTAAAGCCTCATTGACTTAAGCCGAGCTAAATAAATAACCTTGGTTCCATTGAGTGAGGTTAATGAGGGAGCTCGGTGGATATTGGTGAGGTTATGAAATAGCCTCATTGACTTAAGCCGAGCTTCATAAATTTCCTCGGCTTCTATTGTTGAGGGTTTGTGATTTAGAAATTTGTTTTCACACGTATTGCATAAATTCATTAAATTGTGTAGAGGTATATGTGATGGATCTTGTTATAATGCAAACTCATATTTTTATAAGAATGAGACAGACTAAATGACTAAATTAGTTTAGAAAATATTGTTTTCCCCACTTCTAATTGTAACTCTCAATGACTAAATCAATATCATAACTTTATCTAAAGAGCAAATTAGTTGTTCTTAAGCAGACATGAAACAGATTAATGCATATTTTAATGTTTTATCTTCCAGTAATTGTTTCAAGTGGCCACTTCCCACCAATCCTCAAAATTTAGATTTGACAAGTTCAACAAATTAATAAAGTTAAAAATAACATAATTACAAAAATAGAGGGAAAAGAACAGAGAACAAAATCACACTATTAAGCAATGATCTACGAAGAACTCAAGGAAAAGTTGAGAATCTCCACACTGGCATACCTATATGACACTCGTTATTAACCAGCAGTTATCATATAAATATACCTAAGTCTGAGTAAAATAGCAACAGATGAGTTTTATTAGAGTAGTTCTAGCTAAGCTAAATGTTTACTTAATTTGTGTTAGGTTTGTTTAGTGCATTCTTTACTCATTTCCTATAACAACAGCTCTCCTCGATGACAGCAGCGCCACCATCAGCCCCTCGGTGACAGTAGCCGAGCCAACACTATCCCCTCTAACAATAGCCGAGCCATCATCAAATCCTCGGTAAAAGAAGCCGAGCCAACAGCTCTCCTCGATGACAACAGCGCCACCATCAGCCCCTCGGTGACAGTAGCCGAGCCAACACTATCCCCTCTAACAATAGCCGAGCCATCATCAAATCCTCGGTAAAAGAAGCCGAGCCCCCATCATCAGCTCGGTGACATCAATTGAGCTTCCATCATCAGCTCGGTGACATCAATTGAGCTTCCATCATCAGCTCGATGACAGCAAATGAGCTTCCATCATCAACTCGATGACAGCAAATGAGCTTCCATCATCACCTCAGTGACATGAACTGAGCTCGACACAGACAACAATTCACGAGATTTATGACTGAAAGGAACGACGTCAAAAATCGCACCCAAATCGCAAACAAAACAACCAATTTCTTCATTTTCGTTCCAATTTGTACACATATTTCAACTCAAACAACACTCAAATCAACGACAATCAAAGAAAAGACACAAAAAACAACCAATTTCGTCAATTTTAATTCCAACTTCAAACCCTAACAAATCGCAAACAAATCAACCAATTTCGTTCATTTTCGTTCCAATTTGTACACATATTTCAACTCAAACAACACTCAAATCAACGACAATCAAAGAAAAGACACAAGAAACAACCAATTTTATCAATTTTAATTCCAATTTCAAACCCTAACATGGAGGATGGGTTGGGGATGGATTTTTGTTAGAAATGACTTTGTGTGCAATTGTTTGAAAAAAATGAAAAGGACCTGTGTGTAATTTAGGTGAACTTATCTTGACAATATCCCTTTCTCCATCTTGTCTAAAGCCATTATGCTTGCGTATTTATTACATGTAATTCACAAGAGACACGAAAAGCAAGAATTAAGAAAAAAGCACGAAATTTACAAAAATGCCCTGATTGAACCAAAACCACTTGTCTTAACTTGACGAAATGGTTTAGCGAGGTTGAGGAGGATAATTTGATATGCAACCTAAGGTTTTACAGAACTTTATCGGGGTGGCTATACGCACCCATGGCAGGTGCTATATGCACTCCATAGGACGGATTATAGATCCGTCCGTTCTAAATTTTTTAAAAAATATACAGACGGATCTAGGATGCGTCCGTTGTAAAAAAAATACAAAAATTATATAGGACGGATCTAGGATCCGTCCCATGTAATGTTTAAAAAAAAGGAGGGGAAGAAAAAGCTTTTTGCAGCTTTTTCTTTTAGGCTTTTCAACTTCAAGGGCGGACGGGAGATCTGCCCTTGTTCTTCTTTTTTTTAAGTTGCTGAGCATGGGCAGCCTTTTTTTTTTGTTTTTTTTTTATTAAAAAAAATACAAGGTTTTTAATTTCTTTACTTTTTTCATAACGGACGGATCCTAGATCCGCTCGTGTATTTTTTTCAAAATTTATAATGGACGGATCAGTGCATATAGCACCTGTTTCGGGTGTATATAGCAAAATCCAACTTTATAAGGGGATTAGTAATTTTGCAAAAATTACGAAAACAATTAGTAGGAGATCAATCACTTAATCGAAATTGAATAATTCGCGATAATTCGTGAGAAATGGAGTGGATCTTATCCAAACGAAACTAAATTTCGAAACTAAGACCCCTTAGTGTTGTATTTTTTTTTTTTGAAGAAAAGTGCCTCTGCACTATATGCTTTCATTTCTCATATCGTTAATAAGAGCTTTACAAGCATCATGTGGGAGAATACTATCCCATACTCTTAACCCTATTGTCCATGGCTTAACTCTAGCAAGCTCATGTGCGACCGCATTACATTTCCTATTAATATGTATAAAGTTTACGTTTGCAAAAAGAAGTGACAATTCCTTGATATCTAGGGCAAAATGTTCAATCTCTATTGGGCATCTTTGCTTGCCTAACAACACTAGGATTATCTCTTGGCAATCACTCTCTATATCCAACTTAAGGGTATTATGCGCAGCTGCTAGTTGCATACCTCGAATAACAGCTTTCGTCTCTGCTGCTAGAGGAGACATTTCCATCTCGAATTGCTCTGTGATACCAGCCACCATGTATCCGTTATGATCTCTTAGCACAGCTCCAATCCCTGATCTCGTGTTTTGCTTGACATAAGCATCCGTGTTCAGCTTTAGTTCCCCAACAGCAGGAGGATCCCATTTCGGAGAGTGAAGGGTATTTAATTGTACATTTGTGCCCCGGGGTTCCTTCCTTTGTAGCTCAGTCAGAAGAGCATCAGACTCTTCAATAATCAGCTGAGAAGGCTTGAATTTTCTCTCGAACACCCACTCATTACGTCTGCTCCAAATTTTCCAACAGAGGGTCAAAAATCTTGCAAATTCAAGCTCTGTTAGTGTGTTGCACATTGATTGAACAATGTCTATCCCTAACCTGGAATCGTTTTGCACATCATACTCGGTCTTGTCCCAAACTTCTGATGCAAAAAAACAATCTCTTATCACATGAGAGTCTGATTCTTCCCACTGACCACAACAAGGACATAAAGAGTCCCACCCTTCAATCCTTTTTGCCAGCCTCGAATTTGTGGGTAGGGATGCAATGCACAATGACCAAGCAAAAACCTTGATTCTAGGATTTGTTTTAGATGTCCAGATCTTACCCCAAACAGAGAGGTCTGGAGAGCTTGATCCAGGGAATTCAGCCATATCTCTGTCGTCCTTGATAGCATGGTAAGCTGATCTGACTGAGTAATCACCCCATTTATCATGACTCCAAATGAGCTTATCTGATCTCGGAGTCAATCCCAGAGACATTTGCTTAATTCTTTCAGCCTCAAAGGGAAGGAAGAGCTCGTCAATTAGGTTTGACTTCCAGCATCTTGTGTCATTGTCAATTAGATTCTTGACCAGCATATGTTTGTTTTGTGGTTGACAAAAGCTGATGGCTTTGAAGTTCGTGTTACCAGTAATCCAGGGATCCTCCCATACTCTTACTGAGTTGCCATCTCCGATCTGCCATTTCGCCCCTTGTTGGATTACCCATTTAGCTCCCCAAATCGACCTCCATGTGTAGCTAGGCCTAGTCCCCAATGGAGAGTCAATAAAGGAAGCATAAGGAAAGTACTTAGCTTTGAGGATTTGTGTGACTAGGGAGTCTGGATTCTTTAAAACTCTCCAAGTTTGTTTGCCAAGGAGTGCCCAATTGAAAAGTTGTATCTCTCTGAACCCCATACCACCAGCCATCTTATGGTTGCACAATTTTTTCCAGGTGCACGTTACACCACGATTTCCAGGGGGAATAGCCTCTCATCATATTGCAGCAGGGACATTGGGCATATTGACGGGTCCCATTTCGAGTCAAGAGATAGATAAATAGACACATCCCATTGCACCGATCGGGGGTGTGAGTTAAGAATCCCTAATCCAAAGAAATTACAAAAACACACCCGAAAGCAGAATTTCAGAAAAGGTGGAAAAACTGGTCACTAGTCAACTTCGGGCCTTCATTGTGAGCATCTCTAAGCAGTTATGAGCAAGAAGATAGTTGAGATCGACCTAGGATGCTGCAGTGTGCACGTGTAAGTTAAGATGAGGGCCTCTGGATCACCGCAGTGGCAGTGGAGGGGCCCGACAGGGAGGCTGTCGAACACACTTCTTCAGGAAACTCCGGCAACGTTTCCGGGTAATTTCCGATGATCTGCTGTAGTGGGGGTTGCACGATGGTCGCCTGGGTGTTAGAAGAGCCCTGTGACGGTGGACTTCAGCCCTGGTGTCGCCGGAATTGTGGTCGAGCACAATTGGAAGCAGCGAAGAACTGTGTGTTGCGATGTTCTTTTGAGCAGATGCAGAGGGTGAATGAGAGAGGTGTACAACGTTTGTGTAATATGTTTGGGTAGCCTGCACTGCGATCTTCAGCTTGACAAATTCGTTCCCTTGGATTGAGTATTTGTGTGCTCGTAAGGAAGGCATGAAATCCCCCCCGCATGCACGTACATGGAAGGAAAAATATTTTTGAAAAATTTTGAAATCAGCGCCTACGGGGAGGAAGAAGAAGCCGAGTTTGGGCTGGCACCTTGTGCTGGGCCGAATGATTTGGTTCGGATCCTGTTAATGACCAGTTTTTTCCTTTGTTTGAAAACTAGTGGGTAAGTAGTTTACCTAGTTGTTTAATAAGTTAACCATAATAATATATAAATATTATATGATAAAATTTTATTTAACTAGTTGCCTATATATTATATATTATATATTATATATTATATATTATATATATGAACTAATACAAGTTAAAGTCAAATCATATTTATTTATTTTCATTACAATTGAAATACCCAAAACTACTTTTGGGTATTTCACCCACATATGTAAAGTTTTTTTATATATAAAAAAGAAATTTATCTATTAAAACAATTAATATTTTTCAACTTAAAATATAAGTTTGGTCCATTTTATTTGTGAAGATAATTGTTTTCTTTAAATTACCCTAAATTAAAAACAAATTAGGTTATCGATTAATTGTATAACTTAAATATAATTATAGAACTTTTTGAATATTTAACAAAGTTTAATTATTGGATGGAAATATTTAAACTATAAGTAAATAATAATTTTAAGGTTATTTTTAACTTTATAAATAAAAATTATGATTTCTAATCATATTATAAATAAAATAGTAATTCGCATAATATTTTAAAATTTCATATACATTTTTAAACATAAATTAAGATAATAATTCTAGGCTATATTCATTACTATTTTAATTAAAAGAATAAATAATCCCTAAAATATAACTGAGCCCTTAAATGCAAAATTTGAATATATTGTAATTCAAGTTTGAGTTTACAAATATTTAAATATAATATATTAAATAATAAATTAACGAAAATAGATGAAGGGTTGGAGAGTTTTAAGTAGAGTCCATTTAAAAGGTGGTTTTATGTAATTTTTAATTAAGGTGTGGTTAAGTGAAACCCCCATATTTAAAGGGTGGTTTTCTATAAATTTCACTTATTGTATTGCGTTTTTCATCCTTGTTTTGTTAGTTTTTTCTTCTTCGGTTATTTCATTTATTTATTCATATTTTTTAACAGGAAAAGAACAACTTCGTTTTATCATAAATTGATGACTTTTTATCCTAAAATTACATAATTTGTTATTGTATTATATACACTCCTGTATGAAATTGTCCCCCTTTCGAAAATTTTCTTATTTTGGTGGGATTTAACAATCCCCTAAAAATAATATATGATTTGGAAAATACACTAGTTTGTCAAATTAAAACGGAACTAGTATATAGTTGTTAACTTTTAAGGATTGATACTAAAAAAAAAAGGTTGGGCACCCTTGCAGGTCATGACATCTTGTATGAGGTTGAAACAATGGGAGGTTAATTTATGCATTTATGGTGCTGATCAGAAATTGAAAAATAAGTTCAATTTGTAAGGGCAGCCGCTAGAAATTTGATATATAGCTTTGTTCTTTTGGTGAATTATATTACTGGAATTTTCTGTTTTGGTCTTTTGCATTTTAAGAGTGTTTCATCGATCGGTAAGTAGTGACATAAAAAGTGCACTTAAAGATCATATTATAGACAATATCGTTCATTAATCAAAGTAGTTGTACGGAAAAGTAGCAGCATGTTTTGGTCTGCTCCAAGCCTCCAACCCCGTTTCAGAATCTTTCAGATAACACACACATATAAACAATTCTTAAGGTTTCACAGAATTCCTGCAATTGGGCTTGATAAACATTTCGGAAATGAATTTTTTTTTTTTGACAAATAAAAGATTTGGGTGACATCATACTCTACTGACCCACCACTCAATAGCGGCATTGCGAACGAGGGTACAAAACTCTGAGTGAGTGATATCAACATCCATCGAAAACATAAGATGCGCGACTTTGTCAGCCATATGGTTGACTTCACGGAAGACATATTTGCAGGACACTTCGGCAAAACCTCGGATCAAGATTAGAACATCCGCCATCACCATCTCAATTTCTCGCGGGCAAGTCCACAATCCTTTGATTCAGTTGATAACTGTTAGGTTGTCCCTCTCAATCGTGATCCTAGTCAGCCCCATTTCCATAGCCATAAGGAAACTCGAATGAAGGGCCAACACTTCTGCCAAAAAGGCTAAAACAGACCCACATAACAATGCATCGCAGGTACGTATACTTCCTTCATTCTGTTGAGTTGTAAAAGGACAAAAATTGTATGACATCGAAAGTTTGAACAAATCCAGTCTAATATATAAGTCGATGTGCTACTCCACCTATTGTCAATTGGTTTTAGAGCGCATATGCACACGATCCCCCACAGTAATTGATCCACTCGGATTTTAATACCTTCGTGGTCACATATGATAATGGTGGAAAAATTGTGATATTGATAAAGATAGAGCAAGCGACAAAGAGGTTTTATCACAACAGAGAGGGTGACATCCCTTTATTCAGTCTCACATTCAACCAAGGGTAACCAAAATTGATGGTTTTGATAGAGAACGAATCGAACTTGAGGAAACACATCGAGACCCAATCATAGTGTCATTTGATAGAGGAATAGTTGGTGCTAACTGGATTAATTCACATTGGATTTTAAGTTGTATTCTGGATTTTGATCTAGGTGGAGAATTTGCCTTCATTTATACTCTACGTCATTGTTCATCTGGTGGGAATGCTTCATTAAGAGCTAAATTGCTGATGTTATTGGAAACAAATGGGTTGAAGGAGCTTCAGGTTAGTTCATCTCGAGAAGACACAGCCATCTTAATTGTTGAATTGCTTATAGGTACAATGCTATATGTTGCCGTCATCAATTGTTGTCATGTGTCTCATTTGAAAATTTGAAGCTCAAATCAGCACATTATATAGAGTGAAAATGGAGTTTATGATGTCATGGGTTGGAAGACATTTGGAGATGCACATATGTTGCACTCATTTCACTAATTAGGGATTGAGGACATATGTTGTGTTAGAAGGAAGAATTGACTTAAACAAATATAAATATAAATGCAAATCAATCTCTTATCCACGCAAATAAAATACTCTCTCCGTTCGGCAAAACTTGTCATTTTAACTTCTTTCACAAGTTTTAAGGCAATTAACAAATGTACCAATTTACCCTCAATTATTACCCTCTATTTTTACTTTATCGAAAACTACAACTAACAAACCATCAATCATATCAATGGCATTTTTGTAAAGTGAAGGGCAAAATATCTAAAATGACAAGTTTTTTTGAACAAAAATAACACCCTAAAATGACAAGTTTTGCCGAACGGAGGGAGTACAAGACTTCCTCCCGCTGTAGTGGAAGGGAATCAAGATCGATACACGAGGAGGTGGGTCAGGGATGTTCTTGAATAGTCTTTAGAACTCTGCGCAGTGTCGACCAGTAGCCTCGATATCGACTTGGGGAGTCGATATCGACAGGGGCAGTCGATTCCTAGTGCTCAGCGTCGATTTGTGCAAATCTGCAAAGGAGAACAGAGAACAAAAGCACTCGTTATAGACTAGATAGGTCGATCTCGAGTGGGTAGGTGGGTTCCTGTCGACTCAAAAGACTGTCGACGTGGGATCTCTCGATGCAGTGTGGTCGATATCGACTGGGAAGGTCGAAATCGAGTGGTTTCACAGAAAGTAACGAATGCAGAAAATAAATAAAGAAAATAAAGAAAATAAATAAGAACGATAATGTTTTTGGGGTTTTTGTTTTTATATAACTAAAAGCTCCTAAGGTAGGGATTTACCACGACGATAACCATGCATGCATTATTACTTTAATCACATAAAAGATTAAGCTTTTCTAATCACCAATTAGGAATATAGAGGCTTTCGCATAAAAACTTAATCGTTTCTTCCTTTTCATAATTAGGGTTTAGTCAACTTTCGCAGGCAAAACCTAATTACTATCCAAATTCACATATATAATCCATTTTCGCTTCATATAAGGTAAATAAGGAATGATCCTAAATTCACATAAAGGATTGAGTGCGGGGTAGAAGATGAGATCGTATAATCAAATAGGGAACAAAAGCATACTTACATGGCTATCGTCGGGCTCACCCGACCCTAGAAGTAGGACGACTTCTCACTCTTCACTGGGGAAAACATCTTTGCATAAAATTAATAACTTTGCATTAAAAACTTGGAAAGAAATTAATCGTACAACCACCGCCTTCTCTCTCCGATATCTCCTACTTCTCGCGCCCTTCTCTCTCTTCTCTTTGGTTGCACAATTGTTTGTTGATTGAATTCAGAATGCCTAAAACCAGCCCCTAGGACTTTATTTATAGCCTCCTAACCCTTGCTAGCCAAGGATTGGAGTCCGAATCCTACTAAGATTGGTATATGGAAAGTCTATCTAAACTAAATTATATATATTCTAAAATAAAATATTAAAATAGGTAATATTCCCTAACATGCTTGGAATATACCCCTAAGTAGACCTGGGCAAACGCGGGTCGGCCCGCCCGCCCCGCCCGCCCGCTAATACAAGCGGGTATGGACAAGGGAAAAAGCCCATGCGGGCAGCTAAGCCCGGGCCGAGCCCGCAGCGGGTACGAGATTGGGAAGACCAATGTACCCATTGCGGGCCACTAGGCCCGTAACGGGTACTCGCTATTTTTTTTATTAAAATTATATAATATATTATATATATATATATATATATATATATATTTCGACATTACAATGTATATTACTATGTATTTTTATCAATATATATACATATATTATAGTTGTATTACAACAATATATATACTTACAGTGTATATGTATACAAATATATATACTTACTAACTTACAGTGTATATGTATACAAATATATATATTACACAATGTATATAGATAGTGTATATACATATATTACTGTTTTATATTACTATATTACTGTTTTTATATAACACAATGTATATACATATATTATTGTTATAATTAGATATTATATACATATATATATATATATTATATATTACTATAGGTGTATGCAAACACATATATACACATATATACTTATATAAGTATATATATGTATATATATATTTATAAGTATATATGTCGAGTCGAGTGGACACGTCTGTTGCACCACTCGATGTCGAGTGGACATGTTGATATCGAGTGACCTATGTCGAGTCGAGTTGGTTTGTTGTGGTCGACATGGCTTTTGCTCGATCTGCTTCTTTTCTCCTCAGTCGATCTCGGGTCATCTGGTCGATGTCGAGTGCTTGTGTCGAGATCGAGTACTTCTCTGCTCGAGATCGAGTCTTTTATGCTTTGTCTTGTTTCTTCTCTAAAATACTCCGTTTTCTGCGAAATCAAACCAAAACTAGTGTAGACCTCTATATCTTGCAAATGAACTCAAACTACACAAATTCACTACTTCCCAACCCGAAAGCATAAAATATGCATGAAAACGGAATAGATGTAAGTATGAAACATGGTGAAATATGCGCACCTCAAACACCCCATACTCAAGCTTGCTTGTCCTCAAGCAATACTCTTATTGGTCATTCAGGAGAAGGACTAAACTCTCAACATCGTAGATCTATTCTTATATAACCCTACAATTAATTACCATCATCGCAAAGGTACTAATGCATTCAAATCCATGCACGTGAATGAAAAGCAACATCTCGCACAAAAAGAGGGTTATGCAAAAACACAATTTGTAACATAGCATTAATAATCGAGAGGACTTTTATGCGCAATGGTGAAGAGTGGGTAAAAGGTATAGTGGTGGGCTATATTTGGTACTGTGGTGCTTAATCCGGGGAGAAATTTTCAAACTTCCTTTCATTAATGAACTTTCTCCTTTCTGATTTCCACATTCCTCTTCCCTCATAATGATCTTTGCTTTTTTCACTGATATGCTTTTACCTCTCTGACCTTAACGCTACCTTCTCGCGAGTCGCAAACATGGGTGTCATGAATGACCCCGGATACGTAGCGCTTCGGACTCCTCACCTTGTGTCCCATATCGTGTTAATTTTATCCTCCGCAAGCAGGGTCGATTAACCTAACTCCTATGTGAGCGGATTTTCTTTTCACTCATTAAATTTTCCATATAAAGTTTCCTGCCATCGACTTCATAATATCTTCACAACATATCAAACCATACAACAACTCCATAATATGACATCCATTCTATAACATAAACTTCCAGATGGGTAAAAAGGTATAAAAATGGGCAATTTAAGAACTTGTGGAGCAAATATGACATTAAGAACTTGCACTTAAACAGGGAATCATAAACGTAACCCAATTACAAATAAACAAGCTCTACATAGAGGGATACTCAATAATCATCATAGACCACTTAAGATCGAACAAGAGATGCTTCTAGAAAATTGAATTAATCATGTCTGATATCAAAATACACCCGTCGAGAGTGAGAGAAACAAGCTTCTCTCACATGCTCCGTGTTGACAACAGAGTGGCTGATAAGGTTGCGCACCTTTGATGCTCTGCTAGGAGCCTCGACATCTTCAACGAATCAAGTCTTCAACGCATCATATGAGAGGATGCCATATTATAGTCTTACTACCTGAATTTTTTCCTGATAAAAAAAAATATATGCATAGCATAATTACCGACTTACATAAACTTCTCACAAAAATATTTGGTGGGGAATATGGACAATTAGAAACAAAATCAAATTCAATGATGATAGCCTTTTAGATGAACAACGATGGTAAGGGTATCTAAGACAACAACTGCAAAACTGGGAATGTACAAAGACCATGTTTTGAGAAGAAATTGAATCTCAATGATATAAAACACAGCCAAACCAGTAAAAAACGAACATAAGATGAAAACCCCCGCTTGAGGGGAGCTTTAAGGTTAATTTTGATGGGTTCAGATTGTCTATAGGAGAAGTCACGACATGTTGTGTGATTTGGGATCATGCTGGTTCGATTATGACTTTCAAGGCCTCACATTGCAACTTTTCGCCGACATTGATGGCGGAAGCTATTAGACTTTACTTGGGTCTAACGACAGCTAAGAAGTTGGGTCTCCTTTGTATCGAGGTAGAGGGTGATAGTCTCACCATTATCAACGTCATCACTAGTCTCTGGATTAGCCCGTGGGAGATTGAGATGGTGATCACCATGCCCTTTTTCTCCTCTAATCTTTTGAATTTGTGAGCTTCAACCTTCAGTCATTTCTTCTGAGAAGTCAACTAGTATGGCGAACAAAGTGGCGAGTCTTTGCCACTCTTGGGATCCTGTGACCTTGACTTCGCATCCAGAGCTTCAGGATCTCGTCCATAGAGATACTATTGGATGTTGGTCTAGCAGGACCTAACACCAACCCAAATCTTACCTTCAACCTCACACGATTCGTGATCCGTAGGGAGTGCAGGGCCAAAATTTTAATTTAAAATATCAATCACGGTTTATTTTTAAATTATCAATTATGGATTATTTCCTTTTAAATTTTACAATTTATTTATGCAGGTATTATTCATATATTAATAAATAGCGACCAGGACACCATATACAGTCAAGAAAATTGTGCTTCTGTATCCAATCGTGCAATGGTAGTTCTTTAAGAATTTTTTTTAAAATATTCACTCAAACATAATTAATTACAATAATATTTATATATTTAAAATATGTGGATCCTATTTACACGGTGATATTATCGTTATTTACACTATCAGCAATCATGTATTGCGAGTTCGCGAATTTTTGCAAACTCGCAATCCGCGGTTGCCTTTTTTTTTAATAAAAGATTCACAATCGCATAATGCAACTCCGCGTTGTCCTTTTTTATATAAAATTATAAGCAATTCACAATTTTTTTTTAAAAATAAAATCTAAAATGTAAGATTATATGTATCCGTAAGGTATTCGTCGATGGCAATCCCGATACAAATTAGATATGCAATTTTGATTGAAGATAGATATATATCCCGATAAGGATATTTGAAGATATCGCGTCTTTAATATATTTGAAGATAGATATATTTGGAGATAGGTATAAATAAATATATTTTCTTTTCTAGAATACACGCCGACGATCTCTATATATACCATGCGTGTTTAGAGTGCAAATATCAATAATTTACGACTCTTACAAAGGAATATTTCGAATATCCTAAATTTCTCCCTATGTTATCGCCAAGTGAAGATGATCTACCATTCAACCCATATATTTACAGCAATCTGTAAGAACTTCTAACACACGTCGATGTAAGTCTAAACACAACTCTAGCAAAATCTCATGTACATATATCTTCCATGTTTCAAGTTGTTTGAATATATAGTAGTATATGAAAATATTAGGAAAATTTATTTCACATCTATGTGTTTTGAATGTGTTTGTTTCTAATGTTTGTGTAGAGTAATATTTATGTATATACCATTAATATGTTTTGAATTATAGGATCTTCCCGACCTTTCTCTAGAAGAGGGTACCGATTATTCGGCTATGTTTCGGATAGATCGATATTTCTTTGACTAAAAAAATGAAATGGAGTGGGCTCGTTTTATGGCTGGAATTAGAAATATGGTGTTAATAACTTATAGGTCTTTGAAGAATAAGTGAAACAGATTAGGTGTCTTTGATTTGGTTTGTGATTACTATGGCTATCCTAGAGACACGCCCGATATGGATAAGGATTTCCCACCGTCATCAAATAGGGAAAAAAAAGTCACACAAAAATGGATGTGCATTTGAGTTCGAGGGTCATGAGTACGAGAGAGACAAATGGAGATTTCTTATTGTATGTGGTTCTTGATGTATGAGGAAATCAAGTCTAATAAATATCAAATATAAATCAAACCGAATCCTTGTCCACGCAAATAAAATACAAGACTTCATCCCACTGTAGTGGAAGGGAATCAGGATCGATCCACGAGGAGGCGGGTCAACGATGTTTGAATAGTCTATAGAACTCTGCGCAAGTCGACCAGTAGCCTCGATATCAAGTTGGGGAGTCGATATCGACAGGGACAGTCGATTCCTAGTGTCTGACATCGATCTGTGAAAATCTGCAAAGGAGAACTGAGAATAGAAGCACTCAATATCGACAAGGTAGGTCGATCTCGAGTGGGTCAGTGGGTTCCTGTCGACTCAGAAGACTGTCGAAGTGGGATCTCTCAATGCAGGGTGGTCAATATCGACTCAGGAGGTCGAAATCAAGTCACTGACAGAAAATAGAAAGTGCGAACAAAAAGAAATAATAAAGAAATAAAATTAAAAACATAATTTTTTTGGTTTTTTTTCAATAAACAAAAAAGCATATAAGGTAGGGATTTACCACGACGATAACCATGCATGCATTATTACTTTAATCACATAAAAGATTAAGCTTTTCTCATCACCAATTAGGAATATAGAGGCTTTCACATAAAAACCTAATTGTTTCTACCTTTTCATAATTAGGGTTTAGTCAACTTTCGCAGGCAAAACCTAATTACTATCCAAATTCACATATATAATCCACTTTCGCTTCATATAATGTAAATAAGGAATGATCCTAAATTCGCATAAAGGATTAAGCGCGTGGTAGAAGAAGAGATCGCATAATCAGATACGGAATAAAGCGTACTTACATGGCTATCGCCGGGCTCGATCACCCCGACCCTAGAAGTAGGACGACTACTCACTCTTCATTGGGGAAAACATCATTGCATAAAAATAAAAACTTTGCATTAAAACTTGGAAAGGAAACTAATAGTACAACTACCGCCTTCTTCTCCGCTATCTTTCTCTACTCTCTCGCTACTCCTTCTCTCCTTTGGTCAATTGATTGTTTGTTGATTGAATCCATATAGCCAGCCCCCTAGGGCTTTATTTATAGTCTCCTAACCCTTGTTAGCCAAGGACTGAAGTCCTAATCCTAATAAGATTGGTAAAGGTAAATTCTATCTAAACTAAATTATATCCGAAAATAAAATATTAAAAAAGGTAATATTCTCTAACATGCTTGGAATATACCCCTAAGATAGACGAATCTTTGTAGATGATAGATGTCTTCGTGCTAAGGAATATCCTCTAAAGATTCGGCCTAATATGCGTTTCTTACAAGTCTGTTGCACCAGTCGATGTCGAGTGGACATGTCGATATCGAGTGATCTATGTTGATTCGAGTTGGTTTGTTGTGGTCGACATGGCTTTGGCTCGATCTGCTTCTTTTCTAATCATTCGATCTCGGGTCATCTGGTCGATGTCGAGTGCTTGTGTCGGGATCGAGTACTTCTCTTCTCGAGATCGAGTTCTTCTTTCTTGTTTTGTTTCTTCTCTAGAATGCTCCGTTTTCTACGAAATCAAACCAAAACTTGTGTAGACCTTTATATCTTGCAAATGAACTCAAACTATACAAATTCACTACTTTCATATCCCAAAAATATAAAATATGCATAAAAACAGAAAAGATGTAAGCATGAAACATGGTGAAATATGCGCACATCAGTTCTCACAACCATAATCTTCCGAATAACTTGTACGGACATGCCTTTGCCGGAAGGTTGAGTGATAAGCAACATCATAAGGTATGACGAGGTGCCATGATTGGGTTAAAAACTCGGCAGTTGTTGAGTATCCATCAAGATGAAGATTCCAAATGTGTGACGAGTATCCGACAAGTGTACAACTCTGTTGGGAAGATAAAGAGGGAGGAGGTAGAGGGTCGCGGGGATATACAACAAGCATTGCATTTAATCGAAGGAAAACAGTGCGATGTATTCGTACATAGAGTACACGGGTCTAATCAGCTGAGTGATATGATATTTTCTCACCCAGACTCCCAACATTTATGTAGGTTATTTCCCTACGTCATCATGATGGATGCAACTTACAAGACAAATGAGTATGTTTATCCTTTTTTCTGTTTCTTTATAAATGTAAAAATAGATTTAAATTTGTTGATCTTATTGCTGATGATTTGTTGATCATCTTCCTTTCATGTTGGTATAAGATGCCATTGTTGGAAATCCTTGGGATCACTAGCACAGAAAAAAAAATTTACGACAGTGTTTGCATTCATGGTGAAAGAGACCAATGATCACTATAGCTGGGTGATGAAGAGGCTCTGAGATCTCTGTAGATATAGAACGACAGATGTGATTGTCACAGATCGAAAGTTGGCAGTAATCAATGCCATCAAAGAAGTGTTCCCCACCATGAAGCATTTGCTGTGCAAATGGCATGTAATGTAAAATATCAAAGTGAAGGCAAAGATCACACAATCAATCGTTAAAGAAAATGAGTTTGTTAGAGATTGTTATGCTTTGGTATAATCATGGTCAGTGTCAAGCTATGAGCGACGTCTCGAATCGATGAAGACCGAGTGGGGTAGATGTTGGAGTCTAATGGAGTACCTTGAAATGGCATGGCTCAATGACTTTAAGAAGGTACTTGTTAGAGGTTGGGTTGACTACTTTGCGCACTTTGACACTAGAACAACAAATCGGTAAGTGTTTTCAATGTTTGTTCTAGTCAATTACGTATGTCATGTTAATTTAAATAAATAGTTGTTTAACTGCCAATCTATTGAAACCCATGCAGTTGTGAGTCACAACATGGAAATTTGAAGGGTATGTCGAACACGTCAATAGGTGGGTTTGAAGATATGGTCAAGTGCATCGATATAATGGTCAACGAGCAGATCAAACAAATAAACGGTTCCCTTGAGATGCCACACATGAATGTTCGTAAGAGCATTTCTAGCAACCCAATCTTTTCTCAACTCGTTATGAAGGTGACAGATGAGTGCTTCAAACTATTGGTGGGTAATTACAACAGGGTGATGGGCAGATCCATTGATGATGGGGTCTGTCGAGACCAGTATTGGCGAGATGTGCATGGGTGTTCCATGTATGCATTGACTTTTCAAAGGCCATATCCACTCGTAGCTCGATAAACTTGAGTCAATTTTATCCTTTCTAGAAGCACGTGATGTGGAATGGACCTATTATGGTAGAGGAGGGCAGCAACCCCGTGGAAGATATAGACCCGACCAGGTTAAAGTTACTGAGGTAGAAAAGAAGGCTTGAGGCAGATGATCTCACTCGTCTGGAACATAATTTTATTTACACGGCGTATAGTTATATGGAGAATCCTGGAGAAACTAACATGACAGCACCACCTGTAAGCAATCCTAGAGGTCGACCGACTAGGAGGCGCTCAATGATGCGAGATACAATGACACTTGAGCATGCAATGCGATGGGATCCCTAGATGTGACACAGTGCATGCGGGATCCTCAGTTGGTGGCAGAGATTCTCATACTGCATCTTTCGCAGAGCGTGCCTCACACGTCCCATCTACGGATGCGCAGTGTGCGATTGCGTACAGTTTGAGATTCACGTGTGATTGTCAAGTCCCATCTGCGAATCCGTAATCTGTGATCATGATAATCCGCGCATCTGGAGTCCGTGGCTACCATTTCTAATTTTTCAATCGCGCATTCGGAGTCTGTTGTTGTGAAGGTTGACCGTGCATCAGGCGATAAATTCACCGTGTGAATAGCAACTCCGTAAAATATTTACAAAAATATTCATTTTTATCACGACTCTCAGAGAAACGCGGTCTCAAACCATGTTTTATTCAAAACCAATGAATTCTGAAAAGGAAAAGAGTTGAGAAAAAATAAAGAAAAGAAACACCATGTTTTATAATTAATTTTGGGAACACAATTTCAAACCGCATATATCAATTTGTAGTTTAAATTTTTTTTATTAAAAAAAAAAGAGAGAAGGGTGACTTTAACCCGCGCTTCATGTGCTTAGCTCCTCACCCACCACCTCCGGCCTCCCACCTCCTCGCACCATCACATCCCGCTCCGCTCACCCCTCCTACCTTGGCAACTCACTCCCCGCCTACTTGCATCCCACCGTAGGCCGAAGTCATCATCGTCGACGAGGATGTAGAAGTAGTAGTTGACGAGGAGGATGCGCATACGAGAGTGACGGTGACGAGAGAGCCACTAGCACAGTACATGCTCGGCGAAGGAGGAGAAGAGATGGCGAGGAGGAGAGCGATGGGGAGGAGGAGGAGGAGGAGGAGGAGGAGGAGAAGGAAGAGGCCGACGGGGATGAGGAGCTCGACTTTGGAACTTTTGGGTCAACGCGGTGGGTAGCGATCCCGAGTTGTTGGTGGGATGCAAGTAAGAGGCAGTGGCGGTCTGGGATGGGCTGCGGTGGGGTGCGAGAGGGAGGTGTGATTTAGGGGAGAATTGATTATAAAATATATCAAATATGAATAATGTAATCAACCCTAACCTCTCCAATAAATTCAAGACTACCTCGATGTAGTGGAAGGGTCAGGATCCATCCACGAGGAAGCATGTCAGTGAATCCGTAGTATTTCACATAAACGTTCTACAGAAGTCGACCAGAAGCTCTCGATGTCGACTAGAACATTCGATGTCGATGGGGTTGTCGATCTCGAGAGAGTTCCTACACAGAAACAGAAGACAGAAGCGGTCGATGTCGACTAAGGCAGTCGATGTCGAGTCAATCACAATGGTCGATCGATACAGAAACCGTCAGTCGATATAAGGCAATCAATCTCGACCTATTCAGTCGATATTGAGCACTAAAACAGACATAAAATGTCGGCAAAGAAGGCCGGAGAATGTAAGGATGAATAAGAAGCGATGAACAGTCAAGGGTTTAAAGTGATGATTAAAAGGGGTTTAAACAATATAAAAGAAACTCTTAAGGCTAAGGATCACCACAACGTTAACCACACATGCACAAGATAGAATAAGACGGACAATTACGCTATCACATCAAAGGAACAAGCTTTCGTCGTTACCAACAAGTAGATATATATGCTCTCACAAAAAAACCTAATTGTCTCTACTGATTTTATGGTTATGATCCAAGTTGTTAGCTTGAATTCCTTTTCTTTCGACAAGGGCTAAACACAAAAAGGTAGGAGATGATCAAGACATAACAAATATCAACATCAAACTCAACTCAAGCATGCATGGCTAACGTCGGTCTCACCCCGACCTTAAGAGAAAAGATACTACTCGCTCATGGTAGAAGAGAACATGATTGAATAAAAGAAAAGAACTTAACTTACATAAGAGATAAAAACTTTGAAGTCTTCACAAATCTCAACGCCGGCTCTCGCAAGCGCCAAAACCCTAAAGTTTCCTATTCCTATAACCTAAACTGAATTTAATTGTTTTGTGTGTTTTCTTGGATGACAGATACCTAAAGCTCAGCCCCAAGAGCTTTATTTATAGCCTACCAATCCTAGCTAGCTTAGGAGAGGTAATTCTATCAAAGCTAGAAGATAAACTTAAGTAGAAGATTTAAACTTAATAATAAAATAAACTATATCCCTATGGTAGATAAGAAATACCCATAAGGATTAAATCTATCTAAAAGAAAATAGAAAACGTGGCTTTATCAACTTCTCCTCAAACTTGGACTGTCAAAATGCATCGCTGCTGTCAACAGGTCCAGTCGACGTCGACCGGTTTACTCGACGTCGAGTACCCTACTTCTACTCAATTCTGGCACCACTTTAGCTCAGTCGACATCGATCAGTTTCTCGATGGCGATCACTTCATGGCCGGTCGATGTTGAGCAACCTGGTCGATCTAGGGTTACGTCGACCTCTCTTCCAGTAGGTGGTATTTCTTCTCTTGTCTTGTACTTAGTCTCTGGATCACTTGCTTCAGTCGATGTCGAGAGGTGTAGTCGAGATCGACTGCTCTGTTTTGATTCTTAGCTTCTCGTTTCGGCTTCGATGTCGTTCTAATTTCTGCACAATTAAACCAAAACTTGTGTAAACCTCTATTTCTTGTAAATATGCATATACTACATAAATTCAAAGCAATCCCAGACCGTAATGCAAATATAAGACAGAAATTGGCGTAAAATTAGGCATAAAACATGGTTATTTTAGCGGACATCAAGGTGGTGGTGGTGCGAGGAGGCGGGAGGGCATGAAGAGTGATTTGATGTCGCAATTATGCTTTTTAAAAAAAAATTAAACTACAATTCATATTCATATTGATATAAACGCGGTTTGAAATCGCGTTTTACCCAAAATTGATTACAAAACGCGTTTCAACTCACGTTTTTTTCATTTATGTTTCCCCAATTTGCTTCTGTTTTAAATTTGAGTAATCGATTGTGAATGAAACGCGGTCTCAGACTGCGTTTCTCTGTGTGTTTTACAAAAAATGAATATTTTCGTAAATATTTTCAATGTATGAATATTATTATAAATAATTATTTTTAGTGAATATTTTGAAAAAAATATGTTCTTTAATTACCATTTTTATATATTTTTAGTCACATTTTTCATGATAAATATAGTTACACCGTACCATTTGCTAGGACAGTTTGTCATTTATAAAATTGATAAGAACTTTCATAAAATGAAAATAGAAACCAATTTACAATTAATTCAAATAAAAGAACAAGTCGTTGAAGTCATGTTATACTAATAATGGACTAGTCTCCGAAGATAATGTTAATTAAAGAAATATTATGGACAATCAAATAGAAAATGCAAAAAAGGTCAAGCTTAATGGTATACGGAGTAATTAATTAATCTATATGTTACGACCTCTCGTCCCACCGGGTATGTCCGATGAGTTGAATTCTTTCCGGTTCAAATAAAATGGGGCCCCCCCAAAAAAAATATATATATATATATATATATATATATATATATATATATATATATATATATATATATATATATATATATATATATATATATATATATATATATATAGGTTAGTTCCGGTGTACTCAGCCCTTACGTGTATCATGTACACAAATTTGGGCCGTTGATTAGTTGAGATGGAGGGTGGAGATTAATTAGTCCATTTGTTTGATTGCCTACATAGATGATTATTCGGTCGAGTATAAATGATTATGCACTAGTATATGAAGGATTATTCAGTAGTATGAGTCTGTTTAGTAGGTTAGTCATTTTGATTATTCGATGATTTCACTATATTATTCGATCGTATTGACGGATTATGTGATGGTATTGCTTTATTATTCAATGGTATAACTTAATTATTCGATGGCGTTACAATATTATTCGATCATATTGACGGATTATGCGATGGTATCGATAGATTTTTCTAATAGCTAGCACCATGAAAATGCCCCTAACTTTTACCTAAAAATTACCATCGCATAATCCGTCAATACGATCGAATAATGACTAACCTACTAAACAGACTCATACGACCGAATAATCCTTCATATACTAGTGCATAATCATTTATACTCGACCGAATAATCATCTATGCAGGCAATCTACCACAAATGGGCTAATTAATCTCCACCCTCCATCTCAACTAATCAACGGCCCAGATTTGTGTACATGATACATGTTAAGAGCTGAGTACATATGGTCTATCCTATATAGAGAGAGAGAGGTTGGATCCCGTGTAAGCAACCCTTACGGTGTAATTTGTGAGCAGAGAAATTATTCGCAGGTACCAAGCGATTATTCGTATATAATAATGTAATTATTCGTATGCATGAACAAATGTAATTATTTGTAAGTAACAAAAGATTATTCATATGTATGTACATACGAATAATCACTTCGTACCTACGAATAATGTTACTGGTCACAAGTTACTTTTAATCTCTTCCGTTTGATCTTCTTAATCCGACGCTCTAGATTTAGGTAAAGTGTTAAAAAAAAATCGAGTTGTTTCTTGTTCATTAAGCGACATCAGATATTCAGATCCATTGGCTTCATTAAGAAAATAGCTTAGAATTTGAATACATACGTACAACAACATCAATCTTCATTATCATGTGACCCTACATGAGTCATTTCTATCACTATATATATTGTCCAGAGTACAAGACCAAAGTGAAAAAGATGGAACTCTCAAATCCCCAACAAAGGCTTTTTTTACAAAAGTTCTATATATATTTCAAGTATCTAAGGCCCCATTTACCTCGACAGTACATAAATCTTGATTGATCGGTCACTTGAACGAATACCAAATGACCAAGATCAAACATTTTCGGTATAATGTAGCAAACATCTTAATATCACCTAGCCACTAATTCCCTACTTTACATATGTACAAAACATACCTTGTAAAACACCCATGACAGAATAATACAACTAGTCTCAGAGTAAGTTATATATAGTTCTGAAAATCCAGAGTACAAGACCTAGATCCAATAATGCTAGCATGAGATAGCTTTGTGATAGAGCATGATTAGATATGCATATTAGGATTCATTTAGCATAGTTTGGTTGTAAATAGTGCATATTTTAGTTACAATTACATGTTTACCAGTGGTATTGGAAGAGTCGGAATCTATGCAATTTTATGTTTAATTTCAGGGAGATGTGGATCCGACGAGGAATGAGGAGCTCTTGGATGAAGGAGGATTCAAGTTGAGGAAGAAAAGTGAAGAGCACGGGAGTGGAGTCGAATTTCGAGAGCCTAAGTGATAAACAAGTCAGTAGAAGTTGTCGTCAGACAAGCTGAACTTGTTTTGCACTTTCTGGAGGCCTCGGTGGTCGGAATGCCTATTATAAGCATGCGTTGGAAAGCTCTTTCCGAGATCTACAACTTTCATGTTGACATCGAGACCAAATTCGAAGAGGAAAAATCGCTGTGAACAGAATGGCTGCCCCGCGGCCCGAAGACTTACCGAAGGATTTCGCTGATCGCCTGGCCGCCCCGTCGCCTGAGGTAGCCGCCCCGCGGCCTCATCAGAACCGCCGATTCATTAATTAGGGTTTCTTTAGAATTGTTTTGGCCGACTTTCTTAGGTTTATTTAAGGACTATTAGGGTTATTTTCTTAGGCATCTAACTAATAACCTTTTGCACTTTTGAGAATTATTGAGAGCACGTTGAGCATGAGCAACTAAACTCTCGAAGGTTTCGCCTACAGTTTGGATCTTGATTGTTGAATTGTGAGTTTCTTAATCTAGTTCTTATTCCTATTTGAATGTTTTGGCTTCCTTGCGCTTAATTCTTTGAATGTGTTTTATTCTCTCTGGCCTGATCAACTAGTTAGAGTAGATTCATTCAATTGCTAGGGTTTTGTAGATTCCTCGTAGCGAACCTTAACCCAAGTAGCAATCATATCCCTTTAGGACTCGTAGGACTAATTGGATGTGTAGGAAGTTGAATATATGTTAAATATCGACTCGTAGCTTGATATTGCATATACCTTGGTTAATTCATAGTCTTAATGCTATCTCTAGGTTAAATCTTAACCGTGTTAGGGTTATTTAGAGATAAGGATTGCTAGGACTCGTAGGACTGGTAATTTACCTAAGATCTGGACAAGGACATTGATAGGAAAAGAAAAGAACTAGAGGCTGAAACAAGGATCAAATTCATCAATTGAAGTGACAAATTGTAGGTGAACCTAATTCTCTCCATTGCATCTTACAACCCACTTCAGTTTGTTTGTTTCTTTCCGCTTTGACAAAAGGCGGATCTTTTTCTCATCAAACTCTCTTTTAGTGTCACTTGCGATTAGATTAACACTTGAACTTAATAGATTTCCCTGTGGATCGACCTCTTTCTTACCACTTATACTAGTTGTGAGTTTGAGTATTCTTTGGCAGGAACAACGACAGGTTTTCCTCTTGTCACTTTGCAACAAACTAACACTAGACAAAAGGCAAAACAGTTTTCATATTTAAGAATCACACAAGATAACATCACTACAAATCAATAATCTATAGTGATAGATTACATAGGCATATATTGTATAGTGAGCCCAAAAGCCCAATACCTTTGTAACCTATATATATGATTATCAATAAATGGAAACCCTCAAGGAGAATTTTATGATCAATCTCGTGATCTAACATGGTATCACAGCCTAAGATCCCTCAACCCTAATCTTTTTCCAAAAAAAAAAAAAAAAACCTAGCCGCCCCCTAGCGGCGCCCCCCCCCTCCTCCCCTTTCGGCAACCCTAGCCACCCCCTCCCTCTCGGCGCCCCCCCCTTTTTGCGGCGCTACCACCCCTCCCCACCGTCGCACCCCCCAGCGGCGCCCCCCCCCCCCTCCCCACCTTCCGCCTCCCTCTTGCTCTCGATCTCTGCAGCCTCCGCCCCTGTTCGACGCCGCCCCCACGGTCGATAGCGAGCGAAATCTCTTCGCAATCGCCGGCCGCCCCGTCGCCTACACTTGCCGCCCCGCGTCCCGGCCGCCCCGTCGCCTGCTCTTGCCGCCCCGCGGCCCGGCCGCCCCGTCACCTACTCTTGTCGCCCCGCGGCCCGGCCGCCCCGTCGCCTCCACTTGCCGCCCCGCGGCCCCTGATGTGTACCTCCGATTCTAGCCGCGGCATATGCAGCGACTGCGGCTCTACGCAGCGGCCGCACCCGTCGTCGCTGCATGGCCCTCGTCCTTCGAACGCCGCCTATGTTCCGCCTGCTCTTGCTACGCATCACACCTTCTCCTCTATGCAGCCGACATCTCCCGACTCGTCTTGGTATATGGACACTGGTGCCACCTCCCACATGACGAACTCCTCAGGTCACCTCTCATCTATTTCCTTTAAGGGTCCTGCACACACTCTATTATCGTCGGCAATGGTGGTCGTCTTGCTACTTCAGGAATTGGCCACGCCAAATTACAGACCCCAACCCACCCACTACACCTTAACAATGTCCTCATTGCCCCAAAGATTGTCAAAAACCTTATCTCTGTCCGTCGATTCACTACTGACAATAACGTTTCCCTTACGTTTGATCCCTTTGGTTTCTCTGTGAACGATCTTACTACGGGGGTTACTCGCATGAGATGTAACAGCACCGGGGAGCTCTACCCTGTCACACCACCTCCTGTGTCCAGTCAGTCGTGCCCGGTCGCCCTCTCGGCATCGTCGTCCAGCCTCTGGCATGCACGCCTGGGTCATCCCAGTCCTGCCGTTCTAGATGTCCTCCGTTCTCAGATTCTTGTCACATGTACTAAAGACCTACGCTCTGGTCTATACTCTTCCTGCCAACTAGGCAAACATGCCAGACTGCCGTTCCAACGGTCTTTGACCTCTACCCTTGCTCCCTTTGATATCATTCATAGTGATATTTGGACCTCTCCTGTTCCTAGCAATGAGGGTCACAAGTACTACCTCTTGTTTCTGGATGATTACACACATTTCTTATGGGTCTTCCCGCTGCAGTTCAAGTCCCAAGTGTTTCCCATCTTTGCCAGATTCCATGCCTACATCAAAACACAGTTCCACACATCCATCAAGTGTTTCCAATGTGACAATGGTCGTGAATTTGACAACAAAGATTTTCACTCTTTCTTTGCCACAAATGGGATCTCCTATCGCTTGTCTTGCCCCTATACCTCCCAGCAGAATGGCAAGGCCGAACGAATCATCCGAACCATCACCAACATGATGCGCTCTCTCCTCTTCCACGCATCTATTCCCCTTCCTTATTGGCCTCACGCCTTAGCCACCACTTGCTACCTCCTAAACATTCTCCCGTCTACCACCCTCCACCATCGCTCGCCAGGACAGGCCCTCTATTGCACATTGCCTAGTTATGATCACCTTCGTACCTTTGGTTGCCTGTGCTTCCCCAATCAGTCATCCACCGCCTCGCACAAGGTTCACCCGCGCTCCACTCCTTGTGTCTTTCTTGGCTATCCGTCTGATCATCGCGGTTACCTCTGCCTCGACATCAAGACCCATAAGCTCATTGTGTCTCGACATGTCACCTTCGATGAGTCTCGCTTCCCCTTTGCTTCTCCTACCCCTCCTGTGTCTCATTCTGATTCAGAGTCCTCATTCCCACATTTTCTTATTCCTCAGAGCTCTCCCGGTGCTCCCGTCTCTCCCCCTCCTCCCACACCACCACCCCCTACCACTAGACCACACACCAGTAGCGTCTCCGGTGTCTTCCGACCCCGTCAAATCGTCTCCATGACCACCACACATAGCCCCGCCTCGCATCCACACCCACAGCCCCCCACCGCCAGATGCCGCGGCCGCAGCAAGATGTTGCGGCCGCAGCAATGCCCCTTCCAACACCCGCAGCTTACCCCGCTGCCGCGGCCGCCGCCCCCTTGCCACGGCCGCCGCCTAGTGCTGCGCCCGCCGCCGCTCCTCCCTCCATCTCCCCTATCCCCACCTCCCACAAAACAGCCCTCCTAGATCCGAATTGGCAGGCGGCTATGCTCGACGAATACATGGCCCTTACAAAGAATGGTACTTGGGTTCTGGTTCCTCGCCCTCCTGATGCGAATGTCGTCCGATGTATGTGGCTCTTCCGTCACAAGTTCCGCTCCGACGGGACATTGGAGCGCTACAAAGCCCGTCTTGTGGTCAACGGTCGTTCTCAGCAGGTAGGTATTGACTGTGATGAGACATTCAGCCCCGTCGTCAAGCCTGCCACTATCCGAGTGGTGTTGAGTTTAGCTTTGTCACGCAACTGGGCCATTCATCAGCTGAATGTCAAGAATGCCTTTCTTCATGGTCATCTTAATGAGACAGTCTACATGTTTCATCCACCGGGGTTTGCTGATACTAACCGTCCCAAGCACGTCTGTCTCCTGAAGCGATCTCTATATGGGCTGAAACAGGCTCCGAGAGCTTGGTTCCAGCGCTTTGCTTCTCATCTGCTACGCCTAGGCTTCATTGGCAGCCGCTCAGATTCGTCTCTGTTCATTTATCGCAGAGGCTCGGACACGGCTTTTCTCTTACTTTATGTCGATGACATCATTATCACCGCCTCTTCTGATGCTCTTCGGACGTCGATTATTTCGCAGTTGAGTGCCGAATTCGCCATGTCTGATCTGGGTCAGTTATCCTACTTCTTGGGAGTCGCTGTTCAGCGTCATGCCTCTGGTCTGTTTCTTTCGCAAAGTAAGTATGCTGCTGAGATTGTCGCTCGGGCTAAGATGGTTAACTGTAATCCTGTAGCCACCCCTGTCGATACATCCACCAAGCTCAGTGCTCATTCTGGTCCTTTGGTTGATGATCCGACATTATACAAGAGTCTGGCTGGTGCACTTCAGTAGCTCACCTTCACTAGGCCTGATATCAGTTACGCCGTTCAGCAGATCTGTTTGTTTATGCATGCACCTAGGGAACCACACCTTCAGGCCTTGAAGCGGATCATTCGGTACATCAGCGGCACCCTCGAGCTAGGCACCACGATCACTCCTTCCGCTAAGCTTGACCTTGTTGCTTACACTGATGCGGATTGGGGTGCTTGTCCTGACACACGTCGCTCCACGTCTGGTTACTGTGTCTTCCTCAACGACACACTTATATCATGGTCAGCAAAGCGTCAGTCTGTCGTGTCTCGCTCCAGCGCTGAGGCAGAATACAGAGGTGTTGCCAACGTTGTCTCTGAGTGCTCTTGGCTCCGCAATCTCTTGCTTGAGCTTCGTTGCCCTCTTCAGAAGGCCACTCTGGTCTACACTGACAACGTCTCCGCCGTCTATCTAGCTAGCAATCCAGTCCAGCATCAACGCACGAAGCACATTGAGCTTGATCTCCACTTCGTCAGGGACAAGGTTGCCATTGGACATGTCCGTGTTTTACATGTCCCGTCCTCCTATCAGTACGCTGATATATTCACCAAGGGTTTACCCAGACAGTTATTCATTGATTTTCGCTCCAGTCTCACTGTACGGCCCCCTCCAGATTCGACTGCGGGGGTTTGATAGATTACATAGGCATATATTGTATAGTGGGCCCAAAAGCTCAATACCTTTGTAACCTATATATATGATTATCAATGAATGGAAACCCTCAAGGAGGATTTTATGATCAATCTCGTGATCTAACATATAGTTTAATTTGCATCAAATAAATAAAGGGCCATTGTTGTGAGCACTGAGCAGCATCAGAAGGGCAATCAAGAGGATGATGAACAGAAGGATGATAATACACAAGGGTAATCAAGGTTTAATTAATTGAAGCCCAATTAAATTGAACCCTCTTAGTGAGCAGAAGGGAAATCAAGAGGATGATGAAGAGAAGGATGAATATGTGGATGAGTAGAAGGAAAATTGAAATTAAAAGAAATTAGAACAGGAGAAGGGACATGAAAGCAAACCTCAAAGAGCCAAAGGGGAGTTGATGGACCATAGAATGTCCTGAGGATCCAAAAGAAGCAATTGATTGATAATCGCATCGACGATGAAATCGTCGATCTCATTTCCCTACAATAGTAGGATCAGATGAAGGGCGGAAAATAGATGGAAGAGAGACAGAAGCACCCCAAGCGGGGCAATTTATCCTTGAGCAATTGGGACCTTAAGCTAACGAATCCGAGAGCCCTAATTGACGGAAGAGGAAGCAACGTCTGAACGGTTGGCATGTACTCCCTCATTTACAAAAGGGAACCGAGATCGAATAGAGGGAGAAGAGAGAATATGCAAAATCGTCGATCCTCCTCTGCAGTTGCTCCATTAATCGGTAGATTCCCGGCGACGGTCATCTTCTTCAAACACTAGATTAGGGGTGGAAATGGGTTGGGTGATGGGTGGGTGGAGCCATTCACCCGACCCGTCACAAAAAAATTTCGCCTACCCATCACCCGTCCGTCTAATGTTTCACCCATAACCTGATCCGTCGGGTGAATCGGGTGGGTCGAGTGGGTAATCAGGTGAAGTAAATTAAAGGAAAATGAGTCATAAGACATAATTAGAAATCTGATCATATTCGATAATTTAACAAACCACGTCAACGTGGAAATCTTATTTAATGTATAAAAGGTTTATTCATACATTATATCACTATCCTCATCTTACAAAGTTAACATTAAAATTTTAATATCAAATCAAATGAGATTAACTTTACTCCGTTGCTAGACTCATTGTTAAAAAAATAAAAATAAAAATAACAATTTGGCTAAATCATGTCTTAATTCACACTAAATATTAACCAAGTCGCTGAAACGATCGAAATTACTAACACTCCAATAGTGTATGTAGTTATGTTAGAAAAAAGATTGGCTAGAATTAGAAAAAAGATAAATATGTAGTTATGTTAGACTATATTTTTTTTATAAACTATGATTTTTTTTAAATAATCGGGTGGATTAACGGGTGGTTAAGCGGGTCGGGTAATGGGTGAAAAACATATCATCCATCACCCGTTTCACCCACCCATCGCCCGTTTATTTTCGGATTTTCACCCGTATAATCGGGTCGGGTGAGTCGGTCACCCATGGGTGATTTCCAGCCCTACACTGCCTCGACCATGGAAATCCCGAAGGTTTGCAAGCATCCGGGTTCAAAACAAAAATTGATATATATATATATATATATATATATATATATATATATATATATATATATATATATATATATATATATATATATATATATATATATATGAACACATATCCCGTCATTGTTATTTAAATCTTTAAACCAATTTACAACAATATTTAATTTTAATTTCTTTTTTTACTAACCAATTGGAATGATTTATATATATATATATAATAAGAACATTTTTTCAAAATAATTTTTTAAAATATTTATAAGATATTTTTATGATTTTTCATTTACTTAATCAACTTTATCTTTTTTATTTTATTCTAAATTTAATTAATATTTTATAATATTAATTTTGTTATATTATTAATATTTTATTTTAAAAAAACCTAGCCTTGTGCAGGGACTTACCATTTTTTTAATTAATTTTCATATACAGCACGTACTTTGAATTTTTCAACCTAAAAAATAACCAATCCTATATTCCTAAGCATCTAAATTATTTAAGTAACTACTGTACTTTATTGTATCTTTATTATGATGACGCGGTGGCCGGTGGATGGCGAACTGGCGGATATTAAACATCTTTCTTTTGTTAGGGCATTTATTAAAAAGGAAAGGAAAAAAAAAACAACTCACAAATCCAAGATAGAGAAGACTTTCTTTTCTTTTCTTAATTTTTTATCTTAGGCAAATCACCAATAGATTAGACTCAGATTGAGTTATTGTTTGGCTGAAAGTTTTATAAAGTAAAAAAAATTCTAGAATTTTGTTATAAATGTAAGTGTGTTTGGATAGATTTTTGTCCGCGCGCTAAATGCTTTTTTTTTTAAATCTTATTATAATTTCATTTGATGTACGTGTGTTTCATATTAAATATAATCATCCTAATGCAGTAATGCAAAAAGATAATAAATTTTCCAACATTTTTTTATTATAAAATTTTCTAAAACCCTCCTATTTATTATAATATAACTTGCAGTTATCTCTTAGTACTGGATAAACTCGAAGAGATATGAGATAAGTTTTAAGAAACTCTAGTTCCCTTTGTACCCTTATATAAGGGGTCATTTGAAACCCCAATAAACACATCAATTCATTCTCTATGTCTCCTCTATACTCTCTATTATCACACAGATAAAAAGAATGGCTCAATCAAATGGAATCTTCAATGGTGGAGAACTATGCCTCATTGATAGTGTCACTACTCACACTATTTTGAAAACCCTTAAGTTTTTCTCAAGCCTGTAAATGACAAAAACCAATGGAAATACTATCTCTCGAACGAGCAACCACATAAAAGGATCGGAAAGAGTTTCTATCTTGTTACCTAAAGGACCAATGATACAAATCAAGCATACTCTATATGCAAGCAAATCACAAAAAAAATATTGAGTTTCAAAAGATATTCGAGAAAATGGTTATCATATAGAAACCAACAAGGAACACGACATCAAATACATGCGCAGTTTCTTCACTTGGAAAATTCATAACAAGACCGTCAATAACGAAGGTGAACGGATAAAGAGGAATCTACAAGGTTGCAGATACACTGACGGTCAATTTCCTCCTTAAAGAAGGATTTAACCCAATCAATAACTTTAAGTTCAGAGATTAACCAAGATATCTGCAACCTCTAAAGAGGAATTTCATACACAATCAACTTCCTACCTATCCAATTAGTTCAACCAGCCCTAAAGGGATAAGTTTGCTACTTGGGTTAAAGTTCCCAACTAGGAATCTATAAAATCCTAGCAATTGAATTGTTTCTAACCAGTTGATCAGGCCAGATAGAATAAACCAATCAAACATTCAAGTACAAAAAAGTCGAAACATTCAATATAGGAATTTAAGGAAAAGATTTAAAAACTCACAAGTCTATCCAAAGAAAGCTTCACATTTGCAAGTAGAACGAAAAGAGTTTAGTCGCACATGGCGAACAAAGCTCTCAAAACTAAACTAAATTGTCTTAGATCTCTAACCTAATTAAATGAATGAATATGAATGAATCCAAACCCTAGGGCTAATCCCCTCTTATATAATGTTAAAAGTCGGCAAAACCGATAGATAAAATTGGTTTAGTGATGCCATCAAGATTGGCCCTCTGTGGGCCAAGGCAGTTCGAGAACTTGATCATCCCGAGAAAGAAGAAGGCTCCACCATGGCTTGAAAAGAAGAGTTCAAATGAGACATTGAAGAGGGTCGAGAGAAGTCCCACGAGTCGCGGGATGACTCCCACAAGTCGTGGCCATGAGCCTTGATCCTGGGCGACCTTCTGATGAGTCTCACTACTCGCAAGACACTCCTGCGAGTCATGGAAGCCTGTTTTTTCTTATGTCTATTTTTATTATTATTTATTTAGGAAATAAAAGTGAGGAGATATTTTATCTCCTTGCTCATTTATCTATTTTAGCTATTTTTAGATAGATAGAATTAGGATATTTATCTATGTTTTATTTATTTATTTTTAGATAAAAATTAGAGAACTAGGGTTTCCTTTGCAAGGAGCCACTCTCATTCTCACCCAACTCCTATTTAAGTTGTATTTCTCTTAAGTTTTTAATCAGGTTGAAATTAAAAGAAAAGCACTTGGCTAAGTGCTTTCTCTTCGTCAACCCCTAATCGCTCTTCATCTTCTACGTTCTTCCTTTCTCACATTCATCACCATTCAACAACCAATTCAAGTTTTATTACAAAGATCAATCAAGAAAGATCATCCAACCCTAACCTAACCAAAACCGAACCCTAGGCCTCAAACCCTAATCGACATAAACCCTACATCCCTCTACCGAACCCAAACACAACCCTAGGGCCTCGATAAGGCCTTGGTTTGGGGATGTTGGACTCGACATTCGGAGTCCTGGGTGGTGTCGAATGATTTGGGTGAGGTTTTGGTCAAGATTTGACCAATATCTCTCAAGAAGTTCAAGATCCGGCTTCATCAAGATCCTCCTAGGGGAATTAGCACACGATCGAGCTTTTATTTTAGCAATTAGCCAGCCTAGCCAATTGCTTGTTATCATTTAGGATAGAATAAAAAGAAGTCGCGTAAACCTAACGCGTCTCGCTGAAGGCATCTGCGGCGGCCGTTGGAAGGGTTGTAGCGGTCTCCGCCTAACTTTCCTAGTTGATGGTTGCGGTGGTCGCTGCAAAAATGTGACGGTTGTTGCAATTGTCTTTCACGGAAAATTCTTACTGAATTTGGTCTTGTTCTAACCATGAAAGTTGTAGAACTCGGAAAGAGCTTTCCAACACATGCTTATAATATTCAATCGAATAATTGAGGCCTCCAGAAAGTGCAAAACAAGTTCAGCCTTTCGGGCGACAACTTCTGCATACTTGTTCTTAGTGTAAGCTCTTTTCTTCTTCTCAGGACCTCTTTAGATCTTCATGTAATATTATTTGATCAACTTGAATTTCTCAATCAATGCGTTATCAACCCATTTCTCCTCCTTGGATCCACATTTGCTTGAAATAATCAATAAACCCGTGTAGATTCCGACTCCACCAATATAGAGAGTAAATATGCAAATTCTACTTAAATTATGCTTGTTATACATCTTAACTAAGATAAATGCAACCTATTAGGCCTACCTAAATGCATGCTATCAATCTCCTTATGGACCACTTTGATATTTTATGGTGTTGATTGACGCATCAACAAGATGGTCCCATATAAGCTTGCTACCAACATAGAATGTTGCATTTGCAAGACTTCTAGCCCAAATTATCAAATTAAGGGCACACTTTCCTAATTATTCTATTAAAAGAATTAGGTTAGACAATGCGGGAGAATTCACTTCAAAGTCATTTTTATGACTACTAACAATCGATTGGCATTGTTGTTGAGCATCCAGTAGCTCACCTACATATACAAAATGACTTGGCAGAGTCGTTAATTGTTCGTAAGGGGGGGGGGATCGCTAGTTTGAATAACAAATATCAAATAAAATATCAAACCAAACCAACTCCCTTGTCCAAGCAAATAAAATACAAGAATCCCTCCCGATGTAGTAGTAGGGAATTCAGGATCGAATCCACGAGGAGGTATGTCAGCGGTTCCTAAGCTTGCAGTCACGCTCGATTTCGACTCCAGAAGATCACTCGATAACGAGTAGATCAGTTGATATCGACTACAGTTCCAGTCGATTTCTAGCAAATTCCTGCAGAAGACAAAACAAACAGTCGACGTCGAGTTGTTCACTCGATATCGGGTCAGCCACTCGATATCGACCTCTGCAGTCGATTTCGAGTCTTCTTCAGAAACAGAAAACGTAACCTTTGGTGTCGGAAAAGTGTCCGAAGAAAGTAATAATGATGATGGAAGGGTGGACAGAATAAAAACTCAGCTTTTATAGAATTCAATAAACTAAAGAACCTCCAAGATCGGGGATTCATGCCACAACGATAACCATATAAGACTTATGCCAAATTCATGAAAGATGATGCCTTTCCGTCAAATAACTTTCGTTACCAACAATTAGGTGATTTAGAGGCTCTCGCATAAACCCTAAGAGTTACTATCTAATTTCATAATTAATCCAAATTCACAATATGATTGGCTTTCGCTTCAATAATGCAAATAAGGAAATTCCTCAACTTTTGCAAAGGATCATGCATAGAGGATAGAAGACGGAATTGCATAAAAATCATACCTTTGATGCACAAACTTACATGGCTATCGTCGGGCTCACCCCGATCCTAGAAGTAAGGGAACTACTCGCGCCTCATCATCACAGACATCATCATCATTGAAAATAAACTTTGAATTGAAATTGCAATGAAAGAGTACAACCGAACAAAGCAACCTTCCGCTCTCGCTTCTCCTACTCCACTCGGCTCTCTCTCTCTCAACTAAATCTATGCGTTTTTTATTGTGTGTAAAACTAAATGTTCTTGGATGATGTAAACTTAGCCCTAATGGCCTCTAATTATAGATCTCAAACCTCGCTATCCAAGGATAAGAAAAATCTATCTTTATTCCTAAGATAAAACTAAATAAAGTAAATAACTAAATCACTTTAGGTAAATATGAATTCACCATAAAGGATATAATGTCTGGTAGGAGAGGATAAAAGATCTCGACTTACGATAGATGTAAACTCTTCGGATAGAATTCTATCAAAAACAACGTCGGATCTGTCTGCAGCAGCACTCGATATCGACCAGCTCATGTCGATATCAACCTCATCTCTTCTATCTCGAGCCAGTTCTACTCGACCTTGGATTTGCACTCGAACTCTATCAATTCACTCGATTTGGGGCACTCGATATCGACCACTTATGTCGATATTGACCAGTCTGTGTCGACATGCTCTGTTCTTCTCTGGCTCGATTTCTGGTGTCAATTTCACTCAATGTCGAGTCTTATGGTCGATTTCGATTCCTCAGTAGACTTCGAGTTCTTTTTCAGCTTTTCTTCTCTTTTCCAAATTGCCCCAATTTTGTCTCGATTGTTGCAAAATAACATAAAAACTCGTGTAGACCTCTATATTTGGCTAATAAACATAAACTACACTAATCTTATGCTTTCCCAACCAATATGCATGCAAATATCGACAAAATGGACATAAAAGTAGATGGAAATATGGCAATTTGCGCGCACATCATTAATTAAGTGGTTACAAGTGATAGCAAGGTTAATGCTAATAAGGTCCAAGTTGCCTCCCTTGGCTTGGGGATATGCAATTTTGCACGTCGGGGCTTTAATTCGCCTAAAACCAATTGTTTATAACAAATTTTCTCCATTGCAACTTATCCCCGGAATAGAGCCAATTCTTTCCTACTTGAAAATTTTTTGACGTGCGGTGTATGTCCCTATCTCTCCCCCACAACGAACAAAAATGGGACCATAAAGAAGATTGGGAATATATGTGGGGTTTGAGTCCCCATCAATTATTAAATACTTAGAGCCTATGGCTAGTGATTCATTTGTAGCTCAATATTTAGATTGTCATTTGGATGAATCCAATTGTAGGGGGAGAAGAAAAAGGGATAATTAAAAAGGATATTACATGGGATACATCTTCATTATCTTATTTGGATCCGAGGACCGAGGACAAATGAAAGCAAACGTGAAGTCCAACGGATTATACATTTGCAAAATATAACAAACAAATTACCAGATGCATTCATATATGCCAAGAAAGTGACCAAATCACATATACCAGCTGAAAATGCACCAGCTCATTTGGAGATTCCTATAGTAACTCCTAACCAACAAATAACGAGTGACTCTCAAATACTCTGGAAGCGTGGGAGACCACTGGGCTCAAAAGATACTATTCCCCGAAAGAGGAAATAATCAATCCCAAACCAAGCAGGAATTGACATATTGACTAACGACACCCATGAAGATAAAACTCCTAAAGAGAACTTATCTAAGGACCCCAAATATAAAGACATTCACATTGAGGATAATATTGAAATGTCGATTAATTATGCAAACACTAGCTTAGTGTGGCATCGAAATGACATGGTCCTAGAAAATATATTTGCATATGTGGTTGCACTAAAAGTCATGAATGATGATGAGAATGATCCCCAAACAATGGAAGATTAATGTCAACATCGAAATGATTCGGATAGCTGAAAAGAAGCAATCCAAGCATAGCTAGAGTCTTTAAACAAATGTGGAGCAGTTGGACCTATAGCTACAACCCTAGAAGGTGTAAAACCAGTCGGCTATATGCGGGTGTTTGTACGAAAATGAAATGATAAAAATGAAGTTGTAAGATATAAAGTCAAACTAGTTGTACAAGGTTTTACACAACAACTTGGAATTGACTATATGGAGACGTTTTCACCTATAGTGGATGCGACAACACTTAGATTCCTAGTTACTTTGACAACCGTTGAGCGACTTAAAATGCAACTAATTGACATGGTAACTGCATACCTATATAGATCTTGGAACGACCAAGTATTGTCTCTGCCTGCAGTTCGAACACAGAAGGGATGAAATCTTCATCATCAATCAAACTATATTGAGAAGGTTCTAAAGCATTTTAATAGTGAAAGGGATATCCACTGGCTGGCCCAATGGTTGTTGGATTGGTTGATGTGTGAAAAGACCATTTTTGCCCTCGAGCTAATAATGAAGAGATATTAGGTCCTAAAATACCATATCTTAGTGCAATCAGTGCACTTATGTATCTCGCTAACAATACCTATTACGTAGAGCTGCTCATCGATTCAAAACCAAGCCAAACTAGGTCGATCTGAACCAAACCTTAAACCGAATTTTTAGAAATTCCAAACCGAGATGCTTAGTATAATCTTTCGTTTCGAACTTCTTATCTAATTGTCAAAATGCTTATTATAATCTCTCTTTTCGAAGCTCTCGAGATGAATTATAGTACGTGAATGTTAATTTAAGTAAGATATAAAGCATTATAGTCTATTGAAATAAAATTGAAGTAATTAATATACCTTTAATTTTTAAACATTCATAACGTTTTTACTCAGATGTCGGATTATGGTGTACTATATATCAAAACGAAGCTATCGACGAGGAGAATACATCTAAGTAGTTCGTCAAATGAGAAGGGGGCACGTGAAACCCCATGCCCCCTTGGCTCCGCCCATATATATATATATATATATATAGAGAGAGAGAGAGAGAGAGATAGAGAGAGAGAAGTGGATCAAATGATCGATTTAAATGTTAAAAAATGAGAATCATTGATTGAAAAGAATTAAGGGTGTGGATTAATAGTGAATTTTTTATTTTTTAAACAAAATACATGGCCCTAGTTAAATAATATGATACTCTCAATTATAGGCGTGTGAATTTTGTCTGTCAATGCTCGCCTGCTACCGACTTATGGGTCGCCTCTCTAGTCTTCGACTTAACGAATAATTATTATCAACTTAGCGAATAATTACTATCAACTTATCGAATAGTTGCAAAATTGACTCACACGTTTGCAAGTTTTGAATATTTGAAAATTTTATCTGTCAAGTTTCGATTATTTGGCAAGTTCAAAGTTAGTATTCGTTGATAAATTGCTCATTTAAAATAAAAAGTAAATGGGTTATCGATTATTTGGCAAGTTAAGAGTTAGTATTCGGTTATTTAGGGGTCATTATTCATTTGAATATCAAGAATTATTCGTTTCTAAATAGATTATTAATTCACCCAACTATTCAATTTGAAATAGGTGAATTATTGCTTAGTCATGTGGTTTCCCATCAATATTCATTTGAATATAAAGAATTATTCACGGGTATATGGAAAACAAAGTTTTAAGTATTGCTCATGTAGTTGGTAGAGATGATATGTAGAACATATAAGTATATAACAAATGCTCCATTGAAGGAGAGTGTAACAAATATGACGTGGGTTCCACTATATTTTAATATAAAAAATTGAGGATTAATCTAAACCCTTGATTGAATTCAATCCAATGGTCTTGATTTGTTAACATTTAATACCCTATATATACCCTCTCTCTATATATATATTATATATAGAGAGAGAGAGGGGGTGTCATGTGTAACCATTTCTTATTGTGTTTTGTGTTAACAAATATAGGTCATCGATTGATTAGAAATGGATGGATGAGATTAATTGAGACTTTACATTTTTATTTAAATAAAAAAGAGTAGGTCCCACCATTTTTATAGCCAAATTGTTGAAGCGGAAGCGCGTGTGTTGGTTTTTTTGTGAGGTAACATTTTTTTGTGGGAAGGAAGACATTTTGCTTGCACTGTGTGTTCGATGAATAATAACGAACAAATTACCAAATAATTCCATATTATCAACGAATAATAACTCTGAACTTCCAGAGTTTGCTTGTACTTTGTGGCGTAACGTTTTTTTGGTGGGGTAACGTTTTTTGTGTGGTGAACTATTTGAACTATTCGATAAGGTGATATTAATTATTCGCTAACTTATAGTTATTATTCGTGTATAAAGAGTAGTTACCGTTTAGATAATAGCAAAAGAGTTGGTCAATTTTGCAACTATTTGCTAGGTTAATACTCCCTCCGTTCGGCAAAACATGTCATTTTAGCCTCTTTCACAAGTTTTAAAGCAATTAACAAATGCACTAATTTACCCTCAATTATTATCATCCCTTTTTACTTTATTAAAAACTACAACTAACAAACCATCAATCATGTCAAGAGCATTTTTATAAAGTGAAGTGCAAAATACCTACAATGACAAGTTTTTTTGAACAAAAATAACACCCTAAAATGACATGTTTTGCCGAACGGATGGAGTAGTAAGTATTCCCTAAATTGATCGTTATTATTTGTTTGCAAATAGGATTTATCATTTAGATAATAGCAAAAGGGTTGGTCAATTTTTAACTATTCGCTAGGTTGATAGTAATTATTCGCTAAGTTGATAGTAATTGTTTGCTAGGTTGAAAGAGTATGTAAATGTAATTCTTGATTTCTCATATCTAATTAACCACATACATATGAATAATTCCTTGTTATTAACGCATAAAAACTATGAACTTGCCGAATAGCCAAATTGTCCCCAAATAAAATTAGATCCGATCCCCGACTAAGACCAACAAAATCATCCAATCTCAGTGGCAAATCAAAGATGAAGAAATAAAATATCAATTTCAGAAATTTAACAAGTTAACAAACCCTAGAAAATTGAGGATTTATCGTGTGTAAAGAGGAGTTATCGTTTAGATAATAGCAAAAAGTTTGATCAATTTTGCAACTATTTGCTAGGCTAATAGTAATTATTCGCTAACTTGAGTTATTATTTGTGTGTAAAGAGTAGTTATCGTTTAGATAGCAAAAGGTTTGGTCAATTTTGCAACTATTCGCTAGGGTGATAGTAATTATTCACCAAGTTGAGAGTAATTATTCGTTTGTAATAAATTTGCACAAAAAAAAACAACCGTAGGCACAATTGTGGTTCACACGCCCGCTCTTGTGATAGTGGAGTGGTACTTCACGTGAGTCCCACATTTTTTTTTAAAAATAAATTATTAAAATCCAGGATTAATCACAACCTTTTATTTTCATTCGATCAACGATCAATATTTGTTAACACAAAACACAATAAGATTTGTTAACATTTGATCTATATATATAGTGTATGGATCATTTGTACACAAGCCTTAAGGTGTACCTTTTTCACAAATATTATTCGGTGAAATGTGAAACATTTTTCGGTGAAATTTGAAGCATTATTCGATGAAATATGAGTATTGTTTAGGGGAATGAGAAACATTATTTGGTGAAATTTGAAGCATTTTTTGTATAAATTGTAAGTATTGTTTAGGGAATTGAGGTTTCTTTTATTTGAAATAGATGAATAAAAAACTAAACATTATTCGGTGGAATGTTACAAATTATTCAGTGGAATTGGAAAGTTTTTCATCTGAACTGAACGGAAAAAGAAAACATAATAGTATTCGGTAGAATATTTCACATTTCACCGAATAATGCTTCAAATTTCACCGAATAATGTTTCACATTTCACCGAATAATATTTGTGAACAAGGTAAACTTTAAGGGGTGTGTACACCCGAACCACACCCTACCCCATAAGTAATATATATATATATATATATATATATATATAAAGGGATTGACTCCGGTGAAAACATCAAATTGCGGTAAAAACCGTGAGGACTACTTTATAGCTTGGTTTATTTGAAACCCGTGCTAAAAACCTCAATTACATAGTGACTTTACAACTCAGTTCAACCTAAAAACCGTGCTAAAAACTCCAGTTTTAAAATAACACATGACTTTATATATCGGTTAAACCTAAAAACTGTGTTGAAAACTCATGTTTTAAAATTGCATTAGTGACTTTATAGCTCGGTTTTTATTCAGAAACGGGCTAAAATATGTGACCTTATAGATCGGTTCTATTCATAACCGGGCTATAAAGCAAGTGAACCGGGCTAAAAAGCCGGTCCTCACGGATTTCTACCGCAATCTTGATTTTCACCGCAGCGCATCCCTATATATATATATATATAACACCAGCCAAACGGCGATCCCAATCCCCACCAAGGTATATAGAACACTTTAAGGGGTGGGGATTTGAAGATTTATCCCAATCCCCACCCCTTCCATCTACCCCATCAAGGTAGCTTCTCCACCCCCTCATCGCCTCTCACCCCTACTTCCACCATCGCCAGCCAAACGGCGATCTGTCCTCCCACCCCCACCCCGTCCACCCAATTCACCCCATAAGTAATGACAGGAAAACAGAGCCTTAGTAACGTGGTTTCCCATCAATATTCGTTTGAATATAAAGAATTATTAATGGATATATGGGAAACAAAGTTTTAAGTGTTGCTCATGTAGTTGGTAAATACGATATGTGGAACATATAACACGCTCTATTGAAGGAGAGTGTAACAAATATGTAGTGGACTTCACTATATTTTAATTAAAAAATTGAGAATTAATCTAAACCCTTGATTGAATTCAATCCAATAGTTTTAATTTGTTTACATTTAATATCCTAAGGAGTGAGTACACCGAAGTATCGAACCACCCGAACCCCCATCTCTGTATAAGATGATATATATAATATAAATCGATCTTATTATAAAACTAACCACTCCTTTCCCCCTTGCTCCTTCCTCCATGATTCCATCTCTTTGAATTTTGCACCTCCCCGATCCGCATAGCGTTTTCCTTCATCCTCTCCTTTCATCCATCATCTACCTCGTTCTTTTTATGAAGGCGAAACCACTCTGAGAATCTCTTTTCTGAATTACCTTATGTTTTTCAGCTCCCTCCATCTCTAAGAAACTACCAACAGGGGAGATTTAGTTTCTCAGCTGGCTCCTCTCAAACTTCCGATTACGTAAATCCACATCTAAAAAAGCCTACCCAGTATGTAACTTTTCCCTCTTCGGATTTCAAGCTCTCACCCCCCAAAAAACACCAAAAAAAAAAAAATTAGTTCCTCAGGTTTTTTCACTATGATCTTCTAAGGAGATTGTCTTTATCCCCTTTTTTTTCTTTTTTCTTTTTTTTTTTTATTTCCTGTTGTGAAAAAAAAAAACCCAAAAAAAATGGCTGAAATGGAGATCGGAATGCCGGCGACGGAGTATGCGCCGGCAACGCCAGGAACCCCGGGAACACCAGGAGGGCCGCTGGTGTCGGGGCTGAGAGTGGATTCACTATCGTACGATCGGAAGTCGATGCCGCACTGCAAGTGCCTTCCTGTAGGCGCCAGCGTTGGCGGATGGGGACACTCTCCGTCCTGTCTCACTGACTTCTCGCCGGCCGATATCTCTCTTACCCGAAAGGTGACGTCACCTCCTTCCTTAGTTGTTAGGTTACTCTCCTTGTTTGACTTTTTCACTTTGTTTTTTTCCCATAATTCATATGCTTCATCCTAGTTGCTTATGTTTTGATTTTTTTTTTCTTTTCTAACTAATCTATTTTGCTTCATTAATATCGATTCGTTCTTGACTGAATTTCCCCCGCAAATCAAAAGGCATACAAAATAGGAAGAATCTAGACTTTAATATATTATTACGCTAAAGTTGGATCTAAGTTACTTTAATTCTAGTACACACTTTTCGATCGGCTGCAGATTCTTGCGTGCTTTTAATTAATTCCGTTCAATTTCAATTTTGACACGGAAATAAAAGTGAAAGTGATTCAATTCAAGTTTAATACTGTATGAATTTGATTGATTCTGATAACATTGATCGGATCGGATCGAATTCGGATCATCTCTTCCAAATTCAATTTCTGATAAAAATGAAGAAAAAAAATTGGACAGCTGGTAGCTGAATTCGTGGGAACATTCATACTGATATTCGGGGCAACGGCAGCGCCGATCGTGAATCAGAAGTACAACGGCGCGGAGACGCTGATCGGTAACGCCGCCTGCGCGGGGCTGGCGGTGATGATAGTGATCCTCTCGACGGGACACATCTCCGGCGCCCACCTAAACCCGTCGCTGACCATCGCATTCGCGGCGCTCCGGCACTTCCCGTGGATGCAAGTCCCCGCCTACATCGTGGCACAGGTATCGGCATCAATCTGCGCCTCTTTCGCCCTCAAGGGCGTCTACCACCCGTTCTTATCGGGTGGCGTCACCGTCCCCTCCACCTCCACCGGCCAGGCCTTCGCCATCGAGTTCCTCATCACCTTCAACCTCATGTTCGTCGTCACCGCCGTTGCCACCGATACTCGAGCAGTAAGTCAGTCATTCATTCATTCATTCATTCATTCATTCCTATCCATTCATTTCTTCTTCTTGCAATTGCAACTATGGATTTTTGAATGATTGATGATCAGCTGATTTGATTGCTGATGGACCAAATTGTATGTATGTGGACTACTTTTTTAGTAGCTAGGCCGGTGTCTTGTTGCTAGGAGGTCAACTAAGTTGTTACACACGACCAAAATGAAGATTTATTATGTTCAATTTTACCACTTGCCCTATTAAATTAGGGAATTTTTTTTTTATAATGTCACTTTGAAGATGGATTTCCTTGCTTTGTTTACATTGGCAAACAGGTGGGAGAATTAGCCGGGATCGCGGTTGGTGCCACAGTGATGTTAAACATACTTGTAGCCGGGTAAGATGCATCTATCATCATTCATCATTCATCATACATTACTCCATTATGTTTTTGTACTTTTTGACATTTTATGCAAAGGGGTAAAGTGTTATTCGCGCATTAAGGGTGGGGAAAGGAAGGGTCAATACATTATGATTGTAAGTCTCATAAAAAGTGCAAATCCAAAATCAATTTCTGAAACAACGGTAATTGATGTTATAAGGTGTTGTTTTCATGTTGTTTTTTTGGCGGGTTCAATTGAAGATGCAAAGTGGGGCCAGATCACCCATTATCTTTAAAACTTGAATGTCATCGTCTTGACATGGGCAGCGTTTTGGTTTCCACTGGTCTAATCAATTAATCTTACCCTATATTAAATGCAATAATTTTGCTAAAGTTAAGTCAACTATTTTTGTATTTGTGGGTCCCAAAGCATGCTCTCATGGTTAAAATATATAAATAAAGATAAAATGACTTCAACTACAGTACCGTGAAGTATATATATATATATACACACTTTAAAAATCACTTTTCCAATAGAGAACGCTGTTTCTTATTATTTATTTTTTTATCCCTTTTCTTAATGGTTTAAAATGATAGTGTGAAGATAAATACCAATTTATGAACTCATCAAAAAAACTCTTTTACGATTTTCGCAATTGTTTAAGATTTTAAGATTAAAAGTTCAACTTTTTGTGGTAAGATTCCTAATTTTACATTGAAGGTTAATCCTTTTTTAGTTCAATTTTTTATGTTGAAGTTTTTTTCAGGATTTTTAAACTAAAGGTTCAAAGTTTTTATTTTTATATTAAAGATTCAATTTTCTTTTGAACTTGTAATATAAAAATTTTAAATTTTCATGGCATGGGACACGTAATGCAAGTTAAAAGGTTCGATGATGATTTTCACACCATTGTTTTAAATTTTTGGGGAAAAAATGTGAAATAACAAGAAAAGATAAGATCCTTATGATTTGTCCCGCATTGTAATCCTTCCTATACTAACAACACTTATATTAGTTATATAGTAACAAAAATAATATAATTAATCACATCTTTCGTATTTACACGGGGAATTTTTAGGCAAGTGCATAATAAAATATCTATTTTTTTAACTGATAGACATTGTTACTTGAAAATAATTTAATATCGACTTTTCAATATTTTCTACCAATTTAAAAAGTTGGTAAATGAATCTATTAGCCTCAAATTTAGATCTTATTATGATTGTGCGGGCGTATAGATGCCCCTTGCTTTAATGTCCAAGTTAATCAATTCATTGACATTTTTATTTCAAATAAATGTTAGCCTCAAATTTATGCTCTTTATTTTACTTTAGGAGATTAATCATTTCATTGACATCTTTGCTTTAATGCCACATAAACTAAACTTGCATTAGAAAGATGCAATTTGGATCAATCATTTAAACCTGACCCAGCTGTCATTAGATTCTCCCATGTGGATTTTGAGTGATTTGGAAATGACCCTTTTTCTGATTTTAAAAAGAAAGAGCACTAATTCAGAGTCTCATGAATCATAAATGAGTTTCTGATATTAATAATAATTTATTGTGTAATGGCTGATAATGGGGCAGGCCAACCAGTGGTGGATCCATGAATCCTGTGAGAACTCTAGGCCCAGCTGTGGCTGCAGGGAACTACAAGCAAATATGGCTGTACCTGGTAGCTCCAACCCTTGGTGCCCTGGCCGGTGCTGGCATCTACAAGCTGGTCCAGCTCCGGGATGATGATGTCGACGCTCCACCCCGCCAGGTTCGAAGCTTTCGCCGCTAAAGCCCATCTCACTTGCACCTCCTCAATCTCACTGTGTGAAATTGGTTTCATGTATTGGTATGTTTGAAGACTATTTAAAAAGCAAGCTATTGGGAACCCTTCATATAATGTCTGGCCCCCTTGCTGAAAATAAATGTCGCGGATAGCTTCGCGACTGTTGTGGAACTTGTAATTTGTTTGTGCAGACTTGCAGTGTGTATTTGCTTGTTTGAATTGAAGTATATGGAACTTCATGAACTACTCTGATGTCAAATAAATAAGTTGTGATGTGTGTTTTTATGTATCTCCACATGTCTTTCTGATTGGGCCAATGCGTTTGGTGATTAAATTACTGCTATTCTGATTTTGTTGATCAGAAGAACGAACTGATCAAAAGTGAAATCAAACAAAGTTTTTCACTCCATAAATCCATAAGATGCTGATTTACAAAAGGCTTGGGAGTTGAACTGAGTAGACATAGGCTAACCCGCTCGGCTAAATTTGCAGGTTTGGGAAAGATAATTGGCCCAAGTGGATCCATAGACCCAACCTAGTAGGCCCAAAGGGTCAGACTTGGGGCAAACCCGTCCATTTGGATGGGCTTGAACAAGGCAGTTGGCCCAAAAACCGGGCCTAGTCAAGCCCGATCTGCTATAATGGGACAAGATTTTCACGTAAGCCATACTCAAGCCCACCTAGCCCGGCTCATGCTCGGTTTGGGAGGCATTGCCCTATTGCTTGCTTCCTAAAATCTTTCATCCTTTTTTTTTTTTTACAGAAGCTAAGATGGATCGACCAGACGAAATCTTTCTAGCTGGTATCTAACACAAGAATATGCAGGTTAAGTGTCACAGGGGATAGGGGAAGCTAGCAAAGATATGGTATTTACTTCACTAATTCCTTGGAGATCAGATAGCGGAAACTGAAATCATGATGTACCCATTCGATGCTCTTTTTGGGTTTCCCAACCGGGCACTTCTTTAGGGTCTTCGTTAGAGAATCCGGCAAAGATTGTTGGATCATCTCGACAATACCTGCTGTGGACAAGGCTGCGTCTTTCGCGTATAACTCCACCATTTTGGGAAGCATGATCTTCTGGTCCTTTCGTATGCCAAATGTGGCTCTGATGTACTCCTCCTTTGCCCCTTCTAGCTCCTGGAACACTCGCTTGGGTGTGTAGACGCGAATCTGAGGACATTAAAGATGTCAGATAATGCACCTTGTGGTTTAACTGCTTGTCTAAATGGCAAACAAGATTAGGGAGGTTCGGGATGCTTTCAGTACCGCGGGGTCTGAATGGCTTCCGGAGCAGAGCGCAAAGTGCAGAAGCGGTTCAGGATTCTCGATTGCATAGGCTTGCAGATGGGCTCCAATCTTGAATTTGGTCTTTGGAGAAATTATCATTCTTAGCCACTGGAAAACCACAGAAGAAGCTTTAATTGAAGCTGTTTGAAAGTTGCCCAAACAATACAAGATAGACTCATGATAAGATCAGAGACAAAACCAAAACCTGTGCAGGACGAGTTGTTCGACAACCCAAGATAGTACTCTGTATCATGTCTGCCGTAATAGTATGCCCCCCAATGTTGTAGGATGCCTGAAAGTTGTGAGGATCAAGAATACATTATCTCCAATACCAAATGGTTTTTCTCAAGAAGCAACTTTTCGGATTGCATTCAACGCATACCTTTAGGAGTAGAAACATTTTCTTCACATTATTTTGGGGAATACCGTAAGCCAAGAACGCCTGTGAGCAAAAAAACCCTTTCAGAAATTTCACTAGGAGGAAATCAGGTCAGATAAAACAGCACACTTTAACCAAAATTCCAATGATGATTATTACATGCATCACCAAGGCATTATGAATATTGATCCAGAACGCGAGCTTCTCCTCGTGTTTCATCTTCTTAGGATCTATTTCTTGCAGCCGGCAGATTAGATACCTTCAGATGCCAACAACAGAAGAAAAAGTAAAAACCAAGAATTGCTGTTAAGCATAACATCATTTTTGTTGTGAAAGACTTGTAAGACCTTTTTTTTTCCTTTGTTACCTGAAGTTTTGTTGTGTAAGTTCAACTTCGCTCAATTTCTGGTTCTCTCTGTATATACAAGGCACTTCAATCATTGTGCTGTATGGACCGCTGAATTCTTTGAGGCCCTCGATGTTGAAAGGGTTATCTAAGCGAACATCAAAAGATGAGTCCCTTCCAAAACCTGGACTCCATAAGTCACATTGATAGTTTCGAGAGCAACCACCCATTGAAAAGGATGATGAATTGGGCGATGAGAAGGCATTCTGTTCTGAAGGAGGATCTACCAGCCTGCAGAAAACAGAAGCCATGCACTTGACCATTTCTTCCGAAATGCTGTTTGGTGTTTCTGGAACATGATCAGATATTCGTGTACCAAGATGTTCCGCAAGGGTGATAATATTTGATCCACTGTTCTTAGCATACTGCATGGACAAAGTAATGTAAGCATTATAATCTGGATTAAAGTCACCCTCAGTGCTATTGATGTAAATGCTAGATATGAATTCCGAGAGTTATGAGCCTAGCTTACAAAAACATCCAACTGAGAACAAAAGTTTCTTTACCTCAGACATGGACAAAGGTTGGGAATAACTGGATGGTGAGTCTTTAGACAGAAGGTGCATTGGAGGGGAACTTTGTGCTGGGTAAGCTAACTGGGGCGTTAACGAGTGGCAGCGACCAACACCAGAATCCAACATCTTCTCCTTGATGATTAGCCCCGTGGAGTCCTTCCGGGCATCAGGAGGCGCCTTTGAAGTAGAATGAGCCTTTGGAGTGAGACAGTCTGCTGTGGTATCAACTGCTGCATCATCTGGGAACAATTTCCTTGGCACTATCCTGGGAATCGTCAAAAGAGATTTTGCATTTTGATCATCACCAGTTGGAGACTGATCATAAGCTTTCCTATACAGGGAGAGGAGATATTGCTCCAAATACACAACTTCCATCTCCAATACGGCAATCTCTCGAATCAGTTCAGTGGCAGGCTGGCAGGAAAGAAAGACGAAAGATGCAAGTAACATGTATTCAATTCCATGGCAGTGAGAGCATATTTTGTACATAAACTCCAATAGCATCCATAAGCAGATGAAGGATCAATGGATTGTTACCTTTGGCATTGAAGTTTGACTCATATCACAATATGAAGGCCCACACACCAATGCTTTTTCTAGAGTACGGCGGACAACAAATTGGTCCTGCAATCTTTTCTCAAGCTGTAGAATCTGTGTAAAGGATTCAAAAAAGGATGAGAAAAATTATAAAGCGCATTCAAGTCTGTCATCTTAATAAGTTTCTTTAAGATTATAGGCATACCTCTTCTTTCAACAAATGTTGTGTTCCAGTGTTTAGCGACGTTTCGTTCTTTGATTCAGAAGCTGCTTTCATTGGGCTCATATCCTAATAGCAATTGGATGATACGATCAAAAAATAATACTCCAACATCGCCTTGTAAAACTTTTATCATTGCCATCTTTTACATTCGATGCACTCGTATTCAATAATTAAACAGACCAAAATGGTAACACAAAAGCAGGCTAAAGAGCAATCATCATCGCATAAGTACACTTTCCTAATCCATTGCTTAGCATAGATGATGCCAACCACTGAATCTGGTTAGTCAAACAGGGAAAAAATTGCAAATGAGCTCATATCCATATCCTTACCAACTTCAAGCGAGGAGATTCTTCAATGGAATCATCACTGTTGCTTTCATCAACCCTCATCATCTTATCCGGGAAGCTGCCAACAAAATTATTTTTATACCCAAAAAAAAGTAGCCAATTAAAAATAGAGACACGAAAATCCTTCCAAAATCAGGTACAGATGAAGAGGTGAGCAACAAATTAACAGTCGACATTAACACCAAAGAAATTACTATAAATAGGAGCAAATTATCTACAAGGAGACCCAAAAGATGTGTATGAGGGTTTGTAAACTTAGAACAGCTGTAACAGCAGAGAGACAAACAAGTAATCAGTCCTCAATCCTCCCATTCCATTCAAATTGCGAGCCCATTTCAGCACAAGCTGGAAATCATTTAAAAACCGCAACAACCACAGCAAAAACACTCGAATTGGAGAGCTGACCTCTTTCAACGCTTGAGCCTTGTTGGGCCAACTCCTTGCTCCAACATTCTGACATCTTCTGTATCTTCAAACCCCATCTCTGAATCCCCAAATCCCAATGACGTTCTTAGGTTAAAAAATTCTAAAAAGAAATCAAATCGAAAGAAAGAAAGATTGTTGCTTTTTGCTTGTAGAACACAAATTATGACATGAGCTCGTCAATGTATACAGACCCACAAACACCACAAGGGAATCCCAAATTGTTTGGCTTGAAATCTCAGCAGGAAGAAGAGAGTCATAAAGATGGTTGCTTTTTTGCTTGTAGAGCACAGATTATGATAAATGAGCTCGTAAATGTTATACACTGAGAAGCTCCAACAAGAAATTATGTTGACCAGAGGGAGTTATATAGTACCCACCTAATGTGATGGAGATAAAACAACTTTGTAACTTAAAGGGAGGGGCCTTTTTGCATCAAAATGGGGATATCAGTTTTCTGGGTTATTTGTTTTAAACCTTTTTAGGTGCAAGTTTTAAGGGTTTTTTAAACCTGAGAAAGCCTACCTTTTGTATTGGTATCTTAAAACAGCGGAAAAGTAGGCTGGTACAACAAAAAGCCTCCGTTCGAAAATAGATAATCTTAACTGCTTTACTCTCAAAATATATAGTGGAGTATATATTTTTCTTTACTGTAGCAAAAAATTAGGAGCGATTACACAAGCTGTAATATGGTTCTTTGATCATTTTTGGGATAGTAGAACTATTATAAATTATACCCTTCTTATTAACTATAAAATCCGCTACTTGGTTTGCTTTCCGATAGCAGTGTCTGTATTCAACAAATTCGAAGGCATATTTCAGTCGCTTGATCTTTTCAATTTGATAAATAACTTTCCATCTGATTTCGTTGCTATTAGTGATGGATTTGATGAGCCGAAGATTGTCCCCTTCTATAGTTACTCTTCGAAGTCCTTTCCTTATTGTTTGCTTCATACCTGTCTGAAGCGACAGCTACAGTTTGAATGACTGAATCTTTCACGAGTCCGTGGGATTAACAGAGTCATCCACATTGATTTTGTAGACAATCTCTAGTGGTCTGCTCCATTTAGCTCTAGTTCTCTTATTTGTAGTTTCATTCATTTGAGTATCTTTTTCAATTTGGGTCCAGTCATTAATGTTTGCAATAATTCTTTGGATAATATTTTCTATTGGGGCCGGTCTTTTATTCCTAAAAATAAGGTCATTTCTGATTTTCCCAAATAGTTTGCCATATGAAGACAAGTTCCTCAATTTTTTTTTTCCTTTAATACAAAAACTTTGAAAAAATATACTTTGTAAATTGTTTTACTTTGATACACTTTGTAAAAAGCTAAAAATTCTATAAAAATGCCTTTTTTAGTTTTTAAAAATAATTTATACTTATTAATAATATTATTTTTAAAAAAATAATATTTAATAGTTTTTAAATTATTAAAAAACGTGTTAGAAATAAAATAACATATGTTTTGAGATGTAGATAATACTTTTTATCAATCTCTTTATTCGGTGTCAAATAATCTTTACATTTTAACAATTTTTTGAGAATGTAAAAATTATGTAAAATAATTTTTTTATACAATTTCATACTCCATTCGTTAAAATAAACATTTCGTTTTGGTATTTTTAAGTTTTTCGAAATTTTTAAGGCCATCCACAATTATTGAATTCTTTTTCACACTCATAACTTACTTTTCAATGTCACATCAGCTTAAGAGCCTCATTTTAGATTATTATTTTTCACCCTCATTCATAAACTCCAATTTTAGACTCATAACTTACTTTTCTTTATTTTTTTTATTTAATAAAATTTTCTTATATTAAACTCATAATATAATCCATTCTCATTAATTTTATTAATAATAATAAATTTTATTATTAAATATTATTAATTATTTCAATACTACAATTAGTCTAACTGTCGGATTTTTTTTATTATTAAATATCAAATATTATAATTAAGTTTATCATTAATAACAATGTTTTATTATTAAATATTTAATTTTATTAATAATAATAATTTATTATTATTAAATATTAAATATTATAATTAGTATCACTGTCGGATAAATTACATGGGTGTCATACGAAATAGGGTAATATCATGAATTTTTTTTCTCAAAACATACGCAAAGTGGATGTCTATATGTAGATAAAATTAAATTACATTCGAAAATATATATATTTTTAATTTTTATAATGTTAAAATGTCTAAAATGGACATTTTAAAATGTTAATTCACTAGCGTTGCCACGTGTCGACCCTTGAATGGGGGCACATGGCAACGCCAACCTTTTTCCCCACCCAGGTTGCTTTGCTAAACATTGCGTTTCATCTCTCCTAGCGGCAAAACGTTGTTGTCTTTGTATGCCCTCGATTTTTGCACCAATTAACCCCACTTTTGGGGACTCTTGCAAGAGAGCCCTCCTACCCGGATTCATCACATTTTCCTTTTTTTTTCTTCTTTATTTTCCTAGGTGGCAGCTTGGATAAACCCTTGGGTTCACTAATGTGGGTGCCCTAAGGAACACAAACAAAATATTCTTATATATTTCTACTGTTATAGTACTTTTTTTACTTTTTAAAAACTACAACTAACAACTCCCTAATCATTATAAGGTTAATCTTATAAAAGCGAACACCAAAATAACTAAAACGACATCTTATTAACGAGATTAATTCAATATCTAAAATGACACATTTTGCTTAATAGATTGAGTATTATTACTAATATATAAATACTACCTCAGTATCAAAATATAGGTCATTTTACTTTTTTTTGACATATTTTTTAAGGATGTAAAAACTCTATAAAATATTATTTTTTAAAATAATATTATACTTATTATTAATAAGCATAATATTATTTCTAAAAATTAATAAAAAAAAGTTCATATTTTATATAGTTTTTAGCTCCTTAAAAAGTTTGTCAAAAAGTAAAACGGCCTATATTTTTAGATAGAGAGAGTATGAAATTATATGAAAAAATTAATTAAAAAATTATTATTTTATGTAGTTTTTGACTTATTAAAAAGCATATGAAAAAATATCTATTTTTTAATGTTGGGAATACTATATTAAGAGTGGGTTAGTGGGTGAAGGAATAAATGACTAAGGGAAATAAAGGGCGAGGAAAAAGTTGCCTTTCAATCCTCTATCTCTAAATTCTCCCCCTCCCCCTATGGAACCAAATATGTGTCCTCAAATATGTCCCCTTCTCCTATTCTCCAACCCCCTCTAGGGGTGATATAAGAGCAAACGAGCTCGAGTACTAAGTGTTCAAGCCCAAGCTCCATATGGAAATGAGTCTAAGCAAGTACTCGAGCTCGACTCGCGAGTTGAGAAGGGTGCTCCATTGATCTTGTGAGCTCGGTCACACTCGAGCCGAGCTCAAGTCGTGAGCTCGTAAGCTCGTTTACAGGGTTTGTGTTCAATTAGTTCGATTTGATCTCGGTTTCAACCAGTTTCAACATACCTAATAATTTGCATTATTGAATTGCAAAGTAATCTAAAATATTACACCAATATTTGAAGTACAACATGATTACAACGTTCAATACAGTTGTCAACCCAACATTACACTGATATTTGAGAACTGAGAAGTGAGAATGAAAGATTGGAGACTGCATTGTGGGGGAGGATAGGGTAAAATTAACCCTATGGACAATGTTCTAAAATTCGGGCTTGGCGGCCGCCAAGACAGCGCCAAGACGCTTGACGGCCACCCTCCGTCCTGAAATAGGCCTAGACAGGATGTACTTGGCGGAGGCTATCCTTGGCGGTCGTGAAACATCCCCTTGGCGGCTTTGGCGGACGCGGGACGGGGTTTGGCGGGCTTGGCGGATGCGGGACGGTCTTGGCGGCTTGGCGGAAAGAAGGATTACAAAAAATTCAAAACGCGATTAATTTATTTTAATTCACTCTCCAACCTTCAATGGATTTCATACATCACAATTACTTAGTGCTAAATCTAACCCTCCCATCTATGCCAGATGAGGTGGTAGAGCTCACCATTTGAGTTTCTCAAAATGTGCAAAATGACATGTGCAACACTGTCAGTAGTTTGTCACCAAATCTAAAAATATATACCCACAAAAGCTTGATAATGTTTACCCAAATTATGATGTATCTAGAAAATGTACTTGCATCCAATCTTGTAAGTCATCGTCAATATCTTCATCCTGCATAATAATATTCCAACATTAGATTTGGATAGAAATATTCTCATTCAAGATCACATTTGAATCAAATGCTCATGTTGAAATTAAACTATCTAGCGTAAAATATTTTCATCTTGTTAAGACCACATTTGAATCAAATGTTCATATTGAAATCAAACTAGCATAAAGAACATTAGTGGACTATCGATACAAAAAATCAAGTACCATAAAGAAGCAAAGTGGGATCCTGTTTATTATTAGACAATGAAAGTGGAGGCATTAATTCAAATAGTCGATCCACTACAAGGAAATGAAAGAGTAATAGTCTATCACAATAATATAATCCCTTATCCTATAAAATGTTTAAATGGATAATTCAGAACTTCCTTTAATGCACTAGCCTTTGTAAAAGCTAAAAGAATAACCCATAAGCAAATCCAAAGAAAATTCATAGAGATTGAATTATGTTTACTTATTATCCAGTATGAAATAATAATAATAATAATAATAATAGACAAGCCGTAGAAATAGGAACTTCATAAGTGTAATTTTCCAGGAATGACTCATCAAAAGAACCAACACATAAAATAGAATAAAAAATGAATGTCATAATTGTGAGGATAGGCTAGTTTCATCATTATTGTGCAAATTATGCTTGCCATGTAATTGATCTGCATTTTTTGATGGATGGGCAAAATCTGGAATGACAATGTTCATATGAGGATTGGCTGCTTGCAATTGAGATAGAATTTGTGTTGCCAAAATTGGAGCTACTTCTTGTGTCCATTCATCTTTCAGACTTTGAAAGAAAACTTGATCAAGTATATAGCCTCCCTTTTTTCTCTTTTTTTCCTTCGAACTAGATGTTGTCACCCCTCGTCCTTGAAGGAATACATGTCCATTACGCTTCTTAGCGATCACTTCATGCTAAGGGTCTACATTGTCACTTCTTTCTCCCTTTTCAATTTCAAGTTGCATAGCATCCAATTTTTCCTATATAAAAAATGTTAGAAAAATTGACACTCATATCAGAAAAATCTAAGTAAAGTGACAAACTTCCCATAATTACAAGAGGAAGCATTGTGTGATATCAATCGATGCATTAAGATTAAAGTGATAGCTAGATCAAAGTAATAAATTCTATAGTTGTTAAAATCTTACTCACTATGGAAAATTTAACCAACCAATATCTACAAAGACATAAAAGTAAAAATAAGCAAATGAATTCTATTACACACTTATAGTAGATTTAAACCAAGACAAGTAAAAGACAAGCTAGGATCTAGAAAACCTTTTATTTGGGTTACAAGTTTCTGAGTCCTTTCACTTAAATGGTTAGTGTTGATGAGTCAATATCTAGTTTATCTTAACATGGCCTAACTAATGCCTTCAACTTCACTGATTATCTTAAGCAATGTATAATAGATATGTAAAGTCAACCTAGGCCACCATGTTAATTTTTTATTTTAACTACTATTTTTAATCATGCAATTCCATTTAGAGTTTTTTTCATTTATTTTTATATATTTCATAGTGCCAACCTTCTTTTGCTTTTTTTTTTATACAAGCAAGTGAAGGATTTGGGGGTGGTTAACCGCGGTTAAACCACCGCCCAAGGGCGTCCCGTCTGACCGCGTCAGCACACTGAGCAGGGATACAAACATCGACGAAGCGCGAGGAAAGACCCATATGAGCAAGCAAATCAGCCAAAACCACACACCGAACAAGAACCATGGTGGAAGCAGAGACCGACCACACCCGCGACCGCCACCACCAACGCTGAATCCTCCAGTGGCAAAACCTCGGCTTGAAACGAACCGTTATGGATCTAGAGAGATCTTGTACAACCAAATCTTTCCAATTACTCCTCAATCTATCCCTCCCCGCTTTCTTTTTTCTTTTTCTCCAAACTTTCTACACATGATTTCCCCTTTCTTCTTTGGGGAAAATCGCCTCAGTTTTCTGATTTTTTTGGATTCCGCTAACGAAGATGAACAAACAAGGCCATCTTACTCGTCCTGCCTTAGCAAACTTCCTTCGAAGCTTGTATTTATGGCTTTCGGGTTGAGGGAGGTGTCGGAGTCGAGGGCTAGGGATCATTGGAGGAGTAGGCTGATTTTGTGTTGCATCTTCTTCTTCAAAGTCTGGCTTATGAGGATCTCCATCTTGAGGGCGGCGTCGGCATAAGTTGATTAGGGTGTTTGGGTCTCCAAGTCATGGTCGGCGGCGACAGATTGTGTTCTTAGGGTTTTCTAGTGTGAGAGTTTCTCTCTCCTCTTTCTCTCTCATGATTCTACGAATTTACTATTCTAGGTAGGCCGCCAACCTTCTTTTGCTGAACAAACACACTCCCTCCTTTCCAAACTAATTTTTTTTAAGTAAAATCAAATATCATACTACATATCCCTTTAGAAGCACACATTCCCACTATTCAAATTGGCTATCCAAATTGATTTTCTCTTCTAGCTGGGTAAAGGAAAATAGGGCCTACTATTATTTAAATTCATGATAAACTTCCCAATTATACCGATACCAAGTTAGCTGTTTGCATGCATTTTCCAAAGGTTCAAAACTTTGTTGTGTGAATATAATACACATGACTCCATGCCAGCTAATCTCTTGGTTTAGTAATAAAATAAATCATGGAATATATTCATTATAGTTAAATATGTACAGAAAACACACCAATTCAGAAGGCAACCCCTTGTGCAAACTCAAAGATTCAGCAGACGGGTAATTGTGCAAAAATAGGATTTTCTGGAAAAAAAAACAAAAGAGATATGAGCAAAGATTAGACAAAACTAAAAAAAATATTGTAAATGTATTCAAACATCTTGGAAATTTCCCAAAAGACATGAAAGACATACCTAGCAAAAATGGGAGAGATAAGAATGCAGTTGTGTAGATTGAGGAGTGAAGAGGGCAAGGGCTTGTTTACGGAGGTAGGCAACGGATTGTGCAACACCACATCTTCAAACAAAGCAGTAGCTTTCTTCTCAACAGCAAAACCAAGTTTCTTTGTCAGTGATTTTGCAAAATAAAGCTGCTCGATCGGCAAAATCAGGGGTTTCTTTAGCAAGTAGCACTGCAGGGACTGAAATTGGCTAGAGGAGTGAAGAGACTAGTGAGATGTGAAGGGAATTTGAGGGAAATCGAGTTGAATAGTTGTGGTAGGGCTTGGGATTGTCATACCGACCGCTTGGAATTTGAGGGAAAGCAAATGAATCTACGCATTGAGATAAGGGGAAAGCAAATGAATCTAAGCAAATGAATCTATTTCATTATATTTTTTTATTATTTATGAATTTGACCACTACCCACTTATTCTTTTAAGTTTGCGCCAAATTTTTCACTTTTCAACAACGTACCGTTAGCATTAGGCGTGGCCACGGGTCCGACCCGGCGGGTCGACGGGTTCGACCCGCCGGGTCAAGGGTCGGAGAAGGGTGACCCGAACCCTAACCCGGGAATCCCACGGGTTGGCGGGTTCGGGTCACCCGGCGGGTTCTAGGGTCGACGGGTCGACCCGGCGGGTCGAAACCCGTCGGGTATTATTTTTATAAAACGTAAATAAACGCAGAAAAAACGTAAATAACTTACTAATGTCCATATTTTAACTGAGAAAGAACACTAAATAATAAAGTTACAAATATTTGGCCATAGCTAGTTTCTCTGGATGCTTTAATTGGATATGACGACTAAAGTTCCCATATCCTCCTCCATTCGGGTGCGTGAAGACCATCCCGCAGAAGTTACAACTGACGTTGCAACTGTTTTCATCCCTCGGGTGCTTTGTGAACCAGCATGTGAAAATGGCGGCCCGAACTTGGGCCACACTCAACTGACTCAAGAGCCTGTGCGTTTCTTGTCGCGGGGCTTAATACAGAGCGTTTTCAGAGTTTGAGATGAGGTGTGAGTAAAATGGGAGGGAGGTGAGGCTTATTTATAGCCAAAATCGGGAGGCAAAAGAAGAAAGGAGACCGTTGGGCAACGTTCGACCCGACGGGTCCAACGGTCGACCCGGCGGGTCGAACGTTGGAATGTCGACGTTGCCCACTTTTTTTCAAATTTTACGGATGGTTTCGCACTTGAGCAGTTTAGCTTTGTAGCCTGATGGTTTTGTACTACGTTTTACAAATATTCAGTTTATTTTATGTCATTATGTCACTCGTAAATCGTAATACGGTTCGAAAATCGAAACCGTGATTATGTGTACATCGACAGTCGACACTACCCACACTGACATACATATAACATGAGTATATGACACTAACACGAAGTCTCTAACAGTGTGACACACTCAGACTTCACACACCTGCACTGCTAGAGCCTAGAGTCCTAGACGACCTAGACACATAGTCACCTGAGGCCGAGCCGGCGAGGCCGAACCTCCTTAGATTTGCATCTTGTCGGGATGCTTCCTCGTTATATGAAGCTTTAGATTTCCGTAACCGGCCCCTCTCGTAACCTTGAACTTGTGACCACAATGACGACAAACCGCTTCGACCTTCCCCAGCCCCAGGTCTAGCACGATCTTGTCGAAATGGTTTTCGAACAAAGTCACAGATTGAGCGGACATGATAATGTTATTACGAAAATGAAATGTATGAGTGTAATGAAATGAAATGAACAAAGGAGACAAGATTTATAGGCGTTTTGGGTTGAGCTAGCCGTTGCACAACGGCTAGAAATTTCAAAAAAGTAGGGTCGACCCGGCGGGTCGACCCGCCGGGTCCAACCCGCCGGGTCAGCGGGTTTTAAAACCCCCGACCCTAACCCTAACCCGCAACCCGCCTTGACCCTTTGACCCGAGAACCCGCACCCGCCGGGTCAGTGACCCGGCGGGTCACGGGTCGACCCGTAACCCGTGGCCACTACTAGTTAGCATAGGAGATAAACGATGTTGGCATAGATGGGATGTAACTCGCCAAATTTTGTACTTTTCAACATACGTTACGATAGGAGATAAACGGTGTTAGCATAGATGGTATGTGTTACATCAAACCATTTCTATAGGTCGAATTGTTATGACTATTATGATAGCCCATCTATTGTAACAGATGTAAAAAACTATTACAAATTTGATGTTACAATAGATCAAATATTTAGTAGTGGCACTGCAAGTTTTGGAGATATTGGGTTATTATTATAACGAATTTTATGATATAATCCGCACTCCGTATGTTTTTAGAGTATAAATTAAATATTTATATTGGGCCAGTCGGGGTGCCCTAGTGGTGTGGAGCAAAGGAGTGGTATAGATGATTGGCCTTGCTCCCTACTACTAGGTCGAGTCGGACGACGCAAGCCGATTTACCTGGTACGTGGCTCTTGTCAGTTGGGTCAAGTACTCGGGATTTACCATCGAGGTGGGTTCCTCGTTATAAAAAAAATATTTATATTTAATGATAACTCCCTCCCTTGATGAAAATCGGAATAAAGTTTCAAAGGCCTTGACAGTTTGTCTGTGTCAAAGGTCTTGGAGCTTTAACAGTATTGATGAAATACAAAACCTGTTCTATATATTATTATGTCCGAATATTATTTAAATATTATATACTTCCATTATATTATATGCCTAACTAACCTTTCAGGAAGTATTATTCGAATTACTTCTTTGCTTATGGTGCATATTGAGGAGATCCAAATTGGAGAGATCATGTCTTCGAAGTGTCCAAAAATAGAAGATCCTTGGGCGCGCCATGATCCGAACTAGCCGTTGTTGAAGATCCTTAGGCGCCATGTTGCTTCTATATAAAGGAAAAGAAGAAGAAGACAGGAAATACTGGTTGAACACAAGCTTTCATTTATTCAAGCGAGATCTGTCTTCCAAGTGTACTCTCTGCTAGCGGTCAAGAGTTTGTTATTTCATTTCAAAGCCTTTGAGAGTTACACTGTGAGCTTATAGGATATATTCATTTATAGTGTTACTCGAGAGTTTGTAACTCGGGAAGTAAGCACTAGGCTATTGATTTGTGAGAGTAAGAGGATTGTACTAGATAGCTGAGAGAGGTGGGGCTCTTCTAGATTGGTCTAGGACTCCAAGGGAACGTGAGTTGACTAGATTGCAATTGTATAGGAGAGAGGCTTCTCGGTGAGCTATTAGGATCCTAAGCTTTGCGAATCAATAAAGCCTTTTGAATCCTAGGGTTGTGGAAGAACCCTAGGCGGGGACGTAGGCCAAGTTCATGCCGAACCTCGTAAACAATTACTCGTGTCCTTTATCTATTGCTTTACCTTATTTCCGCACTTGGTTCGATTGTCTAACTTTGTGATTCAGGTTTAATCTCAAAGGGTTTTATACGAGCTCCAAAAGTCTTGAGACTTTCTGCGAAAAAAAAAGGGCATACTCTATTCAACCCCCGTTCTAGAGTATTTCTATATTACCTTGTTTTATATTATCGAACCTTCAATTGGTATCAGAGCTTTACTCACTGTTTTTGATCTAACAATCTTATGAGTTTTCGATCATGTCTGGTGAAGCAAGCGGAGGATTTGCACAGGGAAGGTCCACGAGCAGACCACCACTCTTTGTAGGAAACAACTTTGTCCACTGGAGATCCTTGATGAAAATGTTCATTATAGATCAAGATCTGGAACTTTGGAACATTATAGAGAATGGTCCGAAGATTCCAGAGAAAGACGGACCAAATGGAACCAAAGTCGCAAAGAAGGAGTCTGAATACATCCAAGCGGATCTTGAACTCGTCTCCAAAAACTACAGGGCTATTAACTTACTTTATCGTGGTCTTAGCACTGATGAGTTTAACCGTATTTCATCTTGTAGGTCAGCTAAAGAGATTTGGGACAAAGTGGTCGTCACCTATGAAGGAACGAGCCAAGTGAAAGACACCAAGATCAGCATCTTCCTTCGAAAATATGAGCTCTTCAAAATGAAGTCTGATGAGTCAATCAAGGCCATGTTCACACGATTCACAGAAATCACCAACAACCTTGACTCTCTCGGCAAGAGCTTTACCAACGTTGAGAAAGTGAGGAAGATACTGAGGTGCCTCCCAAAAGAAAAATGGGGTCCAAAAGTAACAGCTATAGAGGAAGCACAGGACCTCACCACTCTACCCCTTGATGACCTTCTTGGGAAGCTGATCACGCATGAGATGATCCTTAATGAGGACGATGGAGAACTTCCAGCTAGCACTAAGAACTTGGCACTCAAGTCTAAGAAGGATGAGCCTAAAGATAGATCTGATTCCGAAGATGAGGATGACGATGAGGATGATCCTTTTGCTCTTATCACAAGAGGCCTTGTTCGAATTCTCAAAATGAAGAAGCAATTCAACAACAAGGATGGATCAGAGTCTTCAAAATTTCGAGGTAAGCCTCAATACAACAAGTATGAAAAGAAGACTAAACCGTTGTCTTGTTTTGAATGTGGTGAAACAGATCATCTCGTGAAGGACTGCCCTCAAAAGACAAAGAGTCAGTCCAAGAAGGGTGACAAATGGAAGAAGAAAGCCATGGTGGCAACTTGGAGCGATTCTGACTCTGACTCCGATGATGAGAAGGCCAATATTTGTCTTATGGCCTCAGAAGATGAATCCCACGATGAAAAGCTTGAAGCTACTGTAAGAGAACTTATGGCAAGTCCAAAAGAGGTATTATCGGAATTCCTTTCCAATATGATTGCCAATGAAGAGAAACTTATTGCCCAAAATAACATTCTTATTAAGAGAACTGTGGATCAGGAAAGAACTATTGAGGATCTGTCTATGAGGGTTAAAAGTCTTGAAGCTTCTTATTCAGGTCTTGACATTAAAGTCAAGACGCTTGACTCAGAGAAATCTGAACTCAAGCAAGATCTCTCCTCTCTAAGAAATGAGCATCATGACTTAGAGAACGAGAAGATCTCCCTGAATAATAAGATTCAAGATCAACAGATAGCCCTCATAAGTTTTACCAAATCCAAAGGCACTCTTGATAGGATGTTGGGCGAGCAACAAAGTTCTCTAAACAAAAGTGGTATTGGTTACAATCCAAGGTTTTTAAAGAAGCAGCACATTACCACCTTTGTAAAGGCAAAAGGAAGCAGAACCTCTCCTATATGTCACCACTGTGCTAGAAAGGGACATGTAAAAGAGACCTGCCCTTATAGAAGAAAGGATCCATATATTATTCGCAATACATTTCCTGTTCATTTGAGAAAAGAACGGATAACACAAGTTTGGGTTCCAAAAGGCACTATTTTACCAAACATGGTTTACCCCAACAATGGATCCAAATTTGCTTATTGGTCTAGCCACAAAGGTTGATGTTTGTCTTGCAGGAGAACACCAAGGTGAAGGAACATAAATGGATCATTGATAGTGGGTGCTTGAGGCATATGAGTGGAAAGAGTTCTCTCTTTCATGATCTAAAGGAGCAATCCACGGGAACAATCACTCTTGGTGACAAAGGAAAATGTGACATCGTCGGTATTGGTAGTGTTGGAAGTGATTCCAGCCATAGTATTAAAAATGTCTATCTTGTTAATGGTTTAAAGTATAATTTTCTTAGTGTCTCTCAACTATGTGATAGTGGCAACTATGTCAGATTTAACAAGAAAAGATGTCTAGTGTGCAGAGAAGATACAGGTGAAGTTATATTGACTGCATATCGTTACAACAATATATACGCTGTAAATGCTGATCAAGTGGCACAAGGAAGCTTAACCTGTCTAAAGGCTTTGACGGACGATCCAAAGCTCTGGCACAGGAGACTCGGTCATGTGACTCCACATACACTACAGAAGCTTGTGTCCAAAGGGCTTGTAAGAGGGCTACCTGAGATGGACTTCAAAGGTATTGATATGTGCAATGCATGCACATGAGGTAAACAAACACGTAGCTCTTTCAAACCCAAAAAGGTTGTAAGTTCTTCTAGACCCCTTGAACTTTTACATATGGATTTATGTGGTCCTATGCGAGTCAAATCTCCCAATGGTAAAAAGTACATGCTAGTTGTTGTTGATGATTTCTCTAGATATACTTGGGTTGCATTTTTAAAAGAAAAATCAGAGGCCTTATTTGAGTTTTCAAAACTTTGTAAGGAGTTGCAAACTTTAAGAAACGAGCCCATAGTGTCAATTCGGAGTGATCATGGTAGGGAGTTTGATCAACTTCAGTTTGATTTGTTTTGTGCTAAATATGGCATCTCCCATAACTTTTCTGCTCCTAGGACACCTCAACAAAACGGGGTTGTGGAACGCAAGAACCGCACCTTAGAGGATATGGCCAGGACTATGCTTTTAGAAAATGCATTACCTAAAACCTATTGGGCTGAAGCTGTTAACACAGCTAACTACATTTTGAATCATTGTCTTATTCGTTCCATCTTAAAGAAAACTCCTTATGAACTTTTCAAAGGCCGCAAACCACTTATATCTTATTTTAAACCCTTTGGCTGTACTTGTTTTGTTCATAACAATGGAAAAGATAACCTTGGAAAATTTGATGCGCGTAGTGATGAAGGTATATTTCTTGGCTACTCCACAAGTAGCAAAGCTTATAGAATCTTCAATAAAAGGACCCAATTAGTTGAAGAAAGTTACATGTTATATTTGATGAATGCAATGACGGTTCTTTGAGTGAAAGTGTTGCAGATATAGATCTTAACATCCATGCAGAGAACGAGGAAGGTGATGATACTGCTACCAAGAACACAGAGAAGAGGAACATGCAGGAACAGATTCTTAACACTAAAGAATTGGCCCAAGGTGTTGAAGATTCGTCCAAAGCCCTTGGTGTCCAATCCAACAGTGTTGAGACGTCAGAAACTGCTGTAACTGAACCTAACAGGACCACGGAGTCAGATGTACCACAAGTCAATCCTACTGATGTGACGAATCAAGGAGCTGAGACTAGCAAAAGGAAATTCAAATACTCCTCATCACACTCATTAAAGGATATCATTTCTGACCCTACTTCTAGTGTTCAAACTCGTTCTAAACTTAAAGATCTTTGTGCTTTTCACGCGTTTGTTTCTCTTATTGAACCAAAGAAGGTAGATGAGGCACTTCAAGAGCCAGACTGGATCATTGCTATGCAAAGTGAGCTTAACGAATTTGAAAGAAACAAAGTCTGGACCTTGAAGCCAAGGCCAAAGCATCAATCAGTCATTGGCACACGATGGGTATTTCGAAACAAGCTAGATGAGAATGGTAAGATTGTGAGGAACAAGGCAAGGCTTGTTGCTCAAGGCTACAATCAAGAGGAAGGTATTGACTACGAGGAGACCTTTGCTCCCGTAGCCAGGCTTGAAGCCATTCGCATTTTATTAGCATTTGCATGTTTTATGAGCATAAAGTTATATCAAATGGATGTCAAGTGTGCTTTTCTTAATGGTTTCTTAGAGGAATAAGTATATGTGGCTCAACCCCCAGGATTTGAAAGTTTGGAATTTCCCAATCATGTTTATAAACTTGACAAAGCGCTTTATGGTTTGAAACAAGCCCCGAGAGCTTGGTATGAGCGCTTGTCAAAATATCTTTTAGAAAATGATTTTAAAAGGGGGTTGATCGACAAGACTCTTTTTATCAAGACCAAAGGAAAGGACATTTTGGTCATTCAAATTTATGTTGATGATATATTATTTGGTGCTACTAACACATCTTTGTGCAAGGAATTTTCTGACATCATGTGCAGTGAATTCGAGATGAGCTTGATGGGTGAACTCAACTTCTTTTGGGGATTACAAGTTCACCAATCCAAGAAAGGGATCTTTGTCAACCAAAGCAAGTACACTAAGGATCTCTTGAAGAAGTTCAAGATGGATCAATCCAAAGCAGCCAAGACTCCCATGAGTTCAACATTATCTCTAGATCAAGACAAGACTGGGAAAAGTGTCAATCAAAAGGAGTATCGAGGAATGATTGGATCTTTATTATATCTCACGGCTAGTAGACCTGACATCATGTTTAGTGTTTGCATGTGTGCTAGGTTTCAAGCTGATCCTAAAGAATCTCACCTCGTGGCTGTAAAGAGGATCTTTCGATATCTCAATGGCACTAAGGAGCTTGGACTATGGTACCCAAAGCAATTGGGATGCTTAACAAGGATGCACTTTCGTAGGGGGAGCTTTCCCTTTACGAAAGATAATATCTACTTAGTGTCAAGACCTTTGAGAATTATGTCAAGGTTTGTGAACTAAATGGTAGATTACATACATCGGATCACATATTTTTGGTTAATATCTTTCTAGATATTTAATCAATTATTTTTTTATCGGATTTCAAAATTGCCTATTTATGTTATATTTTCTTTCCGTTGAGATATCTTAATTTTGGAACTAAATATTTCGGTTATTCAGTCCTATTTTAATGGAATAGTTTGAATTTTGAATTGGAAATTTTTCAAATTTGGCAATGATATCATTACCCTCCCTTGGAACTCTAAACCCGCCCCATCACTCCATCATCTTCTCTCTCTACTTAAACCCAATTCTGTACCCGATTCCCTCACAAACTCTGAACCTCTCCAAACCCTTTCACCTTCTTCTTCTTCAACCTCTCAACCTGTTCTAAGAAAACCCTAACCGATTTCCTCCATGGCTCCCAAATCAAAGAAAGCTTCCACACCCAAAAGACTTGGCGCCACCCCCAAGGGACGTCAGGTCACTACCACCTCTCCCACACCTGAACCCACTCCTTAAGCCATTATCCCAACTGTTGTCCAGAGCACCATCGCTGAGAGCACGGCCATTGTTACCAAGGGCTCTCAAAAACGCTCTGCTAAGAAGCCCCTTATTGCGAAACAGAAAGGGAAAAAGAAGATATTAGCTGAGGAGGTGGACGAGGAAGAGGAGGAAGATGATCTCGACGCTATTCTGGAAAGAGATGCTGCCAAGGTAGCCGAGGAGGAAGCCGAGCTTGCAAGGAAACTTGCCGAGGAAGAAGCTGAGAGGATTCGGAAGGAAGCCGAAGCCGAGGAGGTTTCATCTGAAGAGAGGAGCCTGAGGAAGAAGACGAAGAGCAAGACGAATCTGGAGAAGACGAGGAAGCTGAAGGAGATGAAGCGGGGTCCGGTGAGGACTCGGGGTCTGAGGAAGAGGAGGAAGAATCTCCCTCTCCTTCTCCTCCTCCCCCGTCTCCTAAGAAGCGGAAAGCCCCAATTGCAGTCAAGCCTCCATCCCCAAAGCGCACCAGGAAGGGCACTCTCAGAAGCCTTGAAGCGTCTGTCAAGAAAGTCGCTCCAACGATTGCTCGCAGGAAGAACGCCGATCCACCTGCCTACATCCAGGTAAACCAATCCTTGCCCTCCTCTTGGTTTGAAAATGCTGAGACTGTTAGTAAGTGGGTAGATGAGTTTCGAACTCGTAGGATTTGTTGTTCTAATTTTTTGGATATTGAGTTCTTCGAAGCTTTGAAGCTACCCTGCATTGATCTTCTCAAAAAAATCCCCAGCCTGGACCCTTCTCAATCTTGAAACTGTTTACTATCCCCAGCTTACCCGCCTGTTCTACATAAACCTAAAAGCCAAACACGATGCCAATGGTTGGTCTTTGGATTCTGTTGTCAAATGGGTTAGAATCTCTTTCAACTCCAATGACTTTGCATATTTCCTTGGCCTACCTAGCCCATGTCCACCCTCTGAAATACACCCCTCAAAAGAAAACTGCATCATCCTTGCCCGAGCCAAGTACCTCCTACCCGAAGCATCTAACAGCACCTCAAAGCAACTCACCCACTCATCCCTTACCCTTGAGGCAAAAATCATATTTAACATCATTGTTCGATGCCTCTTACCCCGTCTTAACTCTGGCTCGCTCCTTACTGAAAATGCCATGGTCCTCCTTTACCGTATCCTCAATGGCCTTGATCTTGATCTGGCCAACACTATTTTAGGATCCATGGCTCACACAAGAAAAGCCAGGAAAGGAACCCCCCTCCCCTTTGCTACCCTTTTGACCCCACTCTTCAAAGCTTCTGGAATTGATTTCAAAAATGAAGAACAGCAGCGTCATATGGGTAAGTTGGACTCCAAGAGCCTTGAAAAGATTGGCATCACTCGGTCTCCCCAAGGGACCTTGAGTCTTGCCACTCCTTCAAAAGCTCTTCCCACTGCTTCAGCCGTTGATGAACGCATGGACAACTTGGAGTTGGGCTTGGAGGAAGTTCGCCTGGATATCAAGGAGCTGCACAAGGAGGTTATGACGGAGATGAGCGGGATAACCAAGATGCTGCAAGGTCTGTGGACAAGGCTCACTGATGATGCTCCGGACGACGAAGCTTAAACCCTACCCTACCCTATCCCATCCCTGAAATCTGATACATTGCTGGTTGTTGGAAACATTTTCAAAACTTTTGGTGACTGGTACCTCCTCCCTTTGTTGAAAGACAAAAAGGGGGAGATGATCTGTGGTTGTTTAGACTTGAAAACCTTTCTGCTTGAAGGTCTTGGAAGACCTTGGTTTTTGATTTTTGGTTTTCGGTTGGATGGCTTTTTCATGCTTTAAAAATTTGATCCAACATTTGTCTAACTCATGCAGGTACTTAGTCCGATTTCACTTATATTATTTATGCTTGACTAAGTTGCAGGGATGCACAGGTTTTGTCTTTCATCAAGGGGGAGATTGACAACTCCCTCCCTTGATGAAAATCGGAATAAAGTTTCAAAGGCCTTGACAGTTTGTCTGTGTCAAAGGTCTTGGAGCTTTAACAGTATTGATGAAATACAAAACCTGTTCTATATATTATTATGTTCGAATATTATTTAAATATTATATACTTCCATTATATTATATGCCTAACTAACCTTTCAGGAAGTATTAGCAAAGATTAGAGATATGAGCAAAGATTAGACAAAACTAAAAAAAATATTGTAAATGTATTCAAACATCTTGGAAATTTCCCAAAAGACATGAAAGACATACCTAGCAAAAATGGGAGAGATAAGAATGCAGTTGTGTAGATTGAGGAGTGAAGAGGGCAAGGGCTTGTTTACGGAGGTAGGCAACGGATTGTGCAACACCACATCTTCAAACAAAGCAGTAGCTTTCTTCTCAACAGCAAAACCAAGTTTCTTTGTCAGTGATTTTGCAAAATAGAGCTGCTCGATCGGCAAAATCAGGGGTTTCTTTAGCAAGTAGCACTGCAGGGACTGAAATTGGCTAGAGGAGTGAAGAGACTAGTGAGATGTGAAGGGAATTTGAGGGAAATCGAGTTGAATAGTTGTGGTAGGGCTTGGGATTGTCATACCGACCGCTTGGAATTTGAGGGAAAGCAAATGAATCTACGCATTGAGATAAGGGGAAAGCAAATGAATCTAAGCAAATGAATCTGTTTCATTATATTTTTTTATTATTTATGAATTTGACCACTACCCACTTATTCTTTTAAGTTTGCGCCAAATTTTTCACTTTTCAACAACGTACCGTTAGCATAGGAGATAAACGATGTTGGCATAGATGGGATGTAACTCGCCAAATTTTGTACTTTTCAACATACGTTACGATAGGAGATAAACGGTGTTAGCATAGATGGTATGTGTTACATCAAACCATTTCTATAGGTCGAATTGTTATGACTATTATGATAGCCCATCTATTGTAACAGATGTAAAAAACTATTACAAATTTGATGTTACAATAGATCAAATATTTAGTAGTGGCACTGCAAGTTTTGGAGATATTGGGTTATTATTATAACGAATTTTATGATATAATCCGCACTCCGTATGTTTTTAGAGTATAAATTAAATATTTATATTGGGCCAGTCGGGGTGCCCTAGTGGTGTGGAGCAAAGGAGTGGTATAGATGATTGGCCTTGCTCCCTACTACTAGGTCGAGTCGGACGACGCAAGCCGATTTACCCGGTACGTGGCTCTTGTCAGTTGGGTCAAGTACTCGGGATTTACCATCGAGGTGGGTTCCTCGTTATAAAAAAAATATTTATATTTAATGATAACTCCCTCCCTTGATGAAAATCGGAATAAAGTTTCAAAGGCCTTGACAGTTTGTCTGTGTCAAAGGTCTTGGAGCTTTAACAGTATTGATGAAATACAAAACCTGTTCTATATATTATTATGTCCGAATATTATTTAAATATTATATACTTCCATTATATTATATGCCTAACTAACCTTTCAGGAAGTATTATTCGAATTACTTCTTTGCTTATGGTGCATATTGAGGAGATCCAAATTGGAGAGATCATGTCTTCGAAGTGTCCAAAAATAGAAGATCATTGGGCGCGCCATGATCCGAACTAGCCGTTGTTGAAGATCCTTAGGCGCCATGTTGCTTCTATATAAAGGAAAAGAAGAAGAAGACAGGAAATACTGGTTGAACACAAGCTTTCATTTATTCAAGCGAGATCTGTCTTCCAAGTGTACTCTCTGCTAGCGCTCAAGAGTTTGTTATTTCATTTCAAAGCCTTTGAGAGTTACACTGTGAGCTTATAGGATATATTCATTTATAGTGTTACTCGAGAGTTTGTAACTCGAGAAGTAAGCACTAGGCTATTGATTTGTGAGAGTAAGAGGATTGTACTAGATAGCTGAGAGAGGTGGGGCTCTTCTAGATTGGTCTAGGACTCCAAGGGAACGTGAGTTGACTAGATTGCAATTGTATAGGAGAGAGGCTTCTCGGTGAGCTATTAGGATCCTAAGCTTTGCGAATCAATAAAGCCTTTTGAATCCTAGGGTTGTGGAAGAACCCTAGGCGGGGACGTAGGCCAAGTTCGTGCCGAACCTCGTAAACAATTACTCGTGTCGTTTATCTATTGCTTTACCTTATTTCCGCACTTGGTTCGATTGTCTAACTTTGTGATTCAGGTTTAATCTCAAAGGGTTTTATACGAGCTCCAAAAGTCTTGAGACTTTCTGCGAAAAAAAAGGGCATACTCTATTCAACCCCCCTTCTAGAGTATTTCTATATTACCTTGTTTTATATTATCGAACCTTCATTTAATAATACATATAGATAGTTAGGAAATATGGAGTAGTTGGGATGAAAAGTATATCAAGTGGCGGACCCCAACTACCAGATATATCCCAACTACAGGTTAATAATCCAATACCCGATCCAGATGTAAAGTGATTGAGTCCAAATAAAAAAAAACTAACAAAAATGGATGCAACTTATACATAGGAAAAATGTCTAAAAATAATATCTAGTATTGATATTAAATAAAAATAATATAAATTTTAAAATTAATAATTCTAATACAGATATATTTTTCGGTGAAATTTCCGACTAAATTTATCCCTCTCTCAAGTCTATATTATTTCCAACATGTAATGAGCCATTAAAAAAACTATGTCACATACATTTCTTTTTTTGATCAATTATGTCACATACATTTCTGACGTATACGTGTCAAATTTAGTAAAAAATTTCATCGAAAAATACATTTGTATTATTTTTTATTAATAGGTCAATAGTTTTTATATAAAATTGTCCATTTAAAAATTCATATTATTTTTTGTTCAATATTCATACTTGTATTATTTTTGGTCGTTAGGTTAATTAGAAATATGATGATTATTATTGAAAAGTATCTGTCAATTGTGACTCCAATTTCATTTTCGATGGAATAAATCACAAAATCCAATATTCTTAGGATTTGCCTTTGTAGTTTCGATTCCGTTAGAAAACGAGACAAAATTCTACAACGGCTCTTTTGTGTTACAATACAACTGTGAACCTATAGTATTTTTTTTTATATACAAATCTGTGAACCTATAGTTCTTCTTCTATTATCTCCTCTCACAAACTTCCTTTATTATTTTATTATTTTAATCTATTTTTTATTTTTATTTTTTTTAATTAATGTTTGTGAGGAATACGGGAGAGGGAGACAGAGGAATGGTGGGCGGATATAAGGGTTAAGGGTTCAGAGGGTAGCTGAAGCTTCCCTTATTTCGAAAGAAAAATCCGACAAAAATTTTTTTATGCATTTTTACTTAATTTTACTATTTTTTGAGATAAAATAATTTAAATAGAGTAAGAAATCACACAAAGATAAATGAGTAAGTTTTTATGGAGTTTTTAGTTGATAAGGAGTAATATTAATTATCTTTGAGGAGTTCAACTCTCTTTACTCTCACTTTTTTTTTTAAAAAAATTTGTTTCTTTTAATTTCCTTCTACTAAAAACCTCTTTTTATTTTATATGTATATACATACAAAAACCTTTTTTTCATAACAAATTTACGTTTTTCTCCAATATACTTAAATAAAAATATTTTTTATATATACATACAAAAACCTTTTTTTCATAACAAATTTACGTTTTTTTCCAATATACTTAAATAAAAATATTTTTTATATATACATACAAAAAAATCTCATTTTTTATAATTTTTATTTTTCTTAATTTTTTAACTAAAAGTAACTATTTAAATAATAAATTTAAGGTTTTTCCTAATATTTTTATTAAAAATATTTTCTATATATACATACAAAAAAAAGTTGCTGATTTTTTTAGCTCCCACTTTAAATAAAAAAACTAGTATCTGTTACACATGCTCTTCCACGTTTTGTTAATCGATTATATTTTTTATATCCCATAAGAGTAAGTACTTTTTTATTATTAATTTATTACTTAGTTATCAAATAAATAAAAATAAAAGATCTTTATTGTTATTTATTATTTGAAAATATAAAAGTATATATATCATAATAAACTATCACATATTTATGTCTTGGTGGTAGTAAAATGTTATTAGATGAAATTTTATCCAATAAGATTTAAAAGATTACATAATCGAGGTCATATAGAAATACACTTACTAACCAAGAAATTAATAAAGATAGAATATATTGATCGATTAGTATTAGAAACAATAATAAATAAAGATAATGGATAAAGACAGAAGAATAATCGATTAGTATTGGAAACAATAATATATTTAATAACCATGCATATAAATGTACGATGGTTGTTTAAATTTTGAGAGAGAAATAAATAAAGACCATTTGTTTTTAAGATATAGTTGTCAGATTCTTTAGTTAAACAAAATCAATTATATTTTATTTAAATAAGTCATAAAATGTTATCAAAAATTAACAAACCAAGATGTGATAATAGTTTACAACAATAATAACAAGTCCAGTATATCCCGCTCAAAGCAGGGTATGAAGGGTTGAGTTGTAAGCACCCTTGGCCCAACTAAGTCGAGAGGATATTTCCTAGTGACTCATGATAAGACATCAAAGACAGACACGATTCCACAACAGCATACCGAGGAATATAGAGACGAATGATAAAACACACTCTAGAACTTGTAAAAAAAAAAGATGTGCGTTAGTAAGTTGTGATAGAAGGAAAGCGTGATGCGGAAAACGCTGCATCCGACTAGTGATTATAATTTACGTACTATTTAAATCAATTGTGATTATTAATATATGTGGATCTAAGTGAAATGAGGTGCGTAAAAGATATTGGATTATTATTTGATGTGGCTCAAAAAAATAAATCATATTAAACTAGAATACGACATATATGCAAATAGCACAAAAACCGTTTAAGACCTTTGTTTTAGTATATATATATACTAGTTCATTCTCATGCCTACCCACGGTTGTTATAAATAATTATTATATGTATAAACAATTGTAAATTTTAAAGTTCATTATGATATTTATACTACATACATTGATGTTTCTTTGTATGAATAGATCTTGGATACATTAATGTATAGTTTTAAAAATCATTGATATATATTTGAAAATGCAAACTTGAGATTGACTGATTTAATTATTACATCATAGTTCTCTTAAATATTTGTAAATTTCATTAAATATATTTAATTATAATTAATTGATATATCAAAAAATTCATATTAGAATATACCAAAAAATGATATATAAACGAATTATATCATATGAAACTTTATCATCAATTAATATATCAAAAAACTTAGTCAGATTATACCAAAAATATGACATATAAACACATTATATCATATGAAAATTTATATGTCTATATTAGTGTCTATATGTAGAGAGAAGATTAGATATATAGATTCCAGATCCACCTTTCAATATATCCGGCAGCGAGAAAATTCCACTGGGTAAGTTTTGAAAGAATACTTAATTAATTAACGGAATAAAAGAGCGAAGGGCTAACAGAATACAAATACTGGGAATGAAAGTATGATAAATATTAATCCAAGCAAGTCCATCCAAAAAAATAAAAAATTAAAAAGGCAAAGCACGAGATGTAGTAATTAATGAAAATAATAATTTCCCCCAAAAGAAATGTTAAGATGAGAAGATGACTTGACGTGAAAAGCAAAAAAAAAAGGCAATAATATGAGCGTTTTCACCTAAAAAGAATGAATTGAATGTCCAACAATAGGGAGAAACATTTGAGGGGTTTGTTTCGTTTGTGAGGTTTCGTTTGGCTGTTTATATAAATTGATAAATCCAAAAAACAGAAAAGCTTCTTTTTTCTTTTGATTTGAGAGATAGAGGAGATGCTCTTGTTGTCCTCATGTAACGAGACTATTAGTGTCAACTTGAGTCCGTGAACCCCCCTCAACTCTCTTAATAAGGGTAGGCTCAAACTGCAAAAACCAACCTCAAAATATGACATATTGTTGAAAATCATCCTATGTGTGGGAATATGCACAAAATGCAATGGTGACTGAATGATTTTCTGTCTTTCTCATTGATCTGTGTAATGGATTTACAAGGTATATATATGCAATGCATTTCTTGTGAGTGGGCTGAAATCTTGGGCTTGCTCGTTTGGGCTTGCTCGTTTGGGCCTTCAGATGCTGGATGAGATCTCTTGGATTGGGATTATCCATTGTTGGATGTTGCTCTTCAAGTGCTTCATTTGATGGCTGGCTAGCCTAGTACTATGTAAACCTGCCTTTAACAATCAACCATCCTCGTCAGATTTCCGTTTATTATTTTAAAAAGCATATTATACTTAAGTATAATATCTATCTATCTATCTATTACTAACTATTAAAACAAAAACCTTGTCGATAACGTGTCGTCCTCTCCTTAATCCTAGGCCTTTTAACCAATCACCTTCTATGTTATATTACCCTATCATTTAATTATTCATTACTCATATCTTATTTTGTTTTAATATTTTTTTTGCTCTTAATTTTTTTGGTGAAACTAATTAAAATAACCAAATTTTTAAGAGGGTGTTAAAAATATATTTCCACCTTTCAAATATAATATAAATATCTCAACCTTTATAGGTGATGTTAATATAATATCACCACAATTTTTTCTCAAAAAAAATGATGACATAGCACATACACAACTTTAAAATTAGCATATTAATATGATTTAATTTGTTAAACCATGGGTTTCTTAGATTTAAAAAAAGAAGAAGCAAAACCCAATTTTCTTAAACCACCTTTATTTGGATTGCAATATTGTATTTTTCAATTAGTCTCCCTCACGTCAACCTTTAATATTATATTTTTTTTAAAGAAAACCGGGTTTTGATTTTGAGAAAAATCCATGAAACCCATGGTTTAACGAAAACATATTAATATGCTAATTTTTTAAAGTTATGTATGTGCCATGTCATCATTCTTTTTGAGAAAAAATTGTGGTGATATTATTTTAACATCACCTATAAAGGTTGGGATATTTATCTTACATTTGAAAGGTGAAGATATAATTTTAACACGCCCTTAAAGGTTGAGTTATTTTAATTATTTCTCCTTTTTTTTAGGGTTTGTAAATGGTGTTCAGCCTCTTTCCTAATCTCTCTGCATCTCATCCCCTTGCCTCCCCTTTCCTCGCCCAATCGTTCTCAAGGGTTGCTACCGATATGGTTGCCCACAGATGCTTTCTTCAATTTGAGAGACGCCATGACTTCTACTCTGTTTCTCCGATTTGACTCCCTCCCCTAGTTGCTCTTCTTCAGTTTTTCTCTACTCCGTTTCTCCGATTTGGCTCCCACCCCCAGATTCTCTTCTTCTGTTTTTCATCTCGATTTTTTCATGGAAACTTTGTTCATGGTTTTAGGATGGTTTTAACTTGCCGCTTTGCTTTGTTGGGTTGCTACGGTTGTTGATTTTGAAGTTGCCAAAATGAAGGCCCATTTTGGATTACTGATCGCAGGTTGCTGCCGCTCGACACCGTGTTAGGGGAAGGAGATTTCGGGAGGGTTCATAAAGGCTGGATCGATGATAAGGTTAAGAGTGGGACTAAAATTGTTGAGCAATGGCAGGTAACCACAATTGAATTTTTTTAAAAAGATTTTCTATGTTATTTCACGGTACTGCTTTTCAATCTGCAGTTCTGATGTGTAAATATTGCAATTAGGAAATGGAATTGGAATTTTTTTGTTGAAGTATGTAACAATCACTCTATACTAAATTCAAAGTGCTTCATCAAAACTACTGAAATTAATTTGATTGATTTCAAATGGAATTGGAATTGGAAATTGAATTGCCTCTATTCTTGCATGCCTCCAAGGAATAAGGTACAGAGGCAGTTCGAAATGGAATTGGAATTTTAATGCAAATTCGAAGTGCTTCAATCTACAATTCTGATTTATTTCAAATTAATTACTTTAACTTGATACTGGTGAGGTTTGCATATCCAATTCGAAGTGCTATTTTTTGTCCTCATTTTAGCTTTTTTAGTCCCAAGGCATTTTGTTTATACATCTGTTTGTTTCTTAACCCATGTTGATCCAAGGTGGTCTTTGGTGTAACGGCCCAGATATAAATATCCGGGATACGTTTCGAAGGTCGGATACCTTCGTTCGGATGTTGCAATTCAGGTACGGGTCGAGGTTTCAAACCTCTAATCAGTCGAAGTTTCATAAATTCAGTTTAAACGAAAGTGAAGTGTAAATATAATTTAGATACAAAAGCCACGGCAAGGCCGGGTCAAAACCAAAACATAATTCTAAAATTGTATGGCCAGATTAACGGGGTTAGACAGATTTCTTTGCAATCGCCGGGGGACTTTCCCACGCCATATAAACAAGGAGCAATCATACCTAAAAACAATGGGTGCGAGTGGGGTCAGACCGAGGCCCCAACACGCTCTGTCCAGCAAGCGAACATACACATACGCTAATAATAAAGATGATGCAGATGCGGAAATTAAATCACACTAGCATGATCCTAATTTACAATATGCGAGAAATAACTGTAAAGGCGCCCAAAGAATGCCAAGTGGCATGTCCCTCTCCTACCTCTACACCCCTTTCCGTTAGTGCAAAGACCGGCCGGTTCGATGCTATAGCATATCATATCTCATCATCATATCTCATCATCATAACATAAATTAAAATAAATAAATCATGCCCGATGGTGCTGGGCTATCATCATGCTCATATCGACTCGATAGACTCAGGGCACCCGATGGGGCTGGGCTACCCTATGACCCTAGCAAAGACTCTAGGACTATCACAGATACGGCCGTTCTGTTTCATACGCGTAAAGAAATAAAATGCTCAATCACAAGTGCAACCTAGCATGATACTACATAGCATGCTTTAATGCTTATGCAACACCTAGTATGTCATACATTCACAAGCCGGTAATCTCTTTCGAATCTGAGTAAGCCCATAAAGGAACTTACCTGAATAAGCCGAACAGCAGAGAACAAGGCAGAGCAAAATCCAAGAAATGAATCACTGATAGCAAGCAACGTCCAACATTCACAAACACCTAATAACATATAAATGCATAAGTCTACCTATTTCACACAAGGCGCCCCTAACTATCATACATCTCTTCTCATATCTCGTTTCAGATCATTCCGTCTTATTTTATCATTTCAGGTTCATCTCATCTCATCATCTCATTTCCAAAACAATCTCTCAAAGAACTCAACTTAGAAAATCAAATAATTCTTTTAAAATCGTACTTAGTCAAAACCCGACATTACACATTTAAACCTTAAGGCCCATTTCCAAAATCATATAATAGAAATCGTTCCGGCATGTTTCTTATTTCAAAAACATTATATAAATAAACTCCAATATTAAATCATCAAGATAATTTCTATGCTCACAAATAATATTCATAAATCAAAACCAACAATTCACTTTAAATTTCCTAACTCTCATATTTAAATCCTCATAAAAGCATCATATATAAATAATCCAATTAATATTATTTTAAAACAAACACAATATACAATGATAAATTTCCAGAATATTATAATTATAATCAAATTCCAAGACTATAACAATATTCCAATAATTTAACACTTACTATCCATATCTTCTCAAAACGATACCCATAATATATGTATAACCCAATAACAAATAATATCACTTTTAAAACCTTTTAAATATATTAAAATTTCAGAATATATATATATATATTTATTTTCCCAATGTCCAAAATAACAATTAATATAACATATCATATATATATATATATATAATAACATAACACAAAACTATAATTTAACACATAACATATATATATTTATACTACCGAGATATAAAACATAACCCATACAATAACCAATTCAGAAAACAACCCAACCCAATACCCAAACCGAGCCCAGATGAATTTAGGCCCAAATGGCCAGCCATTCCCCCATTCAATTAAAATAGCCGAATGGAAAGGAGGAGGGCCCAGCTGAGTTGGCGCCAACATGGCAAAGAGGTGGCAAGGGGATCCGAATGCCCAACCCGGTTTTAAATGATATAACCCGTTAGACATTTTGAACCCGGCCCAGCCCACATCTTCTTCTTCCTTATTTCGACGGAAAGAAGGAACAGGGCTCCGCCTCTCCCTTGTGTTTGGAAAACTGAAGGAGGAAGAGGAGGGAGGGCCGGCGGCGACTGGTGGCTCCGACCGCCCTATTTCCGACGGCTAGGGAGCAAGAAAGCATACAAGGAAGGAAGAGGGAGGCAAATGCTCACCGAGAGGGCCTTCGATGTCGCCGGAAACGAGCTCGGGGTGGAGGGAGGACGATGCTCGGTCTCCTAGCTGCTGCTGGTGGCTCCGGGTGACGCTCCGGCGTCGCTGAATGTCGGAGGGAGGGAGGATTCCGGGTACTGGCGCAACTTGAAAGGAATGAAGGGGTGTGTGTGGGGGTGGGTTTAGCCCTCGGCAAGAACAGGGGAGGAGGATGGAGGTTGCGGCTCCGCTGCTCCTGGCGGCTCGTCGACGTCGCCGAAAACGGAGGCAGCTCCCGGTGGCCTCGGATGCGCTCAGGAACAGAGGGAGATGAAGGTGAAGGTGGTGATAAGGTGTGGTCGGGAGGAAAAAGGGAAAAGAGATGGAGAATGGAGGAAGGTGATATGGGAGATGGGAGAGTGTTTGAGTTTGAACCCAAAATGAAAGGGGAAGGTGGGTTGTCTGTAATCTTCTTCTGAATTGGATCAGGGAGAGATGCAATTTGGGGTAGGCGTGGGTTTGGAAAGAAGACAAAGGGAGGGAGGGCTGCAGAGGTGGTCCAAAAATGCTTTACAAGGGGAGGGTGTGATTGCAGGTTTTGGTGAGGCAGTTGCCGAGAGAGAGAGAGAGAAGAAAAGAAAAGAAAAGAAAAAAGAAAAAATATAAATATATATGGTCCCAACAAGATATTTTGAACCCGATAAAATATCCTGAAACCCGCTCGCCCAAACGAATCCCGACTAAAATAATTTTAATTAAATTTAATTTACTAATCTCAATATAACGGAATTAAATCAATTTCAATCAAAACTCAGAGTTTAAATTAGTCTTTATTAATACTCGATCTTGAAAGCGAAAATCGAATCCCGTCAAAATCCGAAATTTAAATGAGGCCGGAATAACTAAAATCCAAAATTTACGCTCGAGAACGGGCTTTATTCCACTTTTACAAATTGGATTTAATAATAATTTATTAAATAAAATAATCATAATATATAATTATACTCGGTCTTTACATTTATCCACCTCTAAAAACAAGTCTTGTCCCCGAGACTAAAATCATTTAAAACAATGAAAAGGAGTTTGAAATAGGCGAGTCCGAGGACCATGTCCAAGGATCTTGCAATCATCTCGGTTGCGTCTTCCGAGATTCTCACAACATCCTGGTCACGGTCGTGACATCTACAATTGGTCTAGTCAAGTGTGTAATAAGCGCCCCTATCATATCCTTGCTTCGACCTTTCGGAAGTATCACAACTCTAAAAGCATTATGGCGTCCGACTAGGTCTTAGCAAGCAATCTATAAGCGCCCCTATACAATGCTTGTATCCACTTCGTAAGATGTCATAATGTAAATCCAGTTCATAAATCCTTAAAGCGTTTGTAAATAAAAGGATTGTCATCCAAATCATTGAAACTCTCAACTTCTTTAAAACCCCAAGTTGGCCATTTTTAAAACCGCTCAAAATCTTCGAATTCAATTTTTAATCAAGCAACTTCACACCAAAACAAGTCAAATCCTTTCAAATCAAGATTTTGTCAAAACTCTTCCGAAAACCAAATCAGCTTCACACATACCAATCAATCAAATTCCGAGGGTAGGAGGTGGAGTCATCCATCTCTAAGGGCTAATCCCATATTCTCTTCCTAGTTTCCAGAATCGAATCAATCTATCAGTCTCAATTCAAGCAAGATGCATAAGGCATAAGAAATGCATAACTGTATAACCAACCAATCTCCAATCAACACATCATAAGGCAAGTCTCAACATATACCATCGTAGTGCCACAAGGTCACATCACATCTCCAGATCATACCAAAGGTCATAAAAGCATTTCTCATCATAGAATTAATGAACCAAAACCCATTGTCAACACATCAACACATCAAGGTCAGGTTATTAAGATTCAGCAAAAGGAAAGGTCAGTCAATGTGTGAATCACCAAAACGTCATCATACTCGCAAAACATCATTTCAACTCATACAATGTCATATAACGATCACTTAGAATTCACACACCATTATCTCATATATATATATAAGTCAGATTCATGATCCCAATCAATATTCATCATTTAACATCTCCTGATCATAATATAACATCATACTCTCACATAGCAACAAATCATTATTTCATGATTCATTCAACACATTATAACATGCTTTTAGAACAACATAGTAGCATAGCAATGGGTCATTATATTATGAGTATAGTTGTCACTACCAATTATGATTCAATATTGCATATCAACATGTAATATCAGCCATATCAGTTTCATCACAGTCGCTATCTAACATCATGCCAAGTCATTTTAATAAATCACATAATCAAGAAAGCTTTCACATCATCACCAGACAAAATAAACGCAAACCCCGCTCGCTTGATTTCAATTCCTACATCAAAACCAGCCTCATCTAGATTCACCAACATCAGTTTAGGTAACATCCTCAAAAGAAGTCCCAATTCATTTCAATACCCTAATCTCGCCCCTCATTCCACCAAGACTCTCACTATCAATCCACCTCTAAGAATCCAACCCTCATCTCTGTTTTCACACCCGAGCACCCTTGCATACTATGTCCTCGATACCCCCAAAGGTCATTTCTTACATTTCTCACTCTTCCCAAGATATCACAACATAGAACCCTTCTAACCACGCATCTTCAATAAAGTTTCCTCGGTCACTACCTAACCAGCCTATCCCTAATCATACCCTTATCCGAGATTCACCTAGGAGCTTATCGAAATCATCAAGCATTACCTCTTATAATTCCCGAACCCACTCGGTCCAACCTAAGTCAACACCCCTCTTCTGCAACTTTCCCTTACCACCGTCGATCATTCTAATCACTCAAAACCTTTCCCCACTCTCTGACCGCTCAACCAAAACGACCTCACTCACATGTTCAAAGAAGAAGTAATCATGGACATTATTGCACATAAGGACTACATCATGTCAACTAACATTTATATCAATAGCATCATTAAGCATTGCAACAAGTATCAAGGTCTTAAATTACCGTCATGCTCAACAAGTATTGTAAAACATCATATATGCACATAATCAAATCAAGCTAGCCAGTTTCATCATAATCTTAGCTAATAAACAGTTCAGATTCTCAGCATTTGCAGTTCATACTATATAGGAAAGGAATTTAGATCATGCTTAGTAACTCAGAATAGCATCACATCAAGCCATCATGGCACATTAGGACCGTAAGGCATCAAATCATATCATCATAGTCAACAGACAATCAAGCAACAATCATCACATCAACAAGCAACTTTCAACATCAGGTCAGTGCAATATCAACAAGCTCAGAAAGGGTTAGCAATTCGAATTAGAGGACGTTCCCACCTGCAAGTCATATCGTACTCAACAATTTTGATCCTCGAACGAGCTTGTTCCGTCGACATTATCGATCCTGAGGCCCGTGGGTTATGGGCCCACACTTCCGCTGCGCTGCTCTATCGCTATTCGACTTCCCGATCCTTTTTCCATGCGGTCGCTCATCCAACGTAACGCGTAGGAGTTCAAGTTAGCGGAGATAGGGGAGTGACAAGGGCGGACGACCCAATGTTTCTTTCGGAGACGGAATATACCAACGCTAAAGACGACATGACTAGAGACAAGACTCCGACTCGGGATTAGTAACGATGCCCTTAAGAAAGTCTATTAGGTTACGATTTTGACAATCACGCACGAATGTTTTTATGGAGCATATCAATCACGTCAATCCACACTAACATGTACCTATCTCGGGGCAACATTCGTATTCACAGCAAAGACACAATCAAGTCATACGCTGATGTTTGTAAAACAAGCTAACATTCTAGTATTCCATGGAAACAGAGCTGCCAAGTAACTTCAAGCAAGATGGGCGGAACCAACAATGATCATATATAATTCGAAGTCATGCGGAATTTATTGAAGATAACGAGCATCATGCATATGATCAATGTAAGAGCGTGGTATACACATCAACAAATGAGTCCAAATATATCATGGCAAAGTATATTATAATAATCAGATGAAGCGTCATACGAGGGCTCATAAGAACATCATAGTAACTATCACATCTAACAACAATGATCAGATAGTAAGTTAAGGATGACATGTAATCATACGACGAGATACATTTAGGGAGCATAGATCCTACATGATACTAGCGATACATAATGTGATAAAAGCATAGACAAGAGTCATTAAGAGGAGTTTAACATATTATTCACGAAACATGAGGCATCATCAAAAGTAACAAGAAGAACATCATGAGTGTTAGATTACAATAATGCTAAGAACGAACCATCATAGAGCACATGTGTGGTACAATAGTTGTCACATTATAGAACAAGCATGATATGAAATCATTCAGCGGGTCATATTGGAATCACACACCTTACAGGATACTAATAGCACATATCGAACAGGAATACAATCAAGGTAATTCAACTAAATTCATTCTAATATTCATGCGTCATGCGTACGCAAAATCATGATATAGGGTGGTGTGTGATCATGTGAGGTGTCAAGTCATGCATTCATGCAAGCATGAGAGACTATCATAGAGTAGTAGAGGGATACCACCGAGCGAAAACATGTGAACATGCTAGAATTAACCATCACGGAAAGCAAGTTGATCATCGAATTCAACATCAATTTAATCGGGGCGAGTGGAACATTTTAAAATGAGAGAAAAGGGAAGAGTCACACTATCATGGGCCTAGCTCGAGAGAGAATCAACAATAACGTAGGCAATGTAGAATTTGCACAAGTCACAACCAAGGGCCCGACATGTTACTAAGGGCTCAATATAACATATGATACATACATGCACTTGACTGGTTAGTACGACGGTATGCAAGAGTTCATTCAATCACATCTCAACGACATAGTAGCATGAGAGGAAAAACGTAATGAGGTATAGAGCAAGTCTAAGCAACATGGCTAGAATATGAGGACATGAGTTCAAATTGATGTATACTAGGATAGAACATGTATTTATCAAGACTCGTTCACACTATCATGTACCTAATCCAAGGGAAGCAACAATCATATAGACTCATATCATGTGGTTCATATTTTCAATCAATCATACAATCATGATAGAGGACAAGACACAACACGAGACTTAAGCAATGGGACAAGCATGGGTACAAAGTGTCATACAACTACAAATTCACATTAAAGCTCATCATCATAACATGTACCGGGAGTTACGTAGCATATAAGGCACGTCGACATCAATTTATAACACGTATCCACCAAGTAAGGGGCTCACTCTATCATGATACTAGAACCGAACTACCACACTATCATGAACCTATTCACAGGAAGGACATCAATTAGACGACATCCTAGCATATGACATATTTATTCGTGCTCTAGTATGACAATGCAATATACTAAACAAATCATGTCGGGAGGATATGGACATAATAAATGTAGTTCGAACCTATACAATGGTCATCATGAGCATCAAGGCACATAAGCACAAATTCACACTAAGGATCAATTGTAGGTCAAAGAGTAGTGCATATAGAATCACACAATCATGAACAGGGCAATCAAGATAACCCGATAGAAGTCCATAAGGGCAACATTGACTCTTCCCAACTGACTCATTACCCATCTTTCCCGTGGGACTCGGATGCGACTTTTCGTGACAAGAGGACACTAATGGATTGTCATAAGAATCGATAAGGACAGCCTCGTAAACATCTCACTCTCTAACTCGGAATTTCATCAAGGGCCGTCTTCCAATACTCTCACGGACAACCTTTATATTCAACCATGATTCCCGACACCATATGTTTACCAACCCAATTCCCATGGAAGACCGATATTCGAAGGGAGGACTCGATTGAGTTGTCAGAAGGGTTCATAAGGAAGGGGACAGTTCCACAAGGCTGAGCTTAACCATATAAAAAGAAGGGTACTCCCGCTATCCCGTTCGCACAAATTATTCAATATTCATCAAATAGTTAGGACATAACAATCAAATCTTTAGCATATCAAACACTCAACACAGAATCAGTCAATGGCAATTACAATGATCTCCTTGGAGTCTTCCCGACCCATCTGTAAAGAACAAGCTAGTATTTCGCCTACCCATTTCCGACTACATCCAAAAGGGATGGTCTAACGTCGTTTCTACCCACTCGATCCCTTATTAGTCGGTTCTCCTCTTTTATAACAAGTCAAGTTCATTACTTAGTCCAATTGAGTTAGACATATTAAGTTCATTTTGCCCCTTTAAAACGCTTTCAAATCTTCGAAATCCATGGGCGGTTTTCCAAAACATACACTCGACCCTTGCGTACCCGAATTGCACAACCTGGCTCTGATACCAACTTTGTAACGACCCAGATATAAATATTCGGGATACGTTTCGAAGGTCGGATACCTTCGTTCGGATGTTGCAATTCAGGTACGGGTCGAGGTTTCAAACCTCTAATCAGTCGAAGTTTCATAAATTCAGTTTAAACAAAAGTGAAGTGGAAATATAATTTAGATACAAAAGCCACAGCAAGGCCGGGTCAAAACCAAAACATAATTCTAAAATTGTATGGCCAGATTAACGGGGTTAGACAGATTTCTTTGCAATCGCCGGGGGACTTTCCCACGCCATATAAACAGGGAGCAATCATACCTAAAAACAATGGGTGCGAGTGGGGTCAGACCGAGGCCCCAACACGCTCTATCCAGCAAGCGAACATACACATACGCTAATAACAAAGATGATGCAGATGCGGAAATTAAATCACACTAGCATGATCCTAATTTACAATATGCGAGAAATAACTGTAAAGGCGCCCAAAGAATGCCAAGTGGCATGTCCCTCTCCTACCTCTGCACCCCTTTTCGTTAGTGCAGAGACCGGCCGGTTCGATGCTATAGCATATCATATCTCATCATCATATCTCATCATCATAACATAAATTAAAATAAATAAATCATGCCCGATGGTGCTGGGCTATCATCATGCTCATATCGACTCGATAGACTCAGGGCACCCGATGGGGCTGGGCTACCCTATGACCCTAGCAAAGACTCTAGGACTATCACAGATACGGCCGTTCTGTTTCATACGCGTAAAGAAATAAAATGCTCAATCACAAGTGCAACCTAGCATGATACTACATGGCATGCTTTAATGCTTATGCAACACCTAGTATGTCATACATTCCCAAGCCGGTAATATCTTTCGAATCTGAGTAAGCCCATAAAGGAACTTACCTGAATAAGCCGAACAGCAGAGAACAAGGCAGAGCAGAATCCAAGAAATGAATCACCGATAGCAAGCAACGTCCAACATTCACAAACACCTAATAACATATAAATGCATAAGTCTACCTATTTCACACAAGGCGCCCCTAACTATCATACATCTCTTCTCATATCTCGTTTCAGATCATTCCGTCTTATTTTATCATTTCAGGTTCATATCATCTCATCATCTCATTTCCAAAACAATCTCTCAAAGAACTCAACTTAGAAAATCAAATAATTCTTTTAAAATCGTACTTAGTCAAAACCCGACATTACACATTTAAACCTTAAGGCCCATTTCCAAAATCATATAATAGAAATCGTTCCGGCATGTTTCTTATTTCAAAAACATTATATAAATAAACTCCAATATTAAATCATCAAGATAATTTCTATGCTCACAAATAATATTCATAAATCAAAACCAACAATTCACTTTAAATTTCCTAACTCTCATATTTAAATCCTCATAAAAGCATCATATATAAATAATCCAATTAATATTATTTTAAAACAAACACAATATACAATGATAAATTTCCAGAATATTATAATTATAATCAAATTCCAAGACTATAACAATATTCCAATAATTTAACACTTACTATCCATATCTTCTCAAAACGATACCCATAATATATGTATAACCCAATAACAAATAATATCACTTTTAAAACCTTTTAAATATATTAAAATTTCAGAATATATATATATATATATATTTATTTTCCCAATGTCCAAAATAACAATTAATATAACATATCATATATATATATATATATATAATAACATAACACAAAACTATAATTTAACACATAACATATATATATTTATACTACCGAGATATAAAACATAACCCATACAATAACCAATTCAGAAAACAACCCAACCCAATACCCAAACCGAGCCCAGATGAATTTAGGCCCAAATGGCCAGCCATTCCCCCATTCAATTAAAATAGCCGAATGGAAAGGAGGAGGGCCCAGCTGAGTTGGCGCCAACATGGCAAAGAGGTGGCAAGGGGATCCGAATGCCCAACCCGGTTTTAAATGATATAACCCGTTAGACATTTTGAACCCGGCCCAGCCCACATCTTCTTCTTCCTTATTTCGACGGAAAGAAGGAACAGGGCTCCGCCTCTCCCCTGTGTTTGGAAAACTGAAGGAGGAAGAGGAGGGAGGGCCGGCGGCGACTGGTGGCTCCGACCGCCCTATTTCCGACGGCTAGGGAGCAAGAAAGCATACAAGGAAGGAAGAGGGAGGCGAATACTCACCGAGAGGGCCTTCGATGTCGCCGGAAACGAGCTCGGGGTGGAGGGAGGACGATGCTCGGTCTCCTAGCTGCTGCTGGTGGCTCCGGGTGACGCTCCGACGTCACTGAATGTCGGAGGGAGAGAGGATTCCGGGTACTGGCGTAACTCGAAAGGAATGAAGGTGGGTGTGTGGGGGTGGGTTTAGCCCTCGGCAAGAACAGGGGAGGAGGATGGAGGCTGCGGCTCCGATGCTCCTGGCGGCTCGTCGACATCGCCGAAAACGGAGGCAGCTCCCGGTGGCCTCGGATGCGCTCAGGAACAGAGGGAGATGAAGGTGAAGGTGGTGATGAGGTGTGGTCGGGAGGAAAAAGGGAAAAGAGATGGAGAATGGAGGAAGGTGATATGGGAGATGGGAGAGTGTTTGAGTTTGAACCCAAAATGAAAGGGGAGGGTGGGTTGTCTGTAATCTTCTTCTGAATTGGATCAGGGAGAGATGCAATTTGGGGTAGGCGTGGGTTTGGAAAGAAGACAAAGGGAGGGAGGGCTGCAGAGGTGGTCCAAAAATGCTGTACAAGGGGAGGGTGTGATTGCAGGTTTTGGTGAGGCAGTTGCCGAGAGAGAGAGAGAGAGAGAAGAAAAGAAAAGAAAAAGAAAAAGAAAATATATAAATATATGGTCCCAACAAGATATTTTGAACCCGATAAAATATCCTGAAACCCGCTCGCCCAAACGAATCCCGACTAAAATAATTTTAATTAGATTTAATTTACTAATCTCAATATAACGGAATTAAATCAATTTCAATCAAAACTCAGAGTTTAAATTAGTCTTTATTAATACTCGATCTTGAAAGCGAAAATCGAATCCCGTCAAAATCCGAAATTTAAATGAGGCCGGAATAACTAAAATCCAAAATTTACGCTCGAGAACGGGCTTTATTCCACTTTTACAAATTGGATTTAATAATAATTTATTAAATAAAATAATCATAATATATAATTATACTCGGTCTTTACATTTGGCGTCTTGTGCTTGATATCATGCAGTGAAGAAAACATTTGTGATTGGATTACCATTCAAAGTAGAATTTTATATTTTACGATTGTCATTTGAATGATTATCATTCGTCATTTGATTGGCTAATTTTATATTTTAAGATTGTCTTTGTTTGTTTCTTATACAGCTTGTGGTAAATCGATTACTCCATCTATTGCCACCAAGCATAGGACCCCACTGTTTGACATTTCTAAGGGTATTTTTGCATTTTATTTTCATCTACGTAATAATGTTATATAAAGTATAACTCCTAATTAGTTTGAGAGTTTTATTGTCCTAAGTCTATTTTTTTTACACAGTTCAAGATAACATTTGTACACCAAATTCTACAAATCGTAGGGGGGTGCCTTTTAGAGATGGTACATTGTCACTTTTTTTCTTTATCTGCATCCACCATGTTGGTTTTTAATTTCTTTCTTGCAACTTTCAGATTCTCAATTATTGAAGATGGAGGTGGCGGTGTCACTACAGAGTTAGAAATCATTTGGGATGGGAATCCAAGTTTTGTACTCGCTATCAAGACAACATTTCTACTTGTGTCTTATTTACATGCTACGATTATATACTTAACTTTATTATTTTCAAACCACTAATATGTGTATTTTTGTCGATAAATTTTTGGTATTATTTAATATTCACAACTTTACTATTAAATTACATGCCATTGGCGCGAGTATAGGACTAGTTATTTTAAAAATTACTAAAAAGTATATTTTATAGAATTTTAAGCTTTTTAAAAAGTGTAAAAAAATATGAAACAACCTATATTTTAAAATGAAGGGGGTACTCTTTATTTTTTTTCAATACAATAACTACTAAACATACATTTAATATCAATATAAAAAATTAATTTTATCTAATAAGAGAGAGAGAAACCCAAGTGAAACAAAGAGGATTGAATCATACAAAATGTGCACATGACTAATAAAATCATGAAACAAATTACAAGTGAATTTTTTTTCAAAGCTCAATACATCTCATAAAACAAAATTAGCAACAACTTGGTGGAGACTATGGACAAGAATAAAATCATATTTAATGACAACAACTACACGAACAAACAAAAACAAAAAAGGGTATTCAAGAGACCAACTACAAAACTAGGAGGACTACAAGAAATTATTCTGAGAGGAATCTAAAATCAAGAACACAAGGAACCAACCGAGTTTATGAAAAAGATTAGATGAAAAAACAAGGGAGGGAATATGCAAGCTTGACTTTGTTGGATCAAAGCTTTCATTCGATGATGCTACGTTTGGGATTGTCATTCATAATCACTGTGACATCATCGGATTGTGCAACGCGTTGAAGTGTAGACATGTTTATGCTAATTTGATGTCTGCGACCTTGACTATACACTTCGCCCTGGCCGCAACTAAAGATTTGGAACTCTTAAGGATAGATGTGAACGGAGACAGTTTCACACCATCATCAACTGCATCACAGAAATATGGAAATGCAGGCCCTTTGAAAATCGAGGTAATTATCTATGATGCCATGTGTTTGCTGCAGAACTTTGATTCGACTTCTTGTACCCATCTGTTCTACGAAGTCAATAAAGTTGCTGATAAAGTGGTGCAACTCCATTCCCACCTAGAACTCTTAGCTCTTGTCCACAAAAACGCTACTTGATGGTGGTGTTAGCACGGTCTAGCACCATCCAATCTTTACATTGTTAAAAAGGAAAAAAAGAGGGTTGAATTACAATTTGATTAAACAATGTCAACCCAAAAGAATTTGTTAATGCAAGTTTTAAAAAAAAAACAAATTCAATCTCTAAAATGTGTTGGAAGAACACATTTTGGTACGTATTCTAGCAGTATCTTTCACTTCCTTTTGAGTTCTCTGCTTCATCTCTCAATGTCTCTCCTTGTTTAATACTCCCTTCGTCTCAAAATTTAAGTCGTTTTTAGGATTTTGCACAAGTTTTAATAAAACACTCATCCCTCAATCAATATCATCATTCCACTAACTTTTTCATAAATTTTATTGTTTTTAATACCCACTACATTTTTAACCAATCAAAACCTTTAAAAAAGTCAGCAACATACAAATCAATACAAATCATTACTATCTCCTACCTAGAAAACCTAAAATGACATCTATTTTGATACAAGAATAAAGTCCTAAAATGACCTAAATTTTGAGGCGGAGGGAGTATGAAAATAGAGGTTTCAAATTCAAGTGTTTAAGACCGCTAAATAACCACTCAGTACCTTCTCTAAAGCCTCATCTCTTTTCTTTCCATTTTCCTCCCACCCTTTATCGCTCGTCGTTGTTGTCCCTGAATTTGTTACATCTATTAGATCCAAAACCCTTCAACTATGCCGACCTCGCATGACTCTTTCCTTATTAATCCTTCAATTGCTTCACTAAGATGCCAATCAAAATCACTTTGTCGAAGCTTTAATTTCTCATTTTCTTCAATCTACAACTCCCCCTTCCAAATATATTGGAGATTTAGATCTCAAGCCTCTTTATGCTTATCCTTCTGAAGGCTTCAACCTTCTTTGTTACCCATTGAAGAAGACGTCTATACATCTTTGATTTGGGGCTTTTCCCCTTCTTATTTATTTATTTTTGATTAATTAATATAATCCATTAAAATTTATTACGTTAAATTATAATGTAACCAATATAATTTCCTCATCACGACATGATTGTTTTAATAAAATATTCATAATATAATAATTTAATACCATAAATTATTGATGCAAGTTACGATAAAGTAAGAAAGATAGAGTTGATTAGGTAAATAAAAATTCATAAAAATCTATACAATAAAAGTATCTTAGAAATCTTTCACAAATAATTGGAAAAAAAACTCCTAGGGCTCATAGTCGATTTCCAGTTGTGACTCCTTGGTCATCTTTAATCGCTTATCCTCTCTCTGGTCTAGGGCTGTGAGAGCTAGGTACTCCTCATCGATACCATGTGACATTCACTGTGTGTAGGCTACGCAAAGACATCAGATTTGATTGGATTGCAGATGTGATACAGGGATATGACTGGGGTAGTTTCGACTAAGGTTGAGGGAGATGGAAAGTAAGGGTAAGGGAATCCATCTAATAGATGACGAGAAAATGGTGCTAGATGAAGATGAGGCGATCAGAGAGGACATGTCGGTTCAAGCAAACATGTCGCTGATCAAGACAATGCTCTCGAATAGAGCTCCGAATGCCCAGGCGCTAAAGTCCATGATGAAGGGTGCCTGAAGGACATGTCATGGGTTCATCTTTCAAGAGATGAAAGAGAACTTATTCAGTTTTCAATTCAGTGCTGAAGAAGATAAAGAAAAAGTGCTCAAAGAAGGGTCGTGGTCATTCGATAAGGCGCTTTTGGTTCTAAAGAAGCCAAGCTGGATCAATTCTCCTCCATAAGCTTCACCATGTGCGCATTCGGGATTCGCATATCTGATCTCCCACTAGCGGCATACATGAAAGTGATGGCGGAGAAGCTTGTCAAAAGCAAGTCAAACTCACATAAGCTTTCAGGGGAATTATAGAAATGGATGAGAATGAACTGTTATCTTGAAGCCGGTTCATGAGAATGAAAGTAATGATTAAGTTGCAGAAGACACTTAGAAGAAGTATGTTGATCTCTATCGCATGGAAGAGAATATGGGTTGATATACGGTACGAACACTTGCCAAATTTTTATTACACTTGTGGAAGATAGAGCATACAGAAATTGAGTGCGATAAGGGAGACGATCGAGGAACAATACAAAGAGGAGTATGGAGATTGGTTGAGAGTTTCCCCAATCAATGTAATAAGGGAGCGTAATAGCTCTGAAAGGGAAGAGGAAAGGAGGGTGGTATGTGGTGAAGGAGTAGTTGAAAAAGTCAAGGGACGGGTGAGGAAAACTCTAATTGAAATCCTAGAATAGAGGGAGGAGAGGGCGGCAAATGAGGATGGAGAAGAGAGGGAGTTACATGGAGAGGGGAATGATGTACTAAAAAGGGTGGGACATGTCCCATTGAGGAAGAAGAACAAGGGGAATGAGAATGGTGAGTCAAAGTTGGAGAGGTAGAGGTAGAAAGGTTGAATGGGTTAGGTGGGAGAAGGGGGGGGGGGGATAAGACAAAAGAGAACGAAAATGAGGGAGAGTGGTGTAACGGCCCAGAAAATAAGGATCTTCTTTCCCCTATTTGCCCTCCCTTGGGCCTAGGAAAGAAAACCTAATTATCCGAGTTACGTTACAGAAGTGGTATCGGAGCCTAGGTTGCTCAATCCGAGTACATATGGGTTGCTAAATAATTTCAAAACCGCCCACAGATTTCCTATTTTGAAGAAGTTTCAAAATCATTTCAAAAAGGGCAATGCGAATTTCAGAATAAAACCGGTAGGATCTTTTAGTTGAGAGATAGGATCGCTGGGGTAGAGCGAGGCAATAGCCCATCCCTTATGGATGTAGACTTGGGAAATGGGTAGGCGAAACATAGCTTATACTTTACAGATGGGCCTAGAAGACTCCAAGGAGTTTGCACCGTGGTGGTTGGAGTAGCAGGGTTAGGATGTAGAGATCGAGAGGTAGTTGCCCCTCCGGTCAGTCACCCCTCGAAGGGCGGCTTCTAGGTAGCTTGTGGTGTTATATAAACTGTCAAATTAATTACTGTCTATTGATTTTGTGCTGAGTGCTAGGTTCTCGAGAAAAAAATTCAGTGTGGTTATGATGGTAGCCCTCTCTATGATTGCATGACTTGATGTGTTATTGTGATTCCTAGCATGTCCTATCCAAATGACCCTTGAGATAAACTCATGCTTATATGTCATTATATCCATGTTTAGCCACATTGCTCTAGGCTCGTTTTGTATTCGTTATATCTCTTTCATATTTCTATGCCGCCATAATATGAATTATGTGACTTCTTGCATGGTCGTACTAGTGATCGAATGAATGCATATGTTATATGTTATGTCCCTGCATGTTTGTATTCCTCTCCTTAACTAGGCGCATGATAGCGTGGTTACTCTTTTCTTATATCATGATAATATGAGTTCTTTAATTGATGGATGTGGGTTACAACTTGATGTATTCCTCATATGATGCTTAATTCCTAGCATGCTTATCTGTTTAATTTTCGTTTTGCATTACGCATTTCATCTTAGGTGCTTATTATATGCCTTTCAGAGTGTGTTTACACACGCGCATGAGTGACCCGATGATTGACCCAGATCCCCTTCTTTTTTAGATTCAAGTAACCGTTAGCCGCTATCTTTGCTCATATGGATGCTTGGCGGGTTCAAACTTTTGGCGTTAGATCGAGAGCTTGAGAGACCACTAAACTTCCTATCTTTTAAAATCTTTTGCAGCGTTTTGACCCGGCTCAGTCGTGGCACTCTTTGGATTGTATTTTGATTTAAACCTTGCTTCTTTTTATTGCGAAAACTTGTGACTCGTACTCGGGTTGTAAGATCTAGTTGGAAGGTAACCTTGCCTTCTTAAACGTAACTCGGATAATTAGGTTTTCTTTCCTAGGCCCAAGGGAGGGCAAATAGGGGAAAGAAGATCCTTATTTTCCGGGCCGTTACAAGTGGATAGGAAAAAAAGGAGGGGTTGAAAGAGGGCAGCAAGGGAGGGATTTCAGGCCCATGTGAAAGGAAAGAAACAAGAGGTGGTTGATTCTAAAAGAAAAGGAAGGGGATATGATGAGGGAGACATGATGATACTCAAAGACACTGAACTCATTGATATGAATCGGGCCGAAAAAGACAAGAGGAAGAGGGTGGATGATGATACCATTTGTCATGAAGAACCGGTCGGGGACATTGTCCCCCGCGTGAGAGCAATGAGTTGTTAGATGTATAAGTTATAACTACCAAGGATTAGGGAAGGCTTGCATTGTTAGAAAACTTGCCATGATGATGAGTAGAGAGGCCCCGAAGGTTATGTTTTTTATGGAAAAAAATGTGGGAAGGAGAGGTTAGAGTATATGAGATCGGTGCTTGGTTTTGAAAGCATGTTTGTTGTGAATAGCTTGGGGAGATTGGGCGGACTTGTACTTTTGTGGGATAAAAGATGTAATGTGAGCATGAAATCTTATATGCAGCACCACATAGATGCCATGGTCAAAATAGGGGATGGGGAGAAATGGAGGATGACGGGGTTATATGGGTGGTCGAATAGCAAGGATAAGCATCATACTCTCGATCTCATGAGAAGGTTGTATGTGGAGCCGCACTTAGCTTGGATATGTACAAGGGATTTCAACATTTTCATATCTTTAGCTGATAAGCATGGAGGAAATACGCTTTTTTTAGGGACTTTGATTGAGTTCAGAGAAGCCATGGAACACTGCGAGCTCTGTGAGATTCCGTTTACTGGGTGTAGATTTACTTGGGATAATGGTAGGGAGGAGGATGATTTTATACAAGAGAGGCTGGATATGACTTTTGGTAAATGAGTGCAGGAGGCATGACTGTGGCGCAAGTTAGGGAGAGAAGAGAGCTCGCAATGAAATAAAAAGAGTTGAGATGTTGTGATTTCAGAGAGCCAGAGCAAACGAATTCAGATGTGGTGATCACAATACATCCTTCTTCCACAAAAAAGTGTTGGGGAGGAAGAGGAGGAGGAATAGGGTGCAAAGACTTGTCTGAGATGATTGGACTAAGGAAACTTCACGGAGGGTGTGACTGGAGTGGCAATGGATTACTTCTGCAATCTTTTTGAATCCGATGTTAAAGCTGACGTTGTGGTGGCTACTCAAGGAATCGAGCCCTTAGTATCAACTGAGGACAACCATGAGTTGTTGCATTCCTTTACCGCAGAAGAGGTAAAATTTGCCCTCTTTTCTATGCATCCCACAAAAGCTCCGGGTCCTAATGGTATGCTCGCACTCTTTTTCCAAAGGTGATGGCATATAATCGGGAAGGACGTTATGGATTTTCTTCTAGAAATTCTAAATGGGAAGTCGCTACCTACGAGATTGAATCACACTTTTATTGTGTAACGGCCCGGATATAAATATCCGGGATACGTTTCGAAGGTCGGATACCTTCGTTCGGATGTTGCAATTCAGGTACAGGTCGAAGTTTCAAACCTCTAAAGATCAATATTCAAAGTGGGGATTTCGAATCCCAAGCAATCAAGTCGCGGAAATTCAATTCAAATGAAAGTAAAGCGGAAGCAAAGTTTAGATACAGGTGCCATGGCAGAGCCGGGTCAAAGCCAAAACATATTGGGTGATTGTCATTTTATCAAGCTAGAATAAGTGCCGGATTCTTCAATTCGCCAAAAGATTTCCCCATCACAGAAGCATGGAGCAACAATAGCGGTACCTAATACTATCCACGAAGTCAGGCTGGTGATCGCCTGCGGGTCCTCTGACCGCGCTGAGGCCACATAACATGCCTATGCCTAAATAAAAGATGACTAATGCGGTACAAGATTTAAATCACACTATCATGCCCCTAGTATATATATAATATGCGGAAAAGAACTGTAAAGGGCCCAAGACAATGCCAAGTGGCATATCCCTCTCCTACCTCTGCACCCCTTCCCGTTAGTGCAGAGACTGGCCAGTTTGGTGCTATAGCATAGCCATTTCCTCGTGGTGGTGCACTTCACCACGGTATCATCATATCATATCATATCTCATCATCATATCATAAATCATGCTCGTGCCCGATGGTGCTGGGCTAATCATATCATATCATATCATCTCATCTCTTGTCCGATGGTGCTGGGCTATCATATCATGCTCATATCGACTCGATAGACTCAGAGCACCCGATGGGGCTGGGCTACCCTATGACCCTAGCAAAGACTCTAGGACTATCACAAATAACGGCCGTTCTGTATTCAAACACACAAAGTAAACACATGCTCAGTTCAATGCAATCCTAGCATGATACTACATGGCATGCTTTAATATGCAACAAAACTACACATTACATGACACATCAGGCAGGAGGTCCAGGTTACTGAGTAAGTCCCGTAGGATACTTACCTGTTGATGCAACACAGCAAGATAACACAAGCAGGGGCCCAAATGCAAGTCCAAAGCAATCCAAAAGCAATACACATCTATCATCAAGTCATTTCCATAAGCTACCAGACCAACATTCATACACACGAACCCAAGTCTCAACATTCTCAAAATCGACCGATAGTAAAACCGTTTTCCAAAATCTTCCCGATACGATCAAATCGACCAAAATCATTCTTCAATTAAACCCATTGATAAAATCATACCAACCGTATTTTCAAACTCATAAATCCCAAATTAAGTCAACTCATATTTAAAATGATGTCTCAACTCATACTTGGCTAAATTCCGACATTAAACATTTAACTTTAAAACCAACTCACTCCAAAGCACATTATAGAAATCATTCCGGCATGTTCCTTATTTCAAAACATTATATAAATAATTCTCAATACTAAATCATCAAAATAATTCTAAGCTCACAAATAATACTTATAAATCAAAACCAACAACTCAATTTAAAATTCCCCACTCTCATATTTAAATCCTCATGAAATGCATCAATTAAATAATCCAATCAATATTATTTTAAAACAATAAACAATATATATATAACGATTAATATTTCCATAATACTATATTTATAACCAAATCCCAAAATAATAATAATAATATCCAAATAATTTAACACTTACTAACCATATAATCTCAAAACAAACCATAAATATATCTATAACTCCATATCAATTAATGTTACTTTTAAACCCCTTTTAAATATAAATATTAATAATTCCAGAATATATAAATATATATATATATAATCATTTTCCCAAAATCAGAAAAAAATAAAACATATAACATATACATGTATATAACCGAAATAATAATAAAGAAAATAACCCACAAGCCAGCTCAACCCTAACCCAATCAGAAGCCCATGACTCGGATCCCTGGCCCAAAACCCAAGTCCATACCCGGATGAAGAAAAGAAGAAGAGCCAGCCCATTCATTAGGCCCAAACCGAATCAGAATTAAAAGAAAGAGAGGGGGGTCCACGCTGACGGGGCGCCAAGGTGGCACGGTGGGGCCCGCCCTTCTCCTTCCCCATCCTCCTGCTTCGAAAGAAGACACCGAGGAAGCGGCGCCTGTGTCCCAGGAAGCCGAAGGGGAAAGAGGAATGGGAGGCCCCCGGCGGCGGTGCTCCCAGCTCTGACCTCGACTCCGGAAACCGCACAGGGACGGAAAGGAAGGAAGAGAGAGAGAGAGAGAAAGGGGCTCACCAAGAGGGCTCGACGTCGCCGGAAAGAAAGCTCGGGGAAGTGGCGCGCAGGGCTCGTCGGTGGTCGATTTCTCGCCGGAATCGACTGGGAGAGATGAGGGAATGTTAAAGGGGAAAGCTCGCTCGGTTTTAAATGTGAAAGGAGGAGAAGGAGGGAGGAATGGGGTGCCTTACCGTTCGAACCGAAAACAGGGGCGCGGGAGGTTGGGGCGGCGCTCGGCTGCGGCGGTGGCTCCTCCGGCGGCTCCTGGCTGCTGCTAGCGCTTCTGGGCGCTCATGGGGGTGGGTGCAGATGCTGCTGCTGGAGGGGTGAAGAGAAAGCGGAGATGGGGTGGGTGTGGGAGCCTCGGTAAAACAGGTGTGGGTGGTGTTTCAGCCTCAGAAACGAAAGAAAGGAGGGGGAGGTGGAGTGAAAGCAGGTGGCTCGGCCTTAGGGACGAAATGGGAGGAGGGGGGCTCTTTTGTGGGTTTTGTTTGGCAAGGGGGAGGAGTAGCTGGATGTTGAGCTTTCAGATAAGAAGAAGGGGAAGAGGACAAAAAGGGAGGTCTGCTGCTAGCTGCTACTACAGTCGAACCCAATGGAGAGGGGTGTGTGTGTTGTGGGTGAGGAAGAGGGCATGAGAGGAGGGGACGAGTCCACCCTTGGACAGAAACCGAGAGAGAGAGGGAGAGAGAGAGAGAGAGAGAGAGAGAGAGAGAGAGAGAGAGAAATAAGAGAAAAGGGAGAAGAAAATAAATGAAATGGGTCCCCCAGAAAGAATTTAAATTAGCGGAACAGACTCGAAACCCGCTCGCCCGAAACCCGACTAAATCGAATTTAAATCAAATTTAATTTACTAATTTCAAGATAACGTAATTAAATTAATTTTATCAAAACTCGGAGCTCGAAGGCGGAATTAAATCCGTTAAAATCTAAATTCTCAAAACGATGTCGGAATGTTTTTAAAGTCACACGTACGCTCGAGGATAGGTTTTCTCACATTTCTACCGATTGAATAAAATAATCATTTATTTACTCAATTTTAATAATATAATAATATAAAATACATTCAGTCTTTACATTTATCCACCTCTAAAAACAAGTCTCGTCCCCGAAACTAAAATCATTTTAAAGCAGAGGGGATGAAGTTTTAAAATCGGTGAGTCCGAGGACCATGTCCAAGGATCTTGTAATCATCTCGGTTGCATCTTCCGGGATTCTCACAACATCCTGGTCACGGTCGTGACATCTCCAAATGGGCCTTGTCGAGTGTGTAATAAGCGCCCCTATCACATCCTCACTTCGACTTTTCGGAAGTGTCACAACTCTAAAAGCATTATAGTGTCCGACTAGGTCTTAGCAAGAAATCTATAAGCGCCCCTATACAATGCTTGTATCCACTTCGTGAGACGTCATAATGTAAATCCAGTTCGCAATTCCTCAAAGCGTTTTGTAAATGGAAAGATTGTCATCTAAATCATCGAAACTCTCGACTTCTTTAAAACCCCCAAGTTTGCCATTTTAAAACCGGCCAAAATCTTCAAATCCGACGTTTAATCAAACAACTTACACCAAAACAAGTCAAATCCTTTCAAATCAAGATTTCGTCAAAATCTTCCAAAAACCAAATCAACTTCTCGCAACCAGTCAATCAAATTCAGGAGGTAGGAGGTGGAATCATCCACCTCTAAGGGCTAATCCCATATTCTCTTCCTAGGTTCCAAAATCATTTTATCATCATCTTCAACTCAATATGCACATAAATAATCAACTCATCGACTCATCACATCATCAACCACTTCTCATATGGCAATCTCAACATTAATCATGATAATTTCAACCAATTGACATCTCAACCGCATACATGATTACCCATAAATAAATCATACCATCCCTTCAGAACACGCCAAAGCAATAACAAAATCTTAACATCATACCATGAGCCATAAAGTATATCTACCTCATACCGAAGGCATCACAAGTGCATCATCGAATTCTCATAAATCACGCAAGCACACATGTCAAGAGATCAAAGAGGTTAGGTGTCATGGAGTCAGTACACTACTTCAAGTCAAATCTCACGATCGCATCTCAGCATCGCACACTAGTGGAACCAGTCATAATAAGGGATCTCATGTAAAGCATAAATTCACATAGTCATCCTACCCAATTTCTAGCCAGCATTATCATAACATATTATCACATCAATCCAACAAAATCATGCTATTAAGATTCAACCAAAGAGGGGAGATCAACAGTATATCAACATCAAAATGTCATCATGCTTCCCAGACATCATCTTAGCTCATCACAATGCCATATAACGATTAATAGCAGTCATGCACCATCATCTCATATATACACATAAGTCATATCTATGCTCCAAGTCATATTCATCACTTACCTATTCATAATCAGGCTTATCAACCATATAGTATAACATCATGCTTTCACATAACAACGTATCATCATCTCATGATTCATTCAACACATTATAACATGCATTTAGAACAACATAGTAGGATAGCAATGGATCATTATATCATGTTCATAGTTGTCACTACCAATTTTAACTCAATATTGCATATCAACATGTAATATCATGCCATACAGGTTTATCATGGTTGCTATCTAACATCATGCCAGTACATATTAATAAATCACATAATCAAGAAGACCCTCACATCATACCAATCACTCAATTTCCTTAACCACTCTCTAACCATTCTACCAAGGGACCTCACTCACATGTTTCAAGAAGAAGCAATCATGGACATTATTACACAGAAGGACTACATCATATCAATCAACATTTATCAATAGCATCATTAGCTCATCATTAGGCATTGCAACTGCGTTTAAGTCTCAATTTACGGTTATGCTCAATAAGTATTGCAACACATCATATATGAACCTAATCAAGTCAAGCTAGCACATCTCATCATAACCACATCAAATAAATAGTTCAGGTTCTCAGCATTTGCAGTTCACATTATAGGCAAGGAATTTAGATCATGCTTGGCATCTCAGAGTAGCATCACATTAAGTCATCAATGCACATTAGGATTGTAAGGCATCGAATCATATCATCATAGTCAACAGACAATCAAGCAACAGTCATCACATCAGCAAGCAGCTTTCAACATCAAGTCAGTGCAATATCATCATCAACAGCTCAGAAAGGGTTAGCAATTCGAATAGAGGACGCTCCCACCTGCAAGTCATATCGTACTCAACAATCGTAATCCTCGAAGCGAGCTTGTTCCGTCGACATTATCGATCCTGAGGCCCGTGGGTTATGGGCCCACGCTTCCGCTGCGCTGCTCTATCACTATTCGACTTCCCGATCCCTTTTTCCATGCGGTCGCTCATCCAATGTAACGCGTAGGAGTTCAAGTTAGCGGAGATAGGGGAGTGACAAGGGTGGACGACCCAATGTTTCTTTCGGAGACGGAATAGACCAAAGCTAAAGATGATATTACTAGAGACAAGACTTCGACTCGGGAATAATAACGATGCCTTTATGGAGTCCATTAGGTTACAACTTGTGACAAACAAGCATGAATTCATTATGGAGCATATCAATCACATCAATCCACACTAACATGTACCTACCTTGGGGGCAACATTCGTATTCATATCAAAGACAATCAAATCCTACGCTGATGTATGTGAAACAAGCTAACATTCTAGTATTCCATGGAAACAGATATGCCTAGTAACTTCAAGCAAGATAGGCGGAACCAACAATGATCATATATAATTCGAAGTCATGCAGAATTTAGTAAATATAACGAGCATCATGCATGTGAACAATGTAAAAGCATGGTATACACATGAACAAATGAGTCCAAATATATCATGGCAAGGTATGTCGTAACAAACAGGTGAAGCGTCATACGAGAACACATAAGAGCAGCATAGTACGTATCACATCTATGAACAGTGCACGAGTTTGGTGTATGCATCATACAAGATCATATAAGGGCAACATAGTAACTATCTCATCTAACACAATGATCATGTAATAGGTCAAGCATGGCATGTAATCATATGACGAGATACATTTAAAGATCATGGGTCCTACATGATACTAGCGATACATAATGTGATACAAGCATAGTCCAGAGTCATTTAGAGAGGTTCAACATATATTCACGAAACATGAGGCATCATCAAAAGTAACAAGATGGACATCACGGGTGCTAGATTATAATCATGTTAGGAATAAATCATCATGGGGCACATAAAATGGTACAATAACTGTCACATTATAGAACAAGCATGACATGTAATCATTCAGCAGGTCATATTGGAAGTCATAAGCTCCACATGATACTAATAGCACACATCGAACATGAGTACAACTAAAGTAATTCAACTAGGTTCATTCCGATATTCATGCGTCATGTATTTGCAAAATCAGGATATAGAGTGATGTGTGATCAAGAGAGGTGTCAAATCATACATTCATGGAAGCACGAGAGGATATCATAGAGTAATAGACATTTTAACCATGTAAGCATGCTGGGTTTAACTATCACGGAAAGCTAGTCAATCATCGAATTCAACATTAAGCTAATCAGAACGAGTGAAACATGTTAAGAGAACAGAAAGAGGAAAGAACCACACTATCAGGTACCTAGCTCGAGAGAGAATCAACAATAAAGTAGGCAAGGCATAAATGTGCGTAATTCATAACCAAGGATCATACACGTTACTAATGGCTCAATATAACATGTGGTACATACATGCACTTGATCGATTACTCGGCACTAAGCAAGACTTCAATTCAATCACTTTCCAATAATACAGAAACATGAGAGGAAGTGTAGCGAGGTATAGTGCAAGTCTAAGTAATGGCAACACGACCAGAATATGGGGACATGAGTTCAAGTTAATGTATACTGGGATAAAACATGTATTTGTCAAGACTCACTTACACTAACATATTCTCACCTTAGCACAATTAACACATAACAATACTCATTTGCAAAATCATCAACAATAGTTAATCTGAGGAATACAAAATAGGTGGGCATGCTATAGATTCTTGTCACAAGATGAATGATAAGCATCGAGGCATCATCGGCTAGCATGTTAAAGAGCACATCTTATGAGGCATTCATGTAAGGTAGAGTCGATCACACTATCATGGACCTAATTCAGAAGAAGCAACAATCATATAGACTCATATCATGTGGTTCATGTTTTCGATCAATCATACGATCAATATGCCAAGTAAACATGCTATAACAACATAAAATCATGATAGAGGGCAAGACACAACACGAGACTTAAGCAATATGACCAGCATGGATACAGGGTGTCATACAACCACGAATTTACATTGAGGATCATCATCATAACAGGTACTGAGGATTACGTAGCATACAAGGCATGTCGACATGAAATTATAACATGTATCTATCAAGTAAGGGACTCACTCTATCATGATACTAGAACCGAACTATCACACTATCATGAACCTATTCACATGAAGGACTTAAACTAGACGACATCCTAGCATATGACATATTTATTCGTTCGCTAGTATGACAATGCAATATACTAAGTAGATCATGTCGGGATGACATGGATATGATAAATGTAGATCAAACCTATACAATAGTCATTATGAACATTAAGGCACATAAGCACAACTTCACACTAAGGATCAATTGTAGGTCAAGGAGTAGTACCACATAGTATCACGCAATAATGGACAGAGCAATCAAGATAACCCGATAGAGATCCATAAGAGCAATCTTCCCAACTGACTCATTACCCATCTTTCCCGTGGGACTCGGATACGAATTTTTCGTGACAAGAGGACACTGATGGATCGTCATAAGAATTGATAAGGACAGCCTCGTAAACATCTCACTCTCTAACTCGGAATTTCATCAAGGACCGTCTTCCAATACTCTCTCGGACAACCTCTATATTCAATCATGATTTCCGACACCATGTGTTTACCAACCCAATTCCCGTGGAAGACCGATATTCGAAGGGAGGACTCGATTGAATTGTCAAAAGGGTTCATAAGGAAAGGGCGGTTCCACAAAAGCTGAGCTTAACCATATAAGAAGAAGGGTACTCCCGCTATCCCGTTCGCACAAATCGTTCAATATTCATTAAACAGTTAGGACATACCAATCAATCTTTAGCATATCAAGCACTCAACATAGAATTAGTCAATGCTACAAATAACGACCTCCTTGGAGTCTTCCTGACCCATCTGTAAAGAACAAGCTAATATTTCGCCTACCCATTCCCGACTACATCCAATAGGGATGGTCTAGCGCCTTTTCTACCCACTCGATCCCTTATTAGTGGGTTCTCCTCTTTTATCGTAAGCCAAGTTCATATTTAGTCCAATTGAGTTAGGCATATTAAATTCATTTTGCCCATTTAAAATACTTTCAAATCTTTTGAAATTTATGGGCGGTTTTCCAAAACATACACTCGACCCTAGCGTACCCGAAATGCACAACCTCGCTCTGATACCAACTTTATAACGGTCCGGATATAAATATCCGGGATACGTTTCGAAGGTCAGATACCTTCGTTCGGATGTTGCAATTCAGGTACAGGTCAAGGTTTCAAACCTCTAAAGATCAATATTCAAAGTGGGGATTTCGAATCCCAAGCAATCAAGTCGCGGAAATTCAATTCAAATGAAAGTAAAGCGGAAGCAAAGTTTAGATACAGGTGCCATGGCAGAGCCGGGTCAAAACCAAAACATATTGGGTGATTGTCATTTTATTAAGCTAGAATAAGTGCCGGATTCTTCAATTCGCCAAAAGATTTCCCCGTCACAGAAGCATGGAGCAACAAGAGCGGTACCTAATACTATCCACGAAGTCAGGCCTGGTGATTGCCTGCGGGTCCTCTGACCGCGCTGAGGCCACATAACATGCCTATGCCTAAATAAAAGATGACTAATGCGGTACAAGATTTAAATCATACTATCATGCCCCTAGTATATATATAATATGCGGAAAAGAATTGTAAAGGGCCCAAGACAATGCCAAGTGGCATATCCCTCTCCTACCTCTGCACCCCTTCCCGTTAGTGCAGAGACTGGCCAGTTCGGTGCTATAGCATAGCCATTTCCTCGTGGTGGTGCACTTCACCACGGTATCATCATATCATATCATATCTCATCATCATATCATATCTCATCATCATATCATAAATCATGCTCGTGCCCGATGGTGCTGGGCTAATCATATCATATCATATCATCTCATCTCTTGCCCGATAGTGCTGGGCTATCATATCATGCTCATATCGACTCGATAGACTCAGGGCACCCGATGGGGCTGGGCTACCCTATGACCCTAGCAAAGACTCTAGGACTATCACAAATAACGGCCGTTCTGTATTCAAACACACAAAGTAAACACATGCTCAGTTCAATGCAATCCTAGCATGATACTACATGGCATGCTTTAATATGCAACAAAACTACACATTACATGACACATCAGGCAGGAGGTCCAGGTTACTGAGTAAGTCCCGTAGGATACTTACCTGTTGATGCAACACAGCAAGAGAACACAAGCAGGGGCCCAAATGCAAGTCCAAAGCAATCCAAAAGCAATACACATCTATCATCAAGTCATTTCCATAAGCTACCAGACCAACATTCATACACACGAACCCAAGTCTCAACATTCTCAAAATCGACCGATAGTAAAACCGTTTTCCAAAATCTTCCCGATACGATCAAATCGACCAAAATCATTCTTCAATTAAACCCATTGATAAAATCATACCAACCGTATTTTCAAACTCATAAATCTCAAATTAAGTCAACTCATATTTAAAATGATGTCTCAACTCATACTTGGCCAAATTCCGACATTAAACATTTAACTTTAAAACCAACTCACTCCAAAGCACATTATAGAAATCATTCCGGCATGTTCCTTATTTCAAAACATTATATAAATAATTCTCAATACTAAATCATCAAAATAATTCTAAGCTCACAAATAATACTTATAAATCAAAACCAACAACTCAATTTAAAATTCCCCACTCTCATATTTAAATCCTCATGAAATGCATCAATTAAATAATCCAATCAATATTATTTTAAAACAATAAACAATATATATATAACGATTAATATTTCCATAATACTATATTTATAACCAAATCCCAAAATAATAATAATATCCAAATAATTTAACACTTACTAACCATATAATCTCAAAACAAACAATAAATATATCTATAACTCCATATCAATTAATGTTACTTTTAAACCCCTTTTAAATATAAATATTAATAATTCTAGAATATATAAATATATATATATATATAATCATTTTCCCAAAATCAGAAAAAAATAAAACATAAAACATATACATGTATATAACTGAAATAATAATAAAGAAAATAACCCACAAGCCAGCTCAACCCTAACCCAATCAGAAGCCCATGACCCGGATCCCTGGCCCAAAACCCAAGTCCATACCCGGATGAAGAAAAGAAGAAGAGCCCGCCCATTCATTAGGCCCAATCCGAATAAGAATTAAAAGAAAGAGGGGGGGTCCACGCTGACGGGGTGCCAAGTTGGCACGGTGGGGCCCGCCCTTCTCCTTCCCCATCCTCCTGCTTCGAAAGAAGACACCGAGGGAGCGGCGCCTGTGTCCCAAGAAGCCGAAGGGGAAAGAGGAATGGGAGGCCCCAGGCGGCGGTGCTCCCAGCTCCGACCTCGACTTCGGAAACCGCATAGGGACGGAAAGGAAGGAAGAGAGAGAGAGAGAAAGGGGCTCACCGAGAAGGCTCGACGTCGCCGGAAAGCAAGCTCGGGGAAGTGGCGCGCAGGGCTCGTCGGTGGTCGATTTCTCGCCGGAATCGACTGGGAGAGATGGGGGAATGTTAAAGGGGAAAGCTCGCTCGGTTTTAAATGTGAAAGGAGGAGAAGGAGGGAGGAATGGGGTGCCTTACCATTCGAACCGAAAACAGGGGCGCGGGAGGTCGGGGCGGCGCTCGGCTGTGGCGGTGGCTCCTCCGGCAGCTCCTGGCTGCTGCTAGCGCTTCTGGGCGCTCATGGGGGTGGGTGCAGATGCTGCTGCTGGAGGGGTGAAGAGAAAGCGGAGATGGGGTGGGTGTGGGAGCCTCGGTAAAACAGGTGTGGGTGGTGTTTCAGCCTTAGAAACGAAAGAAAGGAGGGGGAGGTGGAGTGAAAGCAGGTGGCTCGGCCTTAGGGACGAAATGGGAGGAGGGGGGCTCTTTTGTGGGTTTTGTTTGGCAAGGGGGAGGAGTAGCTGGATGTTGAGCTTTCAGATAAGAAGAAGGGGAAGAGGACAAAAAGGGAGGTCTGCTGCTAGCTGCTACTACAGTCGAACCCAATGGAGAGGGGTGTGTGTGTTGTGGGTGAGGAAGAGGGCATGAGAGGAGGGGACGAGTCCACCCTTGGACAGAAACCGAGAGAGAGAGGAGAGAGAGAGAGAGAGAGAGAGAGAGAGAGAGAGAGAGAGAGAGAGAGAGAGAGAGAGAGAGAAATAAGAGAAAAGGGAGAAGAAAATAAATGAAATGGGTCCCCCAGAAAGCATTTAAATTAGCGGAACAGACTCGAAACCCGCTCGCCCGAAACCCGACTAAATCGAATTTAAATCAAATTTAATTTACTAATTTCAAGATAACGGAACTAAATTAATTTTATCAAAACTCGGAGCTCGAAGGCGGAATTAAATCCGTTAAAATCTAAATTCTCAAAACGATGTCGGAATGTTTTTAAAGTCACACGTACGCTCGAGGACGGGTTTTCTCACATTTCTACCGATTGAATAAAATAATCATTTATTTACTCAAATATAATAATATAAAATACATTCAGTCTTTACATATTGCCTTAATCCCAAAGGTAACAAATCCATGTATAATGAAGGACATATGCCCTATTAGTTTATGTAACGTGTTATCCAAGATTGTTATAAATCTCATAGCATATTTGGATCGTTTAGCCTTTTCCTATAAAATTTGATTTTTATGTGGTACACGTTAGCCGTTAGGTGGATTTAATTGAGCATGTATGATTTGAGTTCCTAGGCATGACTGAAATCCAACAAAAACTTGTCCTAGAGAGATATTTTTGGCCTTATAAGGATTACATCTATATTCCCTCTTCTTTTGTTGTGTGATTTACTCCTTTTATGGAATTACCTCTTAGTATTGACATGGTTATATATTTTTTAGACTAATTATATATATATATGAACATTGCTTATGAGTTTCAAGTGATAGAGGCAAATTCTATATTTATCCATACCTGTCTTATATCGTGTCTTTGCTTGAAGCCAATTTGAGCCTTTAGCCTTTTCTTTTGAAGCTCCATAAAATTCATGTATTCCTAGCCTATGATAAGCCTTACCCAAAATTCATGTATTCCTAGCCTATGATAAGCCCTACCCATCTGGGAATTAGGATTTAGAATTGGTTATGGATGATCTTTTGAGTTGAGAAAGAGAAGCTAAGGTTTATACTTATTGTTGAGAGTTTCAAGAAAGATATGTAATGTTATGTGCTTATTTTCCTCATAATGTATTTCATGCATTTGGCTCAATAAAATAAAATAAAAAAGAAAAGAAAAAATCCAAAAAAAGAAAGAAAGAAAGAGAAAATCAAAAAGGGAAAAATTAGAAGAAAAAAATCGAAAAAAGAAAAAGAAAAAAAAAAGAAAGAAAGAAAAGTTATGCAATAAAGAGCCTTATTATACACCTTAGCCACTCTGTCAGGGGTATTGATATTTGTAACAATCCCGGTCTTAAAGACCTCATCCGCAAGGATGCTTTCGGGTAGAGCGTGCTCACCCGAATTTTTTCCTAATAAAATAAAAATAAAATAAAGAGCCTTATTATTTATTTTTGCATATGAGAGTTGGATAAATGTTTGGTTGAGAGTTTATTTTTAAGAGTTTATGTTATTGTTTATGAGAGATTGATGTACTTTTTATTTTTTTTGAGTTATGTTAGAAGTTTCGGGAATCTTAGTTCCCGGAACTGAAAGTATCACATGACCAAATACAATTCCTTGCCTTTATGTTTTACCAAGACACATTACAACCTCGCCGAATGGAGTCTTCTTTGAAGTCTTCCACTGAGCGAAAGTCCTCTTGATATTGCTTATTTTCTTTGACGTATTTGGTGGAGAATCTGTGATATAAATGTCAAAGCCTAAACATATGAGAGTGAGAGAAACACATTTATCCCTGTGAGGTTGGATGAATAAGCATGCGTGCTACTTGGTCATTTATATACATGCTAGGATGTTTGTCTACCTTGTTCATGTTTGCACTCAATTGACATGTTGCTTTTGATGAGGTGAATGCATGATGAATTTATTTGTGGGGTGTTTGGTTGTTGCTTTATTTTATTTTGCTTGAGGACAAGCAAAGGCTTAACTGTGGGGGAGTTGGAGTTAGGACAATTTGTTTACTTCATTCATGTTTTTACTTGTTATATGTGATGTTATAATTTTTTTAAGACATGACGAAGTCTCTATCTCTATGCTCTACTCTATGTTCGCTAGAGGACTAGCGAAGCTTAAGTGTGGGGGAGTTTGATAACTCATAATATGTATAGTCATTATAGGTAGTCTTAGGTGCATTAGAGTGTCCATATTGCATGTTTAAATAGCTAATTTGCATTCTTGATCATTTGGTATCGGAAGTTCAGAATATACTATTTTTAGTGCTTATTTGTAGGTTATAAGATCCGTGCTTGAAAGGTAGAGAAATCATGATCAATTAGAGCTAAGGGACAATCCATGGAAGAGCCAAGACAAGTCAAGAAGAAATGGAGCATGGAATCAAGGTTCAAGAGCTTAAACAACAGCGAGCCGCTGAAGTTGTCCGCGAGGCGAGTTGAACTTAAAATGCAATTTCCCAGGACCTCGAATGTCCGATTGCCTATTATGACCATGCGTTGGACATCTTTCGACAAGCTATACAAATATGGAAAAGCAATAATGGTGCTCGTCGTACTCAAAAGTGGCGCCCACCAGTTTGACAATCTAATTGCATAAGGATTTGATATTACCAATTAGCCAAGTACTTTGGGATTTTGTGCTACTATATGTTTGAGAATCCAGTTAGGGTCGCATATAGTGTAAGGGATTGTCATTTCGTGAGGGATGTCAATCTATTCAAACCAAAGTCGGAATAACTATTGATATCAATTGTATTGCATTGTATTAGAATAAATAGGGATCCAATGTTGCAAATTGTATGCGAAACCACACTCTTCTCTTCTATCTTTCACTCGTTCTCATCAACATTCCTCATTGCTTCTTTACATTCTTGCCTTATGTTTCTTTATAGTTTGTTTACATATTAATAAATACACATTGCAATTGAGGTACTTGATTCTCTGTGGGTATGACCCCTTACTTACAAACTATACTAGTTTGTTGGTTTAGGTTATTATTATCTTTGAGAGGGATCAACGACCATTTTACGCCCGTCAATGTTACGTTATCAAAAGAATTAAATAATCAGATCGATCTATTTCTTCATACATTTCAATGATTTTATCGTGTATTGGGGATTAAAGTTCAAAAAATTTGATAGGTAGATAAATGTCAATATATTTTCTCCTTTGCTATCAAGTAAATTCATAAAATATTTTCAAAAATAGACAAATACTTGTCATTAAATTTTGTGGTAACAGTCTTGTCAATAACTATTTTGACGTCTTGCCAATAGCCATTATGAAAAATTTACTCTTCACTCTCCATAGGTGACGAACAAATTATATGTGATATATATATATATATAAATATATTATTTTGTCCTATTTTAATAATATAGAATGGGGGATGTTATTTTCACCGCTAACCACCCCACCATGTTGCGGTGAGTTAATTACGGATAACCGTACCCACCGTTGTATGTTGCGGTGAGTAGGGAGATTGGCACAATCTATCGCAGTATGGTATGATGGATCATTTCGTGAGTTGTGGTTATAAACAAGAAGTACGCATTGGCTCAGTGGTACAGAGGTTAGTTGAGAATAGACATGGTCACGGGTCGGACCCGTCGAATCAACGGGTTTGACCCGCTAGGTCAAGGGTGAGGGTTGGTCGACCCTAACCCTAACCCGTAAATGTCACGAGTCAACGGGTTCGGGTCGACCCATTGACCCGTTCTCAACTTGAGAACGCGGAGGTCTCATGTTTGAATCCCCGCATTCGCATTCCATTTTTGTCAAGATGGATGTTCTGTTGTATTTACAAAATGGGCCAAAGTGGGGGGAATTCTACCTTAATAAAAAAATATGATAAGACGAGGCTGTTGGGACTCAAACTTCAGATCTGTCCACCCCCTCCCAACAACGCTCCAACCGCTAAGCCAACATGACTTCCTCACTTTGTTATGCACCTTGTTTTATTTAACATCCATTTCAACACATTGCATAACATTGCGGTGGGTTTGAAATCATCAGTTGACCTCCACCGCACCGTATTGCGGTGGGTTTGAATGGTTCACATACCGGATCATATCCATAATTGTATGCTACGATGTACATGATTATGAGTAATTAACTCACTGCAACATTGTGTGGTGTTTAGCAGTGGAGATAATAAAAATTAATTGTGGTAATATCCTTACCTATTTAGAATGTCAGGTATGTAAGCCTGAAATAAATACTAATAACTCAATAAGATTGTATCTTTTAGGGGCATTATTTTTCACTCGGTCTTGATTATATGCAGTAAGACCATTCACAATGGTTGTGTGTCAATGTGTATTTTTTTAGACATGTTTTAGCTCCATTGGCTATTTTGGGTGTGTGCAAATGTACGCATTTTAGCATGTGATGTACAAATTTGAGCACACTTTTTCTTTATACAAGTAAGGATTTGGATGGGGCTAGTACTTACTAGACCACCACCCAAGAGCATCTTTGCGGATGAGAATACAAAGATGCCTATCTATCCAAACATCTGGGTAGGCGGCAAATTGAAAGAGATGAGAGATGTGGTCGGCACATCTGTTAATCTCCTAAAAGCAGTGCGAGAGGTTAACATGGTTGAAGGACCAGAGAAGCAGTAGAGTGTCTATCATGAGCATCTCAATTTCCCATTGGCAGGACCAGTACCTCTTGATTGTGTTGATCATAGTTAGGTTGTCACCTTCAATGTGAATATTAGACAGACCCAACTCCTTTGCCTTCTGGATGCCCAAAAAAAGTCTTATAGCCTCAGTCATGGGCGGCGACCTAAGAGTAAGCTTCTTGCCACCGTAGGCAATCAACGAACCTGTGCGGTCGCGGATAATGAAACCTATACCAAAAGTGTCAGAGTAGTTGTAACTACCGTCGAAATTTATTTTGAATGTTCCTTCAGATGGTTTATTCCCCTTTAGGTGTCGTTTCTTTCTGGTTTTTGTTTTTTTTTGTGGTAGCATTAATGTTTGGTTCATTGATGTACATATTTAAAGTCCTTTTATTTGCATCTTTTGACTTCATATTCCATTCGATTCCTAAAGTAAAGGTTGAAAATAATATAAACTTGTGAAGAATGAGCTAACGTGTAAGAAATAAAGTCTGCACAAGTTTTGGTCTAAATATGTAGGAATTGGAGCAGAATCGGAGTCAAAACAAAGAAGCCAAGGAAAACTGAAGAGAGGTCGATATCGACCAAATAGGTCGAAATCGATCGACGTAGACCTGAGCGTCGAGACAGACCACACAAGACCACTATAGAAGCACTCGACATAGACTTACTTGGTCGATATCGACTGGTCAATATCTACTGACCTGGTCAATATCGACTGAAATTTGACGGTGGAAGCGCTTTTCGAGACACGGATTGCAAGATCTATCAACAGGGCCACATTTTATCTTATTAATTAGATAGAATATGTCTTAGGGATATTTCCTTTTTACCCTAAGATGTTTATTAGTTATTTCTATATTTACCTTAATAAAGATCTATACTATTTGTTTAATAGTAGCCTATAAATAAAGCCCTAGGGGGCTGGTTTTTATTCATTCCATTCCACAACACAAGATACAATAGAGAATATAGTTAGAGAGAAGCTTTAGAGTTTGACGTATGCGAAAGCCGACGTTGGATTGTAAGGTTTCAGAGTTTCAATTAATGCAAGTTCTTTTCTTTCAATCAATGGTGTCTTTTGCGATGAAGAGCGAGTAGTTCCCCAAAGCTTCTAGGGTTGGGGTGAGCCCAACATTAGCCATACGTGTTTAAGGTAAGTACTTGATGTTGATATCGTTATGTCTATACCATCTCCTACGATTCTGTGTTTAGTCCTTATCACAAGAAAAAGGGATTCATGCTAACAACTTGAGTTATAAACATAAAATTGGTAGAGATAATTAGGTTTATTTGCAAGAGTGTTCCTAATCGTTGGTGTACGACGAAAGCTTGTCACTCGGGTGAGATAGCGCAATTGTCCGTCTTATTTTCCTTATTGCATGCATCGGTTAACGTTGTGGTAAACCCTAGACCTAGGAATTACCCTTTTATTATATATTGAATTATAAAATGAATCCTTTTTCTGTTCACCATTCTCCTTCATCCTATTTGTCTTTGACCTTCTTTGCCGACTTTAACAACTCGCAGGAACCACTCGATTTCGACCAACTAGGTCGATATCGACCGCTTTGCCCTAAGTCGACGGTTGCTGTGTCGACTCCCCTTTGTTCCTGTTGCTGAGGTCGATTTCGAGTGTTTTACTCGATATCGACTACCCTGTGTTGACTGGCAGTTTTCTGAGCCAGGTCGACTTCATTGTTGACATCGATATTGACCACCCTAGTCGCTTGTTTTTATCTCTGTAGGTTTTCTGTTGCAGTAGAAATCGACAGCCTAGGTCGACGTCGAGTCCTTTGCTCGAGATCGAGGCTTCTTGTCGACAAAGACGTGAGCCTTTTGAGACTATCTAGGATTCCGCTCACACGCTTTCTCGTGGATCGATCTTGAAACCTGTTCGCTCATCCCAAAACTCGACTCTCGGAACTATCCTATCAAACTCCCGAATTCCCAATCATTTTAAAACGATCGAATTGGATATCAAATTTTCAAATTCGAAGCTCGGAAGCGAAAATGAAATCCGTCAAACTCTCTAAATTCAAATGATGCCGGAATTTGTTTTTGAAAGATTATTGAAATAATAAGTTGCTCGGGGCTAGTTTTCCGAAATCTCCAAATCAGGTATTGCAATTTAAATACCTAATTAATTTATAATTTAAATATTTTCGGTCTTTACAATTTTCACACATTGCTCAATCCATTTACAACATCTGGTGCAGAAGTCGAATTTCTTTAGAACTTGGAAAATGAAGTCCCATTCAAATCTGTCGTAGGCTTTTTCCATGTCCCGTTTTATTGCCATCCATCTCTTCTTTCATTTTTTCTGTGTGAATGAATGAAAGATTTCATGGGCAATAACAATGTTGTCTTGGATAGCTCGATTTGATATGAATGCTCCTTGCAGGGGGTGTATGAGCTTAGTCATTACCCTTTTTAGTCTATCAGATAGAACTTTTGCGATTGTCTTGTAGATCGCAGAGCACAAACTTATAGGTCTGTAATTAGAAGTCGTTGTCGGGTTTTCTGTTTTTGGTATTAATGTAATAAACGTCTAATTGATCTGTTTCAAGATCCTACTGGAGTGGAAGAATCCTTTTATTGCCTTTGTAAGGGTTGGTCCCACTATGTCCCAGTAGCTTTGGTAGAACTCAACTGTCATTCCATCCGGTCCTGATGATTTGTCTTTTCTAATGTTCAAATATGGTGTTTTGATTTATGAGTTAGTGACTTCTTTTATCAGTTCCTGGTTGTCGGAGTCATTTACTTCCCTATTTATGAGTTCTAAATAAAGTTCAAGTGTTGTGTTGTTGATTTCTTGTTTTTTAAAGTGTCGGATGAAATCTTCTCTAATTTTTGTTCTAATGTTTTCTTCTCCTAATATTATTTGCCCTTTTGTATTAGAGATTTCTTTTATATTTTTCCCGTTCCTTCTTCGTGTTGCTACTTTGTGAAAGTATCTGAAATTTGTACATGAAAGTTTCAGGTGCCTAAGTTTAGTTATTTGACTCCAGTAATGTCCGTGAAAGTTGAGGATTTCTTCTTTTCTTTTTACAATTCTGTTTTGTTTTTGAATTTCAGCTCGTAGTTGCTAAAGTGGTCTTTTACTGTATTCAGTTGTTCATCTATTTCTTTTAATTGTCTAAAGGCGTTTCCAAATGTCTTTATGTTTTTTTTTTTTTTGTCAATCTCTTCAAGTTTTGAGTTTTCTTAACTAAGTTGTACATGTGCGAGTCAGGATAATGGGCTTGCCATGCTTGTGTTACAATGTTCTTATAACACACTACCTCCCCCGTGTATATAAACTTTTACAAAAAGCAAAATAATTTCATTGATTTTTTTTAATGATTTTGTTTTCCTTTTTGTTTAAATAGATTGTATTTGAATAGTGTAAAAAATGCACATTTCACCAATGAAGTAAATTGTTAAAAAGTGATGTGTATTTTTACCCATCTTGTACAAATGTGTAACATTTTAACCAAAACCATTGTAAATGATAAGTAAAACGATGAAAATTAACTGGTTAGTTCATTGTCATGAACAGTGGTGGAGTTGGGATGCTCGAAAGTAGGTCTATTATATGAATTGAATAGCTAAAGCTCGGCTCGAAAAAAGCTCGACTCGAGCTCGTTCACTTACCTAAACAAGCCGAGCTTAAACAAGATTTTAAGCTCGGTTGAAAGCTCGACTCGTTCGATTTAGGGTTCGTATGGGACGGGGCTAATAAACTTACTAAAATTATAAACAGGGTAAAATTTATAAACTGTTGGTAAAAGTAGTTAAAAATTTAAACAATAAGATAATCTCTGTATGGGGAGAAAAATAGTTTATTTGTAAAAAGTGGAGTTTATTTAGTTGTTATTAAGGTTATTGTTATTGTGGTACTTTCAAACCAAATAAGATAAAAGAGAGTATAAACACCCAAATAACCTCCATTTTATAGCTTATTTTTTAACACAATTTTTTAACACGTTTTTGTTTATTTTGGTCATCCAAACAACCAAAAAAGTTGTTTAAAAATAAACACCCACAAATGATTAATTTTTAACAGCTTTTTTGATTGTCCATACACACCCTTAAGCTCGAATAGCTCTAAGTTTATGAGATTTCTATAATTTTCTTTAAATTAATATGTTGTGACCAAGTAGAACCGCTTAAAGCTCGATAAAAACTCGATTCGAGCTCGTTTATTTCCTAAACAAGTCAAGCTTGAAAAAATAAATAAGCCCGTCTAAAAATTGGACTCGTCTCGGCTCGAGCTCTTTAAACAAATGAACTAAGCTTGAACATGCCAGACTCGCTTCATATCGAACAACACCCCTAAATCCCTAATCAAGAGTGCTAAAACACCCTTGAAATTTTATTTTTTTTTATATATCCAATGCATAAAGAAATTGTGGTTGAATATTGATTCAGGTTGCTCGACGACTAGCTCAGTATACAGAAGGAGTGGCGCAGCCTTGCTGTGGGTTGGACAAAGGTCCCGCTCTCTCTTCTCTCTTTTTATTTTTACACAGTAAGCCAGTCCGCTCTCGACCTGCGCCGCCGACCTTCGACATCGACGCCGGCTATCAAGACTCCGGCTGGCCGCCTTCGACCTCGACGCCAGTAGCCGCCTTCTTCCGGGATTCACTGATTTAGGGCAAATTTCAATTCAAAGGTAAATTTCCACTTTCATGTCAAAGTTTATGTTAGAATGTTAGATTTTCAAATTGAATTTTAATTTCTGAATAGGGATAGTTAGGGTTTGGGAAATTTGAGAATCAATTGTTCATTTTTTGGCTTGTGAAATGTGAATTATTTATTATAGGAGAAAAAAATGGTGAAATTTGTTATTTGAACTAAGAATCCATCGATTCCAATTTCAAGTTTTGGGTCTTCTAGTCCTTCCGTTGCTCAATCTCCGAATGTTAGAATGAATGTGGTTGAAGATGATGTTGTTAGAGGTGGTGTGATTGGCAATGAAATTGTTAGAGATGATGTCAGGGTAGAAAAAAGATCTGGTTTGGAAAAATAGTGGATTATTATTAGTGAACCGGCATTACTAAAACCAATTGTGGAATACGATCCTTTATACAAATGTATCTTTGTCGTATTTTTTCATTAGGTCTAAATATCATGCAAGCAAAATAGTTTATCATCTTTTTGAGTTTTGAGCACCCCACTGCCGATATTCCTGGCTTCGCCATTGGTCATGAAAGTTTTTGTTGCTAAAACAAAGTTGAAAGCTGAAAATGTGTTCTTAAAATTTAATTTTGCCTATTCTTATACATGTATAGTAGATTTGGTTAAGATTTGAGTTCCTTCCCTGAATCAAATTGTTTATGCATGCAAAAGATGGAAGTTGAACTAATATATTTTTTCCTGGACCATATTTGTTTGCTTTTTGGCTGATAATTATGTGCCTTCTCTTAGATTCCATTTTTATTTCTGCACCAGGGAAATAATTAGGGAACCTTTTTAGCGAATCTGGTGGTAGATGGATGTGTAAATTTCCTTTATATGAATGTAAGTGCTATGCTCCGCCAGTTTCAAGGATTTCGAAGACTGATGACCCAGAAGATATTTTTGTAATGGATGTCGACTGTTATAGCCCTGCAACTCGGGGTTTAGACACCAATGGACAAAAGTTGCATGTTGATGGAGAAGACTGTGGAAAATTGAGTAATTATGATGAGGCCTGTGTTGTATTCGAGAATTCTCATGTCACTGTTAATACAATAGAAAGTGAACTGCCATACGAGAACAAGGATGAGGAGTCACCTCTTTCAGGATCCAAATGGACTGCAAAGGATGAATCTATCGCATTATGGGTGAAGGTATTCTAAACTGTCACTTCTTTTATATTATTGCAGTGAATGTATTCATTTTTACCTTAAGTTGGTTCTATTACTGTTGGAATATGTTACCTGGAAACTCCAAATAGGGTGCATTTCCCATTCCCAGGCATCGGGGAAATGGGAACTTTGGGATGGGGAGAACTCTTACTGTTTCTTCGTAACTGGTTCCACTTTCAGGATTTCAGCAGTCGTAATAATAAGCGAGAGAGGTTGAGTGCCTAAATCCTCAACCTTGTATTGTGCGGTTCAGAAAAGGATTACTTTTCTATTCGGCACTCTAAATTACTTATTTTCCATGTCCATGTCCTACAATTTTTAGGACAACTGGTTCCTTGTGTCTTGCCGTGTCCAAGGCTCCAAGCTACATAGCTAATGATATATTGGTACTTTGCTTTTTTTTTTTTATACATTGGAAATAATATAAAATTTATGATATCATATGCAAGGTATCATTTCCAGTACACTTTTGGGAATGCACTTTCCTATATCTGTATTATTTCCGTTTCCATTTTCCCGTGACTAAATTGGTTAAAGGAATTAAACATGGTTGGTCTAAGTACTGTTTTTCATCTTGTTAGACCTACATTCTATTATTAAATTTGCTGATATATGTTCAGCTAGAGCTCAAAACTGTTTGCAAAAATAGGATGCAGTTCCCAACTGTTTCAGTAGTTTTCCTTGTTGCAATGTTAGGTTTGAGTTTTTTTTTAATACATTTTGGGATTTCTAATATGTTTCATGGGAACATGGTAGTGGACATTTAATGTTACTTTTTCAATTTTCGATATAGTATTTGCTATTATCAAGAAGAAAATTGACGTGATTTAAAAAATCAATTTATTAACTATAATTGATGTATAACATCATTATTGTTATCGATTTAAAACAAACGGAGAGCATAAATGCACTGTAATGCATGTCCATAGCCATACACTTGAAAAACCAATACATTATAGATCAGTGTTTCAAATAGCTAGAGGCGACGAAAACTGATGGGACTAGCCTAGGGCTATAGCGCGCCTTAGAGGCAAAGGCGATTGCTTTTCCATAAATCATGTAAAAACACTTTAAACTTTTGTTACTTTCAAGTTTAATTGTATAAAATATGTTCATGATGAAATAAAGCCGAATTGAAAACCTAATATTATGATAAAACCAAGTCTAAAGCATCATAGATACTTAGTTTAAGTCTAAAACATAAGTTAAAGAAAAGAAAAAGACTTCCAAGTGGAATGGAGTGGACTGGTGGATGGTTAGGAAGTGGGTCAAATGAAATCATCAAGGTCATCTGCATCCTCTTCTTCCTTAGTGTCGAGACAAGGAACGAAGTCCCCATCACCTTCATCGACAGACTTGTATCCTTTGTCATCCCCCTCCTCTTCTTCTTCTTGTGTTCTCAGTTGCTGGGTCTGTGAGGTACTACTACCTGCTCCACCTTGCCTTACTGTCCGACCTCTGCTTGACCGCAGATTAAATCTTTGTTCGTTCACACCTGAAGCACTAGCAACCTGCCCCCAAGTAAGATCTTCATTCTCAACAACAAGCAACTCCCTAGGATAGAGAATGGAGAGAAGTAGAATGGTAGGTGTGGGTGAAGAAGGGAGGAAACAGACGTGTAGGAGGAATAGAGGAGGGCTGAACAGATTTATTAAAAAAGGGAAAGGATAAACAATGAAATATAGAAAATAAAATCTTCAAATTTTGTTCAAATATATTTTCCAAAACTAAAAAGAGATGTGAAAAGAACTTATTGTTAAAACAAATGGAAGGTTATTGATCTGCATAAATCAATTAAATTAGAATTTTACAGAAAAGAGAAAAGCAATGAAAGCGCACCTTGTGCCTATGAGCGCCTCTGGACTGCCTTTCCACTCCATAGGCGCCCAAGGAAGACGTTGGTAGGTCCAGAGGTTGCTATATCGCGCTATAGCAATGCTATTTTAAACACTGCTCTAGATGGAGGCATGGAGCCATTCATGTCACTATCTTGTACTTACATGTGTTTTTTTTTGTGTTTTTCACAAGTAACAGTGGAGAGGCAAGTGGCAAGCGGGAATTAAATGTGAGAGGGTTGATTGGCCGCTAGATACCGTGAAAGCCAGGCCAACTCATGACAGGAAGAACTACATTGTCATATTTTTTCCTCATACTAGGAATTATTCTTGGGTGGATACATTTCTTGTTCGTTCCATTGATGACCTTCCAGATCCTATCGTGCACAAGTCATACGAAATTGGCTTTCAGCTGGTTCAAGATTTGTCTATTGCACGCCGATTCATAATGCAAAAACTAGCTGTTGGTGTGCTAAACATTTTTGACAGGTTGCATTTTCAGGTATTTCTCTTCCCTCAGTGTTTGCTCCTTCATAGTATCTCATTCCCCCCCCCCCCCCCCTTTGGATCAATGGCTTTGCTGTAAGCTTTCTTTGTCTAGATTGTCTTAAGGAGGGTGTCCTCTGCTTGTGAGTAGGTATTGATGCCAACTGCTCGAGATATTGTTGTGTGGAAAGAGTTTGCCCTGGAGGTCCCTCGGTGCAAAGGATATTCTGAACTTGGAGGGATGCTTGTGAGGCTTCAGAAAGTAAACATTCCTATTCATTCGCCCCTAAAATCCCAAAAATGCATTTTTGTGCATTATATTTTAATTTATGAACCATCAAAATTTTATATTTAAAGTGATTAATTTAGCTTCAATTTTTGTATTATCTTATATAACAATACTTTTGTAGTTCTTTTTAGATGGAAGAGTTGGAAGAAAGAAAAATAGCAGAAAAAAGGCTTACTGAGTTACAGGGTTATTTTCATTAATTTTAGTAATGGTGAAGCATGGTTAGGGGTGGGTTATCCTGAAGCTTAGCACCTTTTGTGTTCTATGTAGATGGTGTTGGAGCAATACATAGACGGCAACTGGCTTAAAGATTCGTTTAATTCTTGGGCAAACCAATGCCAGAATGCTCTTAGTGCTGAGTCTGTTGAACTTCTACTAGAGGTACTCCTTCGTATTGTCCGTGAGTACAGGTCTCTGTCATAATGATTTTTCTGGGACAAGCCACATTTAACTCTGCTTGATATTGGTTGTGTGCATCTTCTAGCTCCACATAGCTGTTCATTTATTACTTCTTTTGATTCAGGAACTAGTTAGTTCTGTTTTGTGGAAGGAAATCAGTGCTGTGCAAGATGTTCAAGGACTTCCAGCAAATGGAGCTGAATGGAAGATGTGGAAACACGAAGTCTTAAAACCTTTCTCAACTTCACATCCCATATCAATTGGCACGGAACTGGAGCAACCCAGCAAAACTATCATAGAGCTACAAGGAGGTGATAATCCATTTTCGATTAGCTCTCAAGTAAGTCGAAAAAGACCCAAGCTAGAAGTTCGTCGTGCAGAGACACATACTGTACAGGCAGAGAATAAAGGCCAACATGAAGATGCTATTGCTGAGATTGACTCAGAGTATTTTATTAGACAGAGCACTGAGGTTGTGGAATACGGTAGTCTAGCTGATCAAAAGGGTGATGGTAGTTCTGATAACCTGAATGTGAATGGTTTAGCTGAGAATAATCCAGTGATCTCTGGAACCAAGAGCCGTAAATGCAAGGCTTATATTGAAGCCAAGGGAAGGCAATGCGTGAGGTGGGCCAATGAAGGTGATGAGTACTGTTGTGTTCATTTGGCTGCTCGTTTTACGGGTAACACTATCAAGCCAGTAGTTCAAACAGTCATTGATACACCATTATGTGGAGGTACCACTACTCTAGGTACGAAATGCAAACACCGGGCTTTACCTGGGTCCTTGTTCTGTAAAAAGCATGGACCCCGAGATGATGTTGGTACTAAGGTGAGGCCTAGCCCACCTAGGCATAATTTCAAGAGAAAGCACAGCGATCTTGGGAATATACCAGGAAACACATGCTCTATGGACCTCATCTTGGCAGAGGAATCTGAGCAGCCTCTTCAAGTTGAACCGCTTTCAATGAGAGTAGTACATAATGGTAGAAGCAGATTAGTTCAGGTGCCCGAGCATTTCAAGGATGACTATAATTGTGCTGATAGGCCGTGCTGCGTAGGCTTGGGGTTCTGCGATGGAATTCCTTCTTGCTCGGAAAGCCCAACGAGGCATTCATTATACTGTGATAATCATATCCCAAGCTGGCTTAAACGCGCTAGAAATGGCAAGAGCAGAATAATCTCCAAGGAAGTGTTCATGGATCTTCTGAGGGGATGTTCATCACGAGATCAAAAGGTGCATTTACATCAAGCGTGTGAGCTTTTTTATAAACTCTTTAAGAGTGTTTTATCCATGAGAAACCAAGTGCCTCGAGAAATCCAGTTCCAGTGGGTGTTGTCTGAGGCTTCCAAAGATCCCCAAGTTGCAACATTTTTTATGAGATTGGTTTCTTGTGAAAAGGCCCGAATAAGAAGAATTTGGGGTTTTGGTTCTGATGAAGATAACCAACCAACTAGAATTCTTGCTACACAGGAGGAGGATCGGGAAGGAAGTTTCAAGTGTAAGTTATGTACTGAAGATTTCGCTGATGACCAAGAACTTGGCGCACATTGGATCGAGAGCCATAACAAGGAAGCACAGTGGTACTTTAGAGGTTATGCTTGTTCAATTTGTTTGGATTCTTTCACAAACAGGAAGGTTCTTGAAACGCATGTCCAAGACAGACACCATGCTCAGTTTAGTGATCATTGCATGCTTTATAGATGTATTCCTTGTGGTGGGCACTTTGGTAATTCCGAGGAGTTATGGTCGCATGTGCTTTCATCTCATACTGATGGCTTTCGGCAATCCATGAAGTCAGTAGAACAACATAAGTTGCTGGATGGGGAGGATTTGTCCATCCAAGATCCACCAAAAGCTGTGGCTACCGAGAGCAATTCTGAAAACCAGGGCACTGTTAGAAAGTACATTTGTAGATTTTGTGGATTGAAGTTCGATCTACTTCCAGACCTGGGTCGCCACCATCAAGCAGCTCATATGAGACCAACCTTATCCAGCTCCCGTCACCCAAAGGGCATCCGCTTTTATTCTTATAGACTAAAATCAGGAAGACTTACACGCCCTAAATTCAAAAAGGGTCTTGGAGGAGTACCATATATTCTCAAAAGCAAAGTTGCTGCAGGTCTAAAGAAAGGGCTTCAAGCATCAAAGTCCATTGGTCCTACAGGAGTAAACCCACAGCACCTTGTGACCGTTGCTAAGGGTCTCGGTAGACTTGCAGAAACTGAATGCTTAGATATTGCAAAGAAGTTATACTGTGAAGCTCAGAAAACAAGAGCTCGTCCCAACAACCTGGAAATCTTGAACATTGCCCGATCTTCTTGTTGCAAGGTGAGTCTCCAAGCTTCTCTGGAGGAGAAGTACGGTGTCCTGCCTAAGCGTTTGTATCTTAGAGCTGCTAAGCTTTGCGGTGAGCATAACGCTAGAGTGAATTGGCATCAGGAGGGTTTTGGTTGTCCAAAAGGATGCAAACCAAGAAACAATGACAACACATTGTCTGTGTTGACTCCTTTGTCAAGTGATCATGTCGCCTCAATGTTCGTACCTTTGGTAAGTGGTGGGATGGAACAATGGGAAAAGGATGAGTCTCATTACATTATTAATTCAAATAATCTGAGACATAATCACTTCCAGACTACCATTATATTGTGTGATGATATAAGCTTTGGGAAGGAAGCTGTTCCTATTGCCTGTATTATAGACAAAAATATGTTAGATTCCCTTCATGTGCCTACATATGGATTTAATGGACAAGTTACTTACCTACCTTGGGAGAGCTTTCGCTATGTTGTCAGGCCCCTGGTGGATCCATCCCTTGGTGTTGATACACAGGTGACTACATCTGTTTACTTCACAAAGAAGCTCTAGTATTCATCATTCCATATTCTTCTACTCTTTTTTTTTTCTGTTTACTGCTTCTGATGTTATATTTTTTATGTTACCACTCACTAGTTTTCAGATGGTTATCGTAACTTCTTATTTCTGTTTTGAATCAGAAAACCGTGTTGGTTAACCGTTTACTTTGTTCCGCGACCAATTTGTTGTTATTACCTGCAGTGTTTGCGCTTGGGTTGTTCACAGTCAACATGCTCTCCTGAAACGTGTGATCAAGTGTATTTGTTTAACACTGACTATGAAGATGCAAAGGACATGTATGGAAAGTCCGTGACAGGAAGATTCCCATACGATGAGAATGGTAAAATCATCCTAGAGGTAAGCTATTATCTTTAATTTATTTTTGCTGCTTCAACTTTTTATCTAGTAATTTTGGAATTGGGAACATGATCTTGCTCCATAATTCATTTCATGTTACCGTGCATTTGGTTGAAATGCTTTCTTTTGGGAACTTATCTTATATGTGAATGTGATGAAACCCTTTGCAGGAAGGCTACATGGTTTATGAATGCAACCATTTGTGCAAGTGTAGTAAAAGTTGCCCAAATAGAATCTTGCAAAATGGGGTACAAGCCAAACTAGAGGTCTTCAAAACTCTGAAAAAGGTAATTTTTTTTTAAAAAAAATTCTGGTGAAAAAAGGTAGTATCTGTAATTTCTGGATGATATGTTGTCAAGACACTTGAGCTAACTTCTCTGCATGTTGATTCAAAGGGTTGGGCATTAAGGGCTGGCGACTCAATTTCGCGTGGAACGTTTATTTGTGAGTTCATTGGTGAGGTGATAGATGAACAAGAAGCAAACAGAAGAAGCAAAAGGTTCACCATTTCATTCCAATCGCCCTCTCCATCAGGTCATCACTCTTACAACTTTAGTTAGCAATTTGATTGATTTATCTGAATTTTCAGGTATGGGAAACAATACTGTGACTATATCTACAATCTTGGTAGCTGTGTGAACAAGATGGCCCAATTGATTGAGGAGAAAGTCTCATGTGTGATTGATACATCCAAAATTGGCAACATTGCACGTTACGTAAATCACAGGTAAGGAGGGTGCTTTACGACTCTCTGAGGTTTCATTTGGTATTTCATTGTAGCGGGTGCATTTTTTACCGTTATTCCTGGTGCAGCTGCTCACCGAACCTTGTGAGTCGCCCAGTTCTTGTGGAGAGCATGGATTACGAGCTTGCCCATATTGGCCTCTATGCAAATCGAGATGTAAGCCTTCTTCCTCTGTTCTCGATCTCTTACAAAGTTGAAACTTGGCTTTGTGGTGAATGAAATATGTGGGTTTCCTCATACATAGATTGCGGTTGGTGAAGAACTGACATTTGATTACGGGAAGGAGTCGCAGCACGAAGAAGGCTCCTCGTGCTTTTGTGGTTCATCAAGGTGTCGAGGTCGTCTCTTCTAAGAACCGGCTCTTCTCAATGTGAATTAGTAGATCAGATGGTTTGTAGTGTTGTGCATTCTCTGTGCATCTCTTTAGGGGTTTATTCGACTAGAAATAGTTGCATTTTAGTTGCGAATTTCATCTGTTGTAAATTATATATATGTATATATATAAAAACAATCGTTTCGGGTATATGCATCTGCAATAGGTTGTTCCGGTGCAGGTCATTCGGTGGGTAAGGCTCAGTTAGGGATTCACATCACGTAGCGAGGTAAAAACCAGCCAGTAGGGCTGCTATTCGAGTATTGCTGGTTTAAATTAGGCTCGTTTAGAAACGAGCCGAGTTCGAGCCGAGCCTAAATTTTGACTCGAGCTTATAAATGTACGAGCTCGAATTCATATTCAACTCGTTTAGGAAATGAACGAGCTCGAGCTGAGCTTTTTTCGAGTATTAATTAACCCTATTTGCTCAAAACCATAGTAACTTAAAAGAAATTTTAGAAATTTCACAAAATTCGAGCTTAAATAGAGCGAGTTAAGGTTTGAACCAAGTTTAAAAATGTGTTTATATTCGGGTTGTTTAGAAAATGAACGAGCTCGAGCCGAGCTTTTATCGAGTCGAGCTCGAGCCACTGTTCTAAAAATCTCGTCTAGGTGCTAAGTGGTCCCCTTCCGCCTAGAGCTAGGTGGGTGCCCGCCTTGACCGCTCTAGGTGCCGCCTAGGCGCTAGGCGAACCCTCATCGCCTAATACTTTTTAGAACACTGGCTTAAGCTACTCAACTCATATAGCCAGAGATCTGCTGCTTCCCTTTCCTACTCCCTTATTTAATCACAAAAAATTATAATTATATTACTAATACCTATTTTTATATATTTATAAATTTAATTTTGAAAAATCATGTTTTATAATATTTTAAAAATAAGACAATATTTTACAAAATATAATTATCAAAAAATTTTAAAACATGATTTTTCAAAATAAAATTTTATAAATATATATAAAAATAGATGTTAGTAATATAAATATAATATTTTGTGATTAAATAAGGGAGTAGGAAAGGGAAGCAGCAGATCTCTGGCTGGTAGGGTTGTTATATTAAGTAATAAATTCTTATTATAGCACTATAAGAGTTCGTTTTGAGGAAAACTTAAATATGTGACTAATAAATTTTGAATCAAACCTTCCATTAACTAATAAATTCTTATTAAAATACTATAGGAGTTTGTTTTGAGGAAAATTCATATAAGTGACTAATAAATGTTTAATAAGGCCTTATATTAAGTAATAAATTCTTATTATAGCACTATAAGAATATGTTTTGAGGAAAACTCAAATATGTGACTAGTAAATTTTGAATCAAACCTTACATTAACTAATAAATTCTTATTAAAATACTATAAGAGTATGTTTTGAGGAAAATTCATATAAGTGACTAATAAATGTTTAGTACGACCTTATATTAAGTAATAAATTCCTATTAGAATACTATAAGGGTGTGTTTTGAGAAAAACTCATATAAGTAACTAATAAATGTTGAATTACACCTTATAGTAACTAATAAAAGCTTATTAGAATACTATAAGAGTATGTTTTGAGGAAAAATCATATAAGTAACTAATAAATGTTTAATAAAACCTTATATATGAATTTTTATAAAACTACGTAAGTAATGAGAAAAAAATAACGCTATTCAATAAGATTTGAGAAAAAATTATTTTAAGAAATAAAATTTTGTATGAATATTATGCAATTACAAACTTTTTTATATGATTTTTTATACCAAACCCATAAATATTAAAATTAAAATTGATAGTTAAAAATTCACATAAGATACCTGAACTAGTTTAATGATATTGGGTAAAATTTTATAAAAACATATAGATATCTAATTAAATTCGATAAAAAATATTATTTGAAATATATATTTAACAATAAATAGTTGTATTGATAGTTTTATTTTCTAGATGTAAATTTTGAAGAAGAAGAAAAAAATGTAATTCACACTGTCGAAATTATTTTTAGCACCTAATGTATGTTCTGAGCGGGAAATTTCCCCCCCAAAATTTTTGGCCAAAATTTAAAGCGGACTTTTAACCCTAAAAATCACCTCTTCACATAGGCCGCTTCCTCTTCCGTGTAATCTCTCTCTTCTTCAGATATGAGACTCGTTGGCCGCTTCCTCTTCCGTGTGCTCGGCCTTCCCGCTTCCTTGGTTGCCACCGTTCCTCTGCTCCTCCCTCACGCCCTTCCTCTGATTCACATTCTACAACTCGATCCCAACCTCTCTTTATCCCCTCTCGCCAATCCCTCATCATTCAAGATCTCTCTCTCCCAAAAATTTCAGATCTCTTCCCAAAATTTCAGATCTTGTCCCTAATTCATACCCCTCGTCGCCTCTCATTCATCGTTTTGCACTATGGTGTCGGCGGTTAGATTGGAGATGGCGGAATCAAGGAGAATGAGGCTTGAGGGATTGAAGTTTTCTGCTTCCTCTTTCCTTTGAATCTCCATGTTCGGTAATCTCTCTCTAGCTTGTTTTATGCTTCCTCTTTCTCTTATCTTTCTCCATGTTCAGTAATCCCTCTCTGGCTTGTCTTTCTCTGGTAATCCTCTCCGCTTCGTCGGCTCCACCACCGCCTCCGCCGCCGACTGCCGATTCTCTGACGTCGTCTCCCCATCCTTCTCCACTTGCGCTGTCTCACCTTCCGACCCACTCCGCCTTTCCCTGGCCTTGACTCCCAAATCCTCCAAGGTTTTCCCTTTCCTTAGCTGCTTTTTTATCTTCCAGTTTCTTGGTTTTTAATATATACCTAATTTGATTTCATTTCACTAATTTCTATTTTACAGAAATTTCTTTTCACAAATTTCGTTGCCAAGAGCATGATCAGGATGAGTTTTCTGTTTTGGACCCTATATATGCCTATTTTGCATAAAATTTGAAGGAACGCATGTCCCAAACTTTTACCAGAACATATATGACCCAAAAACTGAATTAATCCTGTAATTAAAACAACCTGAATTCAAACTCTTAACTATAAAATTTGATTATTTACATTCAATTTGAAGGCATACAATTTACTTTTTTTTTGTCTTAGTGATCATTATCCCGACATATATGTATTGAACATGATGTCATGCTATTGCCTGTTGGTGTGTGATTTAAGGCCATGTTTGTCACTTGTGATTTTTGTGCTGATTTGGTACTTAGGTTCGACAGTTCTGAGCTTTTTTTTTGTGTGTATGTGTTAAATTAGGATTTTTTTGTATGAATTAGATCTGATTTATTTTGAATCGGTGCATTGGATATCCTTGATGACTTTGTTTATGAACTTGTTATTTTTAAATTGTTTTTATTTACTTATTCAATATGTTATTTATGAAATTTAGTTTTTGATTTGTATTATGTTTTTTTAATTGAACAGGTACATTTAATTTCATACTTTGGCAGAAAAATGGAATCTTGCCCTCACTGCAGTTCAATCACTAGCTGGTCAGTGTGAAGCATTGGGTGCAGAACAAGGCGGAAGCTCTCAAACTAGTGTCTAGATTCTTAAGATGCATTGGTGTCTTTTCTTAGGTATATTATTTCTGTATGTTGTACCAGTGTATATTGTACCAGTGTTGAAATAAGTTATTTGCTAATGTAGTCTATATTGATATATAGAGTTTGCTAAGAACTTTGCAACAAACTTGGATACGAAATTTGCAGTAGACTTGGCCATAACATATAGACAACATGAAACTTCACCATGCACTAGCAATGAATTTAGCCTCAAAACTAGCCACGACATTTGTGGCTGAATTCGTTGCTAATATTCGTAGCTATTTTCTGCGTTTTTAGCCACAACATTAGCAATGAAATCTGCCAGGAAAGTCATCGCTCGTCCCAGAGATCCCCACGTGGGCAGCCACGACATTAGCCACGGACTTCCCGTTGCTGAATTCGTGGCTACAACCACGAATTCCCCGAGCCCGAACCGGCCACGGACATAGCCATAGACTTGTCAGATCGTGGCTATTAGCCACGGATGTTGGGAAGCTGGCTATTAGCGATGAGGCATATAGCCACGAATGACGACGAACGCAAAATTCGTGGCTATGCCCGTCGTAAACCGTTTAGCCATGATCATTCGTGTCCTATCCGTGACTATTTGGTCGTGGCTATTTCCTACATTTTTTGTAGTGGTTCACATTTGGGAAAACATTTTCTAATGCCTTCACAAGTTGAAGCTCCCTATTGGTCACTATTGTCACCGAATGATGCTTGTAAAATCCTTTCACTTGTCACAAAATCCAAGTGTATGTATTTCTGTATTCACTTGTATAGGAGCTAGTTCACTACTTAAAAGTCATAATCACAAAATTCTCCTACTATCTCTCTCACATGTTCAATCCCTTAACAAATTCTTATTGGGCCACACTCTTTCGGTTAAAAAACGTATCGTGTTATCACTCCCTTTGGTTATGCCAACACGAATCTACGCAATATAAAAAACGGTGGAAACTAATCTAGGATGCAATATCGGATAAATCATCAATTCATCTAATCTAGGATTCAATATCGGATATGTGTTACGAATTTGATATTGACTATTATGTTGTATAATATAAACTTAAATTTCGTCAAAGAATATATTGATTAAATAAACATACCCGTGCATTCTCGTCTTCGCTATTGGATCTATCTTCTTCATCTCTAGACATATTTGAGGGCTTTTAGAGTAAAATAGACATAATAAAACATACATTGAATTGGAAGGAGACTTATATTAAATTGTGTATAACTAGTCGTTGTAACGACTAATTAATGGACTATATAGGGCTGCTCATCGGTTCAAAATTGAGTAAAATCGGACCAAACCAAACCGAACCTAAAATCAAATTTTTAAAATTTGAAAACCAAAAAACCGAACCTTACACCTTAGGTTCGGTTCGGTTTAGATTTGATTTATTTAGGTTCAGTTTAGGTTTCGAACCTAAATGGACCTAATTGATAAGTAATTATAAAAAAATTAAAATGTTTAATATTAAAAAAATTATGTTAAAGAAAAATTCTTTAAAATCTACCCAATATCTTATAATGGGGTATAACATTTTTTATGATTATTGATTTAACCTAAACTAGTGTCGTATAATTTTTTTATTTAATTTAATAAAAGTTAGATTTGAACCGAACTAAACCTAAACTGATCTGAACTAAACTTAAAACCGAATTTTTAGAAATTGCGAAGCTAAAACCAAACTTAAACTCTTAGATTCAGTTTAGGTCCGGTTTGGTTGGCTCAGTTCGGTCTAAAATTTCGGTTTGAAACGAGTTTTGATCACCTTAGGACTATACATGCATCTAGCTAGGATGCGTGTGTAGTCTTTCAACTAGCAGACATAACGACTAGTTCCATTTTAAAAAAAAAAGGGTCAGCACACATCCAAGATGCATGTTGACTCCCTTTATTGGCTTGATTCCTACATAAATCCTCACACGCGTCCAACATGCGTGTGGCCTTGGTGTGCGATTCTCACATGCATCCTGGATGCATTTTGAGTCGCAACTCACCACCCAATTTTTTTATCAACAATCGAGACATGAACAAGTCATCCTTCTAGACTTTCCTTTCGATTCCCTTTTGTGAAAGTTGAAATGAACATCATCAATTATTAGAATTTGATACTATGAGTCTGATTCATCACCTCTTTTCAACTTTTTGTATCATTAAGATTGTAATATTAGGTAATGGCGGATTTAGAATTTTTTTTAGAGAGGACGTGTTTAGTAAAAGGAAATTAAAAGAAACAAAAATTATCAAAATGTGAAGTAAAAGAGGTTTGAACCTATGACTTTAATGGCATGTATTAAGTACTTATTGTCAACTATGTTTAGTTATCCTTGTAATTTTTTTCTTTTTTAAACTCTTTTATACGTAAAATTAGTAAAAAAAATTTGGTCTGAAATTGTTTGTTCTTTTAAATTTTTTGGGACCAAAGTGGGTGACGCTCAGTGTCAGTGTGTCACTAACCCATGAATCTGCCAACCTGGGATGCTACCTCACTTGTGAGCTCACCAGAGGAAGGGGAATACCGGAATACAAAGTACAGGGGTGAACACAGCATTAAGAAGTGAAGAACCAATTGAAGACAATTAATTATTTGTCAAACCCCGAAAAATAATTAAATTTGTGGAATATTCTACCAAATATAATATGTGCAAATTAATTTAAATTAAGTCCAGCTGACTGAATTTCTTTTTTTAAGTAAGTCCCTAAGCTAGCTAAGATGGAATATATGGATCCTAGCCCCCAAACATACACACACCACACACATGATCGATCTCTCTTCATCATGTGCAGATTACAGCTTTGTCTGGGTTGGATATATACAATTTCATATTTGTACATCATACTAACAGCACTAGAACAGCAAGTGAAGAAAATAATAATTTCTCAAAAAAAATAATATTAATAATAATTACATTTTTTTTATAGAGACAAATAATCTATACATACACCGTTAAGGATAGTATATATATATACATTAATTTTTCTCTCCCTCTCTCTATATATATCATACACGATATAATAGTATAGGCTTTTAAATGAATAGTAATTTTTACTTATAATTTTTAATTGTTTCTTTGAGGTAGAAATATCCATTTATCAATTTTACCCAACTTTATATAACATATTATTTTTACCCTTAATTAAAAGTTGGAATTTAAATTTATTGATTTTTTAATTCAATGTACTTTTATGTCTTTTTAAAATTATAAATTGTTATATTTTATCAATTTCACCTAACTTTATGTTTTTTCATAAAATACCAAAATAAAAACTTTAGAGTTTTCTCAAATAAACCGTATTTTATATTTTTAATTAAACTACACAAGTTGTATCTTTAAGGTTCCTAATCAACTCGACTTTATATTTTTAATCAAACAAGCTGTTTGCTCTAAGGTGCCCCTTTAGGATGGTAGCTTGCTCTCCTTTGATGTTGAGCCAAACATTGATACGTAGCCAAACTTCTTAATTCCCAATGGAACACCTGAAGAACAAGGGGTTGGTGTTCTCGGGCATACCCAGGCAATGTAGGCAGTCAGGTTCCATTTGAGGGATGAAACGGATGAGTCGGTTCTTTAAAGGAAGCCTACCGTGACAAGCTTGTCAAAAGATGAAGGCGTGTTAGGGAATCACATAAGGGCTCTGACGAAGCCCAATTTCAGAAGCCCGTTTCAATAGGTTCCAGGATCAAGTAGAACGCGAATGACGTTGGGTGATCGGGCTTACCTGAGATGCGCTCGCGATGAGAGAGGTAATTCTAAATTTCAGAAGCCCGTTCCGACGGGTTCCATGATCAATTTCAGAAGTCTATGGGAACCCTCTCACGCTAAGAGGTAATCTAAAATCAAATCTAGCTAATTAATCATGTAGCTCAGCTAGTCGAGGAGCTAACTCATTAAGTATTTATATTTATGGAGCCAAACTCTAATTGAGTACAACGAAGTCCCTCGCACTAGATCTCTAGTCCGCGGAGGGCCTCCCACTCATAGATTTAGGCTTACAGAGACAAACTCTAATTGAGTATAAACGAAGTCCCTCGCGTTGGAGAACTAGTCTGCGGAGGGCCTCTCGCTTGTAGTTGTAGGCTCGCGAAGCCAATCTTTAATTGAATATAAACAAAGTCCCTCGCGCTAGAGCTCTAGTCCGCGGAGGGCCTCCTGCTAGTAGTTGTAGGCTCGCAGAGCCAAACTCTGGTTGAGTATAAACGAAGTCCCTTGCACTGGTGCTCTAGTCCGTGGAGGGCCTCCCGCTCGTAGTTGTAGGCTCGTGGAGAGAAACTCTAATTGAGTATAAATGAAGTCCCTCATGCTGGAGCTCTAGTCTGCGGAGGGCCTCCCGCTTGTAGTTGTAGGCTCGCGGAACAAACTCTAATTGAGTATAAACGAAGTCCCTCAAGATGGAGCTCTAGTCCGCGAAGGGCCTCCCGCTCGTAGTTGTAGACTCGCAGAAACAAACTCTAATTGAGTATAAACAAAGCCCCTCTTGCTAGAGATCTAGCCACGGAGGGCCTCCTGCTCGTAGTTGTAGGCTCACGGAGACAAACTCTAATTGAGTATAAATAAAGTCCCTCACATCGGAGATCTAGTCTGTTGAGGACCTCGTCCTCGTCGTTGTAGGCTCGCGGAGACAAACTCTAATTGAGTATAAACGAAGTCCCTTGCGTTGGAGCTCTAGTTCGCGGAGGGCCACCTGCTCGCAGTTGTAGGCTTGAGGAGCTAAACTCTAATTGAGTATAAACGAAGTCTCTTGCACTGGAGTTCTAGTCCGTGGAGGGCCTCTTGTAGGGTTGTGCATCAGTCTAAAACCTAACCGAACCGGGCCAAACCAAACCGAACCGAAACCAAAAAATCTCAAAATTTCAAACCGTAATTCGAACCAAAAGCATTAGGTTCGGTTCGGTTATTTGGCGGTTTGGTTTGTGTTCGGTTCAGTTTTAACATAATTGAACCGAATTTCCATAATTCTTTAAAATCGATCTCTGTAATTCTTCCAAAATCGATCTTTGTTCTCTAATACAAACTATAGAATAAAAAACCACATATTATCATGCCAAGAAGCATTCTAGATAGACATGGCAGATTACAGATTTACAGTTGCATAATAAAAGCACAATCCAATCCATAGTTCCATACATGCATTATTCTAAGAGGTCCCAATTCCCATCTTCAAGAGTTCAAATTAGAATTTAGAAATTAACAAAATGAGCTAAGTTCCATAGCTAAGTACCATATAAGAATTATAAGCCTAGTAGCCTACAGTGGAATATTAAAAAAATTTCGGTTTAACACAAACTGAACCCAAATCGAACACAAATTGATCTGAAACCGAAAAATGGAAATTTCGGACAAAAGGTCGTACTGAAAAACTTCGTTTAGTTTAGTTAGGTTCGATTTGTGTTGGTTCGGCCCAAAAATTCGGTTTGGACCGAATCATGCACAACCCTAGCCTTCTGCTCGTAGTTGTAGGCTCGTAGTTGTAAGCTCGTAGAGACAAACTGTAATTGAGTATAAACGAAGTCCCTCGCACTAGAGCTCTAGTCCGCGGAGGGCCTCCCACTTGTAGTTGTAGGCTCATGGAGACAAACTCTAATTGAGTATAAACGAAATCCCTCGCGTTGGAGATCTAGTCCGCAAAAGGCCTCTGCTCGTAGTTGTAGGTTCACGGAGACAAACTCTAATTGATTATAAACGAAATTCCTCACGCTGAAGCTCTAGTCCGCGGAGGGCCTAGCCTCCTGCTCGTAGTTGTAGGCTTGCGGAGACAAACTCTAAATTGAGTGTAAATGAAGTCCCTTGCGCTAGAGCTCTAGTCCGCGGAGAGCCTTCCACTCATAGTTCTAGGCTCGCGAAGACAAACTCTAATTGAGTATAAATGACGTCCCTTGCACTGGAGCTCTAGTCCACGAAGGGCCTCCTTCTCGTAGTTGTAGGCTTGAGGAGCTAAACTCTAATTGAGTATAAATGAAGTCCCTCGCGCCGGAGATCTAGTCTGTGGAGGGCATCCTACTCGTATTTGTAGGCTTGCGGAGATAAACTCTAATTGAGTATAAACAAAGTCCATCGCGCTGGAGCTCTAGTTCGCGGAGGGCCTCATGCTCGTAGTAGTAGGCTCGATTAGCTAAACTCTAATTGAGCATAAATGAAGTCCCTTATGCTGGAGCTCTAGTCCATAGAGGGCCTCCTGCTCATAGTTGTAGGCTCGCAAAGACAAACTATAAATTAAGTGTTCAACTTGAACTATCAACTTGAACTATCTAGAAAATTTAGCAAGCATATATGCAATTGTTATATATTTATGCAAAGCAAAATATGGTAACAAGTTGACAATCGTTCACACTAAGTTTCTAGATGTTTGATAAGTGGAACCTGCACGGAAAGAAAACGAATACAATCCAAGTACAGGGGCAGAAAAAGGTCATTCACAAAAAGATTAACAAAGCAGCTTAGTTCAAGAGTTGTATACTAGGCTTATAGATGCAACACTTTTGCATCAGGATGAAATAACACAAGCATATTTTCTATAGTTACAACTATAGAAGAGATAAGACACTACTTGTCTACTTGCCATCAAAATAAAGTAACTAATGTAGATGCTTTTTTAATTAGAATACCAAATACAATGGATTTTTTTTTCTACAAAGAAGATATCAATTGATTTTATGCTTCTTTTTTCTTTTTAAAGCTTCCATATCTTCCTTTGACAACCCTTCTCAAAGACTATCAGAACAAATAAAAATCTCTACATCCAAGTAAGCATTAGATCTTATTGCTTGTGAATACATCAATTTCTCACTACTTAATAACTCTCAATTCTGTAATTCAACTATAGAAAAGAATAAACCTAACATCTTCAACAGAATCTCAATCCACAAAACCTAATTCATGATTAACAAAGTAGATAGAAACCTAAAACAGATAAATATATATGTTTCCAAACCTAAAAGTAGGTAGTAAAACCCTAATTGTGCAAGACTTGATCGTCTACGACTAGCGTCGATTACAGCTACCAAATTCCACCCTCTTTTCAATCGACAGAGACACTAATAACCACAGTTCAAGGTTAAAAAAAAATTTCTGGAGAGAGGGAGCTAGGGAGAGAGAGAGAGAGTTACAGTATCCTAGGGCTTCACTTCGATCTCGAAGGTGGTTCCCTTGAGAATCTTGATGAAAACCTCCATCTTCAAGAAAAACTAAGATATTCGTCGGCCGACGAGTACTCTGATAGTCAGCAGATGAGGACTATCAAAGTCGAAGTTCAAAGGAGAGAGAAAACACAACTGGAGATAAAAATAAGATAGATTATTACGCTCGTGTTTTCTTCTTTGCAATCTCCAAGTGACTCCGTCACTCTCTTTGTTGTCGATTTGGATTGTCTTCTTCACTCGTCGTCCTCCTCTCTCTTTTGTGAGCAACGAGAGAAATTGGAATTGAACTAAAGCACTATGAGATGGGCCATTTTAAAAAAAAACTAATAATAATTGGGTCGGGCCGACCCATTGAATTCAATACATGCTATTTCGATACCTACGAAAAATTAGACCGCTTCTTGGTTCACAAGAACATATATGCCGTACTACCAAATCTAACCACAAAAAACCATGCCTTCACGACTTCAGACCACACCCAAATAACATTAGAACTGTTCCCGAACGAGCTACCAATTATGCAACCTTTTAAATTTGAATTAGCATGGACAAAGCATAAAGACTATGAAAATCTGGTTAGGCAAGCTTGGCGACTCAACCCTTCCGGCTCTCATCTTTTTAAACTAACCAAGCGACTGCAAGACCTTAAAAAGAAAAGTAAGCTTTGGAGCAAACGTACGTTTGAAAATATCTTTACACAAATTGCCAATACAGAAACTGAGCTCCAACAATTACAATCTCAATTATTCATAAACTATGATACAAACATAGACATGAAGCATAAGCGCCTACTAAAGCAATATAATCAACTTGTAAATTTTCAAAAAACATATTGGGGCCAGCGAGCAAAGAGAATTCACATTAAAAACATGGACACTAACTTCAAGTACTTCCATCGGGTGGCTACTGGAAGAAGAAACAGAAACATAATAAAATCCTTTGTTACAAAGGAAGGTATTACCCTTAACACGGCAACACAAATTCGAGACGAAATTAAATTGGAATTTTCTAGCCGTTTTTCTGCCACACCACAAACCCAAGGACATAGTCGGCTACTACAATACATAACACCAGAGGTCACTACCGTGGACAATGACTGGCTAACCCAACCAATCTCAAACTCCGAGGTCAGGTCTGCTGTCTTCTCACTGGCAAGAGATAAATCCCCGGGCCCTGACGGTTTCTCTACGGGATTCTTCCACTCTTACTGGCACATTGTCGGTCCCTCTGTCATCAAAGCCACCAAGGGCTTTTTCTCCAGTGGGAGAATACTAAAACAAATAAACCACACCTTTATTGCACTAATACCCAAATGTGATAACCCGCAAACGGCATCTAATTTCAGACCCATTAGTCTCTGCTCAACCATTTACAAAATAATATCTAAGATCCTAGCAACCAGACTACGACATATACTCCCCAAACTAATTCACCCGCTCCAAAGTGCATTCATAGCTAAACGCTCTATCCAAGATAATATCCTAATTGCAAACGAAATATTCCATTCTTTTCAACATAAAAAAGGATCATCTGGCTGGATGGGTATAAAACTGGATATGGAGAAAGCTTTTGACATGGTCAGATGGGACTTCCTACTAGAAATCTTGGAGAAATTTGGATTTAGCAGCAGATTTTGTTCGTGGATAAAGGAATGCATAACAACAGTCACTTACTCGGTCCTTGTTAACAACGAACCTACTGACATGTTCTTCCCATCCAAAGGCTTGCGACAAGGAGACCCTCTGTCACCGTACCTATTCCTTCTACTCTTTGAGGTCCTTGCCCGCGGGCTACAACATGACGCGACTTTACCTGGCAGTCACCTTGGCATCTCGATCAAAAGATCTTGTGACAAGATCCCGTTCCTAGCTTTCGCAGACGATATCATCATCTTCGCATCTACAACTAAGAAAGCCTGTGACCAAATAAACAAAATTACCCAAGAGTTTTGCCGATATTCTGGCCAGCGAATTAATTTTAACAAATCAGCCTTTCATACCACAGTAAACATAGAAAACTCTATAAAAAATACAATAAAAAGCGAACTCCAGATAACATATACAACCAATCTAGGGAAATACCTGGGATGCCCTGTCATATCTAGCATAGTCACAAACTCCACCTTCGACGACATCACAACCGCTAGTAGAACACAACTAACAAAATGGACAGCAAACAACCTATCACAAGCTGGTAGATGCACACTAATCAAAGTCAACTTAGTTGCTAAACCTTTACACATCATGCAATGCTTCCTCCTGCCTTCGCAGATACATAAAGAACTAGACAAAATCAACAGGAACTTCCTTTGGAACAAGGGTCCTAAACATAAGCCCCTTATCAACTGGTTCGAAGTGTGTAAATCGCGTTCTAAAGGCGGATTGGGCCTTCGCCTTTCTGAAGATATGAACAAATCACTACAGCTAAAACTCCTCTGGAAAATACTAGCGGAACCAAACAATCCATGGGTTAGGCTAGTATCACAAAAATACCTAAGGGACAAAACTATACTCAACTATGAGAAAAAGGGAACTGTTTCCTGGCAATGGTCAAAGTTGACCTCTCTTCTTCCACTATTCAAAAGCGGTTTGCGCTGGGGAATAGCCAATGGAAAATCAATAAATTTCTGGCGTGACCTTTGGGTTGGAAAGACCCCCTGTTGACCCAAGCAATAAACTCAAACCTAATTGACGATCATCTCATGGTGGGTACCTTCATTACTGATGACAAGGATTGGGATGTTGATAAACTACAAAACACTATACGCAATAACGTCAGCAAGGAAACCCTCAAAACTATTATACAAACCCCAATACCCAAGAACATACACAAAGATAGGCTATACTGGGCATATAGTAAAAATGGTTGGTTCTCAACAGCTTCAGCAATCGAACTTATTCACACAATAAAAAACCATTCCACATCTGAAATTCATTGGATATGGAATTTAGATGTGCCCCCAAAAATAAAAGACTTCTTGTGGCGAGTATCCAAGAACGGCCTACCCACCTCCGTCAAACTGGCTTCCCGTGGAGCGGGCATTCTCACTGACTGTCCCCTCTGTGGTATGAACTATGAGGACATAGATCACTTCTTATTCCAATGCCCTACAACCAATCATGCAATACAACAACTCTCCCCCAAAACCCACAACACTCTTCAATGTACCTACGACACCACAATTAACACAAATGAAACCTTATGTACCCTTTATACCTCCCTTGGTAAATCAGAATTTTCCACTCTTGCTACCGCTTGGTGGTGCTCTTGGTACTTTAGGAACAAAGTCCTTTTCGATAACCTCAATCCTAATTCTAAAACAATAACTTCCTACATAAAAGACCAGTTGTCTAACTGGGAGAAAGCAAAAATTGATGACATAAGTTCTGACACGGAAATTAAGAAAAAGGGTCTCAGACCTTGTAATACCAGAAAACGCATAACCAAATGGACTAAGCCACGAAATAATTGGTATAAATTAAACTTCGATGGAGCTCTATCCTCTGCCAACTGCAGCTCTTATGGATTTCTTATCCGTGATAGCCTTGGTAGTGTTCTGTATTCAGAATCTGGCACCTCTCCTCTTTCTTCCGTCATTGGGTCCGAATGTTTTGGCCTGTGGAAGGGTATTATTAGAGCAGTGGAACTCAACATTACGCGTATCTGTATTGAAGGCGATAATCTCATTATTATCAAATGCCTTAGCACAGGCGCTTCTAGATTTGGTGAAATAGAGATGCTTCTTTCCGACTCTTTCTTCGCCCTGAGACAGTTTTCTGAATATGAGATCTCTCATATCTTCAGGGACGGCAACTGAGCTGCTGACCGTCTATCTCACACCGGGATCGACTTCTCCGGCTCGTCTCTCCCTCCAGATGATGTCCTTTGCAGTATCATCCGAAAGGATGCTCTTAGCTAGTATGCTTTGCTTACTGCTAAATTCTTTTTTGTTCAAAAAAAATACATACTATTTCAGACGTGCGTGTACGTATCAAAATTAGAAATTTTACATTTTATACAATAAGACCATTGTATATATAGAGAGAGGGGGTTCACATGCATTCACCTCTTAAAATGCATTTGTGATTCAACCACTATGAGTAAAATGGTTGGACAACTACGAGTAAAATGGTTAAACCACTACGAATAATTAAATGGTTGAATCACTTCTTGTTAACTTCATGAAACACTAAGAGTAAATGATTGAACCAATATGAGTAAAAATGGTTAAACCACTACAAATAAAATTGTTGAATCACTATGAGTAAAATGGTTGAACCACACGAGTAAAATGGTTGAACCACTACAAATTAATAAAATGGCTAAACCACTACGAGTAAAATAGTTGAACCAGAACCACTTCTTGTTAACCTTATGAACTACTTCTTGTTATTTTTTTTCCACAACACATATACAATGGGTTTCTATGTACAGATAAAATTAAATTACACTCAAAAATATATTTTTTGTATTTTTTTAACAAGTGAAAATGCCAAAAAATAATTTTTAAAAGTTCATGTAAACATTTCTACATGTGTATGTAGTTTTTGTAATTAATTAGTATGAGTGCGTATAATTAATTAGTATTCTGTGTGATTGATGAGTGTAATTAATTAGTATGAGCAAGTGGGGTGTTACTAATTAATTTGTAATAGGCGCGATTTGTCATTCACCTTTGTACAAATAAACCAATTAAATTACTTCTTTCGTTCTTACCGGTAAAGTTGTTCTCACCCGAACTCCCCGAACTCTAGGCATTGGAAATTATATATATATCATGTGTTAACGGTTTGGAAATTAGTTATCGAACACATAACACATGCGTTGCTTCATTGCTTCAATCATATGCGACGCAAGTAGCAGCATCCAATGCGTTTTCAAATGGGTAAAGCCTGGCCTTATATTAATCTTCTATAATCAATTTATCATTTTAACCGCTAATACAGTAATACTCTTGTTTCTAACCAAATTTTTTATTTATACCTACCTCAACATTACTATCATGATGATGACAACTTCCTACTCAACCTTCATCAGGATTAATATCATTGTAGAAGCTTGTTGCTACAAGGTAAAACTATAGGAGTAAATTTTATGGCAGTTTATAAGCCAAACTACAAAGTAATATTTAAAACTGACAATTTTAGTCATATGGATATTTAAAAAAAATGGTATCATATTGGTATTTAAAAAGCCATCACTAGACATATATGTATTTGTCTGGCCAAAAGCTTGTATTGCACCCGATTTAGTAAGCTTGAATCGATTTTGTTGATAATTCATAAAAAAATACTCATTAATATATATATATATATATATATATATATATATATATATATATATATATATGTATATATATATATAAAAGTATATTTAAAAAGGCTGAAAGTTTAGTAAGTTTGAACCAAGCTTGTTGATAATTTATTAAAAAAAATATTCTTTAACTTATCTAAATATATATATAATGATAAAAGTAATTTTGGCTAAAAAAAGTTATAACTTTAATTTTATCCTTTTTAGATATCTTAATGAGCAGTTTTATTTTTAATGAACTATCAATAAAATTGAACTAATTTTGGCTAAAAAATGGATATATGTCCATCGGTGGTCTTTTAAATACTACTATAGCACTGAAGTTTTTTTAAATACATATATATCCAAGACTGTTAATTTTTAATATTAATATATGTGAGAGATGATTAAAAAAGTTATAACTTTAGTTTTATCCTTTTTAGATATCGTAGTGAGTAGTTTTTTTTTAATGAACTATCAATAAAATTGAACTAATTTTGGCTAAAAAATGCACACACAGTGGCGGCCGCAGGATCCTCTGAAAGGTGGGGCGGGCGCGAAATTTCTAGTGTGTACTGAGATATTGGCCTTGAATAAACTCCTTTACCTAAGCTACGACTTTCAACTTAGCAATGGATTGTAGAAAAGTAGACTTACATTTGCTTAATTGCTATGGTAGTGGTTTCTCGTCATTCATTGGAAATTCAGGCATTTGTCATATTTAAGAGTACGTGTAAACTTATTGAAATTCAATCATGCTAAATTCAAGTCTTTTGCATATTATCTAGGATTGTAAACTCATCAACTTTATAATATCTTTTGGTTCCCAAAGACATGTAGGGTACGAAAATATAAATATTGCATAAAGCTTCACAAATTCAATTAATAAATTTCATTCTCAAAATCACATATACACAATAATTAAAACACAAAATTTATTCTCAAAATCACAAACTCTAATGAAAATTTCACAAAATTTATTCTCATAATCAAATCCTAATTTCACCAATTTTATAGGGTTTAATTAGTTTATAGCTAGATAATTTGTATAGGGATCTACTTTTTAGAACATGGTAAAATTTCTTTTTAGAGCATAACGAAAATACCCTTTTAATTAAAGTAAATTACACCGTTGTCCAATTACACCTTTGTCCAATAGCAGCGGCCATGGTAGGCTCGAGGGTCACCGGATTTCCAGAGCAAACCGCGTGCAGGAAGTAGCTGCAGCCAGGTTACTTGGCTAGACGCTCGGACCTGCACGGGGCTCCGGTCTTGATTTGACCCTGAGAGATGCAGAGGATGCTGATGTTAGTTTGGACAGTCAGTGAAAACCGAAGGCGAAATCTTCTCTTATTCTCAGTGAAAGGTTATTAGTTCATTGAAAGGCTACAGGGCAAAGCATGTAACTTACCGTTGACAGACCAACAGAGAGATCGGCGATGAATGTGTCTTCAGTCTCACCACTGCATTCAATTCATTGGGGGAGAAAGGTCAAATTACCATGAAAAATTATCGCATAAATGAGAAGAGTTAAATCGATGTTGAGGTGGTTATGCAGTATCCATGGAGCATAAGACTTTGCATTCCGTACCTCTTGTGGCTGGCCATCACTTACCCAATTTCAGACCTAAGGGCATCAATTATTGATGGAGACTGAATTGATCAACACTAATCATGTAGCAAGTTGGAGTTGGAATTGATTATTTTCTGTAAAGAAATGGCAATTGATAAAATTCTTCTATTTTTCCATCGGAGGGGGTGAGTATAGTTTAATATCTAGGTGGTGGAGAGAGAGAAATGGAAGGACATGGAATGGCAGATGGTCGTTGCGACCTAAATGAAATTGGTCGTTGCGACCATATTTCATTTGGTCATTGCGACCATGTGTATTTTGTAAAAAAAAAAGGTGGTCGCAGCGACCAATTAATATTTGGTCGTTGCGACCACTTGGCTATGCGCTAAACGGAAATTTACCCTTGCGCTAAACAGAAATCGTGTTTGTATATAATAGGGAGCTCGGGAAGTGGGAATATAATTAAATAAGGGGTAGAAACATATATAGAGAGCGAGTGCAAGTTGAACAAATTTCACCAATTTTATGAGGCTTAATTAGTTATAGCTAGATAATTTGTATCTAATAGGGAGGTCGGGAAGTGAGAATATAATTAAATAAGTGGGTAAAAACAAAGAGAATGGGGTGCAAGATGAACAAAGAATAAAAAAGCTTTTTGGGGAGGTGAAGGTGAATTTTTTTTCAAAAAGGAGGTTAGTAGGAATTGAACACCCAACCTTTGGTCTCAATTTACTTTCCTTTCTTCCCACCAACCAACTAAACAAACTAGATTAGTTGATTCTATATCAATTCTAGTTTTACTAATTACAACACTGTCATATATATATATATATAATTTTTTATTTTTTTTCCCAAAGTCGGGGACGCGTGGGTCGAAGGGTGGGGCGGCCGCCTACGCCCGCCCCACCCTAGGGCCGCCCCTGCACACACACACACACACACACACACACACGGCAAGAGTTCTAGTGAAACATAGAATACGGTGAAACGAATGAATATTGCGTTATATTAATATGAATATGACATTATGTGGATATGAATATATGAATATTGTGGTGTGTGGATATGAATATGGTGTTATCCACTTTATATTATTTGAATATAAATAATAACATATTCATATACCCATATTTAAATCATATTTATATTCACACAACATAATATTCACATTTATATATTCATATAACATAATATTCATATGAATATGACCCAATATTCATTCGTTTCACCGTTACACTGTATTATCCGTTTCATTAGAAAATTTCCCATATATATATATATATATATATATATATATATATATATATATATATATATATATATGTCCATTGCTGGTCTTTTAAATACTACTATAGCACTGAAGTTTTTATAAATATATATATATATATATATATATATATATATTCATGTTAATTTTAAATACCAATTTGGCAGTTTGGTCAATTATAAACACATCTAGCATGTTTGTTAACAAAATTTATGATGGTTTCAAAATGACATGAATTCAAAATAAAATATTTTTTAAAATTACGTTAATCAATTATATTAAGTTTAATTATATAAAATTATAGCCTCAAATACACATATAATTAATAATGTATTTTATTTTAAATTCATATTATTTTAAACTCGTTATAAAAATATGTATCAAATACTTTTAAAACGTTTATATTATAAGCATAATAGTCCATACTAAATTCATTGTTTTTATTTTCACAATTTGGTGGATTACCAAGCATTTTTACATTTTGGGACTATTTATGAATCCCTTTCTTAAATTCTAAATAATATATTCACTGTTTTTATTTTCACATTTTTAGGGTTGTTTGTAGATGTCAAATACTAATAATGGTTGTTAATAGGGAGGGTGTGTAATTACGTGCTGTTAAGTGGTCAGTGTCTCAGCAAATTGGAGAATGTCTCACAGCCCTACAGCTTTCTTTTTGATTGTTTAGCTCACTCACCGCGACAACGATGGCTAATCCACCATTATCTCTATTTAAATACTCTCTTATTTTAAAATTAAAATTAAAATTGATATTTACATGAATAAAATAGTTTATATGTGTGTGATTGTCACATGTAGGGAAATACTAACAAATTACATGATGGCTGGAACCTAGCCGCCATCAAGCCATGAACTAAATCGAAAATAAAAGGTCGGCTTGGCTTCCTTCCCTTTGCCAGCCTGGATATCAACGTTATTTCTTTTTAAGTTTGTGCAATAATAATAATATTATAAAATACAGTATTACACTAGTACAATTTTTGGGTCAAATTGCCACCAGAATTTTTTTTTTTACCACTAGTGAGATACGGTGTTTTCTTTCTTTTTTTCTTTCGTTAAAATACTGTTTGTATTCGAAAAGGTTATATACACCGAGGCCTTGTGCTATATACACTCACACGAATAGATCCTATACTCACATGTTGAGAATATGAAATGAGATAGTATTCCACATTGAAAAAATGATGAATCCAAGCCTTGCATATAAGTCGATGGGCTACCCCACCTAACACAAATTGGTTTTAGGATGGAACCTCACTCGGCTTGTGTGCTCGTCTTGGTTAATTGCGCATGTGCGCTTGGACGTGTGTGGTCCCCCACGTCGGATGACCCACCGGGATTTAACATGGTACCAGAGCCAGGTTCGGCTAGGTGCGGTGTGAGATGGTATCCCACATTGAAAAAATGATTAATCCAAGTCTTGCATATAAGCCGGTGGGCTACCCCACGTCGGATGACCCACCGGGATTTAACACACACAAATAGATCCTATATTCGTTTGAACCTCATCTTGACACATATTAAAGATCTATTCAATATAAGTAGTGGATCTATGATCTGTTTATGTGTTATATATATATAAACAAGCTTAAAATTTTTGGAAAAAAATATAAATGCGCTGACGGATTTATGATCCGTTCGTTGTGGTTTTTTTTGTTTAATTTAATTTTCAACTTAAAAAAAATACGAACGATTCATGAATCCGTTACTTATATTGAACGGATATTTGATCCGTTTGTTGCATTTTTTTTAATGCTATATAAGTATTTAATATTGGACATGTGTTAAGTTGAGGTTCAAACGAATTTAAGATTCGTTCTATCTAAGTACATATAGCACCGGATATTTATACTTATATTAAACGCGAGTGTATTTTGCATTGCTCGTCAATCCCATTTATGTTGTTGATGCATTTGTCGATTTCTTACCCCTACTAACACTTAAAGATCAATTTCGATTATCTTAATGTTTGATTTGTGTGAGATCACGAGATTGATCATAAAATCCTCCTTGAGGGTTTCCATTCATTGATAATCATATATATAGGTTACAAAGGTATTGGGCTTTTGGGCCCACTATACAATATATGCCTATGTAATCTATCAAACCCCCGCAGTCGAAACTGGAGGGGTCGTACAGTGAGACTGGAGCGAAAATCAATGAATAACTGTCGAGGTAAACCCTTGGTGAATATATCAGTATACTGATAGGAGGACGGGACATGTAAAACACGGACATGTCCAATGGCAACCTTGTCCCTGACGAAGTGGAGATCAAGCTCAATGTGCTTCGTGCGTTGATGCTGGACTGAGTTGCTAGCTAGATAGACGGCGGAGACGTTGTCAGTGTAGACCAGAGTGGCCTTCTGAAGAGGGCAACGAAGCTCAAGCAGGAGATTGCGGAGCCAAGAGCACTCGGAGACAACGTTGGCAACACCTCTGTATTCTGCCTCAGCGCTGGAGCGAGACACGACAGACTGACGCTTTGCTGACCATGAGACAAGTGTGTCGTTGAGGAAGACACAGTAACCAGACGTGGAGCGACGTGTGTCAGGACAACCACCCCAATCCGCATCAGTGTAAGCAACAAGGTCAAGCTTAGCGGAAGGAGTGATCGTGGTGCCTAGATCGAGGGTGCCGCTGATGTACCGAATGATCCGCTTCAAGGCCTGAAAGTGTGGTTCCCTAGGTGCATGCATAAACAAACAGATCTGCTGAACGGCGTAACTAATATCAGGCCTGGTGAAGGTGAGATACTGAAGGGCACCAGCGAGGCTCCTGTATAATATCGGATCATCAACCAAAGGACCAGAATGAGCACTGAGCTTGGTTGATGTATCCACAGGGGTGGCGACAGGATTACAATTAACCATCTTAGCCCGAGCTACAATCTCAGCAGCATACTTGCTCTGTGAAAGAAACATACCAGATGTATGACGCTGAACAGCAACCCCCAAGAAGTAGGATAACTGACCCAGATCAGACATGGCAAACTCGGCACTCAACTGCGAAATAATCGACGTCCGAAGAGCATCAGAAGAGGCGGTGATAATAATGTCATCGGCATAAAGTAAGAGAAAAGTCGTGTTTGAGCCTCTGCGATAAATGAACAGAGACGAATCTGAGCGGCTGCCAATGAAGCCAAGGCGTAGCAGATGAGAAGCAAAGCGCTGGAACCATGCTCTCGGAGCCTGTTTCAGCCCATACAGAGATCGCTTCAGGAGACAGACGTGCTTGGGACGGTCAGCATCAGCAAACCCCGGTGGCTGAAACATGTAGACTGTCTCATTCAGATGACCATGAAGAAAGGCATTCTTGACATCCAACTGATGAATGGCCCAGTTGCGTGACAAAGCTAAACTCAACACCACTCGGATAGTGGCAGGCTTGACGACGGGGCTGAATGTCTCATCACAGTCAATACCTACTTGCTGAGAACGACCGTTGACCACAAGACGGGCTTTGTAGCGCTCTAATGTCCCGTCGGAGCGGAACTTGTGACGGAAGAGCCACATACATCGGACGACATTCGCATCAGGAGGGCGAGGAACCAAAACCCAAATACCATTCTTTGTAAGGGCCCTGTATTCGTCGAGCATAGCCGCCTGCCAATTCGGATCTAGGAGGGCTGTTTTGTGGGAGGTGGGGATAGGGGAGATGGAGGTCGGGTTGGAGGTAGGGGGATTGGGAGACGGTGGGAGGAGTGGCGGCGGGCGCAGCACTAGGCTGCGGCCGCGGCCGCGGCAGCGGGGTATGCTGCGGGTGTGGGAGGGGGCATTGCTGCGGCCGCAGCATCTTGCTGCGGCCGCGGCATCTTGCGGCGGGGGGACTGTGGATGTGGATGCGAGGCGGGGCTATGGTTGGTGGTCATGGAGACGATCTGACGGGGTCGGAAGACACCGGAGACGCTGCGGGTGTGTGGTCTGGTGGTAGGGGGTGGTGGTGTGGGAGGAGGGGGAGAGACGGGAACACCGGGAGAGCTCTGGGGAATAAGAAAATGTGGGAAGGAGGACTCTGAATCAGAATGAGACACATGAGGGGTAGGTGATGTAAAGGGAAAGCGAGATTCATCAAAGGTGACATGCCGAGACAGAATGATCCTGTGAGATTTGATGTCGAGGCAGAGGTAACCGCGATGATCAGACGGATAGCCAAGAAAGACACAAGGAGTGGAGCGTGGGTGAAGCTTGTGAGGGGCGGTAGATGACTGATTGGGGAGCCACAGGCACCCAAAGGTACGAAGGTGATCATACCTAGGCAAGGTGCAATAAAGTGCCTGAGTTGGAGAGCGAAAAGGGAAGGGGAATAGATGCGTGAAAGAGGAGAGAGCGCATCATATTGGTGATGGTTCGGATGATTCGTTCGGCCTTGCCATTCTGTTGGGAGGTATAGAGGCAAGACAAGCGATAGGAGATCCCATTGGTGTTGAAAAAGGTGTGAAACTCTTTGTTAACAAATTCACGGCCATTGTCGCATTGGAAACACTTGATAGAGGTGTGAAATTGTGTTTTGATATAAGCATGGAATTTGGCAAAGATGGGAAACACTTGAGATTTAAAGTGCAACGGGAAAACCCATAAGAAATGTGTATAATCATCCAGAAACAAAAGGTAATACTTATGACCCTCCTTGCTAGGCACAGGAGAAGTCCAAATATCACTATGAATAATATCAAATGGGGCAAAAGTAGTGTTTAATGACTGCTGAAAAGGGAGTCTGGCATGCTTGCCTAACTGACATGACGAACATAAATTAGAGGGACGCTCTTTATTACATGTGACTAGACTCTTTGAACGAAGTAAATCTAAAACTGCATGACTAGGATGACCAAGGCGGGCATGCCAAAGATCGTATGATGATGCCGAGAGGGCGACTGGACTTGACGGGCTGGATGGTGAGGGCGACGACACAGGATAGAGCTCCCCGGTGCTATTACATCTCAGGCGAGTAACCCCCGTAGTGAGATCCTTCACAGAGAAACCAAACGGATCAAACACGAGAGAAACATTATTGTCAGTGGTAAACCGACGGACAGAGATAAGGTTTTTGACAAGTTTGGGGGCAATGAGGACATTGTTTAGGTGTAGTGGGTTGGCTGTGGTGGGTAAAGTGGCATGGCCAATGCCCGAAGTGGCGAGGCGACCACCGTTGCCGACGATAATAGAATGGACAGGACCCTTAAAAGAAATAGAAGAGAGAGTACCTGAGGTGTTCGTCATATGCGAAGTGGCGCCAGTGTCCATGTACCAAGTAGAGTCAGGAGGTGCCAACTGCATGAAAGAGAAGGCGTGCTGCACATCAGTCGGAGTGTAGGCATAATCCGACGAGGAGGGGTAGGCCTGGTGACCTGTAGGACGAGGAGCAGGACCCAACAAGCCCGCTCCCTGCTATCGGTTGGGGTAGGGGGCCGGTGGGCGGTACGTCGCAGGGGGTAGCCAAAGGGCATCCAAGGCGGGTAGCCGGGGTTGGGATACCAGGGGGAGCGAGAGGCGTCGGGCTGCTGCGGCCGCCACCCATTGCTGCGGCCGCCGCCTCGCAGCGATGTGTCGCCGCCGCTGCTGTGCTGTGGGGCATAGGTCTCGTCAATGTCGGTTGACGAGACCAATGCCGTCTTGTCCTTGGCGGCGTCGGTGGTCTGACGGTGAAGGCGAGTCTCTTTCAGGATCAATTGAGACCGGGTCTTTTCGAAGGTAGGGAGAGGTTCTGTCTGCTGGATATGAGTAGCAGCGGCGTTGTATTCAGAGGGAAGACCCGAAAGTACCTGGAGGACAAGGCGGGTGGCGCTGGGTTTAGAGTCGACAGCACCTAGTTGATCGGACAGGGTCTTGAGGTGCTGACAATAGGCGGATATCGATGGGAAAGAGGAAAGCTTGCAGTTTGAGAATTCGTGCTCAAGGTAGACAGCACGGGTGGACTTGTTGTCTTGAAAGATATTCTGAAGTTTGTTCCAAGCATCCAAGGCGGAGTCTTTGGGGTCAAGGATGGTTGTCAATAGATCTTTTGAGATGGTGTTGAAGATCCATTGGAGGACAATGGTGTCTAGTTGAGCGAAGAGATCGTTGTCTTCACTAGCAGGGTGATCGACGGAGGAGTCGATGTGGTGGAGGACCGTATGAGCCTTAACATGGGTCGTGAAGAGGTGCGACCACATGGTGTAGGAACTGGATTCGTGATCAAGGATGATGGGGATGCAATTTTTGATATTGGAGATGGTGAGAGCGGAGTGGAATGGCAGTTTGGTGGTGGGTGCGTCGGCCATCGGGATGAACGAGAGAGAGGTGCGAGAAAGAGGAAGGGGAGGCGGAAGGTGGGGAGGGTGAGGCTAGGGTTGCCGAAGGGGGGAGGGGGGTGAGGGGGGGCGCCGCTAGGGGGTGGCGGCGTTGGGGAGGGGTGGGGGCGCCGCTAGGGGGGCGCCGAGAGGGGGGGGGGGTGGCTTAGGGTTTTGCAAGGGGGTGGCGGGTAGGGCGGCTAGGGTTTCGCTAGGTTTTTTTTTTTTTGGAAAAAAATTAGGGTTGAGGGATCTTAGGCTGTGATAACATGTGAGATCACGAGATTGATCATAAAATCCTCCTTGAGGGTTTCCATTCATTGATAATCATATATATAGGTTACAAAGGTATTGGGCTTTTGGACCCACTATACAATATATGTCTATGTAACCCATCAATTTGAAAGGGTTTGTGGTCACTTTTCGTCTTCCACTGTTGTTTGGTTGGCAATGGAGTTTAGCCCTTTTATCATTCTCTTTACATATTCTACGTTTTCACAATTTTGTGGGAACTTCTTTTAAAATAGTAACTCTTCTCCAAATATTTACTATAGTATCCAAACTTTCAAATTATATTTTTCAAAATATTCAAATATTTCTGGTTTTTCTTTTTGGTTTTATAAAAGATACTCATATTTTATACTAGATTACAAACTTTGTCTTAATTTTTCTAGTTTTGACAATTCTATCCAAGCTACAATATAGATTACTTATAAATGACTTTTAATAGTATTAACTATCATAATTTACTAACTAATACTCCCTCCGTTCGAAAATATAAGTCCATTGACTTTTTGACACACTTTTTAAGGAGTTAAAAACTATATAAAATAATTTTTTTAATTAAATTTTTTACATAACTATATACTTATTAGTAATTTACTTAAGACTATGTAAAAAAATTAATAAAAAATATTATTTTGTATAGTTTTTAACTCCTTAAAAAGCGTGCTAAAAAGTCAATGGATTTATATTTCCGAACGGAGGGAGTGTAACTATATTATGAATAATAGGATTTCTATGATTCCATGTCCACCATCCTCTGTAAATTAAATGTCTAACTAAAGAGCTTTTACCAATACTTGGACGCAGTTGCACTGGACCACCGGTGTTCTTGTAGCTTTTGGATTTATAGAGGTGACTAATCTTCTGGTAGGCCACCCTTAGTTCAAGCATAACACAGATCTGTTTCATTTCCTTAAACCGTTGTCTCTAATTTTGATTTTATTTTGAGAGGATGAAATGATTAAAATTAAAAAAAAACAAATTATTCAAAACATAGTTTTTGATTAAGTAGCTTTTATTTAAAAATAAGCTTTTATTGAATTTGTAAGATTACGTACAACACACAAACACACTTAAAATAAAAATACTCAATGACTCAAAACACTCATATTAGAAAATTAATTGAAAGGTTTTAAATTTAGAGTGATGGATCAGTAATCTACTCAAAATTCAAAACTTTTCTCTTTCTCTTTTTTATTTTAAAAAATCCTTCTATCTCAAATATGTTTTTCTTGAATTTGTCTCGAATTCGATGCCTTTTGAGATCTTGGAGGGCTTTATTTATAAGCAAGTTTGAAAGTATTTAATACTTTCCAATATCTCTCTAGCTTTACCCAAAACTGACAGAGTGACCTGAAGATCACTAATAAAAACAGAAAAGCAAATCACTCATTGCTACATGATATCCACTCACATAGAGAACAGTGCCAAAGACAAAGTAAATGAAAATTACATTATTGCAATGGTTATGTTGGTGCAGTCTTGTCATTTTTCAATTATCAAGGTTTTGGACCCCTTCTCCTCCCATGTTAACTTCAAGGTCTCCATTACCATCTTTTCCAGTGGCGGATGTAGAAATATTTGGGAGGGGGGGGTGCTTGAATATTTTTTCAAAGAATTTTTTTTTGCATTTATGTACGTATGATAAATTTTTTGTTTAAGTATATTATGAAAAACCTTAAATTTGTGATTTAAATAGTCATTTTTTGCTGAAAAAAAATAAGAAAGATAAAAAAAATTATCAAAAAATGAGAATTTTTTTTTCATATGGTTAATCGGGTTTTCCCTTGTTCAACCTTCATACAAGCGTTGATGACATGTACATAGATAACCTGATTGATTTACTCCCAAGTTGCCAGTTTTTTTTTAAGATTTCTTTATAAAACCGGGTAAAATATTTTAATAGAATGTTGTCTTGCTTGGGCTAGTTCCCCTAAAGCCTGTGTATGACACATTCCATACTTAATTCCATGCCTTTAAAACTTCAAAGTCATTAGTTGGAGCAATAGGTAAGGTTACCCCTCCTAGTCCAACTCTGGAATCCCAACCCATGTGCCTTCTCTAGTCATCCCACTTATTGATGTAGTGACACCAGTTGTGATGAAATCTATGTATAACTTCCTTGTAAAAATGTAGAAAAATTCTCATTCTCCATTTTCATGGATTATTTCTTGAACATCATCTGATAATTATAGTACCATGATGACAAGCTCTAAAGTTAAAAATCTTTCAACTATCTTGTTCCTTGTTTCCAAGGTCCACGATGGTATTTACTATGAGTATAAACCCCTAAATCATTTGAAATAGCAAGATTGAGAGGTGAAAACCTTCTTTGATATTCTTTTATGTTGCATACAAGATCACCTTCTACGTACTTGGGTCTGAACCCATGCAGGGTCCTCCTATGCTGGTCGTCTGATGTCCATACGATTTTTCAGCGAGCTCCCTATTAAAACTATCGGGTAGAGAGTTTTTTTTTTATCCATGCACATGCTCATTAATAAACGTAAATTGGTTATGGGCTAGTTGTCAGCGTAGGAGTCTCCCATGAGCTTTCATATTATCAAGATTATTATTTATAAAGTCCAATATCCCTTTTGCGATTTACTCTAACAACAAAGGGTTTAGGGACTAAGAAGATTAAAAATTTTTTGATTCCTCTATATAAAGATCATAAGAATATCCTTTTACATGATAGTGTAATTACATTCGGATATATTGAAATTTCTATTGTTGTACCTACAAATTTTGTTATCTTTCTTTATCTTTAAAAAAACACCTTATTGATAATTACTAGCATCAGTTTCAAGAACATCGTCATCTTCATTTAGCAATATTAAAATTGATAGATTCACACAACACTTCTTTAATTCCCGAATAGTTCTTATCTTTGGATTCATCCGATTCCAAACTTAATCTTTCTTTAATTTAGCATGTAATGGTTTTCTAAATTTCTATCTCAAGTTACTTTCACAACGACGGTTGAACAGTAGACTATAACCAATTGCGAAGAATCAATCGCGAAGAATCAAGGATCACACTGAGTCAAGAGGAATCAAGTTTTATCCTAGGCTTTCATTTAGGTTATATTCATACATGCATATCTACCATATTCTTATAAAATAAGGAACATGTCACCGAAGCGAGGTAATAAGTATCGATGATTTTCTAGGAACGCTTAAATATCAACTGTAAATTTAAGAAATTGAATGGTATTGCCTTGACAATAAATATTTACCCCAAAAAGTACTTATTGATGTTATTGCTTTCTTGTTGTAACATTCTAATGAGTATCTCTATCTAAGGCCTTTTCTACGTTATGAGGGGTCATCATTGACCAGTACTAAATAGGAGATTGTCGTAATACTTTCTTTAATCCACTGAGATTGAAACCAAATTTGTTTAATATTTAGAAAATAACACCGTTAAGTTATTATAATCATTTTGAATGTGTTTGTTTATTACAATTATAATGGGTTAAAAACATCATAATTTTTTTAAAAAAATACTCCATCCGTTCGGCAAAACTTGTCATTTTAGCTTATTTCACACGTTTTAAGGCAATTAATAAATGTACTAATTTACCCTCAATTATTACCCTCCTTTTTTACTTTATCGAAAACTACACAACTAATAAACCATCAATCATATCAAGGGCATTTTTGTAAAGTGAAGGGCAAAATACCTATAATGACAAGTTTTTTTGAACGAAAATAACACCCTAAAATGACAAGTTTTGTCGAACGGAGGGAGTACATTATAAATTATGTCAACTAAACATTCAGTATTGCATAAAGTTTAAAATTATATTATAAACTTAGTGTAATTGATTAATATAATTTATAAGTTATTTTATTTTAAATTTATACTATCATTTTAAGTATATTGTAAATTAGGTCAAAGAAACAAATGATTAAAAAATTATAATGATCACTTGTAATTTAAACAAACCCAATTAAAGAGTTTTTAATTAAATAAAATTTAAACTTAACGTTCAGCCGAAGAATAGCCGTAGGTATCGAATAAGCTGAGCCGTGATTATTGGAGTGCGAAGCCGTCGGTGCTCGCGTACATGAAAGAAGAAGCTTCTCTGTCACTTGTGAGCTGCCTATTAAAAATTAAAGGGAAAAAATAAAGTTAAAAATAAAAAGAAAGCCACCAAAAATAAGGGAAAATAAATAAATCTGGCCATAGCACTCTGCCTTCCTTCGCATTTCTAGTTCACTCTTTCCCTCTCTCTCTCTCCCCCTCCACTTCATCCCTTCTCTGCTACGCAAAACCCAAATTTGATGCTGCGTAGAGTTCCTCATCCGTTTCATCGCCCTCTGGAGGTCAGTATCTACATTTATTGCAATTTGCACTAATGGAAATTTTAAATCATTCATTTGAAATTGAGATTCTCCTCTTTCTCTTTGCTCTTTTGGTGGTTGATTTCTCAGATTTGCTTCGATACGTCGCTCTTGCTATGATAGTTCGTTCTCTGTAATCTTCGATTCCCATCTTTTTCAGTTTTCCCTCTTTATCTCTGATTTTAATTTGCTGTTCTTGTGTCGGTTTGTAACTGTGCTGTTTATTTTTGCACTGATCTGGGAAAATTGGCGTTTAATATGTTCAATTCTTATATGGATTTGCATTTCTTATTGGTCTGATCCTATATCTTTCTTCTTCTGAACAATTTGGTTTGGTGATTTGATGTCTGTAATGGGAATTCATTCTAGCACGTGTTGATTTCTGGCCGATCTGCAATTTCTATTATGGATTTGGCTGCAATTCCGTCTATTTGTTCATAATTTGTCCAATTGACTGTTTTTCTATGCTTTAGATTGGTTGTGTAACTTAGAAAATTCGGATCTACTTTTTTTTTTGTATTGCTAAGTCGTTGTTTCATTGCTTGATTGCGTATTTCTTGATTTCTCTTTGATGTATTGGCGTATTGCTATATATCTGAAGCTTTTCAATGGATCTGTTGAGTTCAGTTCTATTGTGCCTGTCTTAACATTTGAGTTGGTGGCATTTGATATATCTCTCTTCAGTTGCTGGTTCATTCTTTTATGTTTAAGTTTCTGATGGTTTGCAGTTGGCTGCCATGCTTTGATAGTGAACCTGAGGGCATTTGAAAACAGAGAGATATCTTTCATTTATTTGACCAGTTGATCCACTAAAGGGAAGTAACATGGCAGCTACATTAGGTTGGAGGTTGGCTGCAAGTAATGGTGGAAGCCATGGCAATAATGAATTGGTAAAGTCATTCTGTTACTCCTCTTTCTCTTTTATGATGTTAGAAACTGTGATTCATTTTCTAGTGTGATCTTGGAGTGTTATGGTCCCACAAACTTAGGAAATTCTACTTTCATCTAGTTCACACTCTGCAGAACCTTTCAGCTTGACTACTGAATCTTAATGAATAAGACTTTTCTAAGACTTGGGTTAACAGAGAGCTTCCAGTTCTACATTACAGTGAGGGAAAATACGTGGTTATTCATCTCCTGCAAAAGTCTGCATTTTTCCTTTTCTGCATGCAGGTGTTTGACATGTAACTCTGGTGCCAAGTTTTTTAATGTTCAGTATGGTGGAGAATAGAATGCTACAACCTTAATAACAAACCTGTAGTTGGTAGATGATACCATACTGAATTTCAAGAAATGTTTGATCATTTGAGAGACACATATTGCTTTATTTTTTTGTCTTTGTTTACATACTCTCATATGAAACTACATACATCTATAACATTGAGTTATTTGAGTATGATCATGAAATGCTGGACTTCTATTTAACAAGGACATTATTATCTGATTTTATGTCTGCATCTAGTTATAATTTATATGGTCATTTGAAGTGTATGAGATGCTTCATTCTTCTTGTTGTCGCTGCACTAATCTTGGGGTCAAATATGAAATACCTGGTTTTGTTACTACTTTCTTTGTAATTATAGCCATTCATTCTCCTGATTTTATGGATGATATGTGTTGAATTATTAAATATATTTTATTATCTGTCATTTGAATCATTGAAGTTCTGACTTTGTCTGACTTCTATATTAACACACACAATTGCTGCAGGAAAGGAATTTGGAAGGGAAGTTCCAAGACTCTGAACCGCCAACTCCACAATCTGTTGCCAAGATGGGGTTGAGGTAGGTTACATATATTGTTTAATGTATTTAGGAGATATTGATTTTACTATCTTCACACAATCCACATTAGGGATGGCAATGGGGTCAAGGACTCCCCAATCCCCGTGGGGAATCCCCGTTGTGGGGGCGGGAATGGGGAAATTAAACGAGGACGGGGATGGAGACCAAAGTGATTCCCCGTGCAGGGACGAGGATAGTAGTCCCCGCCCCACCCCCGTATAGAGAGTACGGAATCTCTATTTTTTTAGATCTTCCATAATTTTATGCAATTTTTCTTTTTCTTTCACTTTTAATTTTTATCTTATAATACATTTATAGGATATTATATGAAAATTTTATATTATATATTTGACTTAACTTTAATAATATCTTATATTTTTCTATTAAATGGGGGAAAACTATGAGTTTTAAATATTGAACTTGATGGGAAAATCCACGGGGAACATAAATGGGGAAAATTAAGCAGGGACAGGGATTCTCCGATGGGGACGGGGATTCCCCAATGGGGATGGGGACCTGGCGGGATGGGGTTCTTTTTGATCCCCAAATGGGGTTGGGGACGGGGACGAGGGGACTTTTTGTAAAGAGGGATGGGGACGAGGAGGGTACTCCCCACCCCGAACTCGCCTCGTTGCCATCCCTAATCCACACTACTCCCCCTTGGAATCTTGGTTTTAGATAATGCTGCTGGGACAGAAAGTTCTCTATTTCCATCATGAGCCCAGTTTTTGGAAGAATTACCAAGGTTTTTTAATTGTCTTCCTCTCTAGGAATGCATTTTGACTTGGTTAGATAAAATCTTTTTGCCCCCCTTCATGGTTTAACTTGTATATATGATTAATATTCATGGCCATAGAACGTTGTTTTGCGTTATGGTAGATCGAAGCAAATGATGTCTTTGTGTCATGTGAATATACATACACCATGTATAAGAGTGCCTGTGTCTTGTGCTCAGTATCAATTCATCCCAACATATATCCCCTCATTATTTATAATAAAGGAGAAACTAGTGAACCCTTCCCTTCTATTTCCCTGTCAGCAACTAACATAGAGCTTAATGATTCAATTTCAGTAAGAGGAACTTTGTAAAGTTCACTTGTAATCTTGTTGTCTTTTTTTAAGTATGAAAGATGAGAAGTATATGTGTTGTGCTCTATTGGTCTGAGTGGAGTATCAAAAGATTCATCCATACTTGTTAGCTCTCTATTTATTAATTTATTTGGAAAATACCTAGTATCCACTCATGCTTTTATACGCCAACTCTGCCACTAGGCCAACTTCTTAAAGCAAATCCGTGGCAGATATGTTTCATCTTTTTTTTTTCCATGTGCCTTTTGTATCTTACACAATAAACTGATTTTGCAGAGATCGTACAAGTAGCATGGAAGATCCAGATGGGACACTTGCAAGTGTTGCTCAATGTATTGAGCAGTTGCGACAAAATTCTTCCACAGCACAAGAGAAAGAATATACCTTAAAAAAGCTTTTGGAACTTATTGAATCACGTGAAAATGCTCTAGGTGCTGTTGGATCTCATTCTCAGGCAGTTCCTGTCCTAGTTTCTCTTCTAAGATCAGGGTCACAGTCAGTGAAGATAGTGGCTGCTAGTGTGCTAGGATCTCTCTGTAAGGAGAATGAACTTAGGGTTAAAGTGTTGCTTGGAGGCTGCATTCCACCACTGCTTGGTCTTCTTCGGTCAAGTTCATCAGATGGCCAAATTGCAGGTGCAAAGACTATTTATGCAGTTTCACAAGGTGATGCTAGGGACCATGTTGGTTCTAAAATCTTTTCAACTGAAGGTGTAGTCCCAGTGCTCTGGGAGCTGCTAGACAGAGGGCTTAAGACCGGGAATGTGGTTGATGAACTAATGACTGGTGCTTTAAAAAATCTGTCAAGAAGCACAGAGGGGTTTTGGTCTGCAACTGTTCGAGCTGGAGGGGTGGATATACTTGTGAAGTTGTTGGCAAATGGAGAGTCAGGGACTCAAGCTAATGTATGCTTTCTTTTAGCTTGTATGATGGCGGAGGATGCATCTGTCTGCCCTACTGTATTGGAAGGCGGGGCAATAAAGCTTCTTTTGAAGTTATTAGGTCCTGGAAATGAAGCTCCTGTTAGAGCAGAAGCTGCTGGTGCTCTTAAGTCTCTTTCTGCTCAGTGCAAAGATGCCAGGAAAGAGATAGCTAATGCTAATGGTATACCATCCCTGATAAATGCAACAATTGCTCCTTCTAAGGAATTTATGCAAGGTGAGTATGCACAAGCCTTGCAGGAGAATGCAATGTGTGCCCTGGCAAACATTTCTGGTGGTTTGTCTTCTGTCATTTTTAGCCTAGGAAAGAGCCTTGAATCCTGCAGTTCTTCCTCACAGGCTGCTGATACACTGGGGGCTTTAGCTTCAGCTCTTATGATATATGATGATGATGCAGAGAGGACAAAACCTGCTGATCCTCAAATTGTTGAGCAGACATTAATAAACCAGTTTAAGCCTCGGTTGCCATTTCTTGTGCAGGAACGCACTATAGAGGCCCTTGCCAGCTTGTATGGGAATCCCTTTTTATCATCAAGGCTTGCAAATTCCGAGGCAAAGCGCCTCTTGGTTGGCTTGATCACAATGGCTGCAAATGAAACTCAGGATGAGCTCGTAAAATCCCTGCTTATGATCTGTGGCAATGATGGTAGTCTTTGGCAAGCACTTCTAGGGCGAGAGGGTGTTCAGTTGTTGATATCTCTTCTTGGACTATCCTCAGAACAGCAGCAAGAATGTGCAGTGGCCTTGCTTTCTCTCTTATCTGATGAGAATGATGAGTCTAAGTGGGCTATTACCGCTGCTGGGGGGATTCCTCCTCTGGTTCAGATTCTTGAGACTGGGTCTGCAAAAGCCAAGGAGGATTCTGCAAGAATCCTTGGAAACCTTTGTAATCACAGTGAAGATATACGGGCATGTGTTGAAAGTGCTGATGCTGTTCCTGCCCTCTTATGGCTATTGAAGAATGGTAGCTCCAATGGTAAGGAGACTGCCGCCAAGACACTTAATCATTTAATTCATAAATCAGATACTACCACAATCAGTCAGCTCACTGCATTGCTGACTAGTGAACTTCCAGAATCTAAAATATATGTCTTGGATGCTTTGAAAAGTATGCTTTCCATGGTTCCACTTACTGATATACTGCAGGAAGGTAGTGCTGCTAATGATGCAATTGAGACAATGATTAAAATATTGAGCTCTGCCAACGAAGAGACTCAGGGGAAGTCTGCCTCTGCTTTGGCTGGAATCTTTCACTTCAGAAAGGACTTGCGGGAAAGTGCAATTGCTGTGAAGACTCTTTTAGCGGTTATGAAGCTCCTGAAGTCAGATTCAGAAAAACTACAAGTAGCAAGCACTTCTTGTCTTGCTGCATTATTTCTTTCAGTAAGAGAGAACCAGGAAGTGACGCCAATTGCCAGGGATGCTTTATCTCCCCTCACTGTTTTGGCAAATTGTCCAGTTCTTGAAGTTGCAGAGCAAGCAGTATGTGCTTTGGCAAACCTTCTTTTGGATGATGTTGTCTCAGTGAATGCTGTACCTGAAGAAATTATTTTGCCGTCAACAAGGGTTCTACATGAAGGCACTACTATGGGAAAGACCCAGGCAGCAGCAGCTGTTGCACGTCTTCTGCGATCTCAATCCGTCTCTGATGGTTTAACTGATTGTATTAACCGTGCTGGTACTGTGCTCTCATTAATTTCTCTATTGGAAATTGCCAGTGATGGATCTGTTGCCATGGCAGAGGCATTGGATGCACTTGCTTCTCTATCAAGATCAGGAGTATTAAGTGGTAAAGTTAGACCGGCTTGGGCTGTTCTGGCAGAATCTCCCAACAGTATACTGCCAATAGTCTCAAGTATAGCAGGGGCACCGCCAGCTTTGCAGGATAAAGCAATTGAGATATTATCACGTATTTGTAGGGACCAGTCGGCTACTTTAGGAGAAGCTATTTGCAGTTCCACTGGCTGTACCTCATCAATAGCTAAAAGAGTGATTGGTTCTAGGGATGTGGATGTTAAGATAGGGGGTGCAGCACTTCTTGCCTGTGCTGCTAGAGTGAACAACCAAAGAATGGGGGAGGAGCTGAATGAATCAAAATCATGTGCTTATCTCATTCAGTCTCTGGTTGGAATGCTCAGCTCTCTGCAAGCTGTTTCCTCTGATGACCAAAGAGATGATAATAAGGATGTCATAAGCATTCACAGGCCATGTAGTAGAGAAGAATCAACAGATAATGAAGCTACCATGACTACAAGTGTCATTCGTGGTGCTAATATTGCAGTGTGGCTGCTCTGTGTCCTTGCATCTCATGATGACCAAAGTAAAGTTGCCATCTTGGAGGCTGAGGCACTGGAAGTTGTCACTGAGAAGATTTCACAGTTTAATCAGGTATTTTAGTTTTACTTAAACTAGTACAGTTCCTACACCATGGCGCGATTTTTTAAACATAAAATTTTAATCATAAAATAAATTAATATTATACAATTAAATAAAATATTAATATTACTTTAATATTTTGAATTAAACTTATAAGAACAAACTCATAAGAGAAGGGTGTAATAAGCTAGTTCAAGATGAACTCCATTACGATAGTATATAAAGATTTAAAAATAGGTATAAGATTATATATTAATTTAATATTTTGAATTAAACCCATTGGTTATGTGAAAGATGAAAAACAATTGCAAAAGAGGAAAAAAAAGGAAAAAAGGAAAAAATGTGATTGGTTGAAATAGATATAGATATAGCCTCTTCTATATAATAAAATCATTTCTACCTTGGCTTTGAATATTTTTAGGTAAATCAGTTTCCTCGGAGGTTTTAGAAGTGGATGTAAGATTACTTAAAAATAAAAATATATTATGAATGAATATGTTCTTAAAATTATGAAGGAAAAGCAAAATGGAAGTTATAATAATTTGAGCTATTAGGATGGGATGGTATTAGACCGGGCTGGCCCAAAGGGTAGCTAAAGGAGTGGCCACCAAGGAACCATCATGGCCCAAATTCAGTAGTTGTTATTTGTTATACACCTGTAAGTTTTGAAATATTTGTAGAAAGTTAGCTTTGGTCTAATGGATAAGCATACACTCTTGGTTAAAGAGGTTGTTGAGGTCAAAACTTCTTATCATGTCAGTATTATTCTATTTCCCCTCTCATTTTCACTTGACTTGGGGTACACATGTGAGTTCAGTATCTTTTTTAAATGGAAAGAAAGAAATTGGTTACTTATACTTCATCCATCTGTTTGATTATTTTTCTAGATTTTTACCTTTTATATTTGGAAAAATAAAAATTAATGAAAGTTAACGAAATTATACAAAATGTTGGCTATCATCTTTGTTTGTTGGGACCCTTGATATTTAATGTTGGGGCCCCATCTTTTATATTGCACAGGTGCCTACAAAATGTTAGGATCAACCCTTGTATTGGACTTTCATTTCAATTGTTTTTTATTGTGAGAAAGGAGTTTTTCCTTTTCATTTTAAAAGGAGGTATCTTAATTCATTTTACCGAATTTTTTTATCAGTTAAAATTTGAGTTCCATACAGATGAATCCATAACTTTATGCTACCATATGTAGTGTCATATAGCTTTGTGCAATGATGGTAACTTCTTTAATTTGTATGGTAAAGATCTTAATGAACACTTCTGTTTAATTTGCAACCATACATGCAGTATGATCTCAGTGAGGATTGCAGTATATGGCTTTGCGCTTTGTTATTGGCAATATTGTTCCAAGATAGAGAAATTATACGAGCTAATGCAACGATGAAGGCTGTTCCAGTGCTTGCGAATCTGTTGAGATCAGAAGATGCAGCAAATAGATATTTTGCCGCGCAAGGATTAGCAAGTCTAGTCTGTAATGGTAGCAGGGGAACTCTGTTATCAGTTGCTAATTCTGGTGCAGCAGGTGGACTCATTTCTTTGCTTGGTTGTGCCGATGATGACATATGTGATCTTCTGAACTTGTCAGAGGAATTCTTTTTGGTGCGTTATCCTGAGCAGGTTGCTCTTGAAAGGTTGTTTAGGGTGGATGACATTAGGGTTGGCGCTACATCTCGCAAAGCGATACCTGCCCTTGTTGATCTCCTTAAGCCAATCCCAGAACGACCAGGCGCACCTTTCCTTGCGCTTGGGCTTCTGACTCAGCTTGCAAGAGATTGCCCCTCAAATAAGATGGTAATGGTGGAGTCAGGGGTATTGGAGGGTCTCACGAAATACCTATCACTAGGACCAAAAGATACAACTGAGGAAGCTGCAACTGATCTGTTGGGAATTTTATTCTCCAATGCTGAAATCTGCAAGCATGAGTCAGCATTTGGAGCTGTGAATCAGCTTGTAGCAGTCCTGCGCTTGGGTGGAAGAGGTGCAAGGTACAGCGCAGCGAAAGCATTGGAGAGCTTGTTTTCTGCTGATCATATAAGGAATGCTGAAAGTTCTCGACAAGCTGTCCAGCCTCTAGTGGAAGTTCTGAACACAGGCTTAGAGAGGGAGCAACATGCTGCTATTGCTGCCTTGGTCAGGTTGTTGAGTGAGAATCCATCCAGAGCCCTAGCAGTAGCTGATTTTGAGATGAATGCAGTGGATGTTCTTTGCAGAATACTTTCTTCAGATTGTTCAATGGAGCTGAAGGGTGATGCTGCTGAGTTATGTGCTGTTCTTTTTGGAAATACTAGGATCCGGTCTACAGTAGCTGCAGCACGATGTGTTGAACCCCTGGTCTCTCTTCTTGTTACAGAGTTTAGTCCTGCTCAGCATTCAGTTGTCTGTGCATTGGACAAGCTCTTGGATGATGAGCAATTGGCTGAGCTAGTTTCAGCTCATGGTGCGGTTATACCTCTTGTTGGTCTCCTGTATGGAAAGAATTACTTGCTGCATGAGGCTGTTTCTAGAGCTCTTGTGAAGCTGGGAAAAGACAGGCCCTCCTGTAAGATGGACATGGTTAAAGCTGGGGTTATTGAAAGCATACTTGACATACTACATGAAGCACCTGATTTTCTTTGTGCAGCCTTCTCTGAATTACTTAGAATACTTACAAACAATGCTACAATTGCCAAAGGCCCCTCTGCAGCAAAAGTGGTTGACCCTCTTTTTCTGCTGCTAGCGAAATCAGAATTTGGCCCTGATGGTCAGCACAGTGCTTTACAGGTTCTTGTTAATATACTAGAGCACCAACAGTGTCGTGCCAATTACTCCTTAACCTCGCACCAAGCTGTTGACCCACTTATTCCTTTGCTGGACTCTCCTGTTCCGGCAGTTCAACAACTTGCTGCTGAGCTGTTGTCACATCTTCTTCTGGAAGAGAACCTCCAGAAGGATCCATTGACACAACAAGTAATTGGCCCACTTATACGTGTTCTTGGATCTGGTATACACATTCTGCAGCAGAGAGCTATGAAGGCTCTTGTTTGCATCGCTCTGCTCTGGCCTAATGAGATTGCGAAAGAGGGTGGAGTTGGGGAACTTTCAAAAGTAATATTGCAGGCGGATCCTTCACTTCCTCATGCTTTGTGGGAATCTGCGGCTTCTGTTTTGTCATGTATTTTGCAATTTAGTTCTGAGTATTTTCTGGAAGTACCTGTGGCAGTACTTGTAAGGTTGCTTCATTCTGGCACAGAGAGCACAGTTGTAGGAGCGTTAAATGCTCTTCTGGTGTTGGAAAGTGATGATTCAACCAGTGCTGAAGCGATGGCTGAAAGTGGCGCAATAGAGGCTCTCTTGGAGCTTCTTAGATCCCATCAGTGCGAGGATACTGCTGCAAGATTGTTGGAAGTTCTGTTAAACAATGTCAAAATTAGAGAGTCAAAAGCAAGCAGGGCTGCTATCTTGCCTTTGTCCCAGTACCTTTTGGACCCACAAACCCAAGGTCAGCAGGCAAGACTGCTTGCAACTCTAGCGTTGGGTGATTTGTTCCAGAACGAGGCTCTTGCTCGATCTGCTGATGCTGTTTCTGCTTGTCGTGCATTGGTGAATATTCTTGAGGACCAACCCACTGAAGAAATGAAAGTTGTTGCTATTTGTGCTCTGCAAAACCTCGTAATGTACAGCCGGTCAAATAAAAGAGCAGTTGCGGAGGCTGGTGGTGTTCAAGTTGTGTTGGATTTGATTGGTTCTAGCGATCCTGATACCTCAATTCAGGCTTCAATGTTTGTTAAACTATTATTTGCCAACCATACGATTCAAGAGTATGCTTCTAGTGAAACTGTCAGGGCAATAACTGGTAAGCAGTGGCTTGACATTTGACGTATTTTTGGATCTCTATAGCTTTTCTAGGAAAGGCATATTTGAATAATACTTATCTCAAACTATTTGATCTTGCAGCTGCGATTGAAAAGGACTTATGGGCAACGGGAACTGTGAACGAAGAATATCTTAAAGCATTAAATGCTCTTTTTGGCAATTTCCCCCGATTGAGAGCCACTGAACCAGCTACACTTAGCATCCCTCATCTGGTAACATCCATTAAAACAGGATCAGAGGCAACCCAAGAAGCCGCGTTGGATGCACTGTTCCTATTGAGACAAGCTTGGACAGCATGTCCAGCTGAAGTTTCCAGAGCTCAGTCAATTGCTGCTGCTGATGCAATTCCTTTGTTGCAGTACTTGATCCAATCTGGTCCACCTCGTTTCCAGGAGAAGGCTGAATTTCTCTTGCAGTGTTTGCCTGGAACTTTAACCGTCACAATTAAGCGAGGAAACAACATGAAGCAATCAGTTGGAAATGCCAGTGTCTTCTGCAAGCTCACGCTGGGTAACACCCCAGCCAGACAAACTAAGGTTTGTTCTTCACTGTCATGCTTATTGCAAATGTCATAATTATTTCATGGTTTCACAACTCACTCTCTGACAATCAAACAAACCACGTTACAAAAATATGTCGTGCTCCGAAAATATGATGACCTGTTGGCTATTTCTGGGAACTTTGGGTGATCCTTTGAAAGAAATCAAGGAATATAGAGGATAAAATCCCAATTTATTTTGGCCCTTTTCTGCTATGTTTCTTCATAAGAATACGTTAGTCTTTATAACTGTTTATGCTCTCACTAAAACACTTCTAAGATGGAATTATGTTTTCTGAATCAAATGGGAATCTTCCGTTCATCAGGTTGTCTCCACGGGTCCAAACCCTGAATGGGATGAGAGCTTCACGTGGACCTTTGAGAGTCCTCCAAAAGGGCAAAAACTTCACATCTCTTGCAAGAACAAGAGCAAAGTTGGGAAGGTAAATACAAACGTGACACAGAACATCTGTCAATGATCTAAAAACATAATGTCATTTTTCTGCTTCAACTCACTGACTTGGCCTGTTATCTGGCAGAGTTCTTTCGGCAAAGTGACAATTCAGATTGATCGCGTGGTAATGCTAGGAACCGTGGCTGGAGAGTACACGCTGTTGCCTGAGAGCAAAAGCGGGGCCTCACGCAATCTGGAAATAGAATTTCAGTGGTCTAACAAATAATGATAGTGGGAGGGTGTAATACTCTTGGATCCCCCATCCACCATTCTACACCAAGTGTATTCAGGTGGGCTGGGCAACACAATTTCTGGAAAATCAAAATGGTATGGTTGAAGCTATCAAACTCAAGCAAGATGGTCCATTCTCGTCTCTTTCCCAGCTCATACAATTGTCTTGTTTTCATTTATGACGACGACCTCTTCTAGCAGGCAAATCTCCTTCCCTGAGTCTTCTCTTTTGGGGTTGATATTTATGACAGTTTAATGTATATAGGCTTCACGATGTTTGATTTTGTAGCAGAAGTTTGCTTTTTTTGTTTGTAATTTTGTTGTACTGAATGCTGAAATTGTCTATTCTTTTTGTATACTTGTGTACTATTATCTCTGAGTTGGTAGGCCATTTTTTACGATAACTTATGTGTGAAAGTTTGATACAACCGAGCTTGTAATTGTATTTGTTTGTTGATAGAGGACTCATAAAAGCTGGTCCCTTTGCCGTAGGCATGGTATTGGTACAATCTATTATTGCAGTGGTGGCCTGAGGTTGTATTGAGTGTTGAGCCGTTTCGATTAGGGGTGGAGGCCCTTCGTTCAATAATAAAAGTTCTTTTAGATTTTGCACAACATATTATTATGTTAAAATTTTTATAACAATTTGATACTTAATATTTATTATTAAAAAAAGGGGCAAATTGTGAAAAATAGTATGAACTTTAGAGGTAGTTGCGTTTAATGGCATGAACTTTCAAAATTTTAAAAATAATCACCAACTTTGGTTCTGGTTGCAATAAGTGGCACATCTATTTTTTTTGAAATATAACCTCTCATTAACATTCTTTGTAGAAAAAAAAATCATCCAATTTTCAATTTTGAAAAAAATGCCCATATTTCATTTTTAAAAATAATTCATTTTCATTTTTAATTTTAAAAAATTATAATTTATTTTATAAAACACTACTTTTTCCCTTTTTTTCTTAAAAGAATACACTCATTATTTACACCCAGTTAAAAAAAGAACTAATTTTATTTTCTCCATAAACTCAGTTTTTTTTTCAAAAATTAAATAATAAGTAATGTCTTTAAAATGAAAAATGAGTGCCTTACAAAGATACCAATTAATATCACAATTATATTTTTAAAAAAATGATGTTTTATGAAAAATTGAAATTGAGTTTATAAACATGAAAATTATTTTTTTTAAGCAGAAAATTGTGAGTGGGTTTAAAAAAACAAGGGAAAATGTGATTTTTTTGTAAACAAAATGTTAATAAGGGTGCCCCTTTTTTCTTAAAAGAATACACTCATTATTTACACCCGGTTAAAAAAAGAACTAATTTTATTTTCTCTATAAACTCGGTTTTTTAAAAAAATTAAATAATAAGTAATGTGTTTAAAATGAAAAATGAGTGCATTAAAAAGATACCAATTAATATCATAATTATATTTTAAAAAATGATGTTTTTTGAAAAATTAAAATTGATTTTATAAACATGAAAATTATTTTTTTAAGAAGAAAATTGTGAGTAGGTTTAAAAAAACAATGGAAAATGTGATTTTTTTGTAAACAAAATGTTAATAAGGGCGGTCGTGCTACTAACCACAACCACCTTCAAAGTTGGTGATTATTATAGAATTTTTGAAAGTTGGTGCCACCGAACGCAACCACCCCTAAAATTCGTGTTATTTTTTACAATTTGCCCTTAAAAAAATTGATGAAAAAGTTCATATTTTGCTATATTTTTTAGCTTCTTAAAATACGTGTAAAATCTAAAAGGACTTATATTGTTGAACGGATGTAATATTATTTTTTACCTTCATCACCTACCAACCACAATTGTTCATAAAAAAATCTCTACCACTAACAATCGTTGAAGCTGATGCACCAACTGATTGGTCATAGTTGATGAGGGTACGTAGACTTGTAAAAAAAATTACCCGACTTAAAAAATCTGATTTGAAGGTTCAAAAACATTTGAGTTTGAACTCGAATAACATATCGGTTGTCTCGCATTTATATGGATTCTACCTTCTTATCTATGGTTAATAGGGGTGTGCATCGGTCTAAAACCTAAACGAACCGGGCCGAACCAAACCGAACCGAAAATCTCAAAATTTTCAAACCGAAAGCCGAACCGAAAGTATTAGGTTCGGTTCGGTTATTTGCCGGTTCGGTTTGTATTCGGTTCGGTTTTAACATAATTGAACCGAATTTCCATTAAAAAAAAATTAAGTATACAAATATATATATATATAATACAGTATATATACACATATATACACATATTCCAATATAAAGTATACAAATATAGTTACAAATAAATAAATATATATATATATATACACGGTTACAAATACAGTGTATATATATACATTGTAGTTGTATGCTTTATAAAGTATACAAGATTAAAATATATATATATATAATTGCAAATACAATGTATATATATGTGTATATATACACTATATATATGTATATACAGTAAGTATGTGTGTATATATAAAATATACAAATATATATACAATGTATTTATGTAGTGTATTAAAAAATTCGGTTTAACACAAACCGAACCTAAACCGAACACAAACCGAACCGAAACCGAAAAATGGAAATTCTCGAACCGAAAGCCGAACCGAAAAATTTCGGTTAGGTTCGGTTTGTGTTCGGTTTGTGTTGGTTCGGCCCGAAAATTCGGTTTGGACCGAATCATGCACACCCCTAATGGTTAACACCACCTTTTCATTATTAGCGATCGTATAATTTTCAAATGTATTTACTCAAATGGTCTTAAGTTTAATTTGTTCTGATTTTAGCTTAACGGACACAACCTCTTTACTAGAATCTATTGTTTCATGTTTTTCAGGTTTTACTGTATGCATCTTCGAGGAGGATTTGTGGTGTTTTCTACTTTGTAGACTACCTTCCACTTTAATTGCAAGGGACAAGTTCCTTTATGCATACTTATGCTTTCTGTTAACAATTTTATAGTTAAGAACTTAGATGCATAATGATCTTTTATGCTAACATAATAGTTACGTCATCTACATATCCATGAAACTGCTCCCTGACTCAAATTACAAACTATTCCACTAATGCATTGATCACTAAACTTTCTATGCCTTATATCTTTGACAAAATTAATGCATTGCACATATTTCCCATAATCTTGTATTGGCGTTTGAATGCCACATATGAAGATATACTTAAATTTTTTTTATCTTTGTTGTGTCTCTGGATATTTGCCCAATTGATTAAGTTTAGTTCTGTTGCATGGTTTTTATTGTTCTTAACTGTTACGTCTCCTGACATCTCCTCACAAGCATACTTTGCATATTTAGAAAACGATGATTTTTTAACAAATAGTTCCTTAGAAATGATCGGGAAATCTACTCCTAACTTAGTAATCTCTTCTACTTGTTCTTCATCAATAGATGTTTCAGCTTGTTGCAGTTGAGCTAAAGTGGTCATTTCATATTCGCTTGAGAATTCAGAAGGTTCTTCTTCCGTCATTTCATTAACTTCTTCCTCTTCACCTATTTCCTCATTCTCAGATGTAATCTAAACTACCTAAGGGTTCTGCTAGCTTTTTGTTTTTCTTGTTTGTGCATCCATTTGCATAATGTCCAAATTCTCCACATGTCCAACATTTGCAACTCTTTTTCTTCTCTGGGCAATAAGAGGTTTTCCTAAAAAATCATCCGTTTTTAGAAAATGACTTCTTATAATATTTTTCTGATATTTTTCACCTCTTTGCTTATTAAAACTTTTTTATTTATATCTTTTCTCTCTTGAATTGCATCCTCATTCATTAGGTACTTCTCAACAAGTTAAAAATTGTTTTTTCATACGATAGGCACTTCTTACATCTTAACACTTCTTTTCTACCCATTTTCTAACATAGAAAACTCTGCTACCTAGAGAATCTTTACCTCCTTTCTTAATCAGTACTTGATATTCTTTGCTAATTTGTTCATTAATAAGATTCGAAATTTTATCAAACAACATCTGTAGATTAGTTGCATTTTCTCCTATTTTATAAATAATATTGTTCGGAGACATAACTTTCAACATACTTCATATGGCATACTTCTAAGTTATTTATCTTCGTCTTATTTTTCTCCAATAAATTCATCTTCTATTACTTCGCAAAGTACTGTGAACATGAATATTGGAGTTCCACAATTTCTTAAATTTTCTTTAACTTCTTCACTAATCGCAAAGTACTGTGAACATGAATACTACTCGAAGTGAAGTTGAAGTTCCTACAAGTTCATTGTTCACGCATCATTTCGACAAGGTCGTGTTAGGCCCGAGCAAAATCGAAGCGATTTGTCGTTATTGTGCTCATAAATACAAGGTGATGAATACCTTGGGCTACAAGAATTTGAAGAAACACATTGCGAAGAAAGTAAGGAGCTGCGCAAGATCGCGCTTGATATATAGCAACTGACCGCCAATTGCTAAAATAAAAGCGCGATCTTGCGTAGCTCCTTGCTTTCTCTTGTATTGATGCGACTGAATTACGTCTCGTTCCGATGCTTCACACTACTGCCGGTCGTGCTAGAATTAATTAATTAGCTATGCCAATTAACCAAATCCTTCTTGAATTGCTTGGTCAACAATTGTGACTGCCACACAATTACAATCGAACACAGTAACGGGCTTTCGAACTTGAAATTGCTTCCACAGTCAAAGGTAATGGCGGTGGAGATTTAATTAACAATCAACACACGTAGGATGATGTCATGCAAATTGAATTTCAATGTAAATAAGTTTGTTGATCGGAAGAATAAAACATATGAAACCGGAACGTGGGTTAATTTGCGAGTAGGGTTTTTGGATTGGGGAATTGGGGAAACCTTTTAATCCTTTTTTCCTCAATATAAATTCCAATCTAATTGTATTGAATGATGAAAAGGGTTTAAATAATAAAGGGTTGTCAATCCTTCCTTACAAAGGATAGAATTTGACTTCCTAAAATAATAATAAATAAACTCCTAGATAAATATTCCTACTTATTGGTCAAGGAAAATATCTAAAGGGATAGACTTTTCTTTTCTACTTTTATTCACCTAACTAAGTATTACTAAAAATAAGACATTCCATAAATAGTTTCAACTAATATAGGAGTTACTAAATATGGAAAGAATCTAAAAACTAATAATAATAATAAATAAATAAATAAAATATCTTTTCTTCAAGCCATGGTGGCGCCTTCTTCTTCCTCTTGAGGACGACACTCTTTGCCATCAATAGCCCTCGAATCGGTCTTGAGAGCTCGCCTGGATCAAGATCATTGTTTGACCCACAAAAGACCATCTTGATCCGCATCAAAAGTTAGATTGAAAAACACATTTTTCTTGCCATTTTCCCCATAAGTTGTTAACATTAACTTTCTAATTATCATATATTTTATTTTTAATAAATTTAATTGTATCAAGTTTCTTTGATATTATTTATGAAAATAATAAATACATGTGCGACCACGGGCATTATATTAGTTCATTTGAGAAAAAGAAGCCAAATAATGATTAACAAAACATGCTTTGGATAATTGCATGATTTTGCCTTATTAATTTTAAGAATGTTTTAGTTTTTATCCACTGAGTTTACGGTGTTTTAGTTAGTGTCCCACGACTTTTTATTTTTTGAATGGTGCATTTAAGGTTTTACAAAAGTTGGTATATGATGCTCGAAATCCACATTTTTCACCTTTTTCTAAACATATACTATTTATTTTTCCAATATTGCACAAAATCTTCTTCTATTTATTTTACAAGTTTCCCTATTTCTAGCAATATAGACAACTATTTTATTTGCTTTTTTAAAGCAGTGTCTGAACTCAATGTGGTCGAAAAATATCTTCATCAATCCGATCTTTTCTATTTGTCGCTTAATCTCCCACTTTATATTGTTGCTATTATCTAATTGCTCTTATGACTTCCATGTTGTCCCCTTCGATGATAACCTTTCGCAGTCCTTTAGTTAGCGCTAGTTGCATTCCTACACAGAAGGCAGAGGCCTTTGTTTGGAGAACAAATTCTTTACTGGTCTCCTAATGAAATATATTTATAACCTGACCATCGGAATCCCTAATAACCCCGCCCAACTTAGCATCTGTCGGCGGTTTTTACTAAGTCGTCCACATTAATTTTGTAGATGGCCCTTGGTGGTTTACTTCATTTGGCTTTTAGCCTTTTATTTTGTTTTGTGTTATTGTTTTCATTTGTATTCAATTGGTTCCAATATGCAATGTTATGAATTATTTTTTGAACTAGGGCTGCTATTGGTTCAACATTTTTTTTTGTTAAAAATGATGTTGTTTCTAGTATCCCATATAGTTTTTGTGTTTAGGGTACAATTTGCTAATTAGGTTTTCCCAAAGGTATAATCATCAAAATCACTCATTATTCAATGGCAATCAAAAGTGTTTAAATAGAAATTGTAAACCTAGCTAATGTGTGGACAACCCATCCCTTTAATAAGGATAAACTTACCCTAGTTTGATAAGGAAATAAAGACTTTATCTAATTCTATATAAGTAATTATGGAAAAAATAACAACTTAGGGGTTAATGAAAACCCTAAAAGATATGACTCTCTTTTCCATCTTATTTATCTTAAATAATAAATGTTATAAAATAACATAAAATAGAGCTAAATAATATCCATATGCCACCAACCCTCATCTCTATATATGTGGCCCATGTGACCTCCCTGCAATCGAGCCTAAGGTGGAATGGGTCAACCATTTCGGAGTGGTTCAACCGGAAAGGAGTTGCGGGTAGTACCCAAATGTCTTTGGTTCGAACTTCGGATGACTGCTCTCTATTTACCGAAATCAAGGATCAGGTCAGGTCTTCATCAAGCAAGGCATCAGTATGTTGAAAAATTTTTACCTCACTCATAAGGAATGCGTGAGGCGATTATTCTCAACACTTTGTACATAAATGTATGTATGAATTGTGAAAATTATGGAATACACACATCTAAGATGCTTGTAAAGGTAAAAAAAATTACTCATTGTAGTGACTGCTTTCATTTAAAAAAAAGGGGTGGTCTACACACTTATGGTATATAGTGTAGGATGACTTGCACGTTTTCTTTTGGTCGGTTGATCCCCAAGTTCTCTATGTGCGTCTTCCTTTGGTCGGTCGATTCATTTGTCCTGTTGACTTATGATATATAGTGTAGGATGACTTGCACGTTTCCTTTTGCAGGTTTCTTTTATGTCATTTACTTGTGTAATTTCTTTTTTTCATTTGCTTCTGGTTATACATGATAGTTAGTCCATCTCAGTTTCTCTAGCCTTGACAAGAGTATCGAATTTCTTTTCCAGGAATGTACACCTAATATACCAAATTTTGCACCGGTTTGCAAATCTAACCTAGCAGCCCAAATTTGCAATTGTAGCAAATTGACCCAATTTTTTTTGCACCGGTAACCATAACTTGCAAGTGCTGGGTAATTGTAATGATTACAATTATTAATTGGGGCATCAAATCAACTGCAAAACAAAAAGCCTTGCCTCTATTCTTTCATTTTAGTTGGAAATTCGAAGGGGAGAGGATAGACCAGTACAAACAAGGAACAAAACCACGAGAGAGAGAGCGAAGGCAATTGAAAATTTCTTGCCATCAAACTCCATTGAAGCCCCTTTCGAATTGCTTGAGGCAGAGAGAAAGGTATCAGACGAGTCGAAAAGGGAGGAAGACGAGGAGGAATGGAAGAATAATTCGACGGGTTTTGAAGAATACCCCCCCCCCCCCCCCCCCGCGAAATCAATGTCAGCTTTGTTAAGGTTGGCATGAGATTTTTTCATCCAACTCAAAAAATCATAAGAGAATTTAATACTGATCAGAAAATAACCTTAACTGGCATGAATTTTGTCCAGACTGGCACGTCATTAGTGGGGATTAATTTGGTGAATATTGTCATTATTCGAGATACTTTTATGACTCGTGTATGGTTCTCCCCGATTCGTTGTGTTTAGATTGGTGCTACGACTGGTGCTTTTTGTTAGACTTATATCTTGTTTTTGAACTTAGGTGAATCTTTCTGACAATAGTTGGCACGGGTTTTATGTAAAGTGGCGCAAGTATATATATTAGTGGTATGGAAAAGGTAATCACTGACACGTAATAAAAGTCAACTCCAACTCATAGCAACTCGGGTCTACCGTGAGCTTTCCCATTATCTTGCTCCTCACGAACCCAAACGGAAAGGTCTCTCCTCTATGAGCATTGCCTTGTGCGAATTTCGAACTTAAAACACCCATCCCCCTCCTCGACGTTCCCACCGACCATTACACACGAGAATTAGAAAGACCACCCCTTTCTCCCCTGCAAAGTAAGAGAATAAGATGGTCTTATCAATATCGGTTGGGGTAAGGAGAGGAAGGGGAGAATCCATGTCTGTAAATCGAATACGAGAACCATACTTACTCATGATAGTTGATATATATTACGTACTATCTAAAATTGTCACGTGTATCCCTTTGTATGGCAAGATATATTCTGTTGATGTCCCGGAGTCCTTTTTCTCTTGGCTAGTAACTAAAATATTGGGTTTTCTTTTTCACACTCCACCGTCAATGACAACCTATCAACATTCCCTTCCCCCTGGCCCCTGTAGCTTTTGAGACTTTTCTATCTATTTGTCATCACTCCACTTCTCCTTTTATATACTTTCTCCAAACCCCCCTTTTCTCCAAGCCAAACTCCCTCCATTTTTTTTGGCGAAAAGTTGAGCATTTATTAAGCTGTCATAGCATTTAATGCGACTAAAGTCATTGCTTTCTCTCTCTCCATGGTTTTTGCACATTCTTCCACTTTTCCTGTTTTAATTTTTTTGGCCTTGCCTCTCACGTGTTGACAGCTCAGATGACTCTCCTCCTCTTTTGCCTCTCACTCTCACATGTTACCGGCCACTGGTCCTACAAGTCATAATTTTCTTTTTTGCAAAAGTGGCATTTCCCCCTCCCCGCTATTTTTCATATGGCACTACTATTTTTTTATTAGGAAAGAATTCGGGCGAGCAAGCTCTACCCGGTGGCATCCCTACGGATGAGGTCTAAAAGACCAAAATTGTTGTGAATATCGACACCCCAGGCAGAGTGACAAAGGTATGCAACCTTATTAGCCACTCTATTGCCTAATCGGGGAACATGAAAGAAGGAGACTTCTTTCAAAGTCGATAATAAGAATTTCACATATGATAATATCAGTTCAATTTTCCACGGACATTTAGATGTTTTGTTTAGGTGGTTTATGATTATAATAGAGTCACCTTCAATGTGGATTTTGCCGATACGGAGTTGTAGAGCATGTTGGATTCCCAACTTAAGAGCAAGAGCTTCCGCTTTCAAAGGACTTTGTTTGCCAAGTTTTTGGTAACAACTGTGAATCGGACGTCCTTCCCAATCCCAGATAATGGCTCCAGTCGTGCTGTCATTGTTAGCAATTGTGGATCCATCAAAATTTAATTTGAGAGTTCCTATTGATGGTTTGCGCCATGTAATCGTAGCATGCTTATTTTTCTTCCTTGGGTGAATGGAGTTTCGTGTGCGTAAGGAGGAGTCCTCATCTAAACTATACTCGAAGCGAGACGTTTTACTCCAATTCTCCTTATGTGTTTTAATAATACATAATAAACTGTCTCTATGAGGAATGGGGACCTGTCTAAAAACATGTTGGTTTCGAATGTACCAAGCCGTCCACCATGAGAAAGCAAGCTCCAACTTGGACACCGAGGTAAGGTTGTTTCCGAGGAACAAAATGATAGGTTTTATTTCCCGAGAAAGATTAATCATACTGGATATTGTTGAGTTTATGTGTGTAGGTGAACGAAAGAGAGAGCGCACATATTGACATTCTAGTAGGAGGTGAACATCATCTTCTACAGTGCAGTTGCATAATTTACAGCTGGAAGGAACAGAAATTCCTCATTGGGCAAGCCTAGAAGCGGTTGGGAGGCCATCTTGACAAACTTTCCATAGAAAATTTTTGACCTTAGGCGGAATATCCAACTTTCATATCCAGGCGTTATTGTCTACGTGTAAAGATGATTAAGCCGTGATTAGCTTGTATGCACTCGACGTGGTGAACCAATCAGCCCTGTCAAGCCACCAATATAAGCGATCCTCAAAAGGCGAAACGGGAAGCGGAATGTCCAGGATTTCTTTGACTATGTCACTTGGTAATATAGTGTTGAGTTTTTGCATCCACCGTTTTCCACCTAAAATATAATCACTAACAGTTTCCTTGATGTTGTTGATTTGGGGGCAATCCTCCCTGGACTGCAGAGAGGAAGTTGTGATCCAGTTATCCGTCCAAAATTTGATAGTGGTTCCATTTCCTACTAACCAAATTAGTCCTATCTTAAATTTATCAATTATAGTTGTCAGTTTGGCTCATTTCCATGAACATGCACCGTTTTTCTTGTATTCAAGGATGTTAGCTGAACATAGATACTTGTGTTTAATGAGTGTAACCCAGATATTTTCTGGTTCTGCCAATATTTTCCACATTAGTTTCATTTGAAGGGCTTCATTCATTTCTTTCAATTTCCTAAGCCCAATCCCCCCATATTTTTTCGGTTTGCAGATCCTATACCAGCTAATAAGTGGGCAGCGTTGAAGATCTTTGTTCCAAAAGAAACATCTGTTAATTTGATCAAGCTCCTTATGTATTGATGAAGGTAACAATAAGTCTTGCATTGTATACAACGGTTTGGCTGACAAGTTTGTGTTGATAAGGATTGCACGTCCCTGTTGTGATAGAGCATCGGCGCGCCATTTACTTAGTTGTTCTTTAGATTTACATATGATGTCTTCAAAAGTATGTTTGTTTACTCTACCATTACTAATCGGACATCCAAGGTATTTTTCTAGTGAGTTCTCATTTGTAATACTTAAACAAACGCTAAGTTCTGAAATCCTAGAGTTCGAAATGCTTTTTGTCTCTTGGAAGCTAGATTTATGATAATTAACTTTTTGTCCAGAAACTATACAATATGTATCAATTATTCCTCTAACTTTTTGTCCCGCTGCAACACTGCCTCTTGAAAAAATAATGATGTCGTCAGCAAATGATAGGAAGGAACACGAGGACCGCTCCTACCAAAGGAGAATCCAATTGGACTATTATCCATGTTTGCTTCTGTAGAGAGTCTTCGAGCTAGGATTTATGCACCTAAGATAAACAAGAAGGGGGATAGAGGATCCCCTTGGTGCAGCCCAAGGGAGGGGAAGAACATATTTGTAGGGCCGTTGTTAACTAGCACTGAGAAAGACACAGTCGTTACGCATTCCATAATTACCCACCTGATGAAAGTAGGGTGAAACCCGAATTTTTCTAAAACTTTGTTTATAAAATTCCAATCGACTCTATCAGACGCTTTCTCCATGTCTAATTTTATTGCCAACCATCCCTCCCTACCCTTACGCGATATGAAGGAGTGGAAGATTTCGTGAGCTATTAGAACATTGTCTTGAATGGCCCTATCAGACACAAAGGCGCCTTGTAGAGGTGAATTAATTTACCGATAATTGTTTTGATTCTTTCTGTCAAAATTTTTGAAATGATTTTATATAGACCGGTAGTGGTGGGGTTATCCCGCTTTGGTAGTAGCAAAATGAATGTATGGTTTATTTGTTTGAGCATTTTTCCGGAGTGGAAGAAGCCCTTTACTGCTCTAATAATAGAGACACCAACAATATCCCAGTACTTCTTGTAGAACTCGGCTGTAATTCCATCAGAACCTGGTGATTTGTTATTGCCTGGACTAAACACCGCAAATTTAATTTCACTGTTGGAAGGATGTCGAGTGAGGAATTCATTTTCAGCTTTAGTAATAGAAGGCTGGATTAGGTTAAGCATTTCATTAAGAAGTTTACCATCGATAGACTCTTGTTTCAATCTTTTTTCGAAATCATTTCTAATTCCGTTCCTTACATTTTACTCTCCTACTATAAGAGTGCCTTCAGAAGAAGTAATGTTGCGGATTTGCTTCCTATGCCTTCTCCCAGAGGCCACACGGTGGAAATACGTGGTGTTAGAATCCGAGAGCTTAAGATGTTTTGTTTTGGCTCTTTGATTCCAGAATTTTTTTTGAAATAGGAGTAGCTGTTCCTTTTTTTCTTAACAAACAATTTTCTTTACTATTAGTTCTTTGTGTGTTGTTTGTCGTTACTGATGATTGAATTTTAAGCAATTCGTTCTCCACCTCTTTTAATTGACGAAAAATGTTTCCAAAGGTGTACTTATTTCATTCTTTAGCTTTTTTCTTAAGGATTTTTTGTTTGAAAACAAGTTGAAACATACTTGAACCAAGACATGTTGTTCGCCACGATTGTTTAACGATGTTCCAAAAATCCTTCCGTTGAAGCCAGATATTTTCAAACTTGAATGGTGGTGCTTTGAAAATTGTACTACTCTCGAGTGTTATTGAAATGGGACAATGATCCGAAGTTGAAAAGGCCCCATTATGAGTAATTAGATTGGGGTATTTTTGAAGAATTTGGTGATGAAATAGAATCCGGTCCAGTTTTTCCCGGATGTTATTCTCATCATCAGGATTCTTTCTCCAGGTGAAGGGGTTCCTGAAAGTAGGGAGATCCATGAGTGAACAATTATTTTTGAATTGAAACAGTCATGCAAACCGGGAAGAACGGGAATTCGCCCCACCAAGTTTGACCTCACTACAAAAAATGTCATTTAAGTCGCCCAGAACAATATACGGGATATGTCACTGCTATTTTTGCAAAGGTGAAATTTTATTGGTATATCCATGCAATTTAGCCCTTCTTTTCTCATGAGTCATATCTATATAAAAAAAATTAAGAAAAAAAAAAGGCTCAAGGGTAACTACTGCACTTCCCTAAAAACACAGCCCAAAACAGTGGATTGGGATTTACGACACACATGTTCCGTAATTCACGTTACACGTGAATTCACCTTAGAGAGATAGACAGTGTCGTCTTCTTCCTCACTACTAAAAAGGAAAAAAATCCCAAATCTTTCTCATTTCACTTTCCTCTCCACTCTTCTCTACACACCCCGATCTTCTCTCTCCCCTCTTTCCATTGTTGCCACAACCAAGCTCTCTGCCGCCTAGATCTGCGCAATGCCCTCAATTTTCACCTTTTCTTTCTAAACCCTAGGATTTCTGTATCTATCTGCCATGGCCTGCGCTGGATTACTGTTGTGGCTTTCCACCGCACTGCTTCTCTCCCTGTGTCCCGTGGAGTCCTCGCTTTACTCTTTCAGGCTCATCCACCGGTTTTCCGATGAACTTAAGGCGTTTTCGGGTGTGAGGGAGAGGGATTCGTCTCCGGAGAGGGGGACATTGGAGTACTACCAGAAGCTGTTGGTTAGGGATTCTCAGAGGCAGAAGGTAAAGCTCGGTCCCCGCCACCAGCTTCTCTTTCCGTACGAGGGGAGTCAAGCGGTGTCCTTCGGCAATGACTTGGGATGGTGAGTTTTTGTATTGCTTTTGAATCGGTCAATTTAGTTTTTCAAATTTGACTGCCATGAAATTGGGGGTTCGAACTGCTTTTTAATGTCTTTTGGCGGTTCGAATTGTTCGTTCTCATTTTTTGTCAGTCCAAGTAACATTACTGCAATTATATTTCACATTTTAGGCCTGTAGTAGAGATTGAGGAAACCAGGTCTTGTAGCTGGAAATGTTTCTTAGACAAAGATAACTGCATTACCGCAAAGGTTTTGTTGGATTGCAAAATGTTCTCAATGAGAATTGACAACTCTTGTGACTGATTGCTTTAAGTCAAGACTGCAAAACACATTATAGGCAAAGGTTTAGTGTGTGAATGTATGAATTATGATACATTTCTTCTTTGCTACAACATTGATGCCTTTATGGAAGTTCTATTGTGATTAACATCACACACTTTACTGTGCATTTAATGAATCAACTCCTGATATTATGTATTGGGTATGTCTTAAACACTGATCTTGTTGCCGTGGAATCATAATTTTTACCCCACATTTATGAGCTTTGAACATTGAAGTTACTTTGCTCTGGTTTGCAGGTTACACTACACTTGGATTGATATAGGGACACCAAGTACCCCTTTTCTTGTTGCCCTGGATGATGGGAGTGATCTGCTCTGGGTTCCATGCAATTGTATCCAGTGTGCTCCTTTATCTGCCAGCCACTATACCAGTTTGGTACGCTATCATTCATTTATGTGGTTCCATTGACCACTAGTAACTGCATTATTTTCTTATGGTGATGACTTATTCAGTTGTTTACTTTAATTATTTCAGAAGTGTCTAGACTATCTGACTCTACAATACCTGATGTATATTTGAATGGTAATATATGTATGGTGTGGTAGATGTTTTATGTAAATGAATGTAGGGTATGGTCATATATGTAGGGTATGGTAGATGTTTTATGCAAATGAATGTAAACAAGGATATGAAAATAATCTTTTGTGCATGTTGGAAAGGCAGGTTCAGGGAGAATGTGAAAGTTATCAGTTGAATGAATAGTAAAGTATGCAGATATATGAAAATACTATAAGAAGAAGAATGCATGAAAATGGAAGAATTTTGATTATAATTTAATGCATGGAAATGGAGGAACCTAATTAAATTTTTGTCATATTTAAGTTTCAGTGTACTGCGTATGATAGCTTTTGCTATCTTCTTTATTTATCGAACAGTTTTTCCATTCCTCACAAGTCCTATGTAATATAAATGGTTGATAAAACTCATAATGCATTGTTTCTAATCCTTGGCAACTGGTTTATCGCTTATTTCCAATTATTGATTGGCAGGTGCTCCTTGGTATATGGAGCATCTATTATGCAGGATAGGGATCTCAACGAGTATTCTCCAGCTAGATCAAGCACAAGCAAGAATCTACCTTGTGGTCATGAGCTGTGCGATTCCAGTTCAAATTGCAGAAGTTCAACACAGTCATGTCCATATACTGTAGAGTACTATTCAGCAAATACCTCAAGTTCTGGAATGCTGTTTGAAGACGTATTACTGCTTTCATCAATCAGTCCTAATGCACCTAACACTTCTTTGCAAGCATCCATCATTCTCGGGTCTGCCTTACAGTTCCTTTCTTTTGTTTATTTTGAGACTACTCACTATGTAGGCTATTTCTGTTATTATTATGTTGTACTGAATTCTGGGATAAGTATATGATTTGAATTTGTTATTCTTATCAGTAAGCTTATGCCAACTATAAGGTTTCATGTGATCATACAAGGTTATGTTCATAATAAGTTGTCTACTTTTTCGCAGATGTGGTAGGAAGCAAAGTGGAGGTTACTTGGATGGAGCTGCTCCTGATGGTCTTATGGGTCTCGGACTTGGGGAAAAATCTGTCCCTAGCTTATTAGCAAAGGCAGGACTAGTTCGGAATTCTTTCTCACTTTGTTTTAATGATGATGGTTCTGGAACCATCTTTTTTGGAGATCAAGGATTTGCTACTCAGAAGATGACTCCATTCCTGCCTAAGGATGGAATATAGTATGATTCCATAAATTCCATTTTTCATGTGCTTTGTCTTCAATTTTGTTTTTAATACAAGTAGACAACTTATAATTATTCATGAGCTGATTTGATATCTTTATATCTTAATTTGTTCAGTGAAACTTACTTTGTGGGCATTGATGCCTGTTGTATTGGGAGGAAATCGTGTCTCAAACAAACCAGCTTCAGCGCTCTCATTGATAGTGGGACATCATTTACAGTTCTTCCAGCTGATGTCTATGATTTATTTGTTAAAGAAGTACTTCATTATCAACTATGCAGAACCATCCCTTGTTCTTAATTCTTTTTTTGGTTATAAGTTAATCACTTTATTATGAATACTCTTTTGTTGCCTTTATTAATAGTTTGATCGTCAAGTAAATGCAACAAGGATAACAGTTGATGGGAGTCCTTGGAACTATTGCTATACAAGCAGGTAAACTTACATGCCCTTCATTGGTTGCTTACATTTAACATTGGTTTCAGGAATTTGTATATTTTGCACTAGTAACATGTTTTCCTTTCCTGTTAATCAGTGATCAAGAACAGTCTAACTTCCCATCTATCAAGTTTGTATTTGCACCAAACAACAGCTTTGCCATCCAGAACCCCCTGTTTAGTGTGAATGGAATTCAGGTCTGTATGATGATTTCTGTTCGTTTTTTTCCCCCACTGTTAAGGAAAAAAAGAGCTGATGAGTTTGATTATATGCTGAAGATAACAAAGAATGGGGTTGAAATCTCGTTTTCCAGGAAATTTATTGTCTAACAGTGCAGAGAGGAGACGACATTGGGATAATTGGACGTAAGTTGTGATGGTGGGGGTTTAAGTTTATGTTCAGGTCCCTTTTCATGAAATGTGTTTGGTCTTTTGTTGTCCATCTTACAAAATCTTGTACTGAAACTTTTGGTGCAGAGGACTTCATGACAGGATACCGCATTGTGTTTGATAGGGAGGATATGAAACTGGGCTGGTCGCCCTCCAACTGTAAGTGTTCAAGTCTTAGTTCTTGGATGTGATAATTTATTGGTTTTAAGGCAAGCACTTTCACCACTTTTAAAACAATCAAATTCAAGAAATTAAATGAAGCAGGCATGGGGTTGGTTTTTTCTGTGACAAGTGAAATACTTGAACCAGTGATAGATACACTAGCATATATTTTAGAGGGAGATTTTGATACTGCTACAATTATACAGGCTCTGATCTTGCCGATGAGCAGATTCCATCCTCGGCCTCAACCTCCAATAGCAAATCACCTAACCCATTGCCCACCAATGAAGAACAAAGCAGCCCAAGAGGCCGTGCTGTTCCTCCAGCTATTGCAGGAAAGACGCCTTCCAAATCCTCTGCTGCTCCTGCACCCATGTGTGCGTCACTGTTGTCAGTCTCTTTCAGGTTACTTTACCTATCAATGCTTTCTGCATTATTGGCTATATGAGCTTGAGATACCATAGCTTGATCAAATTATTGACTGAACTAGTCGTTTACTGTAAAGTCTTCGAGCATGTTTGTCAGTGAATGCCATAGGTGTTCTTTTCCCTTTTGTTTTTGTACACCCCTAGGCTTTCAATATATATCATATATATAGGTTCCAGCTTGTGTAGTTTCATCTGAAGACAATGGCCACTGCCATGTTGTCCAATACCCCTTCTCAACAATGCCGTTTCGTCGACTAATCATCCAAGAGAGTCAAGGTGGGTATCATGTCGTCTACTTGCATTATTGTTTAGGTCCAGGGTACATGCATATTTGTGTTGGCTGGATCTATCACTATAAGCACTATAAAACACTTCACTTAGATTTGATTATTATACACCTATTTTGAAAAACACATCACTTTATCATTATATATTTATATACACTTTTTTATTAATATGTAAAATATATACTTTTTTTTTATTAATTTTTTAAAATGATTTCAATGAAATTATAAAAAATAAAAAAAATTATATAGTTTCATGTTTTCAAAAATGAAGGTAGTATAATATGATCAAAAGGGAAACAGGGGAAAAGGAGAAAAAACTGAGTGGGAAGTGGGCACTGTATAATAAAATGGGGAGCAATTAGGGAAAGAACTTATGCAATGCAATCCTACGCTTGAGAGGACAACTTAGGGGTGAATTGTGGTGCGCCTCCGCTATATACACCACAAATCCTGCACGTCAATTCCGACGTGCAGGGTTAAAGTGTGTTAATTAATTATTTAAAAGTGCTAATTAGTGATGGTGGTTTGCACGTCGAAAGCAACGTGCATTTTTAAAGGTAGATTTGCGGTGTATTTAAAAACACCCATTGTGTGTTTGGTGCTGCTCAATTATTTTCATGGTGCTCTCTCCCTTTTACTTTCTTCCAACCCCTTTTCAGATATTTATTTATTAATTCATTTGTTTCATTTTTCAACAAGATTAAGTGAGGGCGATGAACTTGTGGTGATTTGAGTTTTGTGTAGATATTTTATAAAAACGAGTTTGAAAAATGCTTAATACTGAAAGTCTAAAACTGTACGAAAGAGCATCTTCATTCGAGAGTCTGAACTGAGCTCTTAACTTACTTTTCCTAAAAGCTCCATTTCAACTTTTTATTTTTCCATCCTCGTTCGTAAAAGCACTTTTAACAAGAGACTATTCAAGATGTTAAAATGTAAAAAAAATAATAAAAAAACTATCAATCCGGGCAGATAGATGCTTAAAGGATGCTAAATAAGCATCGATGCTAACCCTTCCTCATAAATGCATGTCAGACTTTATTTCTTTTTTTCGAAAAGGTAAAATCAAAACGATGTCGTTTTGACTACATACATACATAAAACGCCGTGTTTTGGGCTTAAGTGGCTGACGCAACTCTGCAAAAGGGGGGATGCATGTCACGATCTCATTGGTTGTGGGGATGAACGACTGAGATCGAAGCGAATCAAGGTTGAGATTTAATCTGGCACATTTGAACTATATTCAAATAATGTTATTTTTGCTATTTAAAATATAAATTTATTTTTTAAAAAAATTATCATAATACTAGATTCATTTTTCTCTACACATAGATATCAATTTTGAATATGTTTCGATATATTTTGAAAAAAATGATTAATTACAATATAATTATATTGTAATTTTCCTCGTATTAACTTTTATTATTCATTTTATAAATTCCATAAATTTTATAACAAAACTTTAGGAGGTAAATACTAATATAATATTATAATAATATTATAAATATTTGTTATAGAGGGGTATATTCATAAATTGAATTGGTTAAAAAAGATAGGTTGTGGGATGCTAAAGATGCTATTGTTAAAGTGGAAAAATTAAGAGAAGGATGCTGTGCTGATGTGGCGGAGAGAGATGAATAAAAAAATAGTATTTTTTAGTATCTTGAATAGTAACTGATAAACATGACCTAAGCTCGACTTTCAGACTCCTAAGTTACTTTTTACTATTACTCTTCTTTAATTACTCAATTATTGTTAACCATAATAGTATATGGGTATTATTTGAATATATTTATTAAAAAAATATACAAAATGGGTGTCTATGAGCAGATAAATTTAATTCACACTTGAATATAAATTTATTTATTTTAATTGCAGAAAATGCTTAAAAACACATTTAAAGTATCATAATTCCAAGCGGTCTCGGTTTCACTACCAAGGGCTCCATCTTGTTCCTTTTTTTTTTCTTGAAATGGAAAGCAATTTGAATGAACTATACATGATTGGTAGTCCATCATAGGGCATTCGTACGGATGAGAACTTGTAGCTCTAGATCCATGGTAGGGTTAAGAGTAGAGGTTGTATGATCTAAGAATGCCAATCTGTCTGCTACGCTATTAATTTCCCTAAACACGTCATGAATATGGGCAGTCTAAAAGCGGCAGAGGTCCATCAAAGAGTTAGAAATGATCATTTTGACTTTCCAAGGGCATTTCCAAATACCCTTTAGTGCATTAACAATGTAGAGGTTGTCTACTTTTATCTCAATGTTCTAGATATTTAGTTCTATTGCTCTATGAATTTCGGATCTCAAAGTTGTGGCCTCGACACTGATAATTGAGCATGATGGGATATTAGCGCCCTCAATTGAGACACATTTTGCTTCCTTGATCCCGAATTACGAAATCGATTGCAGAGTTTTCGTTGTCCCGAACGAATCCGTCAAAATTTAGCTTGAAACCTAGTCTTTTTGGTTTTGCTCATTTAGTCCCTTTTTTCTTTTTGTTCTCACCACAAGATGAGTTGTTAGAATGTATAAGTGTTGGTATTTTCTGTATATCTCGTCATCATCACTCTTAGCTGTGTAAGGCCTCCAGAATGTATAAGTGTTGGTATTTTCTGTATATCTCGTCATCATCACTCTTAGCTGTGTAAGGCCTCCATCTTTTCATTTTTATTTTTTGTGGCTCATGTGGCAATGATATGACAGTCTTAAGAGTCGTTAGGCTCATTGTTGAGAATGCTCTAATATTCTTCGATTTTGAAACATAAAACAAGTCAAATTTCTAATACTCAACCTCAATTTGATGTTTGAGATCTGCAATGGCAGATTCAAGCTTCTTTAATATGAAGAGCGAGGGAGAAAGTGTTCTTTTGCTGATTTAAACTTGACCATACAGACTTGTGCGGGAAATTAAAGTGCAAGATTTTGGACTAAAACATCAATTGTTAAAAAAAAAGTAATGGATTAGGATCTGGATGCAAGGATCTGAATCTGAATTTGATTTGTGTATGACTGGTTGAATCGAATTTGTTATTCAATGTCATCATATGGAAATTTTAGGAGATTTCTAAATACACCGGTAATTTTTATTGAATACACCGTTAATGGGTCCGTAACTTGATGATGATCCATTAGCACAATCCACCCATGTTCAAATTTTTTTTTAAAAAAAAACACCATTAGTGAGTCCGCAACTTGATGTGGATCTATTAGCGGTATATCCAGTAAAAATTATCGGTGTATTTAGCTTTCCCGAAATTTTAAGAGGCAAAAATGTGGGTGTTTTAGATTTTGTGGTGGTGTGCTGCAATTTCCATTTTAAAATATGGTTTTGAGCAAATCACCTATTTAACGGGTGATTTTTTTTGAGATTTAGCCCTAAATGGTACCTTAGTCTGGTTCAAATTTGGGTGTTATTGCTGTATTTGGGGTACTTGTAATTTTGTAAAGAGACTGAGTGCTACACATTCAAAAAGAAGAAGAAATTTTGTCATGTAAAAAGTAAAGCATACAAACCGACTTATACTATTTAAGATGAATCTCAAATTTATAATATAAAATTATCAGTCCTAGATGATCCCCAACTTTTGATAAATAAAAATGAAAGTCTAAGAAAACGACGAACTTATAATTTAAATATCAGCACGAGCTCTTGACAATTGTGTTTTCTTGCTACATTTCTTTGTTTTTTTTTTTGGTGGAATGCTACTTTTCGATGTGCATATCAAGATTATCAACTTTTCCAACAATTAACAACCCCCTCTTCTATATAACTATACATTACTTTGATGGATTTGCTCCACGTCAACTCTTATTTGATTAGCTTTAATGTCCTACAACATCTATATCTCTATTACAATCATCAATATATCTATATATTATTTTAATTCAAAAGTCTATTTTATAATATATCAACACTACATTAATGGTAGGGAAAATTATAGACAATCACCCTTTAAATATGGGTGTTTTCACTTAACCACCCCTTAAATTCAAAATTACAGAAAATTACCCTTTAAATGATATTTGTTTACAACTCACCACCCATTCAACTATTTTCGTTACTTTATCATTAAATATATTATATTTTAATATTTTTAAACTCAAATTTGATTGTAAATATATTCAAATTTTGAATTTAAGGGCCCAATTATATTTTAGGGATCATTGTATTTATTTTTAAAAATAATAATCAATAAAGCCTAGAATTATTATCTTAATTTATGTTTGAAAATGTTTATAAAATTTTAAAACATTATGTAAATTACTCTTATTTAAAATATAAATAAATAAGAGTAATTTCCATCATATTTTAAAATTTTATAAACATTTTCAACCATAAATTAAGATAATAATTCTAGGCTATATTTATTATTATTTTTTTAAAATAAATAAAATAATCCCTAAAATATGATCGAGCCCTTAAATTCAAAATATGAATATATTTACAATCAAATTTGAGTTTAAAAATATTAAAATATAATATATTTAATGATAAATTAAAGAAAATAGTTGAATGGGTGGTGAGTTGTAAACAAATACCATTTAAAGGGTGGTTTTCTGTAATTTTGAATTTAAGGGGTGGTTAAGTGAAAACACCCATATTTAAAGGGTGGTTTTATGTAATTTTGCCTTAATGGTATATTTTTCAAAAAATCCCACTTTTTCCTTTTATTATTTATTTATTTTTCTTTATCTTTTTAAAGCAATGATATTCACTCGCAATTTATAGAGTTGTTCTCTTACCTTGCAAATGATGTACTCAAATGTTGTTCTATTCACCCGGTCGTTGATGATTGGACATCCCAACTATGATTCCAAACGGAATGAGTGGGACATGTGCAAAATTCTTTGTATGTCAGGAATTCTTGTTTTAGTAACCCCTGATATTGCTTAAAATGTCGATTCATAAAAATTGACTTTCTTCCCAGAGATCAAGAAATAATCATCAATTATTTGTTTAACCCGGCAACAAGCAATTGTGCTTCCTTTTGTGGAAATCATCGTATTGTCGACAAATGTTAGAAAAGAAATTCAAGGTCCCCCATTGGAGCACTGAAAGTCAATTCCGCTTCTTTTGCTTATGGATTCCTTTTGTAATTTACGGGCTAAGATATTTGCTCCCAAGATAAAAAGAAAAGATGAAAGGGGGGTCACCTTGTGTTATGCTCCTTGATGGCATAAACATCTCTGTTGACTCATTATTGACTAATACGAAGAATGACACTGTCGAGATGCATTCTATTATCCACCCAATGAACTGTTGGTGCCAAACCGTGTGAGTATTGCCTTTGATAAAATTTCATTCGACTCTATCGTATGCTTTTTTTCATGTCTAGTTTTATGGCAAAGTATCCTTCCCGGCCTTTTCTGGTATAGAAAGAATGTAAAGACTCGTGTGATATGAGGACATTATCCTGGATTACTCTGTCTGAGACAAAGAATCCTTAAAGAGGGTGGATGAGTTTCTCTATTACCGTTTTTATCCTTTTGTGATAATTTTTGAAATTATCTTATAGATTGTTGTATAAAGGTTGATTGGTTTGTAATGATTGGTAGTCATTGGATGATCACCCTTGGGGTAGTAGAGTGATAAACGCATGGTTGGTCTGTTTTAACAATTTTTCAGATGCAAAGAATCCTTTGACTACCTTAATCACCGATGGTCCGACGATGTCCTAGTACTTCTTGTATTCTATAGTCATACCATAGGATCCAGGTAACTTATTATTTCCCATGTTAAAAACGTCTTCTTTAATTTCGCCATTTAAGACTTGTCTGATGAGTCTCTCATTTCCTCATTAGAGATCTCTAGTGTGATTAAATCCAAATAATTATATAACCTATCTTTATCAACCCGACCTTTTGAGAATCTTCCCTGATACTCCCTGCGAATTTCATTCTTAATGTTATCCTCACCTAAGATACTCGTTCCCTCTGATGAAATCAATTTGTTGATCATTTTCCTATTCCTTCTACCTGTAGCTACCTTATGAGAATATCATGTATTTGCACTAGTCATCTTAATATGTTTAACCTTCGCCCTTTGGTTCCATAACTTTTTTATAGAAGTCAAGTAATTTATATTTTTTATGTAAAAATCGTTATTGTTTATTGTAGTGAATGTTTTGTAGTGACTCAGTTGATTGGTATTGGAGTTCAACCAGGTTGGTTGTCTTCAACCTGTTTGAGTTGTCTGAATATGTTGTCAAATCTAGACGTATTCCAGTTCTTAGCTAGGTTTGTAAACACCTTAGTTTTATACGATAGTTTGAATATATCACTGAACCTTGATAATCACCCCTCCATGCTTGGGCAACAACATTTCTAAAATCTAATCTTTATAGCCATATATTCTCTAGCTTGAATGGTGGGGGCTTCTTGTTCCCATTTGTTATCTCAAAACATCTTGGACAATGGTCAGAAGATGTGAATGCATGATTGTGCATACTTAATTCTAGGAATATCTGTATCACTTTGTGATGAACATGCAGGATCCAGTCAAGCTTTTCATATAAATGATCCAATCCACTTGGTTTTTCCCTCTAGGTAAACTTGTTTCCATGTAGAGGGTATATCCAAAAGTGTCGCGTCACTCTTAAATGATGCTAATTTGGTGAATATATTTAGGTGTGGTTCCACACCACCTAGTTTTTTCTAGCTGTTTTGGATTTCATTTAAATCTCCAACCACAACACATGGGTATGGGGATGAAACCACAATATGAGATAGTAGCTCCAATAATTCATTTTTGCCCCGCTCCTCAAGCAGCCAATACATCATCAGAATGAAGAGTGTGACAAAAGTTTTGGTGTTAACATATTTCACTCAAATGATACGTGGGAGATGTACTTCTAATGTGTGATGGACATGTGATGTGCTTTCCATAAGAAAACAATCCCCCCTGAAACCAGACCTTTTTATTCTGAAACTTTGTTTCAATTTTAGTATATGGGCATTTGTATTTCTTTGCAAGTATGAACTCCAATTCATTAATACAACTCAACATGGCTACATCATTCAAGAATTGTTTGGTTCTCAAAGTTTTAATTTGATATTGAAGTCGTGTATTTTGCGTATTTTGTCGCACACAATTTTATGAATGGGATAAATTTCTGAATATACGCCACAAAGATAGCAGAAAGTGGTTCATACAATCTTCCAACAAGGTAGCCTGCCAATTTACAAGAAAACCAGCTGGTTTCAAACAATTCAACAAGGTTCACACATATAGGAGAATTTCTGAAAATGAGTTAGTTCATTTATAGTCTACATATAAAAAAAAGTCCTTGGATAGTAGTGCGCCCCACACGCAGGATCCATTTCAATAGGTTGATTTGCGATAATGAAGTATGTAACGCACACTATGTGGGTGATGAAGTAATCGCCGAGGTATAAGCGATCAAATAAACCAATGTCTAACACCACAAGGCCAAATTTAGCACAATAAATGATCAAGAAATTGAGAGGAGTAAAAAGTAGGTATTTTGAACTCCTTAGGGTCACCTATGATGAATTCAAATGGGATGGTTCTTAGGATAAACTCCTTAACTATAGAGAGTCGAGAACAAAACCTCACAATGCTGAGCTTAATTTTTTTCTTTCCCTTTCTGACGTCAGGGCTAAGTTTTTTTCAACCAATTCCACTAAGGTTATTTCCTCCTGTGCTTGGCAGCTTTGTTCTTCTTTGGTCTCTCCAAATCCGCAGAGGTATAGCCCCCATTTGGATAAGCTTCCTACAATGCCTTCAATGTTGAGTTTTTCAATCCCCTCGAAGGGTCTCGAAGGGTTGGTTCAAGTTAGAAGATGATTCCTTTGATATTATCGGCATGGATTTTTTAGTCCCCTAGAAGGGATGCTTCAAGACAAAGGGTAGATCATTTGGTTGATCAGCCTTCACTTTTCCAATTTCCACCTCCGCCATGGTCAATGTCTCACACAAAGCAATCCAAACACCAAAAGTGAGAGTCAAAAACCAAATTTTCACAAATGGGAGATGGATATCAAAAAGAACACCCATCCCCTGCCGTTCGGTTACAAAAGCCTATAACATAATTTGTTCAAACATGATCACATTTTTCACCAGGGCAGCATCTTTCAAAAAGAATGACCGTTGCTTTTCCCAGTGGGTCAACTTAGAAGGGTTCAGGAGCCCGACCCAACTTTTACAGAAGCTTTTAGGTTCATACCCCTTCTAGAGAAGCAAATCCAATGCAGGGAGATAGATGGATGCTAAAAAGAGAGAGTGAAGAAACCTGGGTTTGACTAAAGGGCTCGAACCCTCGAAACACCTTTCATCAAAGATGAAGTAAAGAGAAGTAGGTTTGCTTCTTTTGTAGACGTTTAGACCCTTTGAAAATGAGGCCCCATCAGGATTGTTATCGTCATGGCCATAGGCCTGGTTTCTTTTGAATCCCTCTAGGGGGTGGCTCAAGTCTCCCTGAGGAGCTTCTTGATGCAACTTCCCTTTTCCTTTGCCCATAGATGCCATGGGTGTGCGAAACATAAGCTCGGACACCAAAGAGGACAAGAGAGTTAGAATGCAGACAATCAGGATGAGGAGAGAGCAAAGGTAGTCCTCTTCGTCCCTCTTTCCCATATTTATACAATCTAACATATTCTAAGAATCAGTAATCATGAGTTGAACAACAAGATCATACCTATAATGAAATTTGATCTAATTGCTCCTATAATCAGTAGAGAGCAAACCAACATCCCGACTTCCTGAAAATCCGTTTGACCCCTTCCTAACTCCAGATGCTCTGTACTTGATTCACATCCAATCAACGCACCATCTCCACCAACTTTCGAAGACCTTTTTAGAGGCCGACTTCCAAATCATCTTCTAGCTCAAGAAATGGAAGATTCGGCTCATCTTCGATCTATTATTGTCGACAACAGTAGCGGTCAAAACCTCAAAGTCACTTTCGATTTCAGGCCGTCGACAAACCATAGTGCCACAATTTCCATTGAGATTTTTAGGATTTGATTAGAGAAGATGTTAAATTATACTCCCTCCATTCGATAAAACATGTCATTTTAGAGTGTTACTACATCCGTTCAAAACTATAAGTTCTTTTAGACATTTGCACACAAATTAAGCAAATCTTAAACTTATTACATTTATACCCCTCATTAATTATCCACAATTCTTATCAACCAATAAAATTTGAGCAAAAAGTCAAAAAGTGACAATTCCCGGCCATATCCCAATACCTAGAAAATTTAAAAGGACTTATATTTTTCAAACAAAAATCTAAGTCTAAAATGACTTATATTTTTGAACGGAGGGAGTAATTTCATTCAAAAAATATATCATTATAGGTATTTTGGTCTCTACTTTACGAAAATACCCTTATAATAATTAGTGGATTGTTAGTTGTTGTTTACGATAAAGTAAAAAAGTAGTGTAATAAATGATGGTATAATAGTATAACTGTCGAAGATTATAACTGCCGTGAGTGAGAGGTCAATCACTCTACGTTCTTCTTTCAAAATTCTCGAATATTCATCCTCAAATCAGCCCCCTCCCTTTTTTTCTCACCGAATTAAGTAATTGTAGGGGCGTAATCTTGGTAAAATGCAAAAAGGCAAGCAGACAAGCGTCAAGTCCAAAGTGATTTTCTTAAAATTTGTAAAAAAAGCTAAAATAATATGTTTTGACGAACGAGGAGTAAAATTTTTATAAAATTTGATATTTATTTCTTATTTTGTGATTTGTTTTTAGAGAATTTCTACCCTTGCTAGATTGCTAGTTGCTCCTCCAATGTAATTTTTTTCAGTGATCATTCCATCTTTTTTAAAGCAAGCTACCAATGGGGATTTGGTTTGAACAAATAGCTTCCCAAGTTGAAGGAGCCATATCCTTTACCCCTCTTTGTTTCCTCTCCCGTCTCTCTTCACAATATGCTATTTAAAAATAAAAATAAATAAAATAAAATTAGAATTAAATAATAAATTAAAAAATTAAAAAATTTGTGAAGAAGGACAGAAGAAGGGAACAAGAATGGATGACAGACAATTTGGATTCCAAGTTGGATTAGCACCAATCTCCTTCCTCTCAGAATCTTCAAATTAAAAAACATATAAAAACAAAACAAAATAAAAAACAGATTAATTTTTTTTTTTAAATATACGAGTTTGTGAGAAAGAACAAGAAAAGGGTTATATTCAGGGGTAGAGCATTCGAATCTAGTTCAAAAAAAAAAAAGTTCAACGTACTTGAGGTTTTTCTTTTTAAAAAATTATTATTCCCCCATACACACGCAAAAAAAAAAAACAATAGAGGCTCAAACAGTCAAACTATGCCGTATAAATAATGTGGTGGAATGATGGTATGATACGAGTAAATAGTCGATCATGGGTTGCATTTCCCGTGACTCACCCCCTTCTACATGCCTCAAGATGAATAGTTTGTTATCCACTCATTTCACATAATTTTCGTGAATTGGTAAAATAGAGTTCAATTAAAGATAATGTGTACCCAAAAGTTAAAACTCTCAACTTGAATGAATGAATAGCCACTTAACTTAATGACATATATCTTAATTATTGGGAGAAAATCTAGCAATGAAAAGGGGGACTATCTTAAAAAAATATTAAAAAAGAAAGAAAGAAAGAAGGAGCCAATTGTGGTGCCCATATGTGCATTAGCTAGAGTAGAGATCGGATTTAAAGGTTGAAAAATGGGTTGCACAAAGCAACAAGGACGTCAATTTCGCAAGTGCTAATTGATAGCAACATTCACATGCCGCCTACAATTATCAAGTTACAAATCTGTCAATGTCATCTACTATTTCTCTCTTGCTCAGAGCTGCTACTATACCAGTCTATGAGTACAGTATAGGTGTTCTTCAACCTTTTACTTATGGCTACTAACTATTACTCCCTCCGTTCGGCAAAACTTGTCATTTTAGGGTGTTATTTTTGTTCAAAAAAACTTGTCACTGTAGATATTTTGCCATTCACTTTACAAAAATGCCATTGATATGATTGATGGCTTATTAGTTGTAGTTTTCAATAAAGTAAAAAAGGAGGGTAATAATTGAGGATAAATTAGTATATTTGTTAATTGCCTTAAAACTTGTGAAAAAAGCTAAAATGACAAGTTTTGCCGAACGGAGGGAGTATATTTTTAATGCAAGGAAAGAATTTTGGAGATCTTGGTGACAACTACTCAATATAGCGTTCTTTCGGACGAGAGTAAGGAGTTCTGGGTAAGTAATGAGTGAATCATATCAAAAACTGAAGATACACTACTTTATCTGCCACCTGATTGATCTCTCGGAAGACATAGTTGCATGAAATATCAACAAATCCTTTCCGCGGTCACCATCTCGATCTTCTGAGGGCCTTTCCAAGAGCATCTAATATAGTTAGACCTGTCAAAACACGAACCGACCCGAACGCCCGGAAATTTCCGACCCGAACTCATAAATTTTGAGCCGGAAATTTTTTCTGACCCGAACCCGAAAACCCGGAAATTTTCTGGGTAATCTGGGTTTTGACCCGGTGACCCGATTGACCCGGTAATTTTGACCCGATTGACCTGGTTGATTTATAATTATACATGATTAAATTTTTTTTATGGAGATTCTAATTTATTACATTTTATAATTACAATCACTTGATCTTTCATTTTCAAATCAACTTTTATATTTATTTGTATTGTGTAATACTCCGTCCGATCGATAGTATTTGATTTTTTGTTTTTCACTAGACTTTTTTAAGAAGATAAAAATTCTAAAAAATATTAAAATATTAAAAAAATTCTATGCTTATTACTAATTGCATGAAATTATTTTTAAAAAATTATTTGAAATTTTATATATTATTACATTTTATTAAAAATTATGAGAAATAATAAAAAAAATCAATTGTTTTTTAATAAAACATAATAATATAAAAATATTAAAAAAATTCTATGCTTATTACTAATTGCATGAAATTATTTTTAAAAAACTATTTAAAATTTTGATATTTATATATTATTACATTTTATTAAAAATTATGAGAAATAATAAAAAAAATCAATTGTTTTTTAATAAAACATAATAATATAAAAATATTAAAAAAATTCTATGCTTATTACTAATTGCATGAAATTATTTTTAAAAAACTATTTAAAATTTTGATATTTATATATTATTACATTTTATTAAAAATTATGAGAAATAATAAAAATCAAATATTTTAGATCAGATATAGTATATAATTACAAGCACTATAACTTATAAACAATGTCTTTAATTTTAGATTTTTAAATTTATGGAAAAATTATCAAATTATGATTTTTTTAATTTAAAAAAAAAAATTAACCAACCCGAAATCAACCCGAAACCCGGTCAAATCCGGGTTCGATTTAACCCGGAAATACCCGGGACCCGTATTACCCGGGATCCGAAGTGACCCGACCCGAACCCGACCCGAATGACCCGTTTGACAGGTCTAAATATAGTTGATAACGGTATGACTATCTCCTTCAATCTCAATCTATGTTAATTCTAGCTATTTCATAACAACCAAACCCAATCGAAAAGCCAATGCTTCTGCCATCGGTACTGAAACAGGACCACACAACAAGGCATTGCATGCTCGAATATTTTCAAGGTGGTCGCAAATAATGAAACCCGCCGCTACTTCACTTGAAGGCAATAAAAAATCCATCAAAATTTATCTTGAGCACAACTTCCGGTTGTTTTTTCATCTATTGTTTATTTTCTTTCTAGGCTTTGGTGTCGTTCCCAATTCTTTAATTTCTTCTTCCTCCCAATATATTTATTTTGATAGTTTCCAATTCTGTAGTTATTGTTTGAAATAACCGTCTTATTTTTGTGCATTTGTGAAACATTGATCGTAAAACACTATTTTATTCAGCATTATTAATACAATCCATTATAATATAACACGAAATCAAAGCTCCTACAATCTGATACTATGCTATTGTCTAATTGATTTCCCCATTGCATTCAAGCAATTCAATTTATCAAAATGTCTATTATAGGGTTGGAGTCCTTGGCCTCGACAAACTTGGAAGGTTGTAGGCAAGGCGGTTGGAGACGAGACGACGGCTTCCACATAGCAACAAGGAGTGAGTTGGAATCCCTAACATCAATACTAAAGACAATGACATCTACACCGGTGGCGAGGCAGTTGGAGTCATTGACCTGGAGGGTTATGAGTGAGGATGGAGACATGGGCGCCATCAGAGACGATATACAATGGAGCAGTCGGTGACGAAGACGTGGCCTTGATGGAGTGATTTATTGAATTCGATTTGAGTTTAAATGTATTTTGAGATTGATTAGGCTTTTATTTATATCTTGATCTATTTTATAAATATTTTTTAAGTGAAAAAGAATTTGAATGTAACTTATTTATATTTATCTTGTCAATATATTTTTATATCTTATCAATAGTTTGTATGATTAAAAATGATAGAGTTTGTTGTCACAACTCTTTGTTCACGCAAGTGGCCCTATTGAGCCCCTTATGAGGTGACTCAATGGTAAAAAGTGAGGGGGTTAATGGGAAGTTCTGGGTTTGATCTTTACATCTCCCATTTTTCTTGGGTGAAAAAATCAAGATTCACTTTGGTCTTTACTATTGGATCACATGCTCGTTTACCACCTAAGGTCGATTATCCTCGTTATAAAAAAAGTGGGTGAATTTTCCCAACTAATGGAATTCAATTAAGTATTAATATGTTTTTTTTTGTAGATTTACTCATCTTCCAATTTTCTATTATTTGAACAATTGAAAAACCAAATGCATACAATTCACCCCCTGTGGGCACCAAATATACTCTTCATTTTGTTCCTCTTCACCACTCTAACTCAAATCAAAACCTTCCAAGAGAGAGAAAAAAAAATCACATCAAAACCTTCGGGCGGGATCAGGTATTTTGAGAATCCCTATATTGGGCTCCCCTACCCCAAACACAAAAAAGAAAGAAAAATAATTAAAATTTAAAAAAAAAATAGTAAAAAGTGAGATTTTGTGAGAAAAGATATGGAGACATGGAGGGTTTTATGACCGTGAATCCGCCAATTCAAAACGTTAAGAGTGTTTCCTTTTTCCGATATTATTTTAAATCTAATTCTACTGATAAAAGTTAAAATAATTAGCTTATTAGAAAGCATAGGGTCCCACGGGCCACGGCTCCCCACCCAACCAATCAAGGGTGCCTTGAAGAAACCAGCTCAGAGAAGCCAACAAATTAAGCCAACTAATATATACGGAGTATATTTTTAAAACCTTGGTCTGGATGTTATCGATTAATCTCTACGGGTTCAAGCAGCTGGTATTTACATTTTGCATTGCAATGCCTGAATGGTGACAGCTTCTTTTCCACCGTTTGATCCTCGCCACGTGTCAATTTATAGCCGTTGATGATCCTTCCTTCCTAACCCACACCATATATGGTGATGATGAAACGGCATTTTTAAATCAACGGCAGATAGACGTCCAAACGTGCCAGCAGCTTCTATGTTCTATCACTTCTTTCCTTCCCCGTTATGTCCCTAATTTGGTGACTGTTAACGCCAAATATTCTTTTCTTTTTTTATTCAAAAATAAATATTTATGATTATTGTATTATTCAATTTAATTGTCATACCAACTTTATATTCTTCAGGAAGCACCAAAATGGATGTTTCGCAGCGCCTGTGATAACATATTTTTGTTCCACAAATGAAAGTTTGCTTCAAAATAATTTTTGTTGCGTTACTCACAGTAGACCTTTATTATACTATGCTTAATATAATTTTGCATTATTTCTTTTTATCACCATAATAAGAACAGATGCAATGTTTTATGAGTTTTTTTCCCCCAATTTTATTTTATTTTCAGAACGGAGTAGAAGACATTTTAAATTTTAATAGTACAGAAATTAGTAAATGAAAATTGAGATATGTCTTAAGACATGAGGTTTCCTTAAAAGGGTGTAATATTAAAAAGCCGTTCAGTGGGACCCACTTGGCCTTTTTGGTGCTTCCCCTGTTCCGTTTGAACCTCCTCCCTGAGAGGACTGAGCCAATCCTCCCTCTATATATAAACAACCAGACCTGTTCAATCTTCATCAGTACATCACCAGAGACCAAATTGAAAAAAAAAAAAAAAAATCCTATTTTAAACAAAACCAAGTTTCCTTTTTGTTGATTTTAAGCAAGGAATCCTATATCTTGGAGGGAAGTTTCCTTCAAGTTCTAGTAAAAAACAGCTGATTGATCATCTCTTAAATCAGTTACAAGGTATGTAAATGTAACAGCTTATCTTCTTCAGAGCATTGCTAATTTGTATGAATTCAGCTGAGAGACCCTTTTTAGGTTTGAACTCAGTTGCTTATTGTTGTTGTTAGGCAAGCAATTGGAGACACTATGGGGGTTGCAGGGACATTGGAGTACTTGTCTGAGTGGATGGGCAGTTCCCATAAACACAAGAAGAGGAAACAGCTTCAAACTGTTGAGCTTAAAGTCAGGATGGATTGCGATGGCTGCGTACTCAAAGTCAAGAACGCTCTCTCTTCTTTGACTGGTAATTCACATCATTCCTTGATCAAATCACTTTCTTCATCAACGGAAATTTTGGCTTTGATTCACTGAATTTTTCTTTAATAGGCGTGAAATCGGTGGACATCAATAGGAAGCAACAGAAGGTGACTGTAACAGGATATGTGGAAGCAAGCAAGGTGTTGAAGAAGGCCAAGTCGACAGGGAAGAAGGCGGAGATTTGGCCTTATGTGCCCTACAACTTAGTGGCTCAACCCTATGCTGTCGGTGCTTACGACAAGAAGGCTCCTTCCGGCTATGTGAGGAGGGTGGAGAACCCCGGAGGAGGGGCCGCGGCTACAGCTGGTACTGTCATGAGATATGATCAGGATCCTTATGTTTCCATGTTCAGTGATGACAACCCAAATGCTTGTTCTATAATGTGAGAAAAATCCAAGTTGTAAGGTGTCTGGCTAAGAGAGTAGTAAATAATTCCCATCTATTTGGGTGTATTGATCTTCCTTTTTCTGGCTTTCAGTTGTTTTGAGGTGAGTGTGTAGCTTTTCTCTAGTCCTTTTTGTGATCCTTATCAATGTAAATGCGATAATATGAAAGGAATTTTGTGTAGGTTGAACTCCCCAATCTCAATTGCTTTTCTGTTGCTACCGAATGTATGCAACACCGGCTTTTTGAACAAGGCTTTCAAAAGTTCATATTTTTTAAGCGACCGAAAGGTACCTAAAGGTGTATGCTTGGGAGGATCAAAGTAGAGATCGCATGCTAAAGTTGCAGATTAGATGGACTCTTTGCAATAGAAGGCATGTTAGTCTTGAAGAATAACTAGAGGTAAGGGAAAAAGAAAATTGTTCAGAATAAATATCTCTAGACGCGTCGTGCTTAGACAACCACCCTTTTGGCAGTTGCAATGCTAGGTAATGAAAAATGGTGTGTGACATTAACAAAAAGTTCCATATTGATTCTTCAAATCTTGGGGCTACAACCACTGTCATACTTGGATGAAAAAACACATCCATTATCAGTGTTCCCACATGATATGTTTTCAAGCTTGTGGTAAAAAATCAGATTGGTGTAAATATAGTACAGCTGCTTAACTATATCTAAACATAAAGCATGAACTCATTCCATACTTGAGATTGGACCTAAAATAGGCCACATTCAAGTGCTTGCTGAGCTTACATGATTATGATTTTGAGTGAATCTCCGTTCACTTCCTGTTTCCCGAGTAGACCTCAACAAAATGTATATCGTACAGCAGAGTTGCATTTGCGGGTATATTGCAATCACCTGCAGAAAATATAGCCCATTCACTATAATTGTAACAGATGCTATATCAACAACATCGATATACACATAACAACAAATTTCATGCGCTATGAGTAGCGCAAAGAAATCACGCACAGCCTGCGTGTAAACATGGGCTGCAACTGCAAGGATACATTATTCAGTAGCAAAGGGAAAGAATACCAGAAAAGCAGCCAGCTGGTTCAGGTCCATATGCCAACTCTGGAGGGATCTGGAGCTTGCGCTTTCCACCTGCTCGGGATTTCCAATTCCCAGTTAGATCATACAAAGATTGATGACATGACACTGCGAAAACTAGTGATGCCATAATCTTACCAACTTGCATAGGAGGCACTCCATCACCCCCAAATATCCCTTGATCCAATCCTCTTATAACCTGAACAATCAAAGTCTAAATCATTCAAGAGGCTGATTCCATAAAAGGCATTATCAACTGTGGCATGAATGGGAAAGTAAACAGACCTTTCCAACACCAATACGCATCGTGAGAGGCCTCCCGCGTTTATAGCTGCTATCAAAGACTATCTCATCCGCAAACCTTGCTGTGTAGTGGATCTGAGTCAGCAGAACAAGCAAGTTATCAAAAGTGAAATCTTGTTGTCATCTGTGTTCCTATTATTCCAACCCCAATCAATCATACATACACATTGGTGATTTGGGCCCCAAATCCCCACAGAGTTAAACAGTGTTAAGAGCCAGATTAAGGGAGGTGCAATCAAATAGTAAGAAATAGAGTAAGATGAAATCGAATTGCTCGGATTCGGAGGAAAAACGGACATTGATAAGCTCATTGTAAGGAGCGGAGATGCCAGAGCCGGGACGGATGTCGCAGTAACCCAAACCGGATCGGACGAAACTGAGCTCACAAGGGGGATCTTCCACCGTGGCGTAATATTCGATTCGGGTGGCGTTTGCCTCAAATGGGGTAAACCCTACAATCGAAGCTGCCAACAAGCCAAGCACGCCGAGATCAATGGCTCGCTTCTTCGCCTTTTCAGACGATTTAAGGCTGGGAAAATTGGCCCTTTTGCTTCCATCTGAAGATGAAGAAGGAGAACAGCAACAAGGGTTGAGGGGTTTGATGGAGGGAGGTGTTGATTTGGGTTTGGAGATAGGAAAAGGGTTGAGGCCGGCAACGGCTAGCGAGGACATTGCCATTTTGTTTGAAGGGAGTTATTTCTGCTTCAGCCTTATCTTACACCAAAACCCCCCAAATGATGGGATTTGATTTCAGTGGCTTTTAGGCCTCCGCCTCGTCCGCGCCAAAATCATACTGAAAAAAAGGGTTATCAATATCGATTTAGAATAATAAAGGGAAGTCTATGTGTTTGGATTCCATTGCATTTTAATTATAATGCAATTATTTTACCTCGTTTTATGTGCGTGTTTGGTTCCAAAAATAAAAATCTCGTAAAAATCGAGATAAAACCGTAATTTAACCAAATAAACACATAAATCTAGATAAAATAATTGCATTATAATTAATACATCGTGGAATCCAAAAACATCATAATTTAAACACCTTAAAAATTTTGATAACCAAACACCGCCTTATCATTTTGCATTATAAACTTAATGCATTTGGAATCCAAACACACCCTATCTACTATGAGGAATATGCAATTTTATCTCTTTGTACGATATTTACAAATAGATAAAATAATTACGATTTTTCTATCCTATGCCCTTGGGGCATAGGATAAGACTATAAATTGGGAAATATTTTTTCAAATTTAATTGATTTAGCTTTTCTTTTAATTAGATTCCTAGGGTCGCTTGCTTTTTTGGTAGGAAATCTTTCCCAATTTAGGGTCTTATCCTATGTTAGGGCATGGATAGAAAAACCGAAATAATTATATCCCCACAATAAGACTGATCGAAAGCTCGAGCCTTTGTTGCTCCCGACCCTCGGGTCTCATCAAGTGTTGTGTTTTGGTGTTGGAGGCTCGCTCTTGACCTAGCTATAAAAGCCTCGCTTGAGGCTCGGTTGGATACACTATTCACGACGCTCTCTCTTACACTCTCAAAGCTCTCTTCTCTCGCTCAGCTAGGGTTTATGGATTTCGCTCTTCGAAACTCCATTGTCACCGTCTGAGCTTGGTTGCCATTGGTCACTTTTCTTCGTGAGCTCAAAATGAAGGCTGCTTGTAGCCGCTCACTTCCTTCAATGGCCAAGAGTTGTCTGATAATGAAGCTCTTCTTCGATCTCGAGTCCATTACATGGGTAATCTCTTATTCTCTCTTAGATTTACCTTGTGCATGCATAGATCTAGGATTTGTTTATAACCTCTTGTATCGCCTCTCTACGAACTCATTTTCTAGTGGATTTTGGGTTGATTCTTGAGGTCCCATGGATGTAGGACATTTGTCTGAACCTCGTTAACAAACCTCTTGTGTCGATCTTGCATCTTTACTTTCTCTGTGTTTTTCGATTACGCTTTAGTTTTTCAACGTTTCTGCTTCCGTTCATCGTTGCATTTTTGCTTAGATCTTTCGAACAACATGACTTTACATGGATAACTAATCTATTATGCACTCTATAAAACTGCTTGAAAATGTGCCAATCCAACTAGGTGAAGTTTACATACCACTCGATTTTGTTATCCTTGAATTAGAACCACATACACCCTACGGTTCCTTTCATCCTTGGCCAAACTTTCTTAGCCATTATTAATGTTGTTATTAGAGTTAAATACAACATTCTTACCTTCAAGATTGGTGAGGAAAATCTAGAATTCAGATATGTCACTCTAAGTAAAACTAAACTCCTAGTCCAATTGATCCAACACAACCCTTTTACCATATAGAAGATGAAGATTCAAATCAAGCAAGAATAGACTTCATGAAGACATTATCCTTGATCTTGAAAAGAAAATCCAAGAAGTTGAAACTCACAAAACTCGATCGTGCCCACACACCCTATCCAACACTTGGTCGAACCTGCATCAAGTTGTGCACAACAAGTCTTCTTATCCACTTTGATGAGTCACTCTCATACTCAAGCGACTACCCAAAATCCTTCCAATATCCAGTCGACCCTCTACGCAGTTTGAATTATGCTTTCTCTTTGTCAACTATTTTTAAAAATTCAAAAAAGCATGAACCCCCATCTTTTTTTTGAAATTCCAATATTTGAGTGGAAAGTGCTACCTTTGAATCTTTGTTGTGAATTCCTTGGTCTATATTCTACTTATTCTATAATAATCAACACTAACTTAAATAAGTCATTTAGGACCCTTTTAGGGTGTATTAGTTATACTAACTAAGTTAGGCGAAAAAGTTCACAAACGACAAGTGATTTATGGTGGAAACCCTCAAACTACATGCAAATAGTGAGGGGTAAAAACTACCATCTCCTTTTGACTTAGAGAGGATTTCACATATGTATATTTATCTTATTAAAAGAAAAACTTAAGATTTGACTAGTATAAATCCGAGTTTTTATGTACTAAAGAACCACAAGTAAATCTATCACTTGACCTGCAACAACGGACCTTCACGATGCACCAATTTGTTCTCCAGTGAGATCGATAGCTCTACTCGTTTACACAACTTGAAATATAAATCCTTATACAAGCGTTAAGCAATCTCACAAGGATAGGAAACAAAATATTTCTTTAGATAAAAATATATGGAGTATAATTTTTTCCCAAGGAAATATTCCTCATGTGATGCATCTAATCTCAGTCTATATTTAACATCATCGCTTTCCTACATCTCCTTGGAAGAGCTGAGCAAATCCTTTCTTTCCTCTACTAGACAGGATCTTGTGACCTCCATGCATTGCTTCTCCTTAATCTCTATTTTTTAGCACAAGTACTAAAGATACATCAAGTAAACATGGGACTTGTCCTTGACAACAGGTGAACATGAAGGTCACAAAGCCAACCAACAAGTTAGAAATGGCAAAACTTTTTTCGGCAATCAAGAGCCATAGAAAAGCTATCAAATACTTGATTATTTGAAGGATATTTCAACTAGCATGTATGCTTATCATATTCACATGGAAGACAACCATAAACCAACAATTGATGCTCAAACAGTGAATGGGTAAGCCCTGCTCATGTGGTGCCTAAAAAGAGAGGACTAACTATTGTAGAGAATGAAAACAATCAGCTAATTCCCACTCGAATGATGAATGGACAACGTATGGGTATTGATTATAGGAAACGTAATGTTGCCACTAGAAAAAGGACCATTTTTCTCGTCCTTTCATAGATTAAGTTCTTGAACGCCTAGCCAAACAATCTCATTACTTTTTTTCATATGGATATAGTGGATTATGGCAAATCGTCTACCAACCTAGCTATCAACATAAGATAACCTTCACATGCCCATTTAGACCATTTGCTTATGAATAATGTCATTTGGTCTATGCAATGCCCCAACCATTATCCAAGTATGCATGATGGCCATTTTTCTAATCTCATTGAAGATATTGTTGAAATATCTATGGATGATTTCTCACTTTATGGTTCTATCTTCAATAAAAATGTTGACTTAATGCGAGCAATATAACCTTGTGCTGAATTGGGAAAATGTTATTTTATGGTTATAGAAGAGGACAAGGGGTTGATAGGGAAAATTTTGAGCTAGTTTCTAGCATGTCACCACCTATATCTATCAAGGGAGTTTGTATCCACTTATGGAATGTTAGTTTTTTTTTTTTAAAAAAAAGAGTTTATTACAGATTTCTCTAAAATAGCCAAACCCTTAACCAAACTATTAATGAAGGATGTCCCATTTGAATTCACACAAACTTGTCATGAGGCCTTTGCAAATCTTAAAGAAGCACTTGTTATTTCCCCCATCATGCGCCTTTATTGGAACATCCCATTTAAAATTATATGTGATGATAATGACTTCATTGTCAGATCCATTTTAGGTCAAAGGAAAGACAAGAGGCTCCATGTTATCCATTTATGCTAGCAAAATGCTAGAAAAGCCTATATAAAATACACCACCCCCATGAAGGAACTTTCAGTTGTTGTCTACGCTTTTGAGAAATTTAGAACTTCTAGTGGGTGATAAGGTGATAGTTTACATTATCATGCCATAGTGCATTATCTTATGTTGGGAGGGTGATATGACCATTCCTATGACTGTTGTCGGGGAAGAGGATGCCATGTTTGTTTGCTTCGAGGGTCCTGTGACTCGGTCCTATGCCAAGGCCATAGGTAGGGAAACATCGTCCCTTGTGCGCCAGGTCAGTAGCTTCGGCACATTCGAAATCAAAACTCGTGTCCTTCTTTTGGCCTCAATGGAAGAGGGTGCCTAAACACATATTGCATTTGTGTCACAGTCGTCAGGGTCCCGTGACCCTCTAGCACATGGTGGACAATTTGGGACAATTGGTACTATTTCTATTATTTTCTATTGTTGAACCTTACTATATTTAGTACTCCATCCGTTTCGCAATAATTGTTATTTTAGAGTAGTAAATTTGTATATATAAAAAACTTGTTGTTTTAGCTATAGTTATTACCTTTATAATAGGTAATGATTGCTCTTTTTATAGGTAATAATACTACTTTTAGGTATTTTCTCCTATAAAAATAAAGGAAACATAAGTTTTATTAATAAGTGTACATAAAGCTAAAACAACAAGTTTTGTGAGACGAAGGGAGTATTTGCTATTTCTTATATTTAATTTGGGCCTTATGGATGCGAGTCTCGTGTTGCATACATGGGTCAGTCCATACATACTTTTCACTATATATTTTAGGAGGAGGATTCTATATAAACCCCTTCACCTCATTGTTATTTGACACATTTAGTTTAATTAAACTCATAGCTGAGTTGAGCATCTCCTCTCTTTGGTTTCTAATCGTTATTGTCTCCTCCCTATCTTCTTCTTCTCTCCTTCCTTCTTTTTTTATCCGCCGCCCACAAGAAACCCGAGCTCCGACCACCCTTGTTGTACACCACCAACCACTGACTCTTCTCTCATGAAAGAGTCTTCCAGCGCCTTTACCAACTCTCATACCCAAGGTCGTAAGTCTTCTAGCAATCCCAACAACAGTCTTCTAAGGTCTTCCAAATCCCTTCCGCTACCACCACTGAGATCGGCTAAAGAGCCTCCTTAAGCAAGGCCAAAGATCTGACAAACATAGTTCAACCTCCCATTTCCAAGGAAGGGTCACATTAAAAGGTCTCATGAGTATTATAGCCTTAAAATCTCATTTTAGCAACCACTTAATAGACCTTATCGCAGGAAAAAAAATTTATGAGCGTCATAGCCTTCGAATGGTTGATTTGTGGGACACCCCTCAGGGAAACAATATAGCTCCCTTAGCGGGGTTGAGGGCCAATAAAGCTCCCGGAAAAACTGCACAACATGATCCTATAACCTTTTTTTTTATCATTGCACCACCAATAAATCCCATCAATGTGAAGCACCTCCACATAATTACTTTTAGGTCGAATTAATATAGGGGCATGGAAAAATGAAGTATTATGATCCTCAAAAGTATTACAATCCTAAAAAAACATATACAACAACTTTTCATGTTCAAAGGTGACAGTTAGTATTGCCTACATCTTCTCCTTCTCCTTAAATAAGGTTTTAATTCCTTTTTTAGTCCCTTCACGATGGTTCATTAAATGGTAAATTGTAGAAAACTACCCTTAAAATGGGTTATATTGTACAAAAGAACCCCTTTCATACAAATTTACAACAAAGCACCCGGTTAATGCACTCTGTTAGCGAAGAGCCACCTTTTCTTTAGGTTTTAGGTCAATGATATGTTAAATCCTAACGAATTATCATTATACCCTTAACTTTAATAGAAATTAAATACATAGATGGGTGGTTGAATAAAAAAAATTAACACAAAAGAGGAAGTTATTCTTCTTTAAGAAAGTTATCAGTGCAATGAGAAAGGGGTGATTTGTTGCCTCATTGTTGTCTAGCCATCACAACGCCACCCCCGCAAGTCATCGTTTCATGCCTAAACTCGTCACCTCCCATCGTTTGCCATCACCCCAGCTATGCCCAACTTCTCTAATGTCGGTCTACAACTTCTTCACCGTCATCTACTTCCTTCACTCCTAGTAAGTCGAGCTCATCATATCCACAGCTATATCTAAGTTGGTGAGGATTAGAAGAGGGAAATCTCAACCCTACTACACCACTTGTGGTCGTTGTTTACACCCATATTTGACCCCCTTTGACCTTTTTTCATTTTTGATTGACCTTCATCGGACTGCCTCTCTGATTTGGTTTCGATTTTAGAGTTGAGTTGATATGATTTGGAATTGAGCTAATCGGGAGGTGCGGATTTGAAATTTTTTTATGGAATTCATGCTAGGTTGATGATGGATTTTTTTGATTTCTTATTTCTATGTCAAAATTGATTGACGTTTTTGCTCGAGCGGTGTGTGGCTCTACTTTTGGCGTGTCTAGGAGATCTTCTGCTTGGTTGGGTCATGAAGTCTGGAGTTGAGACTGGCTGGTCGGGGCCGTTGTGGTGCTTTCAGGGCAACTCCGTATTAGAGAAGGAGCTTCCTTAGAGTTTCATTTGCACTACCCACATACAGGAGACAGATTTTTGTTGTACAGCTGGCTCGCTGTGCTACTGCTCGGTGGTGCTTGACTTTGTTATTTGCTTGCATTCTCAACTTGTTGGGATTAGATTTGCTTAGGCTGTCCTGTTGTAGAGTTAATATACGTACTTTTTTCTGTTTTTACTACTCCTTCCGTTCGGCAAAACTTGTCATTTTAGGATGTTATTTTTGTTCAAAAAAACTTGTCATTGTAGGTATTTTGCCCTTCACTTTACAAAAATGCCCTTGATATGATTGATGGTTTGTTAGTTGTAGTTTTCGATAAAGTAAAAAAGGAGGGTAATAATTGAGGGTAAATTAGTACATTTGTTAATTGCCTTAAAACTTGTGAAAGAAGCTAAAATGACAAGTTCTGCCGAACGGAGGGAGTATATGTTTAGGCATTTTCCCTTTGCCGACTCGTCGACCACTCAAGAATCAGACTTGCTTGATCTCAAATATGTACTTAATAAAAAAATATGTGTATTTGCAACTTGATGTTCAAATTTAGATAGACCTTGGCAGTAGTGGACTTTTTTTTTGATTAAGTAATGATTCAAGCTCAGACATACCTGAAACTTGATAGGCCGACAAGTCGCCAGACGGATGAACCGTCCAACATACAATATAACCGAAATAAAGAAAAAAGGGTGCACTAGACACGAACAAGCCATCTTTAAAAAATGAGCCTAAGCAAGACTAAAACTGAAAAGATGAGGATGCCGACGAAGAACAAAGTCAAGCACCACTCTAAGGAAGCACCGCAGGGCAGCGGAATGGCAGGACTAGCAGCAGTGGAATTGTTCAGGGAAGAATAAGCTTCTTTCATTTTTTATTTTATTATTTTAATATAATTTAATGTAAAAAATTATTAGATTAAAATATCATATAATAAAAATGAGGGTTGGTAAAAGTGTATTTTCACTTGTTTTATTAACATAATGGTTACTTTGGATGGTGATTTCCTAACATTGCATGTCTAATACTCCGTATGTGATTTGTTATAATTTTGCATATAAAGAGTGATTTTCAGCAAAGTTGAATATTTTAGGGGTGATTTTCTCCAATTTACCCTTAATTAAATCTTCTTCCTAGTTGTACGCCCCTTTTAAATATGGACCCATTTTAAAAAATTGTCAAATTAATATGGACTCATTTTAAATACAACTTAAGCACGTATATAATTGGTCATAACAAGTGCAAATATGCATAATGTTACATGTAAATAATGTGCATAGAGGATCTACTCACCTATAGTTGCAGAAATACAAGGAGACCAAGAGAAATTATGGCGGGGATGTAACTGAATTCCAGCCATCCCCATTTCCATTGGATTAACCCTAACCATTCATTTTTCTTTTTCTTTTTTGTTTCTTTAGACCTAGCAAACCCAGCCTAGGCATCGTCATCCCCTTGATTTTGTTTTTGTTTTGGTTTTTCATTCCTTCTTCTTTCCTTCTTCTTCGCCTAGACTTAATCTTCCATCCTCCTTCTAAAAACCTCTTTACGAGTTTTAATCAATCGAAACTTTATATCGTAACCATAAACATTAGAAATGGGACGCGTGAAGCTTCAAATAAAGAGGATAGAGAACACGACAAATCGACAAGTAACATTCTCCAAAAGAAGAAATGGCCTCATCAAGAAAGCTTACGAGCTCTCCATCCTTTGCGACATTGATATCGCCCTCATCATGTTCTCTCCTTCTGGCCGTCTCAGCCAATTTTCTGGCAAAAAAAGGTTTTTTTTTTTCCAATAAAAAGTTATTGTATCGTTTCACAACATACGGATCAACATAATAGATCAATAATTTATCAATTTTCCATTTACAGAATTGAAGATGTTCTTGCGCGTTACATAAGTATGCCTGACTCGGAACAAGATAAAACATGGTGTGTATTTGTGGCTTTAATTTACATATATACATATATGAAACTAACTCGCATGAATTTTGATTTGTACTTTTGTTGCATTTTTTTTTTAAATTTTGGGTTCTTTTTATTGTGCATTTTTCTTATATTTTGTTTTGGTTTTCTTGGTCACAGCCTTGTCCAGAACAGAGAGGTATGATATATGAAACTAAACTGCAATTTTGATTAGAATTTTCTCTGTTTTCTTGGTGATTTCTGGGAGAATTTGGGAATCTAAAGCATGATTAACTAATTTGGAGAAAATCTTATGAAAGTGGTATAAATGTGTACAGTATCTGATCAACACCCTAAAGCAGGTCAAGCAAGACAATGACATGGCTCTTCAACTAGCCAAGTTTGTTCCATCTTTTTCTTAAATCTACTATCTCTTATATTTATATTTTACATATATATGGAAATGTATTTCAGAATCTTTGTTCTAATTTTACCATTTGAGATTTAAATCATTTACTATGACTTTAAATTTTGGTGATATGAAATTTCAATTTCCACAGTCCAGTAGGGTCTACATCAAATTTGGAGGCAGGAGCTAATGTGCTTGTAAGATAGATTCATTATTTAATTCAAAGATTAATTAATTAATATTAATATAATCCTTAATGTGAAAATAAACGTATATGCTCATGAAATTAATCTTAAATTTGAACAATAGGAACTCCAGCAAGAGATTAGTAATCTGCAACACCAGATTCGGATAGCTGAGGAACAATTGAGGTTATTTTTATTTATTCATTTTTTCACAAACATGATCTTCAATCAAATTGATCCATTAATTGAAATATTAAAGAATTTATTTGGAAAAAAACAAGCAGGCAATACGAACCTGATCCGATGGCATTGTCATCATTAGCAGAACTTGATTCGTATGAGAAAAATCTAATGGACATGTATTCGCGTGTTACACAAAGAAGACAGGTGCGTACTCAAAACGAACAATTTCTATATATATATATTGCATTAGCAGTTGTTACAATTATTTGCGTATATTTGTACACAGAAATTCGTATCGAGCAATCCTTTGCCATGTTACGACCCATCAAATCTTCAGGTAATTAATTACGATTAAAAATGGTTGATAAATTAAATGAATGAAATTAAAAGTGGAACCAAACGCGCCCTAAATGAAAACGTACGGTTTGTAGTTACTGTTGGAGGGAAACGATCAGCAGTCGGGGATGCCTGGGTCGTTCGAGAGCGAGGTGATAAGCTGGATGCCGGAGAACGGACAAAGCCAGATGTTCGGGGATCACCACCCGGCGGCCATGCCGCCGTTGAGGAACACACCATCCTCCGCCACCATCTACGACTACGCGGAGTCCTTATCCCACGGCGCCGGTACAAGCCTGCAGCAGCAGCAGCCTGCAGACCCCAACAACAGCCACATCGCCGACGCTGCCGCAGCCAATTGCAACCAGCTCATTCCGCCGTGGCACCACCCTTACTCTTCCGCCGACCACCTCCTCTCCGCCCTCCTCCCGCCCTCTTCTTTCCCTCACATCAAGGAGATGGGGGCCACCGACACGTCATCAATGATGACCAATATCAAGGGAGAGGCCCCACAGGCTGACTGCCCGACTCTGCAGTGCAGTGAAGAAGGGTCGAGCAGCTATGAGAGCAAAAATGTTCAGCAACTCAGCGCCCAATAACGTTTTATATATACTTTTTTTCTTCTGTTTTTACCCCCAACTTCTATTTATTTATTCTATAATTCTATGATTAATAAAGAGGAACGACAAGAATAATGTGGTGCCAAATAAGCATTTCCTTTCTTCTTGTAAGTAAACATTATATATTTGCCAATTAATTAATGTTTATACATGTAACTAATTACTATTTATATATATTATAATGGGGGTATTACATAATGTATACACATCTAAATATAAAATGTTATTTGCGAAATCCGATATATACCCACAAAAACTTGATTAATTGGTATATGGATTAAAACTTTAAAATAAGGTAGGCATTCATCAAATCATTTATAATTAATTTAGTTTGTTCCTAATATATTTAATTTATACCCTCCGTTTGTTTTTAATTGACTTTTCTAAATCTTGCATGTTTTTTTAGAAAAGTAAAAACAATATAAAATATTATTTTTTTATTCAATCATTTTAATAGTATTATACTTATTACTAATAAGTATGATATTATTTAAAAATTATTTAAAAAATAAATATTTTATATAGTTTTTATTATCTTAAAAAATATGCATTAATAGTAAAAAGTCAATTAAAATGAAGAAAACTATACTGGACTTTCTTGATCCCGAAGCACTTGAGACACAAGTCACTGTTCGTCGAGGCTTCTTGCGACCTATATGAGTTGGCCACTTGGAGACCCTGCTATCCTTGACGATGTCAGCATTCGAGTTTAAATCATCAACATCAGGGCATATCATCAACTCATATAATGTCAATTCTTCTGGTTCATCTCGTGGTACGTAGAATTTGGATTTCACCTTCCGTAATGACTTGTACGGGTATTGTCATAGGAGGTAATGACATCATGGGGCTGCCTCTAGTTTCAATTGCAACAAAAGTGGATTTTGTGTTTTAGGAGACGCTTGGAGTGAGGAAGTAGACTCTACAACGTCTACCATTGAAATGGTGTTGGATGTAGCTGCTTGAGCTAGCTATTAATGGTGGTATCCCCTCATTTCAATTTCTCCTTTGTTAATCATCTTCTCTACGATGTCTTTGAAGACACAACAATATTTGATTGGATGACTAACGAGTCGGTGGTACGAACAATATTTTGGATCACTCGCCTTGTCAACCTCTTTATGGTTTTTTGGCTTCGGGAGTGTTAGAAGTTTAGCACACATCAATTCATCAAATATCCCTTGTACATCATCACTGTCAAAATGATATTTCTTTTGCCTTCTTTCATGAAGGATGAATCTCTTGGATGGCTCTTTAGCCTTCTCTTTTCTTTGAGCTTTAGAACCATTCCCGTTAACGAACTGTCGATTATGCTTGACAAAAGTCGCCTATGGACTCATCTTCATCTTGTACCTCACCGCCATCATTTTCGTTAGTCTCACTATCTTGAGACTAGTTGGATCCTCATGGGAGTTATTTTTCAACGTTGCCCGCTTTCGTTAGTCTCACTATCTTGAGACTAGTAGGAATTCTCTTTACATATCATCCCATGTTTGAATCAACCTTGGTTGAAGCTGGTTGAAGTTGAGTGTACTAGGTGAATGCCGATCCCTTCAAAGATTGGACGAATTGCCTAATTAATAAGGCATTGTTTAAGGCAGTTTCACCACAAGCAGAATAAAAATGAGCTAAGTGCTTATGGGTGAACCATGAAGGCCATCGAACTTCTAAAAGCTCGGTCTTTGGTAGCCTGAAGGAAACGACATCAAATCATAGTGTCGGATAAGGCTTTTTATACCCAAGCACTATTGGATTTTGCGATGCATATAATTCTTTTTATCCCTTGTGTGATCATCTCTTTGATTTCTTGTGGAGAGATAGATGTGCTACTGCTTGAACCTTCACAATTTTATCTTGTTTGCTCTTGTCTATTTTCTTGAGCTAGAATATACCATTTCGTCCTTTTTTTTATAGTAGGCAAACATTAGAAGGGATTTACAATTTAAACCTCCCTCATGATAATCTTGAAGGATGATGGTACAAAGATCCCTATTAAAAGGGAGAGTAGACCTATTACAGATAATACCATGTCTAGCTATGAAGTCAGCTACCTAATTTACTTCTCTAAGGCAATGTTTGAATTCTACCTGGTCGAAGATATTCTTCATTAAGTTGATCATTTCCACTTGGTGTAAAATTTCCCATTTGATCTTGTCTTCGCCATTTATTGCTTTTATCAACTCTTGATTATCACCTTCTATGATGATCTTCCTTAGTCCTTTTCCTTGTTGCCTGCCGCAGCCCCATACAAATAGCAACAACATCGGTTTGGAGAACAGTACCTTTACATGTCTCTTGATAAAAAAAAGTCTCTATTACAAGACCCTTGAAGTCTCTAATGACCTCTCTCACTTGACAAATGCACGTGGGTTTAACTGAGCTATCCACATTAATTTTGTAGATGAAACCCCTGTGGTTTGATCCACTTAGCTCTATTCCTCCTATTTTTATTCAATTTACTATTCTGGGTTATCTTCGTATGATTCCAAGTGGCCATATTAGCCCTTTGCACTATGTTTGGCATCGGATCTGAGTTTTTATTTTTAAAAATACTATTGTTTCTGATTTCCCATATAGTTTGCCATATGAAACACAAATCTTCACAATAGGGGTTATCTTTTCTAATTGTTGTTAAATCATCTAATGTTGCATGATTTCCTCTTAAATTTATAAAATGTTTTCCAGTTAGTTGTTCGTAGTTAGCAATTATTGTTCTAGCGTAGGAACAATTTATGAACAAATGTGTTGCATCCTCATCATCCAAGTTGCAGAGGCAACATTGGGATGATACTCTATTTACGTATTTGTTTAGTCTTAGTTTAGTTGGGAGGTCCTCTATTGTTATTTTCCATATTAGGTTTTTGATTGTGGGTGGGAGATTTAGTCAGTGGTACTTTGTTGCCTATTATTTATTAACTTTTTTGTGGACTTCGTCGAAAAATTGCCATTAGGTTCTGGTTTCCAAATCAGCCTATTCGGAGTATCCCAGTTCGGAATTTGAATGTCTAAAATTCGTTGTGTTATGTTTTGGGGGAATAAGCTATTTGGAAGTGAGATATTCCATTGTTTTTTAGTTGTAAATAATTGATTTGACTTTCATATTTGGGTCATGTGTGTCGAGATAATCTATTAGTGGTTGGTCCTAGATCCAAGGGTCATTCCAAACGTTTATCTCGCTCCCCTTTCCAATGATCCATAGGCCTTCATGGAAAATTTCTCTAAGAGATAGGAGACGACCAAATTGCCACGATGTATTCTGATTGGTCCATTGTCTTATGCTTTCATTTTGTAGATATTTTTCTTTTATAACTCGGACTCAAATATTATTTTGGTCCGTGTATATTTTCCATAATAATTTCATTTGGAGACTTGTATTTAGTTCTTCCGCTTTTCTGAGTACTAGACCACCTTGATGCTGGTTTACATATATTCTCCCAACTAATTAAGGGAGTATATCTTTCCGTTTGTAGTTTATTCCAAAAGAAATTTTTGTTTATTTGATCTATCTGTTGGAGGATTCCTTTTGGGAGCAAAAAGTTTTGCATAAGATAGTTTGTTTTGGAGCTAAGGTTTGCTTGGATAAGAACCGCCCTGCCTGCTTATGATAGAGTAGTTGCCTTCCACTTGGAGAGTTGTTTTTTCAAGTTCTGGATGGCTTCCTCAAAAACACAGTTCTTGATTCTACCATTAATTAGTGGAATACCTAGATATTTTTCTAGTGTTTTGGAGATCAGAATCCCCATCTATTGGGCTAGTGATCTTGCTAGTCCCGTATTAACATTTGATGAGCATTGAAGGGAGATCTTATTATAATTGATTGTTAACCTAAATAAATTTGAGAAATTGTTTATCATATTTTGTATAGTGTTAAGGCTGGTGTGTGCTGCTTTGGCAAAAATAATTGTATCATCCGCAAAGGTTAAAAAAGGTATTGGTGTACCATTTTTTGTCAATTTGATACCCACTAGTGCATCCTCTAATAGGGCTTTCTTGTGCATCTCTCTTGCTAGGTTTTCCATCACAAGAACAAATATGTAAGGTGCAAGAGGATCACCTTGTCTGATTCCCCGATTAGGTTTAAATTGTTTACCCGGGTAATTATTTACTAAAACTGAAAAGGTAGTAGTGGTTAAACATTTCATCACCCATTTAACCCAAATCTGATGAAAACCAAATTTAGAGAGTACTGCTTCAATGGAACTCCAATTTATTTTGTCATAAGCTTTTTTCATATCTAGTAATTTTACCGCCATCCAACCTTTCTTCCTTTTTTGTCTATGGAAGCTATGAAATATCTCATGTGTTATTGGCGTATTATCTTGTACATATCTTCCTTCCACAAAGGAACCTTGGAATGGGCTAATTAGTTTTGGAAGGACAGGTTTTAATCTATTTGCTAGTATTTTTTAGATTACTTTGTAAATAGTATTACATAGACTAATAGGTCTATAATGGTTAATATTTATAGGATTATCAATTTTAGGGACAAGAGCTATAAAAGTCTGGTTGATTTCAGAGAGTAAATTATCTGAGTGGAAAAAGGCTTTTATAGCCTTGCATATAAAGAGTCTCCAACTATATGCCAATACTTATTGTAAAATTCCAGGAGACAGCCATCGGGTCTAGGGGTGAAAATGGGTCGGGTGATGGATGGGTGAACCCATTTTTTCACCCGACCCATCACAAAAAAATTTCACCCGACCCATCACCCACCTGTCTAATGTTTCACCCATCACCCGACCCGTCGGGTGAATCGGGTGGGTCGGGTGGTCAATCGGGTGAAAGAAATTTAAAGAAAATGAGTCACAAGACATACCCAAAAATCATTCATATTCGATAATTTTATAAACCATGTCAACGTATGAATCTTACTAAATGAATAAAAGACTTATTCATACATTATATCACTATCCTTAACTTACAAAATTAGTATTAGAAGTTTAATATATCAAACTAAATGAGATGAATTTAACTCGGTTACTATATTTAAAATAAATTTAAAAAGTATAGAAAAACTATGTCCTTAGAAATTAGACTCATGTGTCATTTCTTTAATATCTTTGCATAAAGAGGATTATTGTTATAAATCTCGGGACAAATTGGAAAAATACGATTTGGTTAATTATGGATTAATACAGTAAATGCTAACAAAGTCGTTGGAAAGAGCCAAATTGCTTACACTCTATCGGTATATGCAATACAAATAAAAGAAATTTTAAAAAGACATGGAGTTAAATAATGCAAGTTTATATATTTTTTTAGACCTTTTTGAACAAGAATACTTGAAAAATGGAGAAACTAGAGGTAGAAAATGAGAAATATATTAGTTATGTTAAATTATATTATTTATATACTAACCTCTTTTTTATAATAATCGGGTGGGCTAACGGGTGGTTAAGTGGGTCGGGTAATGGGTCGGGTGATGGGTCGGGTAATGGGTGGAAACTATATCACCCATCACCCGACCCATCACCCATTTCACCCGACCCATCACCCATCCATCACCCGGGTTTTTTTCGGGTTTTCACCCTAATAATCGGGTCGGGTGGGTCGGGTGAATCGGTCACCCACGAGTGATTTCCAGCCCTAATCGGGTCCAGGTGTTCTATCTTCTGCCATACTAGTTATAATGTTTTTTATCTCAGCTGAGGTTGGTTGTTTTATTAAGTTAGCATTTTCCTCAAATGTTACTTGTGTCTGAATATTTCGTATGTCAAATTGTTCCACTTTTCTTTGTTTATTATTTATGAATCTTTTGGCCATTTACTTTGTAATCTGAATTGAGATTTGTTCAGGATCATTTAATGTTTGTCCGTTTTTTGTAACAAAGGAAACAATGGTTCTTCTAAAGTTTTTAATTTTTGTTGTGGTTTGAAAATATTTTGTATTTCTATCTGCTAATTGGACATGTCGAATCTTCGCTATCTGCTTCCAGAATTTGTAGTTATATTCTAGAAGTCTATTCTTTTTACTTTCTAGTCTTGCCAGTTCAGCTTTTTCGGAATTAATAATTTTTCCCCAAGGTAACCTTCTTTAAAGATCCATAATGTCAATTTCAACTTTAGTGAGTTGTTTCGAGATGTTGTTAGTTTGATTTTTTTACACCATTGTTTGGTGTTTTTTTTTTAGAAATTTTTGTTTCTGAACAAGTTTATAGCCAAAGGATTCATTCATTTTATTGTTCCGGGCTTTTTTAACTAGAGTTTCATAGCTAGAATTCGTAGACCAAGCCATCTCAAATCTAAAAGGAGTGTCTTTCTTACTTTCTGATTTGCCAATTTGTATCGTTATGGGATAGTGATCTGAAGATGAAAAAGAATAATGTTGGACTCGTAGATTATCAAACCAGGTTATGATATCTTGATTTGCTAGGACTCTATCCAGCCTCTCATACGTATTGTTGATACTAGTGTTATTTTTCCTCCAAGTAAAGGGGGAATCCTTGTAAGGTATAGTATGAAGATTAAGCTCTACTTTAACATTTTTTAACCTTCTAAATCTTTCTATTGTAAGGCTATTACCTCCAATCTTTCCTGTGTCATTTTCTATATCATTTAAGTCACCCATGATGATTACTGGAATTAAGTGTTTGTGAACTATCAAAAAGATCTCCTCCCAAAATTGATTCTTTTCGTTTTCAATTGATGGGGCATAAACAAATAGTAGTGCTAGTTCGTAGTTATTTATATTTGTCTTAATCATAAAATATCGTTCTTTTTGTTCCAATATCGTGATTCCATCTACAATCTTGTTTCGTTTACAAAGGATCCATAGACCTCCTTTATAACCATTGGCTTTAATACAGTAGGACTTTTGAAATCCAACAGTAAGGAGCTGGAAATCAGAGGGAGCTTCTATAGATTTAGTTTATGCAATTGTAAGGCTGTCTAATTTATTTGATATTCTAAGCTGTTTTATCTCTTGCCAGAGAAGAGGACGCTTAATACCTCTTGCATTCCAGTATCCTACATTAATCATAGAAGTTCCATTGATGAAAATCTTTTGACATTTGGGTGATAGAATTATACCTTGTTTTATGACTGATTTGGTGATAGGCTACTTGGTAAAACTTCTTAGAGCCCTTCACGAGGATCATCCCTTGTATTCTGCTTACTTTTCGCTGATTGTGCTTGTGGATACAACCCTTTTCTTTCACAACGATCAGCTCATTCTCAGTCTTATAGCAGCTTGTTATTGCTAGTAAGTGTAAGAGTTTCTTGTTGAGACCAAAGTTTGTAGGAGATTTGTTTTGAGCTTGTTGGTATAGAAGGTTTTTGTAGCTTGTCACCACACAACCCAAAAAGGGTTTAATAGAGCACTGCTAGAGTGTTGTTTTGTTAAGATAAGGGGAGAGCATACGACATACGTAAGGTCCATTGCTGCTTGTCATCTCCGAGAGAGTCAGAGACTTTGCTGTCTAGGCAAATTACATTATCTCCACTTATCTTAAAGGTCTGTGTGTTCAAAGTTAGTCTAACAGAACAATGGTAAATAACATAATAATCAAAAGGATAACTAGCATTATACTTGAAATTTCTAGCATAGCTGAAGTTGCTCCCAACAACACTTGAAAGCTCTGGGGAGCAACTAGAGATTACCAACTTGCAGTCCAATCTATTACACTCATTCAGCCAGATCATGGGATTAGGGGCAAGATTACCAACCTGTATTGGTCTACCTCCTACTTCCTAGCCGATGTTGGTTTTCTTGCCATCGCCCCATGTCTCTCCTTTCCATTTCCCTGGTCTACCCCCCCTCCTTGTCGAATTTTGGGTTTCGAGTCGATTTGTTTCATTTCGATTTTGGTTCCAATTTGTTCGGTTTTGCTTCATTTCGTTTCGATTTGGTGGCTTTGAATCTTGGGTGTTTGACGCCCTATGCTTCTCCTAGGTGTGTTCTTGCGTTATCCCCCAAAAATCGCCCATTGGTTTGATTTTCGGTCGGCCGTGTTGGCCTGTCATCGATCTTGTCTTTCGTCGCCACCTCTGCTTTTTTTATTCCCATTTTCATATTCTTTGTTGTTGGCCACAGTTCATCTGGTCGTCGTCGTGATCCCTTGTTCATCGCCATTGTCACCGACAGAGTGCGTTTTTGGCCTTCTAGGCTAACTTTCTCGTGTAAGGCTTGTGTTGCTCCTTGTCATGCAAGGTTCAATTTGGGCCTTGCACACCAAGGTCGAAAAACAATAAAAAGAAATTATATATATAATCTCAAATCCCATAAGGGTTCGAAATCCCGCTTGAAAGGGTTTAAAATAAATCCCAAAATGGCTCAAATTAACAACTCTACAAATCCAGTAAGATCTTGAAATCCCGATCGATAGAGCTTGTATTAAATCCCGATAGGGCTTAATCGGTCCGTTTCGACCGGTCCTTCATGGTGCGATTTGTTCGATCAGCGTGCAGCTGCGCTTTGATGTGTCTAGGCATTCTTCTTATTCGTTGGGTTTTGGCAGTCGAAGTCGGGACTAACTGGGGTCAAGGTGGTGTGTAATGGGCGACTCAGTGATCGGGAAGGAGTTTCCTAGAGGTTCGTTTTCACTACTCACAAGAATTCCTGATGAATCGACGACCAGCGGTGCTCTTTCATAATGGTGCTTGGATTCGTTCATAGTTTACGTCCCCAACTTGCTAGATTTAGTTTTGCCTATATTTATTTTTGTAGATTGCATTTCCGCTTGTTGTATTCCACCCTTTCTGCTGTCCGTCGTATGTTTTGATGGTATTCTGTCTATCGACTTATCAGTCATCGAGATTCAGATATATTTGATGTCGAGTTACTACTTAATAAAACAAAAATAGGTAGGAATATGTAAATCTCTCAAGTTTGTAATTTGTCAACTTCTGTGGATGCGCTTGTTTGGAGCCTTTCGGCCATCAAACCACCATGGAAGCCGGGTCTTCGCCGGGAAATGCCGCCGCCATGACAGACACCAAGATCTCGGACTCACTGACGTCCCAACGCTTCACGAACCTGAACGATCTCGGGCACGAGCTTTCCTCCCTACAGGACCTTGCCTTCAGGGGCTCATGGCGGTCCATCCTCGATAAGGTCTCCCGTGCCCGCTCTCTTTCCCTCCTCCGACACCCTCACGATCACCTCCTCTACCTTTCCTTCAACGTCCTCTCCCTCTCCAAGCTGCGCCGCTTCAATGAGGCCCTCGACGACATCAATTCTCTCGAAGACCTAGACAGCCCTTCGTACCGCTACGAGTCCTACCCTGTTCTCTACCCCGATCGGATCGGATCCATGGTCCCCTTCTCTCTCCGGTGGCTCCATGCGCAGCTTCCTTCCAATCTCGGTAAGCGCCATGAAACAATTGATCGGTTGTATAAGCTTCTCGATTTTGTTAGATCTCAGATTAGGGCTAAGGAGGGTTTGGGTGATCTGGAGGTTTCCGTGAGTGTGTGGAGGAGGAGGGAGGAGCTTGTAATGAGTACGATAATCGGACACCATTTGAACCAGAAGGAGTTTGTTTTGTGCTTGGATCTGTTCAGGGATATGCTGGCAAAGGATCCGAGAAATCCAGTGCTGTTGTCGAAATTAGGGTATGTGCAGCTGCAGTTTGGGGATTTGGGAGGAGCTAGGGCGTCGTTTGATAAGGTGGAGGGGCTGATGAATGAGGGGGACTTTGGCGGGGAAGGGAAGGTTTTGAGTGAGGTTGAGCTGAGGAATTTGGTGGGGAGGAACAAGGCTTTGATTTACATAGTTGAGAAGGATTATGTGTCAGCTGTGAGGGAGTATGATGAGTGTGTCGAGAGGGATGGATCAGATGCGATTGCCATTAATAACAAGGCCGTTTGCTTGATGCATTTGAGGGATTTGTCAGATTCGATCAAGGTGTTGGAGAATTCTTTGGAGAGGGTTCCTACTGCGGCCTTGAATGAGACCCTTATTGTGAATCTGTGTAGTATGTATGAGTTGGCATATGTGAACCATTCTGACATTAAGAAGACGCTTAGCAATTGGATTTCTCGTGTGGCTCCTGATGATTTTGATTCATCCTGCACCAGAACATGAGGTATTATCAACTCTTTGCTTTTGAATTCACAAATTCAAGCTTTATGATGCCATGACTGTGCATTGTGGAATACCGCTCTGCATTATGTTTTTTGTGGGTAATTTTATTTGCTACTATGCTGATCCTATTTCCCTTGAGTGAGTCGATTACCATCTGATATCGTTTAGGCCCCTTGAGATTCAGCTGCTTTTACTAGCAGAGTGGACTGTGAAATCATAGACCATTTTTACATTGAAGCTTGGGTGCAAAACATACTTGAATCCTTCATACGTCTTTGCCCTGCTGTATTTTAAGGTTTGCTTAAGGCGAGTGAGTATTCTTCTGAAAATGATAAAGTTGCGATGTAAGTTTAGAATTTTGGAGCTTAATTTTTTGTGAAGCAGATTTTTTTTTCTTTAGCTTTGTTTTTAGTCTTCTTAAATGAAATGGATGATGGACTGTCAAGTATCAACACTGATCTTGATGTTTTGATTTTGGTTTTGTGTACTATAATGTTTCCTTTCAAACCTTCCTTGATGCAGCTTCAACATGCTAGATGTATGGAGTTGGTCTTGGAACTAGGACTAGGTGGGACTTGTGAAACTTAACTTAGATATGATATGATAAATTTATGTTTCATTAAATACTTGGTGATTCTAACCTTAATAGTTTAGATATTGAATTTGCCTGTGAAACTAAATAATTATTTGTTTAGCTGCTACAATTTGTTGATCCATTGATATGAGCAATCTAAATTTCCATTGCTTGGCATTCTGTTTCCCTTGATCAATCTTGTTTTATGTGTTTCTTTGGTACGTCTAACTTATACATTGTAAGAAGCTCGTTCGGTCCCCTTTTTTTTAGCACAATTAAGTACCAAATACACTCTATATAAGCAATCATCACATTGCACTAAAAGAACCTCAAGATTGTTTCTCTTTTGCAGCTAAAACCTCTTAATAGAAGAAACATACGAGGGTTCAGCTGTAGTCTGTCAGTGGAAGGATGTTGGAACATCTTTATGAACTTCATTGTTGACTCGCTTGGGGGCTGGAATGAAGCCTGGGAAATTATTCTTACTTGTTTGAAGTGTGAGATTTCCTGCCTCGGGATTTGGACATAAAGTGGACAACTGGGCGTGTTACGGTTTGATACCTAGACGGGACAGTCTCTCATGCATCAGTAGTGAAGATTTGGCTGGGCATCATCTGACCTTCAAATCATCCAGGTTGGTCTTCATGATTCGATTAAGTGCTTGAACAAGATGGGAAGATGGTTGTAACATTAGTCCTTGTAATACTCTTGTTACTGGTGCTAAGTTTAGTTTTGGAGGATCAAGAAAATGGTTGCTGGTTCAGTATTCATTTTATTGTTTTAAGGATATACAATGTTCATCATGCTTCATAGATTCTTCCTCACCTCTCGACATTAAAAGTACACAAATTTTTTATTTTTTGAAAAGGAAAGACTTTGCGGGCCAGACATGCCTAACACTTTGAGGAGTTGACAAAATCGACAGACGGTGAACTATCAAAATGTACAACCTAAGAAAAAAGAGAAACGGTGCACAATACAGATGATGGTAAGCACATAATATTAGACGAACAAGCGAATCTAGTCTTAGCACATTGGGGACAACATAGACTAAGAAACAGAACCAAGTGCCACCAAACATTGACATCATCGGTATATCAGGAGTTCCTGTAAATTTCTTAAATATGGAGTTGCCTCGATACACACCACATCGATTCGAGCCAGATCTAACCCCAGACGCTAGAACCCCAACTAAGAATAGGAACGCCAAGACCAACTAGAATCATGGCCGAGAACCAGCTAGAATCGGCCTCAAGAATCATGGCCGAGAACCAGCTAGAATCGGCCTCAGTATGGGCATCGAATGTTGATATGGGTGTTTGTTAAAACTTTGGTGCGAGAAGGAAAGTATGAAGTTCATACTGTAAAGTTGGGACTTGGGAGTTGGGAGGGTGGTTAAGAGTGGTTTCAAGGTATGGGCCTTGAGTCATATTTGATATGAATTGGACATGGACATGTATAATTATATGACACTGTTTGAAACATCAAGTATTGTTTTGAGACTTGATACCATTGTATTCTATGTGTATGGATTCCGGCCAAACGAGTTGTAAATTGGAATGCTCATGTATCAATGTATCATTATGCATCAGTTTTGAGGGGGATTGATGAATCAGAGGAACACCAGCCATGTGGGTGGATGATGAACAAGAAAAGTGATGCCGTGGCCCGTGAGGGAGAAATTTGAGTAACCATGTCCATGTGACTCTGCCGGGATGGGCCTGTTACTGGCCCAGTACTTTGGGTCTTCTATAATTGAATGGTAAAGAAAAGGAAAACCAAAACGGTCCCCTCCAAATTAAACAAACAAACAAACGAACGAAAGGGAAAGGGAAAGGGGAAAAAGGGTACAAAGCATGCAATAACTATACTCCCTCCGATTTTTAATATAAGACATTTGATTTTTGTGCACGTGGTTTAAAGAGCTAAAAACTATATACAATATTAATTTTTTTATTTAAATTTTTTTACATTATAATACTTATTAATAGTAAGTATTATAATGTAAAAAAATTTAATTAAAAAAATTAATATTTTATATAGTTTTTAGCTCCTTAAACTACGTGCACAAAAGTCAAATATCTTATATTAAAAATCGGAGGGAATACATCTTTTATTTCACTTTCGCATCCTTGACCTTAAAATTTTAAAAACAAATAAAAGAACAGAAATATATGGAAACAGCAACTCATATTCATAATAATAAAAAAAAATGTATGATCTGAAACATTGTTATTAGAATTTCGATCCAAATCTTTAGAATCTTAAGACCCTACAATTCTACACAAGAACTCAATTCGGATCTATACATAGAATCTTTTTTTTTTGTGTATGATCTACGATTGAATCTTTAGAATCTTAATGAATCGATAGGATCTTATGATCCTACGCGATCCTAAAGAAACTATTTTTATTTTTAAAAAATGTACTTTTTAAACATTTGCTTTGTTTTCTTGGTTGATTTTAGGGTGTTTAAATGTTCACATTCATATATGAAACGTGAAAAATAGCTAGAGCCTTAGAGACAACTGTTTTCGAGCTTTTTAATCAATATGACAATGTCTAAGGTCGTAAATGTAGCTTTTTATGTATTGAAACCAAAATACATTGTGTAACTAACATTTTTTTCCTCATTCTAAAACTTTAAATTAAGCCACTTTGTTATTTATATTTTTATATATTTTTTATTTTATTATTTATTTATATTTCGAAGATCTTACGATGCTTTAATGCGATCTTACAATCCAATGCACAGACCCTGTTGTGATTCGATCCTAAAATCCCGATCCTAATAACTCAAAGCATATATAGATTTGTGAAACTTTAAAGGAGGTGACAGTGAAATTGAAAGAAAGCAAGGTTTATGGGTTTGTTTGGTTGTGATCTGAAAGCATAGAAATGGAGGGGAAATCAAATGGAAATTTGCAAGGGAGGACAAGTGGAGAGTGGGGCTGCTACTGCTAAACAGTACGTGTTGCAAATTGAGGGTGTTGGTAAGGACCGTTGGGGAATTTTGAACCACCAAACAAAACAAAGTGGGTATCCCTTCCTTCTTCAATATTATTTGTATGTGTCTTATTATTGCATTTTGGGATGCACAGGACAACACAACACAGCGACTGAGTCTGACTCTGATCGAGAGAGTCGCATGCAGTCACTGCACTCACATGCATGCATGCATATGCATACAATATCACATTCACATTCTCCCATGGTTTTAGAAAGGGTGTTGTTAGATAAACCACAAATACTCTTTCTTAAGCGCACGTCCATTCCAACGTGCAGCTATTTTTAATTAATTAGCACGTTTTTTCAATTTATTAGTCTACTGCAAACGTGTACGTCCATTCCGACGTGCAGATTTGTGGTGTATTTAGTTTCTCCGCTTTACAAAATATGCCGTTTCACTTTTTCCCCCTACGATATCCCATACTCAGGGGCGGAGCTGAGGGGGGCATGGGGGTCACGTGCCCCCTCTCTCATTTGACGAACTATCTAGGTGTATTCTCCTCATCGATAACTTCGTTTTTATATAAAATACGCCATAATCCGAGATCTGAGTAAAAAAGTTGTGAATATTTAAAAATTAAAGGTATATTAATCACTTTAATGTTGTTTCAATAGACTATAATTAATGATTCTATATTTTACTTGATTAACATTTACATACTATTGAAGCGGTTCTAAAATTTTACCTATACTTATTACCTCAAGGTGACGGCGAAAATCCTTTAATACCTGCAGTACTGTAAGACAATACTTGGTTTCACGATCAAATGATTTTGTTATTGTTGAGTGCGGCCTTATGGGCCGGTGTCCAAGTTTCGCGATCAAGTATGTTTACTGTTCAATCGTCGTCTTTAGAAGAAGTTTGATTCGATGATGTGTCCTTCTCAGAAAAGCTTCTACTCCGATTCAAGGATCTAAAGACTTCAGACCTGAGGGTTTTATGCCACAGGAAGTTGCAGAGTTCCTTTTCTTATCTCTTCTTTCGGATCCCTTTTCTGGTGGGTATTTAGGGGGTATTTATAGTATTGCCCAAGCGAGCAGCTGGCTGGTGACCTCGTGGTTCATGTAGGGGACACGTGTAGCCCATGCCCTCATGCCAACAGTCTAGAGTAGCTACACGTGGCGATGTCAGAGGAGAGGTGCTTCACCAGTGAGCTGCTTGCTCTTTTGAGGGAGGTTTAGTCAGTTCAGAGTTTCTATTCGCGATCTCAAACCTGAGGGGAGATATTCTTATTTAGACCTGAGCCTTTGTTTATGTGATTTGAGAAAACTCTGATCGCGATGGTATAATCTTTAATGTGTATATGACCTTTGCGAGTGGTAGCCCATTTATGACGTCATACCACCATTAATAAAAGGGGTTATTTTTCATGGCATCGTCAACTATAATTCATCTCGAGAGCTTCAAAAAGAGAGGTTATACTAATTATTTCCACAATTAAATAAAAAGTTATGCAAGTTTAAAAAATTTTATACCTGGTTACACATTATTATTATATGTTATGAACGCAACAAGTTATATATATATTAACTAGAGTTGTTATTCGAGTCAAACAAGACTAGTATTTTTTTATTATATTTAGCTGATTTAAAAACAAGTCAAGCTCGAGTTGAACCTATATTTGAAATTGAGCTCATACTCGAATTGTTTAGTAAATGAACGAGTTTGAGCTAAGTTTTTTTTCCTAAGTATCATGCAACTTTACTTGCTCATGGCACAGTAACTTAAAATAAAATTGTTAAATTTCACAAAATTCATGCTATTTAAGTTTCAATCAGGCCAACCCAAGCTTTGAATCGAGCATAAAAATGTGCTCATAATTAACTCATTTTGTAAATGATGCTCAAACCGAGCTTTTATTAAGCAAAACTTGAGCCAAGCTCTAGCTACTTAGCTCATATAACAATCATAATCTTAACTTAATGTTTATTATATTGCATTTCCTATACTTATTTAGTTATTTTTTCAGGATATTTCATATTTCTTTTTTCAGGCGCGAAAAAAATGATGTGTTTTTATCATAAACCGATGACATTTTATCTTAAAATAACATCATTTATTATCGTATTATATATTATTCTTTATTTCAATTTAATTCTACATATATCATTGTGCTCCCCTCCAAAAATTTTATGGCTCCGCCACTGCATAATTATATTTGATAATTATTAATTTATAATTATAATTATTAATTATTGATAATTATTAATTAATAATTATATTTTATAATAATTATTAATTTTGTGAAACAGAGTATGACTCCTCCATACTCCTTTTCACAAAATTTATTAATTTAATTTATAATTATAATATTTAAGCTGATAAAATTTTGTTAATTTGATTTATAATTATATTTGATAATTAATTTTAATAATTTAAAATCTTTCAACTAAATTTAAAATTATTAATAAATTCGATAATTTAAAATTATAAATCAAATACGTTACATTATATGTGCTATTGAGAATTATAAATAGTTAAGAAAAATCATTATTATAAGACATGAAAAAGAGAGGCAACTTTTTTTTTTTAAAAAAAATAGTTGTATTTGATCGACTTCGAATTTAGGGAGGCCCAAAAGTGATGATTTCTCAAATTGAAAGTAATAGTGAATTAGAAAAGGGGCTCTCATCACTGTGAGCAGTGTTCTAAAAATCGCGTATAGGTATCCCCTAAGCGCCACTTAGGCGATAGATGGCAGGGGACCTAGGAATTTGTAAGCCTAGGCGGCTCTTTAGGCGGAAATCCGCTTAGGCACCACCTAAGTGCCACCTAGGTCTGCCTAGACCCCGCATAGGCGCCGCCTACCCGACGATTATTCAATTTTAGCTTTTAGGCATATGATTAGTCAAATTAGGTTTTTCGTATCCCTCAAGTCGATATATATTTGCGTTTGAGTCAAACCTATGGTTTTGGATTTTAGGAGGTGTAGAGTCGCTAGTCGGACGCGTACTTTTGCGTTTATTTACTTTAATGTTAGGCACCATAAATTTGGGTTGAGTAATATTATGGATTATTATTACATTATATGAATTATTGACATGTGTTATAGACAAGAAAATAATCAAGTTTATTCTAAATCCGCCTAGGCCCCGCCTAGCCGCCTAAGCGCTAGGCGGTCACCCGCCGCCTAGTGCCTTTTAGAACATTGATTGTGGGTGATCTTATTAAAAACTATTATGTATTTTTAATTTATACCAATTATCTTTTTTTGAACCGGAAATAATTTGGCTATATGGGACCTTATATGCCAAGAGCATCCAAGCGGATGAAATCGCGAAGCACTGAATCGTCAGGTGTCGTAGAGCCCGAGAAAGCAAAATTGAGGTGCGATAATCAGTCCGCAACTCGGTTTGCCTCCCTAAACACATGACGAATCTCAAATGATTGAAAGAAACCAAGGGAGACTAGACTGTCCGAGACAATCCCGAGTCACCCGTAGGTTTCCCACAGCCCTTGAGGCTGTTGATAATGGTGAGGTTGTCACCCTCGATTATCAGATTGGTTATGTTGAGTTGTCGTGCAACATTGATACCATACCAAAGTCCCAGGCCCTCAGCACCTGAAATTGATGATATGGAGGACAACCCGGAACCACAAAAAATTGGTGTGCCTGTATGGTTTCTTATAACATATCCAAAGGAGCCAACCGAAGAGAGGGATAAGGCTCCATCGAAGTTGAGTTTGTAGGTACCTATTGTTGGGGCCCTCCATCTAGCCTTCTTCCTGGCCTTTGCGGATAAGGTTCGGGTCTCTTTGTTGTTGTGGCAGTGGTTTTGGCCTTCTTTAAAGTCATCATTTTGTTTGGAGGTGTTCCACAAATAGGTTTGGTTCTTAATAAAAGAGATTATTCTTTGTATGTCCGGTTTTGCATTGTCAAAGAGTGACTTGTTACGGGAGTACCAAATACTCCACCAACCAAACGCCAGATTTGTGAAGCGTTGAGTTCCAGTTTTTTCCTTTATGTCACAGATGATACTATTTAGCTCAGTTCCTTGTGAAAAACAATTATTTAGGATTATTATCAGGTTGGGGTCTAGATTTGCTAACGTTGCTCGGGTGATAGAACAATCCCATAATAGGTGGAGTAGATCTTCGTAATTTGAGTCGCAGTGTGGACATGAAGTAGGGATTCCAATCCCTCTGGAGGCAAGTCTTGCTGATGTAGGTACACCATTTTTCGTCATTTTCCATAGTAGAGTTTTAACTTTTGAGGGTACGTCTAGATTCCAGATCCAGCTCATGTCAGATTTTTGATGCCTTTTGAAATTGTTGATCATTTGTAAAGCAGAGCTTGTACTGAACCATCCATTCTTTCTCCACTTCCAGTATAGCCTATCAATGTATATATTCTTGGGAATTGGGGATGTCGATATCATTTCCACGACATCGTTTGGCAAGATATTCTGAAGCGTTGAGCTTAGCTTTGCTAAATTCCACTTTTTGTCCCGTGTTATAAATTGATGTGTAGTAATACCGATGTCAACTTGTCTCCCATCCGTAATCATAGTGATAAGGGGTGATTTGCCAATCCAATGGTCGTTCCAGAAGTTAATACTTTCACCATTGCCAATGGACCATCGTATGCCTTCTTTAAATAGAGGAATTAATTTGGTTAGTTGGGCCCACTGCTAGGAGGCGTCACCCTTTTTACGGTACTGTAGTATGTGTTGGTCTTTTAGGTATTTCTTCGTAATTAAGGAGACCCACGGGTTACGTGACTCAGCTAAGATTTTCCATAATAATTTTAATTGTAATGTCTTGTTCATATCCTCAGAGTTTCAGAGTCCAAGACCCCCATGAGATTTTTCCTTACAAACCTCGAACCAACTGACTAGCGGCTTGTGTTTAGGGCCCTTATTCCATAGAAAATTTCGATTAATCTTGTCTAGTTCCGTATGTACTGTTCTTGGTAGAAGGAAGCATTGCATAAGGTGTAAAGGCTTGGCCGACAAAATTGTTTTGATTAGGGTACATCGACCTGCCTGCGACAGACAGTTAGCTTTCCATTTGTTGAGTTGGGATTTGGTTGTGTTTAAAAGATCAGAAAACGCTTCCTTTGTAGCCCGACCACAAATGATAGGGCATCCGAGGTAAGGGCCAGGTTGTTTGTGCAGATGATCTCTAATTCGTTATGAATCGCGTTTTTCTGGCTTGTTGTCATGTTTGGGGTTGTTTGAAAACGTGATTTATGTCTGTTTACTTTTTGTCCTGATAGGGAAGAGAATTCTCGGAGTACTTTATTGATTTGATCATAGGCAGTTTTTGTGGCGGATGCAAAGATGACAATATCATTTGCAAATGCCAGAAATGGAATTCTAGTTCCGTTCCGTGTGATTGTAATGCCTAGGTGGCTCCGAGGGGCCGCTGATTCCTGATATAGCCCTCGTGCTAGAACTTCTAACAATATGAGAAAGAGGTATGGAGAAAGAGGGTCTCCTTGTCTAAGCCCTCGTTCTGGAATGAAGAGATCAGTGGGCTCATTGTTTACTAAGACCGAGTAGGTAACTGTGGTTATGCATTCTTTTATCCATCCAGTAAATCGTGGAGAGAAACCGAAACTATCCATAATAGAGAGTAGACAGTTCCAGTCAACAAGATCGAATGCTTTTTCCATATCAAGTTTCACTGCCATCCACCCAGATTTTCCTTTTTTCTTTGAGAATGAGTGAAAAATTTCGTTTGCTATTAAAATATTGTCTTGTATAGATCTTCCTGCTGTAAAAGCACTCTGTAATGGGTTGATAATCTTGGGTAGGATTTTTTTTAGTCTTGTTGCCATTACTTTGGAGATTATCTTATATGTTGTTGAGCATAAACTTATTGGTCTGTAGTGTGATGTCGTTGTTGGGTTATCACATTTTGGAATAAGTGCGATGAAGGTATGGTTTATCTGCTTTAATATTCTGCCACTAAGGAAGAAGCTTTTGACCGCCTTAGTAACAGAAGGGCCCACGATAGGCCAATATTTTAAAAAAAAACCCGCTGGGAAACCGTCGGGGCCAGGAGATTTGTCATTTGCTAAGCTGAAGACCGCATTTTTTTATTTCAGCGTTTGATATTTGTTTGGTAAGCCACTCGTTGTCCTCATCTGTGATTTCTTTTTTGATGTTGTTAAGTAGCTAGGTTACTCGGAGTTCTTTGCCTTTGAGTGTTTAGGTATCTTTTTATGAAGTCACGTTTGATGGCTTCCCGGATTTCTTTGTCAGTTGTTACCGTTATCCCCACTGTTGTTTGTAGAGATTTAATTATGTTTCTATTTCTTCTCCCTGTTGCTATTCTATGGAAATACTTCGTGTTTGCATCTATTGATTTTACATGGTTTCTTTTTGCTCGTTGTCCCCAATATGTATTTTGGTAGTTTAATAGCGATGCGTGTTGGTAGTTAGCCTTTTGATTCTCTCTTCGGTCTTTTGGTCATAGGCATTACAGAGTTGTATATGTAGGTCCTGTAGTTCCTTTTCCACTGTCGATAGCTGACGGAAAATATTGCCAAAGGTGAATTTACTCCAAATTTTACTCTTTCTTTTAACTTCCACTAGTTTCTTAGTTAATTTATACAGATGTGATCCTGGCACGTCAACACGCCAGTCATTTCTGACGAGAGTTTTGAAATCAGGTCTTGTAGTCCAAGCCATTTCAAACTTGTAGGGTTGCAACATTGGCTTTTGTTTATCCATTAGGTCTAATGTGATTTGGGCAGGGTCAAATCTGATGAAAGCGTGGTTCTTTGTATGTAGGTTAGGGAATTGTTGTAGGAGAGTGTGACTTATCAAGGTTCTGTCTATTTTTTCAAGAATATTATCTGCTCCGTAAGGACGCTTTCTCCATGTGTACTTGTTCCCAGTCGTCGGGGTATCTACAAGATTGTGAGTGGTGATGAATTCAGAGAGTCTATGGAATCTATGCGTACTAGGGAAAGCCCCACCTAGTTTGTCAAAAGGTTCCAAGATTTCATTAAGATCTCCCATGAGAATAAAAGGTTCCTTGATACTCGTGACAGTTCGGGATAGAGATGCCCAGAAGTTTTCCTTTTCTCGTTCATGAGGAGGGGCGTAAACAAACATAATCGTGATTGTGATAGAAAGAGTATGGTTGGTGTACTTTGCTTGTATAGTTCTGCTATCAGAGTTTATAATTTCAAATGATTCATTGTTAAATTGTGATGCCTTCCAAAGAAGACAAAGACCACCAGAAAAACCCACCGAAGGACAAAAATGGATGTTATCAAACCCGGGTTTTTTCCAGCAATTATCTGGCGGGGGGTTTTGTAATTTAGTTCCGCAAGAGCTAATATTTTGATATGTTTTGTCCTACAAGTCAATTCGATATGTGTCCAAACATGTTTCCTGCTAAGGCCCCGAACGTTCCAGAAGCTAAACTTCATCGATAAAATCTTATAGAATGGGGTATTAGCTTGTAATTGGCATTAAAAAAGCCAAATAGTGTTGTTTCTATTTTCATAAGCTGCTTATGCTCGAGTGGGTTTCCTTTTGGTGTACCAATTATCTATCTTCATTGGTGCAATAATACACCATAAAAATTAGGTAAATTTACATAAATCACCTCTCTTAAATATTAACTTTTTCATATAACCATTGTTTAAATTGGAAGTTACAGCAAACTACCCTTTAGAAGAGTTCCATCAACAAACAACCACTCCTATTCATATTCCGTTTGATATGTTGTTAAGTTGATAGAAAAAAACAAACCACTGTGTGATGCGAGGGTTTCTCGACCAACCAAATTTATAGTCAAGACCCCGCTATAGCTTAGAGAGTTAGGATCGTCCACGGGAGAGAGTCAACGCTTCTTATTGAGTTGCTTTGTCGAGTTGAAAGTAATAAAAGAGATGGAAGAGAAATGGGCAGTGATAAGAGCATAAAATATGAATTTTAAATAATAAAAGAATCACCACAACAACAAACACATGGGTAAATCAATGAATCACATAAAAGGTCACGCTTTTATCATCAAACAATTGACTTTCATCAATCAACAAGTAAATCAATTTACTTTTGCATAAAAGACCTACTTGTTTCTACCTTCTCTTAATTAGGTCCCTTTTACTTTCGTCAAAGATCCCTACATACTATCAATGTTAACAATCTCCTCTTGTCCATCCAAAATCTGAAAAAACAACTCTCCAAATGGAAAGCTTCAAATCTGTCTCAAGTAGGCAGAGCCACTCTAATTCAAGCCAACCTAAGCTCTAAAAACTAACTATCTGATGCAAAACTTCTTGCTCCTGAAAGGCATTCTTAACCAAATTGATCAGATAAACAAGAACTTCTTCTGGAATAAACTTCACTCTGACAGATATACCCCTCTTATAAGTTGAGATAACATCTGTAAGAGTAAAGCCCTTGGCAGTATGGGTATTAGAAAAGCAGAAGACTTAAACATAAACCTTCAGTTTAAATTATTGTGGAAGCTCTACTCTAATGAAGATAACATCTGGGTTAGTGTCATTAAAGAAAAATATTTGCAAAATAATGGCATCAAGGACAAACCAAATCAGGTCACCTCTTGGCAATTTGGCAGACTTTTATCTCTCAGAGAAAATTTTGAAAAAGGTCTCATTTGGATTATAGGAGGTGGTAACCTCATAAATATTTAGAGTGACCCTTGGATTCCTAACATAAATCTCAAAACTTTCATGGGAAACAATGATCCGAACATGAAAGTTAACCATCTCTTTACCCCTCAAAAGCATTGGAATAAGTCTCTCATTGAGAGCCTATTCCCTCAAAGTTTAGCCAACATCATTCTATCTCTCAAAATCCCAACTTGGCAAACTCAAGATGAGTTAATCTGGATGTCTGATCCAGCAGGAAATTTTACCACTAAATCTGTGAAGAAAATTACTAATTTCCAAAACCACAACACAGATAACCATAGCTGGATACGGAACCTAAACCTCCCACCCCGCCTCAAAAATCTTGTTTGGAAAATTAAAGTTGACGCTCTCCCCACTAGTAGCAGACATAATAGGTACATCAACAGAGTTCCAACCACATGCAAGGGAGTCCTCCTTTGCAAAGGAGCTAATAGCTCAGTTTGAACAAACAACAGGAAAATTCTTCAACAACCTCTCTATGCAAGGTCCCCTTTGTGACAACATAAGTCTAATCAAACAAGCAAACCAACCATTTGAAGATCTAGTGGTCATTTGGCAAATGATCTGGGAAACTAGAAACAATATAATCTTTAAACAAACAAGCCCTGACTCCTTTGGGAACATAATTAGGCGCATTAATATAAATATTCAAGACTGGAGAGAGGCAAATAAAGGGAAAAATAATAACGACATCAGTAAAAGAAAAAGAAGGTCTAGGTCTAAGTAGACTAGACCAGCAGGAGCCATCTACAAGATTAACGTAGATGGTTCTGTCAAACCCACTGGCGTAAGTCAAGTGGGGGGGAATCATTCGTGATTCTATGGGCCATGTAATTGAGATCTTCCACCAGGGAGTCCATCAAGGCACGGTTATTCAAACTGAAGCGGCAACAATACTGATAGGAATGAAGATAGCTCGAAGAATGGGATTACAAAAGATTGTTATAGAGGGAGATAACCAAGAGCTAATGAGAACTCTTACTATAGGAAAAGGCAGCAGATGGGAAATTATGCGTCACACAGAAGAAATCAAGATTATGGGAGCAGACTTCGAAGTGATTGAATACAAACACATCTATAGAGAAGCTAACAAAGTTTCAGATTATATAGCCACGAAAGGCATCATTAGTGATAGATCTATAATCCCTTTTAATAGGGAGCTTTGTACCATCATCCGCCAAGATGATCCCGGAGCGCGTTTACAATTTCTGTAATAGCTCCGAATGTTTGCATACTGTAAAAAAAACAATCTCCTCTGGTAAATTCAATTGCAACTATGAATTCCTTTAGACTTTCATCTAAGGTTAAGCGCATAGGTAGAAGAAGATAAAAAATCACACAATTATAGATTAATCTATCATACACATGTCTATTGTTGGGCTCATCCCAACTCTAGAAGGAAGAGAACTGCTCAAACATGGAGTAAATAAACATGAATTTAAGTGAAAGAAACATAAAATTAAATTAAACTAAATAAAACCTGAAAATCAACATTTAAATCACAACAAACACGTCCAAGCTTTTGCCCAAACGCCAAACAAAAACTCTACAAACTTCTCCTACTGCTACTACGCACAGCCCACACTGTGTGTCTTGTTCTCTCAATCAGCCCCTAATAGGCTTTATTTTATAGATAAAACTAAGACTTAATCCCCAAGGAACGAGATTTTATCTTAGGAAAAATATAATTCGATCTAAATCTATCTAAAGAAAGATATAATAAATACTCTGCGCCTCTTGAGGGGCAGGTGTGTGACTCAAGAGGAGCAGGGTGTATTTTAAAAAAAATATAAAAAGTGAGATATGTGGTGTAAATAGTAAATTTTGTGGTGTAAATAACATTGGCTATAATAAATCTAAGTCTATCTAACTTATAACCATAACTAAAAGATCCTAAAAAGAATTAGATAAAAACCCTAAGTAAAAAAACCTAAAAACAGCCCATATGCTGTCCGCACAGATTCTCGCAGAAGGACCGCGTCGACCCTTAACCGACTTTGAGGTAGTCAGGGTCGACGCAGCTCATAGTTTTTCCAGATTTTTTGATTCTATCTTGAAACGCACTTTGTGGAGTTCTCGTTTGTTCGATTGACGCATATGAATATGCATTGGAAAGATCTTTTCAAGGAATACAACTCTCATGAAGGCGTCAAAAACCGATTTGAAGTGATGAATGGCGAAAATAGGGATTTTCTCCATCTTTCTCCCTTTTTATTCTTCCTTAGCTTCTCCAATGCCTTCATAGTTTTCCATTAAGCTCTAAAATGCGTCCAAACTCCTCCAAATCAGCCCCCAAACCTATAAAAACACCACCAAAGTTTTTGTAGACATCCATATCTCAAATAATATGGTAACTAACACAAATGACACACTTTCCCAACACAAAAGCTAATAAAAAGGACTCAAAACATGATGCATAATAAAAATAAAAATGCGGACATCACTATGCCCCCATCTTTTTAAGTATAGTCTTTAAGTCTAGTCTAGCATTTCCAAATCTTTCCAGATTTGGAAATGCTAGACTTCTTTGACAACTTTCATCTTCTCCCCTACCCATGCCTTGCTCTCTCGGATAGCTTGCTTTTTTTATCTTCATATATGAGTGCACTATAATGGATTTGTTGCATGAAAATATGAGAGGAACGATGACCTCAACCTCGATCTCGCTTCTCAGGAGGCGCCATTGAAGCAAGTGATCATGGCTATAGAAAGGCTGAGGCAAACCACTCTTCGTCTCCTCCAAATATCACAAATAAATTAAACCCTCTAAATTGATAATCTCGAATCTTAATAGTTGGTTTGGGCATATTGGAATCATTCAATTGCTAATTGAATCGAAACGTTTTGTCATTCAGTTCGATTGACCCAACTACTTGAGCCCTGATTCAATCCAATCGACCGATCACCTTTTTAATTGAATGAGGAGACCGGCTGAATTAGTGAAATAATTAAGGTTCTTTTGACTTAGTCATCAAAATTCTGTCAGCTTTGATCTCTATCCCATGTGAAATTGATCTCTGATCTACTCCACGAATTCAACAAAGATATTGGAATTGAAGCTTCAAATCAACAATCACTCAACCAATGTTCTAAAAGACATTAGGCGGCTGCTAGGTGGCAGGTGGTCGCCTAGCGCCTAGGCGGACTTAGAACAAACTTAATTATTTTCCTATATTTTAACGTATAATATATCTCAATATTTCATATAATGCAATAAAATAATCCATAATATCATTCTTAAACCCAAATTTGCAGTGCTTAACTAACACTAAAGTAAATAAAAGCAAAATTACACATTATAATAGTGACTCTAAACCTCAAAAAAATCCAAAACCATAGGTTTGATTCAAAAACAAAAACAACCTGAGTTGGGGCATAAAAACCCCCTAAGTCAACTAATCACTTGACTAAATGCTAAAACTGAATAATCGATGACCTAAGCGGCACCTAGGTGGTGTCTAGGCGGATTTCTGCCTAGAGACCCGCATAAGTGTAAAAATTCATATGTACCTGTCGCCTATCGTCTAGGTGGTGCTTAGGTGTGATTTTTAGAACATTACACTTAACATAAATCTGCTCCTCTCTATTTTTCTATTGAGTTAAGAAGGAAGATGAGGGTAAAGTGAACGTACATTTCTTATCAAATTAACAGGCCGTCAAACGGAATAGGAATACAGGTAGTTGTTTGTTTACAATTATTCCTTTAAAGAGTGGTTTGCTATAAGCTAGGGTGGTTATATGAAAAAAAATTGATATTTAAGAGGTGGTTTTCTGTAAATATAAAAATCCAGATCATGCATGTGTATTATCTATGATTCATCTCGAGTCGAACGTACAAACATGATATATATGAGTCACTTCAACTCAAAACCGGATAGTGGAGTGCAAGGGGGAGCCGGTTGCAAGTCAGTGAGGGGGATGAATGGCCTTCCAGAGATCGACAGCTGGACGAATTGAGAGAGAGAGAGAGAGAGAGAGAGAGAGAGAGAGAGAGAGAGAGAGAGAGCAGGTGGAAAAGCAATAAGAAAGTTGCAGAGGAGAGAGAGATCAGTGAGAAAGGAGTGAAAAAAAAAGTAAAGTTGTAGAGGAGAGAGAGATCAGTGAGGATAGGACAGAGAGAGATGGAAGAGTCATCTCTCCTCTGCGACTTTACTGTTGCTGTTTCACTTCGAAGAATAAGCAATTGGACGGGGGTTTATTTGCAGGTTGATGGGTAATCAGTTAGTTTTAACTGGACACCCAAAGCAAAACGACATAACACATATTGGAATCGACTAGACAAGAGTTATCGGAGAAACAGATTCACCATCGACTTCGGATAGAAAATGGGTAAGTTTGCTTTCGATAAAGGTTATGCGAGAAGTGTCTCCCTCAAATCTGAAGCAAATTTACCCATTTTCTGTCTGAATTCGATGATGAATCTGTTTCTTAGATAACTCATATGTCCAGTGGATTCCAATATGTGTCATGTCGTTTTACTTTGGGTGTCCAGTTAAAACTAACTGCTTACATGTCAACCTGCTAATAAATCCCCACCCAATTGCTTCTTCTTCGATGGTTTTTATCCGAAACTTAAGATTTAATTCAAATTATATTAATGCCCCCTCATTGTCACTCTTCTATTTTCTCTTTCCTATCCTCACTAATCTCTCTCTCTCTCCTCTGTAATTTTACTTTTTTTTTCACTCATCTCTCTCCTGTCCTTTCTCTCCTCTACAACTTTACTTTTCTTTTTCACTTCTCTCTCTCCTGCCATCTCTCTCCTCTGCAACTTTACTTTTCTTTTTTAGTCCTATCTCTCTCCTGTCCTCTCTCTCCTCTGTAGACTTTCTCTTGCTTTCTCTCTCTCTGATTTTTATCGAAAGCAAACTTACCCATTTTCTATCCGAAGTCGATGGTGAATCTGTTTCTCCGATAACTCTTGTCCAGTCGGTTTCAATAGGTGGCATGTCGTTTTGCTTTGGGTGTCCAGTTAAAACTAACTGCTTACATGTCAACCTGCAAATAAATCCCCACCCAATTGCTTCTTCTTCGATGGTTTTTATCCGAAACTTAAGATTTCATTCAAATTATATTAATGCCCCCTCATTGTCACTCTTCCATCTCTCTCTGTCCTATCCTCACTAATCTCTCTCTCCTCTGCAACTTTACTTTTCTTTTTCACTTCTCTCTCTCATGTCCTCTCTCTCCTCTACAACTTTACTTTTCTTTTTCACTTCTCTCTCCTGTACTCTCTCTCCTCTACAACTTTACTTTTCTTTTTCACTCCTCTCTCTCTCTCTCCTGTCCTCTCTCTCCTCTGCAGACTTTCTCTTGCTTTCTCTCTCTCTCTCTGATTTTTTTATCGAAAGCAAACTTACCCATTTTCTATCCGAAGTCGATGGTGAATCTGTTTCTCCGATAACTCTTGTCCAGTCGGTTCCAATAGGTGACATGTTGTTTTGCTTTTGGTGTCCAGTTAAAACTAATTGCTTACACGTCAAACTGCAAATAAACCCCAGCCCACTTGCTTCTTCTTCGATGGTTTTTCTCTAAAACTTAATATTTAATTCAAATTATATTAATGCTTCGATAAATTTTCTCTGAAACTTAAGATTTAATTCAAATTATATTAATTCCCCCTTACCGTCACTCTTCCCCCCTCTATCTCTGTCTCTGTCTTATCCCCTCTGTCCTCTCTCTTTTTACCGCCTGGGCTTAGGAGGGAGGGCGACACTAGAACTAGGAAAACATTGAACAACACGCAAGACAGGAAACAACCATAGGGTGTCCAGTAGGAAATCATTGGGTGTCCAGTAGAGTACCAAAGGGTGTCCAGTAATAAACCATAGAGTGGAAAGTTGCTATATTGTTCATTCTTCAATAAAAAAAACAAAGCGGTTCACCAAGCCTCTGCGAGAGCTCCTCCACTTCGATTCCACCTCCTCTACTCCAAATCTGGCCTCCACTCGCCTCGAATTGACCTGGAAAAGCCATCACAACGAAGGTGAAGGACGAAGGCACCAAAGCGGTGCTCCGGCGGCGATTCACACCAGCGGCGCAAGACGAATTCACACCAGCGGGAGAGAGATATAAGACAGAGAAATCAAAGAATAAATAAGCTTTTCAATGGAGCTCTTTGATGGAGAGAGGTGGAGAGATGCATAGAGAGAAAGGATTTTGGATGGGTGACGAGATCATATCCTCTCTCTCTCCCCATCCACACGTCTCACTCTCTCTCCTCCATAAATGCAGTCGGTCTCTCCCTCTATTGTAACCGGTTTGGGTGCAATTTTTTAAGGGGTTAACGGTTAGTTTTTGTAATTAATGTGGATAGGAGATAGGGGGTGCAAACCCAACCGGGTTTTTGGGTTATTTTTACAAATTGGCCTTTATATATGTATATCAGATCTTACATTCATGTATATTTGTATCTGGACCAATTGTGTCCGTGTAAGAGCGTTTTAATTCGACATAAAGCAAAGTAATTAAGTGTGTGCAACCACTGCTGTGATGTGGATCCATCGGCAAAAGAAAATATAATAAATATTTATTGTCTCGACAATTCTAGTACAAGTATATGAAGCATAATAATTTATATATATATATATATATATATATATAATTAATATATATATATATATTAATTATATATATCGAAGAAATTCGAAATATGAATTGAGTGGTGGGATAAAAAGGAATACCGGAGAGTGTGGTTGAGATTGATGAATATGGATATATCCAACCAAGATCTCCTACAACACCAACCCTACTCCCCTCCCTACATCATAAAAATATTTAACATTTATTTAATCTTAAAAAAATATATTTAGATTCCTAATATCTATTTTTATATGTTTATAAAATTTTATTTTAAAAATTCATGTTTTACAATTTTCGAAAATTAAAAAGGTAATATTTTACAAAATACAATTAAGAAAAATTTTAAAACATGATTTTTCAAAATAAATTTTTATTAATATATAAAAATAGATGTTAGAAATATAAATATAATTTTTATAATTTTTTTCAAGATTAAATAAATGTTAAAAAAATTTAGTGGAGTAGAGAGGGGGGTAGGGAGAGTCGTAGAAGATCCCAATTGGGATATATCAAATAGGTACCGATCGAAATTCGAAAGAGGAGAGGAATGAATTGAATTGAATTGAAGGTCAATTAATTAAATTAAATTAAATTAAAAGGGATAGCTAGGAGAGCGAAGTGAAGGAGGGGAAGCCGCCAAGTGTAGTAGTGTAGACTGTAGACTGTAGACTGTAGTGTAGTACGTGAGGGGTGATCCCACTTTACTCTCTCTCACTTCAATTCCATCGTCATCGACCAAAGTTATCAAGGCAAGGCTAGACTAGTTGTCTCGTTCCTTCTGCCACCTTCCTGCCTCACGTTGAATTACACTCACTCATCCACTTCCACTCACTCTCACACTCACATACCCCAAACATGGCCGGCCCCCACCTTCTTTTTTTCTTTTACGTTTTGAATCACCTCCATCTGGCCCATAGAATCCTCTACAACCTTCCCCTGTGTACAGGATCTCCTACATCGTCACATTTGATTAGGGTGGTTACGAATCTCGTAAATTCTATCACGTCTCAATTTTGATGAGATTATAAAAAAAAAAAATTTCAATACAGTCTCGATTTCGTTTCATAAAAAATACACGGAACGGAGAGCTCTTGTTCCGTCCCACAAATATATACAATTATATATATATATACTTAAAATTAATAAAAACATGTAAAAATATATTTATATTATATATATTAGCATTTATTTCAACCCAACATTAAAAGTATTAAAAACATCTAAAGGATATATAAATGATCAGTTGTAGAATATATAAATGACATGCTACTAGCGCTGCATGTAGACTTACTAATTTACATCTAAAAAATATAATAAACAATTTAAATATAATTGATAATACAACAAAAACTTACTACAAGTGCCAAACAAGGCAAGCAGAAATAGTGTAGACTTCGTTTCTATTTTACGAGGAATAAGTCCGATCCTATCCCGTGATGAACAAGATCCAACGGGATTTGAAAAAACGTCACACAGAAAATACACGGAACAGAACGCGGGATTACCCTGATCTCATCTCGTTCCATCCTATGCCCATCCCTTCTTAATTATATACGGTATATGTTATAAATTTACATTAAAATAATTTTAAAAATTATATTTATATATTTAAATAACTTTTAATAGATTTTAAAAAAAATTGAGGAGAAATCATGTTTTAAATTTTTTATAAAATTATATGGCAACTTTTTTTTAAAAAAAATTAAGTGGCAAAATAATCAATCACGAGACATTCGTTTTTTGTTTGAAGGTTTCAAAACAAATAAGCCACCAAATGTGTGCCACGTTGAATGATCGGAAGAGCTACAACTCGCTATAAATACAAGCGAAGCGAAGCATGATGAGAGTGTGTCAAATTCAAATACTCAAATTTCGTGCATAGCATCGCATTGCACGGAGAGAGATTCATCATCTTCTTATAGAGAGATAAAACAGGGCACTTCCAATTTCTCTCTGGCTCTCCGCTGTCCCCAAACAAACCTTTTTTTTAAAGAAAAAGATTGATATTTTTCGCCCTTTGTTTGATTCCAAATCGATTTTGGCTTCAATTGCATAGCAATAACCCAAGAAAGATCGTTCCTTTTTATCGATCGAAAATGTTTATCGACAGCTTCAAGGTGGAGAGCCCGAATGTCAAGTACACCGACGACGAGATTCACTCCGTTTACGACTACGAGACGACGGAGCTCGTCCACGAGTCCAGAAACGGCACTTACCAGTGGATCGTCAAGCCCAAGACCGTCCAATACGAGTTCAAGACTCAGACCCATGTCCCTAAACTCGGGTAGGATATATATATACCTTTTCTTCTTCCTCTAATCGATTTCGATTTCGATTTCCGGGTTGTTGATATATATATTGTTTCATGTTGATTGATGGATGGATGGATGGATGATGTTGTTCTGTTTAAATACAGGGTTATGCTGGTAGGATGGGGTGGAAACAACGGCTCAACCCTCACCGCCGGCGTTATTGCAAATCGGGAGTGAGTTTCATTTTCATAAATCATATAATTCATAATTTGTGTGTTGAATTAATTAATTGCATGCGGCTTCGATCGATCAGACATGTGAGTTGGGTTTATGGTGTTGAATGTTTAGAGGGATCTCGTGGGCTACAAAGGACAAGATCCAGCAAGCGAACTACTTTGGGTCCCTTACACAGGCATCTTCAATCCGGGTCGGATCCTTCAATGGCGAGGAGATCTACGCTCCTTTCAAAAGCCTACTCCCCATGGTACGTATAATTAAAGTCTTCTAATTCAATCAACAAATATATTATTATATTATATAGGGTGTTGTTAGATACTGCAAATCATACTTCTTAAGCGCACGTCCATTCTAACATGCAGTCATTAGCACATTTTTTCAATTAATTAATCCACTGTAAACCTGCACGTTTATTCCGATGTGCAGATTTGTGGTGTATTTAGTTTCTCCGAATATATATGTTTGATGCATATAGCTAATAAATGAATTGAGATTGAATTGAATGAAACTGCAGGTGAACCCGGATGAGATAGTATTTGGAGGGTGGGACATAAGTGACATGAACTTGGCGGATTCAATGGCAAGGGCAAAGGTGTTGGACATTGATCTCCAGAGGCAGTTGAGGCCATACATGGAGAAGATGGTCCCTCTCCCGGGTATCTACAACCCTGATTTCATCGCTGCCAATCAGGATTCGCGTGCCAACAACGTTCTCAAGGGAACCAAGAAGCAACAGATGGAACAAGTCATTAAGGACATGAGGTACATTTAACAACTCATCATCCCTAATTATTACTTCTATACTAAAAAGATGTCATGTATTTTTTATTCATTTTCCCAAATTGCCCTATATTAATGATTATAGACATGTTAGATGTAACTTTCAAGTTGGAGGAATAATTAGAGATATAAGTGTATATTTGTTTACTTTTTGAAAAAATGTGCAAATTTCTAGAATGATGTGTGTTAATTATCAGAGGGAGTAGTAATATTCTAACTTCCATTACTACAATATTTTTTTCCCTTGGTATAATCGATCAGGTATTCAAACATTTAACTTATGTGCATGCATATGTTGTCTCATCAAATTTGCTCTGAATTCATGTATTTAAGTTTGTGTTAGTTAATTGGCTTCAACTTATTTTCGGACAATGGGAAAACAACTTACTAAATGAGAAGATTTTTCTAAAGTTTGCCTCAACGTATATGTTATTTGGAAATATTTCTTAAATTTTAATCATTTAATTTTAGCTTTTTTTTAAAAAAAAAAATTGACTTCTGAGCATTTTTTTTAGAGAATCTTTCCCAATGAAAGAGCAAATGATAAATTACTAAAAACTTGACCGTACTAGTTGAAAAATGAGTTTTATTTTTAAACCAGTTGAAATCATTCTAGGTGTTTGTTTACAACCTAAAATGGAAAAAAAAAAATTGCTTGTTACATGTCAAACCTAGCCAAGGATCAAGTGAGACTTAAAAAAAAATCATTTTTCTTGAAGATTTTCCTTGAGCTATCCAAATATGTTCAAAACTCCGATATCCTATCTTTGCATTTGTCAATTTTTGTTATAAATGAATGGATTTTTTTTTTAATATTATACAGGGAGTTCAAGGAAGCGAACAAGGTGGACAAAGTGGTGGTACTGTGGACAGCAAACACAGAGAGGTACAGCAATGTGGTTGTTGGGCTGAATGACACCATTGAGAATCTGTTGGCTGCTGTGGAGAGGGATGAGTCTGAGATCTCCCCTTCAACCCTTTATGCCTTAGCTTGTGTTTTTGAGGAGGTCCCCTTCATCAATGGCAGCCCCCAGAACACTTTTGTGCCTGGTTAGTACCTTTATATCTATCAGTTTTCAGATCCAACATCCAAAACAGATTGTACTGCTACTTAATTCATTCAAAATTTTGGTGGTCTTCTTTACAGGACTTATTGATTTGGCTATTAAGAAAAACAGTTTGATTGGAGGAGATGACTTTAAGAGTGGTCAGACTAAGATGAAGTCTGTCCTTGTTGACTTCCTTGTTGGTGCTGGTATTAAGGTCTGTCTTTAAATAACAGGAATTTAATCTTTGATGATTTCTTTTGTCATGTAGATTTTACTGATTTGTGTTCTGGATGCAGCCAACATCAATAGTTAGCTACAACCACTTGGGGAACAATGATGGGATGAACCTATCAGCCCCCCAAACGTTTCGCTCCAAGGAGATATCGAAGAGTAACGTCGTGGATGACATGGTCGCCAGCAATGGCATCCTCTTTGAGCCCGGGGAGCACCCTGACCATGTCGTTGTCATTAAGGTTAACTACTCGAAAACCTACTTAACCCCCTTTGTTTAACTTGACTTATTGAGATTTTGATGGCATGTATCGATCCAACTGACTTGACATATATATAATACAGTATGTTCCTTATGTGGGAGATAGCAAGAGGGCCATGGATGAGTATACTTCGGAGATATTCATGGGAGGTAGGAACACCATAGTGCTGCACAACACCTGTGAAGACTCCTTGTTGGCAGCTCCCATCATCCTCGACTTGGTCCTTCTTGCCGAGCTTAGCTCTCGCATCCAACTCAAAGCCCAAGGGGAGGTACTAATCTTATCACTATCCACCATATAAGGTGTTCTTAGATACACTGCAAATCCAGATTAGCAAATGCACGTCCTTCCTGACGTGCAGGTGGATACTAGAAATTGAAGGGAAATCAGGATTTGCGGTGTATTTAGTTTATGTGCACCAAGGTATGTATCTATGCTTTTTTGTTCATTGACTAACTAATTTTTGAGAAATCAATGACCTTTCAGGGTAAGTTCCACTCCTTCCATCCGGTAGCGACAATTCTTAGCTACCTTACCAAGGCTCCCCTTGTAAGCAACCTCTTTGATTGGTTTCACTCTCTAGCTTCCAAATTACTTTGTTATATGAAGGATCATACTTAGATATTTCGTGCATTGGCTCTTGTAGGTTCCTCCGGGTACACCGGTGGTGAATGCACTATCAAAGCAGAGGGCGATGCTGGAGAACATAATGAGGGCTTGTGTCGGCCTGGCTCCGGAGAACAACATGATTTTGGAGTACAAGTAGAATCAAGACCCCAAAAAACACCATCAACTTACTGCAATAAAAGTCCTCTCTCTGCCTCTGAGAGTGCAAATGTAATGTCTGTTGAGATTATGTGTTCTTTGGTATTCTCATCTCTAGAATGTTGCTTTCAGCTCCCTATGTGTATGTATATTCAGAGTATGGTGACATCCTAAGTGCAAAAGAAAATCTTCTTTTCTTTTTGCCACTAAACTTAGTTGTGGTTAATTTTAATTTGAGCTCACATGAGTAGCTTTCATGGATTTATATTTCCATTCTCTTCTTTATCATATCAGCTGCATCCATTGCTCAGTAATTAGGCCCCATATTTCTGCCTGTGGTGGAGATGAGTAACATGACATATTTCACATCACATGACCTCAAATAACCTTTGTCTAGAGTTTCATTAAGCCCCATAGTAATCAAGTGGCCCCATGCAGGAAGTCACCATAGCTTTGTCTAGAAGTTTCAATATTTCACATCACATAGCCTCAAGAACTACCGAAACTGCAAGCTAACTGAAATGTAAGATCAGCCACAGAACAAGGTCCCAAAAGTACAACCAATCTAGAGGTTCCAAAAAATCAGTCCCGATCCTCTAGTCCACTCGTATCACAAAATTATTTCGATTATAAATAAACATTGAAAAAATTTTAAAATTTTATTTTTAGATTCTACAGTTATATTGATATGTTTATAAAATTTTATTACGAAGATTCATGTTTTAAAAAATAATAAAAATTATTTTCTAAATAATTGATATTTTAATTATCTATATTTTTTTCATAATAAAATTTTATAAACATATCAATATAAGGGTAAAGAATCTAAAATATATTTTTAAAATTTTTTCAATGTTTATTTATACTCAAAATAATTTTGTGATACACCAGAAGAACCACCAAAGTCGACAAGAGGGTCCGGACGGAAAAAAAGACCAAAAAGTACAGCAAGTGTAACCAAATCTCTTTTTTTTGGGGGGGGGGGAATTCAAATTCAACTAAAACTGAAATGAAAGAATGAATCAAAGGTTATTTGCAGCTAGGTTTAGCATCAAATAGAAGATCACACATTCAGAGTATAACACTATAACCAAGCAATCACCATAAAACATCCAAAAAGTACAAATTCTAATCTATATTCAGCATACCACAAGGCAAGAGTTTATTTCTTACCCAAATTCAAATTGTAGTTGGTGTGTGGATTTTACTCTTGTTAAACCGTTGTCAAAAACACTTGGAGGATTAGTTAATTGAAGGATGGTTTTATCCAGAAAAAATAATAATCACTCTCACATTTTAGTGCAACTCATAAATATCATCATATATGCCTCATCTTTACACGCAGCAAAACTATCAATTTGAACAAAATAGCAAACTTTTCACTTACATTTACATATGAGTTTTGGTAATCTTCACTTGCCAAAATATCAGTTTAAATCAAAACAATTGAGGAGTCTCCAAATTGAGTTGATATTAGCATATGCTGGACTTGAACCCACATTTTGTGCATGAACACATTGCTCTACCATTTGAGCAGATAGGTGTAAAATTAAACGCAACTTCATATCATCCCTAAGAACTAATCACTGACTAATTTATCATTCCTAAGAAATAAGCAAGCAAAGAGACCATTTTTATTTTTATTCAAAATCAACACTCTTAAATTGCCAGGAAATCGTTAATGCCATAAAAAAAAATTCAGCAAGCAGCATTTGAAACCCAATGCCATCAGACCACCTTGTTCCTTCTATTGGAATTGAGCAAAATTTACCAAAACCTAGCAAATTCAGTAGCAAAATTGAAACTACCAAAATTGTTGTAGGTTCAACCGTTTGTAGAAACAAGAGATCAACCCAGGACCACCATAGTTAGGAAAATCTCATAACTTTTGCTAGCTATACCTAATCCCTTCAAAATTTGAAAACCATGAAATCCCCCAAAATTCCAATCCCTAGCCCTAAATTCGACTTGTCATTCTATTCAATTCAACAAATCCATACCTGTGGGTGTCGTTGTCCCGAGTCACTACCAGCCACCGGCATGCTCTTCCACCAGTTGCATTCGTGTTCTTCCACCCCTAAGTTCCCACCAGTCGACGTCGTTAGGTCTGAGAGGAGGAAGGAAGGAGCTATCTGTGAGTGAGAGGTAGGGTGTTAAGTGAACCCGACTAATTCAAATTCGACTCGTACTCGGCTCGTGCTCTTTCACGTTAAAAAAACGAGTCGAATACAAGCGAGTTCCCAAGCTCCTCATGAGCTCGAGCTACTCGTATAACTAGGTTTTTTTCCATAATTTACAATTTTGCCCTTTTAATATCTAAAACGAGTTCAAACGAGCTAAAAACGAGCTTATATAATACATCTATCATATAAGCTCAAAAAAGAGCTCAAAACAAGTTTCCAGCGTACAAAAACGAGCAGCCGCGATAAACCGAGCTTGATAAAAACGAGAAAAACGAGCTTGAGTTCGAGCTTTTCACGCAGATCACAAGCCGAGTTTGAGCAACATTTTAGGCTCGGGAAAAAAAAAGCAGGCTCGGCTCAACAAAAAAACACAACAAAAAAAACAAGCAAAGCATGAGTACATAGGTACTCAACTCGTTCGACTCGAATAACACCCCTAGTGAGAGGCGGAAGAGTGAGAGACGGAAGGAGCTATCGGGAAATGTTTTTGTTATTTAATTTCGAAATGTTCTTTTTTTTCTGAATAAAACAAACAAGAGACATTAAGTTTAACTTGGTGCGACGCGAAATACATATAAAAACGAAAAGGACATATACATCGTTATTTTTCCTATATTTACAACTAATCACTATAAAAACATATGGTAAGTTTAACACCCCATAATCCACTTCTCCGATATATCATGTGGTAGCTAGAGTGGATTTGAATTTAAAATAAAATTACACCCACCAGAGAATATTGCAGTGGATTGGGAAATCCAATAGGTCAACGGCTTAGAGGACTACTTTATTGGGTTTCAGGGCACCGCAGGAACATGCAATGGTGGTAAACCCAATAAAATTTTCTTCTTCCTCCCTCCCCCACCCACCCACCCACCGCAATTCTTCATTCTCTCTCTTCCTCCCTCGCATTGATTTTTTCTTCCTTCCGCCGTTCAATCCTTTCGTATGATAAACCATGGTTCGGTGGTGGTGGTGCCCATGGTGGAGTACGGTCAATAGTGGTGGGCGTGGTGGTGACGACAGTGGTGGATTGAGTCGTGGTCGACGGGGTGGTGGTGGATAAGGGGATGGAAGAGGAGCCCGTAGGATTTTGCAGGTACATGTGATTTAGTGTTATTGAATTTGAATTATTATTAAATTTAACATAATTTATTTATTGTTGTTTAAATAAAATTGAATTTTCATTATTTAGGCTGATTCATTAATTTTATAAATTATTATGCAGGTTGATTTATTAGAACATATATGTAATTATGAATAAAGTAATTTAGAAATTTCTATTTAATGTAATTGTAAATTAATATTTTATGTAAATAATTTAAAAATTATTATGTAGGTTGATTTATTACAATTTATTAGGATTTGTAATTTTGAAAAGTTTATTTCATTAAATTGATGATGTTTTAATAAACTCTAATAGTTTAATTTATTAAAATTTATTAGAACATGAAATTATGATTCAAATAATTTAGAAAATGTCATGTAATTTTATTTATGTGTACAACTAAGATAATTTAATTTATTAGAGTATTAGAATTTTTGATAATGTTAAATTATGGAACAAGTAATTTATAAATTGTTATTTTACCTATAAGTCAGTCTACCCCAACTATACAGAGGAGCATTTTGCATGGATTAGATACTAGGGCTGCATTACGGAGTATGCGTAGAGCTGTCCATAGGACGAAACAGAATTTGGAGACTCGACGTTGACAGTATGAGTCTATTCCTTTGGCGGTCTATTCCTTTGGTGATAGAGGGAGTTCTCGGGGTGGGGGTGGGGGGTTGTAAAGTCTACTACAGAGATTGTAGTAAATGAGGATGTAGTTGTTTGGTCTAGTCAAGGCAAGACAAGTGTAGAGGATGTTGGTGGGTGTGGTTTAGGTCTGGGAGAGACCCATGGGACTAGGACGGCTCAGCCAACAGTTGAGGGAGTTATTGTGGGGGAGGTCCATGTTATTGAGACATACCAGGGTGAGGGTAGTGCAACTGGGGCTTATCACCCCCTATTACAGGGCTTATTTTACAACCATGTTTTGTAGTAGTATGTTAGATTCCATTGATTGTATTGATCCTATTTTTTGCTGATTTGCCTCATTCGGCTAGTGATGGTGGGATTGGGACTAGTCAGGCTAGTGGTGGTGGGGTTGGGACTAGTCAAGTTGGTGATGGTGGGGTTAAGGACTATTGGATACATACATTTGAGCATATGCCACCGGTCAATCAGCTAGGCCCTGCTCTTGAGAGTGGGATAGAGTTGGGGTCCACGGATGTTGAGGTAGACGATGGAGCTTTTGGTGGAGGTCTATGGATCACATCTCTTTTGAGAGATTATAGGACGCACATTGCTTATGTAATTTGAAGGGAGGATGCTACTACAATAATTAGGGTGTTACACATTCACAAGCGTGGAGCCATGGCTGAATGGTTGGATTCATTGGTAGATAACGATGGTCGAGACACATGGTTTAAGATAGTCCTTGAGTGGACTATGGTCATTACATGATTTTGCATAGGGTGGGGTAGACTATGTTATGATTTCAACATTTATTGAGCATTGACATCTAGAGACTAACTCGTTCTATTTCTCGTGGGAGAGAGATCCTTGTAATTCTTCATGATGTTTTCTTCAATATAGAACTTCCCATTGATGGTTTGGAGTGTGTCCCCATTGCAATTGGTGTAGAGAGGGACTCGGTCGGGGTGTGGTATGGATTCTCACCAGTGCAGAGGAAGGTGTTTGATGGGCCCACCGTGGATGCCTTGTTTGAGACTATAGTGGCAATGAGGGCAAAAATTGTAGCTGGCCTGGTGTCCCCCGTCCACAGGATCGGTTGTAGATTGTTGTTGTTGATTTTGAGATTTTGTTATATGTGACATTGTTCATTAAGAAGTCGAACAAGAGAGTTCGTGTTGAGTTGATTGTTTCAGTGATGATTGTTCGAGGGGAACTAACATCCCTAACAATATGTAAATTCAACTAAGTTGGTCGGACTAAGAAGAATCAAACACAATAATAGTGAAACACAAAGAAATCAACACAATTCAATATGAGTTAAGAACGAGAAATAGAAACTCACAAATCAACCAAATAGAGTCTCAAATCATAGGTAAAACAAAAGAGTTATGGAGACTCCCCTCGAGGGTTCTCTCTTATTAAAAACTCAAGTATCCCAATCTCCCTAAATTCTCAAGTGCTAAAAGATCCCCTCAAATACCCTAATTCATCCTAATATAGGCATCCAAAGTCGATAAAAATAATAAAAATATAAAAACCCTAATGAAAACAGCGTTAAGAATTTTCACGTCAAAGATGGCCCATAGGCCACGACTAGGCCGCGGTGTGTGACTTTTCTAGTAGCTCATTCCAAGTTTACCAGGAGGCCACGAGGCGCGGCTTTTCCAACCTTCATTACATTCTTTCCGTTCCGAATTTGGTTTCAACATCAACACAAAAGTTGTATCTTTCAAAAAAGAGATTTTCAACGCATATTTATAATAGTCATTTGGACCAATGAGGCCTCCAGAAAGTGTGTTACAAGTTCATCTTGTCAAACGACAACTTCTTCTGACTTATTCTTCACTTAGGCTCTTAAATTTTGACTCTGCTCCCGTGTTCTTCCCTTGTCTTTATTTTCTTGACTCTTCCTTCATCAATGAGCCTCCTCATTCCTCTTCGGATCCACACCTACCTAAAATAGTCAATAAAATTGTGTGGATTACGTCTTCACTAACATAGCAAGTTCAAATGCAAATACATATCAAAATATGCAATATGGACATCTAAATTACGCTAAATGCATCCTAATATGTCTGCCTAAATGTGTGTGCTATAAATGGACTAAAGGAACTCTGACATGCTTGTATCGTGGGTTGGGGGAGGCATCAAGGGCAAGTGTGAGGCATATGGATGGTTGTACTTTCATGCTTCAGGTAATACATTATTATCCGCATACCTTTTCAATTAAATGTTTGTTTTTATTTATTTTACATGGTAAATTCGATTTGTAGGTTTTGATATGGTTGTATTTTCCGTTCTTCAGAGGCCATATGGCTTTGGCGAAACAAAGGGTTTGGGATCCTCGCCCCGGTATTCATTATGTCGAGTTAGCGATAACATTAACGACACAAAAAGTCGAACCCGCTTACCTTACTCAACTAGATGAGATTAGACATAGGCTGGGTAAGATGACCATTAATGAGGTATGCTTATATTATAATAAATGTCATAATAACATTTACAGTTTTGGTAATTTTGTATTATTGTAGATGGACTTCATGCCGTTTAGGAGGGATCTGGACTCCGAGGATAGGTTTCATCTTTCTTGGTACAGGGGTGATGACCATAGTTTCTACCATGTTTTGTTGTATATTATTAGTCATAAATCAGTCCCTTTTGGTGTTTTTAGTCGGGAATGTCAGGAAAATGTGTAGAATATTATAAATTTCAAGATATAGAGATCTACATGAATCTGCTTTGATTTGACAGGTTCTAGAGCTGAAATGATAAATTATGGAGCTTAACAAAGAGCCTTGGAAAGCGTGGAAGGAAACAAAGTCATAAAGAATCTAGAAGAAGAAAAGTAGTCGATGTCGAGAAGAGAGGTCGATATCGACCACCAATGAGCACCAAAGCTGAACCGAAGGAATTTCTCTTTGGTCGATAGATGCGTAGCATCGATTGGAGTTCTCGATTCATTCAACTCACAAACATGGTTATTGAGCACGAAGATTGTGAAGACTTCAGGTTTTATTCAGTTTTAATGCAATTTGTTTATTTTCATAATATGTGCTATCTTTCTTCTACCATGAGCGAGTAATCACTTTTCTTCTAGGGTCGGGGTGAGTCCGACAATAACCATGTTTGTGAGTTGAATGAATCATTGATATATCTATGTTTTTATCATATTCTACCTTGTGCTTAACCCTTGAATGCAAATTTAAGGAATTCATGTTGAAGAATATGGATAATAAATAGGGTTTTATTCGAGAGTTTATAATTCCTAATTATAAAAAGGTAGAGTAACAATTAGGTTAATTTATTGTGAGATTAATTGATCTACTTGTTGGAATACGTGAAAACTTGTTCCTTGATTGATAAAGCATAATTCTTTGATGATTTGTTGAATTTGCTTACATGGTTGTTGTCGTGGTAAATCCTAGCCTTGAAAGATCTTTTTATCATTGATTTGAAACCCTAAAAATATGAACTTGAGTTGTGCTTTGTGAACCCAACAAACCCCTTGAACTTTCTTGATCATCACGTCTCCAACTACCCTTATTTTTGTCGACCTCTCTTGTCGACAAACTTTACTATCTGTGTTGTTGCTCAATATTGACCACTCTAGTCGATATTGACTAAATTGCTGCTACTCTGATTTCGTTTGACGGTCTACTGTGTCGACTAGATTTTACACTTACTCGATATCGACTGCTTTTGTTCTGTTGTTGCTTGGTTGTTTTGCAGGTATTCCATTCGATATTTCTACCCGATATCAACCTGCTTGCTCGACACTAGGAATACAAAAATGCTGTTGAGGATTACTTTTGAGACCCGATCCTACTGTGCAACTACTAGGAAGCGCTGACATCCTTCCTCGTGGATCGAACCTGATTCCTCTATACTCAGCAGGGAAGTCTTGTAATTTTATTTGGTTGATTGCTTGTGTGTACTTAGATTATCTCATTGCATCGCAAAACTTCCTCAATAAATTTTGGCGTCATTTCCGGGGAGGGCAATCAATTGCGCCCAAGTAGTTGTTGTTTTAGGGTTGGGACTAGCGCATCCCCATTAGGTTATCTAACGCTATATTCTAGTGTCATTTTTATAAGTGCATGCGACGCGCACGTCGGATCTTGAACAATTAGACAAACTAAAGCGTTACTTATATGTCTAAGAATATTCCAAAGAAGACACTCTCATTTCTCTCCAAAGCATTGAAGGACCACATTGATGGGAAATTCCGACGCTTCATAAAGATGCTTAAAGGTTTGAATGTTACTGTCCCTTTTACCAAAGCTCTTCGTGAGATACCGGCGCCATATGTGAGATTCCTTAAGGACATTTTGAGAAACAAGAGATCGATGGCTGAAATCGCAGAGGAATGTAGCAAGATGGACTTTCCGTAGAAAAGGAGTGACCCTGGAAAGTTTTCCATCATTGTGGGACTTGGTCAACATTGCTTCAATGATTTATGCGACATCGGGACAAGTGTGAGTCTTATGCATCTATCCATATGGTCAAAGGTGAACATAGGAGCTTTGGAGCCGGTAGACATGAAGCTATACATGGCCGACAATTCATGGGTGAAATCCACATGGATGATTGACGATATCCCCATCCAGGTAGGAAAGTTCTTTTTTCCAACTGATTTCAATGTTTTAGATATGGCAGAGGATCCCATCATTCCTATCATTCTTTGTAGGCCATTCCTAGCCATAACGGATGCCAATATTAGCGTCAGGAGGGGATTACTCATTTTCACCATTACCAATGATGTCATTGAGTTCTTATTCAATCCCACAATGAAGAAACTTAATAGAGTGAAGGTCAAATCGGTGTATGAGAGAGTTGATATTATCAATTGCGATGAACCGACGGATAGAGCCATGACTCCTAAAGAATGCTTGGCCAAAGCTGCTGTTGAGATAGAGATGATGCAAATCAAGGATATTCTGGCCACATGGGAAATCGAGGAAGAGGACTTCGATGATGCCTTGTCATTGGAGTTTGGCGCAAAGAAGCAGTCGACATCGATCACTCTAGTCGACGCCTCCACTACAAAAGAAACTAGACATGCAGAGAGGCAGTCGACATTGACTAACCATGTCGACCCTTTAGAGACAGTCGACATCGACCAACCCAAGTTGATGCTGACCACTACAAAGGCCCAGATAAGTATAGGTACCATGGTCGATATTGATCACACCCACTCGATGTCGACCACTAAAGAGGAGCATTCAGCATTGACCTCGATGTATGCTTCGTCGATGCCAACTTATGTAGTTGACATTGACGCATTAGTAATAAGGATTGAGATGGACTACCTTGGTGAAATCATGAAGACAGAGGAGGCGGAACCAATTTTGACATCGCAAGACCCTTCTCCGGAGTTGAAACCATTGCCCAACACCCTAAGGTATGAGTTTCTCAGTCTGAATTCCACTTATCCTGTAATTATCAATGCATCACTAACCATGTAGGAAGTAGGAAAGCTTGTGGAAGTGCTTCGTGCCCATAGAAAGGCCATCGGGTACTCGTTGGAGGATATAAAACAGTAATTATCAACAACTTAATATTGTGTGCCAGGAGAAGGGTGACATGTGCCAACATCAAATAGTATATACTAACGAATATGGGTAAGTATGCTTATAGTATTAGTTTTACGACCATGAATGCTCCCTATCATCTTTATATCCCCACTAAAAGTGATAAGACCATCGTCTTTTCTTACTTTTGCAGGGGAGAAAGGGCTAGTCTTTGTCACTTTCATATCCGATGGGCGGTAGGAACGTGGACAAGGTGGTTGGGTGTTCAAAGGGAAAAATTCGCACAAAGCAATGGTGATAGAGGAGACCCTGCAGTTTGGGGTGGTGAGGAGTATGATCATGGAGAAGTTGAGGGTGGACACCTCCAACTACGAGTTGGAGTTGACTTACCTTCATGAAACAAAGAAGGAGGGATGCAATCCATTTTAAGTGGATGATGACTCCGACTAGGATGCTTTCAAGTTCTTGAACTCCACCGATGAAGGGTGGGTTTAGCCTTCTTCGTTGTACATTTCACTGAAAGAAATTAGAACCCAAATTGGACCTCAGTCGATGGTGGTGGATTCATCTCCAACAAACAACTCTATCGAAGGTGATCTACCTATTGAGTTGGTGGGCCCCCGTCGATGCATGGATGTAGACGGGGAGGGTACGGTGCTCGATGCATCGAGATCGCCAGTTAAATTGAACACAGACGCGTGGAGGAACTTTGAGAATACTGACTATGTCCTGGAAAAATCCATGTCTAGTATGGAAAACAAAGCACCTGACACAGATATTGAACTACTGGTACTAATATAATAGGAACTGAAACCTAGATCGCCATGAAAATAATTGAACCAAACACGAAAGCCAAAGTGCCTGAAAATGATCGTGGAAATCAACTAATATGTCTCAGTAGTGATGAGGTAGAAACTATCTTTGGGGGTAGTAATCGGGCGCAGATAGTTTCCTTTCACTTGGGGAGCTCTTTGGAAGAGGACCATGACATCCCTGATGCAATCAGATTGGAGGTTAGGGAGGGAGTTTCATTCGGGGGTTGTTGTGAAATCTCAACTAATGATGAGATGCAAGAGGTCAAAGGGTTGTTTTCGAGGCCAATAGGTGCACAAATTCCATCGAGGCGGTGGAGGCGATGGTGGCAAAAGTTGTTTCGCATATAGGGAAACCTCAATGCAACAACAACGATATTCACAAGGGGTTGTTCTTGAAGTCCAAGGAAGAGTTGTAAAACAAGATAAGGTGGACCGCATTAGAGGGGTGTTTTGACACGCATGTGAAGTGGTCATTGCCCTCAATGTACATCATTTATTGTATGCATTGATTCCAAGTGCACGTGGATGTGTTGTGCAGGAGCACACGTACAATGTCACCATCAAACACAACCACCAATGACAGGCCACCTCTTGCCTACTAGAAAAGAGCCTTGTCTCAAGGTACGAGAACTGCTCTGTATTATAATAATTACGTGCCATCAAGGAGATAGTCAAAGCACACCTAGCCATCTAGACGTCAAAGGCCTCCTTATCCTCCCTTGTCGCGAGACCCAAGTCAACTGTGGAAGGAAGAGGGTTAGGCTGCTTTTTTCGCCTTCATGAGACGTGACTTCTTCACTATCGAGGAGACACTTGTCTAGTGCGACGGGGGCCTTTCTTGGCCTCTTCGGCCTGGGTTCATCCTCATGTTCAATAACCATCTTTGGATCCTGCAGCTATCACCCCACCCCATGTTAGCCTGAGTTGGCAAACTCAACTCATCATAAGCCTAAGCATCTAAACCAGTTACCAAACCAAGTTATTCAATAAAAAACCTACCTCATTCATCGTTGGGGCATGAGCTTTTTGTGTGGTTGGGGACACGATCCCCTCAGGTTCAACATCTGCTTTTGGGGGAACTTCGGTATTCTTCGTCCCTATCCCATCACCCTCTGCTTGTGTAGGAGTCCCCAACTACACAAATTCCTACATCAGTGCTAGTACCACATCCTGTTCCCTCTCTTCGAGTAGGAGAACGTCCGTGAATCATTGAGCTTGATCTCACCCTTTGGTCGCTTCATCAAGTGATATTGCACCCTCTCACATGGGACGTACGCATCCTCCGTTGATTACTTTGTGCATCGAGGATAGTATACCCACTTAATACTCTTAGAAAATGTATTGCATATGCTAGGAACCGCACCGTACATCCAAAGTTGCACATCATCAAGAAGAACATCATAATCTAACATGGAAGGTCCTTTTACAATGGCCTAGTGTGCAATGAAAAACTCATAAAATATGTTACGTGCCAGCAAGGACTAAATGCGTAATAACAAAATAAATTCTCATTCCTAGTGTACAATTAAAATAAGTTCCTTAATTACTCGTATCTGGAATGCGAGGGGAATCCATTTAGCGTATACCCGGATCTCTCAACTTCAGGGTTGATCCCTTGCTCAACCCTCCTCATCAAGGCGCCTTTGAGGTTCTTGTGTGTAACCTCGTATACGACCCTCCCCCATGGGTAGTTCAAGAACTAGTGTCCAACAAGTGCACCACCCATTATCGAACGTAACTCCGAATCTCCCCCGGCAGGACCATTCCCTTAACGATAAGGAGGAGGGCAAGTTTGAACTTTATTGATTCTCTCTTTTCCAACTCCTTAGCAACCTCCCACATCACTTCCAACTCCTTGACCTTGTCTTTGCCAAAGAACTCCTTCACTACATCCTTGTATTCAGCCCCCTCGAAGTCACGTCTGCGGTGTGTGCACTTAATGCTTATGACCAAGGCAAATTATATCATCGAGAAGCGAAACAGCCGCCCTTGGATCTCATAACACATCTCACACTTCTTGAGCGTCTTGAGCTGACGCTCGAGGAAGTAGTGAATAAGGGCGGCGGAGAATGTCATGTGGGTGGAGAGCTTGACAATCCCCCCAAGGGGCTTTTTATGAGCCTTTTCCAATATGCAGCAGCGAGGGCGTCGTCCATATGACGAAGTAGCCCCATCTTCGAGAAATGGTTGAACTTTCCTCTGAAGTGCTTCTCTAGGGGAAGAGCATATGTAGACTGCAAATACATTCCAAGTAAACGATTAGCATCACCAAAACGAAGATGGGACATTATATCATGATACATTTTGTTGAGGTTTACCTTCTTGCTCAAGGGCATGAGCATCGTGCCTTCTTTCACTCTAACCATGGCCTCACTTGTTTTTATACTTGAGAGCCAATTGTATAATCAATGTTACAAGTTGCTAAAACAAGTGACAGTAATTACAAAATACATGCCAGTAATTACACAATGTGTGATTGTAAAGAAAAAATACACGACAGTAAATAATTTTCATGCCCTTTCTAGGTTTGTTCCTAGCACCCAATTCAATTTCTATGTATATCCCTCACGCCACCCCTATAGCAAAAGCGAACTTCCCTCACATTGCTTCAGTTTTGGTATGCCCTTGTCATTATTTCTCCACACACCCAAACCCTTATGACTAACACATGCCACACAGAGGTTTACCCATACCAGCCTTCTGCAATAAACTGCCACTCATAATTTCTCCCATTCCAAAATCCATCAGTTAATCGAGATTTTTAATTCCATTCACACACATTCAGACCTTCAATTTCAACATCGTCTTCCCATCACTAATGAATGTCATTACCATTGACACATCACAACTTCCTCAATTCCTCAAGTACATCCCCCAAACCTTCCATCCGCCACAAAGTTAGGGTTTCAAACAAATTTCAACCCGATTTTTCCCCAACCTGACTACATACAATGAGACAATCTACAACGTTTTCAAGTTTAAGAGAGGTGAGTGCTTACTTAATTTCTGCGTGGGTGGAGGATTGTTCTTCTTCAAACTCCTTCGACATCTCTTCCCTTCCTCGTCATCTTCTTCATTTTTAAAACACCTCCTTTTGTGTCTCTCTGCATAACTCTCTCGTAGTCGAATGGGGGTTCAGATGCTTCTCTCTTAATCGCCTTCAATCCCTCTCTCACCTGAACTTCCTAGCAAGTGCACCGTAACCGCCCGTCTCTCCCTTTGAACTTCTTTCTTGAATTGGGTTTGCCTTTTTCAGTTGATTTGATGGGCTCAGTAATAACTGTGATGATTACGGTTATCTTGCACTAGCAGTTTGGGGCACCGGGCAGTTCTGCAATTTTTTTGAGCTCAATGGTTACTTTTGCAAAATTTGGAGGGGATACTTTTGTACACGAGGGATTTTTTTTTGGAAAACTAAATATACCTTGTCAGATGCGTCAAAATTGTGAAGGAAAAAAAAAATAAATATAGTTGCGAAGTCCCTATATTTAATGTGTGTGACTATCGGAAGTCACTCTATAACAGGTTGCAAAAATTAACGGGGTATCCAGTAAAAATTACGGATGAATTTATCAATGTTTTTTTATATATATATTTGATGATAGTCCATCTTCTTTTTAACTCATTTCTCCAAGGAAAAAAAATGAAAAGTAGGAGTAAAATATTAGACATACTGTATTTGGTTTACTGGAAAAATTCAAAACAAAAGAACCACTAAATGCGCACCATGTTGAACGCCCACATGTAGAACAAATCTCTTCTCTCTATAAATATACAACACCAGCGGGGATTGATAGTGCAGTTCTCCACTCCACGGAGAGATTCATCTGAGAGATAAAGAACATCTCCGCTGTCCCCCTACACTCTCTTTCAACCATCCAATTTTGTTGCTCTTTGCTTTATTCCGATTCCATTTCCCCTTCCTTGAATAGCAACAATCAATCATTCAATTTTCAATCAATCAGATTTCACGCTTCTGTTCTTCTTTCGGTCGAAAATGTTCATCGATAGCTTCAAGGTGGAGAGCCCGAATGTCAAGTACACAGACAATGAGATTCACTCCGTTTACGACTACCAAACGACGGAGCTGGTCCACGAGTCCAGAAACGGCAGTTACCAGTGGGTTGTCAAGCCCAAGACCGTCAAATATGAGTTCAAGACTCAGATCCATGTGCCTAAGCTCGGGTAATTGATCTTCTTTGATCCATCTGTTTCATCGATTTCAATTTCCGGATTCGATTTATCATAGAAAACGATTTGTGAGTTCTGATTTTATTTCTTGTTGATGGATGATCGTCTAGGGTTATGCTGGTAGGATGGGGTGGAAACAACGGCTCAACTCTCACCGCCGGTGTTATTGCAAATCGGGAGTGAGTTTCGTTATTTCTGTGTTGAATTAGTTGCATGCGGCTTCTGACTTCTGAGAACTGTATTTTGGGATGGTGTGTGTGTGTTTGTTTAGAGGGATCTCCTGGGCTACAAAGGACAAGATCCAGCAGGCCAACTATTTTGGGTCTCTGACTCAGGCATCTTCAATTCGGGTCGGATCCTTCAATGGCGAGGAGATCTATGCTCCTTTCAAAAGCCTTCTCCCCATGGTATATGTCTTCTAATTATGCATCAAGCCTTAGGACTCTTAAAAATCTGTTGACATTGTGCCTGTGGAATTGTTGATTGTAACCCGGCCTAACAAATTATGGATTTGTGAAAGTCACAATTGTTTTTTTTTTACAGGGGAAGTTTTTCATTTGCAACATTTTTTGTGTAGATTTCCTATGGAGCGTTAGCTTATATATGTGATTCATGCTAATGAACCAGGTGAATCCGGATGAGATTGTGTTTGGAGGATGGGACATAAGTGACATGAACTTGGCTGATTCCATGGCCAGGGCAAAGGTGTTGGACATTGATCTTCAGAGGCAGCTGACACCCTACATGGAGAAGATGGTCCCACTACCGGGTATCTACAATCCTGATTTCATTGCTGCAAATCAGGGTTCGCGTGCCAACAATGTCCTCAAGGGAACCAAGAAGCAACAGATGGAACAAGTCATCAAGGACATGAGGTACAATAATAAGTCATCTTACCAAAATTAAACTTCTGTGCATGCATATGCCGTATCATCAATTTTGCTCTGAATTCATGTACTTAATGTGTGTTAGTTAATTGGCTTGAAATTTTTTATTTAACGATGGGCAAATAAATTACTAAAAACTTGATCATACTATGACGTGGTTGAAAAATGATTTTTCTTTTTTTTTAACTAGTTGAGAAATTGTTCTGGGTCTATTTTTTTTTCCACCATAATAGAAAAGAACTAGCTTGTTGCTTGCCAAAATGCCAAACATAGCTTATGGGTCAAATGAGAAAAGAACTCACTTGTTGCTTGCCAAACAACCCAATATTCACATTTTGTCAAGTTGGGTCTATCGGAAACACTCTCTCGACTAGTTCGGGTTAAGAGTGCGTACATTTTGACCCCATACCCCGCTTAACCGCGGGATTTACTGGGTGGTGGTGGTGGTGGTGGTGGTGGTGGTGGTGGTGGTGGTGGTGGTGGTGGTTGTTGTTGTTGTTGTTGTTGTTGTTGTTGTTTTAAATGAGTGAATGCTGTTTTCTTAATGTAAAAAGGGAGTTCAAGGAAGCCAACAAGGTGGACAAAGTGGTGGTATTGTGGACAGCAAACACAGAGAGGTACAGCAATGTGATGGTTGGGCTGAATGACACCATTGAGAACCTCTTGGCTGCTGTGGAGAGGGATGATCCTGAGATCTCCCCTTCAACCCTTTATGCCTTAGCTTGTGTTTTTGAGGAGGTCCCCTTCATCAATGGCAGCCCCCAGAACACTTTTGTGCCTGGTTTGTCTACTCTTCGACTCTGGATTTTGGGAGGCTTTTTAGAACTGTTTTGAAAGCATACCAAAGCGAATGTGTTTTATGTTTTGCCGTCTTCTTTGTGGGAGTGGACAGGACTTATTGATTTGGCTATTAAGAAAAACAGTTTGATTGGAGGAGATGACTTTAAGAGTGGTCAAACCAAGATGAAGTCTGTGCTTGTTGACTTCCTTGTTGGTGCTGGCATTAAGGTTTGTATCTGTCCACTTGTAACTGACTATAGATTACACTATTTGATGCATTTTGATAACTGGAATTAAGTCTTCAAGATTTCTTTTCGTCAAGCGAGATTTTACTGATTTGTGTGCGGTGAAAAAAACAATCTTGATGCAGCCAACATCAATAGTGAGCTACAACCATTTGGGGAACAATGATGGGATGAACCTGTCAGCCCCTCAAACCTTCCGCTCCAAGGAGATATCGAAGAGTAATGTGGTGGATGACATGGTGGCTAGCAATGGCATCCTCTTTGAGCCTGGGGAGCACCCTGACCATGTTGTTGTCATCAAGGTTAACTACGCACATTGGTTAACCCTTTTGTTCAATTACTAAGCCTTTCATAGCATGTTCAGCTGACTTGGTATGTGATACAGTATGTTCCGTATGTGGGAGACAGCAAGAGGGCCATGGACGAGTACACCTCCGAGATATTTATGGGAGGTACAAACACCATAGTGCTGCACAACACCTGTGAAGACTCCTTGTTGGCTGCTCCCATCATCCTTGACTTGGTCCTTCTTGCTGAGCTCAGCTCTCGTATCCAGCTCAAAGGCGAAGGGGAGGTACTAATCTTATCACCATCCACCATCTCTATCCCTTTGTTGTTGGTTAATTTTGCTGACGCCTTTCAATTCTAGTTATTTCTCATTAATTTGTAACTAAGAATAAGGAAATCGATGGTCATACAGGATAAGTTCCACTCCTTCCATCCGGTGGCCACAATCCTTAGCTACCTTACCAAGGCTCCTCTTGTAAGTAGCCTCTTTAATTTGGATCCACATTTCCAAATTACTGTCATACAAAAAGATTGTACTTGATATTTTCTGCCTCGGCTCCTGTAGGTTCCTCCAGGTACACCGGTGGTGAACGCACTATCGAAGCAGAGGGCAATGCTGGAGAATATAATGAGGGCTTGCGTCGGCATGGCCCCGGAGAACAACATGATATTGGAGTACAAATAAGAATCAAGGCCGAATGTCGTCAAGTGCAATAAAGCCCTCTCTAGCTAACCGCGTTTCCACCACTGAATTTGAAGTGCAAAGATTATGGGTTAATTTGGTATTCTCAGCTCTAGATTGTTGCTTTCAGCTTACTGTGTGCATATTCAGATTGTTGTCATATCCTCCCTAAGAGCAAAAGAACATTTTCTTTGCTTTTTGCCATTAAACTTAGTCGTGGTGGTTAATCTGAATTTGAGTTCCAAGCAGCAGCCTTAATGTATTTTTATTTATATGAGATGGCATGGCAATTTAAGGGGTGAATTTTAATGGAGAGGAGACCTGTTGATTAAAAAAACTGCACATTTGTCCTCATCAGTTTCATTGGGGATGAAAGGATCTTAACCAGTTATGGGCTCACATTGAAGAGCTGTCTTACAACAGAGGGGATTCAAGATTTTCTGTTCATAGGCTTGTGTGTGCTGTACTTGTATTGCTGTGTTTTTGTGAGGGGCAGAGGTGGAAGTCGGGGGCAAACCACGGTTGAGGTTCAGCAAGGGCTACCTACAAAACAGAACTACATCATGACGTCCTTAATTACCTTTTCAATATAAATATTATTCACTCCGTTTACTTTTATAATTTGTTTACTGTTCACACACGTTTTCTTACCTTAATAAAAAAACTATATAAAATATTAAATTTTAATTAATTTTTTTAAAAACTAATACTTTTTAGTAATAAATATGAAATTATTAAAAAATAATAATAATAATATTTTATATAGTTTTTATCATCTTAAGAAAACGTGGGTGAGTAGTAAACAACTTATAAAAGTAAACAGATGGAGTAGTGTGTCTCATGTCCCGGATACGGGAATATGCTAACACAATATTCTAAAATTAAGGGACTGAGCACATGATAAATTCCGTCGGAGTTGTTAGAGTAAGATAGAGAAGGGGGAACCATTCCGGAATCGTTCAGTCGGAAAGGACTTGCGAGTAGTACCCAAAGGTCCTTGATTCGAACCCCTGATGGCCGCTTTCTATTTACCAAAATCAAGATAGAGAAGGGAGAGATAGAGAAGAAGAGGTTTGTTGTATTATTTTTCGATGCCCGTATACAATCAGTTGCAGCCTTATATCTCCAAGGGGCCTACCTTTATACAAACCACAATAGGACCATCTATTTTTGCCCATGACAATACCCCCTTCCTTTACAAACTTGTCCTCAAGTATTAAGCTGCAAAATGACAGAAATTGGTGTAGTATGTGTCCGACAGCTTCCCATGTAGCTTCTTCTTCTCCCAAGTTGGACTACTTAATGAGTCATTCTGTTACCTGGTCGCCATTGGCGAGGTGGTGGACTTTAGTGTCAATGATCCTCTCTGGATGTGCCACTAATACCATCCTCGTCGGTCTCCGGAGGCTCCTAAACCACCATTATGTTGCCCCCTACCTTTTTCTTCAACTGGGACACATGAAACAACGGATGAATATGGCTACCGTCTGACAACTCAAGCCTATAAGCGACCTCACCAATCTTCTCTAAAACTAAATAGGGCCCATAGAACTTGGAGCAGAGCTTGAGGCTTCTCCGTATTGTGACCGATGTTTGTCTATATGGCTGTAATTTAAGGTAAACGAGATTCCCACTTGAAAAGCTCTCTATATGCGCTTCTTGTATTAAACCTGTTTCATACGATCTTGTGATTTGGATAATCCATCATTCAATACAACCAGCATGTGATCTCTTTGGAGGAACCAAACGGCCACTGATGTAGGGGAGAATTGAATATGTAAATATAAAATATAAACATAATCGCAACTCTTAGCCTATCAAATAAAATTCAAGAGTCCCCCGTTGTAGTGGAAGGGAATCAGTTTCGATCCACGAGGAAGCTTTTCAGCGGATCTAAAGTAGCTCTCAAACACGTTCTACAAAAGTTGACCAGAAGTCCTCGATGCCGACTGGAACAGTCGAGTTCGATTGGGGTTGTCGATCTCGAGTGGTATTGTTCAGGAACTCTCGTCTGTGGCTCTCGATGTCGATCAGAAGACCTCAACGTTGAGTGGATTTCCTACACATACAAAAACAAGTAGGCGACGTCAACTGGGAGCATTCGATGTCGATATCAGTAGCAACGTCGATCGACACAGGGCACTCGACATCGACCTAAGGTAGTCGATATCGAGCACAAAACAGTAACACCAAAACGTCGACAAAGAATGACCGAAGAGTAAAAGGATGAAAGTAGAAGCAATGATCAGCAAAGCAACGGTTTTGGTAACAACTTAAGGGGTTTCAAATAAATATAAAAGAATCTCTCAAGGCTAGGGTTCACCACAACGTTAACCACTCATGCACAAAGATAGAATAAGACGAACAATTATGCTATCTCATCAAAGGAACAAGCTTTCACCTTTAGCTGCTACGCTCGTCAAAGGCAAAATCAAATCGGGGCACCCTCTTTTCAGCCTGGTCTTCCAATGCCAAGGCTTTGTCACTTGAAGTCGGTACATTCAACTTCGAAATGTCTATAGGGAAGCGAACTTAATCATCGACTCCCTCACATCGCTTGCTTTTTCCCTCCCTTGTGGTTTGCACTCTTTTGTTAGCCCGCCTGAGCGCCTTTTAGTTACTATTAAGGATGACATTAGGGGAATGACTACTCTCCGCCTCACTCGTTTGTAGCTCGATTCAGCTCTTACCATTTTGAGAGCCTTGCTCTCGTTTTCATTACCAAAAAAAAGATCAAAGACTTGATAAACAACAAAAACATGAGGGTATAGGATGTGATTATTTCTTAGGACTTGCCTTCTCAGTGTTGTTCGCCTTTAGGCGCTCGACTTCGCTCTGCCAGATACGATGTATAACCATGAGCTTAGTAATCAGATAGAGTCACAACAGAAATATCTCAAAATACAAACTGGGACTCGAAAAGGCGTACCTTAGAAGTAAGGGAAGAACACAACAAGAAGGGGCCTTGGCACGATTCCGATTAACTATTGCATTATGCAATTGTTAGTGACATCCTCATATTCAGAGGCGGAGCCAAGGGGGCATGGGGGAGCACGTGCCCCTCCCTCATCCGACAAATTACCTAAGTGTATTTTTCTCGTCGATAGCTTCGTTTTGATATATAATATGCCCTAATCCGACATTTGAATAAAAATTTATGAATGTTTTGATGTGATCACACCTATGTTCAATCAAGAAGCAAGAATTGTCGAAGCTCCAAATGACTCATCAAATGAGCTGCCTCTCGGTTCCATCACGTACTAGAGCTCGGGCAAGACGACTTCAAGCTGACCTTCTTCAAGGACTCTTAACCATTCTCATGAACCATCAAGATCAAGTTCAAGCTTTCACAAGTCTACAACAAATTGAAGATCACAACCCACAACCCAATAAGCCCAGAAATATCTTGGTTCTAGCTGATGATTATGGAGGCAAATCATCTCCAAATTCAAACTTCTCATGCATTTAAAGAGACATTGGGAAGAGAAGGAATCAAGGAATACACCCCCCCTGCAACTGGTGCTTTTGAGCAAAGAACAATTTCCAAGATTGCATTTAATGCAAGCCACCTTTTTTCAATGCATGGCCAAGCTGTCCACAAACTTCCTCTATATTATTCAGACCTTGTAGCCCTTAGAAGGGACGCCATTATTGATCAAAAACCAGGTTTATATCCTTAGTTTGAATCTTGAAAACTTCATCTCCTTCGTGAATCATATCGAAGGCCCAATCTTATATTTTTGGTGCGTAATATCCCTTTGTATTTGATCTTTGTTCAAGAACTTGTGGTGAGTCATATCCACTTGTTTTTGTTCATCTATCCTTTATAAAATTCAGTTTGTTTTCCCCCAAATCTGAGTTTTATCATTATCACAAAAATACCAAAAATATTCCACCGAAATCCATCTCTATTATCTATCTTCCACCGGCTGGTTCGAGGCTTGTTCCGACTTACTTTGTACTGAGTTTTAAGGATCCTCAAGGGAAAACTCATCATATTTGAAAATTGTAGGTGTATTAATCACTTTAATTTTATATATATTATAAAACTTTTATATTTTAATTAAATTGATATTCACATATTATAATTCATCTCGAGAGCTTCAAAACCATAGATTATATTACTTATTTTGAGAATTTGGTAAGAAGTTACACAAGTTTAAATTTTTTTTTATATCTAGTTATAGACTATTACATGTTAAGAATACAATAAGTTAAATATTGACTCAATGTTTATTTATTGTGTTTTATATCCTTATTTTGTTAGTTTTCTTTTCTTTGGCTATTTCATTTATTTATTTATATTTCTTAAATTTTTAATGAATTTTCTTTAGTAGTATAGACCTCTAATTAAAAGTGATGAACTTTTTAGTTTGTAATATCATTTGACACTAGTTTGTAATATCGTTTGACAATAGTTTATAATATCGAACACATTGTGTGTTTTACGAAAAAAAAATTCAATATTGTTGTGTAGTACTTTTGTGCCCATCCCCTTAAAATTTTCTAGCTCCGTCCCTGCCCCCTAGAGCATGGGCTTGAAAAAGAGTACGTGCATCCAAGGAGAGTCATAAAATGGCGAAAAACGAAATGACGGACCTCTGAAAATGGCGAAAAACGAAAAAAGGAGCATTGATTGCATAGCTATGATTGAATGTCAAAAAATTTCCATTGGATAGCGAGATGTTCGTAATCCCCAAACTCCCTGGGGTGAAGAACAGGGACGTTGGGGTAACGCGAGCTCAAATAAGTCGATCTCCTAGGATACTCTTGCGACGATGGTGAAAGTTGCGACGGATCTGAGTGATGAGGATGAGTTCGGGAGTAGTTGAGAGTGGGAAGGAAATGTCCTCCATGAGAAAAGGAGATTGAAGCTTCCATGGACAGACGGGAGGGAGGAGCAAGCCGGTGAATGGTAGAGGAGAAGGTATGGTTTAAAATTAAAGGAAAAACTAATTAAAATACCCCCACCTTTGGGGGTATGGTAAAAATATATCCTCAACTTTCAAATGTAATAAAAATATCCCGACCTTTGAGGGTAGTGGTAATATATTACCACAGATTTTCTCACGGGTCAAAAATGCAGACAAGGCAGCCTACATGGATTTTTTTGACAAGGGTTTTCTTGAACGGTTTCCTTAGGGAAAAAAAATAAATAGTTGGATCGGGTTCATACCCAACAGTCCAACACCTTTTCCTCCCTCCTATCTTCTTCTTCTTCTGTGGTCGCCTCTTGAACGGTCTTTCAGGTCTTCCAGACAACTCATGGTTCCTCTTCAATGGCAGTCTTTCTCCCTCGTGGTTGCTCATCTTGAGTTGTCTCTCTCACATCTTCTTCCTCTTTAATTCGTTCATGGACTTTGGCAGAGTAAGTTTTGTTTTTTCCCCTATTTGTTGTTGTTGTTGTCCGTTTAGTTTTGTTTTCGGTTTGGTGTTAGGAATAGAATAGTCGTGTTGTGTTAATTTTAGGCAATTTTGATCGGATTAGTTGCTTGGTTGAATCAATTTCGTTTTTCGGGTTTAATTTTGTTGTCGGTTTATTTTTTTCCTAAGGAACCTATATAAGAAAACCCAATTTTAGTGCTAATTTGTAAAAAGGCTTCCACCCAGGCTGCCTTGTCAGAAGAAAAAATCCACGTAGGCTGCATTGCTGATATTTTTGACCCGTGAGAAACCCCGTGGTAATATATTACCACTACCCTCAAAGGTCAGGATATTTTTATTACATTTGAAAGTTGAGGATATTTTTTACCATAGCCCCAAAGGTGAGAGTATTTTAATTAGTTTTCCCAAAATTAAAATAGAGGTAAACTTGGCATTATCAAAATTTTTTGAACAATTATTTTTTGTTTGGTCGGATTTTTGAACAATTATTTAAAGAAAAAATTTGCCAAACAGGCACTTTTTTGGACAAATTAGTAAAATGTCCACCTTTTTGGACAAATTAGCAAAATGTCCGCTATATATACTAATTCTCTCTCCTGCTCTCTCGATCTCTTCTGTTTCGCTCTATCGGTCTCTCTTGCTCTCTCAATTTCGTCTCTCCTGCTCTCTCGACGCCGGATCTGGAATTTTGCAAAATCGACGCCAGATCTGGAGGAGGCAAGGCGCTGAAAGGCCCTTTCGATCGGCGTCAATTGCAAAATCAGCGTAGCAGAGACGGTGATCTCGGACACCACGTTCTTCCTCGGTGAGGACGACGGAGAAGAAGATGAAGGAGCGGTTCTCGGCGGCGTTTCTGAAATTGACCTGCTTGTGATCGGAGAAGAATATGAAGAAGCGGATCGGTGGTCTTCTCTCCGTCGTACACCATCCGGCTGTTGGCAAAGCTCAACCTCTGCTCAAAAATCGGCCGAATTGCTTCTTCAAAACAATGAAGAATTGCTTCTTCAAAACACAAGGAAGACCTACTTGCTTCTGAAATGGAAAGTCTTCGATGATAGCATTCTCCATGGTCAGATATCTCGCTGGTCGGATTCCTGCTCCCATAAATCCGAATTCTCCTTATGTGAAATTAGGGTTAAAGGCTACGGATTGTTGTCTCGTGAACGGGAAATTGAGGTCGAAGAACATCGAGTATACGATATTAGCTCCATGGTTTGCTCTTCTGTGCACAGGTATGATCTGCTAGCATTGGTTCGGATCATTGCTGGTTTGTGGCCCAATTGTGTTTGATTGAACTTGTTTGTTGACATACTCCTGCTGTGCATCATTGTATACTGATTCTGTCATACCTAAATTTTTGCCTTGCTTGCAATTGGAACAATCGCTATTTCCAATTTCAATTCCATTGATTATGTGCTCAGCCAAATACATACATCTGTAACAAGTAAAAGGAGTGTCTCCATTGATGTGCTTGTGCAATGTATTTGCTGGACTGTTGTGCATCATTGTGTTTGATCGTTGATGTGCTTGCTGTGCTTGTAGGGATTATATACTTGTCTTTCTGTTTCAATTGAAAAGTGAACATGGACAATGCCTTTTCCATTGTGCAAATTTGTCTATATATGATGTCTTAAAAATGCAAAATAAGTACCTGTCATTGACTACAAATTTTATGTTGAGAATGTTTATTTTTAAATATGCTACGGAAGGTTTTTCTTTGATAGATGATCTGCAACTTCTTGCTCCGTCCTGCTTGCTGATCCAAAAGAAGTTTAAGATCTCTGTATCAAAGAAAGATTATAAATTAGATCAAATCCTTGAAGGTGATATCATGATGATGAATGGAGGAAAATGGAAAAGGGGCTTATTTCCTGAACTTCGGAACATTTTTGTTTGATCACTTAATATTATCGACTTCATTTAACAAAGCCTAGCAGATCTCCCTGTAAACAAGTTTTAGCTCAGCAAGTTCATAGATGTAAGTCATTTTGATATCTGTGTGGTTTACTGTTTCTTGTGTTTGTTTGGCTCCTTTGTTTCAGCTTATGTGCAGTACTCATTAATCATATAGGGGATGTCAAAGAATTTGTCACCGATTGCAAGAGGGTCTCAAATGTGAATTGAATGACTTTACTTCCTAAGCTTTCATGTATTTTTGGCTGTGCTACTTGTTATTTGGTTGGTTGTTTTGTCTGTGAAGTATGGCTCTTTTTGTCTCTGTGTTGTCTATAATTTACTGTAAATGCTGCTCTTTGGGACTGTTCATGCTCAACTCAGTACGTAGTCCTTATTTGGCCTTTCTGGTGCAGTATTCTTGAAAAAAGATCAAGCAACAAAATTTTCAATGAAGCTCGGAAGCACCCCAGATTGGCTCAAGGTTCCCAAAGCTTTCGAGCATCCTGAAAGGTACTTCTCAATTCCACCCTTAAAATTCAGTTTCCCTAACAATTCCATTTTTCCTTATGAATTTCATTGGGTTTTCAGGTATATGAGCCCCACATATCGTATGATTTCTCCGGTGTCTAAAGGCATTATCGTCGCTAGAAGTAGAAGGTTTGGCTCTCTATTGCCACCTTCTGTCAATCAATCATCCAATGTACCTCTTTGCTATTCTTGCTGATATAAGTTGGACTTTTGAAAGAAACTTAGATAAATTGACATGGAAATAGGAAGAATCTCAATCTGTCCTTTTTAACTGTGTTTGATTTGAATTTGATTCTCCGTTTATTGTTGATATTCGATGTTAATTCTGGATTTCCTTGACAGACGCAATTCTGGATTTCCTTGTCTGTGCAGATCTCACGCGGAGGAGTACTCCTTGCTGCTGCTACCTTGTGTCTCGAATCTAGGTAATTCCGATTGCTTTGCCCTTACTTAGAACCATTTTCTGTTGTTGCTGATGGTTCTAGCAAGTCTGATTGCTTTCAATCGCTGTGTGTTGCCACTGATGGTTCAAGAAACCTTATACATGCTGCAGTCACCCAGTGTACCTAAATGCTATACATGCTGCAGTCACCTGGTGTACCTTATACATGCTGCAGTCACCCGGATTGAGTGCCCAGAAGGTGCCTCATCTTGCAGATGCTATACATGCTGCAGTCACCCAATGTACCTAAATGTCCAACTGGAAACTAATGTTATGGGATCAGCCGATCAGGTATCTGATATCACTCTATCAGATGCCCTTTTTTTCGAGCCGAACGAACCTCTTTGATGTGGTCAGCCATTTTTTGTTTTTTCCTTTTTCAAAATGTGATGTTTGAAGTTTATAAGCCTTAGGAGAGGGCTCTTTACTGTCCATCGGCATAAAAGTGTCTCAAACAAAATCTGGAGATCATTGCATAGTAATTTTTACTTGTTTGCGGCAGATATAATACCATCATCCTTGTTTCAAGGATTCCTTTATTTTCTGTAAAATGTAGCTTTATTTTCAAGTTTTGTTTGTTGATGTGGGAATCGAAAATAACGGAAAAGAAGGTTGCAGAAGAAGAAGCTGATACCTTTGGAAAATTGAAAAAGGTGTCAAAATTACATAAAATTCGGATGCTACAGCCTATTTATTCAAGGAAAGGATGGGCTTTAGCCCAAACTAAACAAAATAAACGAAGCAAAATGATAGCCTAAACAATAGGCCCAATAATGGAAGATGGTAGTATCACTTTTGCACGAGATAATGCATTATCTTGCATTTAAATCTCAGCTTTTAATGCAAGATGGTGCAGGATAATATATTATCGAAAAAATTTGCCAAACAGGCATTTTTTTGGACAAATTGGTGAATTGTACACTATATATACTAATTCCCCAATTATATATCAAAACAAACAGATCCATCGAGCCTTGAATAGGTTCTCGATCTCTCGACTCTCTTGATCTCTCCGGCTATCTCGATCTCTCCGGCCGCTCCCTCGAGCTCGCTCGCCCTCTCGCTCTCTCGTCCTCGCCCTCGCTCGTCGCCGGATCTGGAGGCAAAGCTTCGACGTCGCCGGATCTCGCATCCTCCAGATCGTCGTCGGATCTCGCATTCTCCGATTGTTCTTCCAGATCTGAATTCAATTCGACTAATTGATTCGAAAAATCAATTGAGTCGGAATCAATTAATTCGAAGCCGATCTGAAATTGGTGGATCAATTGGAGTTGCGGCGTCGTGAGTGAGCGAGGCCGAGCGAGGCAGAGCGATCGAGGTCGAGCGAGCGAGCGAGAGACTGGAGGTTTCAGATCCGGCCGGAGTGAGGTCGAGCCACCGGAGATCCGGCGAGGGACTGGAGGTTTCCGAGGTCGAGCGGCCGCAGTTCCTGGCAGAGTAAGGTCGAGCGACGGAAGGAAGAAGAAGGACTTTTCTATGAAATTACGGTTATATTTGCACAACGTATTCTTATATTTGCACAACGTACTCTTATATTTGCACGACAAAATGTAAAAAAAAAAACTAGACTTGGGTCATATTTGCACAACTTACGGTTATATTTGCACACCGTACTCTTATATTTGCTCAACATGATCTTATTTTTGCTCAACAATAGTTTTTTTTGCACAACTATTGAGACTTGTGAAATTGTGCTCAACATGATCTTATTTTTGCTCATCAATAGACTATGATTGCACAACATGGGAGATTGGTGGAAATTTGCTCAACATGATCTTATTTTTGCTCAACAATAGATTATATTTGCACACCAATTGTGACTCGTGAAATTGTGCTCAACATGATCTTATTTTTGCACAACTATTGAGACTTGTGAAATTGTGCTCAACATGATCTTATTTTTGCTCATCAATAGACTATGATTGCACAACATGGGGGATTGGTGGAAATTTGCTCAACATGATCTTATTTTTGCTCAACAATAGATTATATTTGCACACCAATTGAGACTCGTGAAATTATGCTCAACATGATCTTATTTTTGCTCAACAATAGATTATATTTGCATACCAATTGAGACTCGTGAAATTTGCTCAACATGATCTTATTTTTGCTCAACAATAGATTATATTTGCACAACAATTGAGACTTGTGAAATTGTGCTCAAAATGATCTTATTTTTTTTCTCAATATTATTTTATACTTGCTAAATAGATTATTGCACAAAATGGTCTTATTTTTGCTCATCAATAAACTATGATTGCACAACATGGGGGATTGGTGGAAATTTGCTCAATGTGATCTTATTTTTGCTCAACAATAGATTATATTTGCACAACTATTGAGGCTTGTGAAATTGTGTTCAACACGATCATATTTTTTCTCAATATTATTTTATAGTTGCTCAATAGATTATTGCACAACATGGTCTTATTTTTACTCGTCAATAGACTATGATTGCACAACATGGGGGGATTGGTGGAAATTTGCTCAACCTGATCTTATTTTTGCTCAACAATAGATTATATTTGCACAACAATTGAGACTTGTGAAATTGTGCTCAACATAATCTTATTTTTTCTCAATATTATTTTATAGTTGCTCAATAGATTATTGCACAACATGGTCTTATTTTTGCTCATCAATAGACTATAATTGCACAACATGGGGATTGGTGGAAATTTGCTCAACATGATCTTATTTTTGCTCAATAATAGATTATATTTGCACAACAATTGAGACTTGTGAAATTGTGCTCAACATGATTTTATTTTTTCTCAATATTATTTTATAGTTTCTCAATAGACTATGATTGCACAACATGATCTTATTTTTGCTCATCAATAGAATATGATTGCACAACATGGAGGATTAGTGGAAATTTGCTCATCCTTCTCTGGTCGCCGGAGTTCGCGCGGGATCTCTGCTCTGAGATCCAAGATCTTCTTGATCCGAGGTCTCCTCGATCCGAGATCTCCTCGATCGATCTCGATCTACAGGAGAGCAATCACCGAATGCGACGGGATCTGAACACACGGATCTGGACGGGATCTCGGATCTCAGAGGAGGAAGGGGATCTTCGGCGATCGAGGGAGGCCGATCTGGATCTCGTGCGAGCGAGGTCGGTGCGGAGGCCCGGAGCGAGGTCGAGCGAGCGCCGGAGCGAGCGAGCAAGCGAGGGAGTGAGATCGGTGCGGAGGCCCGGAGGCGAAGGCGGAGGCCGAGCGGCCGGAGGGAGCGAGCGAGGTCTCCGGAGCGAGGTCGAGCGAGCACCGGAGCGAGCGAGCAAGCGAGGGAGTGAGATCGGTGCGGAGGCGCTCTCGATCTCCGGCGCTCTCGATCTCCGTCTCGAGCACTCTCGCTAGCTGGCGCTCGCGCCTCTCCGGCGGCTCTCGAGCACTCTTGCTCGCGTCTCGAGCACTCTGAGATCCAAGATATCCGGCGCTCTCGAGCACTCTCACTTGCGTCTCGAGCAATCTGAGATCCGAGATCTCCGGCGCTCTCGAGCACTCTCGCTCGTGTCTCGAGCACTCTGAGATCCAAGATCTCCGGCCCTCGCGCAAACCTGCAAAAGGAGGAGCGGCGGAGATCCCTACACCTAACTGATATCTCGAGGAGATCGAGATCGAGATCTTGAGGAGATCTCGATCTCCCGGCGCTCGATCCCGACGAAGATCCCTACTCCGGCGCTCGAGGAGATCTCAATCTCCCGGCGCTCGCGAGAATTCCGACGACCAGAGGAGGACCGGCGCGGCGGTGACTAGAAAACTTGACCAGAGGAGGAAGACGCAGTGGTGAATCGCGATCAATTTCACGAATCCGATCTGCGATAAATCGAAGCCATGGACATCAGATCTCGCCGGATCTTGTCGTTGCCGCTGGACGAAGACGCAGTGGTGAATCGCGACCAGACGCTCGCTCCCTCGCTCTCTGCCTCCCTCGCTCCCTCGCTCACCCTCTCTCACTCCGGATTCTCAGATCCATCGAGGGCCGATGTCGACAATCTCAGAGGAGATCTCCGACTGCAATAGAGACTTGTGAAATTGTGTCTCAACATGATCTTATTTTTTGTAAATATAATTTTATACTTTTTTAATAGATTATTGCACAACATGATCTTATTTTTGCTCATCAATAGACAATAATTGCACAACATGCAGGGATTGGTGAAATTTTGCTCAACATCATCTTATTTTTGCTCAACTATAGGTTATTTTTGCACAACAATCGAGACTTGTGAATTTGTTCTCAACATGATCTTATTTTCTCTCAATATAATTTCATACTTTCTCAATAAATTATTGCACAACATGCTCTTATTTTTGCTCATCAATAGAGTAAAATTGCACAACATGGGGGATTGGTGAAAATTTGCTCAACATCATCTTATTTTTGCACAACAATCGAGACTTTGTGAAATTGTTCTCAACATGATCTTATTTTCTCTCAAAATAATTTCATACTTTCTCAATAAATTATTGCACAACATGCTCTTATTTTTGCTCAACAATAGATTATTTTTGCACACCTATTGAGACTTGTGAAATTGTGCTCAACATGATCTTATTTTTTTCTCAATATTATTTTATACTTGCTCAATAGATTATTGCACAACATGGTCTTATTTTTGCTCATCAATAGACTATGTTTGCACAACATGGGGGATTGGTGGAAATTTGCTCAACATGATCTTATTTTTGCTCAACAATAGATTATTTTTGCACAACAATTGAGACTTGTGAAATTGTGCTCAACATGATCTTATTTTTTCTCAATATTATTTTATAGTTCTCAATAGATTATTGCACAACATGGTCTTATTTGCACAACACAATATTATATTTGCTCAACATAAACTTATATTTGCACACCAATATAAAAATTCAAAAAGTGATGACATGGGAAAAAAAGTGCAATTTTAGTTTATTGACAATAATAATAAAATGACAATTGCTAAATCATTCACCACCTAAATAAACTTTGGAATTAAAGAAGCTTGTGGAAGAAAAAGTAACATATACGATTGCTAAATCATTCTCCTTGGTCATATATCAGGAGATGGGCACGAGGCAAAATAATATGAAAGCTCGATGGTACCACATGTCGCCTGCGGATTAACACATACGGGACCCATCATGGTTGGAGTGGGAGAGAGCTCAAACTTAAATTAGACAATCATTTCCATTCGAAAGTTGAAAGCAGTAAGGAAACATGAACACAACAGTTAGTATACATACACATTTAGAAATTTGATCATATGGAGGAATACAAATCTTTCTAGTAGGCATAATTAGATAACACTGGAGATATTTATGATCACAACCAGATTACACGACAAGTATGAGCTATAAGCAACAGTATGTTCAACAGTATGAGAATGCAGCTTGACTACATAAGTCAAAGGCAAGAAATTGCCTTTTGTTTTAATTTGCAAATAAGCCAGCAGGTGGCTTCCGATTGGGTTGATGATGAACCATCCGGGAACCGTCTCTAGACACGTCTCAAGGGTCTTGAAATCAACATACACACAAAGTAGCCTTTGAAGCTGGATCCCTTGTCAGCACTTTTCAGTGTAATGAAACCCCTTGGGATAGTTGGCTCAATTTCCAAAATAGTTGATTGTCACAAGCAATGAGCCATGATGAGATATCTCTTCACCCTATGTTTTCTGCATTGATAGATATAAACACATAATGAGTGTTAGATTCGGCAAAATTTGTAGAAAAATTGAAGATTGGATCACGAGTAGATCAGAGTATTAAGTCTAATCTCTTCTTAGAGAAATGACACCTTCCGCTGCTTCCACATCTCAATGACCCATCTTATCCTTTTCCAGAGCACCTTTTTTTGTGTTGGCCCCAATTCTGATCATATGACTGTTCTGCCCCGATTAAACTGAAGCCATTGCTACTCATGTTTGTTACACTTCCATCCAAACTCAATGACAATATAAAGAGCCTAGTAGTTGTTGACATAGTCAGCGTGCAATTAGAGTTGTCAGAGTTTAGATTCACGCCACTGTTGCTCTTCGGGTACAAAATCTCAGTTGGATGTTAAGTTTTAGATGCTGTTGTTGAAGCAGCGTCCTTCATTGCAGAGCTAGAGCTTCTGTTTCTGTAACAACTATTGCTCTTTGGGTATCAAAAGCATTCAGGAACAAACTCCATAAAAAATTATATGATTTGGATCAAAAGCGCTTACGGTGTTGGTGGCCTTCAAAAGTCCTGATCAAAAGCACTTAGCTACTGTTTGCACAATAGCTAAGTTGTCTTCCTTCCCTCTAGTGCTTTTTTCTTCAGCTTTGAAATGCTACGACATGACAAAATATAAGGCTCAATAGCTAACCTCGTAATGGTTAAATTTCCCAAGCAATGAACCACCTTAGCGAACTATATACAAAATTAAAACTGAAACGAAACTGAACTGAACTGATAATGACAGTTCTTTATCAAAGTACCTTGCTCAAGAAAATAGTTGAGCAATCTGCTGCAGTATGCAATATTATCCCTTGAAACTTTTTTAGTTGGGCATTTGATAATAGTTATATTGTGAGATAAAAAAAAATTCACAAACCTAGGAAGATACAAGATCATGAGATGGAGAAACAAAATGAGTCCAAACTCCAAAGTGTTCATCCAACTGAAGTTTTAGCACCAAGAATATGATTACTAAGAATAGTGGGAAAAGATGCACAAGAAAGAAATGTAAACTGCACATGAAGAAAGAGTTCAGTAGAATGCATTGTAGAAACAAGCATTGTTCTACTCTCTTCACCTTTCAAGGTTAGAGAGGAAAGTAATGTAAAGACATATAAATTCATAAACATCAGTCCCAGCTCTGTCAGCAGCAAAATGTAACAAGCAAAGAAGCAAAGATATCAAATAGGCAGCATACATTTTCGGCTAGAGAGCACAAGAAATCTCAATCGATCAATTGAGAAATCTAGCTAGAGATCGAAAGGAAAACCAAATAAACAAAGTTCCAAGTTCCTAAATTAATAGTGTATAACAGTGTATGAAAATCTGAGCAACAAAGGCATGTCAGTGAGCAATTAGAAACAATTCAGTATAGAAAGCATTGAAGCCCCAATCACCTTCTTAGTCGTCTCAACCTCACCGAAGCATTGAAGCCCAGCAGACGCCAAGAGGGAAGCAATCGATCCTCAATCTCCGATCAATCGATCAAATTCAGTATAACAGTGTATGTATATTAGACAGACGCCATGTAAAGGCACTCCAGAAGCCTATAGCAGCAGTTTCTTCTTCTTCTTCATTTTCGGCTTCAGCATCCTGAAACATTTTCATTACAAGCTAGCTAGTTGGAGAAATCATAACGCCGATCCAACAGAGCTGAAACACAAAGAAAACAGATCCAAAAAAACTGAATTCAAAGCAAGACAAAGGCAGAAGCAATCTGATTTTGAAACGAAGAGCAGTAACTGCACTTCCTCCCCAATTAGAGCGAAAGGTCACATATTGCAGTACTCAAATTGCATTTCCAAAATCATGAAACCAGCGTAGGAAACGTAATTGAGACGAACACCAAGTTCATTATAAACAATTCTTTAGCAAAATATACTAAAGAACAATCGAGTGCTTAAAATCATTAAATTAGACAATCTAGACAATCACAGATATAGCAAAACCGAGCATAAACAGTCACAGATTCAAATGGAGACTTCAAAATTGTATCCGATACATAAAAAATCAAAGGAAATTTGCGCCTTCGGCGCAAATTTTATGTGATTCCATTGCAGTAATCACTGCAGACTTCAAAATCGGCTCCGGAAAAATCGAAGAAAATTTGCGCCGAAGGCGCAAATTTTCTGAAATATATGCACTGATTACTAGATTCGATTGTCTACTTTAGAATCTACTCAGAAAAGTAAAAAATCGAAGAATCGCTTGATAAGGAAAAAGGAGGGAGCCAGGAAGCTGAAGAATCTACGCAAATCAACAAAAGAACAAACCCTAGCTCCAATTGGGAGAAGAAAAGCAGTAATTGAAGATATATGTAAAGAAAGAAGAAGGAACCTTGTTCTTGTTGGAAGGAAGCACATCAACATTCAGGACAGTGGAGGAGAGAGAGAAAGAGAGAGTACCGGCGGAAGCTTGCAGGACATGAAGCCGGCGCCGGAGATCTGATGCTGAGGTCAGAGATTGAAATTCGAAGAGAAGCACGACACAGTAAGCGAATTGAAGGAGCGGGATGAGGAACTGCAACAAATTCGGAGAGAGAAAGGGAGATGTACCTCAAGCCGGAGCCATCTCCATCAATCGTCATCGTCGCCTGGAGCTCGCAGAGATGGACGGGAGAGAGAGCGCGCTCGGAGAGATGGACGGGAGAGAGAGAGCGTGAGGAGAGAGAAAGGCGTGTGGGAGAAGGGAGGGGGTTTATATTTAGGACATTTCACCAATTTGTCCCAAAACGTGGACATTTCACCAATTAGTACCTATTTTATGGACATTTCGCAAATTGCCCCTTATTTAAATGAATTAAAAGGAAGGACATTTACTTAAAACATGAAAGAGAATATTCTATTAAATTTTTCCTGTGATAAATATGAAGCAAATTAAAATCGACACTTTATCATTAAAAATGAAAAACTGTTTAATACTTCGTATTTAATAGGACTATTCATAGGCTTGTGTGAAATGGACCAATAAAGAAAAAAACCCTACCACTATGAAAATTAACGCGCTTCACGCGCGCCTTTCATCTTCTTCTCCCACCAGCTTTAGCCGCCGCCATGTCCTGCCGCCGCACCTCGGCCGTTTGCAACCCACCGCTTTGCCTCGAATCAAAGCCCTATTAGCCCATTTTTGGTTTCATATGGGGGTAGCTCCCCCCTCGTGGCTCGTCCTAACTCAGTATACGGGTGATATTCACCCTAGCCTTGGCTCGGCTGTTGCCCAAATCTCGGCCGGTGCGATGGCTTCCTCAAATTCAGCCCTCGAGAGATGAGTTTGCTGCAAATGGAGGTTTGGTGGGGGAGTAATTGCTCGCCCTTGTGATTCTCTTATGGCTGCGGCATGGGTTGCTACGTTCGGTGGTTCTCGGTGCTTTGTGCGATGGAAGGGTTGGATGTTCTTCCTCCCTGTTCCCTCGGTTTTGGGCTGCTATTATCATAATCAAGTGACTAATTATCACCAAGTAAGTACTAATCTTCTATGGGGTTCTCCCCCTTACCTTGCTTTATTGGCGATTTCTCATCTTATATATATGCTAACCATATTTATTTGGGGATGTACTGCCTATGTCATGCGATTACCTATCGTTTCATCTCTACCGGGCTTCTTTTATTCTTTCGGGTGTTTAGTTACCTGGTGATGTGTGGGTTCCCAATTAATCGGTGTGGTACTAAATCTTTTGTTAAGGATACTGTCAAGCTTTCTAACCCTTGTCTCACCAATCCTTTTGGTCTATCCAACACCAAAACCCTTTCGACTGATGATGTTGCTGGGTCTATTCCGACGCCGGTACTAGTGTATGTTATTTTGTATTTTTTCGTTATTGTTGCGGCGGTTACCCATGTCGACTTGTGGATCCGTATTCCTAAACTTCCAGTACAATTCATGTGTAAGGAGGCCTTGATTGTGATCGAATTCATGTGTAAGGAGGTCTTGATTGTGATTCTCCGTGAGTATATTGTCGGCACTTTCACTTACCTTGTCATATTGTCTCACCTCATTTCTCTTTTCACTCTCATCTGCCTTCACAAGTTCTTTTACCTTGCTTGTTTTACAAATTTTGATCATTTACCTTTTGTTACCATTTGTATTATGGTCTCGCGCTTTGTGCTTCGTTTCTGTTTGCTTCACTTGATTGGAGGCTCTTTCAGGGAACTCCTTATTGACAACCAGCTTAACAGCTCAACGGCGATCGCCCGTATGACTTGTCTTGAACGTGTGAGTTATTGGCCACAACCTGGCTTTACGGGACTTGTTTCTTTAGACCTCACAAGCCAAAACCGGAGAACTCTCTCTTGTGTGTGTACCATCAATACCCTGCCCAAGTCAATTTTGGTTATCAATATCTTATTTGTATCTTATTATATGAAATTCTATTACCTTGCGTTTGATACAAACGTGGCTTCTCTGCAGTTCGTTTTAGTTTGTACTATGCTCTCGTTGTGTTTGCTTCGTTTCTTTCCTCTCGGCAGTATTGGTGTCTCTTTCATGGAGCTTCTGATTGAAACCCAGCTTCACTGCTTTTGGGAGATCACCCGTATGACACTACTTGAACGTATATGTCCTCCGCCACAATCTGACTCTAACCAAATTGTCTCTTTAGGCTTCACAAGCCGTCACTGGGTAACTCCATGCTTCGATATGTCACTCAGGACACAATGTGTTCCCCAAGGTGTCTCCAAGGGTTGCCTCTTGGGTACTGCTCAACAGCATTGTTCGACCTCCCTTCACACCTTGTGCTCTTATTTGCCACAACATGGCTTCTACTCACGTTCTTTCAGCTCTATTAGCCAGTGTGTTTTCTTTCATTGGGACTTTGAAATGTCTTCTGCGTTGTTACACCTTAACACCACACATGTTACCCACACATGTTACAATTACGTACAAACATCCGCCTATCCATTCGGTTACCCCGACTAGGTGGTCAAGTTATGCCTTCTCTTACAATAACCTCATAGATACAATCATCTTAATTATTCCGACTTGCCCTTACAAATTCTTCTTATGCATGAATTGACTAAGACACTTGATACTCAAAGTATCACAACTTGATTCCGCAAATCATCGACTCAAGTCATTTAATACCAACGGTTACCCTCCAATAAGAGTTTAATTATGAATCTATGCACATGGAACTGTTGTGGTATTAGACGTCGTAATTTTTGGACGAATCTCGACGTCTTTTGCAAAAATAATCAGATTAACGTTATCGCACTAATCGAAACAAAAACGGAAATTTCACCAGAAGAGAAACTTTGGAAAAAATGTGGTTTCTCGAACTTGGCTTTCGACCCAGCTAAAGGGTTTGCGGGAGGTATCTGCCTCCTTTGGAAAGAGTTGCCTCCGGCGGTCAGACAGATTCAACTTATCTCAATCCAACCCAGATTTATTCATTTCAACTACATGGACGTTCAGTCATCTTCTACCATGGCTTTCATCATTGTTTATGTCCCCCCAGACAATCGGTTTAAAGATTCGTTTTGGGATTCGGTCTCAGATTATACCAACACTCTCTTCATTACTTTCTGTGTTATGGGGGATCTAAATGACATTACAGATCCAGCTGATAAGCAGGGTGGTATTGAACCAAGCAACTCTCGTTTTTTACGTCTTAATGATATTAAAAACACATTACAGTTGTGTGACGTACCATCATTTGGTGGGCAATTCACATGGAGAAAACGGAAAGATGGTCCTTTTAATAGCTTTGCCAAGCTAGACCGGTTACTGGTTCAATCCAATCTTCTTTCTTCCTTTCCTAATATTAGAGTTCAAATACATCATTTCACTAGTTCTGATCATGCACCAATTTCGGTTCAAGTTACAAAAAACAACAACTTCACAAACAGACCGTTTCGTTTCGAATTGGCTTGGACTAATCGGCCTGAATTCAATAATATTGTGAAACAAGGATGGAGGGCTCATTCTACTGGCTCTCCTATGTTCAACCTAGCAAAAAAAATGAAACATCTTTAAAATATGGCTAAGGCTTGGCACAAGCGGACCTTCCGCAACATCAACAGTCAAATCTTAACAACTGATGAGGCTTTACTACAGGTACAGAACAAGCTTCTTACCGATTGTAGTCAAGAAAATCTTAACAAACAGAGGAGACTTCTGAATAAAAGAGAGCATATGCTTGATTTTCAGCGGCGTTACTGGAGTCAAATGGCTAAACTCAAACATATCAAGCTTACTGATTCTAACTCTGGCTACTTCCACAAAATAGCTACGATCAAGCGGAGCAAGAAAATAATCAAATCAATCACACTGGATAATGGAATTCATTTAACAGATTACGATCTTATTAAAGCTGAATTCGAGCGGGAGTTTAAAAACCGGTTCCGTAAAAATCCTAACCAGGTCAACATGTCAGATGCAGATTTGGAGGTCATCCAACATGAAATCAACGACAGTGACAATAGTATGCTAACTGGTTCGGTCTCGAATTCTGAGATTAAAGCTGCTTTGTTTTCGATTGCAGCCGATAAAGCTCCGGGTCCGGATGGATTGCCTGCGGGGTTTTTTCAAAAGTATTGGGACAGGGTTGGTCACTCAGTCATATCGGCGGTTAAGTCTTTCTTCCGTTCTGGTAAGTTACTTAAACACTTAAATCACACCTTCATTACTTTGTTACCTAAACGAGACAACCCAACTACGATAAATCATTACAGGCCTATCAGCCTATGTTCTACTGTATACAAGATTGTCTCTAAGATTCTCACCAATAGATTGGGTAAGGTATTCGATAAACTAATCCATCCCTTACAGGGAGCCTTCATAAAAGGAAGATCTATACAGGATAATATCCTTATTGCCCATGAAGTTTTCCACAGTTTCAGAATCAAGAAGGGAAAAGTGGGTCACGTAGCTATTAAACTTGATATGGAAAAAGCCTACGACCAGGTTGAGTGGTCTTTCGTCCTAAAAGTCTTACAGAAATTCGGTTTCACTAACCAGTTCATCGATTGGATTAAAGAATGCTTTACTACAGTTTCTTACTCGCTTCTTCTCAACGATGAACCAACTCAACAGTTTTTCCCAACTCGTGGATTGCGTCAAGGAGATCCACTGTCTCCATTTTTATTCATATTAACAGCTGAAGTACTAGCTCGTACCCTTCAAAGGGAAGCAAATTAGTCCAAGGATATAGGTTTCTGTTTCAATCCAAAAGGAATTAAAATTCCATTTCTTGCTTTTGCAGATGATATTATTATCTTCTGTAAAGCAACACCAACAGCATGTCAGAGAATATCTACTGTATTACAACGGTTTTGCTCTATCTCTGGACAAAAGGTAAACTTACACAAATCCAGCTTACAGGTGTCGGCTAATGCTTCACAAACAACTGTTAGGTCTCTCACTGCGGTACTAGCCATTCCCTCAACCAACAATCTGGACAAGTATTTAGGCTGCCCTATAATAAATGACAAAGTGAATAAATCGACTTTTGAAGAGGTCGTTCTTAAAACTAAACAACAACTCACAAAATGGAAAGCTAACAGCTTGTCGGCGGATGGGCGTCGGATTCTAATCAAGGCAAACCTAAGTGCCCAACCGCTTTTCCTTATGCAATCTTTTATGCTTCCGAAAGCTATTTTAGTTGAACTTGATAATGTTTATCGTAAATTATTTTGGAATAAAGGTGAAAAATACACACCACTCATTAGTTGGGACAAAATATGCACTGACATACAGAGTGGGGGTTTGGGTATCCATAAGGCTGAAACCATGAATAAGGTTTTACAAATGAAGCTTCTATGGAAGATTTTGGCTGAACCAATGAATGTCTGGGTCCGGGTTATTACAGATAAATATCTAAAATCACTTTCTCTACTTGAGTATGACAGGAAGAGGCAGTCCTCCTAGCAATGGGCAAAACTAATGTCTATCAAACATCTTTTCCTACCTGGCCTCCGTTGGAGTATTGGAGATGGACTTACAGTCAAATTTTGGTCTGACAATTGGATTTTAGATAAACCGCTCAAATCATTCCTGACAATCCCCTTGGACGAGCTCCAACGCCAAACTACTGTGGATAAGTACATTTTACCAAACAAAAGATGGAACACTCTACAACTTCAAAATGACCTTGGTGGGTATCTGCCTCAAATGATTATTGATCAGATTAAAAACATGGTCTTACCTACGAATGATTTTCCCGACCGCCTTTATTGGGGGCCTGGAACGGATGGATGGTTCTCAACAAAATCAGCCGCCTCTTTGATCCCTAACGGTGCAATGGTTAACGACTTCGATTGCCATTGGATTTGGAAGCTGGATGTCCCTCCTAAGGTGCGAATGTTTCTGTGAAAAATTTCTAGAGACGGTCTTCCTACAAAAGAAAGGCTGATAAGGTCACATATTTCTGTCCCCTCGGGTTGTCTATTCTGCGATTGTTTGCAGGAAACTTCATATCACCTTCTGTTGCACTGTGTCCTTACAAAACAGTTACTTAGAGAGATGGGAATCCCATCCTTCATCGACACTATTGATCCTTTCAATGGGTATAAACCATTTGAAACATTAATCAAAATTCGTCGTAAGGTGGGCCTTAAGAGGATGGCAGAGGTTGCTCTCTGTTGGTGGGCTATTTGGTATTATAGGAACCAAATGGTGTTCGGCCACATATCGACCTTTACTGTTAGCGCTATAAAAGTCTTCCTACTTACTTCTGCACAAACATGGAAAGAGGCATCTAAGGTTGACCACCAAAATAACAAAATGCAAGTGTCAGGATACACAAATCATCCACCTAGTGATACAGCAAACTCAGGTTCAAGGCGGGGGGGTTGGATCAAGCCTACGCCCGGATTTGTTAAGATTAATTTTGATGGATCTAAGCATTTGTCAGGTGAAGCTGCCTTCAGATACGTCATCCGTGATTCACAAGGACATATTATTTCCCTGGGTGGAGATACCTGTAACGGGATTTCAGTCGCCTACGCAGAAGCTATGGGGCTTCGACATGGGGTCTTAAGGGCTAAGGAACTGGGTATAAATAACATTCTTATTGAGGGAGACAACCTAGTGGTAGTAAAAGCTCTATTAGGAGACTGGAAGTGTCCTTGGAATATAGAGCTTTTGCTGTCAGATACGAAGTTGGAATTGTGTAACTTTTCTAATGTTGCTATTCGTCATATTTTCAGGGAATCAAATGCTGTGGCAGACAGGATCGCTCGTCTTGCTTACAGTACCCCTGCCGACGAAGCTTTGGGACTCGATCCAGAACTTGCGGTTCTCGTCCAGAAGGACGCTCTAGGCCGGAGACACGTTGATAGTCGTCGTGTTTCTTCCTAGTTACTTTCACTGCTTCCAAAAAAAAAATAGGACTATTCATAAACCCAGGTAGAAATGTTAGTAGATAGAAATGTTAGAGATCTATTTATTTTTTTTATAAGGAAATAATTCGAAGGACGGACATACCCGACAACTCGAGAGGCCGACAAGGTCGGCCGGTGAGTCAACAAATAAATTCGTTTTATTTGATACTAGTTTTATTACTCGCCTATTGTGCGATTTTTTAATAAATTTTATTATATCAAATATCATTGAATTAATATAAAATACTACTATAAATATATCCAATTTAGAAATAATATCAATTTTTTTAAAAATAACTTGGTTTACAATTTAATTATATGATTAAGAAGATTCTACCAATTTATACTTTACAATATAAATTTCTTAGAAAAATATTATATCAAAGTTGAAATTAAATTCATCAAAGAAGGTGGAAGGATTAAATATCAAGTATCGATCTATCTAAAATAGGAATATATATTTTTCTCAAAAAATAGATAGGAATATATATATATCTCACGTACTATTTATTTAAACTATTTAATATATAATTTATCTAATTAACATATAAGGTTATATTGGATAGATTATTTGATCTAAAACGATAACTTTTTTTACCTAACTATATTGGCTTATTAATTGTTGTGGCTAAAAAGATATAATACTATTTTAATCTAGAAAATGACACGTAAGCAAAAATAATCTCGTTTTAATCCAGAAAATTCCATGGAGGCAAAATCGCACCAGAGACCGTTTCAGGCCTCTGCTTTAGTATTTTACTAGTTTTACTTTACCCGCCCGTTGTGTCGTTTCTTAATAAACAAAATGATGATTAATTTATATTTTTTTCTGAAATTTGAAAGTTATATCTATTCAAATTAAACGTAAGATTTTTTAAATATAATAAAAAAAATTGAGCAAAGGTATAATGTAGTTGTATTATAGAAAAACGTACTAAAATAAGTGGTAATTTAATTTTTGGTTAATATCCTTATGACCCATTAAAATAAAAAGAGAAATATGTAATTATTATGTATAGGTTTGATAAGAGTGTTTATATAATACGTATCAAAACATATTATTATTAACAATTTTATTAAACGATTAAAATATATAATATTAGATAAATTTATCTAATTAAGATATAAGGTTATATTGGATAGATTATTTGATCTAAAAAGATAAGTGTTAAGTGTTTTACCTAACTATATTGACTTATTAATTAATGTGGCCCAAATAAATAATACCAATTTAATTCAGAATATGACACATAAGCAAAAATAATCTCGTTTTAATCTAGAAAATTCCACGTAGGTGAATCGCACCAGAGGTCGTTTCCGGTCTCTGCTTTAGTATTTTACTAGATTTACTTTACCCGCCCGTTGTGCGGTTTCTTAATAAACAAAATGATGATTAGTTTATATTTTTTTCTGAAATTTGAAGGTTATATCTATTCAAATTAAACGTAAGATTTTTTAAAATATAATAAAAAAATTGAGCAAAGGTATAATGTAGTTGTATTATAAAAAAAACGTACTAAAATAAGTGGTAATTTAATTTGTGGTTAATATCCTTATGACCCATTAAAATAAAAAGAGAAATATGTAATTATTATGTATAGGTTTGTTAAGATTGTTTATATAATACGTACTAAACATATTATTATTAACAATTTTATTATACGATTAAAATATATAATATTAGATAAATTTATCTAATTAAGATATAAGGTTATATTAGATAGATTATTTGATCTAAATAGATATGTTTTTTACCTAACTATATTGACTTATTAATTGATGTGGCCCAAATAAATAATACCAATTTAATTTAGAATATGACACGTAAGCAAAAATAATCCCGTTTTAATCCAGAAAATTCCACGTAGGCGAATCGCACCAGAGGCCGTTTCAGATCTCTGCTTTAGTATTTTACTAGTTTTATTACCCGCAATCTTCGTGGTTTTTTTATATGACTTTTGTTATTCATACACAAATTGTGTAAGATCATAAAAATTATATAAAATAGTATCCTACTTATTATTAATTTATTATGGTGATAATTTTTTTTAACAACTAACTTTAATGCCACAGGTTGAGGGTTCGAGTCTGGGGGGAGAGAAAGAGAGAGAATATATATAGGGTGTGTTTGGATTCCAATAGCTAACATATTATAAAACACATACTTCCTCTTACTCCACTTCATATATATAAGATCTTTGTGGTTTATATATATATATATTTAAATTAAAGCTTAGTTACCAAACTTTTTAGCATACAGTAAAAAGTGATAATTTTTAATTTACATTGACATAATAAAATTATAATGCAGGTAATCATACACCAATCCTTGATTTATCAACATATTTTTTAATTTTTTTATAAAGCCTTGCACCAATAATGCGAGTAAATGATTTAAAATCTTAAAATACATAATCAGAAATACAACATATTATGCTTTTTATTAATGATTAATAAATAAATAAATGAAAAAAATAAATTCAAAATTTTGTTATAAAATATGTGAATAAACTGAACAAATATAAATTTAAAATATATATATTAGGTCAAAATAGAAGTCCAAACAAATATAAATTTAAAAAATAGCCAAACAAACAAACTTTAAAATATATATTAGGTTAAATCAACAATAAACAGATTGGAGTATTGCTATTGATCGGTCAATATCTCTTATATTAAATAAATATAAAATGATTTAATTAAAAATATATATAACATAAAATATATTATTTATTTCAATTTCATATCTTTTTATTAATTAAGGTAGGTCCTAATTTAATAAGGTGTTTTAGTATAAAAGAAAACATGAAATGATTTATTTACTTTCTCGTTTTAGTATATTATATAGATTGTACTCATCCGATTAAAATTGAAGGGTTAAGATTAAAAAAATTCATCTCTCATATTAACCAAGAGTGATATCTATGGGAAGTTGGTTTCAATATATCTAATCAAGAGTGAATTGAAATATACTCAGTATGCAATTAACTAGGCGAAACTAATTAAAATAACCCAACCTTTAAAAAGGTGTTAAAAATATATCCCTACCTTTCAATTGTAAGATAAATATCTCGACCTTTTTAAGGGATGGTAATATAATATCCCAAAATTTTCTCCCCCACAAAAATGCGTACATGGCACATATGTGGCAAAAAATAATGATCATATTCACAAGCGTGCCCTCGGATCTTAATGCTTGAATTATACAAAGTATAGTCTAGATTGTCATGATAATTTTTAAAAAATAAAAGTCTCTTTTGTAACTAAAAAAATCATTCAATTTAATACGTTTTTATAGATTATAATTAAATTTAATCAAAACAAATATAATAAAACAAGTCAATATTTAAAATATAATTTTCAATATCTTGATTGTGTAAAATATCATTCAAGTTTATTAGATTAAATTAGATTGGTTTTTAAATTTATCTTAATTTTTTTATTTTGGATTTAAGAAAAGATATAAAACCACGAAAGTTTATTATCATCCCTTAAAAAGGTCGGGATATTTATCTTACATTTGAAAGATTGGGATATATTTTTAACACCCCCTTAAAGGTTGGGTTATTTTAATTAGTTTCGCCCAATTAACTATGCTGAGTATTTACTCTATAATAGGCATATGTAGGAAGCTTAAAAAAAATACCTATAATCTTTTCTAGCTATAGTTTTGTATTGTATTTATTAATGAAAATATTGTTAAAATGTAACTACCCATAACAATTTATTAATTAAATTAATTAAAATTTTCAATTAAGGTGACATAGCATTTATAGATAGCTTTAAAAAATTTTGGGGATGGATGGATATTGTTAAAATGTAACTACCCGTAACAATTTATTAATTAAATTAATTAAAGTTTTCAATTAAGGTGAAATAGCATTTATAGATAGCTTAAAAAAATTACCTATTATCTTCTCTAGATTCTCTAAATATGATATAGTTTGGTATAATATTTATTAATGAAACCATTGTTAAACTTAACTACCCACAATAATTTATTAATTAAATTAATTAATTTTTTTATTTAAGGTGTACACATGTTATAATGATGTGGCTAAAAGATGGAACCATTAATTGACGTGGCTAAAATATACTGGATCACCATTAATTAACGTGTCAAAAAACCCGTACCAGATTGCACCAGAGAACGACACGTAAGCGAATCGCACCAGAACCCGCCACATAAGATTTTCATGTCTCTGTTTTAGTATTATACTAGTATTCGTTACCCGTACGGTTGCGCGTTTTGTTAATAAATTATATTTTATTATATTAATTATATTAAAATATTATATTAGATAATGTAATTGACGTGGCTTAAAAAAATAAATTCAAATTGATGTGGCTCACAAAAATAAAACCATATATAAATATATTATATTCAATTTGATCTAAAAGGTAGAATAACGCACCAAATATTCCCTCTTCATCTTTTAAAATAATAAATAATATAGTTTATTAACAAAAGCATGAAAATAATAAATATGTATAACAACTAATTCAAGTTATATTGGATAGATTATTGATCTAAAAAGATAAGTTTTTAGCTAACTATATTCGTTTATTAATTGATGTGGGCCAGAAATATAATACCACTTTAATCCGGAAAATGTCATGTAAGCGAAAATAATCTCGCTTTAATCCAGAAAATTTCATGGACGCGAGATCGCACCAGAGCCCGTTTCAGGCTCTGTTTTAGTATTTTATATAGAAGATATAGATAGATATATATTGATGATTGATGATATAGATATAGATAGATTATATAAAATACCAGTTTAGAAAAATACGGTGTAACACACCGTTATTGAACTAGTACGCTGTACGCGTGTATAGGACCAATTCATAAATGTTTTCATGTTCAATTGAGCATGTTCTGCGATCTTATATTGTTCATCATGGGATACAGTAAGTGTTATATAAGTTCCAAAAGCTTAGACTAGTTGTTTCTTCCATTTCTCCTTAGTTTTCATACATCAAAATCCCATACCCAAGTCTCGCCTTAATCACTGTATAACTGCTCCCTGGATGCACCTACCGTACTCTTGTTCAAGCCCATGCCTCTCTCTTGACTCTTAAGACAATCTGTAGTCTTCATTTAACTCCATTTCTTGGATCAGACTCTCCCAGCAGGGTTCACTGTCCTCCCCCACCATGTCTTCACCTTGCGGTGTTCCATTGCGATCCCAACCATCCCCCGGTACCACTCCAACGTGTGCCCACATGGACTCGTTTCCAGGATCAGTCATTGCAGTATCAATCAAATGTTGATTCAAGGGGTTCCATGTGGTTCCATCACGAGAACACTCTGACTCGGTCTCTCCTCTTGAGTACTTGTCGAAGAACTCTACACCCACCTGGCTTTCGGAATTCTGCCAAGCATTCAGCCTCTCCGGGTGCTGATCAAAGGTGCAATATTTCCTCTTCTCTCCTAACACAGATTCAATGGGAAGCATTCCCTGATGAAGAGGAGTCACTTCCTGTTGTTGAGTCTCCTCCTCTCCGCGGCCATCAGATGACTTCTGAATTATAGTGACCTGACTGAGAGCCTCCTCCTGATTAACCACCTTGGACCAGATCATAATGTCCTTGGCAGTCATCTTGTCCTGCAGGCACTTGGACTGTCGGATCAGCTGTCTCATGTGGCCTTTTGTAGGAGACATGTTCTTGATCACCGCCGCCAATACGCTCACCTTCCACGCCTTCTTCAGATCATGAGGCTTCCTGTTGCCAACACATATGTACTCATCCTAGTTAGCAACATCATCAAACTATACATCTCCCCCACAGCACTATACCTATACCCTTTTCTAGCCTATCCGATACGAACTGAACTGAACTGAACTGAACTATATAGCTAACTAATTTCTATAAAAAAAAAATAGGTTAATATGTGCCTGTAAGGAGGAGGCCCTTGATCCAGGGCCTGGCCCTGCTGGCCCCACCACTCCTCATAACCAGTAGGCCACCAGGGGGGCGGGAGGCCCCGGTGGAGAGGGAAGCTCCGTTGGGGAGGACGGCAGTGCTGCATCAGAGCAGACAACAACGACCCTAAGGTGGAATCCTGAATATCCTGCAACAGCGGCATGTAGGAAGCGAGGTCAGTACCCAAGTCCTCTTCGGCGCCACCTAACACAGGCCCGGACCCTGCAGCCTGGACGTCAGGGAGGAACTCAGCGATAGCGGCAGGGGCGTTCCGGTCGAAAAGGACGGTGTCCTTCCACCAACGATGGAGGGTGTCGGAGGAGCCGGTGATGGGCTTGCCAGACTCGGGGATGATGCCGTAGACGAAGCCCTGTGCCTTGCATACCTCCATGAGCTTCACCATGTACTTGAGGATGGCGTCCTGCGACCTCAGCATCGTCTTCTTGCGGGACCGCTGTTGCTGCTTCCACAGCGCCTCCTCTGTTTGGGCGGCGTCCCTCTCCCCTTGGAGCTTCCGCATCCTGTTGCGGTCCTTCCATATACGCATCTTCAGCGCATCGTAGCTGATGTTGTCGTCTTCATCGTCGTTGTTGGTGTTGTTGTTGTTGTTGTTGTTGCTGCTGCTGCTAAAGTAGTCTACATCGAGTACCATCTCTCCGCTGGAGCTGGAATCAAGATGAGTTTCTGTAGTTGTGTTGGGATCCATTTCGATTTCTTCAAGGAGCTCTACCATTGTGATTTGTGAAGTGATACAACCCAAGATTCAAACTAGTTTATCAGCAAAGCAGATGGAAGTTTCCAGTACATAAGATGTTTATCGGCAAATGGATATTAGGCCACGGGTAGACTCAATACAAAACAATAGACTGATCTGCAAGCTGGAAACTCGAGGTTTTTATGGTAATTGTAAATTTGTTTTTATGAGTTTTTGTTTCAAGAAGAGAACGAACTAGAAGCCAATGGAGTTGTGAGCTGTGACGGAAACAGTGGGAGGTTGGAGTTACAATTACAGGAGGTTTCGGAAATATATAGCCGCAACAAAAGTGTTTGGAAAATGAAACGTAAACGCGTTCAACAGATAGCCAATTAATGTGATGTGAGGGATGAGATAACTACAAATACGGAGTAGAATGCAGTCCCTGCCCGGCCTCATCTATAATAACAACAATTTCACTCATCTAAAGAGTCAATTGTTGTTGTTTCCAAAATGATAAAACACACGTTATTATAAATATAAACAATCATACAAAAAGGGCAATAAAACCCACAAAAAAAAAAAGGCAAGGTCGATAACACAGACTGTCGGGTTCGTATGGGGCGGGTTTGAAAAAATGACTAAAATTTATAAACAGGTTAAAGTTAAAAATTTGTTTGAAAATAAGGTTAAAAATTTGTTTGAAATATAAACTACGTATCGAGTGAAAAACAGTTTATTTGTAAAAGGTGAAGTTTATTTGGTTGATATTAGGGGTATACTTGTATTTTCAAATCAAATAAACACCAAAAACAAATAAAAAAAAGCTATTAAAACAAGCTTTTTTTTAAACACCCATTTTTATCTAAAAACACACTTTTAAACTACCCCATACACATCTAATAATTTAAACTCTTAATTTTACTAGTTTTTTTAACTACTAAAATTGTAGCCATACACACCCATAACTTGAATGGCAAAGAATACACCTCCAAGCTCGTCTTTATCGCTCCAACTAACCATCCTTAATCTGGATAGTGCTCCTCCGAAACGTCATATTCCACACTCTCTTAAAGTTTAAGACGAACCAACCTTCTTTAATCACCTCTTTCAAATGTTCTTAGGTCGGTCTTTGTTACGTTAGACATTCTCTATAGCAAGGTTGTCGCACTTGTGCACTGGCGCGCTCGAATAGTCGAATATATCCTATACATGACGAAACCATCGTAATTGTTAAATATGCCTTGAATCAAATAATTGACTAATAACCACCAAGGGTCCGTGGGCGGAGCCCCTGACCAACAGGAGTCCAAGGGGGCAGCCCCCTAGCCGTGTTCTTATCATGTATATGTTAATCTGGTTTGGGCTTGTGGTCAAATCCTAGTTCGAGTTTGATTAGAGTACCCACAATGCTCATCCTTTAGTGTCTTATCATTTAAAAAGAAAAAATCAAAATTAAAATATCGTCATTGCTTGTCGGGAAAATAAAGAAATGGGTTTCTTCTTTGTGAGGGGAGTTTCTCCTACAACTCTGCAAGAAACTTTTATGAATGGGAAAACACTCATCACTGACATTTTATGAATTTTTTTCTTCTCTTGTTTTCTTTTTAAATTGAAGACAATCAAAGAATGAGGGTGGTGGAGAGCATTCTCATTCGTGAGCCCCAACCCGAACTCTTAACTTACTTTTCCTCTGCAACATTAGTTTAAGGGCCCCATTCCACCTTTTTATTATTTGCACCATTTTTCGTGAGCCTAAGTCTCGGGCTCTGAAGTTACTTTTTACTATTTAACTTATTCTATTATTATTATTATTATTATTATTATTATTATTATTATTACTATTATTTTTTTATTATTATGTAATCATTGCATAAATACATATTGCAAGAAATTATTATTATTATTATTATTATTATTAAAACGGGAAAAAATGAACGAAACACAATTTATTATTTGGTAAAAATATTTTTTTGTAGAGTTGGTAAAAATAATAGTATATGGGTATTGTTGGCATAATTTTTTTTAAAATAAAACATATACAAAATGGGTGTCTATGAGTAGATAAAATTATTTCACACTTGAATATAATTTTTTTTAATATTTACAAAAAATGCCAAAAAAACACTTTTAATGTGGTTAATTTTCAACTGCTGCCATGTGGCGGCCAAAGAGTGGGTTGTGTGGCAGCGGCCATCTCATTTCTTTTTTGGCCCGGGTACAAGCAAGACACAGCGTTTCATCTGTCGTTGGGCTCGAACGGCATCGTTTCATAAGGAGATGGGCAATGAACGCACATGCGACTTGCACGTGGCATTAGGAGTGTTGCTATGGGCTCGCTCCATCCGGACCCTTGTAGGCGAGCCCTCCATCCAGGGCCTTACCGTTTTTCTTTTTCTTTTTTTTTGGATGAGGTGGACATGTATAAGAGCCCAAAGGCCCGCTGTTAATGTTGCTCTTAGAGTATATATAACCAAAGGTTTTTTTTCACCTTAATGTAAGTATAAGGTAAATTCTTAGTTGTAGGTTATGTCTTAAGGTGATGAAATGGAAGATGTTACATTGATAGAGAGAGGTAATTAACCTCTTCCCTTTTTGTAATTTAATTTTATTTTTAATGAAAAAGTAAACTTACTTTTTTCATGATGATACATATATTAAGGGAAAGAGGTTTTCCTGGTTGTAGAGTAAACATTTTAGGAGGAGAGGTAGATAAAGTAAAAATAAATTTCAACAAAAATAAATAAATGATCAAGTGTAAAATTATGATAAAGGGAAAGAAAAAAAAAAGATGAATGAAGTTTCCCCGTAGTTGAAGATGGTCGTAGGGGTTCAAGAGTGTCTATATAAACTCTTGAAATGCCTTGTATTTTGTATCCTCTAGAAACCCTATTGTCATCTAATAAAATCTTATCTCATTTTGCCGTGGATTAGCCAACACATTATTAGTGAATTGAAAGGCTAGAAAACCCAATTCTAGAGAGAGGGGCTCCTCCCTCTCTCTAGAATTTCCCAACCCCAACCCCAAATTTGTTCTACCCCAAATTGCCACCACCACTAATGCACCACCAACGCACCACCATCACCCATATCGGGTGATTCCAATCACCATCCCTTTGTGACTCCCATCAACACTACCACTCCTTAGGCCCAAATCTTGGTTTCTTTGGATCTAAATGTCTCCAATTATAAAAATGATAAAAAAAAAAAATGTTGAACTCCTTACACAACAAGGAGCTCATTTGACCCCTTGTTTTACAAGGTATTGAACATTTTGGCTTAGTTATTGGGTTGTTCTATTCTTGTGCTTCTTGGTGGTCCTAGGTGTGATTTGGATTGGTTGGTGATGTGGCATCCAGAGTCGGGACTGGTCAGGGTCGTGGTGGTGTATTCGGGATGACTAGCTCAGTTTTTTGGAGGCACTTCCTTAGAGTTCGTCTTCAATGCCCACAGGAGATAGCGTCTTGATGTACCATTAGCAGCGATTCTACCATGGTGGTGCTTTACTTCATTCTTCATCTACATCTTTGACTCGTCGTTCTTCATTTTGCTTGGGTTTCACTGTTTAGTATGGTGTGTTCAGCCTATTGTCGTGCCTTTAATTTCCTATTACACTTTTTCCTAGTATTGTATCTTAACGGTGTTCTGCCTATTGATTTTACCGGCCTCTTGAGAACCATTTCTGTCTCATCTCGAATTATTACTTTATCAAAAAAAAATGTTGGTCAATTATATAAATTCATGTGTTCATATTATACATGTTCTCGAATGTTTTCAGTCTATCATAACAAACAAGTATCGAAGAGAGTTAGGGCCTTCTCTCACAATTTGTCGGAAAGATGTCACCTTTGAACATGATCGATAAGTTCATTAGGAGAAACAATTTTCGTTTGTGACACATAAACATGCAAGCTTTGTTGAAACAACAAGGCTTGTTTCGAAGGGTTTCAAGATCGACAACGATGTTAAGATGGCGACTTTTGAAGAAAAAGCACACTCGACAACCATGATGTGCCTTGCTGATGACATCATCACTGAGGTCTCCGATGTCTAGACCGCCACTACTTTGTGGCTTAAGTTGTAGAATTTGTACATGACATTAACTACAATGTTGGTCATATTCCTCATAAACAATAGCACTTATTGAGTAGCAGTGAGTTTCATTATATGTTAAAAAATTTTCACTCTCATGCCCATGCAAATATGTTCACTAGTCACTATCTATTTTCACAAGTATGACTATGTGAGAATTCACCCCTCCTGCTCATTTATCCAGAGCAGTATCAGCACCGAAATTCGAGTGTTATTTCCATACAAATTTATCTCCAATAAAAAGACCCCTTCAATAAACAATTGAAAAAAGGCTACTATACGTGTGTATGATCAATTTTTCACCAAGTGTAAAGGTGCCGACACTAGCTTCTAGAGTCAATAAAATGTGCACTAACTCACAAAGTTAATGTCACTAGACTGTTTTCAAGCACAATGCCTACCAACTCCAAAAGCCGATGTCGACTCCAGAAAAAAAAAATGAAAGTACAAATATTAAATCAGTTGAAAAAAAAAAGAAAAATGACCAAAAATAATATTAACTATCAGTTATGAACCAATATTAATACAAAATTTAAAAATTAGTAAAAGGTATACAAGTTATTTCATATATATTTTTTTTGATTAGGTAAGAATTCGAGTTCAGACATATTTGAAACTGGAGGGTCGGACAAGCCGGCAGACGGGAAAACCGTCTAGAAACTAAAACATACAATACAACAAAACAAAACGGGTGCTAACTCGGACAAAATGCACTCTATACAAAGCGAAACCAAGCGGACCAAACCAAACAGATCTGGACAAAAACGACGGACGAAGCCAAGCCCCACACAGAAGCAGAACCGTAGATCAGCGATACATCAGGACTCGATCATCCTATGGGCAGTGAGGACGAAACTCCAGGGAAGTAGTCAACCCGAATAAAGGAGACGCCGTGATACACAATGCCACGATCCCAACCTATCCCGACTCCAACAGCCCGAACCACATCCAAGGGAAAGAAACGCCAAGTCACACCAATGTAGAGCCGCACACCATCAGAGTAAAAGGGCACCCAGAAACCCTTACGGGATTTAGATCACGCCCATGCGAGCGTAGTTTGACCCCTTGCGAGCTTTAATCAATATATTTAATACACACCCAAATGGAATTTTATAAATATATAAATAATTAACTAAAAATAGAGATTTATTTTTATTGAAATCATTTATATATTTAAATAATTAATTAATTATTTTTTTTAATGGGCCGCTTCGAGCCTTGGGCCCGAAGCACCAGGCCCATGTCCAGTCAACGGGCCCCCAAGGCCAAGGCAGAAGATATATATATATATATATATAAAAGATAAACAACCGTTTTTTTTAGGTTCCAGCTGGGTTGCTTTGGGCCAAATTCGGGCCCAATCTAAGGACTTGGGCCCAAAGGAAACAAATTGGGCCTGAAGCAACAGCAACGGAGGAGGCTGGGGAAAATTTTCACGGAACAAACTTGAGTCCTCACTGGTTGCAGGATCGGATCCCCCGACCAAAGGATCGAGGGCGGAAATCACCGGAATCACCGGCGAACAGTCGCCACCGGACCGTGGGTGAGGTGGAAGGGATGAACGGAGGGCGGCGACGAAGCCCACCGCGAGTTTGCTGCTAATGAGGGGGCCGAAATCAGGGCATCTTACGGAGCGATGATGGCGGATGATTGAAGTAGGGGGTTCGGAACCCTACAACGGGCATGGATAGGCTGAAATTAGGGGACGGAAGTGAAAAACTCCGAAAGCCCCAAATTGATTTTTGTTTTCGTTCGACACTTTGAAGATATAAATTCGGATTTGTGGGATGTTCACACCTTGTTCATCAACGGTGAGGTGCAGACATTGAGTAGGCATAGGAAGAGAAACTGCAGCCCACAACGAAGCCGAGACTCCATTGAAGAGTTTGGTTTAATACGATCAGGGGGGAACCAGGAACACAGATCTCCAAAAGCTCCCACTACCTGAGATGTTTTGGCTGGAAATTGACTACAAAAGCAAGAGGTTGTCGAAACACCCGAAACCAAGCACAAGGACGGGAAGCGAGGGTGAGCCGAGATGGGATCCAAAGCCCCGAATCGCAGGAAGATTCGAGGAGGAAAGGATTAGGATTATCGAAAGCAACCATACGAGGCAAGATGGCTGCCAGAGATTCAATGCGATGAGGCCTTGTCCAACGAGCAGGATTTTAAACCTCCGAAGAGGTTGTTCTTAGCCTCCGGAGAGGTGGTTTTTGGCCTCCGAAGAGGTGATCGGCGGTGACAGATCATGGCCTCTGAAGAGGTGATTGACGGCGGCGTGTTCTTCATCCCCAATTTGGGTTTTTTTCCAGACGCTCAGAAGAGAGCGTTTTTTACAACATTAACAGTTAACCAGCTAGTTACAAGTTATTTCATATTAAACCAATTTTGATATTAGAAAATTTTCGATATTAGACCTGTTATCCAAGTGTCAACTAGAGGCGAAAAACGACCCCGAGTTATACTTGCGAGGGCGTGTTGAGAGAATGGTGAATGTGAAGAGACCAAAAGAGTCCGCATTGATAATATGAACAAAGAAGTCTTAGTATATAAGCTAGTGGGTTACTCCTCCTATAGTCAATTGGTTTTAGGATGGAACCCCGCTCGACTTATGTGCTAGGCTATTTGCGCAAGGGCGCACGTGTGCACACGACCACCGATAACGGACGTCAGTAGTGGTTACCGAAGTTTCGAAAATTTAATAATACGATGCCACTACATCATTAAATTTTCGAACATTTAGTTATCACGTTGAAAATTGAACAAAAAGCAAGTGAAATTTCCCTGCATCGTATTAATATTAATTTATATATTATACCATTTTAGCTTTGTGCACAACTTTTAAGAAAATAAAAAAATATACTATTTTTCTCTCATTTATTATACTATTTTTTTTACTTTATAAAAAACTACAACTAATAATTAATTAATCATTACAAAGACATTATCGTATTATAAAGTGACATGTTTTCGCGGAGGGTGTATCATTTTTAGATATTTTTTAAAAAAAAAAACCACTTGAACCACCTCGGTTGTTACTGTTACAATTGCTCTGTCATTGCAATTTATTACCCATCAAACCTTTTCGTGGGGTTTTGCTCTAGTATCAGCTTTGGCCTTCTCGATCTCTGCCATGTCCACACTGCACTCCTTTTTCTGGCTTGTGTATTTAATTCTTAATAGATTGGGAGATTGTCATTTCGATTTCATTACTCCCCAACTCCAATTATCCTTTCCCTTTCCATGATAGCTACGTTCCCTCCCAACAACTCATCTCGTTATGAACACCTGTGCTTCCCCTCTTCAGCAAGTCCAAAACCCTCGTTTTCATGTGGGAGGGTTTTTCTCTTTCCAAGTTCGCTCCTTTAGCTTGTTCAGATGATGTTATGTGCTTCCCCTGTTCTCTAGACCCTCCGATTCCTTCTTCACTTCTTTGAGTCTTTGAACTACTTTAGCATCTCTACAATGGGCTCCTCAAGCTCAAAATCGGAAAAGACGGAAGCTTTAGGGTTATGCAAGGTGAGGAAGAAGCTCATTAGCCAAGCCATAGATTCGAGGTACGCTCTAGCAGCTTCCCATGTGTCCTACATTCAGTCCCTTAAGAACATTGGGGTGTCTCTCAGGCGATTTGCAGAGGCTGAGGTGTTGATTGAGTCTTCTCTTGACAAGTCCCCTTCCCACTCCTCTTACCCTTCGCCTTCCCCCTCCCACATTGTGGATTCGCCTCTCCAGAATGAGAGCCCCGTACCCAGATTGAGCTACATGAAATCTGGAGGAGCTAGTGTTGTGACTGTTAAGTACGATCCTACTACTAACACTAGTGTTCTTGATGAGGAATCTATAGGTTTTCCGATGCCTCCCCCGCCCCCGCCCCTTCCTGAATCCGGTTCTTGGGACTACTTCGATCCGATTGATGACGCTGAGAGCTTTCGGTTCATGGGTCAGGATGAGAATGAGACGGAGGTGACCTTTGATGGGTTGGGAATGTGGGGTAAAAGAGGGCCTGAAGAAGGTGTGGACCAGGAAAAGGAGAGATGGGGAAAGGCTTGTTCTGATAGGAATGCTAATGAACCTGAATTAGGTCACAACAAGTCCTCAAAGTTGTCAAGCAATTCAATTGATATGGCAGGAACAATAAATGAAACCGTTGCTGAACAAAGCATTGATTGTTCAGCAAGGGATCTTGTTCAGAAAGAGTCTTTGAAGGGTTCTGCTTCTGAAGGTAACAAGCCTTCGGTGGAGAAAGATGTGCGCCCTGAGAGGGAAGATCCCTCCGAGTTTATCACCCATAGGGCTAAGGATTTTGTATCTAGCATTAAGGATATTGAGCACCGGTTCTTTAGGGCCTCAGAAGCCGGGAAGGAGGTCTCCAAGATGCTGGAGGCAAGTAAAATCCGGGTCGGATTTGCTGATGCAAAAGGTAGATGTGTGTCTGTGTTTTTCTGTTGCCCTTTGTTCACATTTATGAATGTAGCTTTATTCTATCTTGAAATTGTTTGAGTCTTTCTCCTTCCACTGGTCCATTCTGTAGGTAATTCAGCTGACTCAGGTTCTCTTTCCGTCATCAAGCTCGTGTGCTGCCGTGGCAAAAACAACCTTGTTTCACATGGTATGTTCAGCTTGATGCTTTGACCCAAGTGTGTGATTATGAATTTCCAATAGCTGAAAAAAATGAAATTTAGAGGTTTTTGGTTCTCAGTAGTGTCATTGATTGATCTAATGTGGCATGATCTATTCTTTTTCCACTATACCTCTTCTATAATAGTCTGATTTAGCACTGCATTTCCGATTCTCATTCTAATATGTGGTTTATTTTTCTGGTTGCTAAGAACCTTCACCACATGGAACCAAGATTATTACATGGAAACGATCCATGTCATTACAATCCTCTTCTTCAAGAAACCCTCTGGCTGGACCATCCAAAGATGATGGGGATGACAGTGGAAGTGATTTCGTGGAAGATTTCTGCATGATTGCGGGGAACCATTCCTCCACCCTTGACCGACTATATGCATGGGAGAGAAAGCTTTATGATGAAGTGAAGGTACGACTTTCTCTACACGTTGACATTCATTGTGATCATCAAAGAACTGTTGATAGCTGACTTAAGGTTTGTTTCAGTGATGTGCTGATTGCTTATAAGCAACTTGTAATGAAATAACATGAGCTGCTAAAGAATATATAATGAGTTATTTCTGTTGATTATTAATGAGATGACGTCAAACAAACCCTTATCTGTTAAGATCCTACCTCCCTATAAACATGTAAACTGAACATTCAAAGATGGGAATTTTTGTTGCTGGAGTCTTGACTCTTCCGTAAACATGAAAAATAATAATCGCATACAGATGATATCTGCCTGCATTCAACTCTCTGATTTGTTCAATACTGTTGAGATGGTTTGCAATGTACATCCAGCATTCTGGATTGCCTTCATTCCCACATGAGTTTCATTGTTTTGTCTGCTGTTATAGGCTAGTGAATCCATCCGGAAAGTGTATGATAGAACATGTGACCAGCTTAAGTATCAATTTGCAAAAGATCTCAGCACACATGTGGTTGATAAAACTCGAACAGTTGCAAAGGATCTGCACTCACGTCTGAGAGTATCCCTTTACTCAGTTGATTCTATTGCAAAACGCATTGAGAAGATGAGAGATGAAGAGTTACAACCACAACTGGTGGAGTTGGTTCAAGGGTAACTAAAATTATGAAGCTCTGATTTGAGAAAACTGAATTGTAGGCATCACTTGTTACAATAATGATCTCGATTATTTTATGTAGGTTCATCCGGATGTGGAAGGCAATGCTCGAGTGTCATCATGCTCAATATATAACCATTTCACTGGCATATCACGCGAGGAGTTTGGCACAAACATCTGGTGGGGAAACTCGTAGGCAGATAATGGCGCACCTCTTGTATGAATTCGAGTGCTTTGGTCTGAGCTTTGCAGACTGGATGAGTAGCCTTACGTCATATGCGGAAGCTCTCAATGGATGGCTTGAGTGCTGCATCGTGCAACCCCGGGAGCGGTCCAAGAACAGGAGGCCCTTCTCTCCACGAAGAGTGTTGGCTCCACCCATATTCGTGCTCTGTCGTGACTGGGCTACTGGGGTTAAAGAACTACCTGCAGATGAGGTGAACGCTGCAATCAAGAACTTCCACCATCTGATGAAGCAGCATGCCGAAGATCATAATAAGAAAGACACTGAAGGGCCGAATTCAGGCAACCCTGAAGGATCAGGCTGTAAAAGGGAAGAAGGTTCAAGTGATAATAGTTCCAATTTGCACTGCATCCATACAAGTCTGACAAAGGTGCTTGACAGTTTAACCAAGTTTTCAGAGGCGTCACTGAAGTTATATGAAGAAGTCAGGCAGAAGAGTGAAGCTGCACATGTTGCATATTCAAATTGCAGACCGGCTAGATCCTAAGACTAAACAGTACTCCCTCCGTTCACATATGTAAGATCATTTACTTTTCGGCACGTAGTTTAAGGAGCTAAATACTATATAAAATATTGATTTTCTTAAAATTATTTTTTTACATTTTAATACTTATTAATAAAAAGTGGTATATTGTAAAAAATTAATTTTAAAAAAAATTAATATTTTATATAGTATTTAGCTCCTTAAACTACGTGCTAAAAAGTAAAAGATATTATATTTCCGAACGGAGGGAGTACTAACTAATATGAATGCCATCAGCAATAAGTTCAAAGCTGCAAACAATACTTGATGCTAATTCCTGCAACTTCTGTCGCAACTGCACAGTTTATTTTGAGAGAAATTCGTATGGTACTCGTATTGCAAATTTGGTTTGGTGCCCTTAATTATTTTGAAATCCCCTTAATTTGAAAGCCATCACGGTAGTATTTCCAAATCTACATGTGTTATCCCGGTTTGCAGTGATGAGCCATAAATATTTTTAGGGGGAGAATAATTTTTTTTTCATTTATATCTGAAAATTGATTTTTTTTTAAATATGTTATGAAAAGTCTTAAATCTGTGATTTAAATAGTTATTTTTAGTTAAAAAATACAATATTTATCAAAAAATGACAAGTTTTTTTATATGTATATATTAAATAGAGAGAATGGTCATAAATAACACAAAAAAAAACTTTGCAAAGTTAGCTCTAATCCTTGAAAATTTGCAAAATTCAAAATATTTGCACAAAAGTGCAAGTCATCTTACCTATTGTACAATAGGTAAGTGGAGCAAAAAAACGGTAAAAAAAAAAGGAAAAAGGGAGAAAGAATAGGGAAAAGGGTGGAGATGGGTTTTTAAAAAAAGTCAAATGTATTAAATCATATTCACACGTAAAAATTCATGCCAAAAAAAAAATTCTCACCTAAAAAGCAAGCATAAATAATACAGTTTCATTTTGGGTGACATGGTATTTAAGTTTAGGTGACACGGGGAATCTGGGTTCCGGTTTAAAGTGACATGATGTTTAAGTTTGTCTTCCATGATGGTCATCTTCTTCATCTCTTTTGTCTTAGATTATGCAGGGAGATGAGAACAAATGTTCATGTGTATCTACTTTTTTCCATAGATGAGGAGTACTTCGTCAAATACACTTACCCATTGCATCTGAGAACAAAGGTTTCTGGGAAATCAAGGTGACACAGTGATTTTGATCACTGACAAGGGAACCGAATGAAGACGACAAGTGCTCTGCAACTGGAATTGCAAGCTGAGAGCTTGGGGGAAAAAAAGAAAGCGGGTGTAAAAAGGAAGGGGAATTTGGGTTTTAGTTTCATTATGGGTGACATGATATTTAAGTTTAGGTGACATGGTGTTTAAGTTTGGATGACACGGAGAATATGGGTTCCAGTTTAAAGTGACATGGTGTTTAAGTTTGTCTTCCATGGTGGTCATCTTCTCCATCTCTTTTGTCTTAGATTATGTAGGGGATGAGAACAAAGGTTCATGGGCATCTACTTTTCACCATAGATGAGGAGTACTTCGTCAAATACACTTACCCATTGCATCTGAGAACAAAGGTTTCTGGGAAATCAAGGTGACACGGGGATTCTGATCACTGACAAGGGAACCGAATGAAGACGACAAGTGCTCGGCAACTGGAACTGCAAGCCGAGAGCTTGTTTTCCATGGTGGATCGTTCTCCATCTCTTGCTCAATGTCTTTCTACTGCAGAAGATGTAAGAGAAAAGAGAAAATGAAAGGTTTCTCCTCTCCTTCCCTTTACAATGCAATTGAACATCACCATCCCATCACCTTGTTTTGGCGCCAAATCCAAATTTCACCAAATCTCCTTCCCTCCTCATGTGTTCCCTCCACAGCTCCAACCTGCAACCTGCTCAAGAGATCAGCTTTTTTTTTTGCAAAAACTAGACCCCTGGTCCATTTTTGCAATTCTCTCAAAACCCATGACATTTTTGCAAAGTAAAAAAAAGTGTCTAGTTATGCAAAACCCCCTATTAAATACAATGTTTTTTGTTTAAATATATTGAAGAAAATTGAAGAAAATGTTAATTTTGTTATTTAAATAAGCATTTTCAATAGAAGGAAACCAAGAGAAAAAAATAGAAAAAAGTAAGATTATAGGTGGTTGAACTCGACTTCAAGACAATAAACACCCCTCTTTAGCAACTAGGCTAAACTATTTTTGTAACTCTTTATTCTTTTGAAACTCTTTTATTATCTTGATCAAAAAAAAAATTAATAAATATTATTAAAAAACGTAAAAGAAAATTCTCGGTTTTTCTTTCAGTCTAGGCCCTAGGGGGGCTAATGCTACCTCGAGCCCCCTAGGTCTGCCACTGCTTGTTTGGAATAACTTTTGTTGGAATTTTACACAGTAAAGTTTAGTCATGGGATATAAACGTCCGCTTGGTAGCCATAAGGGCCATAAATGTCCGACTGGTAGCCATGGGGTTTTTTTCAATGGTGTGTTACAGTTTTGCATATTTTTTTTTTGCTAAGCAAAGCTTTGCATATTTCATTTACCTTAAAATCTTTAACATTTTCCATTAAGGGTGTACTCTCCCTACCAACAATTCTACATATGCCGTTTACACGACCTCTTGATTTTTCAGATAACGCCGTATCTGATATTTCGAATTATCACCTTTAAAAAAAATAGATGGCCTTCTCTTCGCGACTCTGAGGAGAGAACGAAATTCCTCTTCGCTCGTCATTGTTGAAGGGAAACCCTCCCTAATTCATTCTCCATTCCCCACACAATGACCGGGTTTCCCAATAATCCTTCTCATCAATTTTTTCATACCTATTATATTTTCCCTATAATTTCAAATATTAAAAATTGAGTTGATTTATCAATACAAACAAATTAAATTAAAATTTGTAATTATATTTGATAATTACTTTTAATAATTTAAAATCTTTAAATTAAATTGTTAATAAATTTGACAGTTCAAAATATTATTAATTTAATTTTGTTATTATATTTGATATTACTTTTAATAATTTAAAATGTTTAAATTAATTTTTTAATAAATTCAACAATTAAAAAATATAAATTTAATTTTCTAATTATATTTTCTAATTTTTTGTAATATATAAAAATATTTTAACTAAATTGCTAATAAATTCACCAATTGAAAAAATTATTAAGGTAATTATATAATTATATTTGATAATTAATTTTAATAATTTAAAATAATTTAATTTAATTGTTAATAATTTTGAATCTTTTAATTAAAATCTATTAAGGAAACTAAAAAATTTATATGATTTATTAAGTTGTATACATATCAACATTTTATTGGTTTTAGATATGGAAAGGTGTCCAATATTATAATATGGCACCTCAAATTTACGGAGGTCGATTACAATAGCAAAGTTTTCCAAATGGGATGAAAAAGTTTTTCTCTCCAGAGATATTTGATAAAATTGGAACGATTTAGGGATGAAAAAGTGAAATCGAGAGTAGAGTTGGCAAAACTTGACCCGAACCCGAAAGCCCGACCCTGTTCACCCGAAACTGATTGTTCTAAACACCGACCCAATTAGACGATTCAGACCCATTTTCGACCCGAAATCCGAATAACCGATAACCGAAACTCACCCAAATCCGAATGAACCGAACCCAATTCAACCAAAACCCATTAAGCCCCAAACCCGTTATAACCGAAACCCAAAATAACCCAAACTTTAAGATACATTCTAGTAAATTTTTTAAAATGAATATTGAAATAATGAAAACTTGAGACAATCCAAACCCGAAATAACTGAAACCCGAAATGACCGAAACCCGAGACAATCGAAACCCGAATAACCAGCACCCGATACAACCGAAACCTGAACCCGAACCAACCGAATGACCAAATTATTAGACATTACCCCAAACCCGACTAATCGAACCCGAACCCGACCCGACCCCTATATATTAAACATTTTTTGGGGGGGATTTTGGGAAGGACGATTGGCGGGCGAGGGGACCGGACCAAATGAGGATTTGGTATCCGGCAAAGTAGGGTTTCCCGCTTCCCTCAAAATTGAAATTTTGGACTTTCCTCTTTCTCCATAATAAAAAAACCTAATTCAGTGCATCCTCCTCCTCTCAATGATTCAAAGCCTTTACCTTTCCAGCCTTCGCCCCAAATTTCTAATAATTTCTTCGAACCTGATTATCTCCACTTCCGCTTCCCTTCCAGGTAGATCTCTCTCCCCCATGGTGACATCTCTCAGCTTATCTCCACTCTCCACAGGTTAGTAAATAGTATTTTGCCCTACACAGATTCAATTACTAATTTCTGTTCTTTATCCGAATAAGATCGTGGTTTTCAGTTCTGATCCATTTTAACTCTTCTTTTTTAGCTGCAAATGATCTGTCGGTAGAATCCAGAATCTTGATTTAGGTTTGATGTTCCATTTGATCTGCAGATCCGATGCATTTTTACTTTTAGGTGTTCAGTCTGGCAGTACCAACTGTTGAAAATTGGGGATTGTATTTTTGAGATCAGTTGTTGCTAATTACATCATGACGAAGGATAGTCCTCCTCCCAGGTCAAGCCAAACCCGAACTTCGCTGGGTGATTTGACCAACCAGCTTGGAAAGAGGGGTTTCTCATTGATTTCTCGAAGTCCTGCTTCTAAATCTGCTAAAATTTTCGATAAGGAAAATGATTCCCAGTCAGCGAAGCGGATTTCTTTAGGCAGCAAAGACTCTGGATCGGAAACTTCGGGTGCTAAATGCCCTAAAATCTCGAACCATGAGAAGTCATTGCCCTTGTTGAAGGGCGGCAAGACTTACCGCTTGCTCTCTCTCGGCAACGTTGATTCTGCTTTGGATCCCAGCCTCAAAATTCAAAATCAGATTGGTTCTGCAGATGCCAATTTGAGTCTGAATTGTAGTGGCAGTGTTTCCTCCAATGTGAAGGGGACTCACGCTAATTCCCAGTCTTCTTCTGAGAGCACTAAAGACCTTTTCGAGATGGGTGGGATTGGGAAGAGCCAGGATCCTGAAGAGCCCATTCTTGATGCATTAGGTTCACAAATAGCAAGCACTGACGGTAAGGATTTTGGCTTTAGTACTATGCCATCTACTGAATACCTTCCTTTACCGGGTTCTAAACCGTTTGAGCTGGAGAGGTGTGCGTTGCTGAAGGATGATGCTGCCTCTGATGCAGTACCTGATGCCAACTCACTTAAGGCCTGCTCGTGTTCGTTTTGTGCCAAAGGTATAGTTTGCATTATCAAATCGCTATTGCTTGCTTGCGTCGTTCATCAATCGTGTTGCACTGCTGTAATTGTGTTGATGTTGCATTCTGCAATTGCTAAGGTTCGCTGTTCGGAATTCCTAATTGAATGTTATAGGCAAATTCAACAACATAAGTTTCTATAGTTGGATATACTTTCAAGTTTCAACAAGTTTAAATCTTCTTTCTTGTGCTTTTCAGCTGCGTATATATGGGCAGATCTCCACTATGCGGATGCAAAGGGCCGGATATCAGGCAAGTTAAAATGGTGCTGTATGTTAGTAGTATTGTTGCTTGACCCGTTTGTACTGAATTCAGATTGGCATTGGTTTCCTCCTACATTTGCAGCATTGACGAAGAGTAAGAAAAGGGCAAGTGATCTTGTTAAAACGTATTCAGTTGAGAGTAACATGGGCAGGAGTGGAGAGAGCCCTAGCAGTAGTCCCACACAGATGGACATGGACCTCATGAACCGGTGCAAGTCGCTCTTTGTCTTTATGGACGACTCCTTTGGCAAGGAATGCAGCCAACTGGTAAGCTCTAGCAGTAATATCTCTTTTACGGATTATGTCTTTTTATTTACTTGGAAACTCGATCATTCATATTGCAGGAAGCTGAGATTTTATCTCTCAAGGGAATGAGGGAAGACACGAAGACGAATGTGGGGACAATACATGAAATGCCCCTGGATGTTCACCATTCTACTTCTACTGATCCTGATCCATCCTGTGGTCGGAGGGTAGCGTAACCATTTCAAAGCTATTCATTCCAAAATGTTTTCCTTTTAACTTCTTCTCAGAGGATGTGTTGAGTTTAAATCTTTCTTTTTATCCGAATTTGAATCTGGATAATTGTACTTGTACCTTGTATATCGGTGCACAAGTATACCTAGTGCCCCGCCTTTCTTTATTTCGTACGAAGGTTTAGCATAGCAGCTCTTTAACCATAAATGAACAATTTGTTAATTTGTGTAGTTCTTTTGGGGACTAGGCAGTAGGTTGGAAATTACTGTGTGACTGATCTACTTCCCGATTATACGAGGGTTGGATGAGTGATGGGTTGGGTGAAATAGGTGAGATCTTAGATAATGAGTGATATGTGACGATCCATCATACTATTAGAGCATAAGTGTCTTTAGATTTCAAAAAAAAAATGTCATAAAAAGTACAAATGTGCAGGTAAGTGTCTTAATTTGAGAGTAAAGTTTCCACTGTAAGAAACTTTAATCTATCGGACATTTTGATATTCTAATTTTTTTTTTTTTTTTAAAGTTAAGACACTCAAGTGAGTGGGTTTGAGATGATGTTAGGGTGCTAGTTTTTTTGGCTATTCCGAAGTGACTTCATTGGCATACTTTGTGTAAGTATTTCTTTTATTTGGTAAAATATGTTGTTTATTATTAATGCACGTTTTTTTAGAACGATAAAAATTATATAAAATATTTATATTTGTATAATTTTTTAAAACAATTTTATAGTTATTATTAATAAGTACGAAATTGTTAAAAATTTTTTTTTAAAAAAATGGATATTTCATATAATTTTTATCATGCTAAAAAACGTGCGTGAATAATAAACGATATGTTTTTTTCCGAATAGAGGGAATATTTTTTTTTGAACCAGGAAAAAATTGATTGGCTAGAAAAATCTAGCATAATCAAGAGCGCCTCCTGACGGATGAGAACTGCAAGTTCTAAATCATATGAGGAATTGGGGGTAGATAGTTATAGTCCCATATGGATCATTTGATCAACTACCTTATTGGTCTCCTTGTAAATGTGGCAAACTTGAACAAAGCTAACTCTAGAAAGGGGCAAAGGGCCATACAGGAGTCGAAAATGAACATCTCGAGCTCTCATTGACAAGTCCATCAATCTAGAATTGTGTTAATAACAAATAAATTATCGCCTTTAACTTGTATCTTCCAACCCAACAATATAGTATTTATGGGTGATTTACCCGCTCCTAGGTGGATGATGTTGCCTTGTGAGTCCTTGATTACATACCCGAATGTACTTATTCCCTCTTCAGATAAAGCATCATCAAAGTTTAACTATAAGAGTATGTATTGGTTATTTCCATGTATGGTTATTTCTTATCTTTTGTTTCTTAATATCCGTTGTTGTGGTTCTCTCTACAATTTCTTCCTTTTTTTATTTGAAGGTTAAAATATATTGAAAGGAGCGAAATATTTACAAACATAGATGTAGTCTTATGAGTACCATAACCGCCAAAGGAAGGGCACAACCTTCATGGGTAACCTTAAGTGAGTGAGGCTCACATCCTAGTGGGTTCTATAGGGAGCTTAGCATTGCAATGGGTGGATCCATTCTCATAAAGCCAAAGCTATCAGAATTCGAACACACCCCCAAAATAATATGTTGGAGCCTCTCTTTCGGCTAAGCCATCAAGGAAGCTACAACATAATACTTTGGTAACCCTTGTCAAAAATTCTACCAAACCTTAAAAGTAACATTACAAAACATTACAACTTAGTGTCAACTTAAAAACAAATGGTCGACAATGACTCATTGCATAATTTATAACTGTGTTTGTGTTGACAGATATATTGTCAAACACCGCTTTATTTCGAAAGTACCATATACTTCACCATATAATGGACAAGATCCCAAAGTCTTTCATTCCTATTTCTTTTCTTACTTGATATATAATGTCCATTAGATTCCTTGATCATCGTTTACAAATTGTTAGAGTTGTCGCCATTTTATTATTTATCGCACATAGAATTTATTTTTCCTTGTCACTATACAGTCAAGAAGAAGATGGTGAGTATCCTCATAGTATTGATCACACATTTGATATTTCGCTAGTACTCCAATTCTTCTCTATTCCAATTTACCTACGGTTGGTAATCCCCCTTTAAGATTTTCTAGAGGAACACTTTTGCCTTTGAAAAAGTGTTTAGATTCCAAATCCATTCGAAGTCAGCTAATTAATGTTTTTTAATGTGGTATAACATATCTATTGTTGATTTAGTAGAGTACCATCCATTTATACTCTAATTTTAGTACATGTCCATAACATTATTTATTGGTATTGGTGTTCTTGATATGCTATCCAAAACTTGCTCATCGAGTAGATTTTGGGTGATTATGATTAATTTTTTTTCTATCCCAATTTTTATTACCATTGATGAACTCACTAACTTTCATGGTCTAGTTCAGTTGAATTTTGTCACTTACTATATCAGCTAATGGCCTATTCCCTACCTAAATTTCGTTCTAGAAATCAATATGCTCCCTATTTTTGATCGACCATTTGAGTCCCTTTTTAAATATCTTGATGAGAATGTAGTTTTGACAATTGCCATGATAATCTTCCTCGATCTTTATACTCTAACAATTGTTGATTTTTCAGGTATTTTTTGAAAAGGATTTTGACCCACATATTATCGAGTTCTACTAAGATTTTCTAGAGTCATTTCATTTGGAGTTCGATGTTCATATCTTTCATATTTCTGATTCCTACCCCCCCCCCCCCCATTTTTTCGAGTCTTACACACCTCAAACCAATTTATAATTGGTTTATATATACGTTGGTCCTTTGTTACACATAAAATTCCTATTAACTCTATCAAGTTCATTATGGATTTTTGGTGGTAACATAAAACATTGTATATTGTGTAAAGGTTTTGCAACTAAGTTAGTTCTAATCAAGGTACACCTGCCTTCTTGGGACAGTAGTTTTGCTTTCCATTTCGATGGGTGTTCTTGTGATTTGGTAATCACCACATTAAAGGTTGGACTATGTACCCTAGTATTAATAATACGACAACCTAAGTATTTGTCTAATTTAATTGTCATGGGTATTCCATTTTCATTCTGTATCATGTTCTTTGTAATCGTTTTTGTGTTTTTTGTTGTTTGAAATATTGATTTCTGTAGATTGATTTTTTGTCCCGATATTCTACAACACTCGGTTAAAATTTTATTAATTTGATCACAAGTTGTCTTGTTTGTGTTTGCATAGATTATAATATCATCTGCAAAGGATAGGAATGAGATTTTTAATCCCTACTCTCATGACAGTTATGTTAATCTAACTTTTGGTTTTATCTGCCTCCTTTCGGAGTCCTCTAGTTAGAATTTTCGAGACAAGTAAAAAGAAGAATGGTGAAAGGGGATCTCCTTACCGAAGTCCTTTCTATGGTGTAAAGATTTTTGTAGGTTCATTATTAACCAGGACAGAGTTGGTTACTGTGATAATGCACTATTTGATCCATTCTACAATCCGAGTATCAAATCCAAATTTCAGGAAGACTTTGAGAAAAAATTCCAATCGAACCATATCATATATTTTTTCCATACCAAACTTTATCGCCGTTCATCCACCCTTGCCCGTTTTATTCCTAAATGAGTGAAAAATCTTATGTGCAATTAGTATATTATCAGATAATACTAGGGTACATAGTCCCCAATAAGTATATTATCTTTTGTGCCCTAGTATTAATTGCACATAAGATAATATACTAATTGCACATAACATTGCATATTGTGTAAAGGTTTTGCATATTGTTTTATTCCTTTTTGCTCTCTGTCCCCAATAAGTATTCTAGAAACATAAAAGACGAGTATGTTTTTGTCGAAGGATTTGTTCTCTCTTTTCTTTAAGGGTGTCATGTTGTTGAGATAGGCTCCTTTGAAGGATCTTCAATTTGTTTCTCATTCCATTATTTGACGAATATGTTACCAAAAGTTCTCTTACATCATTCCTAACATGTTTTTCCAGTTCTTGATTTTTTTTAAAACATGTTTAAACCCGACATATCTAGCCTCCATACTTGTTTAACTATATTTTTGTAGTCCTTCCTTTCGGTCCACATCATTTCGAATTTGAATGGTGTGGTAGTTTTGATCTCTAGGAGTCAAAAAATTCCATTGAGATTTGACAGCGATCAGATACCGTGAACGCATGATTTTTTGTCTTTAAGTTAGGGTAAGAATTAAGGATACTACTATGTACTAAGACTCTATCAAGTTTTTCAAAGGTATTGTTAGGTCCTTCTTATTTCCTTCTCCATGTAAATTCGTTCCCGATTGTTGGAATATCAGTGATGTTGTGCATGTTGGTAAAGTCCAATAGTCTCTTTAATCGATGAGGTATAGGTTTTGAACCTCTTATTTCTCATTGTCTTTTAAGATCTCATTTAAATCTCCAATGATCACTTATGGAAGAATGGATTGGGATATTTGATCCGAGATTTTCGTCCAAAACCCCTCCTTTTCAAACTGGTTGGGAGGAGCGTAAACAAACATAATTATAAATCCCGTTTTGATGTTATAGTTAGTGTATTTTGTACATATGAATCTGTCATCCGTGCTAATTATTTAAAATGTCTTATTTGGTAGATGTGTTGATTTCTAGAACAGACATATTTCGCCCTTGAATCCTTGAGTATGACCAAAACAAAGATTGTCAAAGCCTGCTCGCTTTTGCCAAATTTCTTTTTTCTGGTGCATTTCTTGCCTTCTTCATTTCAGCTAGTGCTAAAATTTGGATGTGTTTTTACCTGCAGATTGCTTCGATATCTGTCCAAATGTTCTTTTTCTCCATTCCTCTAATATTCCAAAAAAACTTTTCTTCATTAATTACTCTAAACATGATTAGGGATGTGAGGTTTTCACCATGAATGGTAGATATTTTGTTTTTATTACTTCTTGTTATTTTTTCCTTGTTTTTTCGGAATTGGTTCTTATTTTCACAAGTGTTTGGATGCTCATCTCTTCTAGCTCCATGGTGTAAATGTGCTTTAATTCCTTGTTTTCCTACAAAAATATTACACAGATTATACCAATGATTTATAGCTCTAGACTTATGCAGATGATTAGCACAATATCCATGTATTCCCATTATTGGTTTGATACTATGGAATTTTTTTTTCGAAATATTCATAGAAAAATAAATATTTACGTAAATATTCAATGGTTTAAACTAATTACAAAAATATTCATTTTTTGCAGGTTTTGCAGAAAAACGCGGACCCAGTACGCGTTTTATGTACAAAACTCGAAAGAGAATTGGCGTCGGGGTTGTCTTTTGAATGTTACAAAAGAAACGCGGCCTGAGGCCGCGTTTCTATTAAAAAATAAAATGAAATTGTACGTATATTTACAGCTGCTGAGATGGCACTAGAAACGCGGCCTGAGGCCGCGTTTCTCCTTTGAAATTAGGCCCCACTTGCTGACTGGATGAGACGGCAAGCAAAAACGCGGCCTGAGGCCGCGTTTCTATATAATTTCAGGAAAAAAAAGATGGTCAAAGCGTAATTACTGCAGTTGGTGGCAGTTACACCAAAAACGCGGCCTGGGGCCGCGTTTTTAGTGCTTTTAACCCTAAACACCAGACGGCCTCCTTCTCCACTTCATCTTCTTCATTCGTTTCTTCTTCATTCATTTCTGCGGCCTTCCTCTTGCTCGTTCAACCTTCGTCGTCCCCTCCTCGTTCACCTTCATCATCCCATCGTCATTCATCTCTTCTTCGGTCATCGGAAAATCGCCAGTTGAAGGTAAGTTTTTTTTTTTTTTTTGAACGAATATGGATGGTGATAGATTGATTTTGGTCGGAATGGATGAGGGTTTGGTGATATTTGTATGTTTGTTATTGTTGATTAGTGATTATTACATGTAGTTGAAATTGTGTGATAGTTGTAGATCGATTTAATCCAAAATTTAGAAAGTTGTATTTGATGATAGTTGTATGTTTTGATAGATGATAAATTTTTTTGATATTTGTATGTTTGTTTGAACGAATATAGATTAGTGATTATTATAGATCCGAAATTGTGTGATGTTTGTCATGTAGAAAACATTGTATGATTATTAGAAGAGAAAACATTTTAGGAGTCATGAAATAATAGAAAATTAGATTTTGATGGTGTATATATATACTTGAAAGATTGTATTATATAATAGTAGAATAGATTTAGAAAACATTATTGATTGCATAAAATAATAGTAGAAGAAAAAATTATAGAAGTTTAGAATTGAATTAGGGAAAAAATAAAAAAAAAGGAGAAGAACATTTAAAAGATTTTGATTGCTAAGGATGGTAGGATAAGTACTTTTGAATTGTATAAATACAAAATTAAGATTCAGAATTTCATTAAGTCATTCTGCACAAATTATGTGTTCTGTCTTAGGTTACAAATGCAATTGAATCCCGGTCCGCTGGTGAATGAGGTGCTCCACAGGCAACATCTCCATAGGTCAACTGATGTCTGGAATCGCGAAGAATATGTAAGTACATGTTGTTATCGTGAAGAATATGTAAGTATATGTTACAAATAGATCAAATACTAATGTTTGTTTGCGTTATATTTATAGACGAATGGCGTGATCCAGCATAGACTACACTTGCGCAAGATTGGGCGAGACCTAGCTCCAGACCAGAGAGTCATGCAATACATAAAGGATGCAGGATTCGAATGCATCTACAAGCTTGGGTCTGGGTTCGAGCTAGACAATGAGTTAATTACCACGTTGATAGAGAGATGGAGACCTGAGACCCACACCTTCCACTTCAACGTAGGGGAGGCCACCCAGAGAAATAGACAATGTAGTTTACTCTAATATAGTTTCATCGTTCAACCAACCAAAGCATAAGTTCTTGACAAATAATAACACGACAGTTAATAACACGATAACTAATAACACGACAATTAATAACACGACAATAATACTAGTTGCAGCATCATAAAGATCACGAACCGGATGGACCCGCTCGACTCGGGCAAGATCGTCTGTTGTGCCCATAACCTCCACAGTTTCCACAACGCACTTGACCTGGGACGCCAAAATCTGTCTCATTCCTAATCCTTCGTGATGGGGTTCGCCCAACATCTCGCAAACGCGACTGATCAAGCCTGGGACCTCCCACTTCTGGCCAGTTGAATGGCTCACCAACTGGCATAAATGTTGCTTGGTATGTCAATGAGTATAACTCCGTTGTAAAGTACCTTTCCACTAATGGCACGAAGGAAATGCTCTGATCTCTGTAAACAGCCAAGACATGTGCGCAAGGTGTCCTCAGCAACTTCCAACTGGCACATGTACATGTCTTACGACGTAAGTTCACGGTGTACGACCGGCCACTTCGCCTACCTTGTGACCCCCGCGGGTTCAAAATAACCTCAAATATTCCATTCTACAGATCAAATGATATGACGTGTGCATTTCTTGCAGCTTCAATAAGTACTCCAATCTTACCATCGACCGCCTCTGTCAGTGGGAAACCTTGTGTGGAGCGGGTGAGAGCATCCGCTCTCCTCCGCACAAAGTAACTGTTCACCTTATAAAAGGTTTGTCGAACAAGAGCTGTGATCGGAAGACTCCTCCCACCCTTCAGGACACCATTAAAAGCTTCAGATAAGTTTGTTGTCATCACACCATACCTTGCCCCTCCATCCTTACAAATGGCCCACTTCTCTGGCTCAATCGCGGCTAAGTATTCCCAAGCTTCACCGTTCATCTGTTGGAGGGCGCGACACCCCTTCTCGAACCCACGTGTGGTGAGCTGATAAGCAGTCCAGCCTACCATGTCTTTCACTTTATGATCGTGGAACGTGGAGTTCACATTCGACTTCAAATGTCGAATGCATATCCTATGATGTGCACTCGGCGCCCTCCATCTAGGCAGCTCCTCCATGGTCTTCAGGATGCCCGCATGTCTGTCTGAAATAACGCATAATCCGAGTCTCTGAGTGACGTGTCTCCCTATACAATCCATGAACCAAGACCAACTATCTCCATTTTCACTCTCCACAACTGCAAAAGCCAGAGGGAAAAGCTGATCATTTCCATCCATACCTATTGCCATTAACACAACATGCTTGTACTTTCCATACAGATGGGTGCCATCGATCGATATCAAAGGACGACAGTGTGCAAACCCAGCAATGGATGGTGCAAAAGTCCAGAAAACACGACCGAATATCTTCTCTTGTGGATTTGGGGAATCCAGATTGCACCATTCAACCACTGTTCCCGGATTTGTAGCTTGTAGCGCAGCCATGAACCTTGGCAACTCCGTGTACGACTCCTCCCAATCACCATATATCTATGCAATAGCTTTCTGCTTTGCCCTCCATGCTTTCATGTATGAGACACAAATCCCATACCTTTTTTTCAGATGCTCGAGTATGAAACTTGGCTTCGTATCTTGATCATTGCGAAGAAATCCAAGAATCTCACCTCTGATGAAATTTGAGGTAACGTTACGATTATCCAACTGCAAAACCTCTCCAACACAATTGGCTGCATGAGGCCCACTGTAATTGACGACCGTCCACATATCAACAGTTCGATCAACACGACGAGCAGATAATCGCCATGTGCATCCACAACTGTCCTTCCTATCACAAACAACTGTGTACCAATCTAGACTCGCCTTCTTTGTCCTGTATGGCTTACTCAAACGCACAGAATACTCGGTCAAATCACATTTCAACTCCTCGAGCGAGTTGAACATTTGTCCGCGAAAAAACTGTCTTCCATCATCTAATTGGACAATTGGATTGAACCCTTGCCATGAAGTTGTTATCATTGGATCAGCTTCAACAATATTCCAGTTGGGATTAGAGGCCTCGGCCCTAATCGCCGCCTCCCTAGTAGCATCATCGTCCTCTTCAGAATTATCCAAGTCGTCTTCGTGATCAACACCAAGAGCATCAACATAGATCTCATTCACTTGTTCGATCCCTTGCTGAGATGTGTTGTTATACTCATTCATCCTATAATATAATTAATTGTAAGTTAGTTTATCATAAATATTAAACGTTTTCACGAATTAATTACAATGAAAACTACGTACTCCTACATAATCCTACAAGTTAAACAAGTATTTCAATCTATTTCATCAACAAATATTACCTAAATAATCCTACAAGTTAAACAAGTTAATCACGATAATAAGTACAAGTTCATATAACAAAACTATATTCTCGACCAAAAAATGAAAATCAACAACACAACTACATAATCCTACATCATAATCATGATAGTAACTACATCATAATTAAAGATTCAAAACTCATAGAAGATTATTAAGGATTTCAAGCCTCTTACTCATTCAAATAAAAGTGAAAAACTTAAATAAGAGTGCAAAACTAACCTTAGCCAAGCCTTGATCAAATATGAGACAATATGTAATTTGAAGAAGAAGCAAATAAGATGATATGAAGAAGAAGGAAATGCAAATAAGATGATATGAAGACGAAGGAAATACAATAGAAAGAGGATACGAAGAAGAACGCAAAGGAAAGAGTACTTGAAGACGGGTAAAGACAATGGTGAATTTGCTGATTTGAGGTAATGAATAAAACGCGGCCCCAGGCCGCGTTTTATGTATACCACACTCAAAGAATAAGAATTTTTGACTGTGGGTTTCTGAAACACTGAAAAACGCGGCCTGGGGCCGCGTTTTTGTCTTGCGTCCCATCCAGTCAGCAATTGGGGCCCAATTTCAAAGGAGAAACGCGGCCTGAGCCGCGTTTCTAGTGCCATCTCAGCAGCTATAGATATACGTACAATTTCATTTTATTTTTTAATAGAAACGCGGCCTCAGGCCGCGTTTCTTTTGTAACATTCATACCACAACCCTGGCGCCAATTCTCTTTCGAGTTTTATACATAAAACGCGTACTGGATCCGCGTTTTTCTACAAAACCTGCAAAAAATGAATATTTTTGTAATTAGTTTAAACCATTGAATATTTACGTAAATATTTATTTTTCTATGAATATTTCGAAAAAAAATTCGATACTATGATATATTACTTTAATATATCATGAGCAGATTATCCTACTAATTAGTTGTTGTCTTATTTGCTTGATATCTGTTAGGAGTCCTGGTTTATTGTAGGAAGCATGATGTACCCCTTTTGATATACTGTTCCACCGAAGGGCGAAGCCAGAAAAAAAATCGAGGGGGCAAAATACCTAAAATGACAAGTTTTTTTGAACAAAAATAACACCCTAAAATGATAAGTTTTGCCGATCGGAGAGAGTAATATATTAATTACTAAACTTACCCTAATACGACTTTGAGATTTTCTTGGTTTTTTTATTAATTAGTCAAAGTTTTATTTTAACAAATCGGATGGGTCATTGGGTCACCGGGTCGAAACCCATTTGACCCAGAAAAATATCGGTTTTTTGGGTTCGGGTCCAAAAAAATTTCCGGGTCAAAATTTTTGGGTTTTAACCCAAAATATTTTGAGCGTTCGGATCAGATTGCGTTTTATCGGATCTAACGTTAAGAGATATATACACCGGAACCAACCTATATATATTAAAATGGGACTTTGATCAGGAAGTATTGTTAAATAGAAGCAATGAAGAAATTAGAAGACGAAAACAAAAGGGCAAATAGAGGAGGCTAAAATTGAAAGCGCGAGGGTCATGTCAATGTTTGGAAGCTGAAAGGGGTGTTGCTATATACACCGTAAATCCGGATTAAGGATTTGCACGTCCTTAAGGACGTGCAAGCCTTTTGACTAATTAACATTTAAAAAAAATTAATTAACCCCTTTTAACCATGCACGTCCTTAAGGACGTGCATGATTTGGGGTGTATATAGCCACACCGAGCTGAAAGTGATGTCCACGCTGGAAGGACGTATGTGGGTCCCAAGCATGCATCATGTCGTGGGTCCCAGGCTTCAATCATACGCAACCTTCCCGTCCACACGCGGAAATTTTGGGCAACCCACCCTAGCATGCATCATGTTGCAGTACCATCACCCCCCATTTTTTTTTATTTTTTCTTTTTATTAGGAAGGAGTTCGGATAGGACCAATTTTTCCAAATTCGACCGATCAGTAGCATTCGTTGATCTTGATCCTTGTGGAGCGAACGCGGGCAAATTAATGATTGATTTACCTATTCAATTATCATATCCGATAACATTTTGACAGATGAGGTTGAGAAGACCTGAATCATTGGTAATATCAATGACTCTGGTCAGTGACGGAGCCAAGATTTCAGCTAAGAGGTACTCAAAATTTTGTGATTTTTTTTGTGTATATGTATTAAGAAGATTTTTTTTAAAAAAAAAGAAAAACAGTAAAATTGTTAATTATTTATGATATGTTTTTGTTTAGATAGTTGAGAGAAACAAAAAAAATACTAGTATGATTCCCGCGCCATGGCGCGTTTTTTTAAAACTAAAATATTATATATAAAAATAATATAAAATATTAATAAATATTAAGATAAAATCATAAAAAAACTTTACAATAAATATATCTTATAATTATCTCAGAAAATTATTTTTTAAAAATCTTATGTAAAGTATAAAACATAAATATAGATATTTTAAATTATTCAGTAATAATAATACCAATTATAACATTGTTTAAATGTGATGTGTCATAGTCAATAGCAGTGTTCTAAAAAGCGCTAGGCGAATCCTAGGCGGTGAGGGGCCGCCTAGCGCCTAGGCGGCACCTAGGCGGTCAAGGCGGACGCCTAGGCGTGCTTAGGCGGCCATTTAGCTCTAGGCGGAGGGGGGTCGTCTAGCGCCTAGGCGGTGCCCAGGCGGCGCCTAGGCGCGATTTTTAGAATAGTGGTCAATAGTTATATTCACTATTTTGAATTAAGCGCAATAGTTAGTAAATAAATTTGAATTAAGCCAAATAGTTATATTAGATTGAATTCAATGTTTTGAATTAAGCCCAATAGTTAGTAAAATTAAATAAAAAAGAGAATTAAAGGAAAAAGAAGAAAAAAAATGAGAATTAAATAAAATCAAAGAAAAATGGCAAAAAAAATATGATTGGTCAAGACTCCTAAAATGCCTCTAAGATTGACACATCATCCTAAACTCTTCTAAATTAAGAGTTTATATAGATAGAAAAAAATCAAGAAGAATTACTTTTAAAACAATATTGAAAGAAAATGTTAAATATATAATTTAAATGTAACATTTTTAATTAAAATAATTGTGAGGAATAATGATATAATAAAACAAATAAATATATAATTTAAACATAATATTTTCAATTAAAATAATTATGAGTAATAATGATATAATAAAACAAGTAAAATGGTGAAGGGGTTGAGATTTGAACATAAGACCTTTTGATTCCCCTTTCTTGATTTATCACTTGAGCTAGATAACACTTTTGCTTTAAGTATCATTTTTTTTTGAAGCCGGATAAAAATTAGGACGGTCGGCGACGATAAGCCTTCAGTCCTAGGGCATCCAAACGGACGAGATCACGAAGATCAGGATCAGCAACCAAGCTATCATCGGCAGGGCAGCAGTAAGCCAGACGCGCAATCTTGTCCGCAACTGCATTTGAGTCCCTGAAAATATGACGAATAGCAACATTAGCGATGAATTGTAAGTTTAAAAGTGTGTCAGTTATCAACAGCTCTATGTTCCAAGGGCACGACCAGTCCCCAAGGAGAGCTTTTATGACAACGAAACAGTCTCCTTCAATAAGAAGGTTCTGAATACCCAGTTCTTTAGCCCTGGAAACTCCATTATGAAGGCCCGAGGCTTCTGCGAACACTGCCGAAGTATTATTGCAAGTGCCCGCACCAAAAGAAACAAGATGACCCCAATGGTCACAGATAGCAAATCCGAAGGTGCTTTTACCCGACTGAAGATACGATCCATCCAAATTAAGTTTGTAATGGCCAGTCGGCGGTTTGTTCCATAATTCGCCCTACTTTTTAATTGCACCATTTTTATTACCTCCACCCTTAGAACTTGTGTTTCGTTTGGTTGACGTCGAACCTTTTTCCCCATCTGTAGTATCGAAGCGTTCCTTCCAGTTAGAAAGGCTTGTCTGGCATAAGATCGCAATCTCTCGGCACGAGTTAGAAGTGTTGTTATGGAAAGTTCTTTGGTTTCTGTAAAACCAGATGGCCCACCAAGCGGTAGCAAGTTTGATCATACTCTCCTTTGGTACGGATTTGAAAATGTAACAGAGAATAAATTTTGGTTTAGTTTGATGGTCCAGTTCAGGCATTGGTGGTAGCGCAATGCGAAGTTCCGAAAGAAGCGCTAATGTCATGGGACATTCTGTTAAGAGGTGAAAAATCGATTCTGTCGTACAGTTGCAGAAGCAGCAGCCCGAAGTGACCGCCACATGGATTCTCTGTAATCTTTCCGTCGTTGGCAGTCCATCCCTAGAAATTTTCCAAAGGAAATGCTTTATCTTTTGAGGTATGTCTAGTTTCCACAACCAGTGGCAATCGAAACTAATGGAGTCGTTTATAGGTTTGATAAAGGACGTTGCGGAGTGCGTCGAGAACCATCCATTTTTACTAGGACCCCAATAGATTCTGTCAGATAGAGTATTTTCAGGTAAAGGTGTTTCGATGATATTTTTGATGACGGCTGGAGGTAGAACATTTTGTAGTTCTGACTTGATCTTATGGATATCCCATTTGTTTTCAGCCGTAATAAACCGATCAACCGAGCAATTAACATATAAATCATTAATTGGAGTTAGAGTTGACTGTAATAAGGGTGTTGTTTGAATCCAGTTGTCCTTCCAGAATTTGACCGTTCGTCCATTTCCAATAGACCATCGAAGGCCCGGTTTGAATAGATGTCTAATGGCCATTAACTTTGACCATTGCCAAGAAGTGTTTCCTTTCTTTTGATAATCCATTACTGACAATTGTTTTATGTATTTGGCCGAAACGACCCTAACCCAAATGTTATTTGGCTCAGCAATAATTTTCCACAGTAATTTCATTTGCAGCGCTATATTCATATTTTCTGCTTTGTATAAACCCAAACCACCTTGCATTGTATCTGCACATATTTTGTCCCAACTGACAAGCGGGGTAGACGTCGGACCTTTGTTCCAGAAGAATTGTCTGTAAATTTTGTCAAGTTCCCTAAGGATTGACTGCGGAAGCATAAAAGCTTGCATAAGAAAAAGAGGTTGGGCACTTAGATTTGACTTAATGAGTGTTTTACGTCCCTCAGCAGATAAGGTTGAAGCTTTCCATTTGGAAAGTGTTTGTTTAGCTTTCAGAATGACCTCAGCAAAAGTATCCTGATTGACCCTACCATTAATGATCGGGCAACCCAGATATTTTTCCAGATTATTTGTTTGTGGAATTCCAAGAGTAGAAGATATAGCCTGTATAGCTGATGCAGTGGAACCCGCAGATACCTGAAAGCTAGATTTATGTAGGTTTACCTTTTGTCCTGAAATGAGACAGAATCGCTGAATCTTGTTTGAGAGACTATTACAAGTAGATTGGTTTGCTTTTCCAAATAGTAAGATATCATCAGCGAATGCCAGAAACGGAATTCTAATTCCCGAGTTCCCCATACTGAAGCCAAACTCATTAGAGGTTGATGCCTGTTGGCTCAAGGTCCTGGCAAGGACTTCTGCTACAAGAATGAAAAGAAAGGGCGATAGCGGATCACCCTGTCTCAGACCTCGCGTGGGTTTGAAAGGTGCCGAAGGTTCATCATTGATGAGGACGGAGTAGGTAACTGTCTGAATACATTCTTGAATCCAAAGTATGAACTTATTGTCGAAGCCGAATTTCCGTAAGACGGCCAGGAGGAAAGGCCATTCGATCCTATCATATGCCTTTTCCATATCTAGTTTAATGGCCATATGACCGCATTTATTTTGGAGATTCTGAAGGAATGGAAGATTTCATGAGCAACCAGAATATTATCCTGGATGGCCATACCTTTTGTAAAAGCACTTTGCAGAGGGTGGATTAGTCTGTCGAAAACCTTAGTAAGTCTATTTGTCATGATTTTGGAAATAATTTTGTATACTGTGGAGCACAGACTGATAGGTCGAAAATGATTTAACAGATTCCGGATTATCTTTCTTCTGAATCAAGGTGATGAAAGTGTGGTTTATCTGTCGTAGTAATTTTCCCGAGTGAAAGAACCCTTTGACTGCCCTGATGACAGATGGGCCAACAATATCCCAGTAGGTCTGATAGAAACCCGCTGGCATCCCGTCAGGACCTGGTGCCTTGTCTGCTTTAATTGAGAAAAGTGCATTTTTTATTTCGCCGTTAGTTACTGTAGACGTTAGGAAGGCATTATCTTCCCCCGATATTTCCTTAGTGATGACATCTAAGTCCGTATCGAAATTGACTCCGTGATTATAAGAAGACTTAAAACAAGCATGGTAGCTGGATTCGAACTCAGATCTAATAGCAGTATGGTCAGTTAGGTGCAACCCCGTTTCCGAGATGATATGTTTTATTACCTTTCTCCCCCTTCTAGCAGAGGACACTCTGTGGAAATAAGCTGAGTTTGTATCATTTAATTTTATGTGTTTACGTTTTGCTCTTTGGCACCGGTAACGTCTTTGGAAATCAAGCATTAGTTCTGTTTTGTTCTGTAATCTATTGTGGCGAATTAGTGTTTCGAGGTTGTAGTTATTTATTAGAACTTGTTGTAGTCGTAGAATTTCATCATCAATGTCGAACATCTGTTTATGAATGTTGTTGAAATTTTTCTTGTGCCATTTTTTGGCCAGTTTTTTGAGATTAGAAGTCTTTTTAACTAATTTGTAGAAATAGGATCCTTGAGGGTTGTCTCGCCAAGCTTGTTTAACTATATTACGAAAGTAAGGTTTGGTAGTCCATGCTAATTCAAATCGAAAAGGTTTGTTTTGGCTTTGTTTGTGAGTGCGCAAATCAACTGATATCGGAGCGTGATCCGAAGTAGTGAATGGGTGTATTTTAACCCTCAGTCCGTCGTATTGAGAAATGATTTCACTTTGCGCAAGGAGACGATCTAATTTTGCGAAACTATTATCTGGCATGCTCGTTTTTTTCTTCTACCAGGTATAATTTCCGCCATGAGTTGGGACATCATGAAGAGAAAGATTGTTTTTTACGTCTTGTAGCCTGGTAAAACGAGCCTGAGAAGGAATAATTCCACCCAATTTATCACCGGGAACAGCAATCTCATTTAAGTCACCAAGAATACAGAAGGGGGATGTTAAGGTATATGTGTACATATTTAGTGTTTCCCAGAAGTGATCTTTCGCAGCTAGGTTTGGAGGAGCATAAACAAAGATAATATTGAAAGAGAAGTTCAAAGCGACATCATAGTAGTTTATATGAATAAATCTATGGTTTACAGAAATGAGTGAGATTTCTCCTTGGTCCGGGGCAGGGTCCTTCCAAAGGACACGGAAACCGCCCGAGAACCCAATCGCTGGATCGAAAGCCATATTTGAGAATCCACACTTCCTCCAAGAGTATTCTACCGGAGGGGTGTTTGTCTTGGTCTCTATGAGTGCTAATACGGTTATGTAATTGTTTTTACAGAACAATTCCGTGTTTGTCCAGAAGTTGCGTTTCTTTATGCCGCAGCAGTTCCAGGAGCATATAATTATGGGAAACTAATTTTAAACCGTGATTGTGTGCTAAGATTGCGTTTGGTACACAATGAGAAACTAGACGAGTTAAATTGTCCAATTCTGAATGGGATGCTATTGTTGCAATTAGAATTCTCATAAGCAATTTTGTAAAGAAGTTGTATACTTACAAGAGTATTGAAAAACGAGAATCCGATTAAAATCTCTGTCTGATTGAAGGTTCAAGCAACTAGTATAGAGGAGTGATTAGTCTGGTGTAATATAATTTTATGATATGAATAAGTAAAGATGTGGCAAACATTATCGAAACAAAAGGAGTAATGATCCTCATTAAACCAAATCACGAAGAAGACTAGAAGGATTAAAAGAGTACGACAATAATCATGATTTAATGTTTTAACATTTGAATGTACATATGCCTTGTTAGGCTGAGGAGCTGTTATAAGCAGCTTTTGATTGGCTTGTAAGCCATAAATCCAATAGTATAGATGTCTAGTGTTAGTTATTTGGTGGACATGTTTGTTGTTTTGAATAAAACCGCATCTGCAGCAAGCATGGGACCTTGTTGAGCTTGAAATCAAGCACTTGAGACATGAGAGTAAGTATATTGAAGGAGAGATCCTAGAGATCATCATATAAAGAGAAGGATGGTTATCCTGAATACTAAAAAATTTATAGGAGATCCAGAAAGCATACATAAGAGTATGATAAAAGAAGGAAGTTTGGTATACTGAACATTTACATTTGATTTTATAGGTTGCAAAGATGTTGAGTACATAGGTATTAGAATGTAAGTAGTTTACACTGATTAAAGATAAACGAGCCTTGTGTGGCTTTTGTTGTGCAGTTAGCACTGTATATGTGGCTTGTGTGCCCTTAATCTTATGAAATTGGTTTAGGTTGGTAGCTAGTAGCTCATGCTTTTGATGAGAAGATGCCACTGTACTGGAATGGAGCATGATCATCCAGTGAGCAAAAGAAGAAGCCGACACCAGGAACCAGTTTGAAGGAGCAGCCATATAGGTCCAAAGCACGAGCACCTTCCTGCACAGAAAGAAATAGCAGCAAAAACGAGTAGAAATGCCAAGGAAGATAGCTGATAAATGAACATAGAGACTATAATGGTACAACCAACTTGAAAGAGTAAAGCTCATATAATAAGAAGGATCATATATTATATAATACATATTCAGAGCCAGGGGATTCAGGGCCCCAAAGGCATGGGCACAACACACATAGGGGCTGGGATGACAGTTAACATAAACAGTTAGCCAAAAGCAAAACAGAAGGGAGAAAATCTGATTTTGTCTAATCTCAGCAAGCCTTTCAAAATAGGCAATTTGATCGAAATCATCAGGGATCGACCGAGGTGGGAAAAGGGCAAGCTCCTCTCCCACTGTAGCCAATCCCATGGCTTCCGTAGTCAGACGATTAATGGAAGTATCATCCACCATGTGAGCAGCTGGAATTTCAGAAGAGATTTGAGCAGAGGATGATTGATTTTTGGAGGAATTGTGGGGAATGACAGTGGGAGATTGAGTGGAGTGAAGGGCCTCTAAAAAGGACTTTGGGGGTTCCATGAAACCAGGAGGGCAAGCAAAAACCGAGATCAATGGATTTTTAATTGTAATTGCAGATTGTAAACGGTAAGAAGAGCGATGAGCTCCAGTGCACCCTATAGGGGTGATTAAATAGAGGGATGCTTGTGAGCAAAATTAACATTATTTTGTTGATGATTAGGGATAGGATAACTTACAAAGACCGAAGACGAGGCACAGATCCCTCCCCGACGATCACCACCATCTGTCATCAAACTGGTAACCCACCTACAACCATGAAAACAAACACAGCAGAAAAAGGGCAAGAAGATGCAACCAAAAAGCAAGGAGAGAGACGAATGAAAGCTAATGCCATAGTTGGAGTTAACACACATTAAGATCATAAGGAGGGAATGCCTCAAATTAAACATACAAGGTGCTCGGTGATTGAGAGCCCCAATAGCACAAGCACAACCTATCAAAGGGTACAAGGTAAACATATGCACTGAAATGTAAACAAGCTGAATTTTCATTCTACTAAAGAACACCATCTTAGAATAAGTTACTGGTAATTGAACAGGGAAGTAAATCATAATTAAGGGCGAGAAGCCTGACTTGATCTGTTGGATCCCAATATTATGAAGTAAAAACTCATGGTTCTTGTGTACAACAATCGTGCAACCGAAGATTGAAAAAAGAAATGGGATGTAGTCCCAATGAAAAATTAAAGTGCCAGGTTGTGGCAATAGAAATAGTTGAATTCGGAAACCTACCGCATAGCAGCAGGGGCGATTCCTCAGCGAAGAACAACCCCTCCGACACAAGAATTCGCCAATCTCCTCAAATCCAGAAGCACTAATGGCTTCTGAAGCAGGTGGCCATGGAGTGTGTTGAGTTGGTGTGAATGGAGAACCGTGCATACTAAGGACAAGAGATCCGTGAAAGAAGACGGCAACACCCGGAACAAGAAAGAGCCATCCTCTCCACCTCCCACCGACGCCGAATCGACAACGATTACGCCGACAAAGCAGTCCGCATGACCAATTTATGTGATTGATATCGAAATCTTTCCAATTTGAGATAAAATTTTGTAGACTCAAAGAGAGAAATCGAATCTTGGAGATATTGGGGTAAGTTATGAGGGAGATTCTCTTGAATTTGATAAGAAAGGGCTTAAGACAGAGGAGTACCGAAGGAATTGGTCTGGATTGAGCATCGTTCTTGTGCGGGGCAAAAGTCGGCGCCGGTGAACGCTTTAGGGTTTTGGGAGGAAGATGGCTCTGTGAGGAAGAAGCATGTAGCGCGTGAAACGCGTTCATTTCATACGTTGATGAATAATACCCACTTGAAATCTATGAAACTTTTACTTTAAGTATCATTTAAAGATGTTATACTACCTTAAAATTCTAAATATATACAAAAAAAATATTTTTTATATTTATTCCGTTCAAGGGGTGCTCGAGCACCCCCCAGCTCCGCCTCTACCTCTAGTAGAGTGGTAGAAGTGTGCAACCTTATCCGACGCTCTATTACCAATGCAGGGCACATGAGAGAAGGACACATCTCTCACATTTTATAGGAGGAGTTTAATGTCGGGCATTATCATTTCAATTTCTCACGGGCAATGTTTGTTAGACTTTAGGTAATTTATGATTATCAACGAGTCTCCTTCAATCTGAATTTTGTTGATACGTATTTGGAGGAGTGGTAGACCTCCATGTTTAAGTGTCAATGCATGCCTCAACACCGATAGGGGATTTAATCCCCACCGAGCCTTGGCCAATATGAAGTGGGTTACCTTCCCAATCTCAGATTATAAACCCAATGGTACTATCGTCGTTGGATAACGTAGATCCATCAAATTTTAGTTTACTTGTACCCCAAGGTGGTTTTCTCCATCGTTGGATCTTATTTTTGTGACACTGCCGACATGTCTGTACATTGTCATTGTTAGTGGTAGTTTCTTTAATGGCTTCGGTATCAAGTTTGCAGGCGGAGTGCTAGTTTTTAATGTGGTTTAGTGTAATTACATTAACTGTTGCAGATTTTGGTGGGAGCTCCTTTTAAAGAGGAGATTATTTCTGATATACCAAGAGGTCCAACAAGTAAAGGCAATCTGTTGCTTGTCCGACTTAGAAAGTGTGGATCCCAGGATGTCTAGAATTAGTTGAATGTTTCTTGATGTAGATAACATATTGTGTATTTGTTGTTTAATTGTGGGGTTCAAATTAGATTTAATAGAGTTGAAATGACATTCAAAGAATAGGTGGGTATCGGCTTCATCAAACTGGTTGCAAAATTCACATGTCTTAGACAGTGGAACCCCTTTCTAGTTGAGGCGAACCTTTGCTGGTAGACTATGGTGACTTAGTTTCCAAATGAAGTTTTTTTTTTAAAATTTTTGGTGGGACGGAGATATTCCAGATCCATGCGTTCGTATCATCATCGTATATGTGCTGGTTTGTTATAAATCTATATGCACTTGTCTTGTTGAACCACCCGTTTCTTTCAGGCCACCAATATAGCCTATTTTTAAAAATATTAGATGGTAGAGAGATATCATGATTTCCTTTAAAATATGAAGGGGTAGATTTTCCAAAAGTTTTTTTTCCCACCATTTCCTGTCCTGAATATATTCACTTAATAACACCCCCCATATATCAAACACCATACCAGCTATTTATATCCCTTTTTTAAAACCAGAAAATAAATTAGAATCGTGCTACTGCCAACTGCTAATGCTTCGTCTTAGAGCTTCATTTTGACCAAGAACATGAAGTTCTTTGTCTTTCTCCAAACCTTCATCGGCAGAGATATTGTAACTAGGTGCGCCAGATGCATGATCTTATCGACAACAATATTAGTTTCTAAGAAAATATGACGAACAAAAACATTATAGAAAGTGTCTAAGGCCAAGATCGTATTTAATTGTAAAAGTTCAATATTCTAAGGGCACTTCTAGGCCCCAAGAAGAGCTTTTTACAATACCCAGATTGTCTCATTCGATGAGAAGATTAACCACACCCAACTCACGGGCCCACAAACCCCGTGATGAAGGGCCAATGCCTCAACATAGACAATCGATTGTTATTGCACATTCCCCAACCCATAGAAACTACGTTGGTAGTTTGGTCCTGCAATAAAACCCCATAAGTCGCCTTATAAGAATGGTTGTTAGACCTATCAAACTTTAGTTTAAAAAATCCCAACAGGAGGGTTTTTCGATTTAACGTTTGTCGTCCTCCTCTTAGTCGTATATTTATTTGTTCCCTCTTGCGTCACACGATGCTCCCCCTTTAAGCCAATATCACAATTCAATCATCCAAATCATAGGAAAGTGCACACCTCAATGACCGTTTAGCCACAAAAAGGAAACCCTAAATAGTAATAGGAGAAGCCACATCCATACTGCCAAACACCAACTGATTTCTAAAATACAACTCGTCTACCAACACTAAGCTAGCAATACTTCACATTCTTGAATTGTCCACTGAGGAGCGCTGAACCGGTCGTTGATTCTCTCCAAAATAAACTCCTAATACTCAACCACTAGTATAGTGAAAGGCAATCCAACTTGCGTTGCTCTAGCACACACATCACTAGCATGATCTTCTATCTCTACTTATGTCAATCAACAATGAAATTCAAAGTTCTTTGTTTCCAAAATAGAAGGTATATATCCTAACCTTTTATGCCATAGTTCTAGTCTTATTACAACTAAAGCATTATAAACAAAAAGCTACATGTTATTACCATTTTGCACAAGAATATGGTGTTAGTCACCTCTCAGCAAGAGCAAGTCTTTGACTGCTTGATAGATTTTTATTGGGGTCCTCATAGAAAGCATTGGTACATAGCATCCTATATATATATGAATATCACAAAGCAGTTGAAATCCTTGACAAGCTTCCCAATTGATAGCAAATTGCATTTAAAGTTTCCAACTAGTGAAAGATTATGAATGACAAAACCATTCATGATATCAACTGATCCAACAGTGTTGATCATGTCTATCTTTGTAGTTGGCAAGAAGACCACAAATGGTTTTGACAATTTATATATGGACTTGAAAAATAAAGATTCATTACACATACGTCTATTAGCACCACTGTCAATAATCTAGGTCACCCCATCAAAGACTCTTTCTAAAAAAATGTACCTAAAAAGCCTATAAAATCATATGATGTTTTCTTTTTTCCTTTTTTTTGTTCCACTCATAGAATGCATAAAGTCATTAGTTTCTTTAATTAACTACTCATCTATAAACTTAGACTTCAGAAAATTCTTAACAATGCCTTCAAACTAACCATTGTTGCATGTTGGCTTCTATCCTTTTTCCTTATTGTTCATATATCCTAGTTGAAATCCAATTAAAAAGGAGCATCTATCTATTGTATGTTTGGTTTTTTTACAATTTATGTAAAACAAAGGTCTTCTCTTCATAGATCTCTTAATAATACTATGCAACTATTATTTTTGCTTATTGCTAATTTGTCTTTGTTGATGTTGAAATCACATTACGGGCAAAGGCATGTGATCCTGGTCTTGTATTGACCTCTCTCTATTTCTCTTCTTACTATAATAATAAATAGATGTGATTCATGCAAGGCAAATGACTCATCTTTAAAATCAATCCTCTAAAATTAGGAAAAGTTCCATTCACTTCCCTTAACAACTGCATTACCCACTATTCTTGCTCATATCTATTAATTTCCATAATTGCTCTTTATTCATAAATAGATGGGAAATGACTTAGTACCTTGTTCTAAGGTGTTGATCTCCTTTAGTAAAGATAGAGTTTCATTCCCCTGACTTTTCAAATCATGAATCAAGGTCTCCTATATCTCATATGCAGACTTAGTTTAGATCACACTTCATCAAACTTTTGTGCTCAAACAGTTTTTTTTTTGTTTATCAAGGATATCACCATATCATTGCATCTTTCCCATGATCGATCTGAACTTCGACAATGTCTTTGGTGGTTTGGTGATGGAGCATGTCATAAACCCTATCTTGTTCTTAGCGGATAGCGTAATCTGCATCGATTAACACCATTTTCTAAAGTTCCTCCTAATAAAGCCTGGAGTAACTAACACGAGTCACGAATGGTCACTCGAATGAATGTGGAGTGGATCTTAAGTGTTCACTCACAGATAATCACTCGAGATCTCAACCAATATGATTCAAAGAGTAGTTTCAACAACAACAAAATCACATATTGCGAATAATCAAATCGAAGTTCAAATCACCTATACTGCTTTGATACTAGGGGGAAGTCGATGGATCGATCAGACCTAGCTTTTTGAGTTACGAAGAAGAAGGAGAAGAAGAGGAGGAAGAAGAAGGAAATTTTGAAAAATAAAAATGTATTTTTGATTATTGATATATTACAGAAGTTGCAACTGATAGTTGTGCTTATATTTATAGTGGGTTGGACCCAAATACAAAACTAAATAAGCTTTTATAAACCCAATTACTAATAGTTTTCTTAAGAATCGTGTAAGAAACTATAATGATACTATTTTATTTGATAAAGCATGTTGATTACTATTTACATACATTTTTAAAAATGATAAACTATATAAAAATATTAGATTTTTTTGTAAATTTTTTAAAAATAGTTTTGTACTTACTACTAAATAATAGTGTTAGGCTCGCACCTTAAGCACAGATATTGTATTAAATTTTGGTTTTAATCATTTTAATTTAACAGTGTATACTTATATTATTGTTTTTAATTTTGATAATATATTATATAATACTCCCTCCGTTCGGAAATACATATCCTTTGACTTTTTATCATGTTTTTTAGGAGTTAAAAACTATGCTATAAAATATAAAAAATTTATTGATTTTTTTAAATAATTGCAAAATTATTTCCTAAAAACGTGGTAAAAAGTCAAAATACATGTATTTTCGAACGGAAGTAGTATTATATATTAGTAAGAAAATTATATCGATATTATCCAAATTGATTGTTCTTATTTTTGTAAAAAAAGTGAAAATGATATATTTATATGGAATTATTTGAAAATAAAATGGATAATTTAAGGAGATACGAAGTATTTTTACAAACTTTTAATTATTGCCATGTAGATGCCATGCCATGTGGGTGCCATGGTGTGGTATATATCTTTTATTATTTATAATTATTTAATAATGTGGTTGTCATGATGTGAGATATATCTTCTTATATAAATTACTCGGATAATATTGTTGTCCTACAAAACATAGAATAACATTTATTATTTTGTATAAATAATTGATATTTCGTAAGATAAAAAGATGACTGTATATAAAAGATAAAAGTAATTGTAAATAAATGAAGATAATGTAATTTTTTTTAAAAGAAGGATGTTATAAATATTTTTAATCAATTTGCAAAATTGAGGTATTGGGTTAGTGATGGTTTTTTTTTGATAAGGTAAGAATTCGAGGACCAGACAAGTCTAACTCCTCGAGTGGCTGACAAAGTCAACAGACGATGTACCGTCAAACATACAACATAAAAAAAAAGGTGCAATATAGGCGGGTCGACGGGTTCGACCCGCCGGGTCAAGGGTCGGGGCAGGGTGACCCAAACCCTAACCCGGAAATCCCACGGGTTGGCGGGTTCGGGTCACCCAGCGGATTCTTGCTGCGGGCCTTGGAAACTGGATTCGCCCTCCTCCTCATCGTGTCGCGGGCCTTGGACACTGGATTCGCTTGGCTCATCACGTCGCGGGCCTTTATACAGAGTGGTTACAGAGATTGAGATGAGATTATAAATTAGAGGAGATGGTTGTTGTCTTGTTGAGGTGTGACTGAAATGGGAGGGAGCCAGGGTGGTGAGGCTTATTTATAGCCAAAATCGGGAGGGAAAAGGAGCAAACGGACCGTTGGAATTTCAAACGTTGCCCCTATTTTTTTAAATTTTACTGATGGTTTCGCACTTGAGCTTCGTTGCCTGCTGGTTTTTTACTAGGTTTTACAAATATTCTGTTTATTTTATGTCATTATGTCACTCGTAATACGGTTCGAAACCGTGATTACATGTACATCGACATTCGACACCACACACATGAGTTCATCTGTTAATCAGTACATGAGTACATTACACTAACACTAAGTCTCTAACAGTGTGACACACTCACACTTCACACACCTGTACGGCTAGAGCCTAGACCTGGACACATAGTCACCTAGTCACCCGAGGCCGAGCCCGAACCTCCGTAGATCTGCATCTTTTCGGGATGCTTCCTCGTTATATGAAGCTTTATATATCCGTAACCCACGCCTCTCGTAACCTTGCACTTGTGACCGCAATGACGACAAACCGCTTCGACCTTCCCCAGGCCTAGCTCGACCTTGTCGAAATGGTTTTGGAACAAAGTCACGTATTGATCGGACATGATAACGTTATTACGGAAATGAAATGTATGATTGTAATGAAATGAAATGAATCAAGGAGACAAGATTTTATAGACGTTTCGGATTGAGCTAGCCGTTGCACAACAGCTATTTTTTTTTAAAAAACTCGTTGGGGTCCACTACATCAACAGCTAAATCTTTCAAAAAAAAAAAAATAGATCCCCTGACCCTAACCCTAACTCGCAACCCGCCTTGACCCTTTGACCCGAGAGCCCGCACCCGTCGGGTCACTGACCCACCGGATTACCGACCTGTACGACCCGGCGGGTCACGGGTCGACCCGTGACCCGTGGCCACCCTAGTTCAATACATTTAGTGGCAAGCTAAAAATCCAGACGAACAAACGAACCTAACCCTAAAATGTTGGGGACAACATAGACTACGACCCGACTCCAAGCGTCATTAAGCAATGACTCCGCTGGCCAACGGTACATCAGGATTCCTTGTGGGCAGTGAAGGCGATCCTCCAAGGAAATTTCTGGATCATGGAGTCACCTCGATACACACTGTCTCGGTCCTAGCTAGACCCGACACTGAACGCTAAAGCCTTAACAAGAATAGGAACACCACGAACACCCAGAGACGCCGTCGAGAATTAAGCAACCAAAAGTAAAACACACCTAAAAGCCCTTTGGAGATTTTATTGAGGCCCTTACGGGATTTTGATCAAGCCGTTACGAGATTTAGTTTAATCCTTTTGAGCTTTTATTGAGGCCCTTTCAGGATTTAATCAAGCCCTTTCAAGTGGGTTTACTCAAAGAATATATAAGTATATATTCATTATTATTATTATTATTATTATTATTATTAAAATAAAGTTTATACATAATCATAATAATTATAATAATAATACAAAATAAGGAGCATATACAAACTGGGCACTTCAATTTCTTTTTTCCTCCATCTTCTACCCAAATGCGGCATTCAATGATTGCCAAAACCAGCACAGGGATATATGGCATGCACGGCAGAGGAAAAAGAACTTGCACACCTCGGGAACCTAGCAGCAGGCTAAACGAGGCTGAAAAGGAGGTCGTCAGAGGCCTATAACGAAGGCAGCGACAACGAACCAGGTCGGGACAAGGCAAGGGAGTTGGAAGCGACCAGAGGTGGCAACGAACGGGGCAAACTCCGGAGCCGTGAGACGAGGAAGGGGGTACCGGAGAGGGTGGACTCGGAGAGGGAAGGGGTGAAGCCATCGACGTCGAGGGAGGGATTGACGGGGGCGACTGAAATGCAGGGGAAGGGGCAACAGAAGAAGTCGCAGAATGGATTGGAGTTGAAGACGTCGAGGAAGGTCGAACCAGGGCCGGAGAGACAAAGGACCAGACCTAACGACGTGAGCCAAAATCTTGAAGAAGCAGGCGAATAGCCCACACCTAACAAATAGAAGCCAAAGCCAAAGGAGCAAGGCAACCAGACTGACTTCGAGAGGGTGGAATTTCTCGAATCAACCAACGAAGAGAAGGCTAACAGGAAGAAAGAAATAGTCATCAATGGAGGGGAGTCGAATGCAAAGGCTAATCAACAATCCGGAGATAGAAAATGCAAGGTTATCATCTCTAATTAAACCAAATTAGAGAATTAATGGACTCGTGGAATTAAGATTTGGGGCAAAATTTTCTAGTTAAATTGGGGGCTATAATTGTTGAAAAGTTTATGCCTTCTCTCTAGAATTTTTTTTTTTTTTTGATTGAGTAAAAATTCGGATGCGAACCGCTATCCGATAGCATCCTTGCGGATGAGGTCAGTAAGACCTGGGTCAGTGTATATGGAAGAGATGGAGGCAGCGTGAGCAAGGTGTGCAACCTTATCTGTCACGCTGTTGCCGCTACGAAGGACGTGTGAAAATGAGACTTCGTAAAATCCAGTAAGTAGGGAGCTAATGTCTGACATTATTATTTCGATCCCAGGGACATTTGATCTTAGATTTAAAATGGTTGATGATGGTCAATGAATCTCCTTCGATGATAATGTTGTTGGTTCTCATTTCGAGGGCCTTCTGAACTCCTTCTCTTAAAGCTAAGGCTTCTGTCATTAAGGGGGATTGAAATCCAACAAGTTTGCTTCCCATTGCTAGTGACTGTCCCGTGTTGTCACGAATAATGTATCCTATCGAGCTTTGTCGTTGGCCCGATGCGGAGCCGTCAAAATTTAGTTTTAGTTTTCCAATCGGAGGTGTTTTCCATTTTTCCTTTTTCCTTACATTCAGACTATTGTCATGGGTAGGACGTTGTCGTTGTGTGTCATAGATATCTTCTTTGATGATGTTTTCCGTTTTACTCCATTCTGTAAACAAAGAGTTGACAAGCTTAACAAACCCATCAATATTAGGCAGTTGTTTTTCCTGGAAGATGAAATTATTACGAACAATCCAAATTGTCCACGAGTGAAATGCCAGCTTTTGTTTTTGTTTTTTATCTAGTAATCCATCAAGTTTCGACATTAATGGATCAATATTTCTTGATAATCTGATTTGGTCTGAAATTTCCTTTTTCACCGTGGTTGACAAAGTTGAACAACAGAGTGAGTATTTGCATTCAAACAATAGGTGAGTAGTATCTTCTTCATGATGATTGCACATATTGCAGTAAGGTGGAATCCCAATTCCTCGCCTAGAGAGTCGGGCAGACATTGGCAGTCCATTATGACATACTTTCCACATAAAGTTTTTGATTTTTGGTGGAACATTCAGGTTCTATATCCACGCATTGTTATTAATTTTTAGCCCTGCAGTTTTGTAATGAAGTTGTAAGCACTGGAAGTTGTGAACCAACCCTTATTGGCCGGCCACCAGTACAATATGTCTGTTATTTTGCTTATTGGGAGTGGAATGTCTGCAATCTGTTGTGCAGTAGTAGTTGGTATTACAGAGCTAAGTTTCGGTAAATCCCATGTTCCATTATGAATGTATTGGTCCACAGTTTCTTCCCTATTGATTTTAGTCCTATCAAGGCAAACAGATAGCATATTTTGAACCGGACCCCATTTATCTTCCCAGAATTTGATGGTATTCCCGTCTCCCACCAACCAGGTTAAACCTTCTTTAAAAGGTTTAATAAGTTTCCGAAGTTGTGTCCATTGCCACGACGCATTCCCTTTTTTTTCAAAGTTAAGTATTGGCGTTGATTTAAGATATTTGTGGTTAATAATATTGACCCAACTATTATCTGGTTCTGCTATAATTTTCCAAATAAGTTTCATCTGTAATGCCTCATTCATTTCCTTTGTTTTTCGTAATCCCATTCCCCCGAGGTGCTTTGGTCTACACACCTTGTCCCATCCAATTAGTGGTTTATATTGTAGATCCTTATTCCACAAGAAAGTCCTATTAATTTTGTCAAGAGCCGAGTGAATTGAAACTGGCATCATGAAGCTTTGCATCGAAAAGAGTGGTTTGGATGCCAAATTAGAGTTTATTAATACAGACCTGCCATATTGGGATAGTGAATCGGCCCTCCATTTTGCTAACTGATTAGTTGTTTTCCCAATAATTTCTTCAAAGGTATTTTTATTTACTCTACCATTAACAATTGGGCATCCCAAATACTTGTCCAGTCTCACTTGCTTTGAGATGTTTAGACATCCTTCAATGGTAGATATTCGTGATGTTGGTATCCCAGGGGAGACTTGAAAGGCAGATTTATTGTAATTTACTTTTTGTCCCGATAGATGGCAGTAGTCGTCTATGATTTTCTTGACTTTTCCACATGCTGACATATTACCTTTTGCAAATATTATAATATCATCCGCAAATGCCAGAAATGGGATTCGTGGTCCAGAATGCCCGAACCAGAAGCCAATGCCAGACTGGTTTAGGTTGGATTCTGAAGCTAGTTTTTTTGCGAGCACTTCTGCTCCCAGAATGAAAAGGAACGAGGAAATGGGGTCTCCTTGGCGTAATCCTCTGGAAGGTTTGAAAATCTCTGTTGGTCCGTTATTGACTAATACAGAAAAGGAAATTGATGTTACACATTCCATGATTAGGTTGATGACATTGTTACAGAAGCCAAATTTTCTTAAAAACGCTTCCGTGAAGATCCAATCTACTCTATCATATGCTTTTTCCATGTCCAGTTTTATAGCTAGCCATCCTTCAGAACCTTTTCTAGTCTTGAAGGAGTGGAAGATCTCATGTGCAATTAGAATATTGTCCTGAATAGCTCTATCGGATACAAATGCTCCTTGAAACGGGTGGATAAGCTTACCGATCACCTTCTTGAGTCGTTCTGTTAGAATTCTTGATATAATTTTATATAATGTTGAACACAAACTAATAGGTCTGTAGTCAGTAGTTTTGGTTGGGTTGTCACATTTCGGTAGTAGGGTGATGAACGTATGGTTGCATTGTCGGAGAAGTTTGCCTGAGTGGAAGAAAGCTTTGACGGCTTTTATGACATCGTTGCCAACAATGTCCCAAAATCCCTTATAGAATTCTGTTGTCATTCCATCCGGTCCAGGGGATTTGTTTAATCCTAAAGACCAGACAACATTTTTTATTTCGCTATTAGATGGTTGCTGGATAAGAATCCTATTATCTTCTTCCGTAACAGATTGTGGGATTAGTTGTAAGTATTCATCAAGGAGCGCCATGTTAATTTGTTCTTTAGAGAATCTCTTTTCGAAGTCGTTTTTAATTTCTCCCCTAATGTTTTCTTCTCCTATAATTTGTGTTCCATTACTCGTTGTTATATGCCTAATAATTTTCCTATTTCGTCTCCCAGAAGCCACTCTATGAAAATACGCTGTGTTTGAGTCAATAAGCCTTAAATGTTTTGATTTTGCTCTTTGTCCCCAGTAAGTTTTTTGAAACTGTAGTAGTTGCTCTTTTTTCTTGATCAGTTGTTTTTCCACTACAAGGTCGTTACTTGTTCTGTGTGTGGTGTTTGATTGTATAGTGAGCAGTTGGTTTTCTACTTCTTTTATTTGATGAAAGACATTACCAAAAGTTTTTTTGTTCCATGTTTTGGCATGTCCTTTTAATAATTTTGTTTTGTACATCAATCTATATATTGCTGAGCCAGTGCACTGAACCCTCCATGCTTGTTTAACAATGTTCCTAAAGTCCTTCCTCTGTATCCACATGTTTTCAAACTTAAATGGAGGGGCCTTAACTTCCCTGCCGGAAGACAAGCAAATGGAGATGGGACAGTGGTCAGAGTCAGAGAACGCTCCATTAAAAGCTTCAAGGTCAGGAAAGGTGTCGAGGAACCCATGTTGCACTAAAACTCGATCTAATTTTTCGCAGATATTATTTTCTCCTTCCTTTTTTTTCCTCCATGTAAATTGATTTCCCGCGGAAGGTATCTCTAGCAAGGAGCATTGATTTTTGAACAAGCTTAATCTAACATATCTTGATTGGCTATTTTGTATTCCCCCTATTTTATCATAGCTACAACATATGTCATTCATATCTCCTATGATTAAGCAGGGTAATGGTTCATTAGAAACAATACCGGAGAATTCAGTCCAGAAGGCATCCTTTTCCCATTCGTGGGGGGGAGCGTAGACGAAAAATAAAATTCCTATGAAATTTTTATCAAGACATGAAAATTCGACACGAATTACTCTTGGTAGTACCACGTCAACCTTGATTGACTCATTTAATAGAACGTTGTCATTCCATAGCAAACCTATGCCTCCCGTTCTGTCATTCTCAATGGACCAAACAGCGTTTTGAAATCCACTTGATTTCCAACTCTTTTCTGTAGGAATTTTGTTAGTCCTAAGTTCTGCGATTGCCATTATCGAAATATGCTCATTTATGCGCATGGCTTTAATGTTCGTCCAAAAATTCGGCTTTCCTATCCCTCTAACATTCCAGAAGCAGGCTTTCATTATTTTACTGTGCAGTCCATCAGAAACCAAGGGTCCGGGGCTTCTGACAGGAGCAGATTCTTCCCATTCATGATGTAGTAAGTTTTGTTATGCCATCGATATATACTTAGGTCATGAGTGGACCAATTTATTTTCAATAACTCGTAAGTGTGATAGGGTGTTTTGTAGATTTTGAAACCTTTGTTCAAATCGAAGAGGACATGTTTTCTCAGGTAATAGAAAGGAGACCCGTAACTATCATATGCATAATACTTACAAAGGTGGTAATCACTACAAGTACTTTTTTGTATGGACTTATAGGGAATAAAGAAGAAGATGGTTACATCTGTAGTTATCCTCCAGTACCAATTTTCTGTTAATTCATATACCCAAAGACAGAATTCCATCGAAAGCTTGAATTGGAAGTAATGGGTATCCAAAACGCAAGCTCTAAGAACTGAGAGATGACTAATATCACTATTGCCAAACAAATTAGACGTTTGAATTCGTTTCCTCAATACTTTGAAAGAAATGTTTTCACCTTTGAATTTATTTACAGTAAACAGTAGCCGCCGCAAGCAAAACCTCGCATGAACTAGAGTAATAATTTTAAATGGGTAATTTTGAACATAAATACTTCCAAATATATTCATCATTTTGAACCATACATTGCATTGGTTACATACATTCCAATTATCATCTCCAATTGCCGTCCACACATGTGCATTACAACACCAGCAAATTCCTAAGTGCAAGCAGTCACTACACCAATCATACATAGAGATAAAGAGTTCAGGAGAGGTAATACATGCCACTGCATCCTCACTAAACATAATACAAAGCCACTGTAGAAACAAAATAAGCCATATCCGCATAGACAAATGCCATACCTCCAAGCAAACACAGAACAATTGGAGGGAGATAATAGAGCAGAAGTTTGTTACCTTAAATGAAATTATAGTCAGTCACTCAATAGATGGTTTTATTTGCGTCATAGCCAAGCAGTGCTCCAAACCATCAATGAGCACCCTAAGCTTTTTGCCCTTGAGGTTGCTACACATGTTTCCCTTTTTTGCTTGAGCCACCCATCAGAGTCAAAGTGGAACAAGCGGAGTCGCCTTCCTCGACCTTGATTTTGCGCTTCCCGGACTCGGACTTGGATGTTGCACTGGCCTCCTTCTTTTCAGTATCTTTTCCAGCAGCAGGAGAGGGAAGTTGGCCTTGGAATGATGCAGCGAGTCGATCAGGCTTACTCAGATCAGGGAGGATGAATTCCACCGATGGTGGAACATCCACCAGCATAGCCTCAAAGTCCTCCTGAGTAAGGCCAGGGTCAGCCAAACCGTCACCAACAAGAATCTCATCCAGAAATTGCTCCTCATCGATTTCCAAGATGTCGTCATCGTCGGCAGCCCAAAATTCGGGGTCGGGTTGCAACTCCGCTTTAATAAGTAGGGTATCATCATATGGGGGCATCTCAGAAAGGGGAAACATAGCAGCAAACTCAGGGTTCTCATGCAGCAGAGCATCCTCAGCGGCAAACACTGGCTCAATAGGGGTGGTGGTCGATATGTTAGCACTCTTTTCAGTGGACTTGGATGAGGACGAGTCAGAAGATAAGGAAACATTCTTTCCAAAACACTTAAGGAGATCAGATTTAGAATGGCCAAAGGTAGGTGGTGGAACAGAGGCCGGTTTCTTACCAGCCACTTTAACCCATTCTGAGCCAGGAGCATCGCCGGGGATGTCTTCCACCACCTGCTCAGCAGCAGGCTGAGCCACTGGAGCATCGGAGGCAGCATAATACATATGTCTACGGGGGCAGCCCTCGAAGGAGTGATCCTCCGCGCCACAACTCCCGCAGCCAAAAGGGAAGTCCTCAAACCATATTGGGAAGGATTCAACCTCACCTGCTTCATTGACCACAAATATACTTCTGCCCGCAACCATAGTAATGTCAACAGAGACGCAAACCCGTGGATAATGATACCTCGCTCCCTTAGAGTTGAAAGCAGCAACTCTGATCACTTGTCCCAGGTCATTCTGCTCGACAATGTCTCTAATAATGTCATCATTGACATACTTAGGAGAGAGACCAGGGAAACGGATCCAAAGATCCATACGAGTGATCGTCTCAGACCATGGGTCGAATTCTAGCCTCCAAGGACGGAGTAGAATCAGTTGACCAGACACATGGTATGGGCGATTATCCCACACAAGTGCACGATCCTCCACCATATCAAACCTCAGTTCAAACCAATTGTTGGCGATGGGAATCAGTTGAAACCCACTTTTCAGAAATTTCCACACGTACCTTATTTTCTTTCGAACCTCCTTGGCTTCCATTGGGTCTCCGATGATTGAAGCAAAGAGAGAAGATTGATTGAGAACTGAGATGTTCTCTTGGACCCTTTCCTGAAGTGCAATTAGTTTCTCTCTGTTAATGGTTTTCTTCTTGAAAACCTTCTCCGCTTTCGCCTTCTGACGGGCCGCTTGAGCCTCCAAGGAGGATTGGGCATCACCCATGAGTTTTTCGCCCTCCGGCACCCCTTTATGGGTATTAGGCTTTTTAGGGGCAGGATCTTCTGCCACCATAGGTTGCTTCCCTTTGTCCACTCCATTAGGAGTCATAGCCAAAACAAACAAGAAAGAAAGATTAGAGTTTGACAGTAGTAGAATATTGAGACTGATAAGAGGAAAAGAAGAGTTGTGGGTGCAAGTAAACAGGATCCACACAGCAGCCCTTAAATAGGGGATTTTGATCGAGAGAGAAGAGAGGGAGAAGGAGAGAGAACAAACCCATCCAGGATGAAGAAGAGAGGCCCGAGAAAACTTGTTGCAGTAACCCATCCCGGCAATCCATTGCCAGAAGAACACCGAGCCAATCGGAGATGGCCAAGCAGCTACAGGACTGGCAACCGTACACCACAAATTGGGCCAAGGTGGTGGCCGAGTAGACCAGTACAGAACAATCATCGCATGATTTGCACCCCAATCGTAACAAAATCGGACAGGAGGGCGAAGATTGGAAGGAACCCTAATTTCATACGCTAACCCCAAATTAGGGGAAAGCCAAACAGCCATTAACAGATTGCCACCAATCGGCCTAAGGGAGTAGTAGATCATTAGGATAATAGAGGTGATAGGCCAATCATCCATTCTTAAGCTTGAAATCAGAAGAGGAGGAAGGCAATGGTGTACGGACGCTGAAATTTCTCAGTAAGGGATGGGTTTCGAAGAGACAGGACGGGGATTGCAATAGGAGAGGTACCGCTCGTGTGAGCGCGTTCTTTTCACTGGATGGGTTTCTCTCTTAAGTAAAAATTTGGGTATTTACTTACAAATGGATTTCATCCGCCTTCTCTCTAGAATTGGTTTTATTGGGTTAGTGTGGTGGATTACGGGGTGAAATTTTTTTATTTTTGATTTTTTAAAAATGTCATATAGATGATATGTAGATGCCACAGAAGAGATTATACGGAGTAAGATGAAGAAGCAGATGAGGCAAAGTAAGGATCCCGTTGAGTTGATAGGATTGTCCTATTGAAACTCATTGACCTTAAAAGATAAATGTAAAAATGGCTAAACTAATTTAAATCTAAAACAACTTATTTAGAATTGAGTAGTTAAGATTTAACCAGCTTTACATGGAGTTATTTTACCTTTTTTCATGGGATCTCAAGTGGGTGGAATATTATGGAATTAACATGTTGAACAGAGTTTTGGTGAAGCCACCTAGGAAAAAATATTTTTGTTTTTATAGTAGTATAGATAAGTACAAAATAAATATTTTGTATATTTGTTAGCATCAAGAAATATATATAATGACATATTTTATCGAATTAATTTGTCAAATAGGCCATTTTTGGCCTAAATTTGACAACCGTCCCCGGGTATATCCAAATTGGAGAAATGTCCATCAACCTCATTCATCCCAAATCCTCTGCCCCTCCTATGAGACCCGTCCTCGTCCTTGTTGTTGCGTCTCCCCCAAATTAAGATATGAGATCTCGAGCGACATCTATGGTGCCTCTTTGGTGTTCCGTCCTTGTTGTTCTGTCTCCTACATCAATCGCAAGGAGGGAATCAGGCAGGAAGATCTAAGATCTCGGTGTCGGGAGATCTGAGATCTCAACCACTGAGCGACATCCATGGCGCCTCCTCCTCCAAGTGGCATCCATGGCGGCCCAAATCTGCACCAACCACCGTAAGAAAAGCTACTCAACCTTCAATTCAGGGCCTCGTCGCTCGCATTCAAGGGCTCTTCCATCAATATGACAGTGCAGCGTTCATCTTCGTCCTCTGAATCCCTGTCGATCTTCCTCGTCAGCATCATCATCTTCGGTTGGATCTCGACATCTATGGGGAAGGAGGAGATTGCAAAGGCGAATCCAGTGGTGGTGAAGGCTGCCAAGCTAGACAAGATCTGAGTCATCCGCTCCGAATCCGATCATTGACATCAAATAACGAAGAGGTGACGGAGGTGTGACGTCATCGTATTGATGGAGAATGTCGGGTGGAGGTAAATTAAAATTACTGTATCATGTTAGTTAGTGATGACGGGTGGGAAAATTTCGTGATTTGGCGCATGTTTATGTTAATTAATGTCTTGGGTTGGATGGCATTCATCGCATCGGACTTGTGGTGTCTTGTGGTGTTGTAATGATACATATCCATTGAACAGTTATCATCGGCGTTGGTGAAGAGATTTTTCGATTATGGATCTTGATTCAACGTCTACATCAAAGGAGAAAGCGAGGACGGCGGTATCGGGCGAAAGAGCACACATCCATATCTAAAATCGAGGATGAAGAAGGAATCGATGAGCTCGATTTATGATGTTTTGATTTTGTTTCTTTCTCCTTGGCCACTAACAAATTCCATTTTGAAATTTTTTAATTTGTTGAAATAGTTGTTGTAATTGCTGAAATTGGTATGACTTTTTTTCTCAAATTGCTAAAATTGTTGTTGTAATTGCTGAATTGGTGTGCCTTTTTTGGTGAAATTGTTGAAATTGCCGACGCGGAAAAAAAAGCAACTCCAGTTTCAGCAACGCGATTTCAGCAATTTCGGTGTCGAAGTGCTGACGCGAAAAAAAAACTCCAGTTTCAGCAACACGGTTTCAGCAACTCCAGTGTCGAAGTGCTGATGCAAAAAAAAAACTCCAGTTTCAGCAACACAGTTTCAGCAACTCTGGTGTCGAAGTGCTGACGCGAGAAAAAAGAAGAAGCTAATTTCAGCAATTACAACAACAATTTCAGCAACTTCGGTTTAAGCAACTCCGGTGTCGAAGTATTGACGCGAAAAAAAAGCTAATTTCAGCAATTATAACAACAATTTCAGCAACTTCGGTTCAGCAACACGGTTTCAGCAACTCCGGTGTCAAAGTGTTGACGCGAAAAAAAAACTGCTGAAACAGGAGAGGGCACACGGGGCGCACATGGGGGAACAAGGGCAAAGGGGGCAAGGGAAGGGAGGTGGACATTTTGCCAATGTTGTACATGGATTATCATGATTAATGGATTATCTTGATTTCGGTTTCAACAATACGGTTTCAGCAACTCCGTCGAAGTGGTGACGCGAAAAAAAAAAAAAAAAAAAAGAAAAAAAAAGCAACTCCGGTTTCAACAACCCCAGTTTCAGTAATTCCGATTTCAGCAACTTCGGTTTCAGCAACGCAAAAAAAAATCTACTGAAACAGGAGGGGGGCACAGGGGCACACGTGGAGGGGTAAAGGGGTAAGGGAAGAGAGTAGGACATTTTGCCTATTTGAAAACGTTAGTAGATAATTTACTAATAAAGGCATAAGATATGATCATTCTTTATGATCATTCTAGAAAATGCCCCTATTTTACCCATAAACGTGGTATATTTTAGTAAACGGAGAGGATTATATACATTATGTGTTAACCGATTTGGGATTGCCAATAGTTAAGAAGGCAAAAGTTGGCCTTTGGAAGTGGGAGGATATATTGTTTTTGGAGGCATCCCAAAGGGAGTTTGTGGCGTGGGCGCCGCAGTGGACAAGATTGCTTGGATTCGTGTGCCCCACCGTTTGTTTTGGAGATAGGCGTGCACAAGGGGCATCACATGGACAATTGAAATACTGTGCACATTTCTAAATTGTGCCTCTTATTATTTCGCCTTCATTTCTTGCGGGCCGGGGTCACTAATTGCCAAAATTGAAAGTTGAAACTTGTCAAGTTTTCCTTTCATCAAATCAACCCTAACATATGGAGTAAATGTTTTTGCACCTGCATACTTCGTGTTATTCATCTTTTATTGATAAGAAAGATTGATGAACCAAAAAAATAGAAAAATAACGAGAAAAATTCATCCTCATTTGGATTTCATTAAAAAAAAAAACACAAGAATTGAAATAACTTATTAAGTAGATTTCAATATATTCATTTGAATTAGAATTTTGTTTTCCAAAAATTCAAGAAGTAAAATTTCTCAAAATTTCAGAAATCACCACGTGGGATGGATAAGTTGAATTCCATTTTTTATTTATTTAAAAAAATAATTTTTCTTTTTCTTTTTAAATAACAAATTAATTATTTTTCTATAATTTAAACTAAATAATTTTTTATCATGACATCGTAGACCTCGATGAGAACTTTCCGACGCATGGTCGAAATAGTCGATCGGACATCTGAGGCCTCCTAAAATTGTGATTTAAGTTCAGCTCGCCACATGAATAGCTTTTGCGGCTCACTGTCATTTCAGCTCTTAAACCTTTTTTTTTTGGTAAAGTCAGCTCTTAAACCTTGATTCCATGCCCTTTTGCTCCTTAGCTTGCTCCACGCTCTTCGGGACTCCTTCCTCAAGCTCTCCAGAGTCTTGTCTTAGCCTTCTCAGCTCTGTTTTTCCATGATTGCTCAGTCATCCAAGCTCAAATCTACAATCTTGCAAATTAACAGTAAAAACATGTAGATTCCAAACTCGACCACAAAACTGACAGAATATGGAAGTAACATTATTAACACGTGCGATATTTACACTAAAACTAAGCTAAGACTACCCTAGAATATCTATCTAAATAAGAATTGTGTTGAATTGTTTTTAAGAAAGTGATTAATAATCTTGCAGTATCATTTAGCACCTGTTTGGCAACAAGTTTCAATAGGTTTCAAAAGGTTATAAAAGGTTCCCAAAAAAAAAGCTCAGATGATGGTGTTTGGCAAGGAGGTTGATGGAGGTGCAGTTGGAGGTTTCAATAGGTGAAATCATGGGAAATCCAAAGCCCAGGGAGGGCAGCTTCAAGAGGTTTTCTATCAGGTGCCAAGTCCAATTGTTCACATTTGCCCCTGAACGATTGCACACACGAATGGACCAAGACGAAGTAGTGCTCGGCCATTATCATAAATCAAGCACGAAGAGGATGAACCATCAACCGAAGATCTAAACAATACCTAAGAGGATGAAGATTAGAAGCCATACCTAAGAGGATGAAGATAGAAGCCACACACAACCCCTCCTCCCAAATCCTGAAATTCCAAGACAGCCACGCCTCGTTACAGTAAACATCGACCTCGGAATAGCATAACGCTTGAAAATCAGAGGGCTTACCTTCTCCTTCGCCGGCCGCAGTGACCCACACCGGCGCCGACGACGATCTCGGTGGAGGAGCGGCCCCGTCTGCAAAAGATGATGATCTCGGTTAGGGTTTCACTGGGTGTTCTGCAATTGGATATGTGCAGAGATGAACGAAGCAGACTGATGAGGAGTAGAGGGTATGAATTCTTAAGGGCATTTCTGTCATTTTAACCATAAATTAATCTCCCAAATCATATAACCACCAAACACCATTCAGGTTTTTTGTAAGGTTATTTTAAAAAATAAACTCCAAATCCCACACCTCCATAAACCTCATAAATAATATCCACATCCTAAAAAAACTCCAACCCCTAAAAAACCTCGCTTTGCCAAACACGCGCTTAGTTGCAAGATATCTAAAATGTATGCTTTAATGTAGAAGAACCCCTTGAGAAAAGAGCATACCAACCCAATACCCATGAACCCCCCAATATCCAACCACTATTCTCCACTAAATCTCATATTCTATCTCCCAAAAATCAATCTGATACACCATTCTAAGCAATTCTCACATGGAATTTCTAGTGATGTTTCACGAGCAATTACGAACCTCACAAATTAGTGCACCACAAAAATCCTCCAAAGTCATTCAACCCTCTTATGAAACCTAACCTTTGATCTGATATTTGTCCTCCTCCAATCAATGTCTCTGAAATTGTTTATCCTTGGAACAAAGAATGGCTTTTTCCCCAAAGTAAACAAACAACCACAAATCAACCATTGTTATCGGTGGAAGGCAATCACTGTTACCCGAAAGTAAACAAACAAGTGCAAAGAAGTTGAGGCAAAGGATAAGAAATAAATAGAATTCAAAACTCACGATTCAACCAATCAAGTCTCAAACCGTAGGCAAAATCAAAGGAGTTCAATTGCTCATAACTTACCAAAACACAAATCTTCAATTTTCAATGCTAAGTGGATAATTAAAAATAAGCTAAACATATGTTTAAATAGGCCTAAGGTCTGTCCAAAAACCCTAAAAGACGTTCTAATTTAGATAGCGTTTCAATAGATTTGGATAGAACTTTCCAAAGTACCCGGACGTTATGAAAAATGCGGGTAGGCTGCGAGAGCGGCTTATGCAGTAGCACCATATGTCCGGCCCATGTGAGCCGCGGGCCTGGCGTGTCCAGCCACGGTCATGATAAGGTGCTTTTGTGTTTCTCAACATTCCTCGACAACGGTGTCCTCGTAGCTGGGGCATCGCTCCTACAGTGTGGCCCCTCCCTTATTTTTGCCTTGGCTAGCTTCCTTGTTTCTTCCATGGCTTTTTATGCTTCATGACATCCTCATATCCACTTCTTCACCACCTCGGATTTACGAATGTGCAAATAGACACGAAAAATCGCGTATATTTTGAACTTGACCATAAAACGAGTAAATACTTAAACTAAAACCTAAACATGCAATATATACAAAGAAATACGCTTAAAACTAGCCTATAATACCTATCTAAATACCTATTATCAAACAACGCCAAAATTTGATGCGGTCTAAACCAACAAAACAATAGTGTGTAGCTTGAACCAACCTCACAAAAATACGAGATCAATTTTAGTATATGAGTATCGATCGGGATTAAATATGTATCAATTGCTATCTAAGAATTAATTGGCTAAGTCAAAAGAGAAGGTGAGAGGTTGAAGTATGTGTGACTATGGGTATGCATTAAAAAAAACCTAACTTTTATTATTTTTAAAAAGCATCCCTGTGAATTAAATGTCATATTATATCTTACAGATAAATATATGTGCCAAATATTTGTTGATTGGTCCATCCACCAAAACATAAAATTAGCACCTTTCAAAAATCGAAACATCCCCCTAAAAATAATGAAGAGTATTGTCAATTTCCATAGATTAGGTGTAAAATGAATGGTCGTGTTTCATTCTATACATCAAGACAAAACAACGCCGTAGAAGCCTGTCCTTTTATAAAAATTGGAAAGAGCTTAATTTTACTCCCTCTAATAAAAAATAAGTGTCGTTTTAGCTCTTAATACAATTTTTAAGTAAAGTATTAATTATTATTGGTTTTATACATTTTTTTTCTAAATCTTATCATTTATTAAATGCTTACCAACCTTTTCAACCAATAAGTGAAGAATTTGAAATAAAAAGTAGTCAACAAATACAATTTTCAATAACAATTTTCATTAACCAATCTATTATACTGCCTAAAAACATAAAACGACACTTATTTTAGATCAAATTCAAAAGTCTAAAAACACTTATTTTGGATCGGAGAGAGTATTCGATTTCTTCCGTTTGAATCCCGTTACATTTGCTCGATAAATTGTTTCTAAACTTTTTTTAAAAAAAAAATCTTTACTAGTCAGTTATCTATCCTTTTTTTTTTAAAAGCATCAGTTATCTATCAATCTATCCTCCTACTACTAAGTAAGCTTTTTGTGGTAGCCAATAGGCCAATTTAATAGTAGAGAGAAAAACCAATTTAAGCTGGGTAACTAATCTATCTATTTGTAACCCCTAATTTAATTGCAAATAAAGGGGAAAAAATTACAACTGGTTTAATCCATCTCTTTGTATCTCCGTAACTAAAGTCTAATTAATAAAAACAATAAAAAATTAATATTGTTTCAAAAAAAATATTCTAGTATAAAATTGTTTTAGAAGATAAAAAAGTCTAATTAATGAAAATGACAAAATATTAATTGTTTCTAAAAAGAATATTTTAGTATGAAATTTTTTTAGAAGATAAAAAGTCTAATTAATGAAAATGAAAAAAAATTAATGTACTATTTCTAAAAAAAATCTTTCTCTTTAGTAAAGCTGTTTTAGGAGTAAACTAGCTTAGTACATGTGCGTAACGCACGGGATATGTAAAATATATTATATTTTTAGAAGAAATTATTATAATTTATTTACATTATATATATATTATGATATTATAATAATAAGAAAAAACGACATAGCCAAATAATATTAATTTGGAAAAAAATGCTTATATTGTATCAATATATAATATATGTGACAAAACATCAATGTCTCACATTTCTAGATGGAAACAATTGCATGCATGTAGTGAGTGTTATAATTTTTGTTAGCCTTCTAAGTTTTTTAGTAAGTTGATCGATTAAAAAAATAATTCAAAATTGTAGGTGTAACATATTTTATTTTGTTAGATTTTTTTTTAAAAAAAAACTCAAAAGTAACAAAAATTTTGAGGTTAAACAAAATATCCATAGACGGATGCATTGTAGTTAGAAAATTAATATGATTCTTAAATTCATCATATTGAGGAATTGAGAGTGATTAAGAATGGAGATAAAGAGAGAATATTAAATGTGGTTTGGAAATAATTAGTGCTTATACTATACTAATAACCTTCAATTTTGGGGTTAATGAGAGTAAAAAAAAAATATAAATGTGTGTGAGATTTGTCTATATCATGACTTACAATGAAAAGTTTGATAATTGTTTTCTTCTTTCTTTCTTTCACATAAGCTAAAAAAATTGATTGATAAATAATAGTAATAAAAAATAAATAGAAATTTTACTCTCTCTATACATAATTACTCCAAAACCTATTCTACATATACTTGTTATCTTAATAAGACCATAACTTCAATATTAATCATATTGAGGAGACATATAGTCATTATGTTACCATCAAAAATTGAAATCTCATAACCATGTTATATTTGGAAAAAAAAAATTATGGAAAAAATATTTTAAGTTATGTGGTTAGTTACTATTTATAGAGACAAATAAAAAGTAAAGGCATTAATTATTACATAACCATTCCACTACTCCGAGTCATTTATTAAAAAATAATAATAATAATAAGGTTTGCCCCCTATATGATTAAATTTACAGAAGAGTTGTCACCAATAGCAATTACAAAAAGTAAGGTTGAATCCATTACAATTTTAAGTTATATCGGTTTTTAGATTAAAATATATTAATAAAAAATTTAAAAATATAACGTACTGAAACACGTAGCTTTAATAAATTGACTTATTTTAATTTTTAAATCCAATAACTGATTGAGTTATAAAATGATATTTTAGTTGTTAGCTTAAGGGTTTTATAGTTTTAATTGGATAAAATAACTTAATTATACTATTCATCCAAGGAAATATATACCCTTAGAGTATAGATTTAAAAAATTGCCACATTTTTACGATTATTTTGATTAGCTAAAAGTAATCAACAACAAATTATATTAAAATAACAAATCTTAAAAAAACTATAATTTGATCAATATTTAATGTGAGTTGCAATAATATTTTTTATTCTAATTAAGGAATTATATTTTAATATTTCAAATTATTCGGTCCGAGATTTGGTATAATTTTGTAGGAAGAATCACACACCGTAATCAAAAGACAAATAAGTTTTTTTTCCAAATAAACATGAAAATAAATAACCACTTTCTTAATTAGGTTTTAAGGAGATATGAATTATATATATTACTCAAATATGATACAAAATTAGGTTAGTTAAAAATGTTATTTAGTTATTTATTAAAAAAAGTTAATCAAATAGAGAAATTGACCATTTAAATGTACATTTGAAATCAATATTTGTAAATAATGATTTCAAATGAGGTCATTATTTATATTCAAACAATTTTATTGGGATAATTATCTTTGAAAATGCTAACATACAAATAGTAAATAAATAAACTAAATTGAAACTTTCTTACTCCGTATTTTCTAAAAAAGATAATGAAATGGCTAGGGTCCACCATTTTGTTTGTTTAGTAAGAATGAAGGATTTGATAAATCGGAGAAGTAACAAAACTGCCTTTAAAATTTATTTAAATAAATGGGAGAAGATTTTATTCCACTTCAAAAGGATTTTTAAATCTCTAACAAAATCAAAATAAATAAATATTATATATTTACATAATTTGAAACATTTTTTTGTAGAACTAATTTGAAATAATTAATCTAAGAAAAGTTGATTTCTAAAAGAAGCTATTAATATTTACCTATTTAAATAACTAATCGATGAGTTTGAATAAATAATTTTGTGTAAAATTTGCTAGACTTTTTTATTTTTAATTAAATAAAAACAGTAACAATCAATTTGAAATAAATATTTGAGGAAAGGGTAGCAACTAGACCAAAAAATGGGCCTATTTGCACAACTAGACCACAAGCCCAAAAATTGGCCCAAAATAACCTCTCTACCCCAAGCAAATATAACAACAGGTTTTTTTGGCACTGTTCATTACCCATTGTAGGAGGTGACCTGGGAAGAGAAAAGATGAGAGAGGCTAGAACTCAGATCCGTCGCTGCCTCCTCCGAGCCAAATCCTGGGTGAGCACCATTGGAGAACACGATTAGGGCCCCGCGGATGAACGACGAATCGATCTCGTTCCAGATCGACTCCCGATTGCGCAAGAATTCGTCGATCCCTCTGCAGCAGTCCACGCAAAATTCCAGGGTTGAGAACGGCTTCGATGAGAGAGGCCCTCTCCTCGAGCTCAACAGGGATCCCGAGGAGAAAGACGACGCCGATGATGAAGATGGGGAGGGCGCGGAGGGGTTCCGGATTCTAGGCCACGCTAAGTGCCTCAACAAGCGGCGTCGCGACAGGGAGGACTCTACCCTTGGTTGTTTTTCTGAAAAATGTGGAGAAAACAACGATATCGGTAGGATCAGAATGGTAGGATTGATGGAAACTAATGGTAGGAGAAAACAACAATATTGGTAGGATCATAATTGAAACCCAGTAATTCCTGTATAACTTGACACTAATGGTAGGATAGATGCACACTGATGGTACGATATATTTATACTATTGGAAATATGTAAATGCATAATTGACTTTACCACAACACAATATATCGGAGACTTATGAACACACACTCCGTATTAGCCTATGTGAGAGTCGAACTCACATCTCTGTGTGCAAACACAACGCTCTACCAATTGAGCTAATAGGCTATTTATCATCGTAATAGTAAAGACCAAGTATTTGATGAGTTTCGAAGTGCCCATTGAACCCCAGGATGCGTCATTTGACGAAAAAAAAACCCCAGGATGCGTCATTCTCCCCGTCGACAATGGCAATATTCTGTGCCGCCACCATAGCTGTCGTACGTGCCTCTCCCTTGAACACCAAGCTCCCACTCCCGGGAGCCCACCAACCGCCGCACACGACATTTATACATACCCTATCACCTGGGGTACGCCACGGGAATAGAGGATCAGCCTGGGGGGTAGTTCTGATATAGGAAAGAGGAACAACTATAAAGGAAATGTACAAGATGACTTACCCATCGCTACCACTGCCACCAAAAAGCTTGTTGCACTTTTCCTGAAATGGAAAGACAATTGAACACTATTGGCAGGCCAGAACTGTACTATTGGTAGGATGACAACTGTATCGTTTCCTCGGATGCACGTGTTCCTTTTCCCCCGACCTTTCCGCCTCTCTCCTGCTCTGCCTCACTTTTTGCAGGGCATGTTGGGGTGTTCCAGATCCTCCTCTCAACCTTATATATGTGCTTGGGGAACACTCATCAATGCAATGATTGCATTTTCCCCTCATAAATGCTCCCTCCTTCCCCCCAATGAAGAACCCCGTTTTGGCGCCAAAATTATACGGACATCCCGCCAAAACCGCTACGGACAATCCCCTCCAAATTATCTCCAAAATTTCCATGTATGGTAGGACAGTTTTGGCCTATTGGTAAGACGAATGTCTTCTATTGGTAATCCAAACGTGCCCAGTTCCCAGAATTGAAGGTGATACTTTGCCCTCACCTTTCCACTCGTCTCCTATGTTGGCTCTCTTTTTTGCAGAGCATTTAATAAGGAATGACACCCATCAATCAAGATTTTATAAGGGTTGATTGACACCTTTAATTCCAATTATTTAAATTTTCCCTCATAAATGCTCCCCCCTTATTTCCCTACTTTATTTGAGTCACACCCAAATTCCTCTGACATGTGCAGTACCTCCCCCTCCTGATTTCTCTAGGCCAACTGATGCAGCTACAGTGCTGGCCTCCCCTTCACCTGCTACTTCCTCTCCCGGTGGTATTTTTGCATTTGCAAAAATATACCACTTTCTACCCCTAGCCAAAAAAGAGGGTACATGTCTACTTATGCAAATGGGCCCTTTTTTTGGTCTACTTATGCAAAGAGGCCTAAATATTTTGGGTAAATAATAAATTTATTTAATTTGTAAAAATCAATTAATTAGGATGGTGGGACCATGATTGATGATAAGTTGACACATAAGCCTATTTTCAAGGGTAAACCGCCAAGTGACATCTTTAACATGTGTTTTAGTATTATACTCCCTCCGATTATAAATGTTAGATTTTTTAGTTTTGTGCACGTAGTTTAAGGAGTTAAAAACTATATAAAATATTAATTTTTTTAATTAAACTTTTTTTACAATATAATATTTATTAATAATAAGTTTTATATTGTAAAAAAATTAATTAAAAAAATTAATATTTTATATATTTTTTAGATCCTTAAACTACGTGCACTAAAGTAAAAATGTCTTACATTTGTGATAGGTTGAGTATTAGATAGGCCTTACAACAATAAATAGCTCTTCTTGGTATATCTAGCAAAAGGCGCGCACTTGCTAATTGGCTTTTTGCCAATTTAATGCTGCCCATTGCAATCTAATAGCCACACACTTGATCAGATGCATGTTCCTAATTCAAAGAATTCAAAAAGATCACCCTTAATTCAATTTTGTACGTTCAACCTCCGTTTGATCTCACGTTTTTAATATAGAATTCAAACAATCCCAATACAATACCCTGTGTTTAACAAAAGACTAATTCAGCTCATGAACCTGCCTATTTAACTAACCTTTTACTGTTTCATCTTCTACCAGTCTATAGCCCCACATTAATTAAGTCATTCATCATTGCCACAAATGCCACTATGTATATAACGGCTAGCCAAGTCAGTTCCACAATACATCCCTCTTTTGATCATCCATTCATTTCTGCAACTGAACAACATGGTTAATCATACTCCAATTAAATAAATTGGTTCAGAATGTTGAAGTTAAGGTTATGGTTAGTCGTAAATGGGATTTTTGCAATATTAAAGGAAAGTGAAAAATCACATAATGTACTCCCTCCGTTTGAAAATATTTGTCGTTTGACTTTTGTGCACGTCGTTTAAGGAGCTAAAAATTTTATAAAATATTATTTTTTTAATCAAATTTTTTTAGTATCAATTTGTAAAAAAAATTTGATTAAAAAAATAATATTTTATAGAGTTTTTAGCTCCTTAAACAACGTGAACAAAAGTCAAACGACAAATATTTTCAAACGGAGGGAGTATTATGTTAGGTGATATGGTGCGTCTCTATTCCTTGCCATTTTTTTACACATAATTACTCATTTGTTGTGTTTTTAAAGGGAACTCCAATCCATTGTACCAAAAGAGTATCCTTTCTATTTTGTTCATTGCCATGTTAGAAGAATGATCTATCTACTATACTTCAAGAGTTTCACTATCGGCCCCACTGTTTTTACAATTATAACACTTATTGAATTCTAGATTAGGCCGATGATGGCAACAAGGTGTTGAGTGTCTTATCTAAACTGATCAGCAGTGGAGAGAAGATAAGGAAGATTAAAGCTCATATGTATGATATGACAATTTCGAAAGCTTCACTTGCAGCGACACCGTTGCACCACAAGCATGCAAAAGAGGAACCATAAGACATTTGCAAGACTTCGGGCAAACGCCTGAAAGAGGCAACACAAGTTAGTGAAAGACAAGAATGATCACAACAAGGATGTTTAGTTTGAGTAAATGTTAAACGTCTTTAGTTATAGCAATTGTGCTTAGGTTTAATAAACATTAGACCTTATGAAGTTATGAGTAAGATATTATGCCATAGAAATCCATAAGTATAATGTTATGACTAATATAATTGCAAATTTATATAATGTGATTGCAACAAGTCATGGCTTCAATTGTAAAGTGGAATGAAAAATTAGGTAAATATGATACTTTATTAGACTAAATAATACTTATATACCATTAAAAATTACATAATTTAAAAAAAAAAACGCGTGCGTAGCACGGGGTCGTCCACTAGTAGCTTAGAATCAAGTGGATGAAATTATACCTAAAATTTATTCATTAAATTTACGAACTCTCATTTTAAATCGCAAGTGAATTATAAACCAGATACTCTATTTTTTTATTTTTTCGACGAGGAACCTGCATAAACCCTGAGTACGTGACCCAACCGGTAAGAGATACGTATCAGGTAAGCGGGCTTGCGCCGACCGGTTCGACCCACTAGTAGGAAGCAAGATAAACCTTGGATTTTCATCCAAGGAAAGAGGCGAAGACAAGGATCGAATCCAAGACCTTCTTACCACCCCTTTACTCCACACCACACGTGTGACTTAAGAGATGCAGGGTATTTTACATACTCCCTCCGTTAAAAAATAAAAGTCCTTTTAGGCTTAAATTTTTAAGTTTTCTAGGTATTGGGATATGAGAATCGTTACTTTTTGACTTTTTGCTCAAATTTTATTTGTTGATGAAGGTTGTGGATAATTAATGAGGTGTATGGATGTAATAAGTTTATGATTTCCTTAATTTGTGTGCAAATGTCTAAAATGACTTATATTTTTAACAGATGTAGTATAAAATATCATACGCTTTTTGAGTCACACGTTTGTGACTCAATATGTAGTGTATAAAGTAAAATAAGGGTGTGACTCAAGAGACGCAAAGTATTTTACATATAAAACACCCTACGCTTTTTGAGTCACACGTATATAACTCAATATATACTCCCTCTTGCTCAAAATTTAAGTCGTTTTAGACTAATTTAGTTGTATAAAAATATATGTCATTTTAGATTTTCTAGGCAGGGACAGTATTTATTTGTATTGAATTGTGTGTTGTTGTTCTTTTTAAAAAATTTAATTGGTTAAAAAATGCAGTGGGTATTAAAAAACAATAAAATTAATGAAAAAGTTAGTGGAATGATAATACTGATTGAGTGATGAGTGTTTTATTAAGAATTATGCACAATCCTTAAATGACTTAAATTTTGAGATGAAAATATACTACCTCTGTTCAGAAATAGATGTTGTTTGACTTTTTGGCACGTTTTTTAAGGAGCTAAAACTATATAAAATATCAAATTTTTAGTAAATTTTTAATATAATATAAATACTTATTAATAATATTTTATATAGTTTTTAGCTCATTAAAAAATGTGTCAAAAGTGAAACGACATCTATTTCTGAATGGAGGTGGTAGTATATAGAGTAAATTATAAGTTGGTTCAAATAGTAACGGACTAAGTGGTAATTATTAGGGGTGGGCGCGGGACGGGATTAGACCGGGACGGATCCCGTCCCGCTTAATTTTTCCGGGACGGGACTGGGACGGGATTCACCTTTTTTTTGAATCCCACACGGGCCTTATCCTGCACGGGACGGGACAGGATCAGGATGGGACGAGCCTTGTCCCTCAAATAAAAATAATAAAATATTATTAAAAAAAATTCGAAAAATAAAAAATATTTCGATAGTTATATTATATAATGTTCAACAGTAACACTGCCATCACAATTTAATTAAAGAAAAAAACCCTCTGCCGGCACAATATATAACTAATCCTAATCTTACAGTGTATGTAAATGTAAGTGTTAAAAAAAAACTAAATCCTAATCTTACAATAGGTAAATGTAAATATGAGTGTTTAAAATGTAAATACAATAATTAAATCCTAATCTTATACTTATGTAAATAGTAAATACAATAACTAAAAATATATATACAAAAAAAGTATCACTTATATATATATATGTATGTATGAAGGACCAGGATTTGCGGGATCCCATAGTCTCATCTCACATCCCGTTCTTCATAATTTTGCGAGACGGGACCGGGACAAAATTTACTTATTTTTCTTCAAATCTCACCGGAATTGGGACGAAACCGAGATTTGCGGGATTTGTGTCCACCCAGTAATTATCGTATAGAAGAAGAGTGGAGAAAAAGCATATGCGGCTCAGCGCCCATCATCCCAAAAGTGGGGCCCTTCATTTATCAGCTGGGACGTCATATACGTGGCTCTCCAACTTCAACAAAATCCGCCATAGTGCGCTTTAATTTCCGGAAAGTCAGACATTTAAAAAATTTAAGTCAACCGAACCATACAGCTAATAGGAGTCTGCCACGTGTACACCATTATGGCTAGTGCAAGTGAGCATCTGCAGCCTCCTTCGTGGCAGCCTCTCATTGGCTAGCTCATGCTTTCTTCATCCACCGGATAAGCAGTTTTTCTAAGGCTGATAATATTTATACCCATAAATTTTACTATATATACCACACCTACGCATCTTGAATCACACCCCTACTCCTCTTGAGGGGCAGGTGTGTGACTCAAGAGGAGCAGGGTGTATTTTAAAAAAAATATAAAAAGTGAGATATGTGGTGTAAATAGTAAATTTTATGGTGTAAATAACATTGACTTTTTTTAATGGCGAAATTACCGATTTGGTATTTAAAATGGGCAAGTAAGTATTTAAAAAAAATTCCGTGCAATATCAATATTTTAAAAACCTCCAACGAATATATAGATATTTTTTTCATCAAAAGTCCGGTTTATGCTTAAACCCGGTTTAATTAAGGTGACTCAATTTGTTTATAATTTGTATAATTTGTAAAATAAAGGCTTGTTAATAGATCTAAAAAATAAATTTTAAAGAAGGTAAAAGATTACATGTGTATTTGGATTCCAAAGTGTTTATACTTATAAATATAAACACTTTGAAAGTGTTTGTTTACCTAATTTTTTTTTTTTTATCTATTTCAAATAATATGAATTTAAAATAAAATATTGCATAGGTTATATAAATAAAATACTTCATATTGTGTTAAGCTTGTAATTACCTTATAAACTTAATATAATTGTGTAACTTAATATAATTAATTTACACAATTTATAAGGTATTTTATTTTAAAATAACGTAATTTTAAAATAAAATACCTTATAAATTGTGCAAATGAAAAGACTCATCAAGTTCAACCGATTTGTTGAAAATATGTTTGTCACATATTAATATTTTAAATTACATAATTTTTTCACACATAAATCTCAAAATTCAACTATATACTCTAAATAAAATTAAACAAAATACTTACCAGTAGACTTAAACCAGAAAGGGATGAATTTATGAGTTTGGATAGAGGATAATATAGTTTGATGAGAATAAAATTAGCTCCAAAATAAAAAATGAATTATTTTTAGAAATCATTCCGATTTCAAGTTTTTATTATACTTAACACTTAAATCGGAATCATCCATTCCGATTTTTTATTTATTTTTATTTATGTGAATGCATATTAAAGAGGCCCTATTGTTATTCCATTTGATTATTATTATTATTATTATTATTATTATTATTATTATTGGGGAAGACTTTTTTTTAATACGGAGTAACATATTGGGGAAGACTAACCGAACCAACCAAAACAATCAAACAAAGCATATAAGTGGAGATGGACTATAGACTGCTATATAAAGCAGAGGAAGAAGCTCCTGACTTCCTCACAACACCAACTATACCAACATCATCTCCTTTCCTCTCTTCCTTGTTCCCGTTTGCTCAGCTCTCTGTAAATCGATCGCTGTGTTTAGTTTTTCTTTTTCTCCCCCCCTCCAACTACTCCCCGCTTCTTGGTATCCCTTTCTGTAAATCTCCCCTCTTTCATAACGAAAAAAATTATTTCTAGGTTTTTTTAAAAAAAAATTAAAAGTTGTTATTTTGAAAAATCAGGATTTCGTTCGGTTTTCTTGTATTGAAATCGAAATCAACAGTTTCTCCCTTTTACAAACTCAAAAAGTTTCTAACTTTCACCTTCAGAGGGTCTGTTTTTGGCAAATCCCCTCTATAATCCGATTCACAAGTAGTAGAAAGAAGGAAGGTTGCTTTTAAAACCCCCTGCTTCTTCTTTTTTTCACAACTTTCAACGATTAATTCAGTTGACATGGCTACAGCTATCGATTTTTACAGCAGCAGCAGTAGCAGTAGCAAACGGGGTTTCTCCGATCTGATCACCGATGATCTAAATAACAGAGCACTCCAGCCTTTCATTTCCCCATCTCTTCTTCCTCCTACCCCCAATTTCTACAGTTACACACCTACCGGTTTTCCGGGTTCGGGTGGCGGGCAAACGGGTCCGATCGGGCTCAACCAGCTCACCCCATCTCAGATGCTCCAAATCCAGCTCCAGTTGCAACACCAACAATTCATCTCAATGGAACCATCATCCAATTCGCAGCATCTCGCCTTCCTGTCCCCGAAACCCATGCCGATGAAGCAACCAGGAGCTCCCCCGGCGAAGCCGAAGCTGTACAGAGGGGTGAGGCAGCGCCACTGGGGGAAGTGGGTGGCCGAGATTAGACTCCCCAAGAACAGGACAAGGCTCTGGCTCGGTACCTTCGACACCGCCGAGGAAGCCGCCCTTGCTTACGACAAGGCGGCTTATAAGCTCAGAGGAGACTTCGCGCGCCTCAACTTCCCCAACCTCAAGCATGACGGAGACAAGTTGGGGGATTACAAGCCCCTCCACTCCTCCGTTCACGCCAAGCTCGAAGCAATCTGCCAAAACCTCCAGAAATCGAGGGAACAGGGGAAAACAGGGGAGCCCATCCCCTGTCTTACTGACAGTGATCATCAGACTGCAAATTCATCAGACACACTCCTGTTAGTGCCGAAGTCGGAGAATCTGTCTTCCTCTGCTCTGTCGTCGGATGAGGGATCTTCGTGTTCGGGTTCCGGCGGGGCGTGGTCACCGTCGCTATCCCCGGAGCCAGAGATTTCGTTCTTGAATTTCGGGGAGATGTCGTGGGATGAACCGGAGATGGTCCCCCTTGAGAAGTTCCCTTCGGTGGAGATCGATTGGGCTGCTCTGTAAGGGCGATTCCAGCGCACCTGTTTTCGTTTCAAATCTTGCACTACCTCTGTAAAACCATTCTAGGGTCTTTGTTTATTTCTTTGTCCTTCTTAACTTAGCTTTGAGAGCCTCCGGCAAATGGTATTTTTGACATTTGCTGGGGAATTTACATGTTATGTTTAGTTTGCTTACAAGTCAAAAGTCATAATGGGTTTGTTGTCTGGTAAACCTTGTCTGGGTGAACATTTTAACTCGCCCAGACAAAGGTATGGATCCGTTTAGTGTAATCAATCTCAAAGCATCTTGTTTTGTATCCTTGTGTTGATATGTAATTGTGTCTTAGTAAGTTGTATCATTTCATATAACACTTCTTTCAAGTTAAGTATACTATGTCAACCAAAATCAACTAGCATAGTGGTACCATGACCTTTGTAGTTGAAGGAACAAGATACCCCTCTTCGAGGCCAAAGAACGCACCGGTCCTAAGCGCCCTCAAATTTCATCTTCTTCAACCTTAATATCTGCAGATCTTCCTCCCCAGCCTTCAATTCCGACCTCCTCGTCCCTTTTCGCTCTCGTTTCAGGCCGCTGTGGTGGTCAGTAGTCGGTAGACTTGCCCTCGGTATGTTTCGGTCTCGATTGGGGTGGGTTTGTGTAACTCTAACACCCTTTTTGAATGATGGGATTTGAAGAGATTTTTAAGAAGGAAAGTGAATTATGTGTTTGAATCAACAATTTAGGAAGGGAAGAGATCTTAAATTTGAGTAACTGCTCAGTTTGGTTGGATTTCACAACTCACCAAAAGGATTAAATTTGATTGGAAAGTGAAAATTCCTTCCCTTCTCTTCACTCATTTTCCCTTATTCAATTTATCACTCCTCCCTTCCTCTAAAAACCTCATAAGCCAAACAGAGGGTAACTGTGTACCCTTGGCCCCAATCTCGCCTTCCTCCAATCCTCCTCCTCAATTGGTCTTGGTTTTCGTTTGCGCTCGGGTTCCCGTCTGCATTGTACCCGGTTTCTGCCTCCAATTTGGAATCCTTCGCCTTCTCTGTCTTCGGTCTTGTTCCACGTCTTGCCTTGGCTCCTCGAATCCTCTCATCCGCCCGTGGTGTTCGGCTGTGTGCGCCGTTGGTGGGTTGGAGGCTTGACCCTCTTTGTTGATCCCTTCATCGCCGACATCGCCGTTTGCTTCTCCTTGCCGCAGGGGATGCTGCTTGGACGTGTGATTACACAGTTCTAACGAAGAGAAAAAAAATGAATGGTTTTGATCAACTCCCGAAAGGGGTTGTCGAAAACCCCGAAAGAGTTTGAATAAACAAATTTATTGAAATGAATATTTCCAAAAGGTTTGAACAGATTGATCGAAAGGTTTTGAAGAATAAAATCTCAAAATGGTCAAAACAGATTCCCAAAAAGGTTTTAACAAAGCTCTTTCAGGTCTTTAACCCTGTTAAGGTTGATTATACAATATTAGAGTAGTAATACTTTTAGTTTAGTATTAACAACTTGGTGCGGTCTGCTTAGGCTTTGTACGACTTTGCTCAAATGTGTCTTGCCATTCTGCTTCCTCGAGGGGGTTCTAGTAGTCAGAGTTGGGATTGCCTGGATCGTAGCAGTGTGTACGAAGAGATTCCGCGTACGGATAGTTTCCTTGGAGGTTAATTTTCACTGTCCACAGAGACTATTGATGTAACGTCGGCCTACGATACTGTTTTGCGATAATGCTTGATTTTGTCCGTAATCTACGTCCCTACCTTGTTGGTCGTGGGTCTACTTGAATTCTTCTGTGTTGGGGGTTTCATGTCGGTTAGCTTTGCACTTTTGTTTTTCTGTGATAGATTGTATTCCGACGGTCTTCTGTCTGCCGGTTCATCGGCCTCTCTTGTTTTATGTATCTCTGAACTCGAATATTTTCCTTATAAAAAAATAGCATAGTGGTGGTGTACAGAGTGTATCCACATGGAGAACTAGATGCGGAGCCGAGAGGGGCATGATGAGCAAGCACACCTATCTTATCCTACGAATTATCTCTATTTGTTCTATTAATCGATGACTTTATTTTTAGTATAAATTTTGATATGCAAGTAAAAATTATAAATATTTAAAAGTTTAAAACAAATTCATTATTTTAAATGTATTTTAATAAATTGGAATGTCTTTATATTTTACTTACTTAATAATTTGATACTATAATTATTTTAGCTAAGGAGCTTAAAAATGAGGTGTTATCTATAATTAATTAGGTAAAATACTATGCATCCTAAATTTTTTTAAAAGGTGTATTTTTAACCAAAACAAATTAATTATGTATTAACTCATTAGATTTTAAAATGTGTATTTTTAGCTAAAACAATGTATCATAGACTAAAATAATAAATGAAGATGAAAAATATATAACAACAAATGACATTATTTTAAACTAAAACACCATCATTTTAAACTAAACTGCTATCGTTTTATATTATAAAACACAGTTGTTTCTAAGCATAACATTGAACTGTGCCCTTCTAATAAAGTTTTGCCCAACCACTTTGAAGAACATTCCAGTAGGAGGTCCCTCTTCTAAAATCCCTTGGCCAGACAGCCATACACCACTTCGAATCTTTGACCTCGAAAAAACAAAAACAAATATCTTCGCTTTGTGCATAGAATTAAGTTTTGCTTCGAAAAAAAAAACTATGTTTTGCAACGAGTTTATTTACTACTTTTTACTCCCTCCGATTTTTAATATAAGGCATTTGACTTTTGTGCACGTAGTTTAAGAAGCTAAAAACTATATAAAATATTAATTTTTTTAATTAATTTTTTTACATTATAATACTTACTATTAATAAGTATTATAATGTAAAAAAATTTAATTAAAAATTTTAATATTGTATATAGTTTTTAGCTCCTTAAACCACGTGCACAAAAGTCAAATGCCTTATATTAAAAATCGGAGGGAGTATTTGGTTAGTGTGTGAAAAATTAGTTGAAGATAGAATTGGTTGAAAAGTTTTCTTAATGTAAAAACCTCAAGTTATATCAGGAACGAAATGTGCGATTTGTTTGGTTAAATGTTATTATATATTAGCAAAAAAAAAAAAAAAGAACATGACTTTAAAATCAGATGTGAGCGTGACAGTATGCTACTTGGTTAACCTCCCTAAAAATACAACAAATAGGAGCATACTTAAATTCCTGAAGTAGAAGAAGGCAATTCGAAACTATCATCTCAATTTCTCGAGGACACATCTAAATCTTTTTAAGAGCATTAATAACCGTCAAGCTATTCTCTTCCACAATGATCTTCTGAAGTCCAAACTCTTTGGCAACCACCAGACCCATTTTCAGTCCTAGGACCTTTGCTATAAGTGTTGTACGGACCGCCAACAACATCTCTCATTATGTGTGAGTCCTATTGAGTTTAATTAAAAATTGATTTTCTTTTAAAATTAATCACAACCATCTGTTTTCACCAGTTAAGGGCATAGATTTAGTAACATTTAACAGTGTAAAAGTATTCGCCACATCACTTGTAAAATAGAGAAAATGGGCAATTTAAGAGAAAATATGAAAAATCTCTAAATTTAGAGGAATGATTAGAATCTGTAAAACTAAATGCATTCGCCTTCCAATGCCTACCTATTTGTTCATTGATTGTTTCCTATTAATTTAATTAAGTTATTGAAATTTTATTTATTAAATTATGAATTTATGCATTTATCATAGTTGTAGAAATTTGTAATTTTAGAGATTTTACTATTTTATTATCTATTTTAGAGATTTTTTTTAGAAGAACGATATGATTGAGGACGTTGTAAGAGTAGTATACTCCCGAACCAACCCCTTTCTCTCTCTCACTATATATATATAAAAATTGGATTTGTGATATCAGCAGTTTAGGATGGCCCTTGAGCATCGCAAAGGCAGTTGCGTTTTGCTGATAGCTAAGAATGAAATCTCAGCCGTTGATAATTGTGTATGGCTGCAGCCTGCCCCTTTGAGATTTGGCCTTTCAATATATCACGCCCTCTGGAATCCATACAAACACCAGAATCCAGATGAATAATACAACAATCTAGCTATCTAGCTATATGCATGTGAAACACTAGATGTATACTTTTTTGTAAGCATATATACATATGCTAACCGCGCATACGTACCCCCGGCCCATCTACTTAAATATTCTTATCAAACTTTGGAGCGTTTGAAAACAAATCCAAAATCAACATAGACGACAATGACATTTGAATTGAATTGAAGGACATATATATTGTCCTTCATCAAACTTATAATTTCTCCTTATTCTTCCTCCTTTTTAGTTTTTTGTCCTTGATCAAATAATTCCTCCTTAATCAAACTTACTCTCTCGGTTACGTCACATGTTCAGAGTTTACCACCGATTTCGGTTATTATACGTCGGTTTAATGCTTGTGTTAATGCATAAAATCACGGAATGGATTTAAGTTTAGGCCACCCAATTCAAAATGGGTAGGTAGAGAAAAAGCATCTGCCCAACTTGAACATGCAAGGCATTATATGTGAAGAGAATCTAATTGAGATGCTCATCGGCTAATTGTTTTACATATATACTGGTGTGGTGCAAGTTAACCCATTTATCGGTTTTTGGCATCTCTCTTTTTTATCTTTCTTTATGCATATATATTATACCGTGCCAAAAAGGAGGGAAAGGAAAGGAGTGAGTGAAGACATGAAAATAGAGCAATTGCAATTTGCAGCAAGGAAGATATTATCATATTGGAATTTGGAAAGAGGGTTGAAAAATGCACAGGTTGATTCTTCAGCTTTACAGGCGTGTAAGACGTGGCATGCTATTCTTATCACATATTTTTATCAACCTTTGGAAGATTCTTTTCATTTCCTCCAACCAAAAAGGGACCCAAAATGATGGTTTACCGTTTATTTTTTGTGCCTTAAACCAAACCTATGGGTAAACAATATTGGTTGTTTTAATCTTCTAATTAAAACGGGTATGTTATTTACACGGTGAGTTTTCGTCAAACGTATGGTGAGTAATTGTCGACATTGGTTATTGAATACGACGCAGGCTGTCGGAGGAGATGTTGGAGGGGAACTTGAGGCTGCTGAAGGTGGGAGGTGGTTACCAACTTTGGTTGTCGTTGGTGTTGGTACCAACGTTGTCATCTCCGACTCCCTGTGTCGATGGCTCGATCATGTATTTGACGAGAAATTGACCATCCATATAACCACCTCTTCTAAAATGAAGGGTCTTTTTGATATATATAACCCTAGTAAAATGGGATCCAAAATTTGTCTAAAATTAGAGATGATATGATTTTGAACAAGAAAATGTTGTTTTGTGAGTTTAGAGGAAGAATGGTTTCAATTCCGGTTGTTAATGTTGTTTTGGACGAAAATTAAAAAAGAAATCAGTCTTTTTTTCCTAGGAAAATCTATACTAATTATAAAATCAGAAGTAAGACAATTCTAGATGGCTGCATGAGAGGGCTCAGATCCACATGTCAAAACTGGGAGCATGCCACATCATTTTTAACTTCAATACTTTTTCACTTAACACCTAATTGCCACCTAATCATCTCTAATAACAACCTCTTAATTACATCCCACTAACCCCACTAACCATGACACTAGCTCCACTATTGTAACGGCCCGGATATAAATATCCGAGATACGTTTCAAAGGTCGGATACCTTCGTTCGGATGTTGCAATTCAGGTACGGGTCGAGGTTTCAAACCTCTAATCAGTCGAAGTCTCAGAAATTCAATTTAAACGAAAGTAAAACGGAAGTACGATTTAGATACAAAAGTCACGGCAGAGCCGGGTCAAAACCAAACATAAATTCTAAAGTCATATAGCCAAATTAGCAGGGTCAGACATATTTCTTTGCAATCGCCCGGGGGACTTTCCCACGCCATAGAGACAGGGAGCAATCAAACCTAAAAACAATTAGTGCGAGCGGGATCAGACCAAGGCCCCAACACACCCTGTCCCGCAAGCAAATATACACATACGCTAATATAAAGATGATGCAGATGCGGAAATTAAATCACACTAACATGATCCTAATTTGCAATATGCGAAAAAGAACTGTAAAGGCGCCCAAAGAATGTCAAATGGCATATCCCTCTCCTACCTCTGCACCCCCTTCCGTTAGTGCAGAGACTGGTCATTTCGATGCTATAGCATATCATATCATATCTCATCATCATATCATAAATCATACTCATGCCCGATGGTGTTGGGCTATCATCATGCTCATATCGACTCGATAGACTCAGGGCACCCGATGGGGCTAGGCTACCATATGACCCTAGCAAAGACTCTAGGACTATCACAGATAACGGTCGTTCTGTTTCACACGCATAAAGAAATAGAATGCTCAATCACAAGTGCAATCCTAGCATGATACTACATGGCATGCTTTAATGTTTATGCAACACCTAGTATGTCATATATTCACAAGCAGGTAATCTCTTTTGAATCTGAGTAAGCCCATAAAGGAACTTACCTGAATAAGCCGAACAACAGAGAACAAGGCAGAAGCAGAATCCAAGTAATGAGTCACCAATAGCAAGCAATGTCCAACATATTACAATCCCCTAATAACATATAAATGCATAAGTCTATCTAATTCACACAAGGCGCCCCTAACTATAATACATCTCTTCTCATATCTCATTTCAGATTATTCCATCTTATCTCATCACAATTCATATATCATTTCATGTTCATCTCATCTCATCATCTCATTTCCAAAACAATCTCTCGAGAACTCAACTTAGAAAATCAAACAATTCTTTTAAAATCGTACTTAGTCAAAACCCGACATTACACATTTAAACCTTAAGGCCCATTTTCCCAAAATCATGTTATAAAATAATTCCAACGTGTTTCTTATTTCAAGAACCTTATATAAATAAATTCCAATATTAAATCATTAAAATAATTCTATGCTCACAAATCATATTTATAAATCAAAACCAACAATTCACTTTAAAATTCCTAACTCACATATTTAAATCCTCATAAAATTCATCATATATAAATAATGCAATTAATACTATTTTAAAGCAAATAAACAATATAAGACGATTAATTTCCAGAATTTATAATTATAACCAATCCCAAAATAATAATAATATTCAAATAATTTACACTTACTATCCATATAATCTCAAAACAATCTAAAAATATATATAACTCCATATCAATAAATATCACTTTTAAAACCTTTTTAAATATATATATTAATAATTTCAGAACATATAATTATATATAGTCATTTTCCTAAAATCAGAAATATTAAATAAAATAACCTACATATATATACTAACATAACATATAATATGTGACATAACCCTTATACATAACAATAACCAAACATAATAAAACCCATAACAACCAACACACCCATCAGCCCAAAGAAAAACCTGACCCGAGCCCACACTGAAGCCCAACCCGACAAAGAAATGAGATGGATGCGAGTAGATCCATTCGTTTTTTATTGAACCGGATGGAGGGAGGTGAACCGGAAGAATATACCCTGAAACGGACCCGAGAAAAAGAAAGAAAAAGAAGGACAGAACCCGCCCCTTTCACCCAGTTCAATTGACCAGAACCTGCAACCACGACGAAGGAGGAGCAGAAGCGAAGGGAGAAAGGGAACCCGGCCGACTGCCAATCTCCCAGCCAGGCTCGTACGAACTAGACTCCCCCCCGACCTCAAGGGCACACAACGACACAGAATCAACCAAGAAGGAAGGAGAAAAGGAAAGCTCACCGAGGTTCGAAGTTTTCCGGAGGAGAGGTTCGTCGGTGCTGGATCGAGCTTCGTCGGAGTCAGAATCGAACAAGCTTAGCCTAGGACGTCAATAGGAGGTTAAATGTGGATTTTTACGTGGTTTGAGTCAGGAAACGGAGGATGGAAAGCTTCCTTGTGTGTGCGAAGCAGGGGAATCGGGGAAGGGTGGAGGAGTTTGGCATCGCTCCGGGCGGCGGCGGTGGCTCCTGGGCAGCTATCAAGTGCTTCTGAATCCTGCTGCTACTCTGACAGAAGGAGGAAGGAGGTGGGGCTGATGTTGCTGCTCGACAAAACAGGGGAACAAGGGGGGCGGCTGTGGCTTCCAGAAGTGGTGGCGCTCCGGTGGTGACGGCGGCGTGGTGGTGGTGAGGAGGGGTGGCTGAGCAAACTAAAAGAGGAGGAGAGGATATGAGGTAGAGGTGTGGGTTTTGAGCAGAAGAGGCATCCTGGTGGTGTGAGCTGGTTATGCAGGGGGCGAAGAAGCCAAGGAGGGGGGACCAGTGTACAGTCCTCCGAGAGAGAGAGAGAGAGAAAAGAAAAGGTAAAATAAAAATATATGGAATTTGTTTCCCCACAAAACCAATTTGAAATCCCGACGCTCGAATCCGATTCCGCTCACTAAAACGAAACCCGACACTCGACAATTCAAATCAAATTTCAATTCAATTTCAAGATAAACGGAATTAAATAAATTTTCAATCAAAACTCGGAGTTTAAATAAATTTTATTAATACCTGGAACTCGAAAGCGAAAGTCAAATCCCGTCAAAATCGAAAATTCAAATGATGCGGGAAGGATTTTAAAATTGAACTCGTGCTCGAGGACGACTTTTTCTCCGTTTTTTACAAATTGCAATAAATACTACTCCCTCTGTTAATTAAAACTTGTCGTTTACTATTCATGCACGCTTTTTTAGAATGATAAAAACTATATGAAATATTAACTTTTTTTAAAATTTGTTTTTATAAATTCATAATTAATAGTAACAAGTATGAAATTATTAAAAAAAATATATTAAAAAAGTTAATATTTTATATAATTTTTAACACCTCAAAAAGCGTGTGTGAATAGTAAAACGTCAAGTTTTAATTAACGGAGGGAGTAACATATTTAATTAAAATAATAATATAATATATATAAAATATATGTTCAGTCTTTACAACTATCTAGTTATAATTTTGAGTCTGTTGTCGTAACTCATTTATTGTGTGTGTCATGAGCATCATTATTAATTGTTTCTTTCCGCAAATTTTAGGGGTTGCATTTGTGTATTTTGTGTAGCATTGAACAAACAAGTAACAAAGAGATGAGTGAATCTTGTATCAAACTCTTCTTCTCCAGGTTCAATATATGTCTTATGTAATTATGTGTGTAAAATTCTTCCTTTTGGGTATCTATTTTCTCAACAAAAGAGGTTAATACATGTCTAAAGTAAAATTCTGCCTCATTAAATGTTACATCTTTGCTTTTAATTAATTTATAACCTTAAGCTAAATTACAAGTAATTAATTTATACCCCTTTACCCCATATGGATATCCTATCATAGCACACTAAGAGCTTGTAAGTTTAGTTTTCTTGCATCATACTTAGCATATGCATTGCAACCAAATGGTCTCAACTTTCAAGTGTGTTACTCTAGGTTTGTGTTCCAACGTTCTTATTGTGTCCAATCCAAAATAGGCTATTTATAAGGTAGGCATCTGTCACAACAACTTTACCTTATAGACTATTTTGTATCCTTGAGCTTATCAGCATCCACCTTGCCTTTCAAGCAAGGTCTTGTTCAGCATCTCAACAGTTCCATTCTAAATCGTTAAGGGTGTCAGGGATAGGCAAATAGTAACAAAAAAAAATCGTGATTTTAAAATTCAAGTCCATTGTCAATTCTAACGCGTTTTAGTTTATGGTCTCATTTAGCTTCAACCCTAGCTTTTACACACTTTAAAAGTTTGAAAAGCATCAAATTTATTCTTAAGTAAATTCATAACTACTAATCAAGTCAGGGTCAATTCCACAGATAATCAAGTTTATTCCTAAGGAAGGTATATTTACCAATTAAGAGAAAAATTAAAGAGGGCATGGAAGGGGGTTAGGCTATGATACATAAGTTAGTTGAAACAATAATTAAGAAAACAATTTCATCTACAAAGATTCACTTTCTTTTGGTTAGTTAATCAACAATCTTTATTTAAGTTCTTATCTCGTCCTATGATTGCTCCAATCCCAATCTTATGTAAATTAATAGCCATACGATTCCTAGTAACCCTTACTACTAAATAGCCCTAAAATGATCAAAATTACTCCTAATAGTAGCATAAGATTAATGATTAACCGACATGCTATACACATGGTTCAATTTTTCCAATTACACGGTATTGTCCCTGACAACCGTTGTTGACAAAGTTTTTTCACTTAAAAAAACCTTGTCGACACTGACGTCCTGTGTCGATAAAATATGTGCCAATTTTACCGACATGAAAAGTTGGTGTCAACAAGTTTTTGTAGGCAAAAAAGCTCTACCGATACCAGAAGTCGATGACTGACCATGCAATTGGAAAAAAAATGGTTGTGCCAATAATATGACTCGTGATTAACCAGGATGCATATATATATATATATATATAACACAAAGTTATGGGTTGACATTCAACACACAATTAATTCTCTTCACACCAATTTCATCCTACGAGTCCTAAAAGAGCATGACTGCTACTTCTGATCAGGGTTCACTATAAGGAATCTAAAAAACCCTTGCAATAGAATAAATTCAATTCCAACAAGCTAGTTGTGTATCCTAGAAGAAATCAACAATATCAGGCAATAAGCATAAGAGAATCAATACGAATCATGTATAGGAATAGAATAAGAGTGGAAAATTCACAATTTTATTCAAACAAAAGCATAAATATTTAGACAAAAAAGAAGTGTTTAACTCTTCATAGTCTTGAAGATGTCCTTAAATAACCCTAAAAATTAACTAAAAATAAAAGATAAAAAATTATATGCATAAGATAAAATTTCAAAAAACATATCAAATACAAAATCGACAAACCCGCAGTCGTAGTATTGGACCTATCGCTGCGGTTTTCAAACTGTGGGCACGGTTTTACCTCTTCTCATTGGGTTCAATCTCACTATCATGGGTTGGACACTACAGTCGTGAAAACCTCAAAAGTACAAGTTATTCTAAATAACACACAATGACAAACAAAAACAGAGGAAAACAAAAAAAAAACTACCTACCTCGGGTTGCCTCATGGGTAGCGTCTGTGGGTTAACATCATTGGTTCAACGTTGTGGTCCATCTCTCTAGCCACCAATCAAACATCGTCAATTCCCTAGATAACTTGTTAAATTCATGTGCACATATCCCAACCAAGCATGCACAACATCGTGATAAACTGAAATTACATAATTTTACATTAAAAAAACATTTTAACTTATCATATACTCGATTGTAATGACCTAGAATTTTAGAATTTATTAAGAACATTCTCATTGAATTATTGATCTTATTTACATAATTTAGGACCTAAAAAAATTTATAAGTTGATTTTCATAAGTTTTGCCTAGAACATATTTAACGGTTGTGTTATTTATAATATGATTAAAATTTAATGGGTCAAATTATTAATTATGTAATTTAATGTGGTAGAATTTTTATAATCGGGGAATAGTGGAATAATTTTATAATTTCTCATAACATAATCTAACCCTAATCAATGGAGTATATATACCCCTTCTCACTATAGTGCCGTCGCTCACCCCGAACCTTTTTTGAACACCATCCACCCAAGTTTTGATGCTCTTAGTTGACAAATAGTATAACCAGTCATTGGTTACATCCTTTAATGTGAATGGAAACACCCTGAGCATCATTGGGTCATCATTCATGCCTGCAAGTCGTAGACGACTACAAACAATTGTAAACTCTGCCAGATGTTTATTTGGATATTCTTCGCTAATTTCATAAAAGCTTGGCAATATAGATGCCCAATTAGATTTGAACTCAAACTTTAACCCTTTAGAAAGATCTGGGAGCTTTATCGCTAGTGGTTGTGATGTCAAATTGGGCTCCTTCAGATCTCGCAGAGTTCTTCTTGGTGGGTCGGCAACGTTATTGTTGTTGTTGATGATGATTTTCGCCATCCTACTTGAATGTTGATTTCTTAGAATTGAGAGGGTTCTTTTAATTTATGAATCCAAAGGCACGACGGAGGGTTCAACTAAGGGTCAAAACAACGTCGATCCTTTTATATTTAGGCATATTCAAGCGTTTAGGGATACTATTGGAGATGACCACTGTGAATATCGTGCCTTGGCAACCATGACGCCACCGATCGGAGAGGTTGCCTTCCTAGAAATGAAAGTTGTACTATGCCATCAACTAGAGGAGTATGCACATATCTACGAGGGTTACTATATGGGAGGATACTCGCTGTAATAGTTTGTTGACAACCAAATCTAGACGGGATATGTGCATAGCGACAGGAGACACTGGATAGAGCTATCGATCATAGGAGTAGTGTTCACAACATTATAAGGTTCCCATTGTCATCTTAGTTTGGCATCATCTGTTCATGTGTCTCCTCATGTCCACGCCAACACTTGATAATGCCTCTCAATCAACAACTCTTGTTGTAGCTTGCATCGGAAACCAAGACCATTTCGTCGTAGTAAGAATGAATAATATATCTTCAACTCCGAATCATTATTTTTTTTTATCAATATATGTTTCCAACTCTCGATCTAATTTTTCGTTCTCGCAGGTCTGGTTGCGTTCGAATGCACCTATCATCATTCGCCAGCACATGAATGGGTTGCATATCATTAGTCGAGCATCAATGGATGGGATGGCTTTTCAAGCTCAGTTTGATAGGTTTAGAACCCGCGTAGATGCGAGTCGACTATTACACTTTATCTAGATTTTATTCGACTATTCTTGTATTATATTATGTGCTTTTAATCCAAATGTTAGAACATCGTATTCAAATGTTTTTTAAAATTATGCTTTTTCCCAAATGTCGTCGACATTATGAAATTCTCCTTTTGAATAGGCATAATTGAATGGATTGGGAAAAAAGCTCAAATGACAAAGCAAACGTGGTTTACCACGTCACTATCGACGTGGGATACCACGTCCCTATTGACGTGGCACCACGCCCATATGTATGTGAAAATTTGATCCAGATGCCTGACCTAGTCCATTTTACCACGTTGATTCAGACGTGTTAAGGCCAACCCAGTCCATTATGGCACGTCCTTATGAACGTGGTGCACATTCATTTTAACATGGTGGCTCGACGTGGCTGAGTGATTTCCAGTGTCCACCTACAAGTTGAAAGGGATGTGGTACCACGTTCATCAGAACATGTATTTGCCTAATCCAAATTTGCGGTGTATCTAGCAACACCCTAATTTGGGGAATGATTTTATTTTTTAGAAAAAATTTGGTAAGGATTAGATATGCTAAAAATTAATGAAGAATATATGGCACGATTAAAGATTTTGTACTACATCTTATATTTAAGTACTTATTCATCGCCCTAGGGAGCAATGAATAGAAAAAAGGTGTTGTTAAATACATTGTAAATCTATGTTATAATATGTCGTAAATCAATATTTTGCAGGGGTTTCCCCTCCTCCCTCGAGGTTTCCCCTTCGAACACACGCTATCAATTGCAAGTAGCTAGGTGCATATTAGAGTAGCAGACTTCATTTGAGTGTGTATGAAGATGTCATGGTGTATGGTAAGGTAGCCTTATTAGACTCACCCCATATTATTTTTTCTACTAAAAATGGTTATTTAAATCATAAATTTAAGGTTTTTTTCTAAGATATTTAAATAAAAAAATAATTTTAATATATAGATTAAAAAAATTCCAAAAAAAAATTTAGCCTCTCCTAATTTTTTTCTAGATCCGCCACTGAATGTGATGTTATGAAGGTGATGTTATTCGTGAAACAAAAGAATTATGAAAATGGTATGAAATTGCAAAATATCACATAAAATATGAGATGTCTTATTGCTGGATTAACCACTATGAGTTGAATCTAGTTTGACGTTGCAATTTTCCTTGCCTTTATATACTACTCCGTATGTGTTATACCCTCATTCCTCACATCGTGGTTGATGTTGTCATTGCTCTTTCAAGAAGTGGTTGTTCGAATGAGATTGCAGTCTATGTTGAACCATCACCCCTAAAAGAGTAATTGGTTTGATAATAGTAAATCAAATACCGTGTATCATCCTTATTGTTCATGTCATTGGTGATGCACCTTGTGTTCAACCCGACCCCACCCCTGAAAGAGCAATTGGTTTGATGATAGTGAACCTACACTTCAATATGAATTCTGACTTTGTTGTCTATAATTTGCTCGATAAGGTGGTGTGGGTTGATTGAGATTTGAACATTGTGCTCAATATCCACCCCATAATGAGCAGTTCATTTGATAACTATTATTCACAATCATTTTGAACCTTGACTATTATTTACAATTTCTTTTATATGTGATGAATATTTATCTGGGATAGAACACCGTGTTCAATACCCATTTTTTCAAGAATTGTTAAATAAACACAAAACTCAATTTTTTTTTCAAAGAGAAAAAAATGCATCCATAGCTATATAGTCAAACATATTGTTATGGATGAATTTTTCTCTTCGCAAAAATAAAGAACAATGTGAAAGCAACATTACGTGTACGTCTTATTGAACGTTGAGGTGTGACTTCAAAATATGACGATATACAACAACGTCTAATTGGACATTGATCTTCCAAATTATGACTAACAATAGACCCGAACTCAACCAACCCAACAAGCTTTTGGCCGGATTGCAATTGGGACATTTATCTAACGTCCACTTTATATTATATTTCAATATCAAAATAAAGTCACAGTCATAACATCGTTCACTAACGTCGGATCTGAAGTTGCTCAATTAGGGCTGGGGAAAATTTCCCACGAAAACCATACCAAGACGTGCCAACCGAACCAATTGTCAGAAATCGGTATGGTAATGGTAATCAAAACAGAAAAGTTGGGATTACCATTACCAACCGATTTCCAATCGGTTGGTACGGTAATTACCAACCAACTATTACCAATATACATTTATTTTTTTTAATTATTTTTTAAATCATATTTTAATTGGTTCTAAGACTTGTTGTTTGTTATTCAAGTTAATAAGTATTAGGGGTCGTTTGGTATTGATATCTAGATATCAGATATCGGATATCAGCCCTGATATCTGATATCTAGTGTTTGGTATGACTTAGATATCGATATCACTTAAAGTGATATCGATATCTAGTGTTTGATATCCTGCAGATATCACTTGATATCTGATATCTATGTTTGGTATCGCCAGATATCGATATCAAGTGATATCTAGATATCAAATTTAGCCTTATTTGATATATTGATTTTTTGGGAGGTATCACTTGATATCGATATCACCTGATATCGATATCTTGATACCGATATCGATATCTTGATACCGATACCGATATCTTGATATCAAGATATCAACCGATATCGATATCTTGATATCGATACCGATATCGATATCAATATCTTGATATCTAGATATCAATACCAAACGAGCCCTTACCTATTTCTTTTTTACTTGTTTTTTTTTAACACTTGCTGTCATGTACTCATGTTATTTCTATTTGTTATTCAAGTTAATAAGTATTAAGTATTGCCTATTTCTTTTTTATTTTTTATTTTGTTCAAGACTTGCTGTTTGTTATTCAAGTTAATAAGTATTACCCATTTATTCTTTAATTGTTGTTTGTTTTTTTTCTAACACTTGCTGTCATGTACTCATGTTATTTCTCTTTGTTATTCAAGTTAATAAGTATTAAGTATTACCAATTTCTTTTTTATTTGTTATTTTGTTCATGACTTGCTGTTTGTTTTTTTTGTCCTAAGACTTGCTGTTTGTGTACGTTATTGCTGTTTATTTTTTTTTTTGGTTCTAAGACTTGCTGTTTGTTATCCAAGACTCCAAGTTAATAAGTATTACCTATTTCTTTTTTATTTGTTATTTTGTTTTTGATATTAAGTAATAAGTATTACCTATTAACTTTATTTCTTTTTATATTTTTTATTTTCATAAAATGCTTTTAATCAAGGAGGAACTAGCTTGACCTCGAATCAGACTAGAACCCAAATGTTATTCGGAAGCTAGTAGACATGTTATTTTGAATATTATCGAGTCTTTTTGAGTCTTTATATTGCCTTTGTGATTAAATGTATGAACAATTTAAGTATTTATGTAGTTGCTACTTATAAATTTTAAATTTTAATTAAGTTGTATTGCCTTTGTTTATTTGTATGCTTTTTTATCAACACCCAAAACATGGTAAAATATCATTATCAACACGTACCAACCAACTTAATTGGTTACCAATTAAGTTGGTACAACCCCTTCGGTGGTTGGTAATGGTTTGAATTTTAGTATTACCAATTATAATTGGTTGGTACATAGTAATGACAAAAACTAATTGGTATTGTAGCGGTGAAATTGGTTGGTACATAGTAATGACAAAAACTAATTGGTATTGTATCAATTTCACCGCTAGGCTCAAGGTCCAAAGAATGATAATTTGCTCCCAAAATAAAAAAGAAAAAAACAAATTGTTTTCGGGTGGTGTTCATGTTCGTTAATCGTGGCCGTGGGGAAGGGGAAAAGAGTGGGCCCAGCAGCCGCAGGGTCCGCCCCAACAACTCCTTCTCTACTCCGGATTTTCTAACCCCTCCCCGTTAAGTCGCACTCCGATTTAATTATAGCCATCTTCCTCAGGCAGGACCAGGACGATAGTTGATTCTCCACTCGCTTCTACCATTTGGGCGAGGTAGAGCAAACCCTAGAATCTGGTTATGGAGTCCATAGATAATGGAATGGCTGGACGCTGCAGTGGAGGCTCTGGAGGCGCAATTCCTAAGCCGACGAATCCGATGGTCACGCCTCTTCTCACGGATCTCTACCAGTTCACTATGACCTACGCTTACTGGAAAGCTGGCAAGCACAATGAGCGTGCAGTGTGAGTTTCTCTCTCTGATTCTTCGGAGTGTTAATCCTCCCTGGATCCTGTCTTTCCTCCATGATCTTGAATTTCTCGTGATTGACTTCTGACTGACTGATTTATTGCTGAGTATTATTTTATTCAGTGGTAGTTCAGTGTCTTGTATATGACGCTGATTGCAGCTATGCTTCTGTGTGATGTTTGAATCAGTTTCCGTTGTTTAATTGTTGTCGGTGAAATTATCTGTGAAACGAGCGATGGTTTTGAATGCTCGTGACTTTCCCTAGGTGCATAATAAGCTCTCTCTGTAGGATTCAAATTGTATCTGAAGCACTAACTGCATATGTTTCCAATCGGAAGTTATAATGGGGAGCTTATTGTGTTTTCATGATTAGGTATTTTCAGGAAAAAAAAAGTTTATTTTGGTTTCTTGCATTCTTGCCAATGGTTGAAATCTAGTCATTGCAAATGAGAAAAAGGAAAAGAGCAGAGAGGAAAAACACAAGGAAAAAAAAACTATCTCCTTGTTATATGTGTGGGTGGATCTATCCTCACCAGTTTAATGATACGAGCAATTTTCCTAAACTACCTAGCTACTATTAATGAGGGATTACCGGCTAGTATAAATAAGGGAATTCCAAAAATTGTATGTGTTGGGGAATGTTAGTGGTTGCCCTAGCTAGTATAAATAAGGGATTACCCTTCTTAGTTAAGGACATCCAATTATCTGAGAAATATTAGGCATTGCCTCTTAGGCCTTGAGAGCTTTTGCTCATCAATGGTGGCTCGTGAGTTCTATCTCACTTGAGTGGTCCTTTACGGTTTATATCCTATTGGAATTATCAATCTATAGAAAGTATTCCGTTTCATTCTGTGTGTTCATCCATTTTCTGTCAATTCACCTTCTACTCTAGCAAGGTGCTCTCAACAAAATAACACTGGATTGATAGGATTACAGATATATAGAAATCCGTTTGAGTGTTATCTCAATTGGGATTTATATATGTCCATATTCCTATCAATCTTGTGTTATTTTGCATATTCATCTTCTTACTCTAGCATTTAACTGCTGCTTGTGATTCCATTTTCAGGTTTGATTTATTTTATCGAAAGAGTCCCTTTGGTGGTGAATATACTGTCTTTGCTGGTTTGGAAGAGTGCATAAGATACATTGCTAATTTTAAGTTTACAGAGGAGGACATTTCATACATTAGAGAGGTTTTGAATGGTAATTGTGAGGTAATGTTAATTTGGCTGGCTTTAATGACCTGTACATTCTGCATTTACTAAATACATATCAATACTATCCTGGATGATGCATGTAGCTTCAATTGTCTTAAATGTGAAATGTTGAAGTTTGGGTCACTCCATTTTGATGACGAATCTTTTCATAATCCTTCCAACCTGAGATGAATAAGTGAATGGAAGTTCTTGTAAAAGCCTTTTTAAACCTGAAGCCTTAAAAACTGTACTAGATGGATCCATTGCTATGGAAGATCATTGCTCTGAATTAAACAAGGAAAGACAAGATGACTTTATTGTGATGTGGACTTGCAAAGGAGTGATGGGATGGAATTTCCTCGTTTGGTCACATTTTATTCTAAATTGAGCTTATTTTTTTCTTTACCATTCTTGCTATGCGCTCATAAAATATACATACTTTTTTATTCACTTGTTACAAATGCAACGGACTGATCTCTTTGTGCATATGTCTCAGGATGGTTTTCTTGATTATCTTAGAAAAATGGACTGCTCAGATGTTGAAGTCTATGCTGTCCCTGAGGGGTCAGTTGTTTTCCCTCGGATGCCACTAATAAGAGTGGCAGGTCCAATAGCAGTAAGTCCTATAACTATTATGCTCATTCTTCTAACCCTGAAGGGTTTTTTTTCCTTCTGTCAAAGAAGTGATATCAAACTCAAACTATGTAGTTGGTACTTTCTTATAAATTTGCTTTTGTTAATTGTTGAATGTGCTAACCTGAAATTGTTGCCTGAGATTGATATAAGAAGTGTTTCTTCAATTTATCTATTAAGGTGGCTCAACTTCTAGAAACTACTCTTGTAAATCTTGTCAACTATGCCTCGCTGGTGGCTACTAATGCTGCAAGGCACAGATTTGTTGCTGGAAAATCCAAACTTTTGCTTGAGTTTGGACTTCGAAGAGCGCAGGTGAAATTTGATTTTATTCATGTGGCTTTAGCTTAATTACTACCTCCAATCCAAAATACATGTCGTTGATATTTTATATATCAACGACAAGTTTTGCCGAACGGAGGGAGTATTAACTTTTTTATTATTTTTTTTACAATTTAAGACTTATTACCAACAAATATTAAGTTGTAAAAAAATAATTTAAAAAAAGTTGATATTTTATATAGTTTTTAGCTTCTTAAAATACGTGTAAAAAAGTCAAACGACATGTATTTTGGATCGGAGGGAGTATTACTTAATTTTTTATGTCCTTTTTTTTCCCACTCATTGCTTTCATATTTATGTACAGGGGCCTGATGGTGGAATTGGAGCATCAAAGTACTGTTACATTGGTGGTTTTGATGCAACAAGGTAAGCCATATAAGTCTCTCTGGTTGTACATTTTCTGTAATGCAATCATGTTTGATGTTGAAAATGTCACAAAAGGCAACTGAACATAGACTGAGTGGCAAGAAAACAATTAATAATCATTTAGTGCATTAAAAAAATACTGATAGGTATGTACCATTAGTTTTCTTGTTTGTTATTTGTAGAGATCCCATTAACTTTTTAGCAAATAAAGAAATTTCTGATTGCTGGTCTTTTAGTTTGCCTTTTTTTTGGTTCCTTGATGCAGCAATGTAGCAGCAGGGAGATTATTTGGAATTCCACTGAAAGGAACACATTCGCATGCCTTTGTGAGCTCCTTCATGGTATGTACTGTGGTATTATTTTATTAATTATTGGCTTTCATCTTCTTTCTTTAATAGGAATTTAGAGAACAATTTGCTGCCCAGAATGGGCCTTATTAAATTTGAAATGAGCTTAAATTTTTTTTTAATCATTATACTTCAATTCACTTGTTTACTCGGGGAAACAAGCTATTTAGGAAATGTTTTGATGAACTGGTATGAATTTTAAGATGCATCATTGCAAGCATATATTGATATACTGTTACTGATGTCTTCGTCATATTTTGAAATTTTGATTCATGGATTTACTTTTGAAGTTTTATTTTTTAATTAAAACATAGGAAGTCCATGAGTCATGAATGTATTGGTTATATATATCTAGTTTTTGAAGCCTGTTTTTTTCTTTGGTTTCTGTAATTTACTGATAATGTGCAGAGTCCTGATGAGATCATTGAGAAATCGCTTGAAAGAGCTGATGGCTCAACAATTTGTGAGGATTTTCTCAGCTTGGTACAGAATTGGTTAAGCAAAATTCAGGTGCTTTGACTTGCGCTGTTCTCTTTAATTTATTTTGACCTTCTTCATGTAATACTCCCTCTAATCATTAATGTAAGGTGCTTCACTATTCAACATGCTTTTTAAGAATGAAAAAAAAATATACAAAGTATTAATTTATTATTTTTTTTATAAAATTAATACTTGTTACAAATAAGTACTACGTATAATTTTTTTAAAATATTTTATCATTCTTAAAAAAAACGTGCTAATTAGTAAAACTTCCTATATTAATGAACGGTTCTGTTCTTAATATCCATATGAATCCGTTCCTTAATTTGGCTGCTACCCTGGATCTTTTCCCTTTCCATTTTTGTCTGTATCAATCTGCTTATTCTTTCCTTTACAATCTTCAACGGTTCCACCAATGTCTTGCTTTCGAATGAGTTTTTTAAGTTTGTCCATCATGTTGAATCCTGTTAGCATCTTCTTCATACCCACAATAAATTGCATTTGTTTTCTTACACATGTCAGCATTCAACTACATTAGGAGGTGGCTTTGGTGAGACCAATCAGAGCGAGTTGGCTGCCTTTACCTCTTATGCATTGGCATTTCCTAGTAACTTTTTGGCCCTTGTGGACACATATGATGTAAGTGCTGCTTCTGAACTACAATTATTGTAGCAGCTTTAACCACAAATCTGATTTTCATCTTTATCTTTTGTTTTACTTTGATGTATACTTGATGCAGGTAGTTGTAGCTGAATATTGGCTTATTTAGTACTCCCTCCGTCTCAAAATACATGTCTTTTTAGCCCATGTAATTTTGTCAAAAACACATGTCTTTTTAGATTTAATCATTACACTTAACCTACTTTTTACATCTAATCATTACCTCTAATTTTTACATCACCCCTACTCTCTTCCTTACAAATTGAAAAAAAAAGAGAAACAAATTCTCTAATACAAAGTCTAATCATTACACTTAACCTACTTTTTACATCTAATCATTACACTTAACCTACTTCTTAATTCCCGTGCATAGTCCTAAAAAGACATGTATTTTGAGATGGAGGGAGTAATGTTTTTCTCCTCATCGATGGAGAGTACTCAATAGTTGTTACAGATCATTTAATACATTTGTAGGTACCTGATATGAAATTAGAACAACTATGTTAGTGTACGGGGTCTATTTTGTTTATGATAGTGTTCTAAAAAATGTTTCACTTGAACCTATGGCTTTGTACATCTTTGTGCTGAATTTTTGTACTCTATTTTCCTTTTTTTTTTTCAGCAAATTTGTGTTCAGGTAATTTTAGATAGAACTTGAGTTTTGGCATCAAGCAATCTACCCTGGTCCATTCCTCTTCATGATGCACATAGTGCTACACCATTGCCTTTTTTTCTTCTCCTATTCAGCATCTTCATTTTTTCATAAGTTTCATATGCTGGCCGGAATTTTTTTCTTCCAGGTGTTGAGGAGTGGAATCCCAAACTACTGTGCTGTAGCTCTGGCTCTTCATGACTTGGGGTATGGAATATGGAATAGTCAAATTTTTTATGTCTGATAATTTTCTTGCAAAAAGTTTAGCCTTTTTAAAAGAACCTTCCCTGCACTTTAACCCTTTTCCCTTCTCTTTAGTTGCTTATATGCTTTGCAAGGAACAATAGGTATTTTGTTTGATTACTGTAAAATGAATTTGTAGATACTCATGAAAGATGATAAGGCAAAGTAATTGCTAAACCAGGATCTGATTTGAAGGTAAAAGCAATTTATATTTTTGTTGCCAAAAGATTTGTCCCAACTTGTACTTAATAATATACTAGTTGGATAATTGATAAACAGCCATTTATGCGAGAACAAAATGTTAATTTGGATAAGTACATATTATTCTTCGGATTAGCGAAGGCTAAATTTGGTAGAAGAAAACTAAGCATACTATTTTTTTTTGGAAATAATTTCTTTTTTGGATGTCTTAAAATGTAAAAGGGACAATCGTTTGCCAAGAGGGACCATGTCAGTAATCTTAATTAGAAGTCACTGACATATCATTTAATTATGAGTCTCCATTGTGTAATTTGTTTGTTATGTAGGTATAAAGCAGGAGGCATTAGGCTGGACTCCGGTGATCTTGCGTATTTGTCTTGTGAGGCTCGGAAATTCTTCCACACGATAGAGAAAGAATTTGGAGTGCCTGGTTTTGGAAAGATGGTTATCACTGCTAGCAATGACCTCAATGAGGAAACTTTGGATCATCTAAACAAACAGGTAATGAGATATCAGACGTGTTTCTGTCTTGCTTATGCTTCAAATCAGTTGTGCTTACTATTCTAATTGTATTTTTATGGATATCTTCTTCCCCTTCAATAATCTGCTCTGGGCACGGCCCTGCGTAGGTGCGAGTGGTCCGCACAGGGCCTTTGATTTCACGAGGACTCATTTTATTAATTTTAGTATGTAATAAAACCTTGTGTAAAATTTCACAAACTAGTGTAAGTTCCATCCCAGACACGGGAATATATCAACACAATATTATAAAATTATATATATATATTACTTACAAAAATATATTTGAAATAATACGGAGTATATAGTGTTTGATGGATTTCGATAAAATAAAATCTAGATACAAATAAAATTACAACTATCAAATTTTTTTTTATTAAATTACAACTACCAATAGTATTTTTTAATTTAATTATAAAGGTTAAAATAGTTTGATTGAAAATTTTAACTTATGCTCTTAAGGTAAGGAGTATAAGGTAGAAAAAACGTGAACCTCACCATACGTAAATGTTAAAAAAAATTAGCGCACATTAAGTTAGGTTAAAATCAACTATAAACTATTATTTTTTTTTTGTAAAAAAATTCCTAATATTTTATATATTGTTTTGAATCAGAACTTTTCTAATACCAAAGCTTTTCACAAGTACATATACTTAGTAATACTTTCTTTTGGCCATTACACCGGTTAGGAATGGGTTTGTCTTTATGATGCTGAAAATTCTATGAAACTTTATTTCATTTAAAACGAATTATACAAGCCAAATCCATAAGTTGCTCTATCAAGATGTGGTTATTTGCCAAGATTGTGATATATAATTCTTAGTAGCTTTGATCTCTTAAAATCTCGCAGGGTCATGAGGTTGATGCATTTGGAATTGGTACCTATTTGGTTACATGCTATTCTCAAGCTGCACTAGGCTGTGTTTACAAGCTCGTTGAGATAAATAATCAACCCCGCATCAAGCTTTCAGAAGATGTTTCCAAGGTTTGATACTTTGATATTTCCAAATAAATTAATAATTATTATGTGATTATCCCCTTCTAAACACTAATGAAGTGCGGCATGTTTTGTAATAGGTCTCCATTCCATGTAAAAAGCGGTGCTTCAGATTATATGGAAAAGAAGGATATGCTCTAGTGGACTTGATGATTGGGGAAAATGAGCCGCCCCCAAAGGTATTAAAATGGCAAACCAAAAGATTTTCTTGTTCCTGCACACCTGTTTGTTTCTTGTATCATGTGACTAAATAAGAGGATTTATTCAAAAAGCTGAAGCAAGATGAGAAAAAACATTGATATATGACTAATAGGTAGCCGAGCGGATCTTGTGCCGTCATCCATTCATCGAATCCAAGAGAGCTTATGTGGTGCCACAGCATGTCGAGGAGCTGTTGAAGTGTTACTGGAGCGGGAGCCCAGGTATATTTCTCTGGCATATCATTTATGATTTACCTATTGTTATTCAAGGTATTTGCTGTTGCTGTACGTTTTGATTTCAAGGGAAGATCTAGATCATCTGCATGTAGTGTGTTTTCATGTATTTGGTACTGAGTTTCTGTTTCTCACAGATAAAGCTAGAGAAGAGCTGCCTGATCTCAAGAACATCAGAGATCGGTGCATGAAGCAGCTTGAGAAAATGCGTCCTGATCACATGAGGAGATTGAATCCAACTCCATACAAGGTATTCTGTGGATGGAAATTACATCGGTGTTCATGTGATTTGTTGTGCCAAGATATGTCTTACATAGCTTCATATCAATACGTGGATTCACCTAACTGGGTTTGATATATATACTTCTATGGAGCAGGTTAGTGTGAGCGCAAAGTTATACGATTTCATTCATTTCCTGTGGTTGAATGAAGCACCTGTCGGAGAGTTGCAATAAGACTGATGTTAGAAGGGTTCAAGTGCAAACAGGGGTACATAAACAGTGGCAGCGATCCCACATTACCTAATGGATTACTCAGCATTTCACATTGTAAAATCCATTATTCATGTACATTAAGTTTGAATCACATGTTCTAGTTTTGCTTAGGATAACAAGTGCTGCTACTTTATGATCTTATGATTGTTCCTTGGAATAAACATAATCCAGCTTCATAGAAGGGGTTTAATTCTATACTTTATGGCCTGCAGCTGAGTTGGGTACCTGATTCACAAATTTGACATTGTGGGAAATATAAACTGCAAATGTTTCGTTTCTTTTTGAAATTACCTCATTTATTTGTGCTTTTTGTGTTTGTTTTATATTTCACTGTCACAGCTTACAACTGGACCACGTTAGTGTAAAGCTTTCCTGACAGAGCACCGAAGCTTCGTGGTGACTTGTAAGATTCAACCTTTTTCTACTTCTGTTAGTTTCATTACCCAATTGATCCAATTGAACTTAGCAAGTAGCGTGATAAAAAGCAAATGCAAAGAGCATTAAGAATACTTGAGAGTGTAAAGTATATCAGTAAGCCAAAAGCCATGGATAAAAAGCCTTGAATACAGCTAATGATTCCTTTAACCCCCCACCGGCACCAGCATACCTGATGGGAATGGGGTGGCCCACACTCACCAGTCACCTAGTTAGCTCAAAAAAGTTAAAGACAGGTTCAGGATTTTCATGGGGATCTTACATCTCCATAATCCATAGATGTATCACTCAAACCCATTAAGAATATCTCTGGGTACGTTATGTCCATGGCAGACCCTTCACTCTCGAAGCCAACGCTGGTGTTTGGCCTGAGCTTATGGGTCGTTGCAGGCATCGGTGTTGGAGCTGCTGCTGTTCTCCTCCTTTTCCTATTCTCTCTTTGGCTCCTCTCCAAACGCAAGCTTCTCGGTCCCACCCTGCCTGCTGCCACTGCCACACATCCACCTGAGAAACCCACGGCCTCAGTTCAATCCAAGGAACTTACTAGTGTCCAAGTCCTGGCTGAACCATTTCCATTTAGTGATCCTGGCAAAGTAGAGGGAATTGAGCGCCAGGCGTTGCTTGTTGATCAGCCTGACCTGTTTGTGGAGAATCGGGCTGCTCCGGAGGTTTCACATTTGGGGTGGGGCCAATGGTACACTCTCAGGGAGCTCGAGAATGCGACCAATGGGTTCGCTCATGGCAATGTGATTGGTGAAGGTGGGTATGGGATTGTTTACTATGGTGTGCTGGATGACAACACCCACATTGCTATCAAGAACTTGTTCAACAACAGGTGATTTTTTTTTGCCTTTACCATACTTTTTTTTTCTGGTCTATTTTCAAAAGCACTACAGGGAGGTGCTCTAACTAATAACATGTTCTTATTATTATGTTATTGACAGGGGACAAGCTGAGAAGGAATTTAAAGTAGAAGTAGAAGCCATTGGTCGAGTTCGACACAAGTCTCTGGTCAGATTGGTTGGCTACTGTGCTGAAGGAGCTCAAAGGTAACTCTTACAGTTCTTGAATTGATCTAATTGATAAATTAGTTGAAAACCCCTATTTGAATAGAGAGATGCATTTCAGATCTAATGATGTAGTATGACTTATCATCACAACTTAGATCTACTTCACCTCTTAACCTCGAACTGAATTTTCGTCTCAACTTGAGTTGATATGGAAAGTCACCTCAATCTGGGAAGGGGGTATGTTGTGTTTTTACCTGATATGAATCCCAAATTATCAATCAGATGGTGTTTAACACTCTTACACTAAATTTGACATAGTATTTCCATGTTATATGAATAATGAAAGTTCGTTTGTGATTTGGTTTGATCTTATAGGATGCTTGTATATGAGTATGTAAACAACGGCAACTTGGAGCAGTGGCTTCATGGGGACGTTGGCCCTTGCAGTCCGCTCACTTGGGAAATCAGGATGAATATCATCCTGGGTACGGCGAAAGGGTAAACAATCAACACAGACAACTCCAGCCCCACCTTTTAAAGGACTTGTCGAATTTTTCCTGTAATTGATTGATTCTGTGAGCCATGAATAGTTCGGGTAATGATTTTTGTAGGTTATCATATCTTCATGAAGGGCTAGAGCCAAAGGTGGTCCACCGTGACATAAAATCAAGCAACATCTTGCTTGACAAGCAATGGAACTCCAAAGTCTCGGATTTTGGCCTTGCAAAGCTTCTTGGCTCCGATGATAGTTATATTGCAACGCGTGTTATGGGAACGTTTGGGTACGGGAACTTCATTTGAGTCACAACACACATAGCAAAGCTTAAAATGAAGTTAGCATTTGAATTTTGTTTCGTCTTTTGCTGCAGCTATGTTGCTCCGGAGTATGCAACCACCGGCATGTTGACAGAGAGAAGCGATATCTATAGTTTTGGAGTTCTTATGATGGAGTTGATTTCCGGAAGGGATCCGGTTGATTACAGTAAGCCTCCAGGAGAGGTCCGTTCATCCTCTTTCCCAACATCATGATACACTTCAATGTTCATTTTTCTTTGCTGTTAATTTGATGAGACTTCGACTTTCCAGGTGAATCTAGTGGATTGGTTCAAGACAATGGTTGCTAACAAGAATCCAGAGGGCGTTATTGATCCTAAGATCCAAGATAAACCTACCACAAGGGCGTTAAAACGGGCTCTTCTTGTTGCATTGCGCTGTGTAGATCCGAATGCCTTGAAGAGGCCGAAAATGGGGCAAGTTGTCCATATGCTGGAACTGGAGGAACCTTCTTTTAGATATGTATGTATTCTACATTCTCATTGCCCACTTTACACAACTACTTGCCTACCATCGTTTTATCGACAACCTGCCTCAACTTGTTTTATACTTCAGGACCATAAACCGACGAAGAGCATTCAGGAAGTAAACCAGGTGAAGATTGATGAACCTAGCCCAGTGTAATTTGGTTTGTAGATGAGTCAAAAAAGTTGTTGCTTGAAAACATGTAGGAGTGAGATGAGACGAAAAGGGAACATTCGCTTCTGTCAGCGTAGAGCTCAACACCATTTTTTCAGAGCAACGACAACACAAATTTTCTCAGACCTTGCGTAAAAAGTGTTCTTAGCAGACCATCATGGTGTAAATCTCACATTTTGTCGAATGTATCAAACACTCATCTCTGAAATAAAAAGGTTCATCAAAACTTATACAACAGAAAGGACTATACATGATTTGAGTCTCTACAAATTTCTTTGGCAACGAAGGCTGAGAATGAAAAGAGAGTAATTTCAGCAATGAATGCTGAAAAACAGAAGAAATTTCGAGAAATGAAGGCGGAGAAAACAGGAAAGTTTCAGCAATGAAGCTGAAAAAGATGGGTGTGTGGAAGAGAACCAATTCTATAGATTTGAGGAGAATGTTTCAGCAATGAAGGCTGAAGTAAATAAGAAAAAATAAGAGTAGGAGAACACCATAAGCTCTGATACCATGTTAGGAAATGAGAGAAATGAGAGAGATGGAGAAGAGAAAAATACAAATAATAAAGAGAAGACAAACTAGAATATAAAGAGAAGATAAACTAGAAAGATACAAATGCAACAAAAAAAATAAATAGTTTTAAACAGCTATAAAACCTAATTAATGTAATGACATTAAAAGCTTGTAGCAACCAAATAATCAAATGTATCAAAGGCTCATCTCTGAAATAAAAAGGTTCGTCAAAACTTATACAACAGAAAGGACTGTATATGATTTGAGTCTCTACAACTGTGGGTTGGTTCATCAATGATGGGAAAATGTACATAGCAAAAGAAACCCAAACAAGAGTTCTTTTTGGCTTCAAGGTGAAACTATGCAAGCAATTGAACAACCGCAGCAATAACTGCGAACAAAGAACTCAACAGTACAGCTTGCCTGCCAAAACTACGAGCACCACCAGACCCCGGAGAATCAACTGTTGCCAACGCCGCAGGAGGAGGGGGAGCGAGCCTTGGAGCATTGCACGAGGTGGAATTTCCAGTTACCTGTACATTCATAGCCATGCTTTTTAACTGAGTTTGCGATTCTTTCATTAACAGCATAGTAATGACTTATACGAATCATGTTGGATGATTTACGAAATGTTTTTGATGGACGATACCAAATAAGAGAAGTGGCAAAGAGAAGCAGCGTATCTTACATTGCAATAGGCGATGCTACTACATGCGCAAGTTAGCTGACCATTTGCTTCATCGACGGCCTCTGGGGCTCCACCACCATCACTTTTCTGCAACACAAGATCAATGGTGCATATATGTAAGTCCAGAAATAACAGTTGTGAATGAGGGCTTTGATCAAAGATCACATCTAGTTTAGCTGTTTCTGTTCAACCTTGTAGAAGTCGACAGATATGAAATTTGGCCAACGTTTTCCATCTTGTTGATAGCAAGTGTTCATCATGCTTATCAGGGGAGCTGAATTGTCTGCACAGGCTTCAGTATCGTTTGCGTTGGTTCCAAAGTAGTTCATAAGAACAAGAGGAATAGAGGTTGTGTCCATGGCTGACGATTCTCCTCGGTTTGGACACTTTCCTGCCACCATTCCGGCGTCACCATCTGCATTCCCAAGATGAACATCAGAGTAAACAAAAACACCAAAATTAAGTGTTGTTGACAGATATAACTCACATTGATTCTCCACCACATAGCGCCACTGATAGGCGATTCCTTCAGTGGCCTCTTTGGATTTGATGGAAGTGAAGACGATGAGGCGCTCATTCTTGGCAATCATATCATCAACAGTGGGCCAGTTTGCGCCATTTGTAGGCATCCGAGACAACGGAAACCAATATTTAGTGAGGCCAGAAGCGTTGAAGACCTTTGTGAGTCCCTGTGAAGTTTTGACATAGTCCTCAATGAAGATTGTGACGATTTCTGATGGGTTGTCACTCAAGAACGCTTCAATCTCCTTCAGCACATTGATGGCAGGTTGCTGCAAAGCATTTTATCACAACAGCAATGCAGCATATATTGAGTGTATTGCTGTGGGCGTATAGTCTTCGTGTTTTACGCAGTTTGGGTGGTAAGACTTACAAAGGCTGTGAAGTTGAAGCACTGGCCATTGAAGGAATGACATAACCAGATATCGTCCATGAAGTCGTACATATCCAACATCAGCCCCCGAACTCCATTCTACATGACAAAACACAAAATTTAGGTTAATACAAACTACTCCTAGATATGATTCTTCAAAAAAGATGAAGGTATGTGGTAGAAGAAGGAACCTTTAGCTGGGCAGAGACGTCGTCTTCCTGATTGGTAGGGGCGATGATGGGCGAACCAGTGGCAGAAGTCATGCCGGAGAGAGCATAGGAGTTGTGAGTCGTCAACCATGAGTATTTGTTGAATGGCAATCCTTTGATCTGCCCAAACAAATCAAAGTTGTGATTCTTGGCAATTGATCAAGATCAATTGTTACTTTTATTTCTTTTTAGTCAACCTCTTAAGATCATATTCTTAACCCGGTGCAGCCATTGATGGAAGGATGGAGGAAAGTAGTACCTTGGAGGTGGGAAGGGTGGGTTGGATCCGAGTGCATCTGGGCCGGGTGTTGCCATTGGCGGAGCAAGTTTCACACAAAAGGCCGGAGCCACAATCGCCGTCCTTGGAACATGTCTCTCCAATCTGCTTGTTTCACCGCAACAACAACGACAACAACAACAAACGTAAACAATATAATGAGAAGCATGAAATCATGGCATTGATGAAAGTGTTGGCAAATGAAAAGGGGAAAAGGGCTAAAACAAACCTGAAGAGAGGAAGAAGCAGGAAGGGAGAGGAAAGAAGCAGCAATAATCAATAGAGTAAGGAGATAAAAAGACTTCATTTTGGGGTTTGGGGAGTACGTGGTGGTGGGAGAGTTGTAAGGTGTAGTTCCCCAGCAAGAGAGGAGGACAAATGAAGGAGGAGACAACGGTTGTAGGTGTTGTTGTATATGATTGATAATCCATAGATGGGGAAGTGCATGGAAGTGGGTTTGACCATTGAACCTGTCAATGGAGTTGGTAAATGGTGACATACATGTTAGGGGAGTTTGAGTTTGTCTTTAACACATAAAAAGACTTTCTAGAGACATATGTTACATGGAAGATATGGGAGGACCGCCACCAACAACAACCATCAAAGATATTTTTCACCCTTGATATGTTTTTTTTTTTAAATTCTTCTTGATTGATGAATTTTGATTTTTAACCGAATGCGTCATTTTGTAATTTGTACTGCTGAGCTGCATTGGGGATAGACTTGGGTACGTAGTAACATATGTTGATGTTATTTCGAACAAAAATGAGTATTTAAAGTTGGTTTAATTTAGTATATATTATTTCTAAAACATAGTTTAATTAGTTACGTGTCTATTTTTATGTCAAAATTAAGTGAATATCATAAGCAGTGTTTTAAAATTCGCGTTTAGACACCGCGTAGGCGCTGCCTCACATTGATCATAAGTTAACATTAACCGTTGATCATTGAATATTAACCGTTGATCGTTCTCGAACCTTAACGGGTCAACGTTGGTGACATATGTGATGACAATTTTTTTCGGTGGCAATTTCTTTTTCAATTATATATATAATAGAGCATATGTAAACAACTCTTTTGTGTATCATGTTAACAAATCTAGACCAATAAGAACATTCACGAATGAGATTAAAAGTAACTTTTTATTATTTGTTTATGTTGAGAAATTATACGTTGGAATGAAATTATTCATTCCTATTGAACGATTATTCGTTACAATAAAATTTACATTTTTTAAATTTTTAGACAAATAATTACGTAAAAAGGATGAATATTTATGAGCAAATAAACGAATAATTTCAGTGTATATGATTTGTGAACATGAAACCAACCTCTCTATATATAAGGTTTATATAGAAGTGAGCAACGGTCGAGTTATGTTGGCTTGTTGTATAAATTGAGCAACTATCCTGTATTGTTGGCTAGCTACTTAATTGTTGAACAATGGTTGGCTTAGTAGTTTTACAATGTAAAACATTTTATTTATCTTCTAGGATCTGTTTTTTTAATGTTAGGTCAAATAAAAGGGTTTCCAAGTTGGTTCAATACATGAACCGAGGTAGAAACCCTAGGGGTTTCTCGGTTCAGTTTTATGAACCGGGTAGCACCTATTTTTTTTACATATAAAAAAGCGACTATATAACCCAGACCTAAGAAGGTCCGGTCTATATAGGCGACAAAGTCCGATGTATATAATATGGACTATATAACCCGAAGATGTCATATATCCAGGAAGTATAGCTACCCCAAATAACCCAGACAATTGGTGTATAATGTGTTGAAATAACTGGATTTTCGAAAGAAAATAACCCGGATATTGGGTCTGGGTTATACAGGTACCCAACTATATAACCCGATGACTTTTAACCCGGAGTATATCCGGGTTATAAGTGTGAAACACCCGGGTTATAAACCTAACCATGTAGTAGTGAAATTAACAAATCAAAAATCAAATCTACAATGCAAGTAATTCAACAAGTAATAAATGATATAAACAACTGGCATCATGCACAGGAATAAAAAAGAGAAAAGAGTACAAGAAAGAAAACAACGAGTTTCTAAATAGGAACGCTCACCGAGAGGCTTCTACAAACTAAATGTAGACGACTTTGTCAAGAACTTTGGCGCCTATGGTGTCTGGGGAATTATTAGGGATTGCAATGGTCACATTATTGATATCTTCCATTCATTGACCCAGACAAGATCGATCTTACAAACAGAAGCACATGCGATTTATATTGGCTTAAAGGTAGCAATCGAGAATGAAATAAGGAATATCATAGAAGGTAACAATCTAGGAGTGATCAAAGTGATCCATGACCCCGACAATATTCCGTGGGAGATCCTCATAATGGTTAAGATGATCCACAAGCTGAGAGGTAATTTCAACTGTAATCCGTTCAAACATTGCTATAAAAAATCTAATCATAGTGCTGATTAGGATGATCAAGGATGATCATTATATGAATAATTTTTATTTGAATAAGTAGCTTTCTAACATCATTCTATGGGATGATCAAGGATATATGATTTCTGCTTAGTCAAATACATCCCATTGTTTGCCTATTGTAAAAAAAAAATCCCTTAGGTAGCATATAAATAGTATATTTCAAGAAATACGTACTTCTAGTTTTTGAAATATGTATAAATCTCATCAAGTGATATTAGAGTTTATTTGTCATATATACCATCCACATTGGTGGGCAGGTTACCTCCCCACTTTATTTTTTCAAGTGATTTGGGCAATCCGACTATTGTGGACAATTTTCTGACTTTTGAGATGCCTCAATATATTGAGAACCTTTCCAAATCCGAAACCAATCAGATTATGTCACGTGTCCATAAAATAAATCAATTTTTTTTAATAAAACATCTAGCTTTTCATTATTTTTTTTTCAACTTCTAGCTTTTCATTTATTTTTAAACTTCCACCTTTATTTAAAACTTCAAGCCTTTTTCATTTTTTTTAAACGAAAATTTCACGGGGTGCCCTTGGGTATTACAATTTTTGTAGGGTATAAAACTCTTTTACATATAAATTATATGGTGCCCTTGGGTTATTGTTAGATTTTGCCTCGCGACCCTTGATGGTTAAACTTAACAAAAGATTTGGACTCTGTTATTTTGAAATTAAAAAAAAAACGAAACGAAAGAAAGCAGACGAAGGGCGAACGAAGGCAGGTCTCACAGAGAAAGAGAAGACAAAGGTCGAAGAAAGGCAGGGCAAGAGAGAGAAGATGAAGGTTCAAGAATGAAGGCAGGTCTCGTTTGCCGATGGCACCAGCGCCGCAAAGCTCCTCTCGCGGAGGTCAATGGCACCACAGATATTATCGCCGAGATTCTGTCGGCGATGAAGAGATCGAGCGAGCTGGTGAGCAACAGCTTGGAAATTGTGACCAAATTGTTCGAAATCGTTGCGAATGTCAAGATCCCGATCAACCGGAGGCTATTGAGGGTGAGGCCTGATGGTGACGAGAGGCTCCTAGAGTGGATGGGGGGTGGCGGAGAGGAGGATGTTTCAATTGCAGGGGGAGACAAAGCTGATGCCGAATGCAGTGGTGGTGAACGATGGGAGCGAGAATTTCACAACCATAGCAGCGGCGGCGGCGCGTGAAGAGCAGTGATAGGTATGTGATATATGTGGAGGAGGGGAATTAAGTATGTAGAGAATGTGGTAATGAATAAGAAAGTATGTCGGCATTCGTTCTTCGACATTCAACTTCTCTTTCTCTTTTGCGACCTACCTTCGTTCACCCTTCCTCCTCTCTTTCTCTTGCTCAAGCTTTTTTTTCATTTCTTTTTTTTTTAATTTCAAAATAACGGAGTCAGGATCCTTTGTTAAGTTTAAACACCGATAGCGCGAGGCAAAATTTACAGGGGCACGACATAAAATATGTAAAAGAGTTGTAAAAGAGTTGTATACTCGGTGAAAATTACAATACTTCGAGGGCACCCCATGAAATTTCCGTTTTTTAAACTTTCACCTTTTTTTTTTAATTTCCAGCCTTTTTCATTATTTTTTAAACTTCTAGCTTTTTTAACTTCAAGCTAGATCATGTAATTCTCAATTTTTTATAATGGCAATGGATGTTTAATGTAATTTTTATAATATTTAATATCACTCGTGTGTGAAATACTAATTTAAATTCATTTGAATTCATATAAGATTTTTGAGATATCGATTAAATTTGTGATAGAAAGTATTCAATTGTCGAATTTATTAACAAGTGGGTTAAAAGATTTTAAATTATTAAAATTAATTATGAAATATAATTAGAAAATTAAACTAATTAATTTTTAATTGCTAGCTAAATCAATCCAATTATTTTAATATTTGAAATTATAGAAAAAATATTGTAGGGTATGGAAAAAGTAATGAGATAGATTTATTGGAGAACCCGACCACTGTGGAGGGTAGGAAATGAATTGGGAAGAGTTGAAAATAAAGTTAGTGAAAAATGAGGTGGACAAATAAGAAAATGAGAGAGAAATTTTGGGGCAACATATATCATTCAATATGTATTTTACGTACGTTAGATATTCAAACAAAAAACTGATGTTGTATGATTAATGATGATTATATGAATACTCTCTTTTTGAATAGGAAGCTTTGTAACATCAGTCTATGGGATGATCAAGAATGATCTATTCTTAGTCAAATACATTCTAATGTTTGCCTATTGTAAAAATAAAAAGAAAAAAATTCCTTAGGTAGCATATAAATATTATATTTCAAGAATTATGTAATTCTCGTTTTTGTAATATGTATAAATTGTGAGAATGGTTGCTAAAATTATGGATAAGTATAACTCACTAGAGAACAGGTTCACACTGCTTGAGTCGATGGTTGCAAAGTCACAATCATCTGTGAACATTGATCAATCAAGCAGTAAAATGGGGGAGATGGGTATGAGAAGGTTGATGTTGCATTGACTCCACCCGCCGCCACTGGGTTTGAAGCTATTGTGCCACCAGGGACTATCAATTTGGATTCTGGTGAAGGTGATGATGATGCTGACATAGATGAGCTGAATGCAGTCAGGGACTAGGATGCATACATCAAGGATCCTACAATAGTTGATGAGGTTGAAGCATTAAGGCGATCAAAACATATTCCCAAAGCTAGTAGCTTCTTGATGAGCCCATTTGAGCATGAAAAAAATCAGGAGGTGGCCAAAGCACAATGCGAAGAAATCATTGTTAAGTGAGGATGATCACGATTTTATGTACAACATTCTAAGGAGCAAACAATATTCTTTATTTATTTTTTAGTCATGACATCACTAAGAACCATTTTGTGATGATAGTTTATTAGTTGTAAATTATTATGTTGACTATATTGTAATTCATACTGTTTACTTGTTTCCAGGGATTTTTCGGTCACCATCGTTTCTAGACGTGTGGATAAATCGTTTTTTAAACCAATTATAAACAAGGACATGTGGTTGGACTGTGGGGTAACTTTGTTGACAGCAATGGCATTTCATAGTGTTTTTTTGCCTTTTCTTTTATTTTTTTGGGTGATATTTGTGGATGTATATTTAGTGATGACAGTAGTTTATTAATTTGTTTTGTAGCATATTGAAGCAGGTTTGTACCATTTGAGGAAGAGAATTCGTGAAGAAGTTGCCAAGTATGAAGATTGTGTTGTTCTTGATTGGGTGTTTTACCAGAAGTACCTACCAAGCAATGCTGAAGCATATGAAGTAGATTTGGCTGTGTCAACAATGATGCGAGTTATTTTCTGGGTATTTACCCTAACAAGTACGGTAAGCCATGGGCGTCAGCAGATAAGATAAACACACCTTTCAACATTATCAACAAGCATTGGGTGGCTCTAGGGATTCTAATTGATGACAAGGTCATAAATGTATACGATATCAATGTCTATGCTGTTGCTAAGGGTGTACTAGAAGAACAATTGCAACTTATTGCTCATTGGCTTCCAATACACTTGGTGAAGGCTAGAATATATGAAAACATCAGTTCTACTCCTTTTGAGTTAAGAATGGTTCCTGGCATAGTTCATGATAAATCTGGGTGTGTATTCTTAACCAACTATTATACTATTTGCTGACATATAATTATTTCTATTTAGCATGTGTGTGACATAGCCTTATTTTATTCATTGTGTGTGTGTGCAGGAGTGCATGCGGGGTGTTCACAGTGAAAGCAATTCAGGCTGCTGTATTTGGTGGAGATGTCACAACAATCACCAATGAGAAGTTATTCTGCTACAGAGAACTCATTTGTTCAGACTTGATCAAGGAGACTTGGAGCTTCATAATTTGAAATATCATATTAGTTTAAGTGACCATGTAGTTTGAGATGTTAGTGCAAATACTATGGATATGTAGTTTGGACCCTGTCAGCAAGTATATTAACTGTTTTTATGTTATATTGTTTGTGTAGTGTTAAAGTACTTGTCCTCAATTAACCATCTGCTTGTTTTCAACAAGTTTATTAACTGGTTTCTTGTCGCAATGAACAATGGCATTTTATATTAAATCGAGTCTAACATAGTTACAAATGAAATATGATGTTTCAAAACCAAGATGACATACATACTGCTGACACAAGGGACATCTAATGTTTGAAAACATGGTAATGTATCCATGTCAGCATTAACATTGTAATATAAAAAGTAACTTTTAACCGACACATTCACATTTTATGCAATGTCGATCACTAACTATATATGAGTAGCTGCTGACACCATCACTTTGAATACTTCATCCTCCTCTTTAGCTTACAAACAGATACATTTCTTTTCCATGGAGGTCTTCTTGGAATGTTCCTAACAACAGGAGGGTAACACTTGATAGATCGTATTGCATCAGAGACATTTAATTCGTCTTCTGTCAGCATTGGGTATATTGTTTCATCATATGCCAATTTCCAAGCCTCATTTGTGTAAAAACTGGCAACAAAGTCTGATACATTTGCCTTTATGGATATGATGGCTGAAAGATCATGGACATATGGGATCTTCTCTATATCGAAAAACTTGCAAGTGCATGTATGTGCCGACAGGTTGACTATTGCATGAGACCCTTGCCCTTTTACCTCAAATTTGTATTCATCCATCCTCTCAACTCTGTATGCCCCAGCTTCCTCTTGTAGTTTCCTACTCACATCTAGTATTGCTGGTGGTAACCTGTCTTGATTTTTAGATGCTCTTTCCCTTCGCTCTTGAAACCATGTTGTGAGTTTCTCTCTAGCAAAATTCAGTAGTGCAACAATGGGGTAATTCTTCTTCCCCTTTAAAATGGCGTTTAGGCTCTCTGCATTATTTGATGTCATCAAATTGTATCGATTACATGTTGCATGTGCTCTAGCCCACCTTTCAACCCCTGCTGATAGTAAATATTCTGACAGCTTGGGGCAGCTTTCCTTTATGCGATCAAAATAGGTATTAAAGCCCCCCAGTAGTGTAACTCTCATCTGCTTGCTTAAACCAGCTTGTCAGATATCTTTTCTTGAAGGCGGCTTTGATGTTTTGTCCAAGTGCCACCTACATATGCAATGGGTTGCACTCGGGTAAACCAAGGCAATTGCTCTTGCAATGCTTACAGGTTTGTCAGACACGAACACTAAATCATTGGATGGAGGAACAACCTTCAGCAACTGATAGAAAAATCATTCCCAAGAGTTGTTATTTTCTGTGTCAGCAATACCAAATGCAAGGGAGTACATATTCCTGTTTGCATCTTGCGCAACCACTCCAAGTTATGTCCCTTTATATTTCCAAATTAAAAATGTCCCATCAATAACAACAATCTGTAAAAGAAGGAAGGTGAGTTGGGTGATGACAGTGAAATAATGAAAAGGGAGTAAGGAGACTGTTTGCTGACACTGATAATGCCATACCTTTTTTAAAACATGGAATGCCCGAATGCATTGTCCAAATGATAAGAATAAGTATTTAAACCTGTCATCATTGTCTGTTGAAATCAATGCCACAGTTCCATCATTTTTCTCCATAAGCATGTGGAAAAACGATGACAAGTCAGCAAAATTTGATTCTGCTGTCCCTTTGTCTCTTTCCTGGGCAATTTTTGTTGACTTCCATGCCGTCCAATAACTAATGGGCATCATTTTTTCTTTTCTCATTTTATCTATTATCTGCTTTGGATTGTATCCGTTGTAAACACTGTGTAATTAGGTGTATATTAGGATGAATACAATACTAAATAATGGGATACTTGAACTGAAAGTTAGTTTGCTGACGCACACACTTACCTTGGTTGGATGATGCTTACAACCACTGAGCAAGGGGCTTTCCTGCAATTTTTTATTCTGACATCTCATGTGCATGTGTGTATATGATTGTACACTAACACCTCATAACAAGTGGGAGAAATAGTCCTTACATGTAACTTCCATCCACAGTTGGCATCCACGCAGTGCACCCTAAAATACTTGGGATCTAATTTTTTTACTCGAAAACCAAATATTTTTGTCAGTGATAATATACATAAAGCATCCTTTATTGGTTGCTTTGATTCAAAGGTTTTCCCAACGTACATTATCTTTGATGAGGTATTATTGAAACTATCCATGCTAGAGTTGTCATCATGGTACTCTTCTAGAGTTTTATCTCTACTAAGCATTGAAGAATGCAGGCTTCTCCAGGTGTCAACATCATCATTGGTGTCACTATCATCTTCAATATCATTATCCATATCAGCTGATGCCACACTCTTCATTTTTGGGTGAGCAATCAATGCCAATCTATTTTTGTCAATGACATGGTCAATTAACCTAAATGATTGCATACTCTCCATGTCCTCTGTGTCAGCAATGCGTAGCGGTTGTGTCTTTCAAATCAGCGTCACAGTCAACTGTAAGTGGGGCTTTAAGTGCTTTGCACGAGTGCAAATGACTGAATTGCAATTCAATTTTGTTGTCTATATTGAATCTATTGCACACTTTTCTTTTGAAGTCATGTAGTGTGGTTGAATCATCTAGCATAAACACTTTTGAGGTAGTATCTCCAACGAATGTTGGGCCCGTGTCAACATATATCCACGTTCCACCATATACGACTATAACCACATGAGGTGCCATTTAGTTGTGACCTATCAATACATTCCAGAAAATATACAAGTCAGTACAATGAGTTAGTGTCAGCAACAAAGACATATCAATAGACCAATGATACAGACCTAACTAGAACACAATAGTGATACAATAATTCCAATTGAATTCGTGTCAATACTACAAATCAAAGTTATATCAATGCTACAAATTTCAGATTTAAGTAGAACACAACAGTGATACTATAATTACTATTGAATTCGTGTCAGTACTACAAATCAAAGCTAGATCAATGCAACAGGTCGAAGTAGAACACAACATACAATATTTACTAATGAATTTGCGTCAGAACGATAGACCGAAGCTAGAACAATGCTACTGATTTAAGTAGAACACGACATACAATAACTACTATTGAATTCGTGTCAGCACGACAGATCGAATATAGATTAATGTCACAAATCGATGTAGAACATGATATTGACACAATAAAATTCGAATAAATATCAAAATTGTTGACATGAGAGCAAAAAAAAATCTAATTTCTATTAAAACGACAACAAACGAATTCGATAATACATGATCTACAACAAATGAGTTCAACAATAAGATATAAAATGATAATTACGTATGAATTCGGGTTCCAGGAGCAAATCGGGAAACGATAGTCCAGCAATTGTATGAATGCTGACCTAAAAATGACAATTCAGTACCCTTTAGACGTTAGAAGAGTATAATCCAGAGATTCAGGAGGAGATCGGTGATGGAAACACCAGATGATCAATATGGGAGAAAAGATTCAGTGTCAGCACAAAAAAAAACGTGTTTTGAAGAGGATGGATAGATTGCAAAATATTCCAATAAGGTGGATAGTTAGCTAACTGTCCCAATTATAATTTAGGTTAAGATCATAGATTAATTGATTTAAAAAAAATTGATTAAATAACCTACTTTTAAGAAGATAGTGACACCTCATAAAAAATGCTTCTCTTTCGATAGTTAGATATAGATTATCTTTTTTAAAAGAGATAATTTGTGAAAATATACCTTTTCATGATTCTCTTTAGGTAATTATATCTTATCAAATAAAAATTTGCCGTCCCAACCCATCTTCAAAATTAATTTGGCCTCTGCACTCCTCCTTCGGTTCGCTCTCTCCGCCCGTTCCTCTTCTCCGTTGTTTCTCTTCCATGGCGTTTTCCTCAATCGTGTCGTTTCTTCTTCACTTCCCAGATTCGCAGTCACCCTTCACCTCCTCCCTTTCTTCTCCGTTGTTTATCCTCCAGTTCCGCTTCCACTTTCGGATTAGATCTCGGAAATCTACTTCGATTCAAAGCTTTGCAGAAATCCTTAGAAGCTCCAACCATGGCGTATGTACATCACGCCTTCTCCATCACAGACGAGGACCTGATGATCGATTCCCCTTACACCATCAACAACCGCAGTCAACAACTGCCCTCATGTCAAGGAGATCGCCCTCGCCGTCTCTCTCATCGTCTTCGGTGTCCTCAGAATCGTCCTCGGTCCGCCAATCATGTCGGCGACAATACTGACCAATCACTTCGGTGTCGACGACAACACTGGCCTGGATTCTACTACACTCGGATAGCGTACTATGCGTGGAAATAGTCAGTTGGATTCTTTCTTCTGCAATTTTCCTTGTTAATTTCGATTAGTTATCTGTTCATCAGTTCATGGCATTGAAAGTCTTTTGGATTGTGCTTGCTGTGCATACTCATACTCATCTTGATTGGTTCTGGATACCGTAGTGACAATCAGGAGGCAGTTCACATGGAGGAATTCGAGATGAAGGTAAGAGCTGTCTCCAAGGTGTTTGATGAAATGCCTAGATGAATTGACTTTGTTTTTAATGTAAATAAATCATTCCTTGTTAATGGTCTTGCAAGTTTTTGAGTAAATTTGGATTGATTCATCTCTAATTACTCCCCTTTTCATTATAATTGATGAATGTCAAATTGTCAATGCCTTGCCTTGGTGCTTTTTCATCTCTAAATTGTGATTTCGGTTTCGATTAGTGTGTGTTGATGGCAAATCCTGCAATTTGCAGATGCAAATGTTTGAATTGTTTAAATTTCTTTTAATCATTGTTTAAAATTCTTGTAATCAACTGATTGGGTCTATTGGTGGTTCTTCTTTGTTGTTATTTTTTTTCGATTTCTAGGGGCTCGGACAATTCTCCATGTTACAACTGATTTTGAGTGATATTTGTTTAGGTATCTTATTGTTGTATTAACTCCTATCTATGTGTGATTTGGTTTGTTTGCCACTTTTACTAACCCTTCTTCAACTTGCTTCCTTTAATGTGTTTATTATGTAGTGTTGCTTGTGATGCTTGATTTCGTATTATTCCTTCTTTTTTAGGAGCAAGAGATTGATGCCATTGAGCTTGTAATGCTGTTTTTTCATTTGTTGCTAAAGTGAAGATGTATTTTAGTGTTCATTGAAGCTGTTGTTCGTTCTTTGATGATGCTGAAATATGTTTTTGAAGTTTTTTTAGTTGAATGTTGATAGCAAGTTTAGGTAAAATTGCTTTTTTTTTTGTTACTTTTGCTTTGATTATGTGAACAAGTATTCTTATAGGCCAGATGCTACTTGTATAGTTCAGAAACAAGGAGTGGATATTATACTTGGTTTATACCCTTCTTTAGATCCACATATCTAAGATGACGGTAGCTGATGATGTCAATTTGGAAGAGTTTGTGAAGACAAAGGATGAATTTTCTAGATTCGACATCAAAGCAATATGCATAGAGGCTAGTTGATAATAGTTAGGATAGCTCCTTTTGGGTGAAATTGTGATTCAGTGTCCAAATGGTTTGTATTGTGTATGGTGAAAATGGCCTCTTCTGAATAATAAAAATAAGGCATCTTTAGATGACAACATCGAGAAATTTAAAGAAGTCTTAGATCCAGACTTTGGTGAATCTTTTAATTGCTTGTTCATGTTGTTCCCTTTTAATTATATCTGAAAATTTTGTTTTCGGTTTTATATTTTATCTTCTGAATAATAAAAATCGGGCATCTTTAGATATGCTACAATTTATGTTGCTTGCCTGAATTTATCTTTTTCTGAGGTTGAACCACTGATGAATTTGAGAGTGCTGATTTTGCCACTTTTGTCATCCTGTAAGGATTTAGATTCAGAAGAAATTTCGCTGGATTCATACTGCTTTGCACGTTTTTTTGGAGCAGCAGGAGCAGACATGACTTTCTTTTCATTCTCAGAATCACTGTCAGCAGAAGAACTATCATCAAATGAACTGTCATCAGAATCTAGCTTCTTAGGAGAACCATTCTCCTCCTCTGAGCTGTCATCAGTGTTAGAACTTTCACTAGAATCAGCTTCTTTCGAGGTTTCTCACCTTCGTCATCAGAACTATCATGAGCATCAGATAGGCTGATAGCATTGTTATTTGGATTTAGTGGTATTAGTAGTATTATAGTACTTGTGATAATAATAATAATATTATATGTAGAGCTTAGAACAAGCTCTTATTTTCATCTTATGTATTGAAATTTATTAGCTTTCTCTTCTTAGATTACTACACATGAATGCAAATTTTCATTTCAGGTTGATTCTTAATTTGGTACTTCTGTCACTTAGAAAATGGATCGAAAGTGCCCAAACTCTATAGTTTTAGGTTAAGTTGATAGATGCAATAAGATCTTTTGCGGTAAAAAAGCAAATCATTTGATATGCTTATTCATCTCATGTGCTTTTACTGATATCCACATTTATTGATGACACACTTGGTGTGGGTGCACACTTGATTCCATTAGCCAATTAGATACTCCGTATTAGAATAGCTTCCAAATTGCAACCGGTGTGGGTGCACACTTGATTCCATTAGCCAATTAGATACTCCGTGTTGGATTAGCTTCCAAATTGCAATTGTTAGCCGACTTTAAATTGGAATAAGCACCGAGGACAATAAAATGTCACCACATATGATTGCATCAATTAAGTGTAATCACAAATGCGTCATTAGTGAATAAAAGTAGAATCAATAACAATATATCGATATATAATTGATTAATTAAAAAAGTAGCTAGCATCAAACGATTTGATTAAAAAGTGGCATCAAATAATTAAATTAGAACAATGACATCAAAGCAGTACTTTAAAAAGTGGCATCACATTAAAAGAAAAAATGTCTTTGACATCAAAACACTACTTTGAAAAATGACATCAAAATACTACTTTGAAAAAAATGGCATCACGGTAAAAAAAATAATATAAAAAAATGACATAAAAAAGTGGCATCAATAGTCAATTGTAAAAAACGGCATCACAAAAAAGTGACATCAATAATCAAAGTGGGAAGGAACGAGGGAAAGTGGGAGGAAGGAAGGGAAGGAAGGGGGAGGGGTTACCCACCTAATTTTTTTTGTTTGGGTTACATTTAGTTAATTAGGTTTTCTCAAAAGGCTAATTAGCAAAATCACCCTTTTTAAAACTAATAAAATTATAATTTATACTAAGATCATAGATTAATTGATTTTAAAAAAAAATTGATTCAATAATTTACTTTTAAGGAGATAGTGACACCTCGTAAAAAATACTTCTTTTTTAATAGTTAAATATAGATTTATATAGATAGTTTAGTCGAACAAAAAAAAGATTCGAGTGTGTAAATGATTTGCACAATTCGCATCGCTTCAGGACAGCTTGGCGGCCTGAATACAAAACGTGTTTAGAGATTTGCATCATTCAAAATTCAACCCATATGTTTTGTTTTGATTTTCAAAATTTTGACACAAATGGAGACACTTTCAAACATTAAATTTTTTATTCCATTTTAATAAAAAGTACGTACCTGGAAACATCTATTAGCTAATTTTCTATTAGGTTGGCTCATATCGGCTTTTCGTCGTCCTTTGTCGCCGAGTGGGTCCCTGTTGAGATTGACGAACTCGTCCATTTGGATGCTATTGGACGATGGTTTAATCGCGGTTAATCGTCCCCAAATCTTTGTCTTGTATCAAAAAAAATTAACTAATTTTCTATTAGGCCCAGTTTGATAATACATATAGGTTTTTAGAGCTTTTGATTTTAATATTTTATAGTTTTAAATAAGTTAAATATAAGATTTTAGCTTAATTAGCTTATTGAATTTAGATTTCTAACAACTAATCACCCAAGTTTTTCAGAATTTTATTCATTTCCTTCTATCTTATTAGCTAATTTATATCGGTTACTCTATCAAATGGGTTAACAAACACCTTACTAGCTTATAAACACTCTAATATATATATATATATATATATATATATATATATATATATATATATATATATATACACTAAAACTGATGAATAGCGTCCTATGAGGCGCGTTGCGGTTAATTCTAGAAAAAAAATAATAAAATAATATGTTGTCCTACTTTATAAAAAGTTATATAAGCTACAATCTATCTATGTATATATTTTATTTAATTGACAAAAATATAACTGAAAAATACTTCATAGTCATACTTACCAAAAATATTAATAGATAAATATGTAGTATTAAATAAGTGCTATTTTATTTATATCTAGATCATTTTTTGGTGAAAATAATTATTTATATCAAAATTAATTATTTAATAATTGCTATTTTATTTATATTTATATTATTTTTAGGTCAAAATAATTTATTAAAATATTATGTAGCCATAATATGTAGCCACAATATCCATCCGTACATAGTTATTTTAGTAAACTAATGTAATAAATATATACTATATATTTAATAAAAAAATGTTAAAATATTTTTAAAAATCAGTTATCTATTAAATTACACCAGATACAATTAATGGTAGATTAGGAAAAAAACATTTTACATTATAAATGTGAATCTTCGTTTATATTTTGAGAGAATCTAACTAAAAGATGTGCATATTATATATATTTTGTCGAACTAACTTTATTTATATCTATATTATTTTTTAGTGAAAAATATAGTTTATATTTAAATTATTTTTATTTTTATTTATTGGAATCTATCTAAATTATTTATAATATTGTATTACTGTATTTTCTGTGCACGAGACGAGACCTACACTAGTTTAACATATATTTAAATCACTTAATTCGAACTGTCAAAACATGACCCGACCCGTACGCCCGGTAATTTTACGGATTTGAACCCGGTGTTTTAAACCCGAGACCCGAAATCTATCCGAACCCGAATTACCCGGGCTTTTTAGGGTCAAGACCCGGTGACCCGTTGGGTCAAAATCGACCAGGTGAGTTAGCACTATGTAGACGCCACATAGGCAACAGATTGACCCTATATAAATTCGTTATATAATTGTATTCGTTAAGGTAACTCATAAATTAAATAAGGGAATTTTTGGGAAGTGTCCATTTTGGAACCCAATTTTTACCAAGGATCCATTTTCATTAGAGAATTAGGTGAGTGTCCAAATGGACATTTTTTTCCCCTGTCTCTATTTTCCAAAATTTCACGCGTTGCGTCCGTCCCCAAATCCAGTTTCATGATTCTGAAATCAAAACCTAACCAGCCGCTCGTTCCTTCGCCGCGGCCTCCCTACGGTCGAGCAACCATGGCGGTGGCGATGGCTGTGGGGGAAGGGGATGAAGGGAGCGTCGTGGGAGGAAGGATGGGGCTGATGAGGGAGGGGACTGTGGAGATTAGCAGCGAGAACTCCGGCTCAGTTAGGTCCAGACTTCCGACGACGATTTTATGAACCTCGAGGAAGATGAAGACGATGACGGCGGTGATAAGGCCGCCAACGGCAAGAAGAAGCGCAAGAATTACCTCTGCAACACCGCCGATCAGATTCTTTGATGTTGATTTTCTGATACAGATTCTTGAGTGTCTATTGTGTTGATTTTTTTTTGGCTAATTTGCCTTCGAACAAATTCTCTCCATCAGCGTTTGCCGTTACTGTGCCAAGTGATAACTGATAACTCAATGGATCTTGCCACAAATGATGTTGGCATTGTGGTTGTTACAGATGTTGATGCCTGATGGTGAACCTCGGGGATTTAATATATATGTAAGATTGCTATTCTAGTTCATGCGGTGGTTTAATTGCTTGTTAAATATCTCTATTTTGATCTTGGGAATTGAATGCAGCAGGTTGGTGGTAACATGGAAAGGCATGACATTTCCTAAAAAAATGGCATGACATACTGTGCCACTAGTACCTTGTAATTCCTCCTTGTTGTTGAAGGATGAAAGAAAATGAAATGGAAGGTCTTGAAAATGCATATGCAGGCATACAGATTATATCATTTAGATTATACTCCATCCTAAACGATGTTTGACTTTTGTGCACATAGTTTTAAAAGCTAAAAACTATATAAAATATTATTTATTTAAATTAATTTTTTTCATAGTTTAATATCTATTACTAATAAGTACAGTATTAAATTGTGAAAAAATTAATTAAAATAAATAAGATTTTGTATAGTTTTTAGCTCATAAAACTACGTGCACAAAAGTCAAATATCATTTATTTCCGAACGGAGGAGTATCATTTAGTGACACTTGTTGATATAATAAAATTTATTTTGGTCCTATTGTATTTGACTCAGTCAACTTTTTTTTTTGGTTCTTCCTAGTTGATATAATAATAATAATAAATTGTCACCACAATACTCACCACTCATAAGGGTCATAGACACTATCACCACTATAAAAACTAGGTCATAGACACTGTAACCAAAGGAAAACCCTAGGACAAGGAAAGCACAAACCCTATAGGGACTAATGAGAAGCCAAAATACATGTGACAATTCTCCTATATTATATGAATGGGTAAGAGGGTCATAGACGCTTTAACCAAAATAAAAACAGGACCATAGACACTATCACCACTATAAAAACAGGGTTATAGACATTGCCACCACTATAAAAACAGGGTCATAGACACTGTAACCAAAGGAAAATCCTATAGACATTGTCCCCACTATTAAAACAGAGTCATAGACACTGTCACCACTATAAAAACAGGGTCATAGACGTTGTACCCAAAATAAAAACAGGGTTATAGACACTGTCACCACTATAAAAACAGGGTCATAGACACTGTAACCAAAGAAAAACCCCTGTAACCAAAGGTCATAGACACTATAACCAAAGAAAAAACCATGTAACCAAAAAAGGGTCATAGACATTGTCATAAACACCGTCATCACTATAAAAATAGGGTTATAGACACTGTAACCAAAGAAAAACCTTATAATCAAAGGAGAACACAATACCTAAAAACAATGTACCACTATAGTCACCAAAAGTGAAGCATGTTTTGTTCAATACTCATTTAGTGGTGTCACCATAAAAATAGTATAATAATCACTATCACCAAGGGGGAAACTTTAGCTTGCACTTTTATTCTTAATTTCAAAGAGCAATTTCCAAAATCACTAGTTTCATTGTGATATTGAGACCTAATTTCTATTAATTGTGGGCAATCTTCCATATATTCTATTGGCTTGGATTGAATACAGTGTATTTATTCAACATTACATATGGCCTTAATCGTTGAAACGTGTAGCAATTGCCGCGATGGCGGCAGTGGCGTAAGGCTTCGTGTTGCCTTGTACGGAGGGATCGGGGATGAGAAAGTAGATGCTCCCTCTCTCGAGCTCGTCGTCCGGCGAGAGGATGAGAATCAGGTGAACTCTGCTTGACTCGGTGCAAGGATTGCTAAGGACGTGGCTAGGATTGGCGTTGAAGATGTCGTCAGTGGTGATTGACCGGGAGATCTCCTCTGCCGACGCCTAGAGAGTTAATTACTGATGTTTTTTTCGAAGTAGATTGCACCAATCGAGACGGAATTGAATACAGAATTTCGATTTTGCTTTGTTAGATGCTGTTAATGGCGGCCAAGGGATTGCATCGACTGTGATTGAGAGAACAGATGAGGAAGATATAGAGGGGGCAACATCTAGATCTGAATGGTGGCAAGAGGGAAGGAAGAGGTTAAAATTAAAACAAGGGTAAAAGGGGTATTATGAAAGATTTTTGGACAATTACTTATACTCATAAAAGTGGAGGACAATTACTAAAACTGTTTTTCAAAATGGACATCCTACCAAATTACTTCATTAAATAATTTATATATTTTGTAATTATAGTATGTTTAGAACACTTATTTGTATACATATGATTTTTTGTACTTAAAATATTAATATAATATTATTAATATAATAATATTTATATATTTAATTATAATTTTATTATTTAGTTTAATTTGACATATTTATATTAAAATTTAATTTTGATATTATTTTAATATTTTGAAAAATTCTTCAAAAAGTTCGAGTTTTTTGACCTTGTGGGTCGACCTGAACCCGGGACAAACCCGGTATGACTTGACCCGAAATGATCAGTAACCCGATTGACCTGAAACCCGATTTACCCGGGACTCGAATGACCTGAACCCGAACCCGGCCCGAATGGCCTGATTGATAGGTCTACACTTAATCCACCGGTTTCAACTACCTTATCAACTTCAACTACCCCATCAGCTACATGTTACCAAACAAACCCTAAACCAAAGAGCATCTATAGTGGTCGGGAGCCCCGCTCCCGATTTTACTTTTTTCATCGATTTGGGGAACCCGACCATTGTGGACAACCCGACCATGGTTCCTAAATCCAAAACCAATAAAATAATAGACGTGTACAACTTAATAAATCATTAATATAATTGTTGATGATGTGAGTTGCAGACAAAACACATTCTCCTCAAAACTTGATAGGTAGATTGGCATGCAGTCTAAGTGCCCGAGCTGTTTCTATCAAATGTCTGTGCTTCCTCTCAACTCTCCCATTTTGTTGAGGTGTATAAGGTACTGTTTTCTGATGCAATATGCCTTCTGAAGCCAAGAACTCTGCATATTTCTTCTGCACAAACTCTGTACCATTGTCTGTCCTTAGACATTTTACTGACTTCTCAAACTGATTTTTAACATAAGCAAAAAAAAACACAAATGGTTCTGAAAACCTATAATTTGTCTCTCAACAAAAAAAGTCCAAGTGACCTTTGTATGGTCATCTAAGACAGGTAAAAAGTAATGACAACCATTAGAAGTAGGAGCCCTATAAGGCCCCAGAGATCCATATGCACAAGATCAAAAGCACTATTGGCTGCAGTGAAATTTCTTTCAAAAGGCAATCTATGTATCTTAGACATAGAGCAAGTTTCACAATGGAAATCATCTAAAGAGGAAAAATTAAACTGATGCATATGTTTGAGCTTAGAAATTGAAGTACGACCTAGTTTGGCATGACTCAATTCTAAACCAACATTCACTTTATTACAACTGCTAGAGAAAGTTCCAAAAACACTATATGTCTTAAACTTCTGCAAATGATTCTTTCGCTACCCATGAAGGATCTTGTAGAGCCTATGTTTTCTAGGTCCTGATAGCACCACTCTTCAAGTTCCAGGGTCCTGGAGAAAACAATGGGTTCTAGTGAATAGTGCTATCAACTCATTATCATCTAAGAGCTTGCCCACAAATAATAGGTTGTGCTTAAAATCAGGCACAAGTAGAACATCATTCAGAATCACATTATCTGTGAGATGCATCATTCCAAACTCAGTGGTTGTCGTTATAGTATCATCAGGTAACCCTATCAAAACAGGTTTGTCTAGTCTGACCCTTTGAGATAAGAGTCGTGCATCAGCAATCATGTGATCACTAGCACATGTGTCCACTACCCATTCAATACAACCGGTTGTGGAAGCTACATTGACAGTAGAAGAGGGAAATTTACCTGCAAAGTTGGCAAAAGCATTCTCTGTGCTCTTTCCCTTCATCTTCTTCATGATCTCCTAAAATACAGCATTCACCATGGCAATGTCATGTTGAACATCAGTTGAGTCTCGATACTGATATGACTCGTCAAGGGGACTATCCTGCATTCCTGAACTCATCAAGCCTGCTGAGTTAGCTACTCCTTTCATTGAGCCATTGCCCTTATCCTTTTCTTTTAAGGCCTTATACCAGTCAGGGACTCCATGTAACTTAAAGCACTGCTTTGCAATATGCCCTTTCTGACTGCAGTGAGAACATTTCTTCTCATACTTCAGCTTCTTCCAGTCCTTGAATTGCTAATTGCCACAAGTTGAATTATTGAATTGGTAATTTTGATTCCCTTTGTTAGCGGCAAAAGCACTAGTATCTGTTGTCCCAGACCGCCCTCCATTTGTGGGATCATTGCCTCTCTCTACCTGCTGAAGTATATAGTATGCTTTATTGACTGTTGGCAAGGGATCCGTTGCAAGGATCTAGTTCTTTGCCCCATCATAATTGTCATTTAAGCACATTAAGAGTTGCATCAACCGGTTCCTAGATTGAATCTCATTGAATCTTCTCTTCAGATCACAAGTGCATTGAGTCATAATTCCACAATTGCATTTTGGATTTCCTTCTAAAACTTGTAGCTCATCCTAGTATCTCTTCAAGGTGTTATACACCTCAGCAAGACTCATGTTACCTTGTTTTACATTACCCTGTTTCTTCTTAATTTGAAATATCAAGGGAGCATTGGTTGCCCAAATCGCTCAACGATTTCATCCCACAAATGCTTAGCAGAGTCCACAAACATGAATCCTTCAGCAACACTCTTACTCATCGAGTTAAGCAACCAACATCTCACCATATAATCAGCTCTAAGCCACCTCTGTAGATCTACAGATTGATGCTCAGGCCTTGCACATAGACCATTAACAAAACCGAGCTTGCACTTGGCACCTAGTGCCGTCATGACTCCACGACTCCAGGTCATGTAGTTGGTGCCTTCAAAAGGGATTGCAACCAACTGAGCTCCTGGATGATCTGAGTTGGACAAGTATAGGGGATCTCCCTGATTCCCATGATTGTTTTGTTCTCCATCCTGGGTTCTGCTAGTAGAACCTTGATTCCCTTCTCCATAAAACATCATGACAGATAATACGAAGACAAGAAGAAATAATCTCAAATTAAACAATCTAACTTTGCGCAAAAAAAACCACAATGCTCTGATACCATGTAGAATCCGAGCTAGATCAAGCTAAGGCTTCACTCAGATGAGTGATTTACAACAACAGATCATGAATAAATGATGATCAATCATCAATGAAACAAGCATGGATGTAGAGTATGCAGTGTAAATGAAAGGAAATCAATTTGGAGATTACCAAAAGCGGCCGAAATGGCCAGGTGCTTGTCTCATCAATGCAGATCCCCAAAACTCTTAGAGCATCCCCAACAGCTCTTGTAAAATAGAGAAAATGGTCAATTTTAGAGTAAATATGAGTTTTTTAACCCCAACAGCTCCTCTAAAACAATCTCTAAAATAGAGAAATGGGAGGTGAGAGAAAAAAATCTCTAAATTTAGAGGAAGGGTTAGAATATGTAAAATTTAATGTGTTCACCCCTTTCAATGCCTACCTATTTGTTCATTGGTTGTTGCATATTCAATTAATGAAGTTATTGGAATTTTATTTATTAAATTATGAATTTATGCATCTATTTTAGTGTATAATAAATGTAGCAATTTGTATAATAGAGAATCTGTTGGAGTTGTGGTATAAAATTTTTAGAGAATTTGTTATTTTGTTCTCTATTTTAGAGATTTTTTAGAGAGAATGTTGGAGATGCTCTTACAAACCCTGAAATGCAGATGGTCCCTTATAAAGGGTCTGTTGGCACGTGAGGAGCATGCTCCCATTTGCCTTATTTACATAAAGGAGCTAAGTTTAGACAATACAAAATATAAAGGACATATTCTCATACAAATCTTTGTGCTTCAATTAACGATAGGTAAAGAACTAATGATGGGCGAGAGTTTACACTTATATATGCAATTTTACGACCAACTCTTTTTAAGATCTCCTTCTCCTCCAGTCTTGAATTCATGCGAAGCAACAAAGATAGGAGTTGGGCTAAAATCTCAAGAGGCCTTCGAGAATCAAATAAGAATATTGATGGGTACATATAATAGGAATAAAGTGATCTAAAGTCTAGACTTGATGTTATGGTGATTAAAATAGATCGATGGAATTAGATTTTCATTGGGGGGTTTTTAACATCTCAAATGAGATCGACGAACTAGTCTCGACCCATCGACCTTATTTTTACTCTTTTCATATTTAAGTCATAAAAATCTAAAAATTGACCTATTGGTCACTAGGTTTACATAAATTATATTAGGTCCTTAATACCTTGTGAATGAAAGTGAAAGTGGCCATATTAGTATGAGATATCAAATGAATTAAATGAAATATAGTTGTAAAGAAATGTTTTTTTATGTATATAAAAAACTACTTAATTTTAGATCATTATAATAAAGAAAAATGAATCAAATTTTCAAGAAGATATTTGGGCCAAAGGCCCTTCTTCATCATCCCATTTAGTATTTTTTTTTTTGATTAGGTAAGAATTCGGGTAGGAGTGTGTCCTTATCCGAAGGCATCCTGTCGGATGAGGCCAAGAAGGCCGGAATGAAGATATAAATCTGACCCCCTGGTCGTGTAGCTAAGGTGTGCAACCTTATCTGCTACACGGTTACCAATACGGGGAATATGTGATATCTTGATTGGATTAAGTTGTTTCAGTAATACCTGGATATCCGACATAATCATTTCTGCTTCTCAAGGACAACAACTTTTGAAGTTAAGGAAGTCCGTAATGATTTTTGAGTCTCCTTCAATGAGTAAGTTATTGATGCGTAGTTCTATAGCCTTTTCCAGCCCTAATCGCAGGGCAAGGGCTTCCGCCATGAGAGGGGATTGCCCACTTAGTATTTGTCATAGGGAATTGAATTTGTTAGCAATTATCCAAAATATTTTCATAATACCAAGTTTAGCCCTATTTTAATTAACCTCCTTTCCCGTCTCTTCTTCCTTTGTATTTTATTCATCCCGTCAGGAACTATCCTTGCGGCTTCATATGAAGAAAGCAGCAGTAGCATCTTCTTCTTCGATGCTTCCCCACCGCGCGACTTCGAGCTATGTGGATCTGGGAGATCCTCTTCCTCTCTCTCTCTCAGTACTGTACTGCGATTCAGGGTGATTGATTTCACAAGCAGAGTTCGGATCCGATGGGGAAGAGATCGTTTCCACTGGTGGTTCGTCGACGAGGTCCATCTCCAGCACCATCGCCATGTTAGTGTTGGCCAAAGTCTCTCAACACCTCCCTCAATTTTCCGGTCGTCTTCTCCGATGTGGTTATTAACAGTACCAGTACTTGAGGTCCACCCCCTCCTTGACGCCGTCGATCGCCTTCATGCTCTCAAGGTCACCGAAGAGGGTATCCAGCTCCCAACCATTGGCATCGTCGATGATCAGTCCTCCGACAAGTCTTCCGTCTTGTAGTCCCTCGCCTCCATCAGCCTATCGTATTGTAGAAGCTTAGATTGAATTTCAACTCTCTAAACGGTGTGCTTTCAAAGTTAGCAGTTAGTTTAGGATTGTAGGCTAGTTGAAGATTTGTTGTAAAAAAATATTATTATTGATGCATTGGGTGTTAATTCATGAAGATCTAATATGTAATAGCTTCATTATTATTTTGAATGTACTGATTCTTTGAATGGTTATATTATTATTATTGAATTTTTTTTATAGTGGTGACATTGTGTATGACCCTTTTTTTATTTTGGTTACAGCGTCTATCACTCTCTTAATCATTGGAGAACTGTCACCACATGTTTTAATAGGGTTTGTTCTTCCCTTGTCCTAGTGTCTAAGACCGTGTTTTTATAGTGGTTACAGTGTCAAAGACCTTGTTTTTATAGTGGTTACAGTGTCTATGACCCTGTTTTATTTTGGTTACAACGTTTATGACCCTCTTACCCATTCATATATTAGAGGAAAACTGTCACCACATATTTTGGCTTATCATTAGCCCCTATAGTGTTTGTGCTTCCCTTCTCATATGGTTTTCCTTTGGTTACAGTGTCTATGACCCTGTTTTTATAGTGATGACAGTGTCTATGACTTTGGTTTTATAGTGGTGACAGTGTCTATTACCCTGTTTTTATAGTGGTGACAGTGTCTATGACCCTGTTTTTATTTTGGTTACAGCGTCTATGACCCTCTTACACATTCATATATTAAAGGAGAACGGCCACCACATGTATTTTGACTTCTCATTAATCCCTATAGGGTTTGTGCTTCCCTTGTCCTAGGGTTTTCCTTTGGTTACAATTGTTAAACTCCACCTTGATGAGGATAAAGCCTTGGTTGATGAATAGCCAAAACTTGGGATTCCTGAGTTTGGTAAGGCCTTACCATATGGCCTATCTTATTAGATCTGTGTTTCAGATTCAATATAATTGGGACTAATTCCTTATGGGCCTATTTTATTAGATCCAATACATTATTGATCTATGTAATAGAATCAGAATTGGGCCAAATATTATTTGGGCCTGAAGTTATATCCAAGAGTGTTGATTAAAGATAGAGTTGCTTAAACCCATCTTTTATTCTTTCGGTTAGCTATTTGAGATTTTCTAGGAATTTGGTGCTCCTCCTGATGGCCTCAATGATCTCAACAAGATTCAAGTGAAGGTTCTGGATTCCTTTGCTTAACAACCGAAGATCTCGCTCTCCAGAAGATTTCGAGTGCAACGTCTATCAACAACCTGGAGAAAAAGACTGACGTTTGATTTTGAATCAAAATTGAACGTCCAGCCTATTTATAGAAGAAGACAGTGGCTGCAGAAGATATCTCATTCACTGCGCTTATCGACTTCTGCAAGTTCATCTTCTTCAAGCTTCGATCACACTGCTCTCTTGTCTTAAAGTGTTGTATTTACTTTGAGTGTGTGAGATTTCTTTTTGAGCGTTATAGTACAATTCAGTGAGAGTTATACACAGGGTTCTTTACCCAATCATAGAGGGTACTTCGGTATCCTTAGTAGCTTTATTTCACTAGAGCGTTTGGGTTGCTAGATAGGAAGTTAGTCTAGAAGAGGGAAGGTCTTCTAGAGGTTGTATCTAGGACTCATAAGATAAAGTGAAATAAAGTTGTTGAATCCTACGGGTTGGATACCCTAGGCGGGGACGTAGGCGGTTGTGCCGAACCTCGTTAACAATTCGCGTGTGCTTTTCTTTCTGCTCTTTTCATTCTTGCTTGCTTTCTCATTTATCGAGAATTGGTTTCTCTGTTTAACTAATTTCTGTTTTGCAGATAAGGTCTTACTTCCTACAGTAAGGTCTTACAATTTAGCTTGTCTTTATTAACTTGTTTCTGCATTTCAGATAAGGTCTTACCTCTGCCTGGTAAGGTCTTACAGTTTCCTGTTTTTGCGAAAATTTGCCATACTCCATTCAACCCCTCTTCTGGAGTATATTCGTGCCTTATATCTTCCTATTCCGCACTTCAATTGGTATCAGAGCCTCACTCACGTTTCTTAGATATTACTATCTGTGAGTCTAACCATGGCAGGTGAAGGGCAAGGTGGTTTTGGCCAAGGAAGATCTATCTCTCGTCCACCTCTCTTTGTTGGGAATAACTTCATGCATTGGAAATCTCTAATGCAAATGTTTGTTATTGATCAAGATTTGGAACTCTGGCATATCATTATGCGAGGACCAAATATCCCCAAGAAAGAAGGTCCCAATGGAACGAGGGTGGACAAATCAGAGGATGAATACACCCAGACTGACTTAGAAAGTGTGGCTAAGAATTTCAAAGCCATAAACCTACTGTACTGTGGATTGAGTACGGATGAGTTCAACCGTATCTCTTCATGCAGAACAGCAAAAGAAATCTGGGATAAATTGGTGGTTACTTATGAAGGAACCAGCCAGGTCAAAGAGACCAAAATTAGTATATTTCTTAGACAATATGAATTGTTTAAGATGAACCCTGATGAGTCAGTTAAAACTATGTTTACCCGTTTTACGGAAATCATAAATAACCTTGACTCATTAGGTAAGACCTTTTTAAATGAAGAAAAGGTTAGAAAGATACTAAGGTGCTTACCTAAAGCTAAATGGGGTCCTAAGGTGACGGCCATAGAAGAAGCTCAAGATCTTAGCACATTGGCTCTTGATGATCTACTAGGAAAGTTAATAACCCATGAAATGATCCTCAACGAGGATGATGGGGAACTTCCTACCAATCTCAAAAACCTTGCTCTTAAGGTCAAGAAAGAAGAACCATCGGAAGATTCCGATAGTGACGATGATGAAGATCCTTTTGCTCTAATCACTCGTGGATTAGCACGCATATTGAAAATGAAAAAGCAATTCGCCAAAGGTAAGCCTTCTAACTCTTCTAAGAAGAGTCGAGTTCTTACTTGTTATGAATGTGGTGAATCAGATCATCTCGTCAAAGAATGTCCTATAAAGAAGAAGAACAAAGCAAAGAAGAAGGAGTCCAACAAGAAAGTAATGGCTGCTTGGAGTGACTCGGATTGTTCAAGTGACTCAGACGTTGAAGAGGAACATGCAAACTTGTGCCTTATGGCAAAATCCGACGAAACCAAGGATCAACACTTAGATGGAGTTGTAAGAAATCTTCTCTCTAGTCCTATCAATGTTTTATCTTAATTCTTGAAGAATATGATTTCAAATGAGGAGACTTACAACAAAGAAATCAGCTTCTTGAAAGAGAAAGTGCAGGATCAAGAAACGTGCATAAAGAAGCTGTCACAGAAATTGCAAGATCTTGACAACCAAAGTTCTGAAGCTATCACAGAGAGTAAGACCTTACGATCAGAAATTTCTGAACTTAAGGCAAATGTCTCTTCTCTTAAGAATCAAAATAATGATCTTAAGAATGAAAATGTGAAGCTTTCTAAGAAATGTCAAGATCAACAAACAACCCTTGTGCAATTCACTCGATCCAAAGCAACCCTTGACAAGATGCTTGGAGAACAACAACTCTCCTTAAATCGAAGTGGTATAGGATACAACAGGAACTTTCCTGCAAAGCCTACTACCAAGTTCGTTAAAGCTAAAGGAAGTTGGCGATCTCCAACTTGCTTCTTTTGTTGTAAGAAAGGTCATGTAAAGGAAACGTGTCCTTATAGGATAACAGATCCTTACATTATTAGAAATACCTTTCCTGTTCGGTTACATGAGCGGATAAGACAGATTTGGGGTTCTAAAAGGGACGAAGTTACCAAATATGGTCTACCCCCACAATGGATCCAAATCAGTTTATTGGTCTAGCCGAAAAGGTTGATTTTGTGTTTTGCAGGATATCACCAAGACCAAGGATAAAAAATGGATAATGGATAGTGGTTGCTCAAGACATATGAGTGGAAAAGAATCTCTTTTTCACAATCTAAAGAAGCAATCCGGTGGAACTATTACTCTTGGTGATAAAGCAAAATACAACATCATCGGTATTGGTAACATTGGTGTTGATTCAAACAATTCTATCAATGATGTTTATCTTGTTGATGGCTTAAAATATAACCTTCTTAGTGTTTCGCAGCTTTGTGATAAGGGAAATCTTGTTAGCTTTAACAAGAAGAAGTGTGTTGTACAAGATGAAGAGACCGGAGAAATTGTTCTTACTACATACAGGGACTCTAACATTTATGCTCTTAATACTAATCGTATTGCAGGCTCCAATCTGAAATGTCTCAAGGCCTTATCAGAAGATCCAAGGGTCTGGCATAGGAGACTTGGGCACATAAGTATGCATACCCTCAGCAAACTCTGTTCAAAGGATCTTGTTCGAGGCCTTCCTGATTTAAACTTCAAAGTAGATGATCTTTGCAAAGCTTGCTCAAGAGGATTTGCATATTTGAAGTTAAATACTCATGAGGGAGATGAATCAGATGGAGAAGGCAGTCATCCTGAGAAGAGCATATCCAAAAACATGCAGGAACCATTTCAAGATCTTACTAATCTATCACATGGTCTTGGAACTATGTCTCAAGGCCTTACAAATGAAGGAAGTCTTGAAGATGGGCCTCCTCCGGAACCTCAAGGACCTTATCCTACGAATCCTCCTGAACCTCAGGAGCCATATCCTTACACTTCCAGTGATCCAACTCCTAGCCAAGGATCTGCTCGTAGAAGATTCAAACATGCCTCATCTCACTCTACTTCGGATATCATTTCTGATCCTTCATCTGGTGTTCAAACTCGTTCTAAAGTTAGAAATTTATGTGCTTTTCACGCATTTGTTTCTCTTGTAGAACCCAAGAAGTACACCGAAGCTCTTCAAGAACCTGATTGGATTATAGCCATGCAGAATGAGCTTAACGAGTTCGAGCGAAATAAAGTATGGACCCTTACGGCAAGGCCAGAGGGTAAATCTATTATTGGAACTCGTTGGGTATTCCGAAACAAGCTTGATGAAGGTGGAAACATCATTCGAAACAAGGCTCGTCTTGTTGCTCAAGGATACAATCAAGAAGAAGCTATTGATTACGAGGAGACTTTTGCTCCCGTAGCCAGACTAGAAGCTATTCGTATGCTTCTTGCCTTCGCTTCTTTCATGAGCATCAAACTCTTTCAAATGGACGTCAAATGCGCCTTTTTGAATGGTTTCCTAGATGAAGAGGTTTATGTCGCTCAACCCCCCGATTTTGAAAATGATGAATTTCCAAATCATGTTTACAAGCTCGACAAAGCTCTTTATGGCTTGATGCAAGCCCCAAGAGCTTGGTATGAGCGACTTTCAAAATATCTTTTGGAAAATAATTTCAAAAGAGGGTCAATTGACAAAACTCTATTCATCAAAACTCAAGGTAATGATATCCTTGTTGTACAAATTTATGTGGATGATATATTGTTTGGAGCTACTAATGAATCTTTGTGCAAAGAGTTTTCAAATATGATGTGCAAGGAATTCGAGATGAGTATGATGGGGAAGCTAAATTTCTTTCTCGGTCTTCATGTTCATCAAAGTTCTAAAGGTATATTCCTTAACCAAGGAAAATACACTCGAGAACTTCTCAAGAAATACAAGATGATCGAATCCAAAGTTGCAAAAACTCCTATGAGCTCTACTCTTTCTTTGGATCAAGATCTTACTGGAAAACAGGTAAATCAGAAGGAATATAGAGGTATAATCAAATCTCTCCTTTATCTTACTGCTAGTAGACCTGACATAATGTTCAGTGTTTGTATGTGTGCCAGATTCCAAGCTAACCCAAAAGAATCTCATCTTATAGCGGTAAAAAGGATTTTGAGATATCTGAATGGTACAAAGGATCTCGGATTATGGTATCCTACTCAATCTAGTTTCAATCTTGTCGGATACTCCGATGCTGATTTTGCAGGATATAAAGTAGATAGGAAAAGCACCTCCGGATGTTGTCAATTTCTTGGGTCATCCCTTATAAGTTGGCATTCAAAGAAGCAAAATTCAGTGGCCCTTTCAACGGCCGAAGCTGAATATATTGCTGCTGGAGCTTGTTGTGCCCAAGTCTTATGGATTGCACAACAACTTCAAGATCTTGGAATTAACTATAAGGGCATCCCAATAAAATGTGACAACACAAGTGCTATTTCTATCTCCAAAAATCATATACAGCATTCAAGAACGAAACATATTGATGTGAGACACCACTTCATTCGAGATCATGTAGAAAAAGGAGATGTGTCCTTGACATTCATCTCTACAGAACTACAACTTGCAGATATTTTTACCAAACCTTTACCCGAAGAGAGATTCAATTTCATCAGGCTAGAACTTGGAATGCTTAATAAGGAGGCATAAACGTAGGGGGAGCAATATTATAAGATCTTATTCCCTACGTACTATTCTTGAAAATGATTTCAAGACCTTACTAATTAATAGTAAGGTCACAAATCAATCTTTCAGTATATTAATTTTTGGATTAAAATCTTTGGTTAATATCTTTATAGATATTTAACTAAATATTTTTTTACCTTGTTTTTTTACTGCCTTCTAGAATCTCGGGTTAAAAAGATTTTCTCTACTGCCTTGGGATTTTATTGGATATTACTTCATTTATTCTAGCATTTATCTCTTCTATTTCAAAATTTGAAAATTAGTGTTAATTAGTTAAAGATTTGACTGAGATTTGGTTGGGATTTCTTGAGGAGATCAAAGGTCACACGGTTTGGTTGAGATCTCTTCTCCTATTTAAACCCTCACATCTCTCACATCAAATCACTGCTTTTCACTCTCTCTCTCTGATTTAATCTCTCTGAGCGATTCGTCTTCTCCTTCTCTTTCTCAAACACCAAATCTCCATGGCTCCTAAACGCTCTTCCACTTCCTCCCCTGGATCTTCGTCCAAGAAACTCCGATCCTCTGATTACAAAGGAAAGGCGATTGAAGAGGAATACAAGGGCAAGGCGACTCTCCGGCAACTGGACACTGATTCTGAGGAAGAAGAACATGCTGCTCTTGTTCATCGACGTACCCGACAGAAGGATCACCACCAGCCCCGACAGGTGAATCCCCCAGCACCAAAGAAGGGCAAATCTATGGTGCGTCTCCAGTCTCCTCCTCCCGAATTTGAGGTAATTTACGAGGTCCCTTCTGCTTGGTTTCGAAATCACACTACCGCTTGTATGTGGAAAGATGGATTTTCAAACCGACCTCTAACCTTCTGTGAGCATGTGGATCTAGAATTTCTAGAATCCATGCAACTCCCATGTGTCAATTTACTGAAAAATTCAAATGTTTGGTCTCTTTTGAACCCCGGAACCATCGCTTACCCTCGTCTCACCCGTATGTTTTTCGTCAATCTCACCGCACATAGAGAAAAGGGGGTTCTCACCCTTACTTCTCAAGTGAAACAAAGACAAATCACTTTGTCTGCCTCTTCCTTAGCCCTAATTTTGGGTGTGCCTGACTTTGTCGATACTAGCTCTCACCCTTCCAAAAACTACTGTCTGGCCAAAGCACAAAAAGAGTTCTTTATAAGGATTGTGCCTACAACATCTTCGAATAAACCCAAACCAAAACATACCCACAATATCCTATCTCTTGAGGCCAAGCTTGTTTTCACCCTTCTCGCACGTTGTGTCTTACCACGAAAGAACTCCCGCGAGCTTATTACTGATAATCTGCTTGAACTCCTCTACTTGATAATGGCTGGCCATGAGATTGATGTTCCCAATTTGATTCTCTCATATCTCTTACATGCCATTAATACCCCTCTTACTGCACCTCTCCCATATGCCAATTTGATGCCCAAAATCTTTGATTTTTTTGACATTGACACCACTGGAGAGGAGCACATGACTCACAAAGGTCGCATTGATGAGGAGTGCTGGAGGCGCCTAGGGATTGAGAAGAACCTGGCCGGTGGCTGGATTCTTACAAAGAAATCTCAGGCTCCATTTGATTCAGTCAATTTGGAGACTAAGATTGAAGATTTAGAAGCTGAAATTGACGCACTCAGGAAGGATCTCACTGCTGCTAGGGCCGACATCGTGGACAGACAGGACAACACACACGAGCGGCTGATGATTTCGACGAGAAGTTGAATCAACTTCTGTTGCTCAGTGGCCTAACACACAAGGCCACCACCTCCATCATGCCCCTTGATGAAGATTCTGCCCACCATGTTGAAGAAGTTGCGAAGAATGTTCTCCTCAACTGTGAGCGCAAAGTCCTCAAACGTTTCATTCTGCGGCAACTCTGTCCTGAGCCATCTATCCTCACTCTGGAGGAATATGGAATAGTGAAGAAATGGCGCGATGAAGAAGCTAAGAGGCAAGCAAAGATGTGGGCTAATCACACTGTCCTCAATGCCAAGAACCGCTGGAGAGACAAGATTTTCAGAGGCCGCCGAGATTCAGAAGATGTTCATCCAAGGTATGGGGAGTGGTACGAGGAGGTGGTGGAGATATCAGATGATGAAGAGTGATGGATTTTAAAACTCTTGAACCTTTGATGCCTTAAAACTCTTATGTTTTGATTTATGGTATTATTTTGAACTACTCACACCCTTATTGTTGAAAGACAAAAAGGGGGAGAAAGATTGTAAGGCCTTATTTTGCTTTTTGACAGGCCTTACTACTGATACTGATGGGTTTTATAAGGCCTTATTTTGTTTTGGTAGGCCTTACTGTTTTCTAGGATTTCAAAACTTTGATCCAACATTTATAATGCTTGCACTATTATACTATTATATGCCTTGTTTGGTTGTATTGTTTTGAATTGACATGAAACAGGTGTGCACAAGTTTTGTCTTTCATCAAGGGGGAGATTGTTAAACTCCACCTTGATGAGGATAAAGCCTTGGTTGATGAATAGCCAAAACTTGGGATTCCTGAGTTTGGTAAGGCCTTACCATATGGCTTATCTTATTAGATCTGAGTTTCAGATTCAATATAATTGGGACTAATTCCTTATGGGCCTATTTTATTAGATCCAATACATTATTGATCTATGTAACAGAATCAGAATTGGGCCAAATATTATTTGGGCCTGAAGTTATATCCAAGAGTGTTGATTAAAGATAGAGTTGCTTAAACCCATCTTTTATTCTTTCGGTTAGCTATTTGAGATTTTCCAGGAATTTGGTGCTCCTCCTGATGGCCTCAATGATCTCAACAAGATTCAAGTGAAGGTTCTGGATTCCTTTGCTTAACAACCGAAGATCTCGCTCTCCAGAAGATTTCGAGTGCAACGTCTATCAACAACCTGGAGAAAAAGACTGACGTTTGATTTTGAATCAAAATTGAACGTCCAGCCTATTTATAGAAGAAGACAGTGGCTGCAGAAGATATCTCATTCACTGCGCTTATCGACTTCTGCAAGTTCATCTTCTTCAAGCTTCGATCACACTGCTCTCTTGTCTTAAAGTGTTGTATTTACTTTGAGTGTGTGAGATTTCTTTTTGAGCGTTATAGTACAATTCAGTGAGAGTTATACACAGGGTTCTTTACCCAATCATAGAGGGTACTTCGGTATCCTTAGTAGCTTTATTTCACTAGAGCGTTTGGGTTGCTAGATAGGAAGTTAGTCTAGAAGAGGGAAGGTCTTCTAGAGGTTGTATCTAGGACTCATAAGATAAAGTGAAATAAAGTTGTTGAATCCTACGGGTTGGATACCCTAGGCGGGGACGTAGGCGGTTGTGCCGAACCTCGTTAACAATTCGCGTGTGCTTTTCTTTCTGCTCTTTTCATTCTTGCTTGCTTTCTTATTTATCGAGAATTGGTTTCTCTGTTTAACTAATTTCTGTTTTGCAGATAAGGTCTTACTTCCTACAGTAAGGTCTTACAATTTAGCTTGTCTTTATTAACTTGTTTCTGCACTTCAGATAAGGTCTTACCTCTGCTTGGTAAGGTCTTACAGTTTCCTGTTTTTGCGAAAATTTGCCATACTCCATTCAACCCCCCTTCTGGAGTATATTCGTGCCTTATATCTGCCTATTCCGCACTTCAACAGTGTCTATGACCCTATTTTTATTTTGGTTACAGTTTCTATAACACTCTTACCCATTCATATATTAGAGGAGAACTATCCACCGCATGTATTTTGGGTTCTTATTAGCTCTTTTAGGGTTTGTGCTTCCCTTTTCTTATGGTTTTCCTTTAGTTACAATGTATATGACCCTGTTTTTATAGTTGTAACAGTGTTTATGACCCTATTTTTATTTTGGTTACAGTGTCTATGACCCTGTTTTTATTTTGGTTACAGTGCCTATGACCCTTGGATTATAATCTAATGGTGCAAACTGAATCTTTAATAAAGAGGTCATGTCATTGTTCACCTTCTATATTAAAGGCTATCATGCATCTTCAATCCACTTCAAAGTGCCAAGTACTTAAAGGCATAAACCTAAATGTTATCCACTAAAGAAATAGCTGTGCAAAATCGATCAAAGAAAGGCAACACATTTAATATGGGTAACATTTCAGCGGTAATATAGTAACCAATTCATACATGCACTGATGCACTTCTTGAAGAAATTATAGGACAAATTAAATGAAATTACAAGACGAATCCTCTTTGGCGTCTCCTACTGAAAAATCCTCTTTTGGCATCTCCTACTGAATCTCAAATACAAAAAGCCCCTTCAATTCCATAGAAAACCATATACATCTCCAAATACAACATTAGATACATATTACCCAATTTCAAGCAGGAACACTGAAAAAGGTCTATAATTTCCAACAACTGCTGAAGCAACAGTACAAAAATACCTTCTGAATCCGGTCGGTTGTGAAGTTGGTAGGAGGGAAGGAAGGCATGATAGGCATTACAGTAGGTGATTGCTGCATTTTCCCTTCTTTTTTGTCTGATTTTGCTTATGCAAACGAAATACTAACCCTAATCGTATACACCCGAGCGCGATTTGCATCAAGGGATAACAGGTCTGAGCACTTGCATCAGGGGAGGCTTTTCGGTGACCGGGCACAACCTCAGCGTAGGCGAGGGTGACATCGGGAGTCCTGTTTGAATCCAACAGTGGTGACAACAGGTTTGAGCACGGAGAGGGAGATTTGCAATGAGGGAGGCGCCGACAATTGGGTTCCGGTTCTCAAAGGGTTGAAACGCTGCTCCAGCACATTAGGATTGACATCGTCGGGCCTTCTGCGTCCGTTGACAGTAGAGCCAACGAGAAAGTGGGCATGGGAAAAGCCGGAGAGAGCTCGAGATCCAGAGACAAGGAGGAAGGCAAGGGCCCGCGGGTTGTGGTCTGACGAGAGAGAACCACAAATGGAGGAAGCCCTTGTAATATATAGGAAGGCGGGGAAAAATGTCATTTTGAAACATTCACCCAATTTTATTAGAAAAATAGATAAGGAGCTAATTTGGTGTATAATATGGACACATACCAAATTTTTCTAATTTTAAATTTATATGCCCTTTTTTTTTAGTAAGTTAGTAATAGCACATAGGTGGGATATAAGAATTATAAGCCCATTTGGAATTGTGACGCTCACGCAGAAGTGGATGTCTCCACCGTCTCTTCTCCTCACCTTCCTTTAATTCCTTACATCCCTCCCTCTCTTTCTCCATCCAACTTTCCCATTGTTTCTCCATCTATTATTTTATTATACTAACTTTATTCTGCAAAACCACCCTTAATTTTCCTTATTTCTCACAAAATAATCTTGTGTTTTACAAGTTTCATTTAACTTCCCTTTCTCTATTTTTTTTTTTTGGCAATTGATTCAACATCCTCACCGGCCTATATGAGTTGAGATAACTTATCACTAAATCTTGCCGCTTCTCAATTCCATTCTGAATATAATCGAACGTACCGATACATTTTCTATTAAAAAGCCAACATATTTTTATCCATAAATAAAGTAATAGAAAATCATAATTGATCAACAAAAATAATAAATGAAAAGTACAATAAAATTGTGCAATAGGGGCATTTGCGCCACACCAAGCTAAAATGAATAGATAAATAGTCAATAGACTCATTGGTCATAACTCTTTAAGTATACAAATGTAGTGACGAACGTAAGAATGGAGGAAAAGGGAGTTGGTTAAAGTTTTAGGCATAATTAATAACTAAACGAAGTTGTTTCAAACTAAAGAAAGATCACCCTATAGCTTTTTATGATTGTATATCTACAAGCTAAAAAGGTGAGTCTTACTCTCACATACTTTGGTAGCCTTTTATGATAGTATAAAATCCAACATTAAATTATAAAAACAAACATAAATTTAACACGGGTTCCATTTAATAGAGACCCGGCCCAATTGAGATTTTTGGAATCTCACACAAACCCCCCCTAGTTCCCCCTGTGTATGGTTTGTCTTAAAGTTTTAATAAATGTAAAAACGTGCGGTGGTGAATTGTAAACGAATCTAAATAATGGGAGATTTTATGTAATTTATCCTAAAATTTATAATAAATAATTTCTTTTTTTTATTAAAAAAAAAACCGAAGTCTTCTTATATACTTTGGCCGTCCACATCAAACCCAAATAAATTACATACATGGAGACAGAATTATAAGCTAGGCCGGGGATATTGAAGAGATCGATCGACTATTTCATGTCTCTCTCTCTCTCCCCCTAATTAGACCTCTTCCAGCTTAATTCCTTCCTCCTGCCTTTCATTTTCACTCCATCCACAAATTGAATTCGTCCATATACATATATTCATATAATTGACAATGCTAGCCAAGACGGATTCAGACTCAACGAGCCTACAGGGCTCGTCCCCGACCCGGTCCCCGGCCCACCGCACCCCAAGCGGGCCAGTCTACTACGTGCAGAGCCCCTCCCGCGACTCCCATGACGGCGAGAAGACCACCAACAACTCCTTCCACTCCACCCCGGCGGCCTCCCCTCCCCACTCCCACTCCAACTCCTCCCTCGGCCCCCACTCCCGCGAATCCTCCTCCACCCGCTTCTCCGGCTCCGGCAAGACCTCCTCCGGCCGCCGCCCCTCCAAGGCCGCTGGGCCCCCCGCCCGCGTCGACAAGAACTGGAAGGACCACGACCACCGTCGTTTCGACGCCATTGAGGAGGAGGAGAGCCTGCTGGGGATGGAGGAGGAGGGCCCGGCGGTGCCCCGGCGGTGCTTGTATGGGCTGGCCTTTCTGCTGGCCTTCTTCGTTCTCTTTACCTTCTTCTCGCTGGTGTTGTTGGGCGTTAGTCGGAGCCAAAAGCCCGTTATTACCATCAAGGTAATTACCGACATTTCCCCGCTTTTAATTACAGTAACTACTCCGTATTTTCTTCCTTTGCAGTACGTTTATCTTAATGGCTTTTTTCACTTTTTAAATCACCAACGTCAAAGTTTGACTTAATTTTGTCGATAAACTCTAGGCTGGAACTTTCATTTGGGTGATATATATTGATTTGATAGATAATAATTCTATTTATATGGAGTATATAATATATGGATTTTTCTATCCTATCCCCCAAGGGTATAGGATAAGATGCCCATTTTAGAAAAAATACATCCTTAATTAAATTTCATTAGCCAAATTTTAAATTAGATTCTTAGGGTTGCTTATTTTTGGTAGGGTATCTTTACCCATTTAGGATCTTATCCTATGCCCTAAGGGCATAGGATAGAAAAACCGATAATATTAATACTCCCTCCGTTCAGTAAAACTTGTCATTTTAGGGTGTTATTTTTGTTCAAAAAAACTTGTCATTTTAGATATTTTGCCTTTCACTTTACAAAAATGCCCTTGATATGATTGATGGTTTGTTAGTTGTAGTTTTTGATAAAGTAAAAATAGAGAGTAATAATTGAGGGTAAATTAGTACATTTGTTAATTGCCTTAAAACTTGTGAAATAAGCTAAACTGACAAGTTTTGCCGAACGGAGGGAGTATGTTTTATTTTTTACTTTCTTACACGTATTTTAATGTGTTAAAAAATTAGATAAAATATTAATTTTTTATTAATTTTTTTTATAGTTTAATATTTATTAGTAAGAAGTATTAGTTTGTAAAAAATTATTAAAAATATTAATATTTTATATAGTTTTTAGCTCATTAAAATACGTGTTAGAAACTAAAAAATCTTACATTTTACATCCGGAGGGAGAAGAACCATTTCAGGTTTTTTTGAATTCATAATAGTGATAATACAGAGTATGTGATTTACCGAAATTAAAACTAATGTTAAACAATGTTAAAATTAAGTTACATTACCTATCACTTTATATATTATATATTAAACTCTACAATATTATAAAATAAAATAATGTAAAATAAGGTGATAGTTTACAAGGTTTTAACATTTTTGCGGCAAGGATTGTGATGGTTGTTTTAAAATAAATAAATAAAAATAATTGATCTGTGGTCTAGCTAGTTAGATAACTTCTCATTTTAGGGTTGTTTTGTACCATGCTTTTTCTAACCTATGGTACAAAACAATTTTCTCAAAGTTTACGTATTGAAATTTAATGATTGTTTTCCGATTAGGTTTCTTAAACTATTATCTTATTATCTAATAGTATATATAACTATTTCATCTGATAAAATATGTCGTTTAATATTTACAGATATTTTTAATGATGATAAAAACACTATAATATAAATTTTTCATTAATTATTTTTAAATTGTTTCATAGTTATTAATACTATGTATGCAATTATTCTAAATAATTAATAAAAAAAGTTGATATTTTATATTTTTTTATTATCGTATAGAAACATGCATGAATAGTAAATGACATGTTTTATCGAAGGAAGATAGTAGAAATATTTATTATATAAATCTCATAATTTGATTAGAAATATTTATTATATATAAATCTCATAATTTGAAACTATAATGAATTTTATTGCTAACAAAAAAATTATTTTACACTAATTCAACCATTAAATAGTGTGGGTTTAGATTCCAATACATTTTTATTATAATATAATTATAATTATGAACACATGAAATACAATATTTGACATAACATAAATTTTAAATAAAATACAATATTCAATCAATTACATTAAGTTTACAATATAATTATAAATTTTATATAATAATAAATTTGATAAACATGATTTCTAATGTATTTTATTTAAAATTTATATTATTTTTAATATATTATAAATAATGTTAACCAAAAAGGATGTCGTTTGACTTGTTAACACGTATTTTAAGGAGCTAAAAACTATATAATATATCAACTTTTTTTAAATTATTTTTTTACAACTTAATATTTGTTGGTAATAAGTATTAGATTATAAAAAAATAAAAATAAAAAAGTTAATATATTATATAGTTTTTAGCTTTTTAAAATACGTGGTAAAAAGTCAAACGACATCCTTTTTGGATCAGAGGTAGTATTTAAATATTTATAATTAAAATTAAAATCTATTGAAATCTAAACCCACGCACACAAATTAATTAGGATCGAAAAGTTTCGATAAGAAGGGGAAAACAATAGTAATAGCATTAATTTCAATAACCAAGCTTTGTACAACTTGTAAGCATGAATAATGAATTAAATATCTCTGAAACCCGGGGTTGAAAGCTTCATCATTGACTAAATCTTATACTACGAACTAAAATAAAATATTGCAACAACATCATAATCACACAATAAATAATTAAAGATGGTTATAAATGGGTTAGGCACGGTAAACCTACATGATTAATCAATTAATTACAGTAATAATTAAAGAAAATAAAAGGTCATGTGACGCAAGTGCAGAGCGTTAGGTTTGAGGAATTCGACGTCCATGCGGGGACGGACGGCACCGGTGTGCCTACGGGCATGGTCTCCATGAACGTCACGCTCAAGCTACTCTACCGCAACCGAGGCACCTTCTTCGGTGTCCACGTCGCACCCACCCCTGTGAATCTCTTCTACCAGCAGATCATTGTCGCCACTGGAACAGTAAGACTATATCTATACATAACTTGGAGTAATTAAATTCAGTTTCTAATAATACAAAGAATTAATTAATGACTCTCTGTGTTAACATCCAAAACGATGTATGTGCAGATAGACAGGTTTTACCAAGGGAGGAAGGGTGAAAGAGCCATCACAGTACACGTGACCGGGACCAGCGTGCCCGTCTACGGAGGAGGGTCGGACCTCACCAGCAAAGACGGGGCTCCGATTATAGCGGTGGGGATGAGCCTCGGTCTCCGAGTACGGTCTCGGGCCTACGTGTTGGGCCGCCTGGTGAAGCCCAAGTTCTACAAATCTATAAACTGCCCCATGGTTATGGATCCCAAGAAGATGAAGGTGGCCCTCTCTCTCAAAAATAATTGCACCTATATTTAATTTAACCCATGTACTCGTTTGGCTTGATTGATACCTGGAGAATAAAATTTTGGAGCGTCTTTATTTTAAAAATGAAATAAACTAGGGGTTGTGTTTTACACCCACAAAATTTATTATTTACACCCAAAATCCAAGTTTTTGTTTTTTTTTAAATAAACCCTACGCCTCTTGAGTCATAGATGTGTGACTCAAGAGGCGTAGCTATTTTTTTCTATATACATACCCTGCCTCTCTTGAGTCACACGTCTATGACTCAGTAGGCGTAGGGTTTATTTAAAAAAAAAACTTGAATTTTGGGTGTAAATAGTAAATTTTGTGAGTGTAAAAAACAACACCCAATAAAATTGAATGGTGGTGTTAATTACTAGGCAGAAGCTATATCCATGGGGATGGGGGCAAGGCAATATTTGGTACGTACGATTTGTTTAAATTGGGAGAAAAATACAGTAATATTGACAGTGTCCACTTAATTAATACGGAGTACTACACCGGCTGTGTGTAAAATATTGGGAAAGTCTTTGAGATCGGGAAACTATTATTAGTACTGTCCGGCAATTAATCTGCGAGTGGCGCCGTGTTACTTCGTGCTCCACTGCTCCGAGTTTATGTTTACTTGTCAGAGATTATTATACTGTAAAGATCATTAAATTCGCAATACTCCAGTATATAATGAACACCAGTTTTGAGTTATTTTTCCAAAAAAAAAAAAGAAGAAAAAACCATTATATATTGAATGTAGCTTAACTTTGGCTTGAGGATGGATGAGGATGGATGAGATTGGGAGACCATAGGCGGATTTAGGGGCCGGGGAGAAAGAGAGAGCATCCGCACTTCTTTTCATCCGACAAATTACCTATATTTGGATAGCTTCGTTTTGATATATAATAAGCCCCAATCCGATAATCGAGTAAAAAGTTATGAACGTTTGAAAGTTAAACATAGATTAATTATTTCAAGTGTCTTTTAATAAATCATGATGCTTTTATATTTTACTTAATTTAATTTTTGGTAATATAATTAAACCCAAAAGCTTCGAAACAAGATGTTTATATTACTAAATTTGATAATTATATAAGAAATTATGCAAATTTAAAGGTTGTATATCTTGTTACACGTTATTGCATGCTAAGAGAATAAATAAGTTAAATATTGACTTTATAGGTTTCAGATGATATATTTTTAGACGAAAAGAATGTTGTTATAGATTAAAACGACATTATTTTTTCGTTTAAAGAGAAAAAATATAATATATATAACAACTAATGACACAATTTTAAAATAAAACATCAGCGTTTTGAACAAAAAAAACATTGTGTTTTTAACTAAAAAATGTTGTCTTGAACTGCAATATCGCCATTAATCTAAATTATTTTAGTTTTGGACTTTTGGTTCACTAAACTATAGAAAAATCTATTGAAGAGTGAATCAACAATCATTACAAAAGTTCGCCCCCCCCCTCCCCAGATAAAGTTCTGGCTCCGTCCTTGTGGGAGACTATCACCCATTTCCTCTCACCCAACTCCATCCTCAAACTAAAATCGATCCGCATTATGCCGCAACTTAATGCATACGTGATACATCAAGATGGTCCGGAGTTATACACCATATAAAATAGGGGAAATGGCATCGTGAAGGTGTTAGTGAGGTGAACCCTGAAGGACATCGAACATATCAAAGCTCGGTCACTAGTAGGATAGAGGAAATGGTAACAAATCATATTGATCCAGATATGTCTTTCTACACACAAGCATTGTTGGATTTTGTGATGCCTGGATTTTGTGATGTCTAGAATTCTCTGATCCCTTATGTGATCATCTCTCTGATTTCTTGGTCATAAATTGATGTGTTAACTCTTGAACCTTCACCATTTAGTCTTGCCTGCTCTTATCTATTTTCTTGAGCTTCCATATTTAACTAAGTGAAAAGTGTTGCTATTTGAGCATCTTGCTCATTGAGCATTCTTTGCAACTCCTAAATTTGCAGATCTTCGACATTTGGTATGTTGATAGTCAATATTGATATCACCTTGCGTTCGAGCAATGTCCTATTCCATGCAATATTTGTGTTTCAAGCAGAACTTGCTTTAGACATTTTTTTCATTTATAATCCAAAGAAAATTGAAATTTGCATTGTTCCGATTGAAATTTTGCCACATGTATAACTTGCTTATTACTAGTGCAATATAATTTGGTATGAGCATATGAGAGTCGAAAATATTTTCCTTCATGAGATTTGAGGTTTTTAGTTTTCTGACTTTTCTACCAGTTTGACATTTCGGTCTTTATGCCAATTTAGTTTTCAGTCGATTTTGGTTTTTGACCAATTTTGCATTTGAGAGTTTTCTTGCAATGGATCAGAACTTGGTTTTGACGATTTGAGGTTGTAGGGTTTACGTTTTTCTTTTGACCGATTTCAATTGGATTTTCGGTCTTAGACTACATTTAGTTTTGATGACTTGATGTCATAGACTTGAATTTCTAGTAACCTTTCATGATTGAATCTTTATGATCAAAAGATCATAGAAGACGATTTTAAGGTATAATACACATACTAGTTGGAGCCAAGACATTTGGTTGTTTTTTTTTAAATTTCAGGGGCTATAAATGGCAACACATATACAAATAATGTGCAATGCACGAGAGCACAAGTGCAAGCCTCTAGTTTCCACAAGAAAAAGAACGATGGATAGAGAGAGAGAGAGAGAAATACCCCAAAACACAGAAAACCCTGCACCCCATTGCCGCCATTGGTCGAAAGCTTCAGATTCACCAAAAAGAAGAACCACGCCATCAATATGTCCAATAGTGTGAACCCATCCACAAAAAATAACTCAAGATCAATGCTCGAAAGTTGGAAAAACCGATGATGATGGCAGAGCTCAAAGGTGTGGAAATAACTAGGATGCTCGGGCACTATTGTTCAAAGAAAGAAAAAATTTCCCCGCAAAAACACTCCCTTTCAAAATCAAAGGCATTTGGAAAAAATAGAAGATCTTATGGAAAAATAGCGAAAGTTCAAAGACCTTTGAAAAGCGACGTTCGCTGGCAGCGACTAGGTTAGAAAGGGATCAGGCTCCTCCTTTTCTCTCTTGATTGTTGGCATCTGATTCTTGCTAGGATTGTGTAGGCTTTGGTTTGGTTTCATTTCGAATGGTGCGACGATGATTCCCCATGCTCGCTCTCACTTTTCGATTACTTGCATATTGAATTATAAAATATTTAAAGTGATTCTAGTATTGCAAATCATTGGAAAAAACCCTGATTATGTATGCAGTTTTTGGATCCTTAGAGATAAATTTTAGGATGTTGGAATTTTTGGATCCCTACTACTTGATTTCTATTTGAGGATGTTAGCATATGTATGCTTGCTTAATTAATGAATGATTAGTTCTTAATTAGTATGTACTGACTTGGGAAAATTTTGAAACTTAGAAAAAAATATGAATGTATTAAGCTCTAGGATAAGCTCACAGTCATCCGTCATCTCGGTGGCGTTGCTTCCTCATGCATCTCACCCATTGGATGCGCCTTCTTCAAGTTCTTAACCCTCCTCGCAGTTGTAATAACAGGTAATGTGTGTTTATTTTATGAACTTGCACTATGTGTTGGTTTGGATGGTATTTTGGATTTTATTGGTACACTGTGTGTTTGGTACTGTCTGTTTGGTGTGGATTCGGATTGTGTATATATACTTTTCTGCACATTTTGAATTGCACAAAATGGTGTGAATTTGGATTTGTGTGTTATATATGAATTACACAGGTTTTGTGCACAAAAAATGCACATTTTTGTGCATTTGAACAGGGGCAACTGATATTTCAAATTATTTTTAAAAAATTAAAACACACTCAGGTGACGAACAACAATAAACTAACTCGTGGCTTTAATAATAATAATAATAATAAAATACCAGACCACTTTTAGGTGACGAACATAGTTCAAAATCTAGTTGTTGGGAACCTCATGCGACAAACAATATTAAACTAACTCTTGGCTTGAATAAAAAAAATACCAGACCACTTTCAGGCGACGTACATAGTTCAAAACCTAGTCGTTGGAAACTTCAGGCGACGAACTTTTAGTACTCTGGTTTATTGTAATTGCTCACTCCATGTCAGGTCGGTATATATATGTACCGGGTCGGTATTACTCGCAACAAAATACTAACCTACTATACTGACCCTATGTCGACGCAGTATATTCATACCGACCCCAGCTCTAGTGACGAACTTATTTGAAACACCCGTCGCCGGGAGCTACTTTTATATTTTATAAAATTCTCAAATCATATTAGGGCGATGAGCTAATTTACAAGGTTCGTCGTTTGAAATCAATGGGATGATAAAATTATGAGTACATATATACCCGTGGCCTGACTCGACTTCTATTTTTCCCAACTTTAAGACAACATTGGACCGACGAACGTTATTCGTCTCCTAAATCTAACCATCCATCGTTGGAATGATAATGGCGGGCTGGAAAAGCCATTCAAATTAGACAACATTTTCATGCGATAAACATTTTTCTGATCGCCTAAGCATAATAAGGCAACAAAATTTATTGTGACTATCGCCTGAATAATCAAGGGATGACGTCAACTGGACGACACTCTAAGCGACGATAGTTTGTCATTTGAGGTGTCCAGCGACGTAAACTCAATTTAAGGCGATGAATTGGGTCTGCCCCCTGAATGGTAAACTGGCATAATATATTGCCTAGTTTAAAGTCTAATGTTGTACGTACATGGATTGTATTTGATTTCTATTCACTGAATTGAGTGCATGTGTGGATTGGATTTAAGAAAATCAGAATACCTGAGTTTCTTGTTTCAATCTTGGAGAGAAATCAATTCACCGTTAATGGAGCTTGAGATAGTTTGTTACAGAAGTGACAAAATCAGTTCTTACATTGTTCTGAACATGTATTTATACTAATACACCTAGACTATGATTGGGCTTTTATTATATACGGGCCATATTATTTGGGCACATAAGCCCATATGAAGCCCATGTATCTCATATCCCCTCCTCAAGGTGGAATGGGGTAAACCAGTCCAAGCTTGCAGAAGAGGAAGAAATGTTGCTCTGCCCCTAACGCCTTAGTGGAACTTTACTGGGCAGATTCTGACACACATAGTCTTGAAGCTTAGCTGGTCGAACTATATGTCTAACAGGACGCATGGGATTGGATGGAAATGTTTGTATTGGATGATTTGTATTGGATGCATCAGAATGAAGGGATGAATCAGAGAGAATTGAATCAGGGGCTATATGGAGATTAATGGAATTCAAAGCATCTGGTTTAGAATGGGACTGGTTTGTAGGGAAAGGTGTTTGTGAAAGGGATGATGATGGTGAAATTTGGTTTGTAGGAGATGGTGAATCATGTGTATGACTTAACACAGGAGAAGGAATGTTGTGACTTACAATGGGTAAATCACCAATAGCTAGGTACAATCGGCAAGGATAATGATGAACCAGAATCAGACACAGCACTGTCATGTCTAAACGGGAACAAATGTTCCTTTAAAACAACATGACGTCTGATGATCAACTTATGAGTAGACAAATCATAGAGCTTGAAGGCCTTCTGATCTGGTGGGTAGCCCAGAAAAACACACCTCTTGCCTGTAGGATCAAATTTAGACCGATTGACCCTGGATTCTAGAGCACAACAGAGACAACCCACCACCTTAAGGTTGTCATAGGGAGGTGGCTTATGAAATAGGACCTCATAAGGCGTTTTCCAATTAAGGACCGAGGATGACATGAGATTTATCAGGTGAGTTGCTGTTAATATGCATTCACCCTGGAATTTAATGGGTAAATTAGCATGGAGACGAAGAGCTCGAGTTGTCTCAACCAAATGGCGATGTTTCCTTTCAACTCGACCGTTTTGCTCTAGCACACCAGGAGCTGAACGTTGATGAACAGTACCCCTATCCTGAAGAGTTGAACACAACTGAGCTTGAACAAATTCGGTCCCATTATCTGTTCGAAGAGCTTTGACTTTCTTACCAAACTGGGTTTCAACAAATGAAAGAAAATTGAGAATGACTCTAAGAACCTGTTCTTTGTTCCTGATGAGGAACGTCCAAGTGCTTCTACTGTGATCATCAACAACTGTTAAAAAATATCGACCACCACAGATCGATGGTGATCTAAACGGACCCCAAAGATCCATATGTACCAACTCAAAAACGCTTGAAGCAACATATATACTTCGATTAAAGGGTAATTTGTGTAACTTGGCTAAGTTGCAAGCATCACAATCCAAAGACACCTCCTTAGAAGGTTTACAAAAATCCAAGTGATGAATCTTAGAAAAGGAAAGATGACCCAATCTACTATGAAGCAACTGTAAGCTAGAGTCTGTCAATATGGAAGCAACAGAACAAACTTTATTCAAATCCAATTGAGTAACCATGTGCAAAGCTCTATTCACCGTGGGCAAAGGATCCATGCTTAAGATGCTAGAACGAACATGCTCATAGGTATCAGATAGACCCATTAAGAATTACATGAGTTTTGTTGTAGCTTCTTTCTCAATGACATATTTAAGGATTTGGCAAGTGCAAGACCTTAAGGCTCCACACTTACAAACTGGAACATTCTTCAAAGCCTGAAGCTCTTCCCATATTTTCTTACATTTACCATAATACTCAAAAATGCTCAAATTCTCCTGTTTGATACTGCTCAACTCCCTACACAATTGATATATCAGGGGGGGCATTAGATTCTGCAAAGCGCTCAAGAATCTCATCCCATAACTCCTTTGCCAAATGTACATACATGAAGTTCTCTGCGATTTCAGGCTTCATGGAATTAATCAACCAACTTGTTACCATGAAATCGCAGCGTAACCATTTGTCATAATCATCATCAATTTCAGACGGCTTGGGACAACCACCATTGATGAATCCGAGCTTAACTTTGGCTCCTAGCGCCATTCGAATACTTCTCCTCCATGTGTGGAAGTTTGTACCGTTCAGTTGAGACGCCACCAACTGCATCCCCGGATGGTCGGAGTTCGCAAGAAACAGAGGATCGGTATAACTTCCTCCAAAAGATGTTCCTGTTTCACGCCGGTTAACCTCAACTTCATCAGACCTTCCAAGATCTTTCATGATTCCAGAAATCACCTGATCTCATACCACACTTAACATGCAAAGATCAAACAACCAGACAGTTTTGAAATTAGAACCCCAAACTGTGAACCAACCTCAAACCAGCTAGATAAGACTCACAATCAACCAATCGCAGTTCGCAATTAACCAGATACCAAACACAAACAGCGAAAACAGATCACATTAGCACAAACGAATCAACTTTGATCAAGAATCAATCAACCTCAAGCAACCAAATCACAGATTGATCTGGTATACACTGACAGCAACCAAATCGCATGAAATCCAGAATCAAACGAAATCAAAAACGCGATCAAACAAATGAATTCAAAACACGAATCAAGAACGATGATCAACCAAACTCATCCACTCAATAAACTCTAAACGAATCAGCAATCCATGAGACCAGATATACGCAGTGGAAAGAATCGAATCTAGCTGCACGATAGATCGCTCTGATACCATAAGAAAATCAGAATACCTGAGTTTCTTGTTTCAATCTTGGAGAGAAATCAATTTACCATTAACGGAGCTTGAGATAGTTTGTTACAGAAGTGACAAAATCAGTTCTTACATTGTTCTTAACATGTATTTATACTAATACACCTAGACTATGATATATGAGCTTTTATTATATACGGGCCATATTATTTGGACACATAAGCCCATATGAAGCCCATATATCTCATAGGATTCATGTGTTTCTATTAAACTTCAACTGAATTGCTTATTCGTCATGACTAGATGATGATGTATGACTAACGTGATTTGATAGGCCAATCTTGTTATTTCTCTAGTCAACAATTTGTCGATGGTTAAATCGATTTGAATTCATTTGGTTAATACTGATGCATATTATTTTATGATCATTTTATGATCGATCAGCTGGCATTGAGGTTAGATATATGACTCATTGCTTGAATTGATCCATCAATTCAATTATTAATAATAGTAAAGAAAAAGTCATACTCGTCATGTAGTTGCTTCTCCTTCTCCTTAATATAGGTAAAATCAACAAGTGGAAATTTAATTGAGCTTTTGCTTCTCAAATCTATGACGTCGGCTGTTACAGATTATTGGTTGCTAGCTTGATTAAACTCAAGTCATTTAAATTCTTAGGTAACACCCCCACCTAAAAGAAAAGAAAAAAATCTCAGGTAAAACGTACGATTTGTGTTTCAATCACCCCTTTCAACTTCAAGTGATCCTACATAAACCACCATCTCATAAAATGTGGATAAGTTTAAACTACATATTATCAAACATTTTACAGAGTTGAGTCGATCATGCTCTTGCCCATATTATCCATCCGTATAGTGATTAGTGGGTTGTGCTTCGTACGTGTTCTTTGTTTTGGATTACTCTGCTTGTTTCACAGTCTTGAACAGCGATTATAGAAGGGGCGTGAACAACAAGCGCGCGTCGAATTCGCTTCCGGCAAAAGCATGAATTTAAGTGCTACGAATGAAATTGGGGTAAAGCTAGATGCTACAGATTGCATTGGTGCATTGCAGCATTAAGAAAGAGTGTTTATACGGAGGGTTACCAAAAGCCCCAATACATTAATGGATCACCGAGGCCACAAGGGGGCACCACCTTGTAGACGCTAAGGAGAGTGGGCTTGCGCAAGCTAGGCGTGGACGCTAGAGCTGGCAAGAACTGACTCGACCCGAGAAATCCGACTGACTCACCTGAACTGAAACCCGAACGAATCTGAAAATTTAGCATTATACATAACCCGAAACCGAAACTGAGCCCGACCGATATTGACGCGATACTTGAATTGACCCGAATACAGACAAACCCGACTCAACCCAGATTCGACTCAAACCAGACCCGACCCGACTCCCAACCCGACCCGAATATCCTTGAAATTTCCCTCCATTCCCTCCTATGAAATTTCATTCCATCCTATTTTATTCCCTCTTGTATTTTCCTCACTTCCCTCCTATTTTACTTTTACATTTCCCACTTATATTTGAATAAATTTGCCCAACATGCCACTTTTGGGGCTCAAATTGGGAAAATGTCCACCACCTTTATTAAATTAGGGTTTTGTCCACTCCTAAAAATGTGCCCCCTTTCAATTTATCGATCCGGCCATTAGATCCAGCGGAAGGAGATGGATCTGTCGCCTCCATCTGTGTCCTCCATGGAGATGGATCTGTCGAGTGGTGAAGCAAGGGGCTGAGTTGGATCTGTTGTTCGGTGCTTAAATCTTCATTTAATTTTTGCTGGTTTCGATGAGCGCCGTTGGTGCTCTGCGATTTCTCCTCCAAAGAAGCACTTTGATGGAAGAATGGATAATAGATCTGGGTTTGGGAAAAGGTTTATGAGGGGTAATTAATTTGATTTGGGGGTATTTGGGAAGCTTGTAAGGATATATAACTTTTGAGTATGGTATCAATGGCCGCGAGATCCGAGGTGACTCCAATGGCGTCTTCATTGGTCTGCTCTACCATTTCGTCGTCGTCATCGTCGATTTAAACCGAACCAGAAGCATGGGCGGAGGAAGATGACCTAGCCTGCTCTGCGCAAGTTTCAGCAATATTCCATCAAATCCGGTTGGATTGGATTTCAGCGCTATCAAATTTCAGCGCCATCAAGCAAGCACTCTGTCATGTTCCATGGAATAAGTGATCCACCTGATCTTGTCAGCCATGAATTTCATCTAGATTAGCAGTGTAAATCATGAGGTTACAATGCAATCTCTTTTGAAGTACTCCGTATTTATTTATTCGATATCTGTTTGTTTTGGGTGATTACTGGATGTACTTTTGTGAATGAAAAGAGGGTCGGAAGTTTACATTATACAATACTTTTGTGAATGAAAAGAGTGTCGGAAGTTTGATTTTTCATGTATGAATGTACTCTAAGGCATGAGATAACATCATATTTCTCGGCTATTCTTGAGGTTGAAGAGGCTCAAGCCACAGAGGAGTGTAATCCTAAGAAGAAGATGAAGGTGGCAGAAGAGGACGTGGGATCAACTGAGCAGACAAGTGGAGCTTTCCCCTGCAGTGACATTTCTGCTTTCGAGGCCGAGATGAAGGTGCTCGAGACTCCCTTTCTTGATGAGAATTGGGCAGTGGATGCCTTCCTTGGTGGAAATGAAACCCAGGGTGGTGTTGTCCCAATGAATCTTTGGAACTTCGATGAACTCCTCCCAATTGAGGAAGGGGCCTTCTAAGCTCGCCTTAGTGTCTATCACTGCTGCTCTCTTGTAAATAAGAAGTCCATGTTAGTGAATTTCATCACTCAGGCATCTTCCTAATACATATTCATGATTTGTTTCTCCGTCCGAAAGTGACAATTTCTCAACGACTGATTTGGTTACTGATTTTGTGTATGGATTAATTTTCGGCCAAATAATACTGATTTTCAGCAAGTATGGACGCATTTTTATTTGTTTTTTGGGATGATATTTGCTTATTTTGATAGAATCAGTGTATGGATTGATTTTTATACAAATTTTCAGCAAGTAAAATGGCATTGGAGCACTTTTAGTAATATCTTGCAAAATCTGAGCTATCATTTTTTATGTTAGCGAATTCCCGTAAGCAATTACATTTTTTAACACTAGATATTCCCGTCCGCATTTCAGCAATAACCATTTCAGCATCAACAACTTTGCTGAAACTAGAGTTTCAGCATCAACAAAGTTGATGAAGGCATTCATCATATAAATGTAAACTCCGGTTTCAACATCTTTGGTTTCAGCAACTCCGATTTCAGCAACTTCGGTTTCAACAATGCGTGAAAAAAAAAGAAAAAAAGAAGAAAAAAAAAAGCAATTCCGGTTTCAACAACACGGTTTCAGCAACTCCGATGTCGAAGCGCTGACGCGAAAAAATAAAAAAACTAATTTCAGCAATTGCAACAACAATTTAAGCAACTCCGGTTTCAGCAACTCTGGTTTCAACAACTTCGATTTCAGCAACTTAGGTTTCAGCAACGCGCGAAAAAAAAAAACTAATTTCAACAATTTCAGTAACATCGGTTTCAGGAACTTTGATTTCAGCAACTTCGATTTCAGCAACGCGCGAAAAAAAAACGCTGAAATAGGGTTTGCTGAAACCAAATGTGCCGAAATAAGAGGGGGCACAGGGGGTGCGCGTGGGGGGGGCAAAGGGGCAAGGGAAGAAAGGTGGACATTTTGCCAATTTGGGGGGGAAGGGTCGACATTTTCCTAATAAAGACCCTTATTATGGCCTATAGCACAATTCCCCCCTTATATTTCCCTCCTATGAAATTTCATTCCCTCCCAATAAAATTTCATTTTCTCTTATTTTCATTCCCTCTTATTTTATGAAATTTCATTTGTAATGAATAAACTAATTAAGAAAAATAAAATTCGAAGAGGCAAAAATAAAATAAAATGATCAATCAAATCATTTGTAATGAATAAAATATAAAATCATAACTTTCTTTAGACATAAAAGATAATAATTTATTTATAACGAATTTTATATCATCTACTTAAATACTTAATAATTAAACACAAATAATTGAATATGGTTTTATAAAAACAAGATTACGGGAATATTAATATATGAATATATGATAGTTTTATAAGTTGTATACTTAATACTTGTATTTAGAATTTCATATTATCTCACATAAGTAAAATTACCAAAAATAAAATGATCGATCAAATCACTTTGAATGAATGAAATGATCGATCAAATTACCAAAAAATTATGATTTATAAATTATGTAATAATCTAATTAACAAAAATAAAAAGATCGATCAAATCACTTGAAATGAATAAAATATATAATCATAACTTTTTAGACATTAAAGATAGATAATAATTTGTATATAAAGAATTTTATATCATCTACTTAAATACTTAATAATAAAATATAAATAATTAAATATATTTTTAAAAAAAATATTACGGGAATGTGAATTATGAATACATGATAGTTTTATAAGCTGTATTCATAATTTTATATCACCTTATTTTCCAAAATTCGACAAGGGATGAAGGGAATACTTTAAATGCATCGAATATTCGAATCCATCAAATAATCAAAGATGATTTATATATATGAGGATTAAGGTAATCTTGTTTAGTTATTTTCATATAGGCAATAATTTGTTTAATTAATTTATTAGTATTTAATATTACCTCACAAATGAGCCAATTTACTAGATTACTCGAAACTCCAAAAGTCGTCAACTCATAGTATATTCACATAGATTGATGTAAATCATTACTCATTTACTCATGTAATGAATTATGAATAATCGACTTGAATTCAAAATTCTCATTTCTCACTAATAAAATATGAGTACAATAAGTATATTATAACTTGAATCATATATAATTTTATTTGAAAACTACTTTTTGAAATATATAAATACACAATCACACAAATAATGTGAATTGTCTTTTAGATCGGGCTCCTGGAGATCTCACAGTTTCCTTCTTACTTTTGCATTGACTTCCATCTTGCTTGAATGTCCTTCTTACTTTTGCATTGACTTCCATCTTGCTTGAATGTTGTTTTCTTAAACTAGAGAGAGTTTTTTTTTCTATTTCATGATCACAAGGCATTGTAGAAAGATTAGTAGAATGAGTGCAAACTATACAAGATGGCTCACATGATTGCTAACAAACATGAAGTGCGGAATAGGCAAATAAAAGGCTAACAAATACTCTAGCAAAGGGAGAAGAATAGAGTATGGCAACTTTTCAAAAATGCAGGAAACTGTAAGACCTTACCAGCCAGAGGTAAGACCTTATCTGAAATGCATAAACAAGTTAATAAAAACGTGGTGAACAATATGTAAAGAAAAGACAAGCACGAATGTAAAGAGCAGAAAGTAAGGGACACGATACTTGTTAACGAGGTTCGGCACAACCGCCTACGTCCCCGCCTAGGGTTATCCAACCCGTAGGATTCAATAACTTTATTTCACTTTATCTTATGAGCCCTAGATACAACCTCTAGAAGACCTTCCCTCTTCTAGACTAACTTCCTATCTAGCAACCCAAACGCTCTAGTGAAATAAAGCTTCTAAGGATACCGGAGTACCCTCTATGCTTGGGTAAAGAACCCTGAGTATAACTCAAAATGAATTGTACGATAAAGCTCAATGTAAACCTCACAAACTCTCAAAGAAATAAAACACTTAAACCAATGGAGAGATGCGAGATCTGATGCTTGCAGGAGACGAGATTGTAGTAAATCGATATGCGTTGTGGTGAAGACTTGTGTCGGCTGCAATCCTCCTCTTGTCCTTAAATAAGCTAGCACGTCCAATTTGAAAATTGAACGTTTGAATGTTTTGCTCCAAAGTTTGTTGAGGAGCGTTGCAACAAGTCTGGGAGAGATCTTCGGCTAAATGAAAAAGTCCCAGAAGCTTCCTATGGATATATGCTGAGATTTTGTCAAAGGGTTGATACGTTTGAATGGCTGGCCGTTGAAGACTTGATTAAATCCCTACAAAATCTCAACAATACTAATAGAAAGATACGATAGGTTATCAACTCAAAATTCAAATGGAATTTTAAAGCTAGCCCATTATATAAGCCCAATAACATATTGAACATTTAGAGAGCTAGAATTGAAGACTTCGTAAAGATAGGCCCATTAAATTAGGCCCAATTATATTGAGGCCTAATTACACTGAATCCGAGTCATTCAATTTCGAGCTTATGTAGCCATATGGTAAGGTCTTACCAAATCCTGGAAACCATGGTTTTGACTATCTTTTCAAACAGTAAGGTCTTGATGGTTTGTTTTAAAACGTTGAAGGCAACCAAAGATTGGTTCAACCAAATCTCTTGAAGATCTTAATAAACCAACAACCTTTTGAGTGTGAAGATTGCTCCACAAAATCCTCAAAGAGGCTTCTAGAAAGTCAACCCCAAATCTTCAATAACCAAATCAAATCCTGCACAAAATCTCAAACAACTAATTTAAATATAAATCCCAATAAATAATCTAATTGATATTTGCATAAAATAAATACTACCTTTCTTTGTCTTCCATCATACATATAATATAACATCAAATATATATAATATAACATCAAGATAGACTCAACAAAACACACTTAAAAATCATCAGCACTGCCCAACATCGGTGCAAGAAATTTGGTGGACTGTGAATTTCATGGTTCAAATCCCCAAATAATAATACACAACTCTATTAACTAACTAATGGTAGTGTAGAGAACAAGTAAGGGGTTCATCTCACAAAGAGCGCGTACGACTTCTAAATGTGTTTGCATACAAAGTAACAAAGTAATAAAGCAATGGTATGAAAAACATTAAAGAACTATACTAACAATGATTGATTGAATAGTAGCAATAATGATATGATTGATATAAATTTACTCACATTTGCAATATTAATAGTAATTTCATGATCATTGGGTTGTTATGCAGATTGGTTATGCAATTATTCTAGGCTCGGTTTGAGCGCAGAAATAGTCAGGCCAAACTTGCCGATGACACCATCTAAATCCCTGAACTCTAAAATGTAGGCGAGTAGCAATGAGTCCCTAACAGCTAGCAAATAAACATCATCTCTCCCGTTTCGTCGACTTCTCACCTAGTTGTCAACTCAAACATCTCTTTCACTAAAAGAGATAACCTTTATTTGTCAATTCTCCTACAACATCAAGAGTTCCTACCTGTGTTCTACGCTGATGTGCTGGCTACTCATGGATTAAGGCCCGAAATAGCGAAATGAATCTATAATCCTAGCATGATGCAAATCTTTACTAGTGGCCAAGTAAGACAAATCAATAACACATAAACCATTTCAGTACAAAGAAAATAATGCATAACTCATGAAAACATAAACCGACAACCCTCACATATCCTTAACCATGTCTTGAAATGTAAGTAAAACTATAAATGAGGTTAGTTGAGCATGGCTTACCTCAGAAAACTACGAAAGATGAAAACTATGCTATTGAATTATGTGTTACACCTCCTCGAAAACCCTAGATCAAATGGGTATTTGTAGGCTTCAAATCAGTTGTAAGACCCTAGAAGTATCGTGCTTAATGCCCAAGAAAAGATCTACAAAGGATAGAAACAAATCTTCGTTGGATAAGCATCTGAATCAGCGAGTTTATCTGCATCAGTGAGTGCCGCTCCAGCATCGATGGGTGCCGATTTCAGCTGACGTTGGGACACCTTCCGCGGGCACCGGGATTGATGGGCGCCGCCTCCTCTTTGATGTGCAGGCATCACTTCTACGACTTTGTGTTTTAATTTCTTCATTTCTTCTCTTGGATTCCTCTTTAGCTCCTTCTTGGATCTTCTTCTCTTCGTCTTCGAGTCATTCTAAGTATTGCATCAACTTTAAGTCTCCAGCATCGCTCTCTTGCAATATCTCTCGAGTCCGGATTCAAGAGTCTGCATAATTGACATAGAAAAGTGTAGATTTTGAACTTTGAATATAGAATGATAAAGATGCGACTTGGTTATAAAAATATATCAAATGAACCCTAAAACTACCTAGAATGTCTATACAAAATATGAATTATCAAATAGTGTCGCTTTTAGGTTGACAATTAGGTGACAAATTGCTAAGACAAGAGTGGTATTGTTTAGGTGCTAGGAGATTAGGAATTAGTGCTCCTCGACCCCCATGCTAGAGTAAGAAAGGTGTGATTAACTATGCATACCTAAACCAATAACTAGAATAACAGATAAAACTAAAGGTAATTAGAAGAGTTCAATGATCAATATAACAACCATTGTTGTGAATTTGTAAGGGAACCGACTTATCCCTAAATTGATTACAGCCCACTCATACGTTGCTTTCTTATTGCTTTACTCTCTTTTACAATTGCTTCTGAAACCATTGCTTTGCTTACATACTTGTTCACAAGAGAAATACATAAGAAGATGTTAAGCTTCCCCTAGGTCGACACCTGGACTTACTCACTATACTAGTTTGTTGAGTGTGGGTTATCTTTGGACGAAATTAATGTCCCTCGTAGAGACCGTACCACTGAGCTCATTCGAAGGTCGACGATGGAAACCCTAAAGTCTGAAAGAGAGAGAGAAGAAGAAAAAAGAAGGAGAGAACGGCAGCGCAGGGCTTCGAGATGGTCATCCTCAATACAACCAAACCTCTTTCTCCTAGATCTAGTGTTAGCTGTAAGGGTAGACATGGGACGGGACGGGACGAAACATGGTTGGGGTAATCCCGCATCCCGTCACGCGTATTTTTTGCGGGATGGGATCGGGGCGGGATCTGATATTTTTTTTTCAAATTCTGTCGGGTCTTATTCCTCCTTGGACGGGACAGGATTTGTCCCTCGTAAAAAAGAATTGAAATATAATCCAAAAATAACAAGTAGAAAGTTGCAAATGAGAGTAATGCATAATGCCATTACATGAAAAAAACAGTAGGCAACCTGCTAACATAGTAAGTTGCAAATGGATGATTTCCTCCTAACAGTAAGTCAGTAAGATAAAATACCTATTTCTTATATATTTTTATTCGGAAATTTCGCGAGGTGCCCCTGGGGTATTGCAATTTTCGCGAGGTATACAACTCTTTTGCATATTTCGCGTGGTGCCCTTGTGGTTTTCAATCGTTTCGCCTCGTGCCCTTTCCAGTTAAATTTAACGGACTGACTGATGCTCCGTTACTTTTCAATTGAAAAAAAAAAAGAAAGAAAGGGAGAATGGATAGAAAAGAAAGAAAGAAACGTAGGGAGAGCAAAGGAGAAGCACCGGCAACGGAGGTGGAGTCAATCAAAGCCCTCAATCGATTAGCATCGGAGGAGCAAGAAGATGGGGAAATCGAATCGAATTTGGGGTCGATAAATCCAACGGAAGGCTGATTAGGGCTTCTTCCATAGTTGGGGCGGTGCACACTTTCAGGGAGGCGCATGTGTCGGCGGCGGTGAGCATGGCCAATTAGGGTTCGGAAAGCAATCTGAAGAGCAATTGGGGTCAGTGGGTGGTGGAATCGCCAACCCAAAGGGGGATGAATTCCAACGGTGCTCTCCTTCCATGGGTGGTATTGGGGGAAGAAAACCCAAATTGAAGATTTGATAATTCAAAGTACCCAGAACGGGAAATTGAAACCTTTGGTGGATTTTGGTAAAAACTTGGTCTTTTTTTTGGGTTGGGGAGTTTAAAGAATGATTGAGGTTGGGGCCTTGGGGTTACTTGAGGATGAAGGAGGGGGAGGTTGAAACAAAAAGGAGGATCCGAGCAGGCGACTTGGCCTTCGAGCACCAGATCTGAGTAGACGAGCAACAACTTCTCCTCCCGGTGGCAGTGCTGGTCTTCTTTGAGTTGTCGCCCTCTCTTCGCTCTATCGTCTCAGTCGTCTCTCTCTATTCTCTGGCTTTCTTTCTTTTTTTTTCTTTTTTTTTTTAATTTTAAACTAACGGAAGAAACACAAGGCTGTTAAATTTAACCAGAAAGGGCACGAGGCGAAACGATTGAAAACCACAGGGGCACCACGCGAAATATGCAAAAGAGTTGTATACGTCGTGAAAATTGCAATACCCCAGGGGTACTTGGCGAAATTTCCGATTTTTATTTTTTAATGTCTTTATTATTATTTTAAATTTTAAATTTTGGGTTTAAATAAATGTTAAAGTATAATATAAATATATTCTTATTAATTTAATTAAATATATAAAATATATAATTATATATATGTGTGTGTGCCGGGGGGCGAGACGAGATTTGCGGAATTGGAACTCTCCGTCTCGCACAATTTTTGCGGGACATAATTGAAATTTTTTTCTAAATCTCACCTGGATCAGGATGAGATATAATTTACGGGATTTGTGCTCACCCCTACTTAGCTGCAAGGGAGGAGTTCAGATCTAGCAGCAGGGGATCTCTATCTTCTATCTCGCTTCTATTCTTATACTTTACTCTTCGTTCTTGCATTCATCTATTTTAAAAGGGTGATTTCATTTTGGTTTGTTTTCGGTTGTGTTTGTGTAAACCGATAACTTGTTTTGAATCTTTGATCTAGTGAATTTTAGGTGAGTCTCCCTTCCGCATCAACAATTTTAGGTGATTCTTAGCTTATTGGTTCGTTTTTGGTTCATTTGTCGAGTTTCAAAGACGTTTTCCATAACAAATAAATTTACTCGTTTTTGCCATAAATTGCGCTTGATAAATCCGTCTATACAATGTGATGTCACTGTACTGTACTCTAATATCTTCCGGTCTACTCTAGCTACAAAATTTTCTCATCTCAACACCGTTGAATCTCATATGATGGGATCTGATCCGATCTGATCTGATCACATCTTCAACTGCAAAATAATCTGGACAAAAATCAATACCAAATCTAATCGGCCCTTCTCTTTCCACTACATTGATCCATGATAGTATCACCTGACTGTGACCCATCCATCGGAATCAGAACCGGACCACTCGCCCCGCTGGACCGGGTTCCCTACCAATTTCTCGATCCGCTCCGTAATCAAACCCGCGCACGGCTCCTCCTCCCAGTCATCACCCCACTCGGCCGAATAATTCGGCGAGCAAACCGCGTATGATACGTCACCCGACGGCGTCCAATCTGGGAAATCAAACGGACCAGTGGGCGACGCCGCCGAAGCTGAGGGCTTCATATCATCTTCGCCGCCCATACTGGAAACGAACGGGTGGTCCAACAACATTCGGGCCGTCCATCTCTCCTTCGGATCCTTGATGAAACACCTGCTCACGAAATCTTTCCCTTCTTCGCTTAAACTCTCCGGAATCTCTGGTGTCTGATCACCGGCGCCGATCCTGCAGAGCAGCTCCGGTACGCCGCACCCCGGCTCGCACCTCCACGCCGGCTTCCCCGTCGCCATTTCAACTACGGCGCATCCAAGCGCCCAAACATCCGCTGGAGCGTCCCCGTCTCCGCCGGCGACCACCTCCGGCGCCATATACAGGGGAGTCCCTCTCAATTCGAATTCCCCTCTCACACTTCCTACCTCCTTAGCGAGCCCGAAATCGGATATCTTGACTTGTCCGTCGCCGAACAAGAGGACGTTCTGGAGCTTAACATCACAGTGAGCGAACCCGGAATCGTGGATGAACTCAAGCCCTTTAAGGATCGAATTGGTGTAATTCCGCACCTGGATCTCTGGGAAACTGTTTCCAGGTGACCGGCGGAGGTGATCGGAGAGGCTGCCGCCGGGCGCGTACTCGAAGAAGAGATTGTAGAAAAGGCGGCCGTTCTCAGAGGTCGTGTGGTCGCCGAAGCAGCGGATGATGTGCGGGGAGCGGTGGCCGAGGCGGCGCAGGACATTGAGCTCGTTGCGGAGGGGAGCGGAGGTGGAGGGATCGGAGGATTTGACGGCGAAATGGGATGGGAAGGCGGAATTGGAATCGGACTTGGGGAGGGCGAGGTGGACGGTGGCGGAGGTGCCTCTGCCGATCGGGATGCCGCGGACCCACTCCATTGGAGGCTGTGCTTTTTTAGCGGTTATAATTTTGCCGGCAAAATTGAGAGGCGGTTGCAGGGATTTGGGGAGGAAGAGGTGTGTATATATGTGTGGAAGGAAGGAAGGGTCTGATTTGGTAAGGAATTGGGGGCGTCAACTTTGGAGCACGTGAGATTTATTTGCTGTTTCAGATTGGTTTAATTTTATTTTTTTTTAAAAAAAAAGAGAACATAAAGTAGGGAAAATTGCTTAAAACGTGGTTGACATGGTTCAATGTTTCTTGAGGGTTTAGTTTGATTGAAGAAAAGTGTTTTCACACGCACCTGCAGCTGCCCGGCTTCTTCGTACGTTCCTTGTTGATGCGAATTTTAGGAGTCAAATTCAGAGGTTTCATATTTGGAATGGAAGACTTCGATCAAGTCGTATTTCTTATCCTATCACATGAGTAATGAAATGACTAATATATGCAGCAAAGATCCCGTAAAGTTAAACTTTGTAGAGTTGAACTTTGTAGAGTTATAGGATAAAATTACCAATAAAAATTTATCAATCTCAAAAATAAATTAAAAAAAAGTTAAATTAATTTAAATTTAAATCACTTGTTTAAAGTTCAGTTGCTAAACTTTAACTAAGGGAATTTTCGCCAAATGTCAGGTTAAGGTTAATTCGCGTGGTGTATAAAAGTTTGATATATTTCGTCAGGGGTTTTCATTTTTTTTGCCAAATGCTCCTGAGATTTTCATTTTTTTTTGCCAAATATCCCTCTGTCGAATTTGTTAACATTTTAGTTGAAAACTAGTACAATCATGGCATGTGTCATGGCGCATAGTTTTCTTTTTAGACAATAAAAATAAAATTTTATAAGTATAAAAAATTAATATAATAAAGTTAAATAAACTATTATTAAACGTTAACATAAAAAAGAAAAAATAGATTTGATAATAAAGTGAAAAATAATGAAAATATTTATGAAAAATGTTTAAAAATTACATGAGTTTAAGATTTAAGTAGAATAGGTTGATTGGGTTAAAATCCTAAAATAAATGTGATTATAACACCTAATAAAAATATATGCTTATGATTTAATAATTTGATATAGCTAGATTGATTAAAAAAACATGTAAAAATTTCATTAGTTTGTTTTTTTTTCTATATTTAGTTGATTGGGAGGAAATTGTAAAGTTAAAATGATTATGGCATCTAAACAAAAAATATTTCTCATTTAATAGTTAGAATAGGTAAATCTCATTGGTTAAAAAATATTTAAAAAATTTATTGTTAAAAAATTTATGTAGATTAGGTTGATTGGGTGAAAATTCAAAAATTAAGATTATTATATATATATAAAATAGTTTTCATTATAAATATATATATATACAGAGAGAGAGAGCAAGAGAGATTGATTGTTCCGAAAAAAAAAGAATTCGTATATTTGGAACTATGTATTTTTTTAAAAAAAAAATTGAATTAATCCCATGGTTTTTTTTAAAAAAATAGCATGAAATGATATCTTGTAATTAATGCATAATGAAATAATATTGTATAGTTAATACCAACTTTATTAAATAAAAGTTTCGAATTAATCCCATTTGTTAAAAAATGTAGTATAAAATGATATTGTGTAAATAAAATTAAATAATTTAGTTACTATAATTAAATGATATTGTGACCAAATAATACCTTACAAAAATAATAATGAAATAATATTTTCTTTTCTTTTTATTTTCATCAAATATGTTAACAAATCCGACAAAGGGGCATCTGGCGAAAAAAAAATGAAAACCCAAGGACATTTGGCGAAAATAATAAAAAATTTATAGACACCTGACATTCTGACAAAATATGTCAAATTTTCGTATATCACACGAATTAGCCTTAGCCTCAGGAGTATTTGGCGAAAATTTGTTTTAACTAACTTTATATAAAGTTCCATCACAATTCACAATGGAAACTACTCTATCACGTTTCCATGAAGACTGGTTCCAATCGGGCATGTATTAAAGTTCCATCACAATGGAAACTACTCTATCACGTTTCCATGAAGACGGCCGGTTCCAATCGGGCATAAATACATGCCCTCAAATATATCTTCTTCCTATGTTCCAACCATCTCTGCATAACAAATCTCAACTAAAAAATATAATAAAACAAAATAGATTGTACCAATAATAATAGGGTTTTTGGTGAGATCGAACCAGAGAGAGGAATAAGATTGGTGAAAGCTGAAATACCATATTGATATTTAAAAGAGGTACAATTTGACAAATGGGTATTTAAAAAATAAGCTTGGACAAATATGTGTCTTTTTAATTATACAAAAATCGGTTCAAAAAGTTGAATTCAACTTTTATTAATTTGAACTAAGTTTCTCTTATTCTTTTTCATTTGATTTTTTAGAATAATATTTTTTTGAATTTTTAAGAATTTTACATGAATCTAAAATTAAATGTATAAAATTTATTAAGAAAAAAAATATATGAACCATTTTCATTTTTAAAAAGCTATATCACCAATTGAGATTAATATAATTAATTTTTATAATAATAAAATTCAATTATTTTTATTTTTCAAAATTATTTTTCATATAATTATTTTTAATAATCATTCAATAAAGTATAATGCGATATTTTTAATCTTCCAAATTTTAATTTGCAACTAAAAGAAAGCAATATTTATTATGGAAAAATATTACAGTACCTATTTGTTGGATTCACATTTTTTTAATACCCATTTGTTTGTTTTACATTTTTTTAACACTCATTTGTCCAAATTTATTTTTTAAATACTCATATATGTCAAATTATGAATTTTTTTTCAAAATATTCACTAAAATTAAATATTTACAATTTTATTCACAACTTCAAACAATTTACATAAATATTCATTTTTTACAGAGAAATCAGAGAAACGCGGGTTAAACCCGCGTTTCATTCGTAATTTGAAACCGAGGTGTATCTGAAAAAAATAAACTAAACAAACGAGGTTTCAAACCGCGTTTTATAATAAAATATGGGTAAAATGCGGTTTGAAACCGAGTTTATACCAATTTATTTTTCAAAACTAAAATTTACAAAACAAAAATAGAGAGAGAGAAGCCGCGCTTCTTGTGATAGCTAGGCGCCTAGGCAGGACGTCAACCTTCACTGGTGGTTCCCGATCGGCCTCCTCCTCCCCTCGCATTGCTCCGCCTCGCACTTCTCCTTCCTGATCGACCACAGCCATCTCCTTCACTGGTGGTTATCGATCGGCGCCACTGGCCTCCCTTCCCGACTATATTCGGCGATCTAGTGGCACTCCTCGACGCGCTTGGCGTCGACAAGGCGTTCGTCATCGGCCACGATTGGGGAGTGAAACTCAGTTGAACCGAAGAGGGAGATGAGATTTGAAACTCAGTTGACTCCCATAAATTGGGGGCAAAGAATTACTATATTGATGATTGTAGTTGAATTTCTTGAAATGATTGTACGTTTTTGATGAACTGATACGAAGAGGGAGATGATTGCACTTGGAGGGGGAGGAGCAGGTCGACATCCTGCCTATTACATGAAGCGCGACTTCAAGCCGCGCTTCTCTCTCTTTTTTTTTTAAAATTTTAGTTTTGAAAAATAAATTAGTATAAACGAGGTTTCAAACCGCGTTTTACTCATATTTTATTATAAAATGTGGATTGGAACCTCGTTTCTTTATTTTATTTTTTTTAGATACACTTCGGTTTCAAATTACGAATGAAACGCGGGTTTAACCCACGTTTTTCTGATTTCCCTGCAAAAAATGAATATTTATATAAATTGTTTGAAGTTGTGAATAAAATTGTAAATATTTAATTTTTAGTGAATATTTTGAAAAAAAATTCTCAAACTATATCAATTTTAAATACCAATTTTATATTTTGGTCAATCGGAGACAAAGGTTTTAGACCTACCATGATTGGTTATAATGGGCCAAAAAAAAAATTAAATCATATGTACATTAATGACAAAAAAATATACAAAATATTTCAGAAGTACTTCCTCTTTTTTTTATTTGTTTTTTGATGTTCAACAAAAAAAAAATTTAAAATGATAAAAACTATATAAAATAAGTTTATTTATTTATTTATTTAATTTTAAATATTTTCATACTTAATAATAAATATGAAATTATAAAAAATTAATTAAAATTTTGACATTTTATATAGTGTTTACCATATTTTAAAAAACGTGTTGAAATGGATGGAGGATATAAGCAAGATGACAATTAAGGCGGACGACCAAGGGCCTTCCTTCATAAATCTACGGGCAGTAGATCTATATCAGACCCCAAGCTAGCGTCAACAAGGGTAATGTATGCAAGACGAGCAATCCTATCTGCAACAGTATTTCACTCCCTGTAAACATGACGAATAACAACATTAGAGAAAGCGCATAGATCAATTTTCGTATCCGAGTGTAAAAGCTCAATGTTCTAGGGGCATTTTCAGACATCGATCGAGGATTGATTTTACAACCACAAGGTCGTCACCTTAAATCAAAATATTGTCTAGATTCATGTATTTCGCCAGCAGAACCCCAAGGCGGAGGCCCAGAGCTTCTGTGAAAAGAATGGATGGGTTGTTATTACAATATCCATTGTTCATGGAAAGAATAGATCCGTTAACATCCCTGATCGAGAGTATTTTCAAATATCCCAATAATGTCATAAAAACAAAAGGCATAACAAATTCAAAGGCAAAGATGTATAGGAAAAGGCAAGAGAGTATTTTCAAATATCCCAATAATATCCCAATAATGCCTTTTCCTATACATCTTTGCCTTTTGAATTTTTTATGCCTTTGTTTTTATGACATTATTGGGATATTTGAAAATACTCTTGATCAGGGATGCTAACGAATCTATTCTTTCCATGAACAATGAATCTTGTAATTATAGAACTAAAAAAGAACAACTTACCAAGCACATCTTTAAATTTACATTTTGAAGTTATCATAAAGTCATCAAAATATGATTTTTTATTAAAAAAGGAAAAAATTAGCCAACTCGAAGATTGACCTGATCTGACCCGAAATCGGGAAAATCTGGATTCGAGTTAATCCAGATCTACTTGAGATCTGTTTGCCCAAAATCCATTTTACCCGGAACCCGAAATGACCCAACTCGAACCCGATCCGAATGACCCGATTGAAAGGTATAATTATTGGTAATCAACCATTCCCATTTTCATTGTTGATTTCATTCCTCCCAAAGGCACAGAATGCTTTGTCCCACAAATACAACCATCATCGTCCTCCATATGTGCAAACCTCGTCCAATCTCTCCCCTCACCACCACCATTCAAACCTCGTGCAGTAACCTTCGTCATCCCTCCATCGCCACCTTCGTTAATCTCCACAATCCCGTTCGGATCCGCCACCATCGTTCATCTGCACAATCCCGTCCAAATTTGCCCTCGTCGCTGTCGTAATCCCTCCATCTCCACCGTCACTTATCTCCACAGTCTTGTCTAGATCTGCCTCCATCGCCGCCTTCGTTCATCTCCACACTCTCGTTCAAATCTGCCTCTATTGATATCCCTACATCGTCGTTTTCATTTGTAGGGCTCCCTCTATTGCCTTCGGTCACCGTCGTTTGACCAACCCACCTTTCCAGATGGTAGCATCTTCACTGCCCTCCCTCGTTGTTGCAGTCAACTTTTGATTTTTTATCCGATTCTCATTCTCATTTCGATTACTATACTCATACCAAACAAGGCCTTAGTAATAAGTATGAGATTATTAATAAAATTTATTTAAAAAATTAATATTTTATACTCCCTCCGATCATTAATATAAGTATTATAGTAAAAAAAATTAATAAATATTATATTATAAAAAAAATTAATATTTTTATAGTTTTTAGCTCCTTAAACTACGTGTACAAAAGTAAGAAGCCTTATATTAATGATCGGAGGGAGTATAGTTTTTATCATTATCAGAAAACGTGTATTATTAATACAATAAGACATATTATTAATACTCACATTACAAACTGGAAGAATGCTACTAGGTTTGAGGAGGATCTTAACATGGGGCCCTCCCCCTCTGTGCACACTTATAATCGACATTGTAAACACAAAATTAAAAAACCAATCTCCTAGCGTAAACCACCAACAGGTACGTTCAAACTCAACTTTGACGGATCTACCATAGCAAATAATAAAAGCTCATCTGAGACTATTATCCGGGATTGGAATGGAAAACCAATACACATTGGCTACCAGCTTCTGGGTAGCCAAACCCCTCTCAAAGCTAAAGCTTTAGCCTTAAAACAAGGTGTTACGGAAATCTTGCGGCTACGCCTCAACAAAATACATATTGAAGGAGACTCCCTCATCATAATTAATCACTTGCTGGGCAAACATTCATGTCTCTAGGAAATTGAAATGATTATGACCGATATTAAAATCCTTTTATCGACCGTGAAAGAAGTCTTCTTCTTCCACGTGTCTCGATTAGGCAATATAGTGGCTGATAAGGTTGCACACCTTCGTCACTCTGCCCGGGGCGTCTATATCTTAAACAGCTCTGGTCTTCTTGACCTCATCCGCAAGGATGCTCTCGGGTAGAGTATCTCTCACCCGAATTCTTTCATAATAAAAATACGTGTATAAATAGTAAATAATAAATAAAAGTGAACGTTGTATTTAAATAATACTCCATACAGTATAATGCATAGCAGAAATAGCTTGGTTGAGATCACCTAGTTCACAAATATGGTTTATTATATAGACCGTATTACTTAATTGAATGTATCAAATTATTTTTTTATTTTTCTTAATAAATGAGATAAATTATATTTTATAATTATTTTTAATCAATAAAAAAGCAAATTATAGAAGAAATTATAAATACGGAGAAAAGGATCTTTGCTAAATTGCAACCTTATATAGCAGTAGTGCATTGTAGAAATTAAAAAGCGTGCCAACTTTGAAACAGTGAGTCTGGTCATTCACAAGTTTGAGGAGTCTACGGCTGCCCCCATGCTTTCTTTTGATTTCATTTTACCGGAAGATTCAACCCACATCACATGGCGTCATATACGGAGTATCAAATAAGAATATACAGTATGAGTTGATTTGATGCTTTTTTAAAACGAACATATCCCCGCCGCCAATTTATAATTAAAAATATCTATACAAATTAATTTGGTATTTCCAACGTACCTAACGATATACTCCGTAATCCGTATATATATGGCATCGATCATCAACTGGTTCTCATGGAAATCAAATCATGCACATGCCTGGCCGCCCGCTCGCTCGCTCGACTTGATCAACTAAGGGTCAGTTTGGTAACACAGAGTTGATGGGGCAGCTGAAGCTGATAGGGTAGCTGAAGCTGATGGATTAAGTGTGTTAAATATATGTTAAATTGGAGTTTTCATAAGCTAGTAAGGTGTTTGGTAACCCAGCTGATAGAGTAGCTGATACAAACTAGCTGATCAGATAGGAGAAAATGAATAGAATTTTGAAAAGTGTGCCGTTAGTAGCTGTTGAAAATCCAATTTCAAAAGCTAATTAAATTAAAATCTTATATTTAACTTATTTAAAACTATAATTTATTAAAACCAAAAGTTCCAAAAAGCTACATGTATTACCAAACGGACCCTAATTGGTAACCTCGCTTAATTATTCGACAATCCGGCCCCACTAAATTTATACGGAGTATCTACCAATATATACGGAGTAATTCCTATCCATCATCTGCCTAATTAATCAAGTTGTTTCTTAGTGACAAATAGTGGGCGGCCATGCCGCCACCCTTAATTTTAGGCTACAAAATACATAATCTTTCAGTCCAATTGCCATTGTTATTTCGATCGATCGATAAGATGTTGGAGTTGAAACCTCTATTATATGCATAGAAAAGCTTTTAATATATCTATAGAAGAGTCTCGAATAGACCAGTGCACAAATGTGGTGGTTTCTCAATTGAGAGTTTTTTTATGATAAAATATAGGCAGTGGCGGAGCCAGGATTTATTTCCGGAGGTGCTAAAAAAATTTTCGTGAAATATTTTTTTTGTGTGTACTTATTAAGAAGATTTTTTTTGTAAGAAAATATTGAAAAAACACTAAAATTGTGATTTTTTTAATTTAAATATATATATGACATTTTTTTTTCAATAAAATAGTTGATAGAAACAAAAAAAATACAGAGAGAAATCAAGAAGAATATTTAATGATATACTAAAACATAAATATGACTTTTTTTAATGAAAAAACACTAAAATTGTGATTTTTTAATTTAAATATAAATATGATATTTTTTTTAATGAAATAGTCGATAGAAACAAGAAAAATATAGAGAGAAATAAAAAAGAATTAATGATATAGTAAAACACTAGTCCTTTTCCCAAACCATGTTCGGGTTTTTTCATTATATTTTCGGTCGACGTCAATTTTCAACTAACAAATTGTTTTGCCCCATACTCCTCACCTTGTCGTTCTTCGAAATATTTGATTGTGACGGTGAATTCTTTTATCTAGACAATCGATACTTTAAATTTGACAAAGAATAGTAGATTGACCGATTTCACACTTTTCCTGACATGCGCTCAACTTAGAAGCAAAGAACATGATTCTTATATCACATTATATAATTTAATAATATGTATATGTATGTATAATATATATATATAGAGGATAGATCCTGTGTAAGCAAGTGTTACTGTGTAATTTGTGAGCAAATCTAGAGCGTCGGATTAAGAAGATTAAACGGATGAGATTAAAAGTAACTTGTGAACAGTAACATTATTCGTAGGTACGAAGTGATTATTCGTATGTACATACATATAAATAATCTTTTGTTACTTACAAATAATTACGTTTGTTCATACATACGAATAATTACATTATTATACACGAATAATCGCTTGGTACCTGCGAATAATTTCTCTGCTCACAAATTACACCGTAAGGCTTGCTTACACGGGATCCAATTACCTCTATATATATATATATATATATATATATATATATATATATATAGTCAAATGGCATAGGTTAGAAAAACATGTTGCATTTCACGTTGAACTATTATTTTCATTGTAATACTTGTTCTCATGGCTATCCTATAAAATGAACTGAACAATATAAATATTGTGTGTTATGAGCCGTTTTGAGGCCATATTTTTTTCATCGGAGTCCAATGAAACTATATCACATTCAATCAATAATATTTTTTTATTTCCCTTTTTTTTTACGACCGTGTTGTATTTCATGACAATGTTGTGAAATTTTCTGCAAACCTTTATAAAGTGGGTTATTATATATTCTAATTATGGCCTTATTTATTTTGTTAGTATGGCTATGAAATACCAATAAATTGACAAATTCAAGAAAAAGAAGACTGAGTATGACTGAATATTCAAACCATAAAATTTTAAACCCCAACTACCAAGATATGAATCAAAACCACGACTAAATGTTCAAACAATAACACTTTAAGCCAAACGTAAAGATAAGCCAACATATGTAAAGGAACTGTAGAGAAACTATAAAGAATTTTCATATCAAATAAATACTTCTCCTATATAGTATTCAATTCAGCATGAATCGATGCAGTGTCTTCGACTTGAATAAATAACGTCCATTGAAGCAATTTCAGGGAACATCTTCTCGCATTTCATCATGCACGCCTCCAAAAGCTTCTGTTGTTGCCTGCATTGATCTCGGTGAACATCTTCCACATTGTTCATCGTGCAAATTCGGAGATTGAGCCTCTAGTCTAGCGCCTCTAACGTTGGTGACGTCGCCTGGTCGACGATCTTCGACTCTAGCATTGATGCCTGGAGCATTTCCGTCACCCCCGCATCTTCAAGCTCATCATTCCTCCCATCTGTGCACTGGCTGACTTCATGTGCTCCCTGATCGAGGACAACTTCGATTTATCCATCTCCTTGCTATGAAATTCTTATCGATCTGAAACTTCAATGCGATTTTTAGTTTCAATTTGACATCAAAATCTTATAAACATAGCAGATAATAATGCATACCATATTAGACTAAATTTGAGTAATTGTTACTTCAGAATTTGAGTAATCTTATAAACATATCAGAAAATAGTGTCTTTAGATGCACAAAAACACTATTTAGGTTGGCTTAATTTTCTGATCAGGGATGTAAAGAAGCATGTACGTAGTTAAGAATCTCCCACCAAATATAGTATCACAAATTGACTTCTTATGAAAACTTTGATAGAGCAAATGTTGATCAAAGGCAACAAAATTATAGTGACATAATAAAATGTCAATTATGGATAAATCATAACCAATAGAAGAGTGGAGGACAAACAGTCAAAATAACAATGTTATATGATTCTTTACCTCAAGCCATAATTACTATAAAGAGCATGAATTCAATCTTCCAGATCCAATTTTATGCGTGTCACGTGTGTGGTTCATAAGTTTCATACACAGTATAATAAAAAAAAATCAAACAACTGAAATGAATTAGACTCTAAAAAAGAAAGTAGGATAATGCAAAAAGCTTCAAGTGTATATACATAGTGCGACTATAGAGAATGACTTAAGGGATGCAAGATTTCAGTGATTTCTTCCTGTTAGGAGGTTTAACTACCATTGCTAGCTATCCCATTTCTACAAAGAAAATATCTTGCTCTTTCTGTCTTCTCTTTGAGAGAGTATGTGCTCCATCTCTTACTCTACAAAATTGTCGCTTTGGTTGTCCACCCTTGCATTGTCGGCCCTCGAAAAATCCTTATCCTGCCAGACGAACACAACTTGGAGTAAACGTTGATATTCATATTGCATAGTATTAATTCAATACTACTGCGGCTGCAACCTCCTCAAACATCGTTTCACATTGCAAGTGTAGCCCTACAGTAAACCATACCAACCATTTTTAATATCTAAGAAACCTGTAAAATACACACACACACAATAATAAGTTGAGGTGTTTCTGACTTGCAAAAGTACAAGCCATTCATTACACATGGTTACAGGTTAACACAAGCACTAATTGCAAAAAGAGGAAGGATTGGCAGCTGATAAATAGATATACCAGCAAGATAAAATGGATTACCAGTATCCCTTGGGTAGTTTTCATCATCTTTCAGCTTCTTTGCTCAAATTTGGCTTACTAGTGCTAATCGTAGAAGCTGATTGATTCTGTAGGAAAAGGATTGAACAACATTCAAAATGACAGGCTTAGTTTCACATCCTAACGTCGAAGTAACTTAATGACTTGCCTCTCTTACTCTAGGCATCTGCAAGGAAGCCAAGGCTAATAATTGTCCTGATCTTTGCACAACACAAAAAGAAACAACAACATATGATGTGAAAGGTGACAAAAATGTCTACTATATCTCCTATAAAAGAAATGATGTATATGAACTGCAAACTGAGCAAGGAATGAATCCAAAAAGAAGATATAACACCACGACAAAACCCATAAGGCAAGAAAACCACAACAATTCATCGAGCATAGCATCTTGCCAAGCATAGAGTAAGATAAGGAAGCAAGGGCCACAAGCAATAGATAAACCGGTAGTCAACATTGGGATCAAGAAGCATAGTCAAAGATCCAACAGCAAGTTACAGGCAAGGACATTGAGCGCAAACAATGATCGTTTTCTTTCTATCCAGAGGCATGTGCCCCTTATTTGCTATCTGCTGATGTAGGAAAGTTGTGATCCGTCACAGGAAATGTGGCACACTTGCACAAGCACTTCACAAAAGTTGAAGGGGGAACATTATGCGATGTGTTAGCAATAGAATACAATACAAGTAGATCTCTATGTAGGTTCGACTTCTTACTTGCTTACTATACAAGTTTGTTAAGTTTGGATTATAAATATTATTTTTGGGAGTAGGGATCAATGACCTGTTAATTCGTAAATCCACAGCTCACCAGGTTGACTTTGACATGTGAAAACTCAACCCTGATTGGTATGACCTCTACGAGGGTTGTTAATTCCGTCCAAAGATAACCCACACTTAACAAGCTAGTATAGCGAGTAAGTCCAGATGTCGATCCAAGGGACACTTAACCTCTTCCTATGTATTTATCTTGTCAACAAATAAGTAGGCAGAATGATGGTGATGAGAGCAATTGTAAAAAGAAAGTAACTAAAGTAATATGAAAACAAAGTGAAAGTGGGTCGTAATCAATAGGGCATTAGTTGGTTCCTACAAGTTCCTGACAATAGTTAGTATATTGATCCTCATATTGTCTCTAGTTACCTTTAGTTCTATATATTATTCTAGTTATTGGTTTCTGTATGCATGATAGGTGATCATACTTCTTACTCTAGCATGGGGGTCGAGTAGCATTATGTCCTAATATCCTAGCACCTAAACAATACTACTCTCGTTCTAGCAACTTTGTCACCTAGTTGTCAAGCCTAGCCATTGCCTCCACTAAAAGTAATACTCCTAGATGTCGATCTCCTTACAGTATCAAGATTCTCGAACTGTTCCTATAGGAAGTGTTCGCTACTATGGATTCGACCTGCTAAGCGGATGTTGTCTAAACCCTAGCATGATGCAATTATATCTAGGTCGCAAAGCTAAATACAATTACAATATGAATCAATTATGCATAAATGAGATGGAAATAATATAACAGAAATATATTAAATAAGAATCCTCACAAACCAACCATGTCTAAACTTGCAAGAAACGAAAAAGAGGTTTAGTTACTCATGGCGTGCCTAAAACCTTGAAAACTTGAGAAATCCATCGAAACTAGTGAGAGAGTGTTTGAATGATTAATGGATGAATGAATGATTGAATAATCGAAAACCCTAATGCAAGAGGGGTATTTATAGGCTCCAATTGCTGCCAAAATCCCTAGTTTCCACCGTGCTTAAGGGTTAAGAAAAGCCTATTGGATAATTTTTCCACCGTCAATGATTATCTCAAGAAGATTCAGACTTATCGGTGGGCACCGCTATCAGCAGGTGCTGGGATCCTCTACGCGGGCGCTAGGATCGGTGAGCGCCGCCTCCTTATCCGCGGGCACCGCGTCTGCACTTCATGTTTTCTTCTTCTTGTTTCCTCTTCATCTCAAGTGTTTTGTTCCTCGCTCTATGTGCTTTTCCCAGCCTTCTTGACTTCAATTTAGCTCATCGAATCCACTTTGGATGTTCAAATATGTATTTTTGTAAAAGAACCTAAAAAATGCACAGATTTCGAACTCTTTCACCATAAAGCATAATATGGGAATTAGTTCTACAACCATGTAATATATGGACCCTAACTAAGATAAAACTACCTATATGCGTATCTAAAATATGCATTATCACTTGAAGAATCGAGTACGGAATATAAATAATAATAAGACAAATACTCTAGAAGGGGGGGGGGGGGTTGAATAGAGTATAGTAAATTTTCGCGAAGTCTCCTGCAGTAGTAACTTCAAGGACTCTAAACTGGATCTCAAGGCCTTGAATCAGACTTCAAGGGTCTTGAAACAGAACTGAGTCTTGATGAAGCTACGACACATCAAACAAACGTAAGTGCAAAAATTAAATATGATGAACACGTGAATTGTTAACGAAGTTCGGCTGTAAACTAGCCTACGTCAGATCTCCGCCTAGGGTTGTCCAACCCGTAGGATTCAAACAACTTTTATTCCTCTCTTCCTTATGAGTCCTTGATGCAACCTAAAAGAACTTCCTCTCTTCTAACACTTGAAGCGTAACCCGCTTCTATCTAGTCAACCCAAATTTCAGAGAAATAAAAGTCCCCTTGGCCACACGCAAGTGTGATACGTTTGAGTATATGATACTCTTAGTATAACATGGATTAACTTATACTATGACGCTCAGATATTTTCCTAAACCTCAAAGATTAAAGCAATTAAAATAAGAGACAAAAAACTAAACATCGGACAGCAATGGAGATGAAGATGAAAGCTTTGTTGATCATAGAGGAGAACTGGCTAAGAGATATGTAGATGAGTGAGCTTCTTCGTCTGTCTTTATAGTCTCACTCCTCTTCTCTTGTTGCTGATCTCGTTCCAAGATTTTCTCAACCATCCAACGCCGATTTGAATTTTGAATAACTGGGAGCCTTTCTTCAAATCATCCCAGATTTTCGGACCAGCTGCTGAGATTTTCTGTTACTAGAATCTCGACCTGTTATGCTTTGAATTTGAAATAAAATCCTCCTGCACACCGGTTAATTCTAGAACCAAACAAAAATATATTTGATCCTAAAGGATACAAACCATAGCTTAATCGAATAACTTGGATTTAAAACAACCTTTAAATCTAAGCATAATATATAATCTGCATTATGTAAATTTCCAATTTGTCTTAAGCTATAATACCTTATATCTTGTCTTTCATCAACCTGCAAACATAATACTATAGCATATGAATTTCATCAAGGAGCTAACATATCATCGCGAAAGATGATGTTACAAAGCTCTCTTAAAAAGGGGAGTGCGAAAGATGATCTGTGTCATTAGTCCTAGCAATGAAGTCCACAATATAGTTTGATTCTCTGTAGTAGTGATGAAATTTGATAACATTGAAGTGTCTTTTGGGTTCTTGAATTTCTTCAATCGTATAGAGAATCTCCCAAGGAATAGGTGTTTTCCTGGTGATGGAAGAGATCACCCCAAGATTGTCGCCTTCAACAATGAGGTCTTTGATCCCTTTCATGATTCCCGTCTTTGTACCAATACAGAACATTAATGCTTATGTTTTTAGCACTGAACCCTTTTAGATCCCATGTTGGAACATATCAATAACCTGACCATGATATCAAACCTCCGACTTTGCAAAAGCTAGAGGGATTGACCGAGTCACCTACATTAAGTTTATAGATGCCTCTAAGAGGCTTCCTCGATCGATTTGGTTATTCTAGGATTCTTTTTAATTTGTTTCTCATCTTTTTCTTGTGATTGGCTCCAATCGTATATAAATCTAATGTTCTTGTGCACCAGCTTTGCTGGAGGAAAATTCCCTCGGTTATTAAATATTATTTGATTTCTCATTTCCCAAACCCCATTCCAAATAAAACACAGATCGTGAAAGTGTTGATTGATTTCTTTCATGTTTGTTAATTTACAAAGAAGATTTTTAGTAGATGTTGGCAGCCAAAAAAAAATTCTCGATTCTGCCGTGTATTGTGCTATAATCAATCTTGTTGTAGGGCATTCAAAGAGAAGATGCGAAGATTCTAGCTGCCTGGTGACATAGGCTGCATTGAGAGCTGAGGGGACTCTATGGAAATATTTGTTTAATCTAGCTTTTGTGGGCAGGGTATCCACTGTTGCTTTCCAGATAAATTTTTTTATTTTGGGCAGGATTTTTAATTTTCATATCCTATTAAAGTTTCTATCATCCTATACATTTTGGTTGATGAGTTTATATGTTGACTTTGTAGTGAAGGTTCCATCTGCATTTGGTTTCCAAATTAATTTGTCTTTCGTGTCCCACTCTGGAATTTCGATCATCGGAATCTGTTATGTTATGTGTTGCGAGAAGTAGTGATGAAGTAGTTGTTTATTTAATACCTTTGGGGGTCTATAAGATCCACTACACATAAATTGGGGTCGTAGTTATCTTGGTATAGCAAAGAAGAGAGAGATTGGAGAGTCAATGATCTGTCCACACATTTATTGATCTGCCATGGCCAATAATCCAACGCGAACCTTTTTGGAACCGATCTCTAAGGTTAAGAAGTCTTCCGAATTGCCAAGATGTATTGTTTTTAGATTTTGTCAGGAGTGACTCTGAGTGAAGGTATTTCTCCCTAATTGTTTTAACCCAAATATTGTCATGATCGGTATAAATTTTTCAAAGCAGTTTCATTTGTAAACTTATGTTCATGTCTCTAGCTTTTCTAAACCCAAGGCCACCAGGGAAGTTTTGGAGTGCAGAGTTTATCCCAACTAATCAAGGGACTGTGTTTTTTCGATTGGAGTTTATTCCAAAAGAAAATTTTATTTATGTCATCTATTTGTTGTAAGATTCCCTTCGGGAGAAGAAAGGGTTGCACAGATAATTTGTTTTGGAGTTCAGGTTGGCTTTGATAAGGATTATTCGTCTTGTTTGGGAGAGTGAGGATGATTTCCATTTGAAGAGTTGATTTTTTTTTATTGTTTAGGGCGTCTTCAAACACATTATTCCTAACTCTACCATTGATTATTGGGTTACTAAGATACTTTTCCATTGCTCTTGATATCAAGATGTTCATTTGTTGTGACAGTGCGCAAACAATAGTTTTGCTCAAATTATCAAAAATCTAAAGCAAACTTTTGTGATAATTAATTATCAATTCTGAAAGGTTCGAAAAGTTGTTTAGTATATTTTGAATCGTATGTAGGCTCTCGAACGAACCCTTAGAAAAGATGAAGAAATGAGATTAGATCTCCATGGAGAGATAATTTTATACCTGGGGGGTAATATTTTGAATGTTGTACACTTGTACCCAAAATGGGAACCCGTATTTAATAAATAAGGGCCTTTTAGCCCTTCTTTAGCACTAAAGAAACAGTATTTATTAATAGAAATAAAGTTATAAAATTAAAATTGTTTTAAAAAAAAGATTTGTTTTACAAGAATAAAAATCATAATTTAACAAAAGGTACTTTTTAATTTCTATTTTTTTTAAATAATAATAATAAATTATTATTGTAATTTTTATGTTTCATATTATATTTTTAATAATTTTTTATATAAATAATTAAATTAATTTTAAAATATTATATTAATATATTATTAATCAAATTGTGATATGAATTGTGCTACTACTCCATATTAATATATTTTTGGATAGACTTATCGTATCATAATAAATGGCAAGAAAGTCTCACGTTATTGGCCCCTCCGATGAGACACATTGATGTTGAAGTTGTAAAATAGAAAGTCGTCGCACCTCCCACTCCTCCATTTGCTCATTTATATATATATCCCGCAAAAAAGAGTCGCTAGCTGCAGGATCGAGATTGATATAATTGAGATATTCTAACTTGAATTGCCGGTCAAACTAACTAATTTGTAGATCGATCGATCGAGTAGCCATGGGAGCTCTGCACCAACTCATCGCGGGTGCATTCAGAACCTTCAGCCTCTACTTCTCCCTCCTCTACTACCTCGCCCTCTTCAACCTCCCCCGCGCCATCAATTTTGCTATGTCCTCGTCCTTCAACTTCCTCCGCGCCAAACGCCCCCTTAAGCAGCACTCCCACCCCGCCTTGAACTCTGATCAAGAATCTCGGTGTCATCCGTCGCCGCCGGCGTCGACCTCAGATTACGAGTGCGCCGTTTGCCTGTCGTCGTTGCATGGTAAGGATGATGAGGCCGGGAGAGGGGTGAGGCAGCTTCTTTGCGGCCACGCCTTCCATGAGAAGTGCGTTCACACGTGGCTCACTCTCGGGTCTTCCACCTGCCCTCTCTGCCGCCTTCCGCTCTCGGGTCCGTTTTATGGGCAGGACCTCGAGGTTGACGATTCCTGCGTCGATGGTGATGATTTTTTTTCGTTTTTGGATTCTTAATTAATTATATTCTTGTATTTAAAGCAACTTATTAGTTTGCTATGATAAATTTGAGTTCAGAATAGTTGTTACTTGTTGATGGAGATTATATATGGTCGGGTGATGATCGGAACTCTAAAATATATATACGAATAAATTAGCTTGCATTGGGGCTTGTTACGTTCAACTCAATGCTTTTCTTATTGATTACCCAACATACCCACTAAATGAGGCTAATCTCTTATTAAATAAATGAAATTAGGGTTTGGAGGTGTGTTTACTACAGAAAAGGCGAGGATGTCTTTGGGCTCCGATGGGCTTATTTATAAGGCAATTAATAGCTTCTGTCATTGCGCATGTCCAAACGGTGTAGGAATTCGCTCTAGAAGTGGCTTGATGAACATATATATGAGCAAGATTGTCAGTTATACTTACTTCCTTTACCTCGATTCTCCTCTTGTTTCTTAAGAAAGGATACTTGACATCTATATGCTTAGTCCTTTCATATGGACATGGTCTTTGGCTAAGCAAATCGCACTCAAACTATCATAGAACATCATAGTCTTCTCACGATGTAGACCCAAATGACGAACCAAGCCTTTCAGACACATCCCCTCTTTAGCAGCTTCAGTTAAGGCCATATACTCTGCTTTGGTAGTTAACAAAGTTACTGTTGGATGGAATGTGGCTCTCTAGTTGAGCACATCCCACCCAAAGTAAACACATAGTCACTCATAAATCTTCTACGTACTATCAACATCTCCAGTATAATTAGACATTGAATAGAATATAACAAGACATTGTGCATCACTTTCATATATATATAAGTAGAGCTGGCAATTCGGTCGTTCGGGTCGGGTTCGGGTCGGGTCATTGACGGGTCGGGTCAGTTCGGATAAAATTTATGGTCGGATAATGGTCGGGTCGGGTTCGGGTCGGGTTCGGTCATAATGAATTTTAGATTGGTTGGGTTTCTGGTTCAATCGGGTCATGCCCATTCGGGTTCGGGTCAAAGCGGGTCGGGCTCTTTCGGGTTTCGGGTCAAGAGGCAGGCCGGTCTCATTTGAGTTTCGAATCAAAGCGGGTATAGCCGTATAGTTGGTTTGAGTTTTTGGTCGAATCATATTCGACCCGTTTGGATAATTAGGCTGATTTTGACTCGGTTGAATACTTAAATATGTAATTTACTTAAAATAAATGATTTTGACTCGGTTGAATTAGTTAATATGTAATTTTGACTCGGTTGAATACACTCATTGTCATTGACTCATCGGTTGTCGACCGATTTTAAAAAAAGTCATAATCGGAAATTCGGTATTCAGCAACATCGTCCTTTTTTATACATTTAAACCAATTGATTGGTGCTATAATTAAATCAAATTAATTGTACATTTAGGATTTAACCTTATTTTAACTAGCAAGTTGCAAATGAGCTTATTTGTGGTTTGACTATATCATTGGCCCATATCATTTTCATTGTCCATTTCATTTTTAGCTTTTGGCCCATTACTTGACTCATTGACTTATCCGCTTATCTATTGATTTTACTTGGGTTCTTATTCATATGATAACAATTAAGAAAAATAATTGGTGTTTTATATGTTAAAAGTATAATCATAAACTTGTGTTAAAATAAAAAAACATTTAACATTCAAGCATTAAAATGTTGATGTTAAATAACCATTTCAAGTCAGGTCAGGTCGGGTCGGGTTGAGAGTCGGGTCGGGTTCAAAGTCGGGTCGGGTTTGGGTCGGGTCGGGTTTATCTGTGTTCGGGTGTTTCGAGTCGGGTCAGGTTCGGGTCGGGTTTGGTCTCGGGTTCGGGTTACGGACGACTCCAGATTTTCGGGTTTCGGTCGGGTTCGGGTGAGTCGGGTCGGGTTTTCGGGTCGGGTCAGATTTTGCCAGCTCTAATATAAGAGACTAACATCAAAAGTGCCCTTGAGATACATGAATATCCTCTTCACTACCTACCAGTGCTCCCTTTTAGGTTGTCCCATGACCTTCCTCACAACGCTGGCTACATGTTCCACATCTAGCCTTGTGTAGACCATATCATACATCAATCGCTATTGCGAGGTGGTTGTGAAGAGGTTTTGGGGCGATAGAAGCCCGAGTTTGTTCGCTAATTTCCTCGATTAGAGGGCTTGTACGTCCAAAGAGCAATTAAAAGTGTGTCGTTTTCCAATGGAGTGGTTTTGGTTGTAGTTCGCACGATGTGCGCGGCTAAGAAAGTGCACGACTTTCAATTGCTAAGCGTTCTTCCATACCAATTCAAGCAAGTAACCGAGAATATCATCAGGCATAATGGGTTTAGTTGCATACTCACCGTAGTTTTGAAGGAGCCATAGGACACATCAAGTCCTTGAAAAATGCAGCCCACAAACTCATCCTCTAAGTTGGGTTGCCTCAAAAAGAGAATCCACCATATCTCATTTTTTCTCTAAATATTGAAGGATAGAAAAATTACCCTTGGCCAGATAGTGAAGTTATTGATTCAAATGTATAGAGCGAGCCCAAGATTGTGCTTGAAACATAGGTTCAGTCGCTTTCCATGCTTGAAGAGAAGTCTCAACATTTGCAAGGTAATCGAGTAGTGGTGGAGAAACCGTAGTACCTAGCCATATGAGACAAATTTATACCAATATTTCCACATTGCAAATTGTGGATTGGAAGTCTCAAAAGGTAGTAACATCATTTGTTGCAGGAATGATGATTTTTGTAGGAGAAATGGTGTTACTTAAAAAATGGTCCTTTATTTTGAAAGCATCACAAGCATAAAAAATATTGGCTTTCTATATGGTTTAGTTGGTTTTGTCTAATATGAAAGAGAAGGCATAATTGGAGGCCAATGGGGTTGTTGTTTGCAGCAATTAGCAAACTGGTTGTGGTATTAAGGTTTTGTGGTAGTAGAGGTTGATTGAGGGTTTGATTAGGTGTTTGAGAACCAATATTACCATTAGTACTTGTGATGTTTGAAAAGGAAGACAACAAAAGGTTAGAAAAAAAAAATTGGTTTTGGATTTTGGCTCTAATACATGTAAGATTTATACAAGGAAAATTGCAAAACTCTGTGAGAATCTAAATCATAGGCTTTCTCATTATATATACATTCCAAGATACAAGAGTATGAGTTGTCACCCACAAGATATGCATAAATAAGAGAAGAATATAAATTATACATGCACAATATAGATTTGATCCTTAATAGGTCCCATGTTTCTAGAGTAGGGTTCTTTTTGAGATTTCATGGTGGTACTAATTGGCTTCATTCTTCGCCAGCCTAGAGCTAGTAATACCTGATCCGATCCGAGAAAATCGCTCTAAATGATCCGACACCAAACCCGATCGACAACCGAATAAATTTTAAAAGGTTTGGAACCGAGACCGATCGATCCGACCCAAACTATGCCCGAACTCGATAGCAAATCGAATCCGATATTAACTCGAACACTATTAGACCCGAATGAACCGACCCGACAACAACCCGAAGACCGATTCACCTGACCAGGGAATATCTTAAACCCCAAATCACCCGAAATCGTTTATATCCGACACCCGAAATCACCCGAACCTGATTGTATCTAAAACTCAAAATCACCCGATTATATCCAACACCAGAAATAACCTGATTATATTCAAAATGTGAAATAACTTGAATATTTCCCCTCCAAGCTAGTTAACTTAATTCACTTGAACATTATTTTTTCCCCTCGTAATGATTCATTTTTCTACCTTATACCAATAATATTATCACAAATTAAATAAGATATATTTAGATAAGTGATTAATTATCTATGTCATTTTGGGTGCCAAATTTATGTAATTTGATTATAGATTCTTTCTCCTAATTCCACATATTTTTATTGTCTTAGGCTGCTAATTAGTCCATCAAACTCAATCACAAATCACAAGGGTGCACGTGGGACTGCAAGAATGCAAGGCATGTATCTATAAGCAAAATTAAAAAAAGGTATGTATCTATAAGCAAGGGTGCACTCGTAGGACTGCAAGAATGCAAGACATGTATCTATAAGCAAAATTAAAAAAAGGTGTGCATTATACAAAAAGTAGTAACTACTCATCTGAAGCAATTATACACCTACTCATTGTCAAAAAAAATCAACTAAATCCTTCATAAATGTTGTTCCTTCATACATGAAAAGCAGCCTTCAAAAAATAGTTAAAACTTCATATACCAAAAGAGACCTTTAAAAACCTATTGAAACATGTCAAAGGAAATCAACATAACAAAAGAAAAAATCAAATCATGTGGCAACACTAATCCAATCCAAAACTTCTAATACTATTTACAAAACGACACTAAAAACATGAATTAATCAAACACTAATAAAATATAACTTTCAAACAAAATAAATTCTTACTAAAATTCTTTGACGCCCAAGTCATTTGAAGACAATTGAAAAAGTGTCTTTTAAAGTGAAATCTGGCCATAAATTTTTATATTGTTAGTAAATATACTAAACTAAATTAATACTACGACTACTACTACTATTAATACTACTACTACTACTACTACTACTACTACTACTACTACTACTACTACTAATAATAATAATAATAATAATAAAAAAAAAATAACATAACAAAATATATTATGATTTAACAACTTACCATCATATCTGGTTAGCCAATTTTTTGTGGTTACTAGTACCTCCCATGTTGAATGTTGACTCAGAAACAACTGAAGTAATTGGAATAACTAATATATCTCTAGCAATGACACAAAGTACTGGAAAACGAGTAGAATTTTCTTTCCAATAACAAAGAACTTCAAGCTCTTCTGAGATATCTTTGCGTTTTTCATCCAAATAAATATCCAACTCACTTTTTTCAGAATGACATGTGTTATAATTTGCAAATTTCTACAACATGTAAAACCAAGAAACTCAAAGTTTGCATTTAAACAAGTACAAGTACAAATAAAAATATATAATATAAATGAAAAGGCTTAAATACCTCAAAATGATTTTTTTTATACTTTTAGAGCTTCTATCACAAATTGAACTCCCAACTTCAATTGAACTCCCATCACTTGCTGAACTCACAACTCCAGCTAAACTTTTTAAGCCCCCAACTGAATTATGATATTCCTAAAAAATTTCCACCAAACCTGCTTGCACTTTCTTCCCTATTTCTTCCCCTTCCACCTTTCCTTGTGTTTTAATTAAAGCAAACTTCACAAACTTGAGCTTATATCTTGGATCAAAAATCATTGCTAATGCAAGCACCAAAACAAACTCTTCCCAATATTTGTTGAACTTTTCCATCATTGCACTAGTTGTAGCATGTCATCACTTTCAATTGTCGTTTGTAAATGACATTGTATTGCAAATGCTTCTGGAAAATACAAAATTGTAGTTGGGTAATCACTTCATGAAAACAAATTAGTTATTTCATAAAAAAGGTTCCAACAGATCGCAGATCTTCTCAATTTTGTCCCACTCGATCGTCATACCCATGATGATATTTAGAGGCAACACCATCTATCTTCCCAAAATACCGATGCAAAAGAGGACGATATTTTAATGCTCTCTCAAGCATCATATGTTGAATTCCACCTTGTAGGTACATCAATCAATAATTTACAAGTATAAGAAGTCCTAGAATTCTTAAATAAATCAATAAATTTCTGCAATCTTGCTTTTGAACCATCAATATATTTTATGCCCTCTATAGCTTTTGATATTAAGTCTTTAATTGGCTTCAATTCATCTTGAACTATCAAATTCAGTACATAAACACAACAACGCACACGAACATACTTTCCATTAGAAACCAAATTCTTAAGTTCCACTTCTTTCAAGTTAGATATCATTCTATCCATATTGCTTGCATTATCAGCCGTTATAGAAAATATCTTGCCTTCAATTCCCCAATCTAAAAGAACTTTAGTCATTTCAACAGATAATTCATAACCACAATGAGGAGGACAATGTTGAAAACTAAGTACCTTACGATGCAGTTTCCAACTATGATCAATGTAATGGGCCATCACACACAATAACCTCGTGAATTGTATGCAGCCCACATATCACAAGTCAAGCAAATCCTACCAGGAAGCCCTTTTAAAACATTCACAGTTTTTTATTTTAAATTTATATGCATTTCCAAGCATTATTTCTTTATGGTATTTCTCGAAATTAATTCAAAGTTGTCATTTAGGTACATGAAAACCTCCCTAAAAGCTTCATGCTCAACAATTGAAAAACTATATCCATGCTTCATAATAGCCCCAACAAGCAATCTACGATACACTTTTTGATCGAATTCTTTTCCAGATTTTGAACCTTCAGGATTAGCTTTCTTATACTCAGCACAACTGTTCAAATGTCTAGCAAAAATAGAAGTACCGGAATGATAATCGGAATCATACTTGGCCACCTTGCAATAGTTACAACTTGCATACACCAATCTAGTCAGAGCGTTGTGAAATGATTTCAAATTTACGAAGTTCTTTTTCTCTTTCTATAACCTTTTTGGCATGAGCTGCTGTTTGAACGACTTGCACACCTTCCCCATCTTCTATGTTATGTGTAGCTGAATTGCCTATATCATAAACTATACAAACCAATATGTAGATTGTAGAGAATTAAGGTGGAAACCACTCTCAATTGTAATTAAGATGCATATATAATTTATGTATACAATGTAGGGGAAAATAAAGAAAACAATTACCCATTAAAGAAGATAACAAGTTGGATTCAACAATTCCATCAAGTGACATCCTTCTATTTTCAAGTGAACCATCCATGATTCGAAATTGAATGCTTATGCTTCGTGTTTTAAATCGAAAAATAAATAAATAAACAAAGGTTACACCAATTGAATTAAGGATTTCTTTGTTGCAACTAGATATCAATGCAAGTTTATGCTACTAAATAGAAACTCTCACAAAATATAAAGAATGGCAAAAAGATAAACCAATATAAGGAAAGAGACAAAGTAAATAGGAAGGATATTCAACCCAAATATAAATAATTTTTTTCAACTAAAACTTGCTAGAACTATAACAAATAGAAACGCCAATTAAATAGGAAGGCTATTCAAGCATCTTTGATGCCAAGGCTGGAATAAGTAGCAGATATGCAACAATGACTTTCATCTCTCCTAGTGGGTTACTAGGTTCCTCAATCTTTCATTTTGACTAGTTTACCCAAAATAATAAAAAACAGAGATGCAACAATGGTTTTGTTTTTCTGGGTTTTGTTTTAGTATTTGGATTGCTTTCTCGCCTTTGCTGATTTAAAAGGAGAAATTCATAAATCAATAAAGAAAGGAGAAGAAGTCGATGTACCTAACCAGTAGAGGGACGAACCAAAAAAATGGAGAGCGCCGACTTCGATTAGATCCAAGCAGCGAATCCTAAACAGAGAAGAGCGTCGATCGATCAGGGACAACCAAAACACTGACCGAAGAGAAGGACAAAAGAGGAGAACAACGTACCTGGACACCAGAGAGCGTCGACTCATCAAATCCAAACAACGCCGACTGGAGAGAAGGACGGAAGAGGAGGAAGTTAAGACGAACCTGAACAGTGAAGAGCATCGGTCGATCAGATCCAAGCAACCAAGCAGGACCTTTGATTTGAGAATGGAGAAGAAGAAGAGCATAAGAACATTGATGCTTCTTCTTGATCGCTCGAGCCCTAGCCCTAAATCGAGCTCCGACCCCTAGCAAATTGAGACCACTGAGTTTCTTATGGTGTAAAATGAATTTAATAATTTAGTATTTTGTAAAATTGTAAGGTAAATGAAAATGTACAATACTTTTCTTTCTTTCCTTCATTAATTATTTGAGTTCCCTGTTAAATTTTCCATTTTCTTTAGTTCCCTCCCAAAATAACATTTCCTTTTATTTCCCTCCCAAATTTTGGGTTGTTCTTTTATTTATTTTATACTCCATCCGTTAATTAAAACTTGACGTTTTACTATTCACGCACGCTTTTTGAGGTGTTATAAACTGTATAAAATATTGACTTTTTTAATATATTTTTTTTAATAATTTCATACTTGTTACTATTAAGTATGAATTTATAAAAATAAATTTTTTAAAAAGTTAATATTTCATATAGTTTTTATCATTCTAAAAAAGCGTGCATGATTAGTAAACGACAAGTTTTAATTAACAGAGGGAGTATCTTTTTCTCCTTTATTTAGTTTAATGATCAAATTATAGTAATACACATTCTTGATTTTTTTTGTTTTTATTATTTAACTTTCAAATATTAAGTTATAATTATAAATAATTTTAAATTTATTCCATCTTTTTTCTATTAATTCTCTTACTAAGGTGGTATATTTTTCTATTTTATAATTTGTATTCCTTTTTAAAACTTATATATTTAAAAAATATTTAAAAATTTTAGTTGTTATAGAATATATATTATATGGTCGATGAATAAATATACTCTTTGACAATAGATTTGTAAGTATTCTGTCTAGAATGATATAATTGAAAATATAGTTAAAACTATTTTAGTGGAATTTTTCTTTTCTATTTATCTAGGAATTCATTCTTTAGCTGTTTAGCAATAATAATTTTCAAATAACCATTCACAATATACCATAGTTATTGAATCTTAGTTATCAAATTAGATAATACTCCCTCCGTCCCACAATAATTGTCTTTTAACTATTCATGCATGTTTTCTTAATAAGCTAAAAACTACTAAAATATCAACATTTTATTAAATATTTTTAAATAATATCCTACATATTACTAATAAGTATAGAATTATTTTAAAACATTAATTAAAAAATGAATATTTTATATAGTTTTTAGCTCCTTAAAAAGCGTGTATAAATAGTCCAAGGACAATTATTGTGGGACGGAGTGAGTATGAAGTTTGGATAATTCTTATTTTGGATCAATATTATAACATTTGATAATTCTCATTTAGATGACATAAATCTTATTTCGTTTAAGTGGTTTACTGATATTTTATTCTTAATCAATAAAAGACTACCTATATAAACCAACTTTAAACTATATCCTATAACACATTATAAATTCATAATATTACTATATAGTGCAAATACACATCATAATATATATATATATATATATATATATATATATATATATTAAGATGGAAATGATATGAAATAGCTTTTGTATAAAAAGATAAATATCTCATATATAAATTATTATTATAAATATGACTAAAAATCTAAAACATATTGATTAATGATGAGTTACAATTTATAACGTAAATTTTGAATCAAATTAAAATTTTAATAAAATAAAGTTTGGTTTAACTAAAATTTATTTCAGTTATCCAATTTGAGTCATATAGTCTAATTTGATAGAAACTTGATTCAAGTGGACCTCAATTTGACGAAATCTCGATTCAAACGAAATCCGGTTCAACCAAAAAAAAGAAACTCAATTTAAGCGACACTCTATTCAACTAAAACTCCATTTGATCAAAAACCCGTTTCAACCGAAACCTGATTCGACCGAAGCCCAGTTTGACCGAAGCTCGGTTTAACCGAAAACCGATTGAACTGAAACCCAATTGGACCGAAGCCCGGTTCAACCGAAACCCAATTTGTCCGAAATAATATTTAATTAATTCATTACTTCAAGAATGATATAACATTAATACATCCACCTCAGGGGATGAAAATGATTTATCTCTAATCTCTACTTTGAGCAAACTTTTGCCAGTAACGTGTGATAAAATAGAGAATATAGTAGAGAGTAGAGTGAAAAAGTAGAGAATGAATTGATGTGTTTGTTGGGGTTCCCCAAAACCCTTTGAGTGAGGCTAGAGGTAAGACATCGAAATTGTAAAGACCGAGTGTATTTATATATTATGATTATTTTATTAAATAAATTATTATTAAATTCAATTTGTAAAAGTGGAATAAAACCCGTTCTCGAGCGTGAGTTTTGGATTTTAGTTATTCCGACATCATTTAAATTTCGGATTCTGACGGATTCGATTTTCGCTTTCAAGATCGAGTATTAATAAAGATTAATTTAAACTCCGAGTTTTGATTGAAATTAATTTAATTCCGTTATATTGAGATTAGTAAATTAAATTTAATTAAATTCGTTTTAGTCGGGAATTGATAGAGTCGGGATTAGCGGGTTTCGAATTTGAATATCGGGTATATTCTCCTCACATATTACCTTGGGATCACATATATAATTTCATTTTTTTTCTTTTTCTTCTCTCTCTCTCTCTCTCTCTCTCTCGGCAGTCCCCTGCCTCACTTACAATTCACACTGTACACTTGCCTTCTTCTTGCAAAGGCCTGAAATTGTAGCCCATATGGTCCCCCCTCTCTTTTGTTGTCTTCTTCCCTCTCCTCTCCTCTCAATTACCATCTGCCTTCCATCAACCCAACCCTCCTCCCTCTCTTTTTATCATTTCTGAAAATCTCAGAAATCCCAACCCAGCCGAGACACCACCCCAGAGCCAGGTTAGCTCCCTCGAGCACCTCCCTTGAGCAACCCCGAGTGCCACTGCTTCCCAAGCCGAGCTCCAACCTCACTCATCTCTCTCCTCCTCCACGAGCAGCCCTGTTTTCGAGTTCCGAGCGCCGAGTACCCATCAACCCCCTTGTCCTTCTTCTAAGCACGAGGTCCCAGCAACCAGGACGTCCGACGTCGCAGCCGCCAGAGTCGGAGCCACCTAGTCGCAGCCTCCCTTCCCCCTTCCCTGTTTCGAATTGGACACGGTAAGGGCTCGGATTCCACCTTATTTCACCTCCTATCTGGGAAAGGTTGCCTCTTTAACCCTCCTCTCTCTCGTCCCAGCCCAAGCGGTTTGATTCTCGGCCCGGCGATGCCTAATCGAGCCCGAACGCCACCCCCGAAACTCCGAGCTTTCCGGCGTCGAACCCCTCGGTGAGCTCCCTTCTCTCTCTCTTCCTTCCTTCCCATCCCTACATGGTTGCCGGAGTCGAGGCCGGAGCCGGGAGCGCCGCCGGAGGTCCTCCTCTTTCCTCCTCCCCCTCCGTTTTCCGGGCGCGGCACTGATTCCTCTTCTGCTCTCTTCTGTTGATTTGGGGAAGGAGAAGAGGGTGGGCCATGGGCCCGTCCCCACCAGTGCCACCTTGGCAGCCACATGGCATGGGGCCCCCTCCCCTTTTATTTTTTTCTGATTCTCAAATTGGGCTTGGGTTTTGGGCCAGAAATCCGGGTTTGGGTTAAGGGTTGGGCTGGCTTGATTGGGTGATGTTTATGGGTTGTGTTTATTCTTTAATTCCGGTATTATATATATATATGATAATTATTATTATTTCTGATTTTAGTAATATATATATATATATTTATAAGTCCTAAAATTATTAATATTTGTATTTAAAAGGTTTTAAAAGTGTTATTTATTGTTATGGAGTCATATATATATATATGGTTATTGCTTTAAGATTTTATAATAACAAGTGTTGAATTATTTGAATATTATTATTTTGGGATTTTTATAATATTCTGGAAAATTTATCGTTATATATTATTTATTGTTTTAAAATAATATTGATGGGATTATTTAATTGATGCCTTTTTAAGAGGATTTAAACATGTGAGTTAGAAATTTTAAAAGTGAATTGTTGGTCTTAATTTATAAATATGATTTATGAGCTTGGAGTTATTTTAATAATTTAATAATGGAATTTATTTATATATGGGTTTTGAGATAAGAAACATGCCGGAATTATTTTATAACATGATTTTGAGAAATTGACTCTAAGGCTTAAACGTTTAATGTCGGAATTTGGCCAATTGTGAATTGAGAAAGTATTTTGAACATGAATTGACTTAAATTGGGATTTATGAGTAGAAAATATGGTTGGTATGATTTTATCAATGGGTTTGGTTGAAAGAATGATTTTGGTCGATTTGATCGTATCGGAAAGATTTTGGAAAACGGTTTTACTCTCGGTCGGTTTTGAGGATGTTGAGAACTTGGGTTCGTGTGTATGAATGTTGGTCTGGTAGGTTATGGAAATGACTTGATGATAGGTGTGTATTGCTTTTGGATTGCTTTGGACTTGCATTTGGGCCCTTGCTTGTGTTATCATGCTGTTCTGCATCAACAGGTAACTATCCTACGGGACTTAATCAGTAACCTGGACCTCCTGCCTGATGTGTCATGTAATGTGTAGTTTTGTTGCATATTAAAGCATGCCATGTAGTATCATGCTAGGATTGCATTGAACTGAGCATGTGTTTACTTTATGTGTTTGAAACAGAACGGCCGTTATCTGTGATAGTCCTAGAGTCTTTGCTAGGGTCATAGGGTAGCCCAGCCCCATCGGGTGCCCTGAGTCTATCGAGTCGATATGAGCATGATATGATAGCCCAGCACCATCGGGCAAGAGATGAGATGATATGATACGATTAGCCCAGCACCATCGGGCATGTTTTATTTATGTTATGATATGATGATGAGATATGATATGATGAGGAGATATGATATGATGATGAGATATGATATGATGATGAGATATGATATGATATGATGATACCGTGGTGAGTGCACCACCACGAAGAGAGTGCTATGCTATAGCCCGAACTGGCCAGTCTCTGCACTAACGGGAAGGGGTGCAGAGGTAGGAGAGGGATATGCCACTTGGCATTGTCTGGGGCCCTTTACAGTTCTTTCTGCATATTATATATATACTAGGGGCATGATAGTGTGATTTAAATCTTGTACCGCATTAGTCATCTTTTATTTAGGCATAGGCATGTTATGTGGCCTCGGCGCGGTCAGATGACCCACAGGCGATCACCAGGCCTGACTTCGTGGATAGTGTTAGGTACCGCTCTTGTTGCTCCATGCTTCTATGACGGGGAAATCTTTTGGCGAATCGAAGAATCCGGCTAATATATTCTAACTTGACAATGACAATCACTCACTTTGTTTTGGTTTTTGACCCGGCTCTGCCGCGGCTTTTGTATCTAAGTCATGCTTCTGCTTTACTTTAGGTTAAATCGTATTTCTGAAACTTCGACTGATTAGAGGTTTTGAAACCTCGACCCGTACCTGAATTGCAACATCCGAATGAAGGTATCCGACCTTCGAAACGTATCCCGGATATTTATATCCGGGCCGTTACAGAAATGACTATTGGCAAGACCGTTACCACCAAATTGCATGACAAGTCCTTGTCTACTTTTGAAAATATTTAAGAATTTGTCCGAGAGGAAACGAGAAACCCTATGACATTCATATACCTATTGAATTCGTTGAACCTTAATCCCGAATACACAATAAAGTACGTCATTGAATTGTATAAAGAAAGGACTCGATCGGTATAGTGAATTGTTTTGAATGGTTTTCGAAAACTTCGGGATGGTTTTCAATTAACTTAGCCATCGAAACGAAGGTCAAGAAACTTGTTAGCATGGGCATGGCGTTTCTACACTTTTAACATTTTATTATCGATTATGTACTATTAATCTATATGGACTTCTTTTTCCTTATGTTTCAATTCAAATATAATCTCCATGTCGAACTATTATAATATGCAAAAATTCTGATGTACTGTCAATTTTGTATGCTTAACCTTCTAGCTGAGGGTATAGAAGAGACTCGATCATTGAGAACAATAAATCTATAAACATTTGGAATGATCCAAGGCTTGACCTGGCTTTGGATTGTTTTAAGGAAAACCACGAACCCAATTTACAAACAGTTGACCTATTAGATAACCAGAAAAATTGAAATGAAGGACACTATATAACAACTATTCCCAAGAGAGGTTATACAAAAAAATCTTAACCATCCGAATTCCGGAGTGGGATACATCTGATAGGCTAATATGAAAATTAAACACAAAGTATAAATAGACCCTTCTACGACGTTTAAAAAATGCCATAGAAGTCATTCAATGGCGTTTTTAAACGCCATGCTCAAACGCCGTTGAAGCCCACGCCATGCTTTTGACCCTTTTTTTATGACGTTTACTAAACGCCATAGAAAATGAAATTCATGGCGTTTTTTAAACGTCATAATTGTCTGTACAAATATGATAAAGCTAAAATCCATGACGTTTTTTAAACGCCATGGATTTTATTCTCATTTTTAAAAAAAAAACACAATCCATGGCGTTTTTCAAACGCCATGGAATTTTATTTATTTAAAAAAAATAGGTTGTAAGCAAATACAAAACCAAGACGGCAAGACCTTCTATTCAAAATAATTACATTTCTTGAGTCATATCTATTCAAACCCAAGACCTTCCTTACACTTAGCAGTTAAGCAAATACAAATAAATTGTGTAATTTTGTTCTAACAACTATGTAAAATTGTCATTAAAAATATAACTATGTAAAATTAGCCGGCTACATGCTTGTGAGTTGTGACAACTTAAATAATCCTATAAAAAGTAGTTTTCAAGTCTTTTTGTTATTCATTCACCTGCAACATCATCACAAAACTATATGGATATGTAACTAAAAATTATATGGTGAAAAAGAATATAGTTAAGACATATTTAAAATATAAGTATACCTTATTACTACTGACTTGTAATCCACCTTGCTTAATAGTCGACATTTTGAAAACTTGCTCAGTTGTTCAGCAGTTGCATTTGTAGGCAAATTCCTCATATAGATTGAGTGCCCTTAAACTGGACAAAAAAGCAAATTTGTTACAACTTATTCTAGAAACTACTGGCTCAGGAGTAGAATAAGCTTCTGTAACTCTGTAAGTGCATATGATTGTTGCTAAGAGATAGGTATCTAGCAAAAACACCATATGAATAGTAAGCAACTATTGAAGTAAAAAATAGCCAATCAAAACAAAAAATTAGTTGTCAACTAAACCACCAAAAGAGAAAGTGTTCCCACCTCCAAGTGACTTGAGTAAAATAAAATTAAAGAGCAATAATCTTCTCAATATTTAATTTCACTTTAGCTTCTAATTAAAAATCACACATCAGAGCAAATATGGATAAGAAAGATACATTAGATTATTTGAAAAATGAAAGTCTTCTAACTTCCTTCTCATCAGGACTTACAACCTAAGATCAAGCAAGTAGCCAAGAACTCATCAAGCCACAAAAAATGCAAAACGCAAATGGAAACTACATGCTTTTGTAGACAAAAAAAATGTAGATTTCACTTTGAAGAGGCATAAAATAAAGAGGAAGAAACAATACTCTACAAGGTTATGGAAATGTTCATAAATATGCTGACCAATTCTTCACGTTTATAAACAGGATCCAGTCAAGATATTGCATTCAAGTACATACCGTTAGATGCTAACCCATGAATATGAATCCACACAAGTTCGACCAATAAAGTTGTCTTAATGATACTAAAGACACTAAAATATTACACACTTGGTTAGCTAAATGCCATTGCCGAAAGTCTATTGCTAGTAAAATTAATGAATAGAATACCCCACCAGCTCTTTTTATTTCTACCAATAATTAAAGCTTCTAAAATCACTTGACAACTAGATATAAATGAACAAAATCAAGCTCAAGCAAGCCAAACTAACCAATACAATAATTCAAGATCTCAAGTGACTTTCATAATCAAGCTCATCGACCAATTCAGGCCCAAGAAAGTATACCCACATTTGTAAAGCTCTGGTTGCATTAGTAAATAAAGTCCAACTGATCCCATTATTAAACAAATATGGCAAGTCACAAATGTGAAATCATTAAAAGGGAGCAAGTTGTTGAGTTCAATAGATATACCTCGGTGCCAAATATGAACACTTTCTTTCTCAAATCATCCTATCAAGGCAACAAGACGTCACTATAGTATAAGCATAACGGTACAACAAGAAATTAGAAAAATAAACCAAAATTACACAAGTTAGAAGGAAAAAATCTCAACAAAAAATACGGCTCTGGGAGGGAAGGCTTGACAATTTTTTGAATAATCAAGCTCCCGAAATTTAGAGGACAACTAATCAACCACAAATTTAGCAATATCAAACACATAAATCCATTTTCAAATTGTATAATGAGCAAATTGTGCCTAACAGATAACAAATTTACACTTCTAATGAAGAGCTAAACTTGACTTAGATAAACTAATCAAAGATTCAAGTGTTAAGTAGCTAAGAAACCTCTCACCTTTTGCATATTGAAACATAAAAAATGAGATCAAATACAATAAAGTAAATAAAATATAAATACCCAATGATACACCCAGGCCACTCTATACAACCATTGACAGGCCACTACACCTAACACGAATGTTCATGAATTTTAGATACATAAAACTATAAAAGAACCTTGGTTTGCATAAATCATACCAGGGACAAGTCCCTTAATCAACACAATGTCTCCTCATATGGAGTGAGAAGACAATTATTAAGTTCATGAATCTCAGGATTTGCTGACTGAATTAGTTGTGCAAAGTTACACTTTAACACTATAAAATATTTTAGCAGAAAAAAGTTGCAAGTAAGAAAATCAAGCAATTCAACATTCCTAATAAACAACACCTAAGAAAGCCTAGGATTTCTTAAACAGAAACCCCACAAGAAATGTTACCTCTAATTGCATATTAGCTGCCATCAAATGAGGCTATTCTTCGGACAGACAGTCTTCTTCGAGTACCTTGCTGATAAAAATTCATGAATCCTTGTGAGGTTGATATAGGTAGACAATAAAATAAGCAGGAGACAGTTTATGGGTTTTTTATGATGTGATTTTATTCAACAATAAAAATAAATGTACTTTGCCTAAAGATGATCCCAAAAACCAAAACGACAAAGAAATGTTGATATGTTTTCACTGGCATCAAACTTAACAGTTCGATTTAGGGTTTGGTTGGAACTCAATTTTGTGGGAATTTAGGGGTTTGGGGATATGAGATATGAGTTTTGGGTTTTGTAGCGAGTCATGGACAACTCGTGGCAGCTGGGTTTCAATCTTCATTCGACAACGCTCATAGGAGGAGAGCGAAAGTGGCCAGCGATAGAGTGAGAGGACAAAAACGAAAATTAACGTAAGTTCAACTTATTGATTTAAAATGAAACAAGGAAGTAATAGGGTATCTCAAGTACCTTTTTCTCAAGAGGATAAAAACGAATTCAAATGGTTAATTAGGGATTAGGGTTTATCGCACAAAAAAACCCAAATTAAAAGTGAGAATAGGTTTAGTGCTTACCGGTGCCAGTAGGGGAGACGACGATTGCCGAGGAGCCCGTCCAGTGCAATGAAGATGAAGCCCTCGATCCTAGCGGCATCGAAGTGATGGCGAGGGGAGAGCTTGGGTTCAGTGAGGCGAGGGGTAAGGGGAGAGCGATGGCGAGAGAGGGAAATGGAACGTAGAGAGAGAGAGGAAGATGAGTGGAGGAGAGAGTGAGTCAGTGAGAGGTTCCGGCTTTGGACCTCCATGGAAACGGGCAGATGTAGGGTTTCAATGGAACTGGAGGCACCGGACGTTCTCCAAGTGAAAGAGATGAAATAAAGCGCTCGGATCGGGCAGACGTAGGGTTATAAATTAGGCAAAATTACCGAAACAACCTATCATTTATAAATTCATAAAAAATTATAAAAATCCATGACGTTTTACAAACGCCCTAAATTTTATGGCATTTTAAAAACGCCATAAAATAAGCTTATAATATTTGCATTTAATACTACGGCGTTTCAAAAACGCCATGAAATTTACGGCGTTTGAAAAACGCCATAAATAAATTGCATGTTGTAAATTTATAGCGTTTTTGTAAATAAACGCCATGAAATAGATTTTTAATGGCATTTAATAGAAAACGCCATTTTTTAAACGTCATTAATAACCTTATATGTAAATGAGCTTTTCACAATAAGGTCCACATAAAATTAATAAATCACACCCCACGTAATGATAATAGTTATTCCTGGATCCGGAAACTCGGCGTACCTCCTAGAACAAAGAATTTCATCTGAAAAATAGTTATTGATAGATTACCCACAAAGAAAAGACTAAACAAATATGTGAATAGGGTACCCTCACAATGATGTCTTTGCAACCAAGAGGATGAGGATTACCAACATTTGTTTTTCAATTGCCCAATAACAAGAGCAATGATTGGGCAATATGAATTATCTACAAGCAAGTACATTTCAATATCAACACACTCGCAAAGTTTTATAGACAACCTAGAGGTGGTAAAAGATAATCCACACTTTAAAGATCTATGTTTCATATAGCATGCAATTTGGAAATTGTGAAACAATATTATTTTTAACAAAAAAGGAGTTAAACATATTACAGAAATCATTAAGCAAATAATCGTTGACATAAATACTTGGCATCAGGCCCAAATAAAAGAAAATAAAATTAAACAAATCAACCAACGAACAACCAAGTGGGAGTGCCACCTAGATGCGTCTACAAACTAAACGTAGATAGTTCTGTCAAAAGCTCTGATACATGTGGTGTTGGAGGATTTATTAGGGACTAAAATGAGCAGTTATTGATATTTTTCAGTTTAGGACCCCGCTAGGATCAGTACTCCAAACAGAATTTTCTGCTTTCTGTATTGGTTTAAAGGTAACACTTGAAAAAGGTATAAGGAACATCATTATTGAAGGAAACCTTACTGTAGTCAATGCTATTGGGGACGCCAACAAAGTTCTGTGGTAGATTCTCGGAACGATTGATGAAATCCAGATATTGAGAAATAAATTCACAAGCGGCCAAGTCAGACACTATTATAGAGTATTTGTAATTTGAACGCTCTCCCTTCAAATAAGGAGCTATGTACCATCGTCCTACGGGGTGATTAAGGATAATATTTGGTCATATTGAGTTTGCCTACGGTTAGAAAAAAATAAAAGATGGACAGGTTGGAATGTGAGCGAAAACACCGGAAGAAAGATTTTGATTAGTGATAGACCGTTGATCGGATACAGCTGGACCATCGGTCTCCATTTGGACTCCTCCCATTCCCACAAATCGCTTCCGTATCACCGGAGATCAATCTTCTTGCGAGAGCGAAAGCGGCGGAGATATGGTTCACAACGCCTTTGACTCCTTCGAGCTACTCTCCGACTCTCCTACGAAGATTGATTCTGCCAATTCCTACGCCTCCAAGCTCCTTCTCGGCTGCAGCGACGGATCTCTCCGTATCTACTCCCCGGACTCCGATGTCTCCGATGATTCTCCGCCGTCCGATCGCCGATCTCGGCCTCCGGACATTCTCAAGGTGCCCTATGGTCTTGAGAGGACCATCAGCGGCTTTAGCAGGAGGCCGATTCTCTCCATGGAGGTCTTGAGATCGAAAGATCTTCTCTTGTCCCTGTCCGAGTCCATAGCTTTTCACAAGCTCCCGAGTTTAGAGACGGTTGCGGTGATCACGAAGGCCAAGGGGGCTAATGTCTACTCCTGGGATGATAGGAGGGGTTTTCTGTGCTTTGCCAGGCAGAAGAGGGTGTGCATTTTCAAGCACGATGGTAAATTCCGGATTTTTCGGATTGCTGTTACATAGATATGATCTATATTGCTTTCAATTTCTGCTGCTGGATGCGTTTTTTGGGGTCTTGATAATCAGCTTTGACGATCAATTTTTAGGGTTTTGTTTTTACTATAGGTTACTTGTATTAGAGGGAGAGAGAGAGGGGTTGTTACTAGAGCGAGAAGATGTTTACCTGATTCAAGACGAGTGCCTGACTTCCCCCACCCCACCCCCTTTTATGCATAAATCAATTGTTGCAAATCTTAAGCTGTGGGAAATGCAGAACTAGGATGGATATTTATCTTCTTCACTTGTGCAGGGGGTCGGGGCTTTGTTGAGGTGAAGGAATTTGGTGTTCCTGATACTTTGAAATCAATGGCGTGGTTTGGTGAAAATATATGCATTGGACTTAGGAGGGAGTATATGATATTGAATTCTGGCAATGGGACACTCTCAACAATCTTTTCCTCGGGGAGGATTGCCCCACCTTTGGTGGTGTCTTTGCCAACCGGAGAACTCCTTCTGGGGAAGGTAATGTGCTCATCAAACTTATAGCTGCAAACCATTACAATTTATTAAAAAGTAGAGGATAATAAAGCATTATAATATAATTTTATACTTATTTGGATTAATCTCTCCTTGCTGCTATGACCTTCCGTCGCAGTAACATTGTTCAGTACCACCACCTCAGGTTCTGCAAATTCACTTGATGTCTTTTGGTGATTGTCATTGTAGGACTAGCACAAATGGTTCTTTGGTCTTCCCGCATACTTTGTTAACTATTCTGTGGGGACTGCTCAAAATTCCCATGCCCCAAAGTTCCATCTAATGAGTGACACTAGCTAGTCAATAGTATTTGTAAAAGTTGCTTTGGGCTTGCCTATCTTTTTCTTTGGTAGATGTTCATTGGGTCTTTGCCCTTTGAGTTGTGCTATCCTTTAAATCTTGTCAGCTAATTTTTGCATTGAAGGGTAACTTCATACCATATGACCCAATACAGTGTCCTTAAAAAATTTAGCATGTGCAGAGTCTTTATATGGTCCTGGTACAATTCTCTTACCTTCAGATTTTTGCTGCCTTCAGGATAACATTGGGGTTCTAATTGATCAAAATGGAAAGCTTGTCAATGAGGGCATGATCTGTTGGTCTGATACCCCTTCAGAAATCATTATTCAGATGCCATATGCTGTTGGTCTCTTACCAAGACATATTGAGGTAGGCCAGTTCTTTCTGGCAAAGGCAAATGTCAATGTATAGATGACAAAAAATAATCAAAGGTTCTCTTTCTTGGATCACCATATTGGATGTCTGCTTTCTACTGTTGGTGCTGCAGATACGCTCGCTTCAAGCCCCCTATTCACTGATACAAACCGTTGTCTTGAGGGATGTTCGTCATCTTGCCAGAACCAATGATTCAGTTATTGTTTCACTCGATAACTCCATCTTCGGGCTCTTTCCTGTTCCCCTTGGTGCTCAGGTATCTCCTGTTCCTGTGGTATTGTCATGGAATTGATTTGATTGTGGCTTGTATAGTCTGTTGGGGTTGCAAAGTTTTCCTTTTGTTGCCTTCCAATTCTCTGAGTAGTTTATACTTAAATGGTAACATATTGAAGTATTTTGGCTTGATCTAGTGCAATATCTGGAATCTGAGATTCTGGATACATGTAATGCCAACTTATGGGTCATTCGCATTTCACAGATGTGGGAGTGTTATCTATTTATGTATTGCACGATTGACACTTCTATGGTTAAACAGAGTGGGTATCAGGATTATGGTTCAGGGGTGGATTAACTGGATTTATTTCCTTCCATGTGCATGTGCTAATGACACAGACTGCGCACATGAGCCAGGATTTAACCCTCAAGGTCCCTTGGATGAGTCTGGTCCGGAAGATTCCAGATCCTTATGGGGCCTTGTGGATATGTCTAGATAACTCTCTAGTCTCTCCAACCTTAGATAATCTTGTAGAAAAGTACGGAACTTGTAAATTCACTCAAGCTTTATCATGAGGACAAGGATGACCTGCCCCAGAGTGATGCTTAATGGGTACATATGGGAATTAGAGCCTCATATGAAAAAGAGGGGGTAGAGATCATTGCTGACCGATTGATGTGACAGAAATGTTGTTTGATGAAGGCCTGAGTACTTGGTCTGCTGGAGAGACCTTCTTGACACCAACAAGGTATAGGAACTACTGTGTACTGAAGCCCTATCCTGTTCAAGGATAAGCTCAAGCAATTCAAGGGCCACACAACGGGGGTGTGCTGAAATTGGACGTGGGAGGATTACAGATTTGGACTGCGCACCTGACACCAAGATGGCAAGATTTAACCCCAGGGCTCATTGGAAGAGTCTAGAAGCTTCCAAAACCTTATGTGGCCTTGTGGACAACTCTTAAAGTATAGAAGTGTAGAACTCTCTAGCTAGAACCTTGTAGAATCCTTAAGAGAAGTATGGATACTTGTCGAAATCTCTAGAATCTTGTAAATTTTGGGGTTTTCTCCGGAGGGGTGTGTTGGTAAAATTGAGAGAGGGAGAGAAGCAAATCTGTGCAGGAAACTACTTATTTAGAGCTAAATAAGAGAAGTTCTGTGCCATCAATTTCATTTGTAGAGCCCTGTATAACTACAAGAAAAGAAGGAACCCAACAAACACAAGTAGCCCAGAAAAGTAGCCTAGGTAACAAAACCTATTGCCTATAGCATATCCTAAAATTAATAGTTGAATAATAAGGCCTAAAAGTAGGCTTAGACAACCTAACAAATAAAACACAAAATGATTCAGAATAGGAAATCCAACACTCCCCCTCAAGCAGAGTTTCTAGATCTTCCATTCCCAGCTTGGAGGAAAGCTCTTGAAAGCAGGCTCTTGCAAAATCAAACAGCCCCCCCTCAAAACCGTCTTGAAATAGTGACATTGAGATCGGCTAAACATGGATGAACATGTTCACTGCTTATACAAGATTGCAGGACTGAACACTGGAACATGCCCAATAAACCAATGGAGTCCACAAGATTCAGAAAAACAGACTTTCAACAGCATTTTGAATGAATCATAAGTGATCGAATGATTTCATAGAAAGGAGGAAGATACATCGATAAAGTTTGAAATCGTTAAACATTTTTCAGCAATGAAGGCCTGAGAAACAACAAAATAATTTCAGCAATGAAGGCCGAAAAAGGAAGGATAAATCTCTAACAAGGAAGGCTGGTAAACAGGTTAATATTCTCAGCAAGAAGATCGAAGAACAAACCTTTGATCTGAAATGAGGACTCAGTGATGAAGGTTGCATCCTTCCAGAGAAAAAAAGGGCTTAGGAATAATATTATGTCATAATTGTCAGATAAATGGAAAGAAAGAGAAATGAGGAAGGATGGTAGAGAAATTAAGATATACATCCCAGCATTGCCAACAATGAAGCTGGGGGAAAATAGGGATGATAACTTCAGATGAGATAAATCAAATTCATACAGATGTTGCATATCTTATATGAAATATGTATTTTGTTTATCTATGCATAGAAATTGTCAAATTTACAAAGAAGGTATAATGGTAAAATATGCAGATAGTACAACTAACAGCTTCTGGAGACTTTGATGAGGCTTTGACTTTGTGCAAACTTCTACCACCAGAAGACTCGAGCCTTAGAGCTGCAAGGGAGAGTGCAATCCATATAAGGTGAGTTCCTTTGATTATTATAAACCTTATTTGAATATGATAAAAAAAAGTACTGTTTATCAGGGTCTGCCATCATAAGTTCAAACTTTTTTCATAATTTTCAATCACATGAATGTGAATCTAAGGAGTTATCTTGAGTTGTACGTTAAATTTCATTGGTGCACATGTTATTTTAATGCATCTTGTATATAGTTGATAATGGAGGTGCTTTCTCTTTCCAATTAGGGGTGTGTTTGGTAAGACATGTAAATAAATTAAATTTTTAGAAGAGGCTTGATAAGGGTAGTGATAGTGTGTTGACATGGAGGCTGGATAATGAAAATTATCTTTTTCCATACACCCTAATTGTGGTTTAGTTGTCAAACTATGGGGATTGTTTTCATTACTCAGAATCAAAACATGCTTTATCATATTATAATAAGTTTGAAATTTCTGGTTTTCTTGGGCTATTTTACATTTCAACCTCCAGTATTTTGTGTGGTCATTGGTGACTCACTGATGTATGAAGCCGATATCCATATAAAAAGTTGGGATGTTGATTAGGATGACCTTCCTCCTCTCACATTGTACTGGTGACATAAGCTATCACAACTATCTCTGCAATTTTGGTAGCTCCTTGTCTCATAGGTATTGCATTGGTTTTCAATGCAGATATGCACATTACTTGTTTGAAAATGAGAGTTATGAAGAGGCTATGGAACACTTTTTGGCTTCTCAAGTAGATATTACATATGTACTTTCACTCTACCCAGATATCATGGTTCCAAAAACAGTTTTTCTTCCTGATTCTGATAAGCTGATGGATATTGAGTTGGATTCTCCAGAACTCTCTAGACTTTCATCTTCTTTGTCTGATGATCTGGAGTCTTCCCCTTTAGAATTAAATGAAAATGCATCCTTGGAATCCAAGAAAATGAGCCACAATACTCTTGTGGCTCTCATCAAGTTCTTGCAGAAGAAAAGATCTACTATTATTGAAAAAGCTGCTTCTGAGGGAACTGAAGAAGCTGTTTTAGATGCTGTTGGTGCTAACTTCAAAACCAAGGATTCTGGAAGACAGAAGAAGTCAAATAAGGTGTGCTACAGATTATGCTCTGTTTTTTGGTGTACTTGCAGTTATATTGTCACCTCTTACATCTGTTTTCAAGTGTTATATACTTTCAAACACCCTTCTCTTGGTGAACTGAAAATTTACATAATGGTTTTTCCATTCTATCCTTCTTCTAGATAAACACTGCTGTATGATCTTCAGTTTCTTGTATCAAATCTTAATGAAGTTAGTTTATTCTTGTATTCTTTTTTGTAGTTGTAATCTGTCTAGTAGGCAACCAGGCCTCATTGCTACGAACTCACATTGGCATTTTGCTTTAAAGATCATATCAAATACCTGAATGTCAGGACTTTGAGTATTGTGTTTCAGTGAGATTTTGAGTTTCTAACCTTTATTCTTTTCCTTAAAATTGTCAGTTCTTATACTTCTAAAATTACAGGGGTTTCCAACAGTATTTCAGATCCATTTTACTTAGAAACATAAACATAAACTTTTCCTTCAAATTGTCAGTTCTTATGCGTTCACAGATGATTTGAAGAAGGGATTAATGAATATAGTGTGCATACATGGAGGCTATATGCAATTTTCTCTGTTTACAGAAGAGTGCATAGCTTAATGCTCCCAGTTATTCAGTGGGAATGACTTTTATCATTTTTTATGGCTTTTTATCAGCAAATTATCTCAATGGTTTACCACCACATGATTTAACGTTCTTATCTGGATTTGCAGGGTCGTGGCAGTATTCCAATAAGCTCAGTTGCTAGGGAAAGGGCAGCAGTTCTGGACACAGTACTACTGCAAGCCCTTGTCCTGACAGGACAGTCCTTGGCTGCTTTGGAGTTATTGAAAGGTCTAAACTACTGCGATGTGAAAATCTGTGAAGATTTTCTGCTGAAAAGGAATGAACATGCTGCATTGGTTGAACTATACAAATGCAACAATATGCACCGTGAGGCTTTAAAACTTCTGCATCAATTAGTTGAATCAAAATCAGAACAACCACAGGTCTCGCTCACCCAGAAGTTCACACCTCATATGATTATTGATTATCTCAAGGTAAGTTTCATCATCTGAACTTTGTTTCAGGAAGTTACATTAGACGGTGGGTTTCTAATTAGTGATACATGCTTTTATGGCTTCATCTGCAGCCTCTGTGTGGTACTGATCCCATGCTTGTTCTGGAGTCCTCTATGCTTGTTCTTGAAAGCTGTCCAACGGAAACTATAGAACTCTTTCTGTCAGGAAATATTCCTCCAGAACTAGTGAGCTCCTATCTAAAGCAGCATGCTCCGAATATGCAGGCTAAATATCTAGAGCTTATGCTTTCAATGAATGAAGGTGCAGTCTCTGGAAATCTGCAGAATGAAATGGTAATTCTCCATTTGAATTTTACAGCCAACATTTCAACACGTTTAATAAATGTTTTATGCTACCTATAACAAGTTTTACTTTGAAATTTAATAAAAACCTACTCTTTATAACCATATATTTCTAGGTTCAAATCTATCTTTCAAAAGTTCTTGAGTGGTATACAGAGCTGAGTTCACAGCAGCAATGGGATGAGAAGGCTTACCCCCCTAAAAGGAAGAAATTGCTGTCTGCTTTGGAAAGCATCTCGGGATATAACCTGGAAGATCTCTTAAAACAACTCCCAGCAAATGCTTTATACGAAGAGCGGGCCATTTTGTTAGGAAAACTGAACCAGCATGAGCTTGCTTTGTCTTTATTTGTGCACAAGGTATTGACTAACCATATTCATCTTCCTCTTTGTTATATATGTTTGTTGTGAAGGATCGTTGTAGGCCAGAGCTAGTTATTTGTACGAGGTCTTGACTGTTGCTTGTCATTCATCTTCTTGTTGGACATCTTTATTTACCTTATGTTGTAAAAATTATCATAAACCACTGGCTGTGGTTGAAAGTTATTTAAGCTGAGACTTTATCATTCGTGTTCTACTACGAAGTTTCACACCCCAACCCACAAAAGAAAATACTCATCATCAATAAATCCTGTTATAAATGAGCTAGATCTCTGACTCAAGATTCATTAATGCTGGAAGTCTGCCATTTTAACTTAAGAATTTGCCATGCTGCTCTGTGCATAATATAATGAAAAATTGATACAAATTTGTGTTCATGTTTGCTCTCATACTTGGGGTAGATGTGCTGTTTTAAGTATACACTTCTTGACAAAAGGTTTGTTCATTTTTGCAGCTCCATGCCCCAGAACTGGCTGTTTCATACTGTGACCGGATCTTCGAATCACAGCTTCATCAACTTTCTGTAAAATCTCACAACAACATTTATCTTCTTCTGCTTCAAATTTACTTGAACCCTCGGAAGACAACAAGAGATTTCGATAGACGATTCAGCAAACTGGTCTCTTCTCAGAGTCCAAGTATTCCAAAGGTTAGCTCAGCATCTTTATTGAAAGGTAAAGTCGGCCGTAGTGCGAGGAAAGTAGCTGAGATAGAGGGCGCAGAGGATGTGCGTTTTAGTCTCAGCAGCACTGAAAGTGGTAAGAGTGATGGTGATGCAGATGATGCGAGTGATGAAGGAGGAATTAAAATAATGCTTGATGAGGCCCTTGATCTGCTTAGCCAAAGATGGGAAAGAATAAATGGTGCTCAAGCCCTTAGACTTTTACCCAAAGAAACTAAATTGAAGGTATTTCTTATACTCTCTCATCAGCCGTAAGTCCATAACCATCTTCTAAGTGAGGAACAATGTATAACTTTGCTCATATAAGTGATCTCTACAACATGAAAAGTCAAACTTATGACACCTTTTGATTGAAATTTTGTTATGAAGAGACAAATTTAATCATAAATTGATGCCACAGTAACAATGAATAGAAGATTGTTCAATGTAGACATTATCATTCATTAAATAGAAAATTGAATTTTAATGTAGTTATTGACTAATTCCGGATGGGAGAGGCAGCAAATACCATATCAAATTGCAATGCAAAGTCTCGTTTTTATTCATTTCATTTTAAACGTGTGCAGAACTTACTTCCTTTTCTTGGACCCCTTATACGGAAGTCCAGCGAAGCGTATAGAAACTCTGCTGTTATTAAGAGACTCAGGCAGAGTGAGAATCTCCAGGTATGTGCATATATGTGATTGTTTAATGAGTCGCTGAGATCCTTTTGAAATAAAAATAATCTTTGAAGATCTATGTTGGTGGGTTAATGTGTGACGCCCTTTGGATTAATAAAGGCCATAACCAATGTGAACCAGGTTAAAGATGAACTATATACAAAGAGGAAAGAGGCAGTGAAGATCACTGGTGATAGTATGTGCTCCCTTTGCAACAAGAAGATAGGAACTAGTGTCTTTGCAATCTACCCAAATGGAAACACACTCGTACATTTTGTTTGCTTCAGAGATTCCCAGAACATGAAAGCCGTGAGAGGATCACAACCAAGAAAGAGATGATCATCTTCAAGGGGACAGAATACTCCTTTTTTATAGGTGATATGCCTTAGGCTACCTGATTCCTGTGTGCATTTCTTTACATTCACTTGGCTCCTTTCTTGCGCATCAGAGGAAGTTTGTGAGAGAAAGTGGTTTGACAGTTTTGAGCTGTTAGCCGCTTATAGGCATTGGTTGTTATAACTTATGTTTGCAGGGTTTTTCTGGTAATTCTGAGTTGCCTGTAAGGCTTTTTGTTGTACTTGTACATTGTTCCTTGAGTTTGATGATTGCAAATGTATGTATAGTGTTTTTGTTGCATATGAATAATACAGTTGTTTTGTATTTCATTTTGAGATGTTCATCTGAGCAGTACACAAGTTGTGAACCCTTGTGAAAGGCTCAGAAGTTCCCCTGAAACGTTTCTCGAAACTGCCTAAAAACTTTACTCCTCGTCCTTTCTGCAAGTCACTGCAACACTTCATCCTCTGGTTATGTAGGAAAAATCATCTGTCATACCAAGCTGCCTAAAATTTCATCTTTTCACTGTCCACGTTTAGGGATTTTCTTATTGACGAAACTAATTAAAAGACTCTCATTCTTTTAAGGGTGATAAAAAAAATCCAAAATTTAAATGTAAGGAAAATATCCCATCCTTTTAAGGATATGAAAACAAAGCATCATTAACTCTTTACTCAAAATAAAATTGTGCAGAAAAATGATGAGAAAGAATAGGCAAAATGACGTGATTCTCATTTAACTAAATTTCATCTTACACAAGGATCTTAATTTTCTTAATTTCATCTCAAATTTTTGCCCTGATAAGATTGGTGACATATTTTTTTACCAACTCTCGAAAAGCTTGAGTTATTTTCCTTATATTTGAAAGGTATAGTTATTATTTTTCTTAGACATTTGCAGATCACATAAATCATGAATTGTGTTGAGCAATTCATTTGCAGAGAACTATCGTCTCTCATTCATGAGTGCAATTCATCGTAACTTAAAATTTGGATGGGTAGTTTTTATGTTTTTTTTTTAATCAGAAAAAGTGAATATGTATGGATACCATCATATAGAAACAAAAACATCAAATTATAAAAGCAAACAATAATGCATAATTTTTTTTAAAAAATAAAAGGTAGATAAGACTACCAGCCTTCAAAACCACGAAACTATACATCTAGAATCCCCGGATGCACAAGAAGAAAGACCGCCAAAAAAATGTGGGTATTTTGTTATGTAAAGAAAGTGATTCGATTTACTGGACATGTTTGGTATATCAAGATGTCCAAAAAGGGCAAACACGCTAATCATCAAACAATAGAGGAATAGCAAATAGTTAGAGACATACAAAGGAAACCAAGGAAAAAGATAGTTCCGAAAAAGAAGACGATGTGGTAGGAAGCGACGAGAAACACGTAAGCGTCAGTTCTCAGTGATAGTTCACAAGCGTTGAAACCCTATAGGATATGTTTGAAATTATTCCCAAGAAAAGCATAATTAGAATTCACCGGGAGATAAAAGAGAAAATTTTCTAAGCTAATAATATGATTAATAATTGAGTGAATGATTAGGGCTCATCCTTACAAGCAGTCAAACTAAAACCTATCTTAAGAAAAGATAAAAAAAAATATAAGAAATAAAAAATATAAATACCTAAAAACCTAAAAAATAATAAACTCTAATTTTATCCTAAGAACCTTCCTACATCGAACTCCTCACATCTACTAGATGTAGGACCCCATTGGCATTGCTCTTCTTCCCAGTATCAACTACCAGAATCCTTTATATATATGTTGCATCTATTTTTATCCTTGTCAATCATGGCTTCATAATTATTCTAATGAGGATACTAGCTGAAAGATGGAAAATTCCTAGGATACTTCACCACCAAAGTACCATTTAGAACCAGCCTTGAAGCATTTTTCAACTTCTTAATAGGTTGGTCTTTCGGAACCCCTATGATGTCAAAGCTTTCGTCAACTTTGCTCGGTTGGCCCAAGCACTCTTCAAAAACCTCTTCTTGAAAGACATCCTCTTGAAGGGCCTCTTCTTGAAGAACCGCATCTTGAAGGATCGTTTCTTCCTTCTCCAAACTAGAATCCCCTCTGTCAGGACCGACTCAGCCTTGGGGTTGTTGTGGTCGGTATTGCTCAAGTTGTTGTTGGTGTCGACGGTGCGAAAGTTGTGGAAGGCATTATTGATGATGTTGATGATGTCAGTGTGGGTGATGCGGGCATTATAGATGGAGTCTTTCTTACTGGGGGAGATAGCCCTCTTTATTGCCAAGTTCTAAAAGACGTTTGCATATGCTTGACGGTTGAGGTACCATCAAGCTCCATGACGGTTTGACAACGTTATTGGCATTTATTGGTGGATAAAACACTTTTTTGTTATTTTTTATATTTAACCCTTGACCATATCCAAAACTCATATAATGTAATAAACTATCCATTTTCAAAGTTGTTAACATCTTTAAATAAATAAATAATCATAGAAAGCAAATAACATCATTCATGATGATTTTAACCATTGCTAGATTCAAATACAAAATCAAACATAAAATTATATAAACATGTTCAAATAAACATCACAATCCATAATTTCTACATTAATAAAATGAAATAACAAAAATCAATCTCAAATTCTAAATAGACCATCAAAATGCCAAATGTCAAGCACCTTGGTGCAGTGTCTTGGTGGATAGTTTATGTCAAGCGTCTTAACAATATCTTGGCGGATGCCAATGATATTTTTTAGAACAATGGTTACTATAGATGTAATAAAGAGATGTATCAAATTTTCTTTCGTGTGATTACATAGTGCACACTCCATATGTACGTCTATTCCATTATTTCTTATCCTTATCTTTGTATTCATTAGAACTTTAAAAAAAAATCACCTTTAGAGACATTCAATCTTTTAAATGCAGTCAAAATTGTTTGTGTCATTTATGTTTATCTTTCTTACATACTCGAGCTCACTTTTTGTATAGAGCTAGTAATTCCTATTTACTTTTCAATACAATCTATCCTCAATTTCGATGACGGGTGAATAGTGATTGGATACTTCTTATTTTTCAGTCATCTCTTGTTCATGTAGAATTTTCAAGTTCCATGTCTTGTGGACTTTGGTTATATTTTACAATAGTAAATAAACATGTTGCATTAGTTGTTGTCTCTTATCTTTTATTTGTAATGTTGTTTATTCTTTTGTAATTTTATTTCCTTCGTCAGTTTTTTTATTTGTAATGTTGTCTCTTATCTTTTATTTGTAATGTTGTTTTATTTTACAATAGTAATTTTATTTCTACATTAATATGTTGTTTTCTCAATTTGATGGTCTTTTAAATTTCTTTCCTATAATAGTTTGTACAATCTTAAACATAGTCAAGAAAATTCTAAAAGAAATTTGACAAACCTTGAAAAAAAAAACATTTAAAAACTGATTAAAATGAAAAATCTAATAGGTACCATTCCTAATTAGGGCAAAAAAAAACATGTAGCTATAGACTAGTGACATTGTCTGTGATCTCGTGTTCGGATACATACTGGTGAACGCTCGATATAAAGACAGGAGATGTTTCAACGGCGTTGTGTGGGGAGTTCAGGTGATGGCCCTTCAGATGTTTAGGCATGTCGACCCAGTTAAGTTCAGGGAGCTTGTCGCTAGTTGAAGACTTGACGGTGATGAAGGGAAGGTTGACCATCCCGCTACACAAATGGTTGGGGGCTAAAGCTGCTCTCCTGATGAGTCTAAAGCAGGGTGAAACCAGTAGTGTCAGTCGGTAGGCTGACCCCTCGGGGATAGGGGTGCCACACGAGCTTCATGTGTGTCAGCCTGTAACATTAGTGGCTTGAGGATAGTTAATTAGGGTTGGCACAAATCTCACCAATTCCGGACCCATCCTGAACCTGTTTCGATTTTGGTGGGATTCATGGAGAAAAAAAGGTAAATTGTCTCATTCCCGTCCCACAAAAATTATGCGAGATGGGACGTGGGATAAGACTTTGAAATCCTGTGAATTTCGTCCCATCCCGTGTATATATACACACACACAATGGAAGTATAATGTACAAACAATTTGTTCACCAAAGCACACATTGAAAGATGTAGAAACAAACTGCAATAGCACCCCTGCTATTGCAGGCATCGCCATTGACAGTTATTTATAGTTGTGATGGACGTTAGTAGTAGGAGTGAAAAAGAACCAGCAATTCATCACAAGGAAACAATCAAGGACATTGAGAACAAAATCCTCCAGCAAAGGGAAATCATTTACCTTAGGTCTCAAATTGGTTCCATTAAGAACACGTGTGAAACAAAGCTCAAGTCAAGGCCAAGTGTAGCAGTTCGAGGGACAAGGCATGTCCGGTCCCAGTCCTGTAAGAGATAATGCTCGTAACGAATTTGAAAAAAAGTGAATCTCGTCCCAATTTCATCCCGAAAAAATTACACAGACGAAACGCAGGATGACTCCCCATCTGATCCCATCCCATCCCGTGCACATCCCTATTAGGCGCTAATTGATGAACTTAGGTGACTAGAAGGAAGTCAACAAAGACAAAAATCACGCGAGTACATCAGAAATCTATTTGGAAAGGGAAAACTTGTACCTCATGAAATCTGTTAGGCACTAATTGTTAACTAGGCATCAGAGAGGTTATTGCTAGATCAAGTAGCATAGGACTGAATAATCATTGCGAAAATTTTAAACTTGGTTTTCTTTATATGTGAACGGATTATAAATCCATTACAAATCTTAAACAGATTAAAGACCCATTAGCTGCTTTTTTATGTGATCCATGCATATGAGTACGTATAGCAACAATGCTAGGTGCATATAGCCTTCCCTCATCAAAAAAATGCAAGAAATAACGCCTATCGTGAGGAGCTAGGGTACGAGTGTAGATTAGGACACTTGATCGACGAAAATTACTATTTCCCCTCTAAGTCTCCAAAGTAGCGTCCAGAAATACAGTTGTAATGTTCATGCATAACCTCTCTCTGATCTATTATAATATACCAAAATCATACAACAAAAATTCTGGATTGCGATCAAAAATTTTCTCAATTATGCAACTTTAGGGGTCTTCAGAAGGTGAACACTCCTCACAAATCCCTTCCCAGCTTCACCAACAGCTCTCAACACATTAAGAAAGTCTTCTTCCTCTTCCTCTTCCCCTCGGCTCCGTTTCTGCAAGTGCAGCAGCATTGCAGGAATGATTAACAAGCGTAGAATCAGGAGAAATTGGTTAATAGAATAGGGCAAAAAAACTAGCATGCCTGGATCATTACCTTTGAAGCAGATCTATCCCATGTTAATCCAACAGCATCTCCACCCAAAGAATCATACCACAGCTTAAATCCATCCCCGAACTCTCGCTGCACAGGATCAGAGGAGAAGGAAATGTAAACATCATCAAGGTTGGAGTGTGTACGGATACAAGTTGCTTTAACCAAATTTTGGTTGTTATTTGAATCTTATTTAGAAAGAGATGCGCATAAATTTATCAAGGGGATCTAGCAGGTCAGACTAGTGTAGACAAATGGCACTTGTGAAGGAGCGGCAAAGTGGTGAAGCTTGCTAGAGGCTGCATATTTCATTTACCATTGCTTGTGGATGCTGAATCAAAGTTTTCACTTTGTATACAGAAACAGAAACCATCACAAGCTTTCGCCCAAATTAGGCATTTTCATTTCAAAGAGTACTTATCATTTAATCTGGACTATCATTTAATTTGGACTATTAAAGAAATCAAGAAGGCCATCAGTGTTAGAGGGAGGTGTCTCAAGTTGGAAGTAGGAACCAAATAGTGCTCACCTCTAGATCCACAAGATAGCACTTCAGTGGATCAAAATCTACCATCAATTTGCTTTTTAATTCACTAAACTTGCCCTTCAAATCTCTAGGCACCAAGAACGGGCAGAAATCCTTGCTTGGGGCTCCACGGGCTATGCACCTCCCTATCAATGTCATTCCATATTTAATTAGAGTCAAACTAATCACAAGTACTCATTCAGAGTTGATATATTCTTCTTCTTCTCTCTTCTTCTTTTTATTAAATATGCCATATATTAATAATTTGCAATATATATACACATGGAGCATATTATAAAAGTATTTAGACTATATAGATGGATCTCAAAAGCGAAATTTAGAAGACCAACACGAGAGTAGGAAGACGTATGGAATTTGAATCTTATCTAATATCAGGGTGTCATTTTAGATATTTTGGTGTTTACTTTACAAAATTGCCTTTCTAATCATTGATAGATTTTTAGTTGAAACTTTCAAGGAAGTAAAAAGTTAGATTAATAAATAAGGGTATAAAGTATAAACGATTTAAGTCAATTCTAGAAGCTAACTCAACGATTTGAACCATGAGTCTCTTCCATCTCCGAAACAAAGTGATTTATTTATTTTCCGGCTTCTCACAATTATCTGAAGATTAGCATCCAGAAATGGGCAAACCTGTATTCACTTCAGAAGGAAAGAGGAGATGTTGGGGATAAGCCAATCTATCCCTATGCAGAAGAACAATGGCATCATAGTTGTTCAGGGGAGTCCTAAACAGACTCTGAAAGGAGAAACCACATGAGAAGTAGATTAAAAGGCTGGGACATTAACAAGTCAACAAAAGAAAAACATGAAAAAGACAAAGACCAATCCTGCTTACTTCCCATCCATGGCAATCATCATCTTGTCCCAACATAAGTCTTGTCAACAAGTTTGCACTACTTCTCGCATAGGCAGCTAACCTTCGTAGTTCCTAAGTGGCACAAACATTGAATGTGTCAACCATAAATGAGCAATAACTTCAGAAATGTTACTAAATCAGATTTGGCACTATAGCATGAAAAGATTTCCACTGATTTTTCTATATCAGGCAATAATCTGTTCAGATCAAGATCCCTAGGATATCAACATAGAATTATACCAGCAATAAGAGGGAGTGATTAAAATATCCTCATCATTGATATAAAGTACAATAAAACAGTTTATTCTAAAGCACCAATTTACAATATACAAAATCAATCAATCAAAGCAGAAACTGATGCCACCAGGTTCATATCTGGGGCCAATACTCACAAATGCCGTCGGTGATGATAGTGACCAAGCTTCGGACAACTTGTCATAACTTGTTGCTAGGTACATAGCAGACTTCACATTATGAGGAGATTCTTCACGGGATTTCCTGAAGTTCTCCTGTCAATTTGTGCATGGTTGTCAACTCAGACTTACTAGGTGCCAATAAGTAGGTAAAATGCTATACAAGGCAGTCAACCATACCTTTACTTCTTCCTCGTCATGAGAAGTCAAATCACCATTTATGTCAACAATTAAAGGAAACAAGTTCCAGTTATACTCTCCAATCAGCCTTAAAAATCTACAAACCAATTAGAAAGCAAAATGTCATCCAAATGCTGAAGAGCATCTTAGAAATTTTGTGCGCGTGAAGGTGAGAAAATTCAAGTGATTGGATGTATGGAGAAAACGCTACCTTAAGAAACCCACGATCCTTGAAGAAGGTGGATTAAATGGACAAGGCTTCAAAAAGAGATGAGCGACCAAGAGCTCAATAGCTTCACCCACCATGCAAGAAGAGAAAAGATGAGAAGTAGCCCATCGCTTAGCGAGCCTGGGCAAATAAGGAAAGAGTCAACTCAATTATCCAATAATTCCAAGCTATAAATACCATAATATGACAAAGGATTGAGTTCAAACTGCTACCGAACAACAGGTCCATATGTTGAGAAGCGACCCTGTAAACCATTTATCATACTAGCATGCTGACTGCATAAAAAGAGAGCCTTGTCCGCTGAAGCAACCTGTTTCAGTTGACTACCTGCAAGCATGGGGTAAAATGCTTTTAGCCATCATATTCTCAAAATTATAATTAAATGTCAAACATTTGAAACTTGCCTGGATTCTTTACCAAGCTGAGGCCCCTTTCATGTAGAATCTTTATCCTAAAAGCGTACCCAGACCACAAAACATCTACATTTTCTTCTGTAGCAATGCAAGTCATCTTCCACCTATTCTCAAGACTACCAAAAGCATAACACAAAAAATCAGTTGCTTATTCAGAAGACCGTTTTCCAACACACCAGTGATCCTCTTACCTCTCTCCAATTTTTAGTAGGAAAGCAGATTTTGTCTTCTCAGTAGCTACTTCATTTATCGGCCAGTTCCCTGAACCTTCTAACTGCATGCGGCCAATTGAATAAAAGTTACTTAAAATCAGCAAATATGCCAAAAATAAGAGAATATCCATTAATACCATTGCACAAGCACCTGAATCATAATTTCCAATGGTTGGATGCAAGTTGAAGCAATTTTTTGTAATCTTAAAGCACCACCACTCTCTTTAGCAAGAGGATGAGGTTCGGGAGGCAAAACAGATGTGAACCTGAAAGCTGCAAGCATGAATGAGCAACTAAGAATAATTCAAAATTTGGTACAGAATTAGATTCAGAAGTGTAGCAGGGTAGTCGATGTCTTGGAAAAAGTAACAAAGCATGAGTCGTGTTTTATCCACTTCTGAGGTAACAAGTGCTCAGATGAAGATGAAGAACAACTACAATATCATCAACCGAGTAAATAATGATGAAGCGGGGTCTCTTGGTCAAGCTATACGCATCCATACCCGAACAAGTCAAGAGGATGTTCCAGAGCGAGTAGGACCAAGTATAAAAGATGATCAGAAAACAGAAAAAAACACAGAAGTCATAAAACCACACAAACAGCCGACAAAAGGCTGAGTCATACACCTAAAAGCAGAAAACACATGAAACATGCAGACAAACCCCAAGCCCTAAAATCTAACCCTATACTATAGGTCCCAAACATGTAAAACACCTACCTAGATGTCTTCCAACCTAATGCTCCCCCACCAAAGTACCCGATCTTGCGCAATATTCTCTGTGAGGGCCAAGAGAGTATCATGTCTCATTTCCAACTTTTTTGGGACAAACTCAGCCACGAAGGGTGTCACGAGGACCAAATCCTTGCACCACTGGTGCCCAATGGTCCGTTACACTCACTGAGGGGAAGTGTTGAATATTTTAAGGAAACCAAGGAAAGGTTTTATTCATAATTATTCTAGAGATATTCTAGGACACACACACATATATACACATACACCTATTGTTCTGGTTGTATAATTAATTTTGACAGGATTCATCATTCTTCCTGTCTCTTCATATTCCACATGAGGCCTCTTGTTTCAATACAATGAAGTCGTTGCACCACATTCCTTACAGTACCCGTTCAATTTCAAAGATAATATAAGAGAGAAGTAAATGCTTTCAGTATGGATGGCAAACCTGCATCTAAGGGTTGAACACTAGAAACTCTCAAAGGTATGTCATCCAGCAGCCGTAGGCGCTTCGCTAAAAGCTCATATGCCTCAAGTAGAGAACTTGAGAAGGATATAGGGTCTGGAAGAAAATGGAGTCCACTTGATTGTAGTATCATTCTTCAAGAAATAAAAAAAATGCGAAAATTTACAAGGAGCTAATGGGCGTCAACTTTACCTTCTTTACCACTACAGAGACAAAAATCAAGTTGATCTGCAATAACAGAAATCTTCTCTTTTGAAATTGATAGATGCCGTAATAGTACGTACTCAACAATTCTTTTAATTATTAGATGCCTCTCCCACTGCTTGCATTCCCACACTATTTATTTTGAAAAATCATGCTTCATGTTAGTTCCAGAAAAAACAATACCATTTTCATGCAGCTAATCCTTGGCACCATGAAACACCTACCTGTGCTTTCTGCAATGGTCCCATCCTTAAATCGCCTAAGCTCTGACTTTTCTCCCCAAAACCTTCTGAATGTGAGAACCTAATGAAATGGGAAAGGGGGGAAATTAGTGTTCATCATGGGAACAAGCCCAAAAAAATTGAGGTGACACGATGCTAATTGCTAACTACCTCCTCTTTATTTTCTGCACAAGGACCAACATCAACCACTCTAAGAGCTTTATCTATGGAATCCAAAGTAATGCCAACAAGCAGTGGTTCTCTATCAAGTGACCTGAAGCCCTGTCATCAAAGAAAATTTAGGAGAAACATAAATATATATATATATATATATATATATATATATATATATATATATATATATATATATATATATATACATACATAACTAGTATCAACCTAGACCAAAGTATAGTGTCAAAGTCTCTTACATCTTCAAGTTGTGAAGATGAATGGTAATTTCTCCAGATCACACGAATGAACCTTGCCCTATCAAGTAAACCCTGAGACACGATAGAATGCACCTTTTCTTCATACAATCTCCAGCATTCATCATCAAAGCAATATCCCGATCCATGCACAACATCATTGCCTTTCAAGTTCAGCCTAAAAAATCAACAACACGCACAGTAAAGCAAGGGTAGAGGAGGTTGTAAGCTACTAAGCTTAAGCAAGATTGTTTGGCTAAAACAAAACATAACTTTTGTAAGGAAAAGTAGTACAAACTCAATGAAGAAAAGGGAACCCCAAGAAATTACAACAAACTCATGAAATTTGGATATCAAAATAAGAGTTGTGCCAAAACATTGCCCAAAAAATATCCAGGAACCAATGTAGTCAATGTACACACAGGTACTGGAAATACAAAAAGGAAAAGGTAAACCAATATATTATATGGTCAGGTCGGGTCAGTTGAATGAAACTGAAAAACGAATTTTATGCAATCAGGTTACACATCTTCAACCAAGTAATATAAAAAAAAGGCCTTTCTAAACTATGCCCTTACGGCATAGGTTAAGCTTACATCCAAGCAGAAATTACTACATCACATAACAAATTAAACCTTTTTTTCAAGGTAAAATAATCAGCATGCACATCATAGATGTTGATTTTTTTTTTGTGTGTGTACAATATAGCCACATCCACAATCTGCTTTCTTAACATTCAGCATGAATTTTGACATGCATTTTTCAATTTTGAGTCAATTACAACCCATTCAAACCTGAACTAGATGAAATTAGAACAGCTGAGCCCCTTTCCCTCCATTTCATGTGCTTGTGTCCTCCGTCATTACATTCATATACCAATTCCTGAGCTTCCGCCAAACTGACAATCTCATTCTCATGGATGCCTTTAACTTCATTTAACTCAAACTCCATCACATTGCACTAGATGAACAACGACCTTTCTCATGGAGTAGTTCTTTCTATATATATTTTTTGGATTAAGTAAGAATTCGAGATTAGGTATACCGGAATCTCGATGGCCGACAATTAGGCAGACGGAAAACCGTCAAAACATATAATCAAAACCTTGTGGGACAGGAGTGAATAGAAAAGCGGAAACGCATCCTAGTAGTTCTTTCAATATGATCATACCACACAAGTATGCCAAACTATTATTAATTAGTTAATTAAATTTATTAAAACAAAAGGTTCACAATGATATCGGAACCTTGTGGGACAGGAGTGAATAGAAAAGGCAAGTGGCCAAGAGGAAAGGGGAAGGCATAATAGAAAGCATATAATATAAGATACGGGTTATTCATTGATTAAAAAGGATCTTACCTGGTCAATCTTTTTTAGTAGGTTATATGAGATTTCTTTCAAACCTCGAGATAAATTTAGAAGTAAAATTAGTTCAAATATTTGCATCTATTTCCTTCTCAATCTCAAATTCAACCAGTGAGACTCTCATACCTTATGCAGTAGTCAAATTTCATAGGAAAGTCAACCTTAGTCAGGAAAATCTCCAAGAATCCACCATCACGGGCTTTCTCAATAGAACTGAGTGTTGATGCAGCCTCATTTTGGAGCTAAATAAGGATAGAGAAATAATTAGTAAAAAAAACGGAAGTTACATGCTTGAAATCAAGGAATACATCAAAGAAGGGAAAAAATATCTAAACAGTACCTCCAAAAAGCTGTTCTTTTTCATACGAAATGCCAAATTAAAGTATGCCAATGGATCACATATGAGAACTGGAAACAAACGGAGAATTTCCTTTCTTTCTTTCACCTCTTCGTTCTTTCTTTTTTTAGAGTCTTTCGAAATGCCACCTTCACGATTGGACTGAAGAGATAGTCCATTGGCCCAAATTTTTGAACTGGCTACAAATGAGAATAATTTGAAGTCTTCATTTTAGTAAACCACGGAAGAGGGATCACAAAAACTACATTTTGTGCAAGTGTCAAAAAGTGACATACAAATTTTCATATGTAAAGGATGCAGTACTATTTATTAAAAGCAACCATATTCCTAAGCTATATCAACAAATACCACCCAATGCCTTGGGTGTTATCACATTAACCAACATGGGAAAAAAAGTGAATATACTTGGATTCTGGAAAATCATTCAGCAAAATAGCAGATTAAGACCTCAAGAATGCATGTCTTATCAGATAATATTACAGATTTGACATATGGATGACAACTAAAACAGACTCTGCACTGGAAAAACATTCAAGCAGACAAAGTTCAGGGTCATAAGCAATATCTACAAGAAGGTATACATGAACAGAACTTGAACATAATTAGCAGTTCACTCCGGACATCTACTTAATATTTGGATAAATATGTCACAAAATCTTGTCCATTTTTGTAAATATACACAATTTAAAAAAACTAACTTGCAAAATTGCAAACACTGCAAGCAGCCAAGCACTCCTATGACCAAACAAGACATTGAATAATTGTTGATGTTGTTGTTGTTGTTTTTTTTTTTTGCTGAGCACAACTAGAGGGAACAGAGAGTGAACATATCAACTCAGCATACTCCTGTATCAGTAGCCTCTATTAGCAACTAGCAAATATCATGCACCAATCAAGAGTTGTGAATTATTTTATTGAGAATGTAATAAGATCAAGCATACCAATGAACTTCAATGTGATGCGAAATATCTGCATTGCATTCATGGACTTTGTCACTGCATGCTCACTTGATTTTCTAGCAAGATAGTATAATATAACGGCTATGAGATGACCACACAAGCCATCATGGCTGTATAATGAACTTCTCTGCCGTGCCCAAACCTGCACCAAAGTATCAAATTACTATTCACCCAGGGAAAAAAAAAATGGACAGCAAAAACACAAAGTAACAAGTATATTAAGCCCTATACCTTCAGCAAAACCAAAGCTTCTCGTAGCTCCTTCCATCCAAGAAAAGTTTCATTCATAAGTTCTAGAAGATCCTCCATAAGCATGTCTTCCAAAATGCTAGAATTATAGGTCGGTGTAGGCTGAGATTCCCCAGCTTTAAGAGAAATGCATAGAGTTATTATTTGAGAACAGAAGCAAACATAAACCAACATCACCAAAAGTGACTTCAGAATAACCTGAGGCAGATTTATTCATACCTTGAACCCAGGCGCGAACATTATTCCTTTTCATATTCAGTTTGGAAATATCAAAAAAGGAAGTTGCAGTGGGAATTATCCTCACAGAAAACCCAGGAGCATCAGCAACTTTTGAAGCTTTTCACCAAAAACAATTCAAACTTGAGTAAAGACATGTGAACAAAAAGAAAGTACAAACGAAGGGTTTCCGAAAAAAGAGAACAACAGACCTGGATACACGACCAATATGGGTTTCCGGACCTCATTCTGCAGGGTGCACCACTCAATCTTATGCGGCCGCAGAGAAGATAACAAGTACTTCTTAATTGTGCACAAGTAAAGGAATCTTTTGGCATGATATCTATGATTTAAGTAGTCCTTCTCATGGAAACACTCCTGCCAAAATGAAGAATTTTAAGAACATGTAAGTTAACACCACCAAGGCACCTATGTATAGTTTCTAAAGTTTTCCCCGTCGTATTGCTATATAGTGTTACATAAACTCCCAACCTCAACTCACTCGGACTATATCCTAAAACAGGTAATTTACATTACTACAATATAACATGAGAACCCTCAACATCAAATGCATAAATAGCAACTCCTGGTACAAAAAGGAGGAGACCAATAAAAATTGATGAAAATACCTTAGGCAACCCGAGCAAAAGATCGACATTGATATCCGGTTTTGCAATGCAACGCATAGCATAACTCCCTCCAACTTTAATCGAATTAGGCTTCTTAAACTGAAATTCGACCTTGTCAGCTCCCAAGTCTCTCACAAAACCGGGCGCCTCTTTCGCTGTAACCTGGCGAGGGTTTAAGCTCCAATTCAGTACTTACCAAACACTAAAGTAGGAATAATTACCTTCAAAGTTAAAGATTTAGGGCTTAAGATCAAGAGGATACGAGCGTACTTTCAAATCGTCCGGGATATCTCTTATAGCATCTCTAATGCCAGCAACGGTCTCGTCAACAAACTTAGTTAAGGCAGGGGAGTAGTCGAGCTGCACGTCCTTCAACAGCTCGCTTATCTTGAAGTCCAACGGTTCCACCATGGCAACAGCTAGGGTTTTTCAGAGTGGAGATGAGCCGAAACGATGTCGAGATAGGTCTCCTGGTAGAGAGAGCGATGGAGTTTCAGAGCTATCGCCGGCGGCGGGTAAGAAGAGGGAGGGAAGGCAACAATCACGTAGCAGCAACTGGAAAGACGGAGCGGGGAGATTTTAGGCTTGAGCTGCAACTTTGTGCTTGTATAAATTGGGCCAGATTTAATGGGCCTGGTATGAATTGGGCCGATTTTAATGAACCTTGTAAGAGTACCCACTTTGGGGTGCTAACAGTCCATCGTATGACATAAACTATTAAACCTTGTAAGAGTACCCACTTTGGGGTGCTAACAGTCCATCGTATGACCTAAACTATTACTTTTTCCGAACCATATTCGGATTTTTTTAGAATATTTTCGACTAAGTTTGACATATCCCACAAAATACTAAAGTCTATTATGTGTCATTTTGCTCATGTTTCTTGTCACGTCGTTCTTCAAACTATTTGGTTATCATGGTGAAGTATTTTATCGAGACGATCAATACTTCAAATTTAACAAAAAAAAATGGTAAATCGATCGCTTTCACACTTTTTCTGACATCCACCCTACTTGAAGGCAAATAAAAGAAACATTATAGTTTTTTGCCTAAGAAAACTGAGTTCGGATCCTCTATATTACTTTATCTATTACTCATCATGTTACACCTCTTAAATTGGTCTAAATATATGACGTGTTGAGCATCGAGTATTTTTGGTTTTTTATTCCCATTTTATTTGATATTGAAAATTAATTTTAATAACCATAATAGATTTCACACCATGCCTTTGAAACGGACTGCGAAAAATTAATGATTTATATTTTTACTCGTTCTAAGGTAGTGTGTAATCTAATCAGAGCCCAATTATTCCACTTTGACCTCTAATAGATTATTTCTTTTTAGATATTTTTTATTTTTAGTATTTGTTATTCCTATTTTATTTATTATTGAAACCTGATTTTCATCAGCATAATATATTTCATACCATACTTGTGAATCAGGCTAAATAAAATGACTGATTTATGTGTTTACTCGTTTTAAGGTAGTGCGTATTTTCATGAGAATCCAATTATTCCAAATTGACCTATAATAGACAATTTATTTTTAGATGTTTTAACTTTTTGGTTTTTACTATTCTTATTGTATTTAATATTGAAACCTTATTTTACTCGTCATAATTTTCACACTAATAATTTAACTAAATTGAACCAATAATGGAAATCAAATACATATATACTCGGATTTTGAGAATAGTAGCTGCAAGGCATTAAACTAAATTGAACCAATAATTTTATGTCTGAATACATAGGAATTGAAAGGAGCACATTCTTAGGAATTTTATCCATTCTTGGATCATACAACTATACAATGGAGATGTTATACAAAAGAAATGATCAAAGGTTTCATATTTAAGAAGCAAACATACTATATATATATATATACTATGGCCAAAATGATGTTCTCTTAAACTAAAATGATGCTCACTTTGGACTCACACATGATCCGTTAAATATGTTCAATAAGTTGCACACTGTTCCAAAGGCAGTCTAAAGCAGCCCTCAAGCACATGAATGCCCGACCTCCTGGTGCTCCACACCCTTCAAATAGGGATTACAGCGTATCAGCTAAAAGAACCCATTCAGCGATTATTACAAACTGAAGCAAAAAGATTTGATAGATTACATAAACATATATTGTATAGTGGGCCCAAAAGCCCAATACCTTTGTAACCTATATATATATGATTATCAATGAATGAAAACCCTCTAAGGAGGATTCTATGATCAGTCTCGTGATCTAACATGGTATCACAGCTTAAGATCCCTCAACCCTAATCTTTTTCCACAAAAAAAAAAAAACAAACCCTAGCCGCAAAACCCTAATCTCTACCCATCCCCACCGCCGCCGCCCCCTAGCGGCGCCCCACCCCCCTCCCCCTTCTCGGCAACCCTAGCGGCGCCCCCCCCCCCTCTCTCCCTCACTTTTGATATTAGAGATGATGCCGCCTCCCGCAGCCCACCCCCCACCCTCGCCCCACCTCGCTGCCGCGGCCGCCGCCCCCATGCCGCGGCCCCCGCCCCCTTGCCACGGCCGCAGCCTAGTGCGGCGCCCGCCGCCGCTCCTCCCTGATTCCGTCATCCCATCCTGCAGTTGTGACGCCGCCTATGTTCCGTCTGCTCCTGCTACGCATCACGCCTTCTCCTCTATGCAGCCGACATCTCCCGACTCTTCTTGGTACATGGACACTGGTGCCACCTCCCACATGACGAACTCCTCAGGTCACCTCTCATCTATTTCCTTTAAGGGTCCTGCACACTCTATTATCGTCGGCAATGGTGGTCGTCTTGCTACTTCAGGAATTGGCCACGCCAAATTACAGACCCCAACCCACCCACTACACCTTAACAATGTCCTCATTGCCCCAAAGATTGTCAAAAACCTTATCTCTGTCCGTCGGTTCACTACTGACAATAACGTTTCCCTTACGTTTGATCCCTTTGGTTTCTCTGTGAACGATCTCACTATGGGGGTTACTCGCATGAGATGTAACAACACCGGGGAGCTCTACCCTGTCACACCACCTCTTGTGTCCAGTCAGTCGTGCCCGGTCGCCCTCTCGGCATCGTCGTCCAGCCTCTGGCATGCACGCCTGGGTCATCCCAGTCCTGCCGTTCTAGATGTCCTCCGTTCTCAGAGTCTTGTCACCTGTACTAAAGACCTACGCTCTGGTTTATGCTCTTCCTGCCAACTAGGCAAACATGCCAGACTGCCGTTCCAACGGTCTTTGACCTCTACCCTTGCTCCCTTTGATATCATTCATAGTGACACTTGGACCTCTCCTGTGCCTAGCAATGAGGGTCACAAGTACTACCTCTTGTTTCTTGATGATTACACTCATTTCTTATGGGTCTTCCCGTTGCATTTCAAGTCCCAAGTGTTTCCTGTCTTTTCCAAATTCCATGCCTACATCAAAACACAGTTCCACACATCCATCAAATGTTTGCAATGTGACAATGGCCGTGAATTTGACAACAAAGATTTTCACTCTTTCTTTGCCACAAATGGGATCTCCTATCGGTTGTCTTGCCCCTATCATCCCAGCAGAATGGCAAGGCCGAACGAATCATCAGAACCATAACCAACATGATGCGCTCTCTCCTCTTCCACGCATCTATTCCCCTTCCCTATTGGCCTCACGCCTTATCCACCACCTGTTATCTCCTAAACATTCTCCCATCTACCACCCTTCACCATCGCTCGCCAGGACAGGCCCTCTATTGCACATTGCCTAGGTATGATCACCTTCGTACCTTTGGGTGTCTGTGCTTCCCAAACCAGTCCTCCACTGTCACGCACAAGCTTCACCCGCGCTCCACTCCTTGTGTCTTCCTCGGCTATCCGTCTGATCATCGCGGTTACCTCTGCCTCGATATCAAGACCCATAAGCTCATTGTGTCTCGACATGTCACCTTCGATGAGTCTCGCTTCCCCTTTGCTTCTCCTACCCCTCCTGTGTCTCATTCTGATTCAGAGTCATCATTCCCACATTTTCTTCTTCCCCAGAGCTCTCCCGGTGCTCCCGTCTCTCCCCCTCCTCCCACACCACCACCCCCTACCACCAGACCACACACCCGCAGCGTCTCCGGTGTTTTCCGACCCCGTCAGATCGTCTCCATGACCACCACACATAGCCCCGCCTCGCATCCACACCCAAACTCCCCCCGCCGCATGATGCCGCGGCCGCAGCAATGCCCCCTCCCACACCCGTAGCACACCCCGCTACCGCGGCCGCCGCCCCCTTGCCGCGGCCGCAGCCTAGTGCTGCGCCCGCCGCCGCTCCTCCCACCGTCTCCCAATCCCCCCTACCTCCAACCCGAACTCCATCTCCCCTATCCCCACCTCCCACAAAACAGCCCTCCTAGATCCGAATTGGCAGGCGGCTATGCTCGACGAATACAGGGCCCTTACAAAGAATGGTACTTGGGTTCTGGTTCCTCGCCCTCCTGATGCGAATGTCGTCCGATGTATGTGGCTCTTCCGTCACAAGTTTCGCTCCGACGGGACATTGGAGCGCTACAAAGCCCGTCTTGTGGTCAATGGTCGTTCTCAGCAGGTAGGTATTGACTGTGATGAGACATTCAGCCCCGTCGTCAAGCCTGCCACTATCCGAGTGGTGTTGAGTTTAGCTTTGTCACGCAACTGGGCCATTCATCAGCTGGATGTCAAGAATGCCTTTCTTCATGGTCATCTGAATGAGACAGTCTACATGTTTCAGCCACCGGGGTTTGCTGATACAAACCGTCCCAAGCACGTCTGTCTCCTGAAGCGATCTCTGTATGGGCTGAAACAGGCTCCGAGAGCTTGGTTCCAGCGCTTTGCTTCTCATCTGCTACGCCTAGGCTTCATTGGCAGCCGCTCAGATTCGTCTCTGTTCATTTATCGCAGAGGCTCAGACACGACCTTTCTCTTACTTTATGTCGATGACATCATTATCACCGCCTCTTCTGATGCTCTTCGGACGTCGATTATTTCGCAGTTGAGTGCCGAATTCGCCATGTCTGATCTGGGTCAGTTATCCTACTTCTTGGGAGTTGCTGTTCAGCGTCATGCATCTGGTCTGTTTCTTTCGCAGAGTAAGTATGTTGCTGAGATTGTCACTCGGGCTAAGATGGTTAACTGTAATCCTGTAGCCACCCCTGTCAATACATCCACTAAGCTCAGTGCTCATTCTGGTCCTTTGGTTGATGATCCGACATTATACAGGAGCCTGGCTGGTGCACTTCAGTATCTCACCTTCACCAGGCCTGATATCAGTTACGCCGTTCAGCAGATCTGTTTGTTTATGCAGGCACCTAGGGAACCACACCTTCAGGCCTTGAAGCGGATCATTCGGTACATCAGCGGCACCCTCGAGCTAGGCACCACGATCACTCCTTCCGCTAAGCTTGACCTTGTTGCTTACACTGATGCGGATTGGGGTGGTTGTCCTGACACACGTCGCTCCACGTCTAGTTACTGTGTCTTCCTCAACGACACACTTGTGTCATGGTCAGCAAAGCGTCAGTCTGTCGTGTCTCGCTCCAGCGCTGAGGCAAAATACAGAGGTGTTGCCAACGTTGTCTCCGAGTGCTCTTGGCTCCGCAATCTCCTGCTTGAGCTTTGTTGCCCTCTTCAGAAGGCCACTCTGGTCTACACTGACAACGTCTCCGCCGTCTATCTAGCTAGCAACCCAGTCCAGCATCAACGCACGAAGCACATTGAGCTTGATCTCCACTTCGTCAGGGACAAGGTTGCCATTGGACATGTCTGTGTTTTACATGTCCCGTCCTCCTATCAGTACGCTGATATATTCACCAAGGGTTTACCCAAACAGTTATTCATTGATTTTCGCTCCAGTCTCACTGTACGACCCCCTCCAGTTTCGACTGCGGGGGTTTGATAGATTACATAGGCATTTATTGTATAGTGGGCCCAAAAGCCCAATACCTTTGTAACCTATATATATGATTATCAATGAATGAAAACCCTCAAGGAGGATTCTATGACCAGTCTCGTGATCTAACAAGATTATCTATACATTTGAGACTTTATTTGATGAGCATGGTTAGTTTTAGCTTTTAGTTAAATATCAGCCGTGAGTTTGAGGAATAAAATGCATGACAATGCCCAGTACATACAATTCAGATGCTCAGCTCTACTAAACCTCAACAGACAAGCAAAAAATAAGATGAAGTTGATTTTCATGAACTGTTCCGATTTCTAGTTCTTATATTAAAAAAATTAATAGTATCAACCTATTACTTAATGGATGCAATCAGAAGATAGATATCGTTCGGCTATATACACCGCAAATCCCCACGTCCTTAAGGACGTGCAAGGGAGTTTGCAGCCACCCGAGCCCGGACGTGCAAGCACGTTTTTATGTTTTTTTAAAAACGTGCTTGCACGTCCTCAGGGACGGGCTTGCACGTCCTTAAGGACGTGCAAGCCCGTCTACAAAAGACGAAGAGGACGTGCCTCTTCGTCTTCCCTTCGTGTTTGCCTGAGAGAAATCGAGAGAGAGAGAGAGATTGTCGGAGTGAGAGAGATTGCTGGAGTGTGAGAGAGAGAGAGATTGCCGGAGTGAGAGAGAGAGATCGCCGGAGTGAGAGAGAGAGAAGAAGAGATCGAGACAGAGAGAGAGAGAAACAGAGAGATGGAGCCGGAGAGATCGAGGGTGGCGGTGGAGCCTGTGGGGGAGGGGGTTGCGGTGGAGGGGGTGGCGGTGGAGCCTGTGGTGGTGGCCGGGGGTGATGGTGGGGCGGCGCCCATGGAGGTTGAGGAGGGTGGTGGTGGTGACGGTGGTGGTGGTGGAGCAGCGGCGGCGGCGGCGTCCGGTAGTGGTGGTGGTGGTGATGGCGGCGGAGTGGTGGAGGCGGACCTATTACCGCCGCGGAAGCGGCGGTCTGTAGAGGTTTCGCCGGTCCCGACCCCACCGGTATGTTTTTTTATTTATTTATTTTGTTTGATTTATTTTTATAGTTTTATAATATAGTTTAGATTTTAATATAGTTTTATAATATAATTTGATAGATTATAATTAGTTTTAGTATATAGTTTGATAGATACTATATAATTATTTAGTTTTAGTATATAGTTTGATAGATATTATATAGTTTGTATATTTTGATAGTTTTAATGGAAAAACAATAAAAACGATTAATATATATTACAAGATATTAAAACATATTAAAATATGTTAAAATACATTAAAAGACATTAAAATAAATTAAAATAAAAACATTAAAATATATTAAAATATATTAAACTACATACAAATAAATTCTAATTGAAAGACAATAAAAAATAGATTATATAGTTTTAGTATATAGTTTGATAGATATTATATAGTTTGTATATTTTGATAGTTTTCATGGAAAAACAATAAAAACGATTAATATATATTACAAGATATTAAAACATATTAAAATATATTAAAATACATTAAAAGACATTAAAATAAAAAAAACATTAAAATATATTAAAATATATTAAACTACATAGAAATAAATTCTAATTTAAAGACAATAAAAACATTAAAATATATTAAAATACATAAAAATAGTTAACTGGATAAAATGAAAAACGTTAAAAGTAACAAGATCTCAACATTTCATAATAACAGGCAGGGAGGCTCATGAGGGGTGATGGTACCCTCCGGCCTGTTACGATCGCCGGCCGGGCAGCGGTCAGCCAGATTCCAGAGGAGATGGTACCCGACATTCCGACAGCCACAGTCGACGATCTGCTTGCGTCTGCAGAGCGGTACCAGCAGTCGATGGGTACCCCCCCGGCCGACGAGCACGACAGCTTCTGGAAGGGTCTGCCAACTTGGGATCCTTCTGGCGATGCGATAATGGGGTTGCAGCCTTCTTTAAAGACCGCTGATATTTTGAGTAGCTGCATTACTGACGTAGTCGTTGGGAGACGGGGCGACATGGGTAGACCGCCTACTCGTGTTCCACCCACCATCCCGGAGGCATCTACTTCAACCGTTCCGGAGACTTCTACTTCAGCCGTTGCAGAGGCTTCTACATCCGACACCCAAGAGGCCGAGCCTTCGACCTCCCCCACACTAGCGGCGATCTCCTTGGCCTCTGCAGATGATGTGATCCCTGACGTCGTTGAGGAGGCTGTCGACGGTCAAGAGGGGCAGGCTCAGGGCCAGGGGGGCCCACAAGTAGAGCCCGAGCCCATACCTGCGCAGGCTGCCGCCCCGGCTGTGCAGGTCGACCCTTTATTGCCGCCGGGAGAGCTGCTTCTGTCTTACAGACATCACCGCGCGTATCAGGTGTGGAGAGATCCTACTGTGGAGCTGCCGCTGCTGAAGTTCCACCACCGGGCGACTCACCTACAGCCTTTCGATCGCTACATATTTGAGGGCCCGGGGACCTGGGTGCAGGATCTGATCCCATCCGGCATCCCGCAGCTAAGGTCCCTCCACTGGGAGTGTGTCGACAGTTTACCTGCACAGCCTTCTTGGAGCATTGGCACCCGGAGACCAGCTCCTTCCACTTTCCATGGGGCGAGATGACCATCACGCTGCACGATGTTGCCTGCCTCATGGGACTTCCGATCGATGGCCTCCCTTGTACGTCAGATCTGCCCGCGGGCGCGTTGATCCCCACCGTCGCGGAGTACTACCAGCTCACCCCGCAGGCCCTGAAGTCATACAGACACGCTGGCGGGCCTCCAGTGACTTGGTTGACTGACCTGTGGCAGCAGAGACACGGCCCGCTCGTCGACCCCGCCCCCGCTGATGACCCAGAGGCCGCGGCTGATCCTGAGCAGATTAGGCTGCGCATGCATGTGGGAGGGGGGCAGCCCCAGGATGACCCTGCACAGCGGCGGTTTCTCTACATAGGTTACATGGCCATCGCTCTCGCCGCGACTTTGTTTGTGGACAAGTCGCAGAGCCGGATCCCATGGAGGATATTCGGCCTTATTTGGGACATCCCGCGTACTGCCACCCTTGCATGGGCAGCAGGTGCCCTCGCATCTCTCTACAGGGGCCTAGGCGAGGCTACCCGCTCCGGTGCGAAGGGTATAGATAGCTGCACGCCGATCCTACAGGTACGAGACCGCTGAAATAGAGTTATAGTTTAAAAATATTTATATTATATGCTAACGAAATTCTTTTTTGTGTCAAGGCTTGGATATGGGCGTACTTCCCTCGCTTCCGAGGTGATTTCTCCAGCGACCCGGCTAGGAAGGCGGACCCTCGCTTCTACGCGAAGTTCATCGGTCCGAAGGCGCCACAGCGCATGAAGGACGCCGCGAAGCTGAAGAAGGTGCGGCAGCTGCGGGACGAGGTGGACCGTCTTACCGTCGCCGACGTATGTATTCGAGACTCTTTCTATATAACTTACATTTCTTAACCGTGAATTACGCCTGATTTTTTTAATTATAGGTCGAGTAGATGCCCTTTGGGCGTGATCTGGACTTCGACGGCCAGTACCGTCAGTCCACCTATCGGGGCACCATCACCTTCTGCGGGGAGGAGGAGCCGTATATGCCCGATAGGTGCCTCCGGCAGTTCGGACGGGTCTAGGGGATCCCGCAGGACGTCATCGTGCCAGATCAAGTCTCTCGCGACACCACCTTGAAGAACGCGAGGTACATCGCCGTGTTTGCCCACATCCACAACAAGTGGCGGGATCTGCAGGACGAGAGTCGCTTCTACAGGCTGGCCGAGCACAGACGCACCAGCGAGGATTGCCAGGCTGGTGTCACAGCAGATTACATGGCTTGGTACGCGTCGCAAAACCGGCCTTACGTGTTGCCGACCACGCCACCCCATCCTGACCCGCCGACGCCCGTCCACCCGATCGGCTTGGATCCATGGGTGGACTTGCCTCAGCCTCCAGCCATCCCTCCGGCGTTGGCGGCCCGCTTGCATGAGATAGAGGACTATTGGAGGGCCCTGTCTACCGACCCTCGCCTTGAGGAGCTATTAGACGAGGTGACAGGTATTCTGCATCAGGCTGTCAACAACCCACCTGGACAGTGATTTTTTTATACTTTTGCAGTATCTATCTCTATATTATACTTTTATATTATTATACTTTTATATTATTATACTTTTATAATACAGATTTTGTATCTATCTCTATATTCCTATCTCGAGTAGACTCCTCTCATTTCTTCCGAGTCATATTAAGCGTAAACATCAAGAACGAAAACGAAAACGAAAACGTTAATATGATAAGGTTGCCCGATAACATAAAGAACGAAAACGTAAACATCAAGAACGAAAACGAAAACGAAAATGTTAATATCTCGAGTTAGGTTAGTTAGGGTTTAGGGTTTGGCTAGGGTTGTTAGGGTTTAGGGTTTGGCTAGGGTTGTTAGGGTTTAATGTTACGGTAGGGTTTGGAAAATTGCACGTGGTCAACGACGTGCTTGCACGTGGTCAAGGACGTTCATTTTTCCGAACCCTACCTAACCCTAAACCCAAACCCTAATCCCTAGCACGTCCTTAAGGACGTGCTTGCAAGTCCTTAAGGACGTGCATTTCTGCTTACCATTGACGTAGCAGTGCCTATTTGAAGCGAAGGGAGACAACTTGATTCCGCACTCCAAAACAAAGTCCGACTTGTTTCGATATATATTCATTCACCGTTAGAATCGTTATGGCCGAGCCGCAAAGCAATCCTCGTCTCCAAGTTTGCCAGGTACGGATACGTTTCGTATAGTGAATATATTTCGTATTCCTTCCGTTTTGTTCATATTCCACTAATGTTAATACAGTTTCGAGACTTTACGCCTGAGTTCTCGGACCCAAGGGTTTGGAATGACCGTGACGAAATGGTTACGCATTTCAAGGATTTGGGTCGGAGACACTACATGATTTTAGTAATCAAGCGGTCTTGGACGGGGGCGTCGAATCGTCCAGGCGGGGTTTTTCTTGCTTGCGAGCAGTATGGGGAGTACCAACCACGCGGGAGGAAGCTCCGGAGCACGCAGTCGAAGATAAACGGTTGTCCATTCTCTCTACACGGACACGAAGCTCCGCCGGGTCACTAGGTTATGACCGTAACCCACGGTGTTCATAACCATGGGCTTCCAACGATCTTGAAGGGTCACGCCATCGTCGGACAGATGACAAAGGGGGAAAAGAAGATGGCCAGGTGGATGAAGGAAATTGGCACTCCTCCAAAATCCATTGGGTACAGATTGAGGCAGTTGGATGAGACCAGCGTCACGTCAAGGAAGAGTCTTACCAACACGCTCACCATGATGGTCGCCGAAGAAAGAGGTAGTCGGACGATGACCCAGGATACCTTGCACCATCTGCGGGAAAGAGGGTACTACTACGAATTTAGACGACATCCGGATGATGACAACGTCTTGAGCGACCTCTTCCTAGTGCATCCCGACGGGATCCGGCTTCTCCGAAGGTTCCATTACGTCATCGTAATGGACAGCACGTACAAAACAAATGCGTAACTTATTTAATAACGATTACATTATTGCACATATAGCCAATTATAAAATATTTTACATGTAACATATTGACACTTGCAGATATGGGATTCCATTGTGCGAAGTGGTCGGGTTCACACCCTCAGGCAATACTTACTGCATCGCCTATGCCTTCATGTCGAAAGAGAACGAAGACACATACGCCTGGGTGTTGCGTCAGCTTCAGAACTTGCTTGGGACGGTTCAGCCTCAAGCTATCATGACTGATCGGGAGCTAGGTCTCATGGCGGCGCTGAATGTTGTCTTCCCCGACGTCCAGCATCTCCTTTGCTGGTTACACGTGACGAGAAGATGCGAGGAAGCTGCTCTGAAGATCACGAAGAATTTAAACCACGCTGGCATCTTTAAGGGCAACTGTTGGGGGCTGTTTGAATCGAGGTCGGAGGAATCATTCAACCGACGTCGTCGGGCGCTACACGCTGCATGGCACCCATTCCCAGGTGTGGTGGCGTATTTAGAGGCGGTGTGGCTTCCACACAGCAGGAGCATCGTACGATGCTACGTAGATAATGTCTTCCATCTCGGCACCCGTACGACAAATAGGGTTGAGGGTCAACACAAGGTTCTGAAGGAGGCACTTCACTCATCGACTGGTGACTTTCGCATCGTGATCGATGCAATCCATAGAGTCAACGATTGTCAACTGCATGAGCTGCAAACTGCTTTGGAGATCGATCGCTTCAAATGGCCAACAGCGGCGTATAAAGTCAACCTTTTCGATGAGGTAAAGACTTTAATCTCCAAAAAGTGCTTCGATTATCTGTACAAGATGTGGCAGGACGTCATGGACCAAAAGGTTCCTCCGGTATGCACGGACCGACATTGGAGGGTTTGTTACGGGATCCCATGTGTCCATGAGATTCAGGGATACGTCAACTCCGGTACTCCGATACCCGCCGAGGACATCCACCCGTTCTGGATGGATTTGTCATGGACTGACATCGACGACACCCCACTGCCGTATGAGTTGTCATCTTCATATACGGCTTCCAACGATGTATGCGAGGATGAGCTGCACCCACCCTCATCAGCAAGCGTCCGAAGGAAAGGGAGGCCTCGGGGTCGAGGAATGCCTGCAGAACCAACCCGTTGCCATACGAGGAGGTAAGGGAAAGGTTTGAGAGAGAAGAAGCGCGTGCTGCTCGACGTGCTGCTCGGCATCGTCCACAAGCGACCTCAGCTCGACGTGGACGTGATGATGTGTTCGGAGGGTTCAATTGGGGTCGAAACAACGTTGATCCCTTCATGCTCGGTCATATTGAGACGGTGAGGGACACTGTTGGAGATGGTCATTGTGGCTACCGTGCTTTGGCGGCTTTGACATCACCGATCGGCGAGACTGCTTTCCCGGAACTCAAAACGTTACTATGCAATCACTTGGAGGATCACGTCGATCTGTACGCCGGTTGTTATACGGGAGGGTACCAATTCCAGCAGTTCGTCGACTACCAGAGATGGGCGGGAGCTGTGCATGGTGATAGGAGACGGTGGATAGAGCTACCCATTATGGGTTTAGTATTTGCAACGGTATATCAGATTCCTCTCGTCGTCCTAGCTTGGCATCATCCGTTCACATGTCTCCCCATGACCTCGCCGACACCTGCTAACAACCCTCAATCAGCAACCTTTGGTGTAGCCTGCATCGGAAACCAAGACCATTTTGCCGCGGTACGACTTCAAACGTCTTTTTTTATTACCTATTCTTGCTTTTCATATATATGTCAATACTCTAACTCTAATTTTCCGTTCTCATAGATCTGGTTGCGTCGTAACGCTCCTATTCTGCCGCCTCCGCCAGAATGGGTCGCACATCATCATCCGAGCGTCGAAGGATGGGATGCTCCGTTTCAAGCTCATTTTGAGAGATTTCGAGCCTTGCGTGTCGAGTCCGGCCGCCCTTTACTATTTTCCTAGATTTTATTCCACAAGTTTATTAAAATTATGAATGTAAACTTTTTTTTTTCCGTTCCTTGTAACGTTATTCGCATATTATCCGAATGAAAACCTTAACAAATATTGTTTTCTATTTAATTTGACCCTAAATCCTTCAACTCCACTAGCTAACACTTCAATTTTATCAATTAACATTACAAAACCCTCGGAAATTCTAAACCCTAAAACCCTACTAGGGTTTGCACGTCCTTAACAACGTGCAAGTATTGCACGTCCTTAAAGACGTGCAAGAACGTTGTTAAGGACGTGCAAGTCTTTGCTAGTGGACGTGCATAGTCTTAGACTTGCACGTCCTTAAGGACGTGCAAATCCTTAATCCGGATTTGCGGTGTATATAGCAACACCCATAGATATCAATCAAGAAGATTGAGAAAGAAAAAAAAAAGAAAAAGACTAAACTGCAGATCCAACATAATTTAGTTTAATGGAAATCAAATACATACTCGGATTCGATCACTATTAAGGGTGGTTAGTGCAAAACGTAACATTCATAGTATGAATCAATTTCATCTTCCCTAAAAAATTAGATGAATCAACAGAAAATAAAATTTGAAGGTAATGAAATAAATTTTGAAGGTAATCAAATATTTATCTATAAACTTAGATGAATCAACACAAAATAAACCTATAAGCATTTCATTGACCACCTCGTGTGCAATACATTAATCAAAATCCTCCTAATTAATCAACCTAGTATACAGATCCAGTTGGTAAGCAAAGGGCGAACACAGAGCGTTTTACCTCGATTTGACACATCCCACCTTCGATTGCAATCGAGTGCCACTTCCAGCCACCAATTCAACCGTTCCGACTGATCACCACATAAAACATAAAACCAACAAACAAATCAGATCAAGATCATTCTAATAATATGCAAATTGTATATCTAATAGAGAAAAATTCAACAATTGAAGAAGGGCAGGTGAGAGCATCATCGTTGAAAAGCGAAGAACACTGGTGGTGCAGACACCGAGTTTCAGCATTTCAGTGAACTACATCGATTCCATGGGCTTGGCTTGGCTCCTCCAAAGTCTTCGTCGGGAGCGTGTGAAATCTCTCTTTAGAGGTTGCATATATTTTGGTTAATCTCTAAACTTACAGTTATTGATTGGATTAAATCCTCCTTTAGGGACTGCTCACGAAATATGGGTTTCTAGGACTGGTTGAACTAGAAACTAAATTAGATTGAGACAAGGACATTGATAGGAAAACTGAAAAGACAAGTAGAAGTTACAGTGATCAACTTAACCAAATAAAGTGGATAATTGTAGGTGGAACTATTCTGTCTAAATTGGTTTGTATCAACTTGTTTATAGTTTATTTTTCTTTCTAATTTAATCAACCAAAACCCCCCTTTCTACTAGTTAGTAAATATACATTACATAGGAATACTTGATTCTCTGTGGGATACTTCGTTGCCTTTCTCGCGAAAAGTTAGTTGGTATTTATTCAACCATTTTTTTATGAATACAGATGGTTAGAGGGGTTCATGAACATCTAAACGCTTCGGCTCGAAGAGCTAGGATGAACCCCGAGGCTTCCATGTCGATCACAAGCAAATAAAAAACCTCCCATGGCACAAGCAAATGAAAATCCTCCCCATGTCTCAACTAAATGAATTTGTTTGTTTTTATCTCTTTAATTACATATTCATAAAATTTTAAGAAATTTGTATTTATCTCTTTCCTTATTTATATAGATGCTTTATTTGAGTACTTAAGAATTTTAAAATTAAGGATAGTAACATCTATGTAACTATTTAGCGTTTTCAAACAACCTTATCTAAATTTATGGATGAATATCATATATGTACATCGAGCCTATAGAGTAAAGTCGTTCACTTGTTGATGCCATTATAACCTCGGTCACCTTCACCGAGGCGATGTTATAAATTCGGTCACTTTGAGTTTTGTTATTATGATCACGATAGTTTACACAATATAATCATCGATAACTATGGAATAAACATCAACATCAAAACAATTATATCGATTTAAATTTAACATTTTTTATAATCATAGGTTCGTTATGATCCAAAAGTCATAGAAGAACAAATTCATAACTAAACCTAAAAATTCGATTGAAAAAAGATATGCTAACTTTTGTTCAGATTCTTCACTCTAGTTGATCTTCGAGGATCTTCTTCTTTGATGATACACAAATCGACAACCGGAAGTACAAGCACCCGTTTGCCCACTTGAACCAATCCCCAAAGATCGGGATTCCTACTTAAGTTGTAGTGGTTCAATTCCTCTTCATGCATCGCCTTTAGGGTTGGAAGAGGCCCCGTTCCCTTGCGAATGTTCGATCCGGCAATTGATGGCCTGAATTCCTCCATCACATTCTGCATGAAATGTTGAACTTCAACAAGGTGGCGAACATGTTGCTTGTGTTTTTCCACCATCTTTTGAGTTGTGAATACTTTGTACCACTATGGCGATCTTAGATAGAAATTTTTCACTCATATATCAAACCCTAAATTTTCCCTCTCAATCTCTTAATTTTCCCTCGAAAACCATCCCGGGCGGCGCCGTTTTGATAAATATTTACCCTAGAAAAAGGTGACATTTGAAGCTTGATATATGTAGCTAAGCTCCCACCATACCCTCGCTTGATTTAGCCGAGGTTCCATCCTAAGCTCGGTTACTTTTGCCAAGATTCTTTCTTATCCTAAGTAAAAAAATTACCCTCGCTTAATCTAGCTGAGGTTTCATCCTAAGCTCGGTTAATTTTGCCAAGCTTCCTTCTTATCCTAAGTAAAAAAATTACAAGTAAAAAAATTATGGGCAATTTGACATCGAACCTGAGACTTTACGGAGTATGTACAAGGTAGAACCAATGGGATAACTTCTTTAATTGATTATCTCTACATTTCAATTTTATTTGTGCATATAAACACCGTCAATATGTAACATCAATATGTATTTGTCGTTTTGTAACAATGTTTTCGAGCTCACTAGATAACCTCGGCTTAGCAGAATGAGATTATTGCATAGCCTCGGCATATGTTGCCAAAGATTAATACATAAGCTCGGCTTTATTTACTGAGATTAGGTCATGTGCTCGGAAAATTTCCTCAACCTAGCTAAGCTAATCGAAAACCATCCCGAAGTCGTTGAAAACCATTCGAAATTATTCACTAATCAGATCGAGTCCTTTCTCCGTACAATTCAATGACTTTATCATGTATTTGGGATTAAGGTTCAACAAATTCAATAGGTATATGAATGCCATAGGGTTTCTTGTTTCCTCTCAGGCAAATTCGTAAATATTTTTGAAAGTAGACAACGACTTGTCGTGCAATTTGGTGGTATTAGTCTTGTCAATAGTCAGTCCGACATCTTGCCTCTAGCCTCACTCATTTTAAAGATGATTTTCTATAATTTAACCAAAATAATATCTTTTTTGTCAGGGTGACTGGAACTCAAAACTGGAAATTTGGGATTTGAACTTTTTTTTATTTTATCAAATAAGATAAGGACTTTATTTATTACTCAGCTCCATCCGTTCGGCAAAACATGTCGTTTTAGCTTCTTGCACAATCTTTAATACAATCAACAAATATACTAATTTACCCTCATTTATTACACTATTTTTTCACTTTATTGAAAACCGCAACTCACAACTCATTAATCATTACAAGGGAATTTTTGTAAAGTAAGGGTCAGATTACCTACAATGACATGTTTTTTTGAACAAATTTCACACCCTAAAACGACATGTTTTGCCGAACGGATGGAGTATAAATAAGTAAGCTCTTATACTACATATTATAAATAAATGCATGTACTATAAATTACTCCATTATTACTTACGTACTCCAATGTATACCTTACGTATCTTAGCCTCAATATGTACTATAAATTAGACCCGATGAGAACCCAAGATCGATGACCCATTGAATTAGGGTCACCAAGGGTTAAGGATTAGTGTTAGGGTCACTTTGACCTGTGTACACGGCGGGTCGAACATGAAGAGTCGACTTGTAAGGTTAACCCATCGGGTCATTTTAAAGTTGATTGAATGTACCATGCATCACCTACACCATGGGGGAGATGAGGCTTAAATATTTTCAATATTATAAGGTTATTCTTGATAATTTTTCGTGTTGCTTGTAGTTTTGACCCTTGATATAAAATGAACAATTTACAAAGGTTTTGAGAAAATGTTTTCCTATGTTAGGTATTGAACATGATCTCATAAGCAATGTTCATACTATACTTGATAAGATCGGCCTTTAGTTCAACAAGTATATGATCAATAAACTAGAGATGTTCGACTATCTCAACCATCTCTCACCCATTCGATCCCTTCGCGCAATAATTTCACACTAGCATTACTGTTCAAACTAGGACTCTTGTCAGAGATATATTTGTCATGAAGAGAGCGAGCACCTCATCGAGTACCACTTCAAAGCTCAACGGATATTATTCTACTAACTTTCAGTTTCGAAGTGAGGAGGAAAAGGAATTCGACATTCTAGAAAGGTGGAGCTATCTGTAGAGGATTTGTAGGCAAGTGGAAAATTGATCCAAGATCGTTTTCCTCTTTTAAAATTATAAAAAATTGAAAAAAAAATATTTTTATATATAAAAAAGATGGCATGCCTTGACCAAGCGGGTCGCCACGACCCGCCGACCCGTGGCTTGGGAGGATCAGGGTTAGGGTCGAGGATATCACGACTCTTAACCCGGCGGGTCTGACTCGTGCCCATGTCTACTATAATTGTGTTAGTCCTAGTACTCTCTCTGCTAATTAAGTTAAAAAAATTCAAAAAAGCGCAAAATAATAGATTGTTAAATAAAATATGTCATTTTTTATATTTTCCTCTTTAGTTTACAAAATTTACTTATGACCAGTGTTAACTGCACCACAAAGATTTTTGGTGGACACCCAAAAATAAAATACACTTTCGTCATTTAAGAAATATAGGCACAGGTTGACGAGTAATGAACACACTGAAGTAGCGTGAGAGTTCTCTTTTACTTATCAATAGAGGCAGCTTAGGAGATCCTTGATAAACTATTGTGACCACTTTAGATTTATACCCGAACATCAATGAACCCTCAAGTTTCGATCAAGTCTATAACCTCTCACACAAGATGAAGATATGAGTTTTGCAACCGAGATCAAGTTATAGTTTATTTTGGGGGTTTCTTGGTAATCTTCAAAATGAAAAGATCGATAAAATTAACCCAAAATATATATATATATATATATATATATATATATATATATATATATATATATATATATATATATATATATATATATATATAGTATGGATCAATTGTGCACACCCCTTAGGGTGTACCTTGTGCACAATTGTGAACTCTTGGATTGATTGTAATGGATGGAGGAGATTAAAGAGAGTTTTCTTTTTTTTTTAATAAAAAGCAAGTGGGTCCCGCACCCATTTTTCTGAAAACCACATTAGCCTGCGCGTGTGCAACCTTCATCTCTTTCCTCCCGACTCCCGTCTGCGTTGGTGGTTCATGGCGCCGTGGTTCACGGAAAACAGAGGCTACCCTCCTCCATATCCTCTTTTCCGATCCCGATTCCGTCCTCATTAATTTAATTCCCGATAGAAAGGAGAGTTCAAGTTAGGAAATAGAATTGGTGGTATGTTCACTATCAATTTAATTCCTAGTCTCTAACGATTCCTGATTGATTGAACATGTTCAAGATTTACTGGGTTGATGCTTGGAATATGCATGAAATTCCAAGGATAGAAGTGGTGTTCCCTGTTGCGAACCTGCCCTCCTCTCCCTCTTTCAATTAACCTATTTCGATTGCGAACCCATCGCCTCCGATCCGGATCGTGTCTCGTTCTTGATCGGGTTGATGTTTAATCCGAATCGGATTGATATCTAGATCAACGCCGCTTTGATAATTGAGTCGGTGTCAAGGTCTCCGGAGGCGCGATCGAGCGTCAGCGCCGCCGCCGGGTGTTCGACGGCGTGATTGGGTGATCTGGGATGGGGCTGGGTAGGGAAGGCAGTGTGGGGGTGGTTGGGTGGGCGGGGTGGGGTGGGGTGGGGTGGGGTGTTTGAGGTTTGGGTTTGTGTAAGGTACCGGCGTAATCGGGGAAGTTTTTATTTAATAAACCCGTATTATTCGGGGGAAAACGAAGAATTATTCGGACGTATGTGTTGTATTTAGTGTATGATTTTTGAGATGCATAATTTGATTAATTAGTCGTAAATTATTCAGACGTATGTGTCGAATTTCAAATACTAGTGGCAATGAATTAGTAATTATTCGATGAAATCTGATTTATTATTCGTCAGTAATGGAGTCTTCGGTTTGACAAACAATATAAAAACCTTTCATCACATGAGCATTTTTCGGTGAAATATAACACATTATTCGGTGAAAATATAAAACATTATTCGTATAAATCGTAGGTATTGTTTAGGGAATTTAGTTTTTTTTTTAATTTGAAATGAATGAACAAAAAAAAACAAATATTATTCGGTAGCATATGACAAATTATTCAGTGGAATAGGTAATTTTTCATCTAAATATATGCGAACTTGAAAAAAAAAAAGAAAAGGAATGGCAATTTACAAAAAAAAAAGAGAGAGAGAGAAAGATTTGCGAACTTGAAAAAAAAAAGAAAAGGATTTACTTGAAAAAAAAAAAGAAAAGGAATGGCAATTTACAAAAAAAAAAAGAGAGAAAGATTACAATCATGCCGTAGAAAAAAATGAGAGATGGGTCACTACTCCACACGCGCCGGATTAAGGAGGTAAGTAATTGTTTTAGTGGGTCCCACATTTTTTAATTTAAAAATAACAAAAACTCCCAATTAATCTAACCATCCATCAACTCTAAATTAAAGGTCAAGATTTATGCACAAGGTAGACTATAAGGGGTGTGCACTCTGAAACCACCCCTATATATATATATTATAAATATATTTTCTTCTCCTATACCAAATTTATATTATTTTATAATCTTTTAACCCTTATTTCCCCGTATATTTCAGCATCAAGTCTTCAATAGATTAAGAAATTTTAGCTAGTTTATCGATTTCATCCTAAACCTTAAATATAAGGGTAGTTGGAAGAAATTTAGTTCTGAGTACTAGCAAGCTGGATAATATATAAACTCATCTGCCTTAATTATTTGACCTTTTAACACAATTTTTTTAATAACCTAAAATTTTTACAATATATTATTTTGTTATATATATATTGTACTTATTAATAAGAAGTATGAAAATTTTATAAAAAAATTAATTAAAAATTGATATTTTATAAACCTTATAAAAAAATGTATTGAAAAATCAAACGAGTATAATTTAAAAGAATAAATTACACATAACTACCCGTAAATTATTGTACTTTTCACATAACCACCCATAAAAATTTAAATTACAATAAACCACCCATAAATTAGTTATCTTTTCATAAGACCACCCATCCATTAAACCTCTATTTGTTTTGTTTAAAAGGATTAAAATACCCTTAATTCAAGCTTATTTTTATTTAATGCAATGATTTATTTTCATAAGACTTCCCATTTGTTAAATAATCCGATTTTACTTTTATTTTAAAAAAGGATAAATTATAATAAAATTATTCATGTTCGGCTAATTTGTCAAATGATATGTAGCTTATTTTTGTTTACCAAAAAAAAGCTTAGCTTATTTTTTCAATGATATGGTTTGTAATTTAATATATGAGCTAATTTACCCTTCTAAGCAATAATCTTGTTTTATTTTAGAGTTTATTCCTATCTTATTCAACATTTGAAGCAGGGGAGACTGTTAGGAGCTATTGCAAGTATCGACTCTACACATTGCAAATCCAATTTAGATATATATTGGTTGGAGTATTTAGGGTGGGTTTGAATTCCATTCCATTTTAATTATAATTCAATTATTTACCTCAATTTATGTGAGCCGTTGGTTGTATAGCTAAAAATCTCATAAAACTGAGGTAAAATAGTAATTTAATCAAATAATCACATACATCGGGATAAAACTATTACATTATATATAATTAATAAATTGTGGAATCCACACCCACCCTTAATTTACCTTAAATTTTTTGTCTACCAAAGGCGACCTTGTCTATTTTGCATTATAAATATAATACAATCGGAATCCAAACACTTAGGGTCTGTTTGGATTCCCAAGTGATTATGCTTATAAGCATAATCACTTTAAAAGTGTTTGGCTAAAATAATTATATTGGGTGTGTTTGGATTCCCAATGCATTATGCTAATTATAAGCATAATCACTTTTAAAGTGTTTGGTTAAAAAAAATTATAAGATATTTAAAATAACGTAATTTTAAAATAAAATATTACATAGATTGTATAAATAAAATACTAAATATTGTGTTAAGTTTGTAATTACCTTATAAACTTAATATAATTAATTGACACAATTTATAAGGTATTTTATTTTAAAATTCCATTATTTTAAATACCTTATAATTTTTTAGTCAAACACTTTTAAAGTGATTATGCTTATACTTGGAATCCAAACAGGCCCTTATATACATGCAACATCTTTCCTTTACAAAATACAAACAAATAAGTTTGAATTAGGGGTATTTTAGTCGTTTTAAACAAAACAAATAGAGGTTTAATGTGTGGGTGGTCTTATGAAAATAAGTCAAATTTATGGATGGTTTACTGTAATTTAAGTTTTTATGGGTGGTTATGTAAAAAGTACCATAATTTAAGGGTGATTACGTGTAATTTACTCAATTTAAAATGAATGGAGTATATTTGAAGTGAAAAAGGTATTTGGAACTTTTGATACTTTTGGTGTTCCAAGTTTGACCAATCAATCAAATCTAAGAGAGAGAGAAAGGGAGAAAGATGGGGGATCAGGCTCAGCTGTGCAGATGGGGGTGTTGCTTTGATGATTGCAGAGGAGGGTGGGGGTGGGGTGTGAGTGGGCCGGGGTATCTTGTAGCTAGCTTAGCTGCCTCCTCTCTCTCTCTCTCTCGATCTCCATCTCTATCTCTCTATCTCTCTCGGAATCGGAAACCTTTTTCTGGTTTGTCTTACTCTCCACTTTTCCTACTCCTACATGCATGTTCTCTCACATCACTACACACCTTTCCATCTACTTAGCTACTAGCTTATTGGTACAGCCTCCCCACAGCTGCATATACTATATATATGAGAGAGAAACTTAATGCCAAAGAGGATCTTCCGATTGCTTCCAACACCAATCAAACTATATAACTCCAACTTTTCATGTGTAGTGTTTTTTTTTTTGGTTTGCCAAGAAAGATTTCTCTATATTTTTTTTATTTAACTAAGAGGGTATATATACCTACCTACCTACTTTAAATCCACTTATAGTTTTTGATTTATAACTTTAATCATACCACATACTAATTAAGTTGTGGATAACATCTAATTAGATACACTTAATTACGAGAAACCGACATTTTTTTTTAAAAAAAAAAAGAAAATAACAGTAAAACAATAGGGATCGATAAAGGGTTGGGGCCTGGGGTGTTAAACGGGGGTTGGATGGGTCACGTGAAAGCAGGGCCGATGTACGGAGGATTTGATATGTTACTGTAGTATGATAGTGTTGGAATATATATATATATATATATATATATATATATATATATATATATATATATATATATATATATATATATATATATATATAGAATGCGGTTTACATGTTAACAGCTCTTATGGTGTTAAATGTTAACTAATCAATATTCGGCAAAATTTATCAAATATTCATCACAGTCACTCAATTATTCATCAAAGCTTTTGTTAAAATTAATCAAATATTCATCACAGTCACTCAAATATTCATCACAGTCACTCAATTATTCACAATTTCCCAAATATTCGGCAACATTTAAGAAATATTCATCAAAGTAACACAATTACAGGATTGGGGGTGGATATTGTGAATAATTGAGTGACTGTGATGAATATTTGAGTGACTGTGATGAATATTTGATTAATTTTAACAAAAGTTTTGATGAATAATTGAGTGACTGTGATGAATATTTGATAAATTTTGCCGAATATTGATTTGTTAACATTTAACACCGTAAGAGTTGTTAACACATGACCCAACCTATATATATATATATTATATATATATATAGAGAGAGAGAGAGAGCATCTGAGGTCTGAGTTCATATGATTAAGATGGAGATCAGGCTGGGAAGTACGTACAGTAGCTAGCTACGTATATACAGTATCGATCTCGATCAACATCTTTCAACTGTTTGATTTTTTGTTGGTAGCTGTTGTTATGGGAATACAAAGAAGTTAAGAGGTTTAGTAGTGGATAGAGGTTAGGACCACTAGTATCCATCATCCTCCTCTAGTCTCTACCTACGTTCTCTCTCGATCTTCTCATCTTTTGCATGCGTACCTCTCTATCTATACATATTCCTATCTTCTATTTTTATTCCCCATCTTTTTAATCCCAACCCGTTGATTGGTACATACATTCTCAGGTTTTAAAAATTGAAATCAAAATGAATTACTGTATATATTTCCGATTTAAACGTTCAGTATAATAATTAAAAAAACTGTGAATCGTAATAATATGAAATCTTCCATCCAAACTCATAATTCTATTTGTTCTTCATCATCGTCGTTCTTGTTTGATTACAAAGAGATTGTCCCCTTCAATGATGATGTGCTTTGTTGTTCTTTCTTGCCAATTATTTTGCATTTCATTACACTAGGGTGTATCAATCACTTTACATTTTAGAAAAAAATAATACAGATAAAAAATATATTAAAATAACAAAATATTTATATCCACCCAGATCCTAGATCCGTTTAATCTTTATGATGACAAGTGTTCAACAAATATTATGAACATTATAAAAATTACACAGATAGATCCGTTTGGTTTGCCTAATACAAATGAATGATTTGTTCAAATTAAAAATAAAATCAAGATTATAAATAAAAAAAGATTGAACGAACGAATTTATATGATCCATCCATGATTTTTGTTTTTTTTAATCACAACTTTTCTTTTTTCAAAAAAAAAATTAATATAAATGGATATGTGATCTGTTAGACAAAATTAAATGAAACTAGAATCCATATGTATTATTTTAAAAAATTATTGCAATGATTATCAAATACGTGCCATCAAGAATGTTAAACATATCTAAAATTCATCTAATTTGAGTTTATAAAAAATCAGGTGCATATAACAAAATTCTACAATAATCATACTGAATTGCCCTAAGAGCTAGTGATATAATCTGGAAAACGTCAAATTGGTCAACAACAAGGCAGCTGAGATTTATTCAAGGTTTGAAGTGATGAAGATTAATGATCCATGATTGTATTATATTTTTATTGTTTAGTTAATTTTAGCCTATCCTATTATTTAACAAGACTAAATATTTAATAAGTATTACGAGTAGTTTTTATATTATTTGAGTTTTTATTAAACAATATTATATTATTGATGGACTTTAGGAATTTGTTAGAAAAGCCCATTAGGGTTTTTAAGCCATTAGGTTTTTATGGGTGCGTTTGGCAAAATGGTAGTTGTTGGAGTAGCTGCAGTTGTTGGTTTGTATCAGGGTCGTTCCGACCATCTCGGGGGCCCTGTGCAATTATTAAATGAGGCCCCTATTAATATAAAATCTTAATAATAAAATCTTAATAATATTAATTCTTACAAAACAAAAGAGTACATCTAAGTATAAAACTACCATCATTTCACTTGAAAAACGTCATCCTTTTCGCATTCTTTGAAACAAAATCTTCGATAAGCTCTCCATGATCAACATTTTCCAAAATATTATGCTCAATTGATATTAATGCCAATCCATTAAGTCGCTCTTGTGTCATTGTGGAATGCAAGTAGGTCTTTTCAACAATTTCAACTTCGAAAAGCTTCTCTCCGCAGATGCAACGGTCACGGGGATAGTCAACAAAATCCTATAAACAATAAAAGCATTAGGGAAGCAAATATTCTTTTTCAAATACTTTAAAATATCAAAAGGTCCCATTTTTTCATTAGGCAAAAGATGTTGAAGTAACTTCAACTCCACATATAACTCGTTTCCATCAATATCAGATTGCCCATCTCTCTTGAGTGTAACCTCCAAATGAGTACATGAAGACTTTAAACATATATCATCCAATGAACACAACTTGTCAGAAGTGAACAAGAAACCAAAAACATTTTTATATTCTTTATATTGTTCAAACCTCCTAGTTAACGAACCTGCGAGGTATTTTAAGTACCACTATTAAAGATGGTCTAAGAATCGAAATAATGAGAGCATAGAAAGCGAAGGAAGGTGGGGGGTATGAAAGGACGGTTTGAAAACGGGAGATGGAATCAGTCCGGCTGGCCTCTATTGGATCTGAAAAACGTACAAGGTGAAGACCGGGTGGGATCGATGGATCAGTACACAACAAATGGCAGACGGACTAATGGGTTTAATTTTGAGGGGTAATTCGCTGTAGGGAAATAGAAATTGGGGGGAAAATCATTGTTGGATGGACGTGGGTGCCTTGGAAATATTAACTACTCCGCAAATAGATCGACCCCACTCCCTCACTTGCATTGCTGCCACCTCCTGATCAAACCCCACTCTTTTTAATTTCCTCCATTATTACTGTCATTTTCTCATTTTCTCCCCCTTTTCAACTCACCACTCCATCCATCCATCCATGGACCTTTCCCTTCATATTTGATTTGAATCTGTGGTCGATTATTTGTGAATTTTTCTATATATCTACACTCCCCGGCCCGGAAGTGTCTGTCATTTTAATGAATGAACAATTTATAATTTTATATATATATAATGTATAATTGTTGAGTTGTTGGTTGTTAGATCATGCGTAATGGTGAGTCTTATTAGGACTCTTATTAATTATCACGTAAAAAAAAGGTGACAAAAATAAATAAATGTATGAACCCATGATTTGGGTCTTTTATATAAGAGACTCAAAAGGTAAGGCCCACTGATACATGACAAAACTTATACTCCCTCTGTTAATTAAAACTTGACGTTTTACTAATCACGCACGCTTTTTGAGGTGTTAAAAACTATATAAAATATTAACTTTTTTAACATATTTTTTAAATAATTTCATACTTGTTGCTATTAATTATGAATTTATAAAAACAAATTTAAAAAAATGTTAATATTTCATATAGTTTTTATCATTCTAAAAAAGCGTGCATGAATGGTAAACGACAAGTTTTAATTAACAGAGGGAGTATTTTATTTGCTTTTGAATGATTTTTGGTTATTTTATAATGTGTTATTATAAATTAATTACTTAATAATAATAATAATAATAATAATAATAATAATAAGAAAAGAAGAAGAAGAATTGAGTAAAAGAAAAGGAAATATAATTAAAAAGTAATTTAAGAGCACAAGATTCGGGCTCACGAACGAAGGTGAAAAAATAAAAAGTTGGAATGAGCCCATTAAGCTAAAGTGGCATAAAAAAATAAAGGTTCACCTATTCACATGCTCTTAATGGTTAAAAAAAGGTATTTTTATAGGGATTTACTTTTTAGAGCATTCCATTTTTTCTTTTTAGAGCAAAAATAATTTACCCCTAATTCTTCTAGTAATTACATACTATTGCCCCTCACATTTCACCTCTCATCTCCGCCGACCCAAATTCACAATTTGGCAAACGAAGGCCACCTCCGAAATCAATTTTCCTCCTCCATACTGCAATCTCAGAGGCAATAAAGAGATTACTAATTAATTGCAAAGGTGAGGTATCAATTTTGGTAGCAATTTTGCTTGCTGAAATTTTGATTTATTAAAAAGCCCTAATTAGTCAATTCGAACTCGAATTGGGTCCGAATGTCCCACGAAACAATTTTGCTTGCTGAAATTTTGATTTGTTAAAAAGCCCTAATTAGTCAATCCGAACTCGAATTGGGTCCGAATTTCCCACAGAAAGAAGTGAAACGAAGAAACTCAATTTTGCGGGGAATCAAAAAGTGGGAGGAGACTCCATTAAAGGGGAGAATTCATAAATTGTAATATGCACCGGGTCAGGAAGTTCCATGACGGGTGAGAGGGGGTTGGAGATGAATGGGATTCAAACTTGTTACAGATCGAGCAAAATGGTAAAAAATGCAATCCACCATTAATGGATTCTTATTGTACTTTCGAGCGCTGGTGTGATGGAGAAGAAGCCTGTTCTTTTTGCAATTAAGGACTTTTTAGCCCGGTTCCAAAAAGAACCGAGCTAAAAAGTCTGTTTTTTGTTATTCATGGTAACCTTTTTAGCTCGGTTCAGTTTACACCCGGGCTAAAAACCACTGGTCGGTGCGACCACCATTTGTTCTGGTCGTTGCGACCACTGTAGCGCATGCCGGGTACTACTTGGTCGTTGCGACCTATTTACCCATGGTCGTTGCGACCAACCCCACTTGTGGTCGTTGCGACCATGATCATTTCTACTATGCGCTAAAGAGAAAAAATACCCTGCGCTAAACAGAAACCGTGTTTCTATATTGGTTAAAAATGGGTTATTTATAAAAATACAGTGAATTTCTACATTTATTTGAGCTCACACTTGTTTGTTAAAAGTTGGATAGTTGTTTTGCGTGATAACCCTACTCTTGTTAATCTTTCCAATGTCTTCATGTTCTTTATTAGAGTACATTGGGTTTTGGGATATGTCGGGAATTTGTGTGTTGATGATTGTAAACTCTAATATTTGATGTCTTTACCTAGATATCTTGTATGATTAAGCGTGTGTTTGGTACAAGCTTTGGGTAGATTGTGGAGATTTTCAGAAAGAAGAAGCTACCGACGTTGGTGTTTGACAGGCGATTGTGATAGATTTGGGTATGGAGATTATGGAGATCTTGGGAGATTGTGGATGGGTGAAATTGAAATCTCTCCCCCTCCCCAAGATTATGGAGATTATTGGTAGATTTGCCCTTATTTTCCCCAATCTTGCCCTCCTCCTCACTCACATTTCAGATCTGGAGAGTTGCGAGCCGCGAAGAAGCTCTCGTCGAACTCCATCATCGCCTCCCATCATCCAGGTAAGCTCCTCTCATCTCATTTCCTCTTGTCGCCTCTCTGGTCCGACTGTTAGGGTCGTCGGCGATGGTGAGGCCTTCGTTCGAGGCCCCCGGGTTGCAGGGTCCGTTACCAAATGTGGAAATGGCGACCTGTTCTCCCCATTCCCGACGATGGCCTTCCCCTCCGCTCCTCCATGGCGTCAATGGGGTTGGATCGAGGGTTGAAGATGGGGTTGAAGGGGATTCGGTGTCGGTCTAACGAGACTCCAACCTGCTCCTGGTGTCACGGTGCGCCAAGTGCTCGGAGAAGCCGGGATGGCCAATTTCTAGGTAAGTGTGGGGCCCACCTACAAGGAAGATTTCCCTCTGGACGTAATGGGGTACAAGGGAAATCGCAGGTTTTGAACAAAAGCAACAGGAGGACGGTATGTGAATGAGGAGGACGACTACCCTCTTTTGGAAGGAGGGGTAATAGTCCAAGGGGCAAAAATGTCATTTTTCTTCTAAAAAATACATCACAATCTTATACCCACCAAACAACTTTCAGAGATTTTTTACAAAAAAATACCAATGTACACAATCTCCTTAATCTAGACAAATAATCTCCATCTCCTAAAACACTCTACAAATCCCAAATAATCTCCAAAATAAAATCTACCGCCAAACACAGCCTAAACAAGTATAAAGTGAAATATAACTCGTGAGGATGTACAAGAAAGTAAGTATATGATGATTAGAAAAGAGGTAAGGAAAGAAAATATGAAGTGTACTTGGGAGATTGGTCCAAGTAGACCTCGACAAAGCCTAAGAAAGACGCCGGAGAGTTATTTTTGAAGGACCAATGTGAGTTACTACAGAAGAAGCTGAACTACAACGAAAGTAGTCCGTGAGTACCTAGTTAAGTGATCCATGGTGGGGAACTAACCTCTCCATTTTTGGGCAACATAGATACACTTGTACCTTTTCACATAAACACTTGTACCTGTATTTTTCACCTTTGCCTCTTTCTCGATTGTCACATAATCCCTTCTTCATGCATCTTCTCATATTTTTAATTCTCGCTTATCCCCAATGGTAGCGAACTAACCTCTCCATTTTACCTTTTTTTTTAATCAGATTTGGGTAACCCGACCATTGTGGACAACCTCCTCAATTTTTGAGTAACTCAATATATTGAGAAACTTCCCAAATTTGAAACCAACAAATGATGCCATGTGTTTCTATAATAAATTATTTTTTTATTGGGAGGTTAAATTAGGGACGGATCTAGGGGTGGGCTGGTCACTTGTGTATGCTGTAGCCCAACTCGTTTTTCAATAAGATATATAATATAGGTACGCTTGTTAATCACATATTTTTTCACTGGCGCAGCTGGTGAAGAGTGCAGAGAGGGTAAAAGGAGGCGCAGGTTCGAATCTTTGTTGCTACTCCCAACTACCCTTTATCACCCTTTATCATTTTTTCCCCTATACCTGATGGCTTCAATCTTGGATTAATTTATTAGTTCTTGAGGTTGTATGACCATTTGAAAGACATTGCAAGCTAGAGTGCAAGGTACTTTATTTTTTTTCTCAAAAGCAATTTTTCTAGCAAAATTAATTCCCTCCTCTGGCCCTTTGAAATACTGCAAGCTAGAGTGCAAGGTACTTTATTTTTTTCTTAAAAACAATTTTCCTAGCAAAATTAATTCCCTCCTCTACCCTTAAAATTATATGTAAATTCAGCCTACTCAAAATTGTAATCCTAGTTTTGTACCTGAGTAAAATGAAAAAAGTGATTTTGGGAACCCGGCTATTGTGGGTAGTGAAAATAAATCAAGGAGGGTTGAAAATAAAATTCATGAAAAGTGAGTTGAATGAATAAGAAAATGAGAGAAAAAATTTGGGACACTCCACCGTTGAAGATGCTCTAATTAAGATCAATCATTTAGACATGCATTTGATACACATCAACCAATAAAAGTTTCTATCAATACAACAAATTAGGTAAATGTTTACCTCATCTACTCTAACAATGATCAAGCCCATATCTTCATACAACATTACATCTACTCTAACAATGATCAAGCCCATATCTTCATACAACATTAATTCTCTAAGTGTTGCAAACACCCATATACTTTCTCTGTTAAGCAATAAGTGCCATTTCACTTTTCAACACATTTTTTAAGATCTAAACACTTATATAAAATATTGACCCTTTATCACCCTTTATCATTTTTTCCCCTATACCTGATGGCTTCAATCTTGGATTAATTTATTAGTTCTTGAGGTTGTATGACCATTTGAAAGACATTGCAAGCTAGAGTGCAAGGTACTTTATTTTTTTTCTCAAAAGCAATTTTTCTAGCAAAATTAATTCCCTCCTCTGGCCCTTTGAAATACTGCAAGCTAGAGTGCAAGGTACTTTATTTTTTTCTTAAAAACAATTTTCCTAGCAAAATTAATTCCCTCCTCTACCCTTAAAATTATATGTAAATTCAGCCTACTCAAAATTGTAATCCTAGTTTTGTACCTGAGTAAAATGAAAAAAGTGATTTTGGGAACCCGACTATTGTGGGTAGTGAAAATAAATCAAGGAGGGTTGAAAATAAAATTCATGAAAAGTGAGTTGAATGAATAAGAAAATGAGAGAAAAAATTTGGGACACTCCACCGTTGAAGATGCTCTAATTAAGATCAATCATTTAGACATGCATTTGATACACATCAACCAATAAAAGTTTCTATCAATACAACAAATTAGGTAAATGTTTACCTCATCTACTCTAACAATGATCAAGCCCATATCTTCATACAACATTACATCTACTCTAACAATGATCAAGCCCATATCTTCATACAACATTAATTCTCTAAGTGTTGCAAACACCCATATACTTTCTCTGTTAAGCAATAAGTGCCATTTCACTTTTCAACACATTTTTTAAGATCTAAACACTTATATAAAATATTGACTTTTTATTATTTTTTAAAAATAATTTGAAACTTATAACCAATAAGTATAAAATTATATAAAAAATGAATTAAAAATTTGATACTTTATATAATTTTTAGCTCCTTAAAAAATGTGTTAAAAAGTCAAATGACACTTATTTATGAATGGATGAAGTGCTTTTTTTTATAAGATAATGATTTCGTTGTGTCAGAGCATATTGAACCACCACTCAGGTGCATTCTTACGGATGAGCAATCTCCCATATAGTGTATGGTGTGTTGGGTGGCAACCTCTAATATCTTTGAATTTACTTCTATATTTTCATCCAAAATTACTCTTTGTTCATATACATACTCCGTATAAATAAATTAATTTTTCTATCTTATACCATAAGAAATTTATTTGGTAAAGATTCTTTAAAATTAAAATTTTAAAATTTTTTAAAAATTATTTTCCAATAATCAATTCTATTTTTTTTAATAGGTAATGGTTCGGGTGGAAAGGTCCCACCCAAGAGCATCCTTGCGGATGAAATCTTAAAGACCTGTATCACCGTGAATGTTGAGGTCCTTGACAAAGCGGCAAAGGTGTGCAACCTTATCCACCGCACTTTTGCCAATGCGGGACACGTCCAATAATTAATTCTATACTCCATCCGTTCGGCAAAACTTGTCATTTTAGCTTTTTTCACAAGTTTTAAGGTAATTAACAAATGTACTAATTTACCCTCAATTATTATCCTCATTTTTTACTTTATCGAAAACTACAACTAACAAACCATCAATCATATCAAGGACATTTTTGTAAAGTGAAGGGCAAAATACCTACAATGACAAGTTTTTTTGAACAAAAATAACACCCTAAAATGACAAGTTTTACCGAACGGAAGGAGTATTTAGTAGGGAATCTTTCTCAAACAAATTTATTTTCCCATTAAAAAGAAAAGGAAAAGAGAGGGGACGATATACAAATGCCTCGTGATCGGGGAAGACAGATCCCTGGAAGACTGTTCCCGCTGGTCACGTGGGTTCTTTTGACCATCTCTTCCTCTATCTCTCTCTCGGCGTGTATATAAAATGACCCCTCCCCACGTTAATCAATCAGTCTCCCAACTCAACTCCAAGTCCGATCCATAACGTACTCCCAACTCTCCCAGCTTCATCAGCTCCATCTACGTACTCCCACCCGGCCTCCTGTATTCCATCATCATTATCATCATCCTCTTTCTCTCTAATTATTCTCAAGAAATAGTTTACAAGTGTCCATCACAAGTAACAGTAGTAGTACGTAGTTGTGGGTTTAGCTAGCTTCCAAACAAAATGAATACGTACGTACTGCATATCTATATTATACAGTACTGATGGATCCAACCATCCACGTACCGATCCCCACCCTCCAGTCCAGACTTTAATTTCTCTGCTAATTTATGTGTTTGTGTGGAGATAGATTTGAGGGTATTGGGTCTGGGCCCCACTTCCTCTCTTTCTCACTCACTTGCCTTTTAAAGTTTAAATCCATCCATCGTCGAGGGGCAGAGGCATAGGCAGAGCGCAGTGGAGTTTATAATTAATAAAAAAAGAGGATTTATATAATAGGTTGACGACAACTTCACCACCCTGCCTCTCCTGTCTCTCTGTTTTCTGATCCTTGCTGACTGTTATTTCATCCTTTTCCCTTTCTTTCCGGCCCCATCCCTTCCCTTCTCTGTTGATCTCTTTAATTAATTACACCTCCTCTTCCCCCCTTTCATCCTCCCATTCGTCACGTACATATATATATATATATATATATATATATATATATATATATATATATATATATAATACCCACCTTCTTGAATCGATTCACATATCTATCTACCTACCTGAAACTATCTTTTACCAAATCCGATCCATAGACATATAGATCACTATATTACAAGTGGGTTAAGTTGGAGGAAATGCACAGCTACAGCAGCGCCCACGGTAACATGGTAGGACAGTGTCCATGTGGGCTGTTCCACCCTCACCACCAGTGCTCCTCCTCTTCCAATCTCTGGTCGACTGCACCCTCCTCTACTGAACACTTCTACTCCTCTTCCCCTTCCGTTGATTGCACTCTCTCCCTCGGCACCCCTTCTACTCGCCGCTCTGACCCCGCCCATCCCCGCCGCTCCAACGCCGCCCGCCTCTCTAACTTCTGCTGGGACTTCCTTCAGCCCAGGCAGCACTCCTCCTCCACCCCCAAGTCCACCTCCCAGATGTATCGCTCCCCAAGTAACACCATCCATACTAACACCTGTAGCTCCGGCGTCGGCGTCGGCGGCGGTGATCCTCTTCTCGCCCGCCGGTGCGCCAACTGCGACACCACCTCCACCCCTCTCTGGCGCAATGGCCCCAAGGGTCCCAAGGTACTAATTAATTATTTTAATTGAATTGGCTCCGGCTCGATCCATATATTCATTAATTAATAAAATGATGATTAATTTTGTGCGTACGTATGGCTGTGGCCGGGTGTACAGTCGCTGTGCAATGCGTGCGGGATTCGGTTCAAGAAGGAGGAGAGGAGGGCGACGGCAGCAGCAGCCACCGGGTGCAACCCTGCAGGTGGGATTCTGGAGAGCCACGTGGCGGTGGCGGTGGCGGGTGGATACTACACCAACAGTAGTAATAGCGGGTCGTCGTCATCATGGGCCCACCCCTCAGCCCAAAAGGTGCAGCACTACCTGTCGGCGCCGGCGATGGGGAACGACTTCAGGTTCATTGAAAATGACGTGGACACCGCCCACTTCCTTTCCTGGCGCCTCAACGTCACCGACAGGCCCACTCCACTCGTCCACGACTTCACTCGCTGATCCTTTCCGACCTCGATCAGCTCCCTATAAATGTAACCCCGCCTAGCTACAGGCCTTGATTAGTTTAGTTATTGCTTATCCTATGATCGATCTTGGTCGACACGATCGACCACGACGTTTCCAATCTACTCGGTTTTGAGTTCCCCCACCTGCAAGTACCCTCGATCGCCCTGCACTTTCTTTATATTCAGATGTTTCATGTTTTGATACTTGGATTTTGGGTGGGATCGGAGTGAGAGGGGGTCTGCATTCGTTAATCCCGATCTTCAATGGTGTTCATTTTCTTTTTACCTATTTTTAGTTATATATAAATATATATCTATATATTTACTACTGGTATGAATTAATGCACTTAAGACCTCCAATTCTAGTTATTTTATATATATATATATTACACAAATACACAGTAATCTCATTTCTTACTGGAACGATATCAGCATATGCCAGTTCATTTTATGCTAAGATCCAGTATTATTTTATGGCGGTTAATTAAGCAAGAATCGACGAGCTGAAGCCCAACCACAATATATCAAATTGTATTATTACAGTGAGGGTTTGATTTAATTTGAATGGTAATGAACTGAAAACTCAAATCGTACAAAAGCTTGTATATAAATTAATGGCACCGATCTCTAACATATGCATCCTAGCTTATAGGCATGTAACAGTTTTGATTTGATCGAACACCATTTTCCCAAATATAAAAGATTAAATCCCATTAAAAAAAATATTTTTATAATTGTTGAAATGGAGTATATCTTTTTCAAAATCAAAAAGCTTATTTTATGCCCTAAAAATCGATAAATTGAATGCGCGCGCATGCGAACCCTAGCCTAGCTAATCAGTTCTTGTGCTCTTATGAACAAGATGAGTTAATTTATATATACAAACAATATTGACCTCTCATTTTATATATGATTGATAAACTATATATTAATGATCATGCATAAAAATAGTAGGTGTTGCAGAGTTCATGATCTGAATTTGTAGTATCTGACCCAGCATTCAGCAATCCAGCATTGAGATCCCAAAAGGTATCTGATAACTAGTACTTATATATATAAATATATATATATAGTAGTATATAGTATATATAGTATATAATATGAGCTGAAATTGATAATTATAAAAGGATTTAGTTCTGTTTGATACACGTTGGGTGCGAGTTGTAGTAGGAGATTGAAAGTTTGAGTTCATGAATACTCCAATGTTTATGATCTACGGAGCTCTCTTCTGACAGATCCTGTTTTATGAAGCAGCTTTACCTTCCTTGGAATTGGAAACAAAGCACAGACTCCAAATTAATTAATCAGCTTGTGACTCTATCTCCAACTCACTAGTTTGGAATGATATGATGCACCTCAACTTCAGAACCTAGCTAGCTTGTGCGTAGTAATAACTCTTTTATCTTTTGTCGACACACATATTTGTACATTGAGCTATTGCTGCTCGATCGATCATGCAATTTTTAAGTGGCCGGGCAATCGGATCATGGGGTTGCTCTTCTCCGTGAACGTGTACTGTTAGAAACGCTAAGGAGGATCAACACCGTATCACTGTCACACATTCAACACAAGCACACAGAACCAAGAGAAGGACTATCTGTCGACAGTTTTCTGTCACAATAGAGAACAGTACACCAACACCACTAAATTTCATAAATGCCTCACACCTTGAATTGATTGAATAACTGTAATACATACCCAAAAACAAGCTTAACTGTTCGAGCGAAACAACTACCACTACCACCACTAACAACACACTTAGGTAGTGCTTTGATTGAAAAACAAAACCAACTTTTGTCATAACTGCTGTCATGAAGGTAACATCATTTTTGACTCAAAGTTTGAATCACACGAGCTGAACTTCACCACCACCCCTTGATTCAAACGTCCTCATGCCTATGTTCTCCATGAAAAATTGATGCTTTGTTGCACTCAAAGCCTTGGTGAACAGATCTTCACTTTGATCATTGGTGCCACAAAACTTCAACACAACCTCTTCTTTAGCAACCAGTTCTCGAATAAAATAATGTTGAACGTACATCAATATGCTTTGTACGAGCATGAAATGTAGAGTTCTTGGTCATAGCAATGGCAGACTTGTTGTCACACCAAACATCAGTTGCTAGCCTTTGAGTGCACCCCATATCTCTCATCAACTTCTTTAGCTAGAGAGCTTGCCATGCTGCAGCTCCAGCAGCAACATATTCCGCTTCTGATAAGAATATAGCAACAATTTCTTGCTTCTTTGAGCTCCACGTTATTGCCCCTAAGCCTAAGCTAAACACTAAGCCTGAGGTGCTCCTTCTGTCATCCAAACAGCCAGCCCAATCACTATCCGTATAACCATGAAGCCTGAAATCTTCAACTATGCTATTCCATATTCCATGTCTCAAGGTCCCTGCCACATATTTCAGGATTCTTTTTGCTACACCAAATTGCTTTTTTGATGGATTGTGCATAGATCTAGATATCACACTTACATTGTATGTAATGTCAGGTCTGGTGTGTGCTAGATAATTCAATCGTCCCACCACACTTCTGTATGTCTTCTTACCAGCAAGACCTGTGCCATCATCTCTATCCCTCCATGTGAAACTTCTTGAGTAGACTCTTTGCATACTTCTCCTGACATACAAAGATCCCATCCTCTTTTTTATGCACTTGTCACCCCAAGAAATACCTTAAGAGATTGAGATCTATCATCTCAAATTCTTCCATCATTGACTTTTTAAACTCATCTAACATCCTCTCAGATGAGCTAAAATAGATGATGTCATCTACATACAAGCATACAACAATGAATTCCTTCTTTCCTCTTCCCTTCACATTTAAAGTAGGCTCAGTTTCACTTTTGTCAAAGCCTTTGCTCACAAAGAAAGAATCAACCTGCTATACCATGCTCTAGGGGCTCGCTTAAAGCCATAAAGAGCCTTTCTCAGCTTATACAGTTTGTGTTCTTCTCCCTTTCTTACAAAGCCCTGAGGTTGTACATGATACACTTCCTCTTCTAACCCACCATTCAAAAAAGCTGATTTAACATCAAACTGATACACCTTCAGACCCCATTGTGTTGCAAGAGCCAAAACCACTCTCACTGTGTCAAGTCTCACAACTGGTGAGAAGATCTCCTCAAAGTCAATACCCTCTTACTGAGCATACCCCTTAGCAACTAGCCTTGCCTTATGTTTCTGTATGCTCCCATCTGTGTTGAACTTGGTTCTAAACACCCACTTCAACCCTATGACATTCTTATCTTGAGGAAGCTCCACTAAACTCCATGTATCATTCCTCTGAATTGCTTTCATCTCTTATGTCATAGATGTTTTCCATTTGCTCTTATACTTGACATCTTCAAAACTATCTGGATCAGATGCTACTAAAGCAAACTCACAATTAGCATAGATCTCAGTTAGAGACTTGAACTTCCTTGGAGGCGAGTCACTTGATGAACTTGAGGGAGACTGTGAGGGAGATGAGCTCTGATTGCTTGATGAACCATTCTGAGACACTAGAGTTGCAGGAGAGTACACATTCTGATCATCATCATCATCATTTTTGTCATCTCCAATTCCTTCAACTGAGTTGTCCACATGAGCACCACTCTCCGTCAATTAATTACTGCACTTGTTCTCCCAATCCCATCCAGCTGTCTCATTAAACAACAGATTTCTGCTCACAATTGTCCTCTTACTCACAGGATTATATAACTTGTAAGCCTTTGATTGAGCTGCATACCCAATGAAGATGCACTTCTCTGCCTTGTCATCCAATTTTGATCTCAAATTCACCAATGCATATGCCACACATCCAAAAACTCTCAAATGGCTCATAGAAGGCTTCTTTTCTCTCCAAACTTCAAAAGGACTCTTGTTCATGACTGCCTTTGTAGAAGATATATTCAATACATATACTGCAGTGGCAACTGCTTCACACCATTTGGCACCTTCCTAGCGCGCTTTCAACATGCTCCTTGCCATCTCTACAACAGTTCTATTCTTCCTTTCTGTCACTCCATTTTTCTCAGGAGTGTAAGGTGCAATTAACTCTCTTCTTATGCCATTCTTCACAAAATGTCATAAACTCAAATGACATAAACTCACCCCCTCTGTCAGTCTTCAGGGCCTTCACTCTTTTCTCTGATTGATTTTCTGCAAAAGGTTTAAACTTTTTAAAGCATTCAAATGCTTATGACTTGAATCTCATAAAGTATACCCATCTCATACGCTTGTAATCATCAGTAATAAGAAAGAAATATTTGCTTCCTCCTAGTGATTATGTTTGCATTGACCCACATAAATCTGCATGTAATAACTCAAGGCATTCACCAGCTCTCCAAGCCTCTCCATTTGCAAATGACCCTCTCATTTGCTTCCCATAAACACACCCTTCACACAAATCCAGCTCTCCAATATTTTTGGTATACCCTGAACCATGTCTCATGAGTTTAGCAATCTTCAAACTTTGCACATTGAGATGACGATATCTCAAGTGCCACAACATGGTATCACTATCTGATTTTGATGTCATGGAGTTGCTCACATTTGCTGTCAGATCAAGAGGAAATAACCTATTCTTGGTCATAGACACATCAACTACAACATGACCACTTTTCTTCTCCCTGATCACACACTTATCCTCATCAAACAAAAGAGAGAATCCTGTCCCTTGTAACTGCTCCCCACTAAGCAGATTGTGAGTGTTAGGAGGGGAATCTAGGTGTGTAAATAAAATATGTAAATTGAACCAATTCCTTCCATAGCAAATAAAATTCAAGACTCCCTCCCGATGCAGCAGTAGGGAATCAGGATCGATCCTCAAGGAGGCGAGTCAGCGGTTTCTGAATAGTCTTGTGAAATTCCTGCGCTACGTCGACTAGAAGCCTCGATATCGACTAGATAGGTCGATATCGACAAAGGCTGTCGATTCCTAGTGTGTGCAGTCGATCTGTGAAACCTGCAACAGAAACAGAGGGCCCTCGATATCGACTAAGGTGGTCGATGCCGAGTAGGTCAGTGCTTTCTAGTCGACTCAGAAGACTGTCGACTTGCTTTCTTCCGATGCGATATCGAGTGGGTATATCAACGTCAAGTGGTTTCATAGACATAAATAGTAATAAAAAAAATAGAAATAATAAAGAAAATAATAAAAATACGGATTTTTTTGGGTTTTTAACTTTATAAACTAAAAGCTCTTAAGGTAGAGATTTACCACGACAATAACCATGCATGCATTAACACTTAAACCACATAAAAGTTCATGATTTTATCATCAATAAATTAGGAATATAGAGGCTTTCGCATGAAAACCTAATTGTTTCTACCCTCATGCGTCTGTGGCTCCAGTCGATATTGAGTGGACTACTCGATGTCGAGTGCTTCATGTAGAGTCGACATGGGTGATTTTTGGTCGACATTGCCTTGGTCTCGATTTGGCTCTTTTCCTTCAGTCGACCTCGAGCTCTATAGTCGATATCGAGTTATGTGGTCGAGATCGAGTTGCTCTGTTCGAGATCGACCTCTTCTCCAGTGTCTTGTTTTCACTCCAAAATGCTCCGTTTTCTGCAAAATCAAACCAAAACTTGTATAAACCTCTATATCTTGCAAATAAACTCAATTTACACAAATTCACTACTTTCGCAACCCAAAAGTATAAACTATGCATAAAAACGGAATAAATGTAAGCATGAAACATGGTGAAATAAGCGCACATCAGTGAGCAAGCCCAGGCACCAGTTGCACATTATGCAACATCTTCACTCCTCCTTGCACACAATTGATTGCAATTGTGCCTCTTCCTTCTACTTGTAGCACCTCGTTGTCTCCAAGCCTAACTCTCCCCTTCTTAGACTCATCTAGGTGCTTGAAAAGTCTCCTCGAATTAGACATGTGATTTGAGCAACAACTGTCCAAATACCACATATCACTCTCATTCTCTACACTTGATGACAATACCATAAATAGCCTATCCTCATGATCAACTTTCTCTGAGTAATTGGCTCCCTTTTGCTAATTTTCCTGTTTCTCCCAGCAAAAGGCTTCTTTGTGCCCATACTTTTTTTTTTTTTACAGTAATAGCACTTGATGTTGCTCCTATGAGATCTTGAGTCACTGTCTTGACCCCTTATTGGACTCCTTCCACTGATATTTCCTTGATCACCTCCATTTCCTCTTCATGAGCCATTGAGCCGTCCTTTGCCATAGCCTCTTCCACCACGAACTCTATGGCTTCCTTTGTAGCTACCTATTCCTCTGTAGCCACCTTTAAAACAACCTCTGTTAGAGGAGTTCTCAGACTTACTCTTTGAAGTCTCATCCTTAACTTGGAAGACTTTATCTTCCTTCTGCTAACTTGTTCTGCTCAATCTATCTTCATGAGCCTGCAAGGAGCTTGTCAACTCCTCAAACCTATACACAGACAGATCTTTTGATTTTTCAATGGCTGCAACTACATGATCAAACTTCTTTTTAAGGCTCCTCAAGACCTTACTCATAATTGCTTCCTTCCTCATTTTCTCTCCATATGATCTCATGTGGTTTATAATCCTGACACACGAGACAAGAACACTTGAACTATTTCTTTCTCTTGCATCACCAAAGTTTCAAAATCTTTTCTCAGATTTGAGTGCAACTTGACTGTGATAACCCTCTTGTCTCCCATATATTCCTGTCTCAGAACTTCCCAAGCCTCGTGAGCAGTTGTGGATGCAGCTATCCTTGTAAAGATCTCATCATCCAAGGCACTTTGTATTCTGAATAAATCCTTTGAGTCCTTCTTTATCTTCTCTCTCAATTGCTGATCAGGCTCAGTAGGTTCTGTGTCTTCAAAACCTTGATCCACCAGGTTCCAAATCTCTTGAGATTTGAAGAGTGTTGCCATCTTCAAACTCCAAAAGTGGTAATTTATCCCTTTGAATATTGGCAATTGTGGATTGTCAACATTGCCATTTCCATTATTTTGCATTTTATTGATCAATGATCTCTCAAATGTGTTTCCCTGTGTTTAATTCTCATACCTCTTGGCCCCAAAACTGAAACCCAACAAGAGCACAACTCCTTGCTCTGATACAAAATGTTAGAAAGCCTAAGGAGGATCAACACCACTGTCACACACTCAACACAAGCACACAACCAAGAGAAGGACTATTTGTCGACATTTTTTTTTGTCACAACAGAGAACACTAGCACCACTCCATTTTAGAAATGCCTCACACCTTGAATTGATTGAATAACTGCAATACATACCAAAAACAAGCTCAACTGTTCGAGCAAAACAACTACCACAACCACCACTAACAACACCTAGGTAGTGCTTTGATTGAAAAAGAAAACCAACTTCTATCATAAGAAAACCAATTTCTGTCATAAATGTTGTCATGAATAGTGACTCTATCTAACATAACTAACTTGAAGCTAACATCATTTTTGACTCAAAGTTTGAACTGAACTTCAACATGTACAGTGGTAAAAGAGCCAATTTAAAATGGCCACGCTTAATTTTTCCAAAACAAAAACCATATATGCTGTTTAGAATGTTTTATTATTTTATTTTTATAAAATAAAACAGCGATCAATTGAAGAAGGGATCTTCCTGTGCTTAATATTGACGTTATTAAGAATTCATAGAGGACACTATATTGGTTTCATATATATTATAAGTTCGAAAGATCGAGCTTTTAGTAAGCTAGCACCAATATATATTGTATGTGATTCTTTCTAGCTTACTCGATACGTTTGACTTTTTAACACATTTTTTAAGGAATTAAAAATATATAAAATAACATTTTTCAATTAATTTTTTAATATAATATTATACTTATTAGTTCTAAGTTTCAAATTATTTTTAAAAAATAATATAAAAAATAATATTTTATATAATTTTTAACTCCTAAAAAACGTACTGAAAAGAAAAATTTAGAGGGAATATTTGTTTATGATGTTGGATCATAATTTTAACATATACCGCCAACCAACCCGACCATACTAATAGTTGCATTGGTTTTGCTAACATTAAAATTTTATTGTATATCAAGGTTAAAAGATTCGATTTGGAATTTTTTGTTTTTTGAGATTTATTTCATCCGTTCAGAATGTTATTGCCCTTTTATATAATATATATATACACATATATCATTTTTATTTATTTTTAATCATTTCATACTTATTAATAATATGTATAATAATTAATAAAAAAATTGATATTTATATATACAGTTTTTACTAGGGATGGAATTGATACATACCAATTCCATTATTTTTCCTTTCTCATGTACCAACCAATTGAAATTGGTATTAAACCCTCTACCATTATCAACCTTTAAAGGTATTGTACCAACTTAATTGATTACCAACTAATTCGGTTGGTAAAAGTTGGTAATGATATATACTATATTTTGAGTTTTTAAGGAAAAAACGTGTACAACTTAATTAAAACTTAAAAGTTCTTATAATTCAAGTAACAATATAAATACTTAAATAGTTCATGCATTTCGACCCTCTCCGGCCTGCAAGTACACATGAATTGTGTTAGGAGAGGGGTCAAAGACGTCAAGTTTGTGAGAAAAGACGATCGAAATCGCAAGTTGGCTGGAAGCGTGATGTTTGATGGCGGCGGTTGGGGTGGCCTTTTGCATGGGTTGGCGACATCCGGCTCATTCCCGTTCCATGTCCATTTGGTTTGTGTCCTGTGGCTAGTGGTGCGGTTCTCTTTTTGGTTGGCAGGTCGTCGTTCTGGTGAGTCTACGCCTGTTGGTCTATCTGCTCTGTGGTGGTGAGTCACCACTGATTCGAACTTGCAAGTTCCCTTTCATCCTTGAACTTCCTCTTTTCAGTGATCCGAATCTATTGAACAAGGACTTCGAAAGTGTTTTTGTGTTTTTGAACAGGGAATTATATGGTGATGTATGAAAATTTAATTGGTACACAACCGTATTATATCTAGATTTAGAGTGTGGGTATGAAATTGTTGGCCTAATCCAAAATATTATTCCCACTAAAATGATGTGCTCTTACTTCTTACCTAATGATTGTCGACTTGACCATTACACAATTTCTTTCACAAACCTATTTTTGAGTTGGATCCTTGTTTGTATGGTTTCCCCTACCGTTATTATTGGAATTGTTAAACTATCATACGAAGCGTATTGAAAATTCAGCCCTTGACTTGCATCTTATATCTAATATCCAACTGGTGTGTGTTTGTCTTTGATCTGACTAAGATGGAAAATAAAAAGACAATTGGCAATAAGATGATATCCACCAAACAATTGTGGTACAATGGGGATCTTTATCCATCAAAACAATCCCGTTGGAAGATCCCCAATTTCTATGTTCAACTAAGTAATGTGCTGAAATATAAGGATTACATAAAATTGAAAAATGAACTTAGGAAACATTATTGATTACGCCAAGGTTGTGTAAGCTTCGCTTAATCATTGGCTCCTAACCGCAGTATGCATAACTCTTTGTCTTTCTTTTAGGGATTTTAATTCAGCTTGCATGTGTTTATGATTGAAAATCTTTTTGTTGATGGTTTTGTCTCTTTATTTATGACTTTGGAAGGTTTTCGAGGCTTGATCTATGTAAATACATACAACTCATTGATCAGTAATAGACATGTAAGTTTTCCCTTTAGTTGCAACAAAGGAGTATTTCGACCAACTTCATCTTCTTTCCTCTGACCTGTAATGATAGTTCTTTATACCCAACCCAGATCTTGCAGATATATTCCTAAAAACACTTAGTGTTGAAGAAGAAGCTCCAATTGGTTGTGTTAGTAGCCATGCTTTTGGTAAGAACCCTATTTTGTTCTTTTTGTGCAGTATGTTTTAGACTTTTAGGTAATTATGTGCTGATACAACTTTTAAGGAAGAGAAAACCAACTCTATGGTTCATTAAAGAAGGTAAGATAGGTGAAAGATCAATGATCTATTTTACTTGAGTTGAAAAATTAACCTGGGATCAAACACTATTATCTTGCTGCATGGTGCTTGAGATTTCAGTAGTTCTATTCAGGGTCGGTTATTGGGCGGTTCAAGAGGTCTGTTTGCACAAGGTCCAAATTTGTTGGGGGCCCAATACACTGAAAGTTAGTGTATATATAAAACGCATTATTCACGCACAAGTAAAAGATTGTGGTGGAATGGTATCTAGTCTGACAGGGAATACAGTTATCCCGCGTTCGATTCCTTCAAATTGCTTGCTTGTATTTTTTTCTTTTGGGGCCCAACTCCCGCTCTCTTCCCTTCTTTTATCCTTGGATTGATTTTTTTGGGTCCTACTCTCCCTACCTTCCCCTTTTTGCTCTTAAAGTTTTTCTTTAATTACTTAAATTTAATTATTGCGTGACTACCTAATATAATAAGTTATACAATTAAAAAATAATATAACTGATATTTATATAATTTTTAATATATTGAGAGTATTTTATTTCTTTAATTATCCTTTTCAAAAAGGTCGTCTAGTGACACTTAAAAATTAAGAAGTATATATATAACATTTTTTTCATGTAAATAACGATAGAATTTTTTCTTAACATCATTTATGTCATATACAATAAATTGATGTAATTCACTATAAAAAAATATAATTATGATCGTAACAAGCATGAAAAAAATAAAATAAATGGGCCTAATTCTAATGGCGAAACTAATTAAAATAACCCAACCTTTAAGGGGGTGTTAAAAATATATCTCAATCTTTCAAATGTAAGATAAATATCCCGACCTTTATAAGTGATGGTAATATAATATCCCAATGATTTCTCTCCAATAAATTTCTTATTTTTTGTATTGTATTACTCATGTATTTTCAATTCAAATAAAACATACTATATAAAATTAAATTAGATGAGTTTAAAAGTTTATTTAACAAATTTTCGTAGTTTTAGATTTAATTTGTACCTAACATTTTATATCTTTTTTTAAATCAATATCTATAACAAGCCAAATAAAAAAATGTAAAGAAAAATAACATATTTTCAATTAGTAAATGATTAGCTAGTGATTTAACTTATCAAAACTGAAGAATATTTTTCCAATTATAAACTTTATGTTACTACGAAATTAAAATGAAAATTTAATTATTTAGATTATTCAATGGTGTTCATTTATATATAAGAAGTAAATTATTATTATTAAAAAATATATAAAAGAATGTAATTTTTTTTTATTTTTTTATTTTTTCTTAAATCCAAAATAAAAAAATTAAGATAAACTTAAAAACCAATCTAATTTAATCTAATAAACTTGAATGATATTTTACACAATCAAGATATTGAAAATTATATTTACATATTTACTTGTTTTATTATATTTGTTTTGATTAAATTTAATTATAATCTATAAAAACGTATTAAATTGAATGATTTTTTTCGGTTACAAAAGAGACTTTTATTTTTTTAAAAATTATCATGAAAATCTAGACTATACTTTGTATAATTCGAGTATTAAGATCCAAGGGCACGCTTGTGAATATGATCATTATTTTTTTGCCACATATGTGCCATGTAACACTACTAGAATACTGCAATTAGACATCATGTAATTTAAGTCTGTCAAACAATTAACAGATGTTAAATTATTCAATTGCATCAAAATTTTTTATTATGATGTGTAAACCAATTTACACATTTGTCAAATATAAGGACAGATGAAAATTCTATGTCATGAAAAAATCAAGATGCGCCGCAATAAGGGAAAAATGAGCGCGGAATGAAAAATTAGAAAAAAATTGAAGCGGGCTTTGGAGGCAAGGTTACCACTTGAAAAAAAATTTAAACTTTCTTTTTTCTCTCAACACTTAAATAAAATTCTGACCCACTTTTTTCAACTTCTTAACATTTATCTCTATCTTTTTTGATTTCTCGTTCATCCTCGTTCTCTCTTCTCTCCTCTCTCCAGCCCGATTCGCCGCACCCAGGCTCTCCGACCACCGCCGGATGCAGATCTGTCTCACATTCATCCTCGTTCTCTCTTCTCTCCTCTCTCTAGCCCGAGCTGCCGCACCCAGGCTCTCCGACCACCGCCGGATGTAGGTTTGTCTCACATTCATCCTCGTTCTCTCTTCTCTCCTCTCTCTAGCCCGAGCCGCCGCACCCAGGCTCTCCAACTACCGCCGGATGCAGGTATGTCTTCCTTTGCCCTTCTCTTCCCATCTCACTTCCTCTCTGTACCTTCTGCCTTTCTCTTCCTCTCAAGTCTCAAGTCGCCTAATCGCGAGACCAAAAATCTCAAACCCTAGTACCAACCTCTGCATAGGTGGTGCCATGGCGGTGCGTGGTCGCTGTAGGTGGTGTTGTGGCGGTATGTCGATGCAATTTTGATCCTCCATTTTCTCCCCTGCTTCTCGTATAAGAGAATGAATTTGAAGCTTCAAGTTTGAAGCTACCGGGTCGATTCAACTCCCTGGTATCCTCTAGTTCTAGTCTCGATCTCTCTTTTCTTTCGGTGGAAGCTTTTTATCACTTCCAATTACATGAGTGATTTATACAGGTCAATAGGTTCTATTTTAGATCTCCTTGTGGTTGAATCCTAGGTTTGATTTTTTGCACTCAAAGTCAATTGAGTCGGAGAGAGCTCTCAACTTTGCTTCTGGATGCCCTCGCTGAGTGGTCTGAATGCATACGAAGTTTTTCAGGATTACTGTTTACATATAATTGGTTTTTGTGAAACCGCAAATTTACTTGGTGAGAACTGTAGGCTTGGGATCAATTTAGGTGCTTCTCCTGATGAGGTTTATGAAGCTAAATTTGAGAATTGGTGCTATTTTATTTTTTTGGGTCAAAACAGAATTGAACACCATATAATTGGTATTCATGGAGAAAATCACTTGGTCTTGATGTTTACCTACCTCTGCATAGTTTACTTTCTTTACTAGAAATATCAAATCTGTTTGTTATGATTATACCAGGGTTAAACACCATATAATTCTCAAGCACTCTTTAATTACATTTCTTTGTTAGATGAACAAATCAATGCCCTCCTTCCTCCGAATCTGTTCTCCTTCTCTTGGCTTTGGTCTCGTTCTCCCTTCATCGCCTCCAGGGGTCTATTCCTCGATTTCTCTTCGTGTGTGTTCAGTATTTGTGCTCTTGATGTGTGTTTTGTGTTCTTCCTGATTTTTAGCTCGATCAGTAGCTCAGATGCTTTAGCTTGTGATATCATAGTATTGTTTATAGCATTCAATTTCTTTTATGCAACCCTTACTTGCTTGGAAAATACAGAAACATTTGCAGTTCGTGCACTTCTTCCAAACTTGTCTGCACACCTTGATTTTCAGGGTGGTGTTGTATGCCCAAGAGATGGCCTAATCTTAATATTCAATGCTGTTAATCCAGACCCTGTTGCTTCTTGGTATGTAAAAAAGGTATCAAATCTCTAGTTCAGTTTGACCATATCTACATCTAGTCTAACCATCTTGTTTATTGTAATATAATGTCAATATTAAATAGTAGATGATTACTCACCCAATGATTTTAAGCTTTAAAGTGGTAACAATTAAACGAGGTTGTATTTGCAAATGACATCCATTAAGCGAGGTTTTCATTAAGCAAGACCTTGATCATCAAAACAACTGTTCATGACATTATGAATAAAATGATCTAGGTTAGTACATAAATGTTTTTCCTAGTTAATTGCCTTTTATATACCAGAATCTCAGCAATGTCCTGTTTTGTGCAAACCCTTCTGTAAGTTCTTCTCTCTTACGAAGTATAAAGTACATGATTATTAGGGTTATCAGTTTTGGCTTATTCTGTGTTGTTCATGTTAGTTTTGATCCCAATTCAATATATGAGTAGTATGTAGTTGCTGTCATGTAGTTGCTATCAAAGGACAAATTCTTAGGCTTGATTTGTGTTGTCCAGGTAGTCTACAAAAATTTGCTATAGCTGGTTGTTTGATGTAGCTGTTATTGCCTATTGCTATCAAAGGAGAAATTCATAGGCTTGATTTGTGTCATGTAGCTATACTATGTCAAAACAAGGTGTTCTTCCTTTTCTTTATATGTTGTGATTTTTGTTAGTTTTTTACTTGTTGTTTATCTCACAACAACCTTTTATTGTCTAGGTGGTCAGAAGCTTCTTACTGTCTTATGAATTTCTGTGCATTGTGGTATTTTAACTGTTCTATCTTTAATTTTGCTTGTTTTTATCTTACTACGTTCTAAGTGTTTGTCCCTTATTGCTTTACATGGCTAGTGAACTCTGGTTTCATTCTCACTTGTCAATCCACTCACCGATCCTGTTTCGCTCACCACTTATGTGTATATGAGGAATGTTTAATATTGGATCCCTTGAGCTGTAAGCATATATGATCATTGTCAAATTTGCAATTTCAGAATGTAAAGTATTTATGGTGTTGATTCCCTTTTTTTGGCAATTTCAGCAATGTACGTTGAGGAGTTGTATAAAGCTGTTCGGATTAAGTACATCTCCATTGTTAGTTGTTGTTACGAATGCAACAGGAAAAGGTTGATCGGATGGGCATAGAGAAGCCTAGAACTGTGTGGTCGATCAGGTACTACTTTTCTCTTAGTCAGTTTACCCGCCAATCTTGTTTTCTTAATCACCACCTTTTCTGTTCTGTTCTGTTTGTAGGCTACTGATCAGGTACTGCTGTTCAGGAATGCTGAAATGAAGACAAAATGTGTGATCAGGTAGTGCTGTCCGATTATTTTTTTTTCTTTCTTTGCTTTTATAATTTATTTTTTATTTTATGTTTTAGCTAATTGCAACTTTTTTTTTACTGCAGTGGAGTTGAATGGGAGACGATCAAGAACCCTTCACTGCTTTTGAGTCAACACTACTTACATATGGGTAATTTCCTTTTGGCCTTTTCTGTGACATTTCTTTGAAGAGCATGAGTAACATATTAGAAAATGGGCTTTTTAATGTTTTTTATAGCAAATATATTTTAACAGCTAGTTATACGCAAGAAAATTTTATAAACAGGAAGTTTTTTAGATGTAGTAGGGCTTGAATAATTGCCCACCTTGGCGAGATGATCGTAGGGTTAAACCTCACTTTTGGAGTTGTCTGCACTCTGCACAATAGTCATCTTCGGAATGCAGACTTCCAATTTTTTGTTGATGTTATTGGTGGCTGTTCGATGGCCATTGCGATTTCACTGATTTTATGTTGTTCGATACTCCCCTACTGGCTGTTTTGATTTCAATGATTTTATGCCGATGTAGATGCTATTGCTTTCATGTAGTTGCTATTTCACTGATTTGCGTCATGTAGTTGCTACTGCTGTCATGTAGTTGCTATTTCACTGAGGAGATTTTTTCAAAAGATGCCACTCCTCCTCGAATGCCACTCCTCTGATTTTTAGGTAAACCACTCTTCAATACCTATTCACATTAGATTTTTGCTGCTATGGTTTGACACCTTTTTTTTCTCCTGCATTTTCTTTTAACTCATGGTTTGATGCGTGTTTTTAGTGCTATGCTTTGATCAGTTTTTTATACTATGTTTGTGATGCTTTCAGTGAGAGAAGATTATTTGCTTTTGTCTCCCCACACCTCAAAAGTCAGATCCTCCTTCGACATTCGTCCATGGCCCGAGATCCGTCACACTCTGCATCCGCTCACTCTCATAGCTGTTGCTGCTGCTTCAATTTTAATTTCTCTTTGTCCGAGTTGGAGGTCTCGGTTGTTTGTCGAGTTCTTTCTTCTCTCTAATCAATTTTAAGTTTATTATATGCTTCCTTGTAAATGTTGATTTTGCGTTTATCTTAATATATATATGTTCATTAAAGTGCGTCGTCATTTGTAAAACATTGGATTACAGATGAAAAGTGTTGTGCTTGAATAGATATGAAATCGAACCATTTTATAAAAACGGATGTTAGCATCATTATAGACATCGTCTAAATAATCTAAAGCAATGTGTAATGTATATTTTTACATCACAATATTAATATAAATTGATATATATTGCTAACAACAACATCCTTATAAAAATCTAAAATGATGTCTATATCATATTAATACATCAGTTATTTACATCTTTCATACGATAGATTATTTTAAAATAATAAAAAATCATAAATTATATATATGAAATTAATATACACAAAATCAATATATTAAAAAGATGTGTATTTTGTTTTAATACATTGATTATTTTAAAAATAGTGATGTATATGTAAAATTTAGGCTTGGAGTGGACATCTTCATAAGCTTATAGATGGAAAATAGTGAGGCTTTAACAACAAGTGAACATGTCAAAAATAAAATTGAGGGGCTGATTTATATCTATATTCAAAATAAAATAGATGTTTTAACCAAGAAAAGACATCACTTTAAAACCGATGTGAAAGAGTTGATCTTTTACTACACGCACAATAAGATCGGAAATTTTCTCCCCCACAAAAATGCTTATATCACTACTAGAAAAATGCAATTAGACATCTGTTGTGAACAGATGTCTAATTGCATTTTTCTAGTAGTGATATAAGCATTTTTGTGGGGGAGAAAATTTTGGGATATTATATTACCATCCCTTAAAAAGGTCGGGATATTTATCTTACATTTGAAAAGTAGGAATATATTTTTAACACCCCCTTAAAGGTCGGGTTATTTTAATTAGTTTCGCCAATTCTAATTATCGCACCGGACCTTCGAAAACATCGGGACGGCCCTGGTTATATTATATATACTTAGATATCAATTTGTGTAGTTGCAATGCTCTACTCTTTTTTTCCTTTTTAATAAATGTATTTTATTTTTTATTTTTTTCATTCTTTTTGCATTCCCTATGTAGTAAGTATGAGCGTAAGACCCTAAACTCATTGTATATATATATGGCTACACTCAGTGTTAAGAAGAGTGTATTATACTGCTTGATTTTATTATTTGTACAAGTGAATACATCATTTATTGATAATCTCACATAGGATAGGTGCTGAAGTTTGGGAAAATTCCACAAATAACGTGGTTTGGATAACTTCGCATAGTTATTAATTAATATGATAATCATATCTTTGATGTACACTCTTAATTCCGATCATATATTCATATTACCTTGCAGAGCGTGGAGTTCTTACAATAATAACAAAGGAGGAGGACACATCATCCCGGCCCAAAGTAATCGCGAAACACAATTGGCAAATAAAATAAAATGAGGAACCCCTCCCTTAAATATAATCAGGCCTCCATGGATATGGATGGGGATGGAATCGATCGATCGATCTGCAATATGGCCGGATCAGCGATCAGATCATCTTATCACCTCATTTCATTTTCATTTTAACTTAATTTTGTTTTTTCTTGTGTACTCTTTCCCCTTTCAATCCCCCGGCCATTATTCATATATGTCATCTCTGCTAGACTGCTATTAATCTTTATAAAGTCGAAGCTTTTGTTCTCTTCTCCTTGTTTTTATTCTTCCCTCCTGCACTTTGCCAACCTTCACCTTATCACATGTACGTTTTTGCATATACTATTAATTTAAGTACCACCCCTCTCTCTCTCTTCTCTCTCTATATATAATTAAGAAATCCATAATAAAAAACCAAACCATCAGCTCGATCTTTAATTTACAGTGACATGCTCTGAGACTTCAGTGTTTCTGAATTTTTTTCTATTATTGCAGGTTATACAATAATGCTTTGACCGGCATTATTCTGCTTACGCGGCGCCTGAAGACCACATATTAATATATGCTCTTCAATTAATCAACTGCTATTGATGTAAGTAATTATTTTACTCGATCGCTCAAAAGAGATTCATTTTCGAAATTTTTTTTGTGTTTCACCATGCCTCCAATTTCAATATCCTCCCTGCGTCTCAATGTATATAGGTAGGTAGTGTATCCGCGCCCTTGTTAAATTAACCTCTACTTGTGATCAAACTCAAAAAGGGTATGTATAATATACACATTTATATTTCGTTTTCATTTTTCTTGTTCTTTTGTCTTTTAGTATATTAACGGAAATTTCACGAGATACCTTCGTAGTATGTCAATTTTCGCCGGGTATATAAAATTTTTACAAATTTCGTGTGGTACTCTGATATTTGGACATAATTTGCCTCATGCCCTTCAAGGGTTTATTTTAACAGAATTTGGACTCTCAGTTAGAAAGTGAATTTAAATAAAAGAAACAAAGAAAAGACGGAAGAACAAAGAAGCGAACTGAGATGCGATAGGGAGAAGGTTGGTGACTGAGCACGACATTGAGGCTGCTAGGGAGTCCTCACTCGTGTTCGGACAGAGCGAAAAATGTGATGAAAAATCAAAAATAATTTCATGTAATTAGTAATAAGCATAGAATTATTTTAATATTTTAATATTTTTTTAGAGTTTTTTGTTCTTAAAAAATGTGATGAAAAATCAAAAATCAAATACTATGGATTGGAGGGAGTATTACACAATAAAAATAAATACAAAAGTTGATTTGAAAATGAAACATCAAGTGATTGTAATTATAAAACGTAAATAAATTGGAATCTCCATTAAAAAAAATTAATTATATATAATTATAAATGAATCGGGTTAATCGGATCACCGGGTCATCGGGTCAATCGGTTCAAAATTACCTGGTCAATCGGGTCACCAGGTCGAAACCCAAATGACTCGGAAAATTACCGGGTTTTCGGGTTCGGGTCGGAAAAAAATTTCGGGTCAAAAATTTCGGGTCCTGACCGAAATTTTACCGGGCGTTCGGGTCGGGTTATGTTTTGACAGTTCTAGTTTCTTGTGTTTGAATATTGTGTTTGCGACCAAATAAGTCCAGATTAGATTAAGAGAATAAGTGAATCCCCTACAAGTTGGACAACATACGATGTATTGCTTGATCCTGATCTCTGTTGGTTTGATCAGGTCTTTAGACTGATAAGGCAAAGATTGATATCATTCAGTCATTGCCCTATCCTGGGTGAGATACTCTTCTTTTTAGGCGCTGTAGGGTTTTATCGTAGGTTTATCAAGGAGTTCTCTAAGATTTCAGAACCCCTATATGAGCTACTTAAGAAGAAGGTGGCTTTTGATTTTAATGGCAGTTGTAAAAAAGCCTTTGATGAGCTCAAGAGTCATCTAACAAGTGCACCCATCATCCAATTGGTCTCAACCTTTTGAGATTATCTATGATGCAAGTGACTATGCAGTGGGTGCAGTTTTGGGACAAAAAGAAGAGAGGAGATCTTATGTCATCTACTGTGCTTGCATGACCTTAAATGGAGCTCAATGGAACTACTCTGCTATAGAGAAAGAGCTTATGGTTGTGGTCTTGCTTATAAGTGAGTTTGATATCAAAATCAATGACAAGAAAGGTGCAAAGAACCTTGTGGCGGATCATCTAAGTAGACTTATCCAAGAGAGGACAAACTAGACGACCAAGTACCAATTCATGGAGAGTTTATAGACAACACATTTTTCTCTCTATATAGTTTGACACGCCTGCAACAAAAGGGTGCGTCGACCGCCGCAAGAGGGTGGCAACCGCCACAAGCACAGGTTATCAATGACAAGAAAGGTGCAAAGAACCTTGGCAACAAGCACATGCCGATCCCATAGAGAGTGTGTTCGACTTTGGCTAAACGTGGTAAGTAAGCGGGTGATTCACAACAAAAGCAGTAATAGTGGTGAGCGGAAAATAGTAAATAAAGTAAATATTCACAACATTGGTAAATCCATGATTATCAGGTTGTTTGGTTATGCTTGGCTATCTTAGTGTCGATGTGTGCACAGAGTTGTATAGCTTCCTAATTCCATCACTATCAACTCCCTAAATTCTTGCATGGGGTTCGAGAAGCAAGAAGTCCCTAATCACATAAGTACATAATTCATTCAATTCTTGTATATTCGACTTGTCACCTGGTTGTCAACCCAGCTATCGCATCTGCCAAGAATAACACTAACCTATCTGTCATTACCCTTTCTTATTCATGAATCCCAACCTATTCATCAAGATATGTTTGCTAATATGTTGGATTAAGGCTCGTAGTAGCGGATCTAGCTATAATCTCTTAGCATGTTGTTTACCTATTTTATTGGCCAATTCAGACGAATAAACAGTTTAACATATAAAGAACAAGAGTAATAAATGACCAAATATGCATAAACCAAATATAAACTATATAATAGTATTCAAACAACCCTTACACATGTCTCTAACCAATACAAAAAATATAAGCAAAACTATATAAAAGGTTTAGCCGAGCATGACTTATCGAAAATAGCAGAAAAAGGGAAAAGAGAGAAGTGGAGAGTGAATTGTATTATGAGGTGTGAGTGTGTGTTGAATGGGGCTGAGGAGAGCTGTATTTATAGGCATAGGTGTCGGCAACCTTAAGGTAAAAGCAAAGCCTAATGGGACTGATTAGCCCTCGGAGAAAATCTTTTAGAATCTGCATCGACGGGCACCGACAGGGTATCGGCAGACGCGGATTCCGTGTATCGTGTGAAAGCCTTCGACGGGTTCTATGAGTCGGCGGGCACCGGTTTCCTAGCTGCGGGTGCCGCCTCTACAGTCTTCCATTTCTTCTTCTTTTCTACTTGTCTTGTCTTGCTTGCTTCTTCTTTTATCTTCTTCTTCGACTCTTTCTTAAGCTTATAAGGCTTCATATTATAGCTTTCCTCTTCTCCTTTATCTTGATTTCCAAGAATCCATATAGATAGGCATAAAACGCATTGATTCCGAACTTTGCAACTTTCAAGATAGTGAATGTACTTTATGCTAAAAACCTAACTAAATGCAAGCTAAATGGATTAAGAATGACATAGAATGCCTATTCAAATCATGCATTATTGGAACAAAAAAGACTAATAGGAAGGTTTTAGAAGCACGTTTTTTTTGGCCTCATTTATTTAGAGATGGTTATGCTTTTTGCAAATCTTGTAATAGATGTCAGAGGGTTGGGAACATATGAAGTAGGAATGAAATGCCACAAACTAAAATGATATTTTCCAAAATTTTTGATGTTTGGGGTATTGATTTTTTTTGGGTCCCTTCCCTAGTTCTTTTGGAAATATCTATATTTTGCTTATAGTGGACTATGTCTCCAACTGGGTAAGGGAAAAGGCAACCAGAACTGACGATGCTAAGGTAGTTGCAGATTTCTTAAAAGACACAATTTTTTCAAGAGTTGGGGTGCCAAAGGCCCTGATTAGCGACAGGGGGCACATTTTTGCAATAGGATTATGAGTGCTTAATTAAAGAAATATCATGTCATACAGGGAGTGTGTACAAGATATCGCCCCCAGACAAATGGTATGGCAGAGGTGTCATACAGGGAGGTGTCTAATTGAGATTGAATGATGCTCCGTGGGCCTATCGAACAAGCTTATAAGACTCCCATTGGGATGTCTCCTTACCGATCGGTCTATGAAAAAGCATGCCACCTCCATGTGGAACTTCAATATAAGGCATACTGGGTTGTGAAGAAGTGCAATATGAAGATAAATGAAGTCGGTGAGTTCGGGAAACTTCAACTGCAAGAGCTCGAGGAATTGCACTTAGATGCCTATGACAACTCATTGATCTACAAGGAAAAGATAAAAGCATGACATGACACACACATCTTGCGTAAAAAGATCAAGGTGGGGGAAGGTCCTCTTATTTTATTCATGCCTAAAGCTCTTCCCAGGAAAGCTCAAGTCACGCTGGAATGGACCATTTGTGATTACAACAATCTTTCCGCAAGGTGAAGTAGAACTCTATGACCCCAGATCCCATGACCTTTTTAAAGTCAATGGTTATAGAGTAAAGCCATATTATGAATGTTTACCCTAGAATAAAATAGAAGAGTTGGTACTTGCTGAGCCCACTAATGAGGCCAATTAAGAGCCAATACGTCGAGCCAACAACGTTAAACGAAGGCGCTGCTCGGGAGGCAACCCGAAGTAAGTTTTTCTTTCCATTTAGTTTAATTCCTTTAGATACATTGTTTTTGCTTTCTATGCTTTTGTTTTGTTTTGGTTGGGAGAAACTAACAATTCAAGTAAAGCCATAAGAGAGATGTTGGAAAATGACAAAAAATAAGTCATAAAAGAGAGGCGGCGACCGCCGCCAGCAAGCAGTAGCAAAAGCTTATGCTGCGACCGTCGCCAACAGGCAGCGGCCGCCGCAACGCCAAACCCGATTTCCCCCTTTAGTTTGTTTTTAACCTAGCCCTCTCCTTTTTAACCCTACTTGTCGGCCCTTTTGTCATCCCACTCATTCTTCAAGCTTTAACCATCCCATCTCATTTCAACCTCTCTTTTCATTCTCCATTATCATCACCTTCATCTCCATTCCCATCCTCCTCATCCAAGTATCATCCACATACCTCAAAATCTCCCTTTATTCCCACTCTTGAATCACCATTCCTACAAATTCCCCTCAAATACTTCACCCATCACTTCATACAACTTAAAAGCGGCCAGAGTGTCCGAGATCTAGAAACTTCGGGCCGGATCTCCACGCTCAAAACCACCAAGGCCAAAGAAGCAGCCTTCAAAGTCTACATTGGCGGTGACCGCCGCCACTAGGTAGCGACCGCTGCATCTGTGCAGCAGCCGCCGTTGTTTCTTTTGCAGCCAGATTCATCAATTGCTTGGTGTGATTTTGTGCTTATTAGGTGTGATTTATTGGGTTTTATGTCAATTGTTTTAGTACTATTAGAGATTTAATTGAGAATGGTGAGACAATTGCACCGATTATCTAGACGCCAGAGGGCTATTTGGGAAGGATTTGCGAGAAAGAAAGTCGTTTAGACAAAATTTTTCGATGTCGGGATGTTGCACACATTGCGTATGTTCGTTTGTACCCAGCATATTCTCACTCATGGGGGTTTGGGAAACTTCATTCATTTGAGTCCCCCTCTTATCCTGAGCTAGTTATTGAGTTTCTATCAACTTTGATGGTGCTAGATGATAATCGCATTACCTTCCATTTGCTGGATAGAGAGTTCACCCTAACAATTGCTAAGTTGAGGGCTACTTTTTGCATTTATGAAGATCCTATTGAGGATTAGGAAGAGTAGGGTGATGATCGGACCACCCATGATTTCTGGTATGCTGTAACAAGAGAGGTATTTTATGGACACCAAGGAGAGTATACCTACAAATTTGTCCATCCATGTTTGCACCTAACTCACAAGGTTCTAGCCATGGCTTTCATTGGCCAGGGCGAGGTGAACAAGGTGCCAGTTGTTGATCTGTCCTAGCTCCGGTGTCTTTCCCCAGAGAACGCTGATATTCCTGATTGGGTAGATTTATTTTTGGAGTACTACAATCGAATTGTAGCGAATAAGACTGGACAGTTAAAGGTTGAAGAAGGATTTGGATGAGGAGGAGGCTTCTAATGATGAGGCCGATGATGATGGAGAAGATGAGGACGCTTCAGTTGAGCAGGCCTACCCCACTAACCACCATATGTATGACTATCAAAGTGAGGGTAGCCAGTATGCTGCAGGCCCTCTACTAGGCCTGGTTTGTCATATGAGGATTACTCTTGGCGTGAGGACATATTCGCGAAGATACGACAGTTATCTGTACGCTAGAATTTTTTTCAGCATGAGCTTAGTGACGTGGGTCGCAATGTTCGAGAGATGGCCTATATATTGGATGAGATGCGGAGATAGTAGGAGAAGTACTTTAGTATGGCTTGGCTGCATTATCCACCCTATCAGCCTCTGCCTCAGTGAGCGGTTAGTCTCCTCTTCCCTAACCTCACTTACTTTGTTTAATTTTGTCGTCTTTAATGTTTCACTGAGGACAACGAATGATTTAAGTGTGGGAGACGGGATTCAGCATAAATTTGCGTTCATATTGCATTCAGTTAGGTCATATTTCATTCTCAGCATGCATTTCATTTTATCTTTCAGTCTATGCTTTTACATTTAGTTCTGGAAAAAAATATTGTCATGTGTGGCATATATGTGTTATTCAGACACCCATCTAGCTTACTTTGTCCTCTATTTCATTGAGCAGAATCATATGAATCCCATGGAATTTTGGATGAATTAGCCATGTCTATATTATTTGATTTTTATGTGAAGCATGATTTGGCAATTACAATTGAGCATGTATGATCTAAGTTCCTATGCATGATTGAAATCCAACAAAAACTTGTCCTAATGAGATGTTTAAGCCTTGTAGGGATTACATTCATATTCCCTTTGCTTTTGTTGTGTGATTTACTCTTTCTTATGCATCTATCTCTAAGTATTGACATGATTATTATTATTGAGACTGATTGAAATACATGATCATTGATTATGAGTTTCATATGGTAGAGGCATCTTTTAGCCATATTTATCCATACCTACCTTACATTATGTCTTTACTCAAAGCCAATTTGTGTCTTTAGCCTTTTCTTTTGAAGCACCATTAAATTCATGCATTCCTAGCCTATAACAAGCCTAACCCATCCGAGAATTAGGATTTAGAGTTGGTTATAGATGATCATCTTGAGTTGCAAAAGAAAAGTTATGGTTTATGCTTATGGTTTAAGAGCTTTGCAAAGATTTGTAATGTTATATGTTTTATTTCCTTATATTGTATTTCATTTAATTGGCTCTAAAAAAATGTGTTATGAAATAAAGAGCCTTATTTTCATTTGCTTACATATGAGAGTTGGATAACTGTTTAGTTGAGAGTTAATTTTGATTGTTTATAAGAGCTTGATGTATTTTTGATTTGTGTGTGAATTATGTTAGAAGTTTTAGGAATATGAATTCCTAGAATTGAAAGCACCATATGACCAAAACAATTCTCTGCCTTTATGTTTTTACCAAGCTCTATTTCAGCCCACCGAATGGAGTCTTTTTTGAAGATTTCCATTAGGCGAAAGTCCTCTTGATGATGCTTGTTTTCTTTGATGTATTCAGTGGAGATATAGCTATATAAGTGGAAATGCTTAAGATTAATTTTTTCATACTGAATTGAGTTGAAAGTTATGCTTAAAGCCTAAACACATAAGAGCGAGAGAAACACATTATTTCCCTGTGAGGTTGAATGAATAGGCATTGATGTAGGGGAGAATTGATGTATAAAGTATAAAAAATGTAATCAACCCTAGCCTCTCAAATAAATTCAAGAGTCCCCCACTGTAGTGGTAAAGTCGGGTTCGATCCACGAGGAAGCATGTCAACGGATCCAAAGTAGCTCTTGAACACATTCTGCAGAAGTCGACCAGAAGCTCTCGATGTCGACTGGGAGTCGGTGTCGATTGAAGTTGTCGATCTCGAGTGTAGTTCCTGCACAGTGAGAAAACAAAAGTGGTCGACGTCGACTCAAGCAGTCGATGTCGAGTTAGTTTAAACAGTAGATTGACTCAGAAAACTGTCGATCGATATAGGGCAGTCGATCTCGACCTGTGCAGTCGATATCGATCACTCCAACAGAAGCAGAAAACGTCAGCAAAGAAGGCTGAAAAATAAAAAGATGAATATGAAGGTGTGAACAAAAAAGCAAGGGTAGGAGATGATCAAGACATAACAAATATCAACATCAAACTCATATTAAGCATGCATGGATAATGTCGGACTCACCCCGACCGTAAGAGAAAAGCGACTACTCGCTCATAGTAGAATAGAACATGATTGAAATAAAAGAAATAACTTTACTTGCATAAACCAAACCGAAGTCTTCACAAATTTCAACGTCGGCTCTCACAAGCGCCAAAACCCTAAAGCTTCGTAAATCTTAAAACTCTAAAGTTGAATTGTAATATTTGTATGTTGAGAGATTGAATTAAGATACCTAAATCTCATCCCCATGGGCTTTATTTATAGCCTACTAATCCTAGCTAACCTAGGAAAGTTAATTCGATCAAAACTAGAAGATAAACTAAATAGAAGAACATATAAACTAACTAGGAAAATAAAATAGATTCCTAGGGTAGATAGGAAAATACCCATAAGGATTAAATTTATCTAAAGAAGATGTAAAATGTGGCTAGGTGTAATTCTCCTCCAACTCGGACTGCTCAAGCACATCATTGCTGCACTTAGGTTCAGTTGATGTCGACCAGAGCAGTCGGCATCGAGTGCTCTGTTTCTACTCGACTTTGGCTCCATTTTGACTCGATCGATGTCGAGTGCCTTGGTCAACTTCAATGCATGTCGAACTCTCCTCCAGTAGGTGGTCCTTCTTTACTCATTTTGTACTTAGTCTCCTGGGCATTCATAGCAATCGATGTCGAGTACCCCAGTCGAGATCGACTGCTCCTCATTGGTTCTTGGCTTCTTATTTCGACTTCGATTCCGCTTCGATTTTTTCACAATTAAACCAAAACTTGTGTAGACCTCTATTTCTTGCAAGTAAGCATATACTACACAAATTCAATGCATTCCCAAACTATAATGCAAATATAAGACATAAATCGGAAGAAAAGTAGCTAGGCATATAACATGGTCAATTTAGCAGACATCAAATCACCCCATACATAAGCTTGCTTGTACCCAAGCAATACTTTTAATGGTCACACAGTAGAAGAGAAAAAAAACTCTCAACATCATGGACTTCTTAGTGGTTCAACCCTTTTACTCTTAGTGGTTCAGTCCTTTTATTCATAGTGGTTCAGTCACTGAACCAATTTCTATTTAGTCACTGAACCAATCTCTATTTAGTCACCGAACCACTCTTTATTTAGTGCTGAACCAATCTCTATTTAGTCACTGAACCACTCTCTATTTAGTCACTGAACCACTCTCTATTTAGTCACTGAACCAATCTCTATTTAGTCACTGAACCAATCTCTATTTAGTCACTGAACCACTCTCTATTTAGTCACTGAACCACTCTCTATTTAGTCACTGAACCACTCTCTATTTAGTCACTGAACCACTCTTTATTTAGTACTGAACCAATCTCTATTTAGTCACTGAACCACTCTCTATTTAGTCACTGAACCAATCTCTATTTAGTCACTGAACCACTCTCTATTTAGTCACTGAACCAATCTCTATTTAGTCACTGAACCCATCTCTATGTAGTCACTGAACCAATCTATATTTAGTCACCGAACCACTCTTTAGTTATTACTGAACCAATCTCTATTTAGTCACTGAACCACTCTCTATTTAGTCACTGAACCACTCTCTATATAACTACTGAAATAATCCTAACATACATTATCAATATAAACATGTATATAGAATCTGGTTCAAATTGATACATGGCCGTAGGAGCAAAACATGAACAATATATCTGTCATTGGATCCAAAAACAATATATAATAGCGTAGATTAAATTAAAGACGCACTTTCACAATTTTTTTATATGCACATATATATGAAGTACTAAGATGAAAAAATTATTGGCAAACAGCAGCAATATATGCAATGAAGAAAGAAAAGTAAAGCACAATTTAAGAGACCCGCCATACTCTGAAGGTGAATCTATAGATACTCCAAGCTGCTCATCCGTCAAAGGGGCATCGGGAGGAGCCTCAAAAGCCACAGCCTCATCGGGGTTGACTCCCTTGCTAGCCTCCTTCCCTCCGAAGAACTCTACCGCAAACAGCAGAAGCACCGCCATGGAGGGCGGCGAGCCTCGCCGGGAAGATGTGTGGGAGAGGGTTTGCCTGCAGTAGGAGAGGAGGAGGAGCCATGGAGGAACAAGAAAGTTGATTAAAGCGCGTGATGCTATTTTTTTTTTAAAAAAATTTACACATGTTTCCACCAATTAAAACGCTTCTTTCCTTCTCACCCTCCCCTATATATATATAGTGTATGGATCATTTGTACACAACCCTTAAAGTGTACCTTGTTCACAAATATTATTCGGTGAAATGTGAAACATTATTCGGTGAAATTTGAAGCATTATTCGGTGAAATGTGAAACATTCTACCGAATACTGTTATGTTTTCTTTTTCCGTTCAGTTCAGATGAATATATTGAGAGCTAGACTCTCACTTTCCCCACCAAAAAAATAAATTATGAGTTTGACTCAACTCTCTTGTCATAATATGCGTATTTCCCCACCGAAAATTTCAAGCCTCCAAGGTCAGCCGTTTTGCTCTTTGATATTGGGGAATTAGTAGTAAATACTTCACTTTCATAATTATTTTGATATTTGTACTAAATTTTTTACCTTTATAAAAAATTAAATGTTAAAGGACGAAAATTATTCATATATATATTATATGATTAATTAAAATCGGTATATATATATAGTAGAGCTCATTATTTGCTAAAAAACTTAACACCAACCGTACGTAATGCATAATGGCATCATCTATACGGCCGGTAAAGTTTGTAGTTTGACAACATAAATTTGAAAGAGTTGTAAAGAGTTCCATAATCTCATCGCTCTGCCTGGTTTAATTGCCTTCACTAGCACCACCACCGTAGCCTCCACCAGCACCTCCACCATAGCCACCACCAGCTCCACCTCCTACACCTCCTCCTGCTCCACCACCATAACCACCGCCAATGCCGCCTCCATGACCACCTCCTACACCGCTACCATATCCACCCCCTGCACCACCACCGATTCCACCTCCATGGCCACCTCCTGCACCACCACCATAGCCTCCTCCCGCTCCCCCTCCAACACCGCCACCTGCACCACCACCGATACCACCTCCATGGCCGCCTCCTACCCCACCACCATAGCCCCCTCCTACTCCACTTCCTGCACCTGCTCCACCACCATGGCCGCCCCCTAGACCACCTCCTAATCCACCACCAGCCCCACCACCTGCACCTGCTCCACCTCCATATCCGCCTCCTAGACCACCTCCATGGCCACCTCCTAATCCACCACCAGCTCCGCCTCCTGCACCTGCTCTGCGTCCGTAGCCACCCCCTTGACCACCTCCTAATCCACCACCAGCTCCACCACCTGCACCTGCTCCACCTCCATAGCCGCCTCCTAGACCACCTCCATGGCCACCTCCTAATCCACCACCAGCTCCACCACCTGCACCTGCTCCACCTCCATAGCCACCTCCATGGCCACCTCCTAATCCACCACCAGCTCCGCCTCCTGAACCTGCTCCGCCTCCATAGCCACCCCCTTGACCACCTCCATGGCCACCTCCTAATCCACCACCTGCTCCACCTCCATAGCCGCCTCCTAGACCACCTCCTGATCCACCACCAGCTCCACCACCTGCACCTGCACCGCCTCCATATCCGCCACCAACACCCCCACCCTTACCACCTCCATAACCACCCCCAAGACCACCACCACCACCTCCTCCACCACCAATGCCGCCTCCATAACCGGCTACCTCGTCAAGTCGCCTCCCATTGGCCAACCCAACCACCATCAGCACCACAAGCAAGCTTGCAAAAGACATAACAAAACATCTCACAAACTTCCCCATTTTTTTTTTTCTTGAAACACTTACACTAGCTATCAAGTGTGTGTTGTTTTATGATAAAGGACTGGTTTTGCACCCTATTTATAGGATAAAAATGAAGGTACGTGGATGTGATGGGGCCAGGGGAAGCCTCAAAATTCAAACATAGATTGACCTAACACACGCATTTGCATATGCCTATGTTACCCATTCAATGCATGCCGGTGCTAGCTTCATTGCTTCAGCATATTTAATTTGATTATTTTTCGATCAAATATTAGTCTATGGATCCTCACTCTCAAGTTTCAACTACTCTATTAAATGTATTTGCTGGTTTAAGTCGACCCCCTTGCACACTTTATTTGATCAGAATTCATCTACGATCCATATATATCGCTTTCAACTGCTATAAATGTTACAAAAGCCCTAATGTGAATTCAAGACAAAAGTCTTAGGTGAAGTGACTTGTACGTTATAGACAACAGTTTTCGCCATGGAACGATTTGAAGATCGATCGACCCAGCTCTCTCACATGCTCGTGTTTAGCGCGCGAAGCTGTATCTGCTTCATTTGTGAATGCTTTATTTAATCAGTGTATGATTAAGATATTTAGTAACTGTGATTAGTAGTTCCTATATATTTATGATGTATCGATCAGCTTCAAAACTGTGATTGATCTTCTCAATAAATCGCTCCAAGGTGCTTATCCTTTCTCATAGACTTGATTCATAAAAGACTGGATTATCTAATTAATATAATCATATTTATCACAAATTTGCAATATCAGAAAATTCTCTATGTTGCACTTTTAACTTTATGTGCTAGAAATTATGCTAATCTCAATATGAAGAATACCCATCATTTTTAGAAATTTAATACTATAATGACATTTCTAATCTTATGACATAATTGAAAACAGTGTTGTCTCCTTCCCCGAAAAAAAAAGGAATAAAATGCAGTTGGTACGTAAACCTGTCAAAACGTACATAATCCAATTCGAAAAACCCGATCCGAATATTTGATATTATTTTTTTGAGTTTGAACTCGGTGTTTTAGACTCGGAATCCCAAAAAGACCCGAAGCCGAATGATCAGCGAATTTTAGGGTTAAGACATGATGACCCGGTGAGTCAAAATCAACCCGATGAGTCAGCACCATGTAGACGCCACACATCCACCATATACACAGACCTCACATGGATTCTTCATGCAATTGTGTTTGTTAATATCACTCATAAATTAATATTAGACCACTTATTTGTATAAATATGATATTTTTATGATTAAAATATTTATATAGTATTATTATAACAATAATAATATTTATAAATTTAATTATAATATTATTATTTATTTTCATTTGACTTGTTGATATTATAATTTAATTTTGATAATATTTTAATATTCTTACAAAATCTTTAAAAAGTTTGAGTTTTTTGATCTGGTGGGTCGACCAAAAAAGGGACAAATCCGGTTTGTCTCAACCCGAAATGACCCGTTAGGCTTGGTGATTGTTTTGTGAATGTTTTATGATTGTTTTTAAGTGAAAGTATGGGCATAATCTGTGTGTGGGATAGGCCGGCCCAATTCATATTTTATAAATGTTCATTGTTGTGTTCATGTGTGACAATTAATCAGAAAAATCAATTTTAGTTTCCCTCCTTCTTCCTCCTTCCTTCACCCATTGTTCTCGAGCTTTCCTCATGACACTTGAGTTCAGATATGAAATTCTTCATGGTATCAGAGCACAAATCCAAACCTTAGCTTGTTTTGGTTGGATCTAATCTCGACTGTTGTCATTCTGCGATTCGAATGTTATTGCTGATTGCTTTCTCCTGTTTCTGCTTTCCATGGCGAACAAAGAAATTCTAAGTGAGCCTAGCGATCTGTTTTACTTGCATCCGAGTGACAATCAATGAACTGTCCTTGTCACTCCGGCTTTTGATGGATGAAACTGACATCCAAGTGACAATCAATGAATTGTCCTTGTTCGCTATCAAGAGGAAGATTAGTCACGTCGAGCAAGGTACGACCTCGTTTCCTGCTTATTTTATAAAGATTAAAGCTCTTTGGGACGAATTGGATAGTGTTCGAAGAGTTCATGTGTGTACGTACTTGTGGCGCTACTCATGAGATGATGAATTACGAAGAAAGCGAGAGGTTGATGGAACTTTTGATGGGACTAAATGACACATATGTCATAACTAGAGGCTCTATTCTTATGATGGATCCTCTTCCTAGCTTAGATCGCGTGTATTCACTTATGATTCAAGAAGTGGATCAGAGAGATACTAAGCTTGGTTATGAGGTTGTTGAAGGTTTGTAATCTCATGTTAATGCGTAGCATTCGTCCAAACCTTGATCTGCAGATGGTGCATCCATGTTCGTTTCCTCCCCAGCCTCAACATCATTCTCTCTTGCACTTGTTCCACCATCTCCGTTGCATATTTCCTCATCCCTCTTTGAGAGCCCCCCCCCCCATCATCTGTTCTTCCAGCCTTCCCCAACACCTCGAGGACTCACCAATTACCCTCTCATCCATCCCATCTACCTCATCTCCATCACTCAGACACCTTGATCCATCCTATGAACACCCGTGCTAAAAAAGGCAAACTAAAACCTTGAGCCCTAACTGTTGGATAAAGTCTAAAAATAAGGCTGACATAAATTAATTTTCTGTTGGTTTGCTGTCAGAAAATCAGAAACTGATCTCTACAGATCAGTGGCTGGGGTTTGTTCCTACATTTGTGGGATTAACTAACTCTTCTGTTAACTGAATAACTGTTAACTATTCAGAAAACTGAACAACTGAATAACTGACAGTCAGATTTCCTCTATAAATAAAGAGTTTTTTCACAGAAGAAAACATGAAGAAATTCAGATTTGCTGTCTGAGATTTCTTATAGGGCTTTGTTGTATCCTAGGAGGTGAATTTGTCTGAAACCCTAACAACAATTAAAAGGGACAAATATCACTTTAAAGATAGTGATCTTTCACGCCTCAAAGCAATAGAAACCCTAATTTACCAACAATTTTAAAGTGATATTCTGTCATGGAAGCCGGATCACAAGCAGCAGCCCTTACCCTGATGAATCAAGATTTTTTCAAACTTGATCGGTTTGATGGAACGAACTACAACCGCTGGAAGGATCAGATGATGTTCCTGCTGACCGCCTTGAAGATTTCCTATATGTTGGATGGCAATTTGGAGGCAATTCCAGATCCAACAGAAGACGAAAATCAGGAGATCCAGGACCAGAGAAAGAAGAGAGACGAAGATGAAGTTCTGTGCAGAGGCCACATTCTGAACGGCCTCTCAGACAGACTTTACAATCTGTTTACTACAATCAAATCACCTAAGGAGATCTGGACAACGTTGGAGACAAGATACAATAACGAAAAGCAAGGGACAGATAAGTTTCTCATCATGAAGTATTTTGAGTTTACTATGAATGCAGATAAAGTCGTTATGGATCAGGTTAATGATTTGCAGAGTATTGTCAATCGACTCAAGGAGTTGAAAATTGACATTTCCGATGCTTTGCAAGTTGGGGCTATAATTGCTAAGTTGCCCAACTCATGGAACAACTACAGGAAGAAACTCCTGCACACCACCGAGGAACTTTCCTTGGAGCAAGTTCAGAAACATCTAAGGATTGAAGAGGAAACAAGGAGACAATACAACACACAAGTTGAGTCTGATTCTAAGATAAAAGGAAGAAGCCCAACGAAGGAGCCAACAACAACAGGAACAAAAGACCAAAGAAAGATGGAAATGATACCAGACCCAAGTGCTATTTTTGTCACAATCCAGGACACTTCAAGAGGGAGTGCAGATTCTGGAAGAAAAAACAACAAGAGATGGAAAAAAAAATAAGCCAACATGGCTGATAAAGATGTCTCTGAAATTGTTGTCATGGTTTCTGACTTACAAATCGGCATGGTTACTGAATTAAACATGGCTGCAACAGTGATTACCAAGGACTAGTGGTATGATTCTGGTGCTACAGTTCATGTTTGCAATGATATTCCCCAGTTTACAGAATATAAGGCATCTGAGAAGGATGATGGTGTTCTAATGGGCAACAACAATGTGGCTAAGGTTGTGGGAATGGGAAATATCCAGATTCAGTTTAGTTCTGGGAAGATTATGAAGCTTCTAAATGTTCTACATGTTCCTGAGATTAGGAAGAACTTAGTTTCTGCAAGTCTCCTATGTAAGGTTGGTATAAGAGCTGTCTTAGAATCAGATAAACTGATTTTAACCAAGGGTGGAATGTTCATAGGCAAGGGATACTCATGTAATGGAATGTTTAAGCTTAGTATTATAAATAAATCTTCTAATTCTGCTTATATCGTTGAGTCTTCTGATTTATGGCATTTAAGACTTGCTCATGTGAATTTTAGATCATTGAAATTTATGTCTAGGAATGGTATGATCAGTGCAGATTTTAATCCTTTAAATCAAAATTGTGAAATTTGCGTTCAAGCAAAGATGGCTAAAAGACCTTTTCCTATGGTAGAAAAATCAAATGAGATTTTAGAGCTTGTGCACTCGGATATATGTGAATTAAATGGATTGTTAACAAGAGGAGGGAATAGGTACTTTATTACCTTTACAGATGATAAGTCTAGATATACTCATGTCTATTTGATGAGGAAGAAGGATGAAGCCTTTGAAAAGTTTAAAGTATACAAGGCTGTAGTAGAAAATCAGAAAGAAAGGAAGATTAAAATTCTGAGAAGTGATAGAGGGGGAGAATATTTCTCCAATGAGTTCAATGAATTCTGTGAAATAAACGGAATTATACATAAGAAAACAGCCCCCTACACGCCTCAGCAGAACGGCTTGGTTGAGAGAAAAAATCGAACACTATGTGACATGGTGAATTCGATGATGTTGAATGCAAAAATGCCTTCAAATCTGTGGGGAGAAGCACTGCTGACTGCATGTTATTTGCATAACAGAATTCCCTCAAGAAGGACTAAGGTGTCTCCATATGAAATCTGGAATGGGAGACAACCCAATCTAAACTACATAAAAGTATGGGGTTGTATAGCTTACTACAGGATTCCAGATCCTAAGAGGACTAAGTTGGGCCCTAAGGCTTTGAAAAGTATCTTCATAGGCTATGCCGAAAATTCTAAAGCTTATAGATTTTTGGATATGGATTCAAATCTAATAATTGAATCTAGAGATGCTGAATTCTTTAAGACAAAATTCAGTGGGGATTCAACATGTGAAACTGCTGAAAATGCTACAAGGTTGGATCCATCTACTTCATCAAGGAAAAGGCAATTGGATGTGCCAATGGAACAAAGAAGGAGCCAAAGGATTAGAATACAACAACACTTTGGTCATGATTTTTCATTACCAAATGATGTTATACTTCTAGTTGAAGGAACTAGAGATGAGGTGCTGAATGAAATGCCAATTGTGTTTCAAGTGGAAGGAGATCCTAAGACATTTAAGGGCGCAATGTCTTCAAGGGATGTAACCTTCTGGAAAGAGGCTGTTAATGATGAAATGGACTCAATTATGTCCAATAACACATGGGTTTTAGTGGATTTGCCTAATGGATTAAAACCAATCTCAAGCAAATGGGTATTTAGAAGAAAGTATAATACCGATGGCACCATCCAAACCTTTAAGGCTAGATTAGTAGCCAAAGGGTTTAGACAAAAGGAAGGGATTGATTACATTGATACATATGCACCAGTAGCAAGGATCACATCGATAAGAGTGCTCTTGGCACTTGCTTCGTTGTATAAGTTAGAGGTGCATCAAATGGATGTAAAAACAGCATTCCTAAATGGGGATTTGGATGAGGAACTATACATGGAACAACCCGAAGGGTTTGTAGTTCCTGGAAATGAAAATAAAGTGTGTAAACTCATAAAATCCTTGTATGGGCTGAAACAAGCCCCAAAACAGTGGCATGAGAAGTTTGATTATGCAATATTGTCTCATGGATTTACACACAATGGGGCTGATAGATGTGTGTACATGAAATTCATTGACATATATAGTGTTATAATATGTCTCTACGTTGATGATATGCTTATTATAAGCAATAATATGGAAGGAGTAAATGACACTAAGGATTTCTTGAAGTCGAAATTCAAGATGAAAGATTTGGGGGAAGTTGATACAATTCTAGGTATTAAAATACTTAGAAATGGTGGGGTTTTCACTTTGACACAATCTCATTATATTCATAAGATGTTGGAAAACTTTAAGCATCTTATGATTAAGGAAGCAAATACTCCTTATGATCCCTCATGTAAATTGTCAAAGAATGAAGGTAGATCAACTTCTCAAACTGATTATGCAAGTGCAATTGGAAGTTTAATGTATGCAATGCATTGAACGAGACCAGACATTGCATTTGCAGTTTGCAAGTTGTCTAGGTATACTAGCAATCCTGGAATTGATCATTGGAAGGCTATAAGTCGAGTTCTAGGATACCTAAAGAGGACAGTGGATTTAAAGCTAACCTATAATGGTTTTCCCGCTGTTTTGGAAGGTTATACAGATGCTAGTTGGATATCTAGTGCGGGTGAGAATAAATCTACAAGTGGTTGGGTGTTTTCCCTAACCGGAGGAGAAATATCATGGGCTTCAAAGAAGCAAACCTGCATAAGTCATTCCACTATGGAATCAGAGTTTATTGCATTGGCTGTGGCAGGAAAGGAAGCGGAGTGGCTGAGAAATTTTCTTCTGGATATAAAGTTGTGGCCACAACCGATGCCACCCGTTTCTGTGTTCTGTGATAGTGCAGCAACATTGTCTAGAGCTTACAATAAAATCTACAATGGAAAGTCTAGACATATAAGTTTAAGACATGCTTATGTGAGGCAGCTAATAGAAGAAGGTATAATTACCATTATCTATGTCAAGTCTTGTAAGAACTTGGCTGACCCATTTACAAAGGCACTCTCGAGAGAAGTGGTAAGAAATACCTCAGCTGCAATGGGGTTGAAATTGATATGAAATCACCACAACGGAAACCCAACTTCTTTATAGACATTCTAGTTACGAAGTTTAAAGGGTAACAACAAGTTGTTGATAAGTGATTTGGGAACTGCACTTAATGCTTAAGAAGCTAGTGTAGAAAAGGGAGGTTGAGTATTATAACTCTTAATAAGATTCTGGAAAGTTTAATAACTTTAATGGTTTGAAGGAATCTTACCTATATAGATTACATAAGAGTGGAGTTGCTCTTAAATAAAACCAGTTGTTTTGTAAGTTTTCTATGAATCTGGGGTGAACTCAAGGCAAAAGAAATTATGTGAAGAAGCTCGAAATGTTATATGTATACTTTATCCGGTGTTGATAAAAGAGAAATGGTTTAAGGAACTAACCACCATTGAATCTGTTTACACTTTGATAGAGTTATACTAATTGGAAGTTTAAGTTGAAAAACACTTTCATTATGTATGACATTACTTGCAAAGGTCTAATTTATAGACTTGGTGGGGATTGTTGGATAAAGTCTAAAAATAAGACTGACAGAAATTAATTTTCTGTTGGTTTGCTGTCAGAAAATCAGAAACTGATCTCTACAGATCAGTGGCTGGGGTTTGTTCCTACATTTGTGGGATTAACTAACTCTTCTGTTAACTGAATAACTGTTAACTATTCAGAAAACTGAACAACTGAATAACTGACAGTCAGATTTCCTCTATAAATAAAGAGTTTTTTCACAGAAGAAAACATGAAGAAATTCATATTTGTTGTCTGAGATTTCTTATAGGGCTTTGTTGTATCCTAGGAGGTGAATTTGTCTGAAACCCTAACATCAATTAAAGGGGACAAATATCACTTTAAAGATAGTGATCTTTCACGCCTCAAAGCAATAGAAACCCTAATTTACCAACAATTTTAAAGTGATATTCTGTCATGGAGGCCGGATCACAAGCATCAGCCCTTAACCTGATGAATCAAGATTTTTTCAAACTTGATCGGTTTGATGGAACGAACTACAACCGCTGGAAGGATCAGATGATGTTCCTGCTGACCGCCTTGAAGATTTCCTATGTGTTGGATGGCAATTTGCTGGCTTGATCTAAAATGGATGAGGCCAAGCCAATCTGCAGTCCTGTTGAACCTCACTCTTGCCTTGAGCAAGCAAGCGATCCCATGTCTAATCCATCACTTTATCGAAGCATTGTTGGTGCTTTTCAGTATGTTGACATCACCCGACCTGATATTGCATACGCAGAATCGTGTTTGCAAGTATATGCAAAGCCCGAAGAAGGACCGGACCATTGAGCAGCGGTAAAACATATCCTCCACTATTTAAAAGGTACACTTTCCTACACATTTCAACTCCATCGTTGCAATCATTTTACCATTACTACCTTCACCTATGTTGGTTGGGTGTCCAACTCCGGAAATTGTCATTCATGGTATGGGTCTTCCATTTATGTTGACAACTCTCTCATTAGTTGGACCTCTAGAAAGGAACGTGTAGTTGCCCGCTCTACTACGGAGGCCAAGTATCGGGCCATTGCTGAAACATTGGCTGAACTAAGTTGGATTCATCAACTGTTCTTGGACCTCCGCCAACGCCTAGCTCCTAGTTGTGCCCATCGTCTTTTGTGACAGTTTGAGTGCCACTTTCATGGCCAGGAATCCCATTCTCACCATTCGATCTAAGCACATCTTTTTCGACTTCCATTTCGTCCACGAAAAGATCGAATTGGGTGAGCTCACAGTTCTTCACATTGGGTCTCATGATCAAACAATGGATATCTTTATCCCGCACTCAACAATCATCGGTTTTCGGTTTGAGTCACTGCGTTTCAATCTGCATGTCATCAAGTCATCAACCCTCCATGAGTTTGCGAGAGTATTAGGGGATTATAAGTATAAAAGGATATGTGTAAATCTTTTCTGTATATGATTTGATCTTATTTTATACGAAGTATCTAGCTTGTATAGTCTAATATTAATATATCGTTTATCTTGTTGGGTTAATCAACGGAAATTACAATTAAGTCATTGTGAAACTTTTAGTTCTCGAGGATGAAAGAGAGGTTGATTATAATCTGATCCAATATGACATTATCAGTACGACCTCGACTAGTTAATGTCAATAAAGCGTGAGACAAGGGCTGGATCATATCCAAACGACTCCAATTCGAATACAAGATTCGGAGGGGTGAACTTATGTCATTGGAGCTTATACACATGAATAAATGAGGATTACAATCCCTCAAACTGAAAAGAATGGTAGAATGCATCGTGAAAAAATCATGATCAAGGTTTGACAAAAATGGCCTCACCAGTCAACTTCGAGTGGTTCGTGTTTATAAAAAAATGGTAGATCTGACGAGATGAAGGACGGATTTGTATAGAAGATACTACCAGATATATGTCTGAACCAAAAATGGTGTCGTAAAAGAAACGCAGTGGCTACACCGGCAGTTCAAAGTCAATTGATTGCACAGATTGTGCCCAGAATTCCTGCAGGGATGCCTGCCTCTGCAGTTAATTTCAGGGCCTCTGTACGGGCACTGTCAATGTAGACCTGTGCAGTTAAAGAACTAGGCTGAATAGAAGGTGTTACCTGGAATACGTCCGACGAAACGATGGCATCGCATAAGCAATTTCACAGCAACGGCGGAGCCCAACAATCGCCTTGCGGAGCCCAACAATTGCCTTGCTAGTCACGTCTACTGCAGCTTTTCCGGTGCTGTTCCAGGGCATTTCTGTCGAGCTCGCTGTAGCGGGGCATGGATGGCGGCCTCCTTGTGGTGGTTGACTCGATTGGTAGTGATCGTTGGCCGTGGTTTCACCAGTGGTGTGGTTGAGTGGATCCGAAACAACCGAGACATGACGGAGTACATTGTGCGGTTGATGCAACTTTGGGTGATTGAACAGGATGATAGAGGAAAAGGGTGGATGTGTTCAAGGTGTGTATGGATAGTTTGATATGTGAACTTCGATTTGCACAAAACGTCTTCGATAATTTAATTACGTGCTCATAAATTTCGCAAGAAAGTTACCCCTGAGAGTAATAAGGGAAGAGAATTTTGAAATCCTCACATCTTGATGCCCAACATGGAGGGAGCAAGGATATTCTCCATTGGATCAAGGCCCAACTCAAAACCGATTATGGTAGTTTAGCTCTGTTGATTGGTTAGCCAAAATAATCTTATTTAATTTAGGGAAATTTACAAAAAATCATCCCTTAAATATGGGTGTTTTCACTTAACCACCCCTTAAATTCAAAATAACAGAAAACCTCCCTTTAAATGGTTTTTACTTACAACTCACCATCCCTTCATCTATTTTCATTAATTTATAATTAAATATATTATATTTTAATATTTTTAAACTCAAATTCGATTATAACTATATTCAAAATTTGAATTTAAGGGCTCGATAATATTTTATTGATCATTTTATTTATTTTTAAAAAATAATAATAAATAGTTAATAATTTTGAACTTAAAATATGAGTTTGATCCATTTTATTTGTTATATGTAACTTTTTTCTATAAATTTACCTAAATTTAAAAAAAAATTAGGTTATCAATTAATCATATAACTTAAATATAGTTATTAAGATAATAATTGTATGCTATATTTATTATTGTTTTTTAAAAATAAATAAAATTATCTCTAAAATATAATCGAGCCCTTAAATTAAAATTTTGAATATATTTATAATCAAGTTTAAGTTTAAAAATATTAAAATTAATATATTTAATGATAAATTAATGAAAATAGATGAAGGGGTGGTGAGTTGTAAGTAAAAACCATTTAGATGGTGGTTTTCTGTAATTTTGAATTTAAGGGGTTGTTAAGTGAAAACACCTATATTTAAGGGGTGGTTTTCTGTAAATTTCCCTTTAATTCAATCTATATAAATTAAACAATGCAATTGATGACGGGGTTTTATACAACTAACTAATTCTTTACCTTTATTTGAAATAATAAAATTGTTCTAAAACTTTATATTATATGAATAAAATTTTATTTATCCTAAAATACCCTAAAAGAAATCGCATATGTTTTCTCATAATATAATACAAAGAAAATTTTATTTACTTAAATAAGAACCGAAATACCTAAAAATAATTTAGGGTACTTCAAGTTCCTGAGCCACTTGTTCCGGTAAGAGTTGGAGTGGAGAAAGAGGAAGTAGCGTAGTGTTCCGATTATTGTGCATAAAGGCATACCCATCAATCTATCGATCATGTAACACCTTCTTATCAAACTAACATCTCATATAATGGAATCATGATAATCACCCATTATAAGATTTTGTGGGCACCCAAACTTAAAGGTTCTTGGCATCCTTCAAGACTCCGACAACTTCCCTCTTTTTGGTGATGACAAAAAGTTTGCTTCCTCGTCAGCATTATCCTACATCCGTTCCCCTTAAGATATGTTCCCCTCACTTTGACATCCTCCACGATGGTTAGTAGACCTTCTCAACTATCATTGATATTCTTATTGTAATTTGACTCGCTAATGGTTTCTTCTTTCTAGGAGATATAAATGACATATAGAGAAGACCCATGAAGAATATGCAAATTGTATGATAACATGCACTCCTAGTATCTAGATTATACGGAATATGTTAGTAGCAAGAGCACAAAGTATTAAGATATCAACAAGTTTATCATTTATGCCATATCAACATTGTCCCTGAAAGAGTGATGTCTCACATCAACATGCTTAGTCCTAGATTATTGGATAGGGTTTTTAGAGATGGTGATTGCACTAATGTTGTCATACAAGATGGAAACAAATTTATAGGTCATACCATAGTCACCAAGTTTTGATTTAATGACAAGAGTTGAGCATACACAAGATGTAGTGGTGACATACTCTACCTCGATCAACAGTTGTCAATGTCATTGAATTTTGCTTCTTCGAACCCTAAGACACAAGGAATTAAGCCATCCCTAAGGTGTATTCCTTGTCCACCATAAAACCAGAAAAGTGTGCGTGTGTACCCAATTAGATCAAAGAGACACCATTTAGGATACCAAAGACATAGATTCTCGACTCTTTTCAAGTATCATAGTATCCTCTTGACTTGCTTTAGAATAGATTCCCTTGTATTTGCTGTAAAACAAGCACACAAGCACACATTATATACAACATCAAGACAAGAACAAATAAAAGGACCCAATCAATCCTCTGTACCTAGTCTCATTCACGTGCTCTCCTATTTCATTCACATAGAGCTTCATACTTGGAGAGACGGGGTGTCATTTGCCTTTTTATTCCCCAATCTACACTTTCTCATCAAGTCCCTCAAATACTTCTGTTTATAGAAGTGAGTGTCGTTTGGACCTTGATGTACTTGCAGACCTAGGAAATAGAATAACTTACCTTTAAGACTCATATCAAACTCACTGCTCATGAGATCATGAAACCTCTTTATAAGTAAAGGGTCAGTAGACCCAAAAATAATATCATCAGTATAGACTTGAACCACTAAAATGTTCCCTTTGATAATGCATATTTTGTATAGGCATTCTAAGTGGTTTTAGGGTAGTTTTAGGTTGCATATTACATGTTTTCTTGTTAATTTGCATCTCTTATCATTTGGTGGTCGAAGTTCAAAATCTACGCTTTTTATGGTTAAATGTGCAGATTCGCGGAACTAGAGCCCCGGAGCTACTGGAACTACTAAGGATGCTAGAGCCCTGGAGCTACTGGAACTACTAAGGATGGATGAGAAGAAGAGCAAACATGTTCGAGGAAAAGCTAAAATAGAGTCCAGATAAAGAGAGAGTTCAATGCACGAAAGAAACAACAAGAGATCTTAGATACAGAGGATCAGCGCCCGTGGTTGGAGAGCGGCGCCCACCACTGGGCATCTATTGGATCGGCACCCGCCGATGGGGGTAGGCACCCACCGATGGAGGATAAGGTCAAATCCACGTAATCTTTCGAGAGTTTAACCATTTAATATTTGTTTCTATCTTTTGAGAGACAGTTTTATCCCATTTTGGTCGGCAATTCTAGGGTTTTATGGCCAACCCTAGCATTATAAATATGTTAGTTTTCTTAGGGTTTTGCATCCATTCAACAACCACAACTCTTTACAGTATTCATCAAACAGTTTTTCAGTTTCGAGGAAAGCCATGAGGGGCTAATCTATTTGTTAGTTTTTCTTGCATTTCAAGACATGGTTGATGAATATAACGACATATCCAAGGTTAATTCTATTAAGTTACTTCAATTCTCTATGTTCCGATAATGCTTATATGGTTGACTGTGTCTTAATTAGCGACTAAGATAAAATCACATCACGCTAGGGTTATAGCTTTATTCCGCTTTGTGGGCCTTAATCCATATGTATCCAACACATCTTGCGGGAACATATCGAGAATCTTGATGATGTAGGAGAATTGACAGGTAGGGATTGTGTCTTTTAGTGGAAGCGATGGTTGGGTTCACAACCAGGTGAGAAGATCAGCGATACGGGAGAGATGATGTCTATGTGCTAGGCGTTTGGGACCTAATGCTATTTGCCCCCTGTGCTAGAGTAAGGGACTTTAGTGGTGATCAAATAGGTGATCTACTAAACTCTGTACACAAACCAAACCCTAGGGTAATTAATAAAAACAACTTAACTAAAGTAAAGCCCAAAGATCAAGAAATCAATCATTGTTGTGAAGTGTGAGTGAAGCTAATTTTCTTCTTATTGTTTACAATCAATCAATCATTGCTACTCTTGTTACTTATTCATTTCATTCTACAATTGCTTTCTCTATTTTTTTTCTTTCTCATTGCTGGCAAGAACATTCATAAAGTTACATTCAGTCTCTGTGGGATTGACCGGCCTTTACTCTGTTGTTATACTAGTTGTTGAGTTTGAGATGATTTTTGGGAGGATCAACGACCGGTTCATGCCTCACCAAATTTTGGCACCGTTTCCAGATAGTGCTGAATTTTTGTGTGTGTTTTTATTAGAAATAGTGTGGACCATATTTTATGGTTCACACTTGTTCTACTAATCTCTCTATTGTGCCTTTGAGTTCAAAAATTGAGAAAACTCTCTCCAATTTGAGAACACAACATTCAAGTAGGATGACACTCGATAACACTACACCAAGAAGGTCATTGCGATATCTAAAGGAACCAAATCTTACATCTCAACCATTAGCAATAAAGCTCTTGGATCTACCTAAAGGATCAAAGTTTGAGTTCAAATCAAATTGGGCATCAATTCTGCCTAGCTTTCATGGAAGATGCAAGATCCGACTAACATAAGAGTTACTAAAAAGGGAAAATAATAAAAATAACTAAATAAAACATACTTTTATTCTTTTCTTTATGGACACAAGGGTGGAGCCTTGCTTCATGTTAGCTTTGAATAGCACATCCTTCTCCTCAAGTAGCCCTCGAACCTTGCTTGACTCGTCACCTGGGTCAAGATCGTTGTTTGACTCACATAAGATGAATCTTGACCGCATCATCATCTTTTTTCTTCAAGAAAACATTGTAAGGAATTATGGAACTACTTTGTTGAGCACTAGCATTGAGATCAAGTAGTGACTAAATGTCTTTATTCTCGTGTAATTGTATGCTTGACAACATCTTATCAACCTAATCTACAACAAAATTGAGTTTGTTATATAAAAACAAAGTAACGAATATTCTTCTAAATTGGCAACTCGATCAAGAAGCTATATTCACAAAGTTGCAACATAAAGCTCTATATCTTTGTGTAGTGTTTAATTGAGGGTCCTCAACAACAATCCAACCATTAATATCTCATATAGTTTAATGTTCATCGCATCGAGAACCTTTAAAGCATGAGAACACAGTATTCCTAACTATATCAAACATCTCGCAAATACATGAAACTGTTTGAAATGAAGAATAGCCTAAAATTGTATAATTAATCTACATTGATCAACAATTTTGTTATCATCATTCATTAACATTGGAAATTGCAACTTTATACACATAAGTCAGTTGAACCTCGACTGGTGGGTTAATATAGGTAAAAATAGACCAATCATATTCATCTTGAAAGACATCAAAATTTTTAGTAGTGTGCTAGTGACCAACTTGTCTCATGATAGGTGTATGTTTCATCTTCATTCTCGATAACAGTTCTCATGAATCAAATTCATATTTTATCTAATTTTGAATCTTTTCTACAACAAACTCGCTCAACTTGTTTAAATAACTGCACTATATCCATGTTGTAATGCAAATAATCTTTCAAATCTCGGTTCAAACTATCAATTAATTGTGTGTTTCGCATCCCTAATGGAAAAAAATCTCTAATCTAGCATTGTGCCCACTTTTTCTTAAAGGCATAAATACTATCCAAACAAGAACCTTTTGTTACTTTCTCATGCAATGCATTAAAGACTTCTTCAAATTCGGCCTTTGTATCATATTCATACATGTAAACTTTAAACTCTATATGAACATTACTAATCATGTAGTAAATGCATGGTTGCATTTTGCATGTGTAACATGTACATAATCCGTCAGAAGTTTCTTGCATGATCTCACCTATCCCACAAAAATATCTTCATCTAGGAAGATAGTTTGTGGTTGTTTGTCATCATACGTTGCTAAAAACATGTCAACCAACCATCTAAAAAGACTCAATAGTTTCATCATATAGAAGGGCAGCACCAAAAATAATAACTTCTTTAAAATGGTTAAATCCAACAAATGCACCAAGAAGCATATGCTCCTTATTTGTACCAAATGTAGTGTCAAAAGCAACTACATCTACCTCACCAAATGAAACATAATCTATAAGGATTTTTTTTAATAGCCCAAAAAATTTTTGTTATTTTTTTCATTATCCAATTGAAATAAATGCTGAAAGGAATGATTCTCTATAATTTATGTATGAAAATATCTAAATAGACTTCTAGCTTCCTCATACATCAAGTTTTGTTGCCGCTTCCTTTGTATGAGGTTTTTGTGATCTCAGTGTGTGTAATCAAGATTTGTTGATCCACTAACATGCTCTGATGTAGTATTTGTGATCCTCAGTGTGTAGCCAAGATTTGCTTATATTTGTCTTTGTGAAGGTAATAAGTGACTAGTCTCGGGCAAATGGAGTTGATGATTATGCTGAGGCACAAAATCATGTATTCGATATTTCTCAGTTTCCTTGATCAATTGAAGTCGATGAGAGCTTTGGAATATGTTCCAGTTTCAACCTATGATCACCGAGGTAAGTTCCCTATCGTGCTAATCACACGTCGTCCTTGCAGTTGCACAAACATATCTACTTGAACCAATCACACGTCGTCCTTCCTTGATCAATTGAAGTCGATGAGAGCTTTGGAATATGTTCCAGTTTCAACCTATGATCACCGAGGTAAGTTCCCTATCGTGCCAATTACACGTCGTCCTTGCAGTTGCACAAACACATCTACTTGAACTAATCACTCCCTTCTTATTCTTATTATCATACAGCTTCCGAACATTAGAACCCATCTTATCTCGTAGGTTAACCAAAACATCCAATTAAATATCTTCAGTCGAATCGAACTCCATTCCAACTTGAGGGAACCAAATCATAGGTGTGTGAGTGCGTCCACGTACAGTGATTGACTAGCACTAAAATGACCACACTAGAATAGACACTCGTATATATATATGAAAGCAAGTGCAGGAACCAGGAGCACACATACCATGTTTTTCAGTTGTAACTGGTAGGAGAATCAAGTAGGACTCAAAGAGGGAATGCTGGGAAGAAGGGAGTGGTGAATCAGTTAGTTATCTATTTTAAAGTTACGGAGAGGGAGGGAGGTTTTGATAATTTTTGGTATATATTTATTTCTTTTTTCCTTTTAAAAAGAGATTAATCATAGCCATCGATTTTAATCAACGATAATTAACTACACAATATTTTTTTTTTGAAAAAACAAAGATTTAGAAGGTGTCACCACCAGCGTGACCAGAGGCGGATCCTCTTTAGGGCCGGTGGTGGCAGTCGCCCCCTTAATCGAAAATAAATTTTAGCATATGTATTCTTCTCGTCGATGGCTTCGATTTGATATATTATAAGCTCAATTCCGATATCTGAGCAAAAAGTTATGAGCGTTTCAACTTTCAGAACTGAATATATGTAAATTACCCCTACATCATTTACCAAACTGATATATTTTTATCATAATTATCATTTGTTAAACTTCATACCTTAATAATATAATTATACCCGAGAACTTCAAATTAGGGTGTTATATTGAAATATTTGAAAACCATGAAATAAAGAGCATGCACACTTTATATTTTTATTCTAGTTACAAATCTATAATATTGATGATTTTTTAAAAAAAAAAAATTAGGGTTTAATTTTACAGACAATGTTTTATCGTAATTTTCTGCTCCCTCAATCAACCGTTTCAAGATCCGCCACTAAGCGTGACCACCAACCAATGAAGCTTTTGTGAATGAGAGTACCAAGATCGGGCCTAGAAACCAACTAATCAAATAAAAATGGTAACTACACAGTACAATACAATAGTTTATCTACTGTACGGAGCCAAGTTCCCATAGATGACTCTCATTAAAATTTTAAACGTTTCTAAAGAAAAAAATATTTTACCATATTACCCAATTTTCACCGTTTATTATATTTTTTTTAATCTTTCAGATCGACTATATTACATGTCATCCTCTTAGTTTGAAGGCAAAATGGTAGAAAACCACTCTTTAAATAGGGTGTTTGACAGAGAACCACCCCTTAAAACTAACATTACAGAAAACCACTCATTAAAACATTTTTCTTTGCAAAGTCACATCTATTACCCAATTTTCGTTAATTGAATGTTAAAGTGAATGAAAAGTCAATTACATCCCTTATTTTTATTATTAGTTTACTCCATTCAATTGGTATTAGTTTATATTTAACTTTTTGACTTATTTTTTAAAAGTAAAAAACTCTATAAAATATCAAAAAATATTACTTTTTAAAAAATAATTTCATACTTACAAAAAAAACTCTATAAAAATTGATGTATAATTTATGTTTTATACGTTTAAAAGAATGTGTATTACTAAAGGGCTACTTGATAAAAAAATAATTAAAATATATTTTATATAGTTTTTATTATTCTAAAAATGTGTGTGGAATAGTGAACATATTTTTAAAATAATAAAAACTATATGAAATATCATGTTTTATACGTTTAAAAAAATGTGCATTATTAAAGGGATACTTGAAGAAAATAAAAATAAAAATATGTTTTATATAGTTTTTATTATTGTAAAAATATGTGTGCAATAGTGAACATATTTTTAAAATAATAAAAACTATATGAAATATCAATTTTAAAAACTTTATTTTCTTCAAGTAGCCTTTAGTAATATACACTTTTTAAAATATATAAAACATCAATTATATCTATACTTTTTACAGAGTGTTTTTACTAATAAGTATGAAATGATATAAAAATATATATACATTTTATAGAGTTTTTTTTTTACTTTTGAAAAACATGTTAAAAAGGTAAAAATTAATTAATATCGACTGGATGAAGTAAAATAATAATAAAAACAGGGGATATAATTGAATTTCATGCACTTTAACATTCAATTAACGGAAATTGGTGATGAGTCTGACTTTGCAAAAAAAATGGTTTTAACGGGTGGTTTTCTATAATTTTAGTTTTAAGGGGTGATTTCTTGCAAAATACCCTATTTAAAGGGTGATTTCCTGCAATTTTGCCTAGTTTTAATTACATAGATAAACATAAATGTTCTTAAGAAATCTAGTACCTTCACCGCATTACACTAGTTTATTAACTAATCGTAGAGCATTGGTGGGACCCACACGTTAGAGCACCCCACTACGGCACTCCCGGCCACTACCACTGTATAGGACAAGAATAAAGTCACGAAGCAAGATTAAGCTTCCCCAATTTGATTTTAATTAACTGATTAAAATAATGAACAAGATTGCTTCGTTTATGTTAGAACACAGATTCTCTGCCGATTCTTTTTTTTTCCTTATTTGACAAACTTCTAGGTTGGCACTTTAAGCTATATTTTTATTATTATTATTTTAGGATTGCTAATTGAAAACGTATTATTACTATTTACTAACATGCATGTAGATTCAAAAGATTGTCCAGCGATATAATGTAAATCACTTCGCTGTAATATTCCGCAATGTAAGTGAATGCATCAATTTTAGATCGAGTCAAATATAAATTAAATATTTTAGGTAATTTAGGTGGTCGTTTATTTTAAATTGAATGCTTATAAATTATGAGCAGTGGCGAATCTAGAAATTTTGTTAGGGGGGCTAAAAAGATTTCAAGAAAATTTTTATTTCATGTATTATGTATGTATGAAAAATACTTCTTTTTTGTTTAAATATATTTGAAAAAACCTTAATTTATGATTTACATATTTATTTTTAGTAGATTTTTTAAAAAAAAAAACAAAAAGTATTTTAAAAAATGAGGATTATATATATGTATAAAAGAAAGTTTTTGTTTAATTATAATGGAGAAAACCTTAAATTTGGCTAATTTGTTTTTGAGAAAATTATTTTTGCATGTATATATGAAAAATAATTTTTTTTAAATGTATTGGAAAACCCTTAAATTTATGATTTAAATAGTCATTTTTAGTAGGGAAAATTTAAAAACAATATAAAAAAACAAGTTGAGAATTTTTTTATGTGTATATAGAAAGAAAGTTTTTGTTTAAGTATATTGGATAAAACCTTAAATTTGGTATTTAATTAGGCATTTTTAGTAGTATGAAACTAATAAGGAAAAAAATATACGTTAATAAGGAAAAAAACCCTAAACCCTAATGGGAAATTGTAACAAAATGAGGCTAATGGGAATTGAACTCTTAACCTCAAAGTATTAAATACCACTTCTTTCTAACTAAGCTAATCTACCTTTATGATTCATTACTCTTTTTACATTATTTTATCTCTAAAATAAGTAAATATTACCAAAAAAATCAATATACATTTTTTTCCTACGCTTTTCTTCCGGGCTACGGGGGGCTTCAGCCACCCCGAGCCCCCCTAGATCCGTCACTGATTATGAGAGTGTTTGGTTATTTATGTGTGTGAGAGTTAATTATTTCTCTAAGAGCAAAAAAAAAAGAGTTAATTTTTTCTCACAAAACTATATGACTATAGTATAGGTTGCCTTAAAAAAAATTAAGGGCACTTTGTTGCAGACATAAAATATTAACAGAACATTGAACTATGTGATCGAAAAATAGAGATTGGTACTTCAGTTGAATTATATTATACAAAGTGTTTTTGTTTAAAAAAAAATAGAAAGGTGTTTGTCAAAAAAATACTATTATATAAGATGTCATTTAGGGGAAAACTCAAACAAATAGGATGTTAATTATGTGAGAGAGGTGTCATTTCCTTGATGCAGCTGGTTTAATTCAAGATGAGGTTCTAGTATCAAAGACTCTATTTGATGGACCAGACCGATCATGGAAGTTTTCGTAGTTTATGAAGATTCCTCATTTATATGAGGAGAAAGTAATTGACCCGCACTTTTTCAAGTGTTGTCCTTTCTGATAGTGAGTTATAATTAATGTTGTTTGTCTCCCTGACGTCAAGACATCTTGTGATGTCTTTGTTTTTTCCTGTATTCTCGGCATTCCCACTCTTCCACAGGTCTTCCACCACTTCCACGCAGGTTGGTGATTGCTTTGTGTTTTGATTAGCTCTTACTCGTTGTCGTGTTTAATTTGTGGTATTTAATGTTGTATCATAACAGTACGTGAGTTTGTTTGCTGAAACGTTAACCTCTCGAGTTATCAACTAGTTGGCTAGTATCTCAAATCTCGAATCTTTTGCTTTATAAAAAGAAGAATATGAGTTTTGGAATCATATAGAAAGTTTTGAATAAGTACAAATATATACAAATCTTTTAAATCGAAGATTTTAGGTAGATTATTGCCCAAAGGCAAATGCAAGGCCCAAATGAGAAGAGTGAAATGCTGATTTTTTTGTAGGTGGGAATTTATAAGTGATTTAGGTCTTCCATGAGCAGGCCCATTTGGGTGGGCGCATTGTTGCAACAAATTAAGTTACCACATGCGTTTGATTTTTTTTAAATTCGGTAAGGATTTAAGATACCGGATAACAAGCTGCTAGCTTCCATAGTAACCCAACCCACTAATTTTGGCTTCCATCATTAGCAACTCATCCCATTTGGACCACCACATTCACAACAAGTAATGCCACAACACAACAAAATTTCTTGCAACAACACAATTTTGTACGTCTTTCCTTCTAGGCAGAAAACGAAATTGAAAATAGGTATAGCTTGTTTGCTAACAAAATTGAAAATTGAATTGCTGCATATAAGAAAATGGAGCTCTTGAAGCCAAACACTAACAAATCGCCGGTCAATACTCATTTGACCTTGCCTGCTAAGCTCCCTATCATTACATCTTATGACAGCAACAAAATTACAGTAGCGAACATAGCATCTCTTCTCCTTGATTCCAACTGATAACAGTAAAAGACAAATTAAGCTAGCAACAACTTCTGATTTCATGCTATTGGACACTCCAATGCAACGCCCATTGTTTGTATTAAATTCATCCAATACCTACATATAAATCCAATGCATCAAGAACTTTCATCCGAACATGGGGCGTACATCTCCTTTGTCGATGCCCGGTTCGAGTAGGACATTTTTTGCATTTCTTGAAGGATCGCCTTGTTCTTGTGAAGGTTCTCTTGTATCCTTATACACAATTTTTCAATGATTTCATAACTCGATTATCTGTTTTCTGGGTCATATACTCATATGTGGTCTCTTCAATTGTTGGGTTTGATACTTCAATTTCATCCGTTGTGTTTCTTTGATTTTCTATTACAAGCTACTCTATTGGACATCCTCAGAATAACTCCAATTGGCAACAATAATCATACATATTTCTATGATTAAGGAACTCAAATGCTTTAATAGCGGATACCCTACTCTTGAAACGGATCTTGGAATGAAACTCTCCTCCATGACAAAAGATTTCCATGGATTCAATCACCTCGAACTCAACAAATACTCATTCTATAACTTCCCAAGTGATTGAGTAGAGCTCTAGGTGAATCTTGATCACAATCGTCTGATCGACAACCATAGTTGTAATCACCAATCACCGATCTTAGGAGTTGCAGTGGTAATTCAAAATGGAAAATGCGAAATTGAGAACCGAATGACTCTGATACCAATTGTTACAACCCAAAGGTTAGATAGAGGAAGTTATGACTTCCATGGTGAGTTTGAGTATTAAAGCGGAAGAAAAAGAGAGTTAAGGAGGAAGAAGGAGATAGAGAAAGAGAGTAAATGTTTGTACCGATTCATGATAATCATGTACATACATCTATGGGTATTTCTATGCCAATGCCAAATTTTCTACTAATTGTAAGTGTTTAGATAACTGAGTCCTTGAAGGATCTCAGAGGAGCCTACTCCTGTATATATATCATTGGGTAAAAACCCTGAGGGTACAATCGTAAATATGTACAACTCTATCTAAATCATATATACGTGCTAACATCCTCCCTCAGTCGCAGCTAGAGGTGAGCGAATAGCAAGACTGGAACGAAAAGAAGTAAAAAGAGGAGTAGGTAATCCTTTTGTGAAGATGTCCGCATACTGATGGGCAGAAGGGACATGTAACACTCGAACCTGACCTAGAGCGACCTTTTCTCTGACGAAATGTATGTCAATCTCGATGTGCTTGGTACGCTGGTGCTGAACTGGGTTCGAGGCGAGGTAGATTGCGGAGACATTGTCGCAGTAGACCAATGTAGCGGCACGAAGTGGAACGCGAAGCTCGCAGAGGAGGTTGCGGAGCCAGCAGGTTTCCGCCACGGCGTTGGCGACACCTCTATACTCAGCCTCGGCACTGGAGCGAGATATGGTAGCCTGACGCTTGGAGGACCACGATACCAGATTGTCTTCAAGGTAGATAGCGAACCCAGAGGTGGAACGGCGAGTTTCTGGACAACCCGCCCAGTCTGCGTCTGAGTAAGCTGTGAGTGTGTCAAAACGGCCGCGAAAGAGGTGCAATCCCAGGTCACAGGTACCCTTGATGTAGCGGATGATCCGTTTGAGCGCCTGTAGATGATGCTCACGGGGATCATGCATGTATAAGCAAACCTGCTGAACGGAAAAAGCAATGTCTGGCCGTGTGAATGTCAGATACTGGAGGGCACCTGCCAGACTGCGATAGGCGGTAGGGTCATCAACCTTGGGACTAGAGGCAGCATCAAGCTTGGACTTGCAGTCGACAGGAGTGGTAGCAAGCTTGCAGAATGTCATCCTAGCCTTGTCGACAATCTCAAGAGCATATTTCTTCTGATGAAGAAACAATGTATCCCGAGTGCGAGTCACAAATATGCCGAGAAAATAGCTCAGGGGACCAAGATCCGTCATGGCGAACTCTGAACGCAACAGTCCTATCAGGCGTGACAATAATGATGGAGAAGATGCAGTAAGCACAATGTCATCAACATACAGCAATAGATAGGCTGTGTCGGACCCTGAATGGAAGACAAAGAGGGAGTGATCTGACTGACTGCTCTGGAAACCAATCGCACTAAGGTAGGTGGCGAAACGCTGATACCAAGCGTGGGGCGCCTGTTTCAATCCATAGAGAGACTTCCAGAGAAGGCAGACATGAGAGGGGCGCGAACGATCATAGAAGTCTGGAGGCTGATGCATATACACAGTTTCCTGAAGGTTACCGTGCAGAAAGGCGTTCTTGACGTCCAGCTGGTGAATAGGCCAGTCCTTAGTGAGAGCGATGCTCAACACATTGCGTATGGTAGCGGGTTTGACGACCGGGCTAAAGGTTTCGTCGCAGTCCACACCAACCTCCTGAGACTTGCCATTGGCAACGAGGCGAGCCTTGTGTCGTTCAAGTGACCCATCAGACCTGTACTTATGTTTGAACAACCACATGCAATTAATGATATTAGAGTCCCGAGGCCTAGGAACGAGGTCCCACGTGCCATTTTTAATTAAAGCACTAAACTCATCGACCATGGTGGCATGCCAGTTTGGGTCCTGTAAGGCCTTTTGTGGTGATTTAGGTATAGGTTATATGGGAGTGGAAGGGGTGAAGAGGTTGTATTTGGGGTTGGGTTTGACGATCCCAGCTTGAGATCGCGTGGTCATGGTGGGGGCGGCGGCCGCGGCGGAAGGCGGCGGCCGCGGCAATGGGGGGGGGGGGGGCGCCGCAACAGGGGCAGGTGCAACAGGGGGTGGTGCTGCGTGCGCAGCATGATGCGGCGGCCGCGGCATGTCGGCGGCGGTCGCGGCATGTTGCATAGGTGCTGTGGGTTGGGCAGCGGCCGCAGCTTCAGGCGGCAGCCGCGGCATAGGTGATGCGGGTTGTGCAGCGGCCGCAGCTTGAGGCGGCGGCCGCGACATAGGGGGTTTACTGCCAAGGAGAAGCCGTAGGAGGGGTGGGAATGAGGCCGAGGGGCTGGATTCTTGGGGTGTGGGGACTGTGGGTTGATGGTGGGGGGCAAAGGGGAAGGTATGTTCGTCGAAAATCACGTGGCGAGATGTCACTACCCGATTGGTATCCAAGCGAAGACAACGGTAGCCTCGATGGTGTGGGGAAAAACCCAAGAAGACACATTTTATGGACCGTGGGGAGAGCTTATGGGGATTAGTGGCACTCATATTGGGAAAGCAAAGGCATCCAAACACTCGAAGATGATTGTAGGACGGGTGGCGGTGGTAGAGTGCCAAGGTTGGGTTGGAGTTGCCAATGGCCTTTGAAGGTAGTATATTGTGGAGGTAAGTGGCCATATGAAGAGCTTCAACCCAAAAAGAAGGGGGTAGAGAAGCATGTTCAAGTAGGGTTCGTGTCTTGTCATTGAGCGTGCGGAGAATACGTTCCACTTTGCCGTTCTGAGGTGATGTTTGTGGACAAGAGAAGCGGAGGGCTATCCCTTGTTGTTGACAAAAGGAGCGGACAATGTTGTTGTCGAACTCGCCTCCCATGTCACATTGTATGGCCTTGATAGGCAAAATAAACTGGGTCTGGACAAACTTGTGAAAGCTAATAATGTGGCCCTGTGTTTCCGATTTATGGCGTAGTGGAAATACCCAAACAAAATTGGTGTAATCATCAAGTATAACCAAATAATAACAAAAACCACTAGCACTAGGAATGGGCGGTGTCCACAAATCGCAATGAACAATGTCAAAAGGTGCAAAAGTATGTGAAAGGGAACTGCTAAAAGGAAGTCTTTTGCTCTTGGCGATCGCACATGAAGTGCAGATGCCCGAGGCTTTATTACAAGAAATAAAATTGCTAGAGCGGAGACTTTGAAGCACGTGATCGCCAGGGTGACCAAGACGAGCATGCCACAAGTCGGAACTAAGGGTGATGAGGGCGGTGGGAGCGGACTTGCGGGCTGGGGCAAGTGGATAGAGGTTGCCGGAACTATTGCACCGCATGATTGGGGTCCCCGTGCGAAGGTCCTTCACAAGAAAACCAAAAGGGTCAAATTGGACAACCACGTGATTATCAGTGGTAAATTGACGAACAGAGATGAGGTTTTTGACTATGTCAGGGGCAAGTAGGACGTTGTTAAGGTGGAGGGGTGGGCCAGTGGGGAGGGTTGCTTGACCTGAACCGACAATGGATAGTGGGGCGCCATTACCGACATAAATTGATGGTAAAGTGCTAGAATTAAAAACAGTTTGTAGGTTACTTGGTGCGTTCGTCATGTGGGAAGAGGCCCCGGTATCCATATACTAGTTGTCATCCGGCTGCTGAAGTCCCATGGTGGAGAAAGCGGCGGAGAGATCGGTGTGTTGCGGCTGGGAGGCGTATAGCGCCGGGGAAGGAGCCGCAGAGGGTGGAGGGCGGTAGGGGCGAAGCATCGAAGGCGGTGGGTAGCCGGCCCACGGCGGATAGGGGCAGGGAGGCGGGGAGGGGTACCAAGGCTGCGACGGGAATTGCGGCGAGGGCTGCGGCGGGTAATGCTGCGGCCGCGGCATGTTGCTGCGGCCGCCGCCGCGGCCCCGTCGCGAGTTCCTCCCTTGCTCTCGTCCGCCGCGCTGGTTGGGTGGCTTGGATTGGGTTGTTTGAGGGTTTCGGGGGTAAGGATCCGTGGGTAGGAAGTCCTTAGAGGACACTAGGACATGGGAAGGGGCTTGAGGGCGGCCCTGACGGCTTTCCTCCCTGGAAAGCATGCTGTGAGCCACCATAAATGTCGGCAGCGGGGAAGTGTTGCTTATCATCCCGCCGACGACGTCAAATTTGGTGGAGAGGCCATTGATAAGTTGAAGGACAAGACGCTCTTCGCTGACTTTGTGTCCGACATCGCCTAGTTGATCGGCGATAGCCTTTATGGCAAGGCAATAGTCGGAGACGTTGGAGAAACTTTCCTGACGGGTGTTGATGAATTTCCCTTCAAGATCCGCAGCCCTAGCGGATTGATTGTCGTGAAAGAGGCCCTTGATGCGAAGCCAAACATCACGAGCGGTTGACCCGAGTTGGAGGACGGTAATCAACACATCTTCGGAGATGGTAGCATAGATCCATCCGAGTACGATGGAGTCGATGCGGTTCCAAATAGGCTCAGGGACATCATTGGGGCGGTCGGAACCGTCGATGTGGGCGAGGACATCATGGCCCCGACAAGCGGTGGTGAAGAGTTCCGCCCATGTGTGGTATTGAACCTTCTTGAGGTCTAGGGTTAGGGGGATTTGGTTCTTGATGTTGGTAACGGATTGGGCGGAATGGAAAGGGTTTTGTGGCTGCGGTGGGGGGTTGACAACGTCACCCATTGGGAGAGATAGGTAGCGGCGGCGGCAAGTAAGGGGCGGCGGCGGCTAGGGTTATGCAGCGGCAGCGGCTTGGAGCGGCGGCGGCGGCGGGTAAGGGGCAGCGGGTGTGGGCGGCGGCGGCGGCGGGCTATGGGTGGCGGCGGCTGTGATAGCGGCGGCGGCTGGATCGAATTAATTTGTGAAACGAAAAAATTTTAGGGTTTTACAAAGAGGCTGTGATACCATGTAAGTGTTTAGATAACTGAGTCCTTGAAGGATCTCAGAGGAGCCTACTCCTATATATATATCATTGGGTGAAAACCCTGAGGGTACAATCGTAAATATGTACAACTCTATCTAAATCATATATACGTGCTAACACTAATTACACTTGTAATCCCTTACTATATTTTATACATGATAATGTCTGGTAACTCAAGAGGCCGATGAATTGGCAAACAGACAATCCGTCAACATACAATATATATAAAAAGACAAATAAACAACGATGAAAGAAAAATTACCCCATAAAATTCATCAGCCAGTGGAGAAGTCGAGGAAAACCCAAGGCGAAACACGAATGTACAGAAAATGGGAGCTAGAGTGCGAAAACTCACAGGGCGTCTCGACGCTTAGAAGACGGAGAGTAGTAACCTAGTAACCCACCACCTGAAAGGATGAGACGTAGGGAAAAGTGGATCACCGGCGTTCCCCCCACCTAAATAAGGGATCCTTGAAGACCACGAACATTGCCACCGTGCCACGTTCCACTCAATCAGACAGGACGCCCAATACTGTAACCTATCTCAGAACTAATCACAATCTCACCAAGGCTGCGACCCAACGGTAAAGGACAAAACAAATTATGGACAAGTAAGAGAAGATCAATAATTAAACAAAAATTTGTGCACAAAATTCCCCAAAACATGCTAAAACGACCGAAAAATTATTATTATTATTATTATTATTATTATTATTATTATTATTATTTGGGTCATCGCAGGAATTAGAAAGTGGAACATCGTCGCCCACCGTTTCCAAAGAAAGATGTCACCCATCAGCAAAGAGGTTTGTTCGAGCCCTTTTGAGATTTTGGTCAAACCCTTTTGAGATTTTGTTCAAGCCTTTTTGGTATTTTGTTCAAACCCTTTAAAAATCATCAATATGTATACATATTTATAAGTCAATATATAAAAATAATTATTTATTTATTACTTGTTTATTAATTTTTTTATTTTAAGGTAAAAATTGTATTAATAATATAGTTTTTTACATATGTAGAAACTAAAGGGAGGGAGGGGCGTCCCTAGCTTAGTCCAAAGGTCTAAATTAGGGGAACTCAAAAATAGGTCCTACTTGAGGGCATTGCACCCCAAAGTAAGGACAAAGGCAATAAACAGAGGCATGCAAGCCTCCCTACAAGCACAATCCGAAGTGCATATAGCCATCCTAAAATAAAACATCCATGATTTCAACTTAATACAACATCGAAAGACAACCATAACCAAAATGTGCCTAGGAGACATCAAATTCATAGGGTTGTAGATAAACACATTTAGTTGTGTCCATGAATGTGGGTCGCAGGCGAGGCAAGGATCGTCGCGAGCGCAGCGAAGCAGATGTGTGCGCAACAGAAGCAGGCGCAGGGGAAGACGATCGCGAGTGCGACAAGGGATGTTGTGGGCACGGGAAGGTCGATCTTGGCCGCGGGAGGGTTGTCGCTGGCGCGGTAGGGGGCCTATGCGAGCACATCTAGGGATCAATCGTTGGCACTTCAGGGAAGTTGCTGCAGCAGGGGGAATCGTGATCGCAAGAAGAGACTCACGGACGCTTCAGGGGTATCATCCACTAGAAAACAAGTTGAATACACGTATACGATGTAGTCGCGCCCGCGATAGGAGGCAGTCGCTGCAGCGGGAAGGAGAAAAAGCTTTACTCCCGTCAGCCTTGGCGTCCAAGCCAAAACCACTTATCTCGTGCACAACAAGGAAGGAGGGAGGCTAGTTCAATAGGACGACAACCACTATCGGCAACGACTGTCGAAGGCAGTAGCGCTAATGTCCCAAGAGCCCAATGATGGGGAATGACAATGAGCAGGCACCACTAGACTAAAAGTAAAACACGGGTCAACGAAGGAGGTTAAGTTGAGAGGAGGGAGATAGCGAAGAGGGTGCTCTATACAGGATAGAAGTGGGAACACACAGGACCGAAAAACCCCAAATCAATTTGACAAAATGGGGCGTCTTGACTCGTCCTCACCGAAGTTGAAATGAACCCAGGAAGTGAAAGGAAGACGACCATAAGGAAGACAAACATCAAATTAAGCCAGGGATAATTGAACAAAGGGGATTGAACACAAATTTTCGCCTGATAAGAGGTGGCTGGAGCCAGGATGAGGTTGCAGGTGTGGTGGTAGAGGTGTGGACTACATATCTCAGATCCCTTAAAAGGGGTGTTGGTCCATCTCATTTTTAAACGTTACCGTCTGCATGTAATGATACTCATTTCACATTGAATTATACTGCTAAGAGAGGTCTTTCATTTCAATTTTTTTTGATACCGAGGGTAACCCGCCTTTAGTGGTAAATCCCGGGTATCTGATCTAGCCAGTAAGAATCATGCACCAAATAAAACCGATTTGCACCAACCGACTAGATCAATGGTAAGGAGCAAGGTGAATCCTAATTTTTCGATCCCAAAGAAAAAAGCAAAAACATAAATCGAACCTGAAACTTTCCATTAACCCATCAGTCCATCACGGACATGAGGTCTTTCATTTCATACTTGACAGTGAGGGAGTGTTTTCGTAAATCCTCCATCATATTGTCCGAATGCTCCCCCTAATCTTACAGACGACTATTTATTTTGGGGAAAAATTATTATATTTTCCATTAACATCTATGAACATGTTACATATACACAAAATTAAAGAGCAAATTAAATGTAAGAAGAAAAAAAAAGAGTAAAAGGTACGGTTAATAAATGTGGACCGAAGAGAAATAGTGTAGCAGCAGGGAATTGACAAAGACGAAGGAGCACAGCCACATAACCACGAACGCTCTCTTTTAAATAGACAAGAATCTGACACATATACTGTGCATAAGGACAAATGCTCCACTGTAGACCCCACCCACACACAAAGACGTTTTCTTTCTCAAACTATAGGGGATCGATCGAGTGTAACATAATTAATTAAATTAATTAATTAATCATGTGATTAATTAAGGCCTATTGTTAACCCTAATTAGTTGCCTTAATCCACCACTACGGGAGTACATGTACATATATGTACATATATAAAATAGAGTTTGATTTCAACCTGTTGGAAGAGTACAAAGCAGCCCAAAAACTTGTCCGTTTGTCCCTATTCCAATTACACCCAATTAGTCTTAGTCTTAGTCTTATCCCCCCAAACCCTCTCCTTGTCATTATAATGATTTATATGTAACACGGGGAAAACGTATGACATTTAAGTCATTAGCATACACGTCCGTAACGAGTAACGACTTACGGAGGGGATAATAATTAGGGACTGACCGTTTTTCAGGCTGTGGGAGAGGAAGAACATGGCCCTGTCGGTTGTTCTAAAGAAAGACATCGAATGAGGTACCACCACTGTTAACATAAAACTATACCTGTATATACTCATACTCCATTTTTTCCTTCTAAAAACATATGGACTTTTAAACAATTGTATTTTAATTAAATAATTTATTAAAAAATATATTATTATTTCACTATTTTTTATAAATTTTATTATTTTTTAATATTAACTACACATTTTAACTAGTAATTAAAATCTTTTAAAAGTCAACAATACACAAATCAATACAATTTATTACAATTTCTTATTTAAAAAACATAAAATACCATCTATTTTGAAATAAAAATTATCATCATAATGCTCATCTATTTTGAAACGAAGGGAATATTAAAATTGATCTATAGCAGTTTCTCATATATATTCTATTTAATAGATTTTTGGAAAAATAATTACCAAGTCAAATAAACTTTTTTCTTATGGCTCGTTTGGTTTGATGTGGGAATTGAAATTCCCGGGAACTTACTTTATGGGAATTGAATTCCTGTGAAGTTCAATTCATAGGAATTGTAAAAATATGTTTGGTTTGATTTTTTATTCTAGATGATTAAATGGAGTAATTAAGAATTTCTAAATTAAAAAGGGTGAAAGTTCAACTTACCTAGAGGGTATTAGGTAAGGGAAATTCCTCCAAATTGGAGGAATTCAACTTCCTAGGAAGTTGAATTCCTGGGTTTTTAGATGTTTAAAATATCAACCAAACACATACTTTTCTCCTACTTCCTTGGATTTTATACTTCCTGTGTTTTTGAATTGCCAACCAAACAAGCCCTTATCTTTTATTTAAGAAAAATAATTACCAAGTCAAATAAACTTTTTTCTTATATATTCTATTTAATAGCATCCTTTGTAGTTTATCATATATATTCCGACGACTTGCTCTCGGACTCGTCGTATCTCTTCCGTAATGCCTTTTTCCCGTTCATTTTGGGGCATGTCGCCCTGCTGCATCCCTCTCTTCGTCGGTGTCCTTCCTCTTGCCTCTTGTTCAGCCTATTGTCCCTCGTCCCCGATCGTGTTCGTCGGCATCGTGGGTGGGGCTTTTTGGTATGGCAGTTGTGCTGGTGTCGAGGGGACTGATTGACTACCCAAACAAACGAAGGAAAAAACAACAAAAGGTTGATTAATTTGCCTGAAAGGGTTGAAATTAACTCTTAAAAGGGCCTCAATAAAATCTCGAAAGGGCTTCTTGGTGCATTTTACTAGGGTGGTTCTCGATTGTGAGTCTGGTTGTTCTTGGTGTTCCTCTTCTAAGTTAAGGCTCTAGCGTCCGGTGTCGATTTTGGCTGGGGTCGAGGCGGTGTGTATCGAGACAAATCTCGATACGAAAATTTCCTTGGAGTATCGGTTTCACTGCCCACAGGGAGTTTTGATGTACCGTTGGCCAGCGGTGTCACTGCTTGGTGGTGATTGGCGTCGGCTTTTAGTATATGTTGTCCCCAACATGTTTGGGTTTGGACGGAGACGGAAACCGATCGTTGATCCCTGTCATAAATAATATTTATAATCCTAACTAGCTAACTAGTATAGTAAGCAAGCAAGGAGTCGAACCCACAGAGAGAGAGATCGTGCTTTGATGTATTCTATTGCTAACTAAAATAAATAAATAACAAGATTGATGAATATAAAGTAATTGAAATGAAATAAAGAACAGAATGATTGCAAATTTGTTACCAATGGGGTGAAAACGTTTCACCTGCAAATGCAATGAATGCAATTTATATATAGTTATTCTGACTTTGGTTTGAATAGACTAACATTCCTCATACATTCTATGCAATCCTCCTCACGTTTGGATATAAACATAAAGTAGCACAAATTCCCAAAGTACATGGCAGTATGACGGTACCAACCCTCCTAAGCAACCAGTATGATGTTAAAGGTTGTCACTTTTTTAAACCTAATCCACATAGGAACCGATATTTAACCAAGTGTCATTACCTTACACAATGAAAAGATGCTCTCACGGAATCAACTACTTGTGTTTGCTACTATGGTCTAAGTATTCTTACGAATCAATTATAAACTAGCGTGAATGCAAATTCTGTCGAGGTGATCAATCAAGGGAGAATATATGCAATCAATCAATGTGAGCATAAAGGTAATGAAATAACTTATGGCATAACAATGGAAATCAAAACCTTACAATTCAACTAACCATGTCTTTCAAATCGCAGGCGAAACAATGAGTTTAGTTCCTCGTAATCGAATGAATAACTAAAGAGATGTTTATAATGATGTATTTTTTCTAACCTAATTAGAACCGGCTCTTATAGAGTGAAAGTCGACCTTATTAACCCTATAAAACATAATAATAATAAACTAATTAAACTGTTCGGATAAAATCATTGTTTTGCTGAACTCGTTAGACCGACGAGCGCCGGTGGAATAACGGCGGATGCCGTTTTAACCGTGTTTCCGATTTCTTATTTGTCTTCGATTCTCTTCCTCTTGGCTCCTCTTATGCTCCTTCCTTGCTCATTTTAGGCTCCAACCCAGCCTCTTCTAGCCATCCTTAGCCCCTCTTTAAGCTTAGATTGTGAAATTGCATAATAATCACAAAATAGTGTATATTCCGAACTCGAATGCCCAAATGAATAACAACGCAAATTAACTATAAAATATGCAATAACCTACTCTAAATGCACCTATAACTATCTATAATGCCTATCTAAAATATGCATTATCAGTTAGGTTCGCTTGTTCGACTGTACTGTGAGCTTACCCCCTTTTCTATTGCACCTTTTTTTGTTTCTTACATTATATGCTTTGACGGTTTGCCATCTACCAACTTTATCGGTCTATCGAGGTGTCTGGTCTGTTTGTCCTTCGAATTGTTTTCTAATAAAAAAAAGTGTTATAATTATCATAACATTAGATCTGTTAGTGTTAATGTTTTTCTAGCAACTCTATTAGAAGAGTCTTTGCAACTAAGATATTATTTAAATAAAAAAATACTAGTTTAGTGCCCGCAGGTTTGTGCAGATGCTTTTTTTATAAAATAACTTTATACATATGTATAACATTTATATATAAGTTAAAAGAGGAAATTGGGTCGGGAGGCCCAATTTCCTTCCTCAGTTAATCCTTTGTCCTCCGGGCATCGTAAATTAGTTTAATATCCACTCGATTGGTTTTGTTTTTTACTGTACGTCTTCTATCTTCCTCTATCTTCTCCTTTGATCGCTCCGTCTCTTTGGTTCGAAATGATCATCTTCTTCCCTTTTACTATCGATCGTTGTTAACAATTTCAATGGTTGAAGTAAGCATGAGAGACAGAGGTTAGTATGTTTTCAATGTGGTTTCTTTGTTAGGATTTTGTTTAGTTCATGAATTGTTTTCTTTAAATGGTTTAACTCCATTTTAATGTCTTCTATTATGTGTAGTAGCTACTATTTTTGAGTTGGAATCATATAAAAGTCTGTTCAATGTGATTATTTTCTTTTGATTTTTCTATTTTATTTTTGTCTATTGTTTTTGTCTTTCTTGTTGGTTATTTGGGTTATGTTTGTGTTTTGTAGGAAATAAGATATTTATTAACTGATGTAGAGAGGTTTCATGCACGGTATAATCTTTATTCTTATCCCAAAGTGTGTGAAATTATTGAGAAGGATTTGCCCGCTTCAGATTTTTATCTAATTAAGGCGCTGAAAAATTATTTGAAGGAGCTGACAAGGAGAGGGAGGCAGCTGACATAGCAATGAAGGAAGTTGACAAAGTGTTTAATGTAGCTGACAAAGGTGTGGATGAAGTTTACAAAGTGTTGGGGAAAGATGCTGAAAAAGATACTAATCATGAGAATTCAGACAATGGAGGCTATGAGGTTGGTGGTCATGATGACACGAATATTGGCGCTAATGAAGTGGTTGATTTTGGTGGTGATGCGGACAATGAGGGAGCTGGCAATGAGGGGTTGGGGAAATATTTTATTAGTCTTTATTGTTATTGTGAATTCATGTGTGTTAGATCTTTTGCAGGAGAAATGGGTTTGATTGTTGTTTTTTTAAAACATATAGTTGTGGTGGTGTGTTTTGTGTTGATTTGTAATGAACAAATTAGTTTATGTCTGTTAGACTTGTATTTTATTTATAAAAATATGTCTTTTGTTTAGACTTAATTGTATATGCTGTGTGCACCCTCTATCCACAATTTTCATATATGCATTTAGCTCTGAAATACCAGGAGTAGATTTCTTAACCTCGAATCCAAATATATCACTCATTGACATGATATATAGAGCATCCTTCATTGCTTATTTAGATTCAAATATCTTCCCGATATACATTATTCCACAACAAAATTCACTTCCTACAACCTACTAAATGACATGAATTCCTGTCAGTCATAATCACAACTAACAATAAAAGGCGTTTTTAAAATCTTGTATGGGTACAAAAGGTCGAATTCTAGTTCAAAAATGGAATGACCAATGTTGAATATGCTAAATACTCTCATAGTTAGTGAATCCAATGTAATTGAACCATCCACTAGGCTTTGATGTTGTATCACCAATGAAAGATAATTTGTTGTCAACAATCATTGATTCTCCCTCATACACAACTGTAACAATGTCGGATGGCATTACTGCTTGAGCTGCCAAAAGAACAATGTGATAAATATGCTGAGAAAATAATTATTCATCTGACAATTACATTGGATTCACATATGCTTGCAAAGAAATATACTAACAAATGAATATATATATATATATATATATATATATATATATATATATATATATATATGCTGAAAATACAAATACATATAAATATATATGCTGATAAACGAATTTATGCTGATTAATGCAACTATATGCTGATAAGTGTTAATTGTGTTTTAATTTATGCTGGCAATTGATTAATTTCATATATTCTTTCAAAGAAATACAATGAGAAACGAATATATATGTGCTGATATATATGTTTAGAAAATCTATATGCTCATAAATGATTTAATAAGACAATATGTGCTGATAAATGAATGAATTCTAATATACCTATATGTATCGTGATATACAATTGAATGATGTTGATAAATACATGTATATGAACACCTATAATGTGATATACAAGTGAATTTCTAATTGTTACGTCTACTAATAAATCTTAGAGCGAAATTCTTGAGAGAAACTAGAGAGCAAGAGCGAGAGAGAAACTGGAGAGCGAAATTGTTACGTGTGCTTCACAAGAAAGAAGTGAGATACCGACAGTTAGGGTGTCCGGTTGACATTTAATTAATAAAGCTTACATAATGGAGATTTAATTAATTAGGTCTTATTATATAGATAGTTACTTTTTTACCCCAAGTTAAAATAGAATTATAAAGAATTCTTATAATATCTTTCAAACCTAATTAAGTTAGGATTTGATTCAAACCAACTAAAACTAAATATGATAATAAAAGGAGAAGATATCACTTTATCTAAATTAATTTTTGAATTCAAATAAATTTGTATCAACCCCGTTCAACCAATAATTTTTCTTTAATATATTTGCATTAATTCAATAATATATTATAAATTCTAAAATCTATTATCTTTAAAAACTAAACTAAAATAAAGTAATTATTTTCATTTATAAATCTAATAAAACAATTATTACCTGATTGCCTCAAAATATTTGATAAATTTTTAATCAATTATTAAAATAAATTTATTATTAAATTTTTTGATCAAGTTTTTTCCTTGTCTATACATGAATTAAAGGATAAATAGTAAAACATTAAATTTATCAATTTCATTATGATAGATTATTTAATGCATCAATATATCATAGTAAATTTTTTTAATTGACTACAAATAAAAGGGATATGATGTAATATATCCATATAAAATGGAATTGGGTAAAATCTTATAAAAATATGTCGATATCTAAAAAAATTTGATAAAATCTTATATTAAACATATTTTTCTATATTGATTATGTAGTGTTGGATAAAAAAATGATAAAATCTCATCTTTAGCATATATTGTTATATTTTCTTGATTAACATTTTTTCTTCAATTAGTTAATAATACTATGATTAAGGAGAAGCCAACATTTCACACAGACGACTTCTCCTTTATTATATATAACTAGTTTCATTACCCGCATTTTTCGCGGGTTTTTTTTATATGACTTTTATTATTAATGCACAATTTTTTAAAGATAATAAAAATTATATAAAATATTAGTAGTTTTTATGATTTTGAAATAATTTTCTACCTGTTATCAATTTATTATGGATGATAGAGTTTTTTTTAACTACTAACTTTAATCGTTAAAATATTATAAAATACATATTTTCTCTTGCTCCACTTTACACAGACAAATATATTGATCGTACATAGCATTTATAGTGGTTGATTATATATATATTTGCAATTAAAATGTACTTTGTTACCTAAAAATATCTTTATATTTATTAGTTTCTGTACAACAATATCATGATCTTTATTCATTTTTTTACTATATAAGCTCATTGGCTATAAAGATTTATCAAATTAATTGAAAAATATCAAAACAAATATTCATCAATTTAATATTTTATATTATCAAAATGTAAATAATTATAAAATTTTATTATTTAAATTAACTTTGATTATTAATCAAAGGATCAATTGGTGATTGAGTCTAGCTTGTCTTTTTAAATGTGTTTATATTAATTCCATCATCTAACTAAAACTGATCACGTATGAAAAGTTATTAGAATTTAGAAATTTCTATCCTTTATATATACATACATATATATAAATTAATTAATTAGGTTCGTGGGGTTAATTATCCAATTAGGGTTAGGGTATAATATACGGTTTTATACTTGACTATATCATTTATGTTTAAATTAAAGTTATCCAATTAGGGTTAGGGTATAATATACGGTTTTATACTTCAAGAATAATGGTATGACTTCTTTTTTTTTTTGGGAAATGGTTTAAGCTATATATAATATGAAGCACCCTATCAAAAGATAGATAACAACTAATATATGGAAACCATGTTATTTATTTCAATTATTAAATTTAATTAATTTTATTCATAAATGAAGGTATAGAACATATTAGTCTACACAAATAAATATTTATCATTAGCTTGGTAAAAAAAGATTAATCTTAGTAAAAATATTTTACTATTATTTGTATTGCACAGTACGATTTTGATTTTTATTTTTGGGTCAAAGGTTTTGAGAGTTTGATTTGGTGGAAGAAGGGAAAACCCAATATAGGATCATACTACGTATTTCTCTAAATCAATGTATACGTAGTATATATTAAAAAACTAATTGATGTACATAAAATTATTAAAAAAAATATTATATTAAAAAGATTAATTCTTAGATGTGGAGTATAAAAGACATGTTTTCTAACTAAGATTTGTAGATAAAATATTTATAAAATAACTTAAGGTAAAATGATAAGATTTGTAAGATATGAGTTGAATATTTATACTAAAAATTAATTTAATCATTAATTAACATGAACACATAGGATGACACATGTATAAATAGATAGAGTTATCGTCTAACGTGGCTTAAATTTATTGGATCATCATTAATTGACGTGTCAATAACCCGGGTCAGATTGCACCAGAAAACGACACGTAAGCAAATCGCACCAAAGCCCGCCACATAGGATTTTCACGTCTCTGTTTTAGTATTATATATTGATGATTGATAGATAGATTACAAAAGATTGAGTTAATTCTAATAAATACTTATTTTAATTAAATATAACTAAAAGACACGTCATATTTAATATTTGATCACTCTAATAAATATTTATGACTCTTTACATATATTATATAAGATCTAATATTATGAAGATATTCAAACTATTAGGTTAGCTAGTCTGTTAAGATTTTAATTTAAAAAATTTAGAAATTGAATAGATAATTGACTAAATTGAGTAAATTAAATTATTAGTTTAAAATAGATCTACTTAAATAAATAATTTAATTTAATTAGAATATTGTGTTAATATTTCTTCCTTGCATTTGACGTTATTTATACTAGATTACTCCCTCTATTCTTTTTTTAAATCTATTATTATTTATACACGTTTTCTTAGAATGACAAAAAATATAAAATATTTAAATTTTTTAGTTTGAAATTAAAAAAAGAGTTAATATTTTATATAAATTTTATCCTAAAACGTGTATATAATACTCCGTAGTAAAAGACTTATAAAAATTCAATTAACAAATTCTGTTTTAAGGTAAACTATAATTAACAAATTTAATTACCTATTTAAATCACTATGACACTGTATACACGATTGTGAAACGATAGAAATTGATTTTAAAAAATGGTGAAACAAACAGAGTAAGCCATAAGTTCTCTCTTATTTTTTTCTTCTTCTTTTTTTAATATAAAAGAGAGAGCCTGTTGTGTTTTGATGGGTGGTAGGAAACACAACTATCTTTACTTATTAAACCCATCCCCCTCTCTCTCTATATATCTCTATCTCTATTTCTATTTGTATGTGCAGTTCCTATCCACACCCACACACACCTCACCTTCTTATCATTCAATCAGCCTCTTTGGAACTAGTTTTGGAGTTAATGAATTAGCTCTTCAGAATTCAGAGTTGGGTCTAATTTCCTCCTTGATTTGAAGTTTAGGGTTTGTGAGAAAAACAAAATAAATGGGTTGGTGAGGTTACCACTCAAACGTCCAAATCACTTCTTTTAAGATCACCCATTTGGATTTGCTGGCCTATAAAGCTCTACAGTTCCCTCCTCTTCCCCTTAAACCCCCCATTTCTTTTTATCTTAATTTAGGGATTAGGGCTACTAAGATTTTGGTTTTTAATTTCCTCTCTTTTTTTTTTTTAAAAAAAAGGGGATAAATTAAAGACCTTTTACCTTTAGGGTATTTTCTTTTGTGGGATGGAGTTCAGGAACCAAGACATATCAATGGGGATTCCAAGCTCCTTCAGGCAGAATCCGGAGATCAAACGGAGCTCCATGGGAGAGGATCCGAGGAGAGGGATCCACGGGGACGACGTCGTTTCGAGTCCATCCCCACCGGATCGCAACCACATCCACAGCTACAGGCAACAACAGCAATACACAACAACAATCAGCCGATCCAGGAGAGATCCAGATCCGAACGAGATGGCATCTCAACCAGACCCCGGAAGTGCAATCACACCGACGACGACGACGACGGCGGCGACGGTGGCAGTAATCAGATACCGAGAGTGCCAAAAGAACCACGCAGCCCACATGGGCAGCCACGTCGTCGACGGGTGCGGCGAGTTCATGCCCACCGGCGATCAAGGCACGCCGGAGTCCATGAGGTGCGCCGCATGCGACTGCCACCGCAACTTCCACCGCAAAGAAAGCAGCAGCAGCGGCAGCGGCGGTGGAGGGTCCTCCAACCGCTATCACACAGCCACTCCACCAGCAATCTTCCAACCTGTCCCGTTTCAGCAAGCGCCTGCGATTCACGGCCACGGGATCTCCCGGCATCCGTCCGGCACGATGATGATGGCCTTCGGAGGTGGGGGTGGGGTCCACGCGGAGTCTTCGAGCGAGGATCTGAACTTGCAGGGGTCCCACTCGAGTAGGAAGAGGTTCAGAACCAAGTTCACGCAGGAGCAGAAGGAGAAGATGATGGGTCTGGCGGAGAAGATTGGGTGGAGGATACAGAAGCAAGATGAGGATGAAGTACAGCGGTTCTGTGCGGAGTCCGGTGTAAAAAGGCAAGTCTTCAAGGTTTGGATGCACAACAACAGACAAGCAATCAAGAGGAAACAACACTCCAACTAGTTTTATGGGATCTTGAATTGAAATTAATTCAAGCTTCTCCCCCAACCCACCTACCCCACCCATTAAATTATATAGATCAAATTCCAGTTTTCATTTTTATTTGGTTTCAGGCAATGGAGAGTTTGGATTTGTAGATTGTTAATTAGATTCATAGAAACATTTATTTATTATAGTTATATATAACACAAATTACTTAAGTTATAGGTAGGGATTTTATTTTAAATTAAACCACACAAGCCTCAATCAATGATTTTGTTTTATGTGGCACTGATTCATGAATTTCATTTCTTCCTTCTTCTGCAGTTTCTAAACTTGTTAGTCAATGGTGGACTTGCAAGGTTTTCAAAGGAAGAGGAAAATATTAAACCCCCCAAGGAAAGAAAAAACTCAATATTGGTGTTTTTGCTAGATAGGATTCCCATTCAATGCGAGTCCAATTTTTCGGCATGTACAAACTTATTGTACGTGTTGGTTTAATTTTGTACATATGACTTTTTTTTAATGTTGTAAACTAGAACAACAAAAGGAGAGGTGGAGAGAAGAGATGGGGAATTGATGTATTTTTGTTAGAGTTTTAAAAGACCCTTTATACAACATATTAAAAGGAAAACTATAGTTTCTAGTGTTTATCAAATTTTAATAAGATAATACAAGATAATATTATAAGACTTTCATTGGATAAACATTCCTAAATACTACCTCATTACAAATCTTATTTAAAAAACCCAATGAGACAAAAATATGACCAAGAGAACAAATACAGAGGACATTCAATATGTTTTAGTGATACTGACTTGTTAAAAACTTTATCAGGAAAACTCAATGAGACAAAACCCGATCGAAGGGGAAGAAAAAGTATAATGCGTGTGTTCTCCTCCTAAAATCAAAATCCTTCCAGTGTTATAAAAATCGCGCCTAGGCTAGGGGTGGGCACAAATCTCGTAAATCCCGTCCCGTCCCACATTCCGTCCTGATCTCGTCCCGATCTTCGTGGGATTTTGAAAAAAAATTGAATCCTGTCCCGTAAAAAATATAAGGGATGAGACGCGGGACGGAAAGTTCTCTTCCCGCAAATCCCCTCCCGTCCCGTCCCATAAAAAATACGAGGGATGAGACGCGAACGGAAAATTCTCTTCCCGCAAATCCTGTCCCGTCCCATCCTGCATATATAAAACTATATATATATATATATATATATATATATATATATATATATATTATATAAAAAATATTAAAACTAAATATACATTAATATCGGTTTTAATTAGTTTCACCCATTATATATATACACACACAGACACAGTAGCATAATATAACCTACTAAATGAATTTTACATTTAGTACTTCAGTAGTATGCAATATATACCTACGCAGTAGCATGTAGACCTGTCAATCGGGTCATTCAGGTCGGGTTCGGATCGGGTCATTTTGGGTAAAACATGTTTCAGGTAAAACGGGTCCCTGGTAGATCCAGGTTGACTTCAACTTGGGTTTGACCTGGTTTTGGGTCAAATCGGATCGATTTCAGGTTTGTTAGTTTTTCTTTTTTAAATTAAAAAAAGCATGATTTGGTAATTTTGCGATCATTTTAAAATGCTAAAATTATTGACGTGGTTCATAAGTTCTAGTGCTTGTAATTATATATTATATCTGATCTAAAATATTGGATTTTTATTATTTCTCGTAATTTTTAATAAAATTTAAAAATATATAAAATATCAATTTTTAAATAACTTTTTTAAAAATAATTTCATGCAATTAGTAATAAACGTAGGATAATTTTAATATTTTAATAATTTTCAGTATTTTTATGTTCTTAAAAAATGTGATGAAAAATCAATACTCAAATACTATTGGTCGAATGGAGTATTACAAAATACAAATAAATACAAAAGTTGATTTGAAACTGACAAATCAAGTGATTATAATTATAAAATGTAATAAATTGGAATCTCCATAAAAAATATAATCATATATAATTATAAATCAATCGGATCAATCGGATCAATCGGGTCAATCGGGTCACCGGGTCGAAACCCAGATTACCCGGAAAATTACCGGGTAATAAAAAAAAATCCCGGGTAAAAAAATACGGGTCTTGACCCAGAATTTACCGGGCGTACGGGTCGGATTGTGTTTTGACATATCTAGTAGCATGTAGCTCTATTGTATATATACATGCTAATTAATTTGATTTTTAGTTCTTTAGTCTATATGATAATTTACTTAGTTAATAAATCTAATTTCTATCAAAAGATAAAAATCTTTGTTATTGGATTATTTTCGAATTATTTTTACGAGGGACAAGTCCTGTCCCGATCCCGTCCCGTTCCGTGAGGAATAAAACCCGGTGAGATTTAAAAAAAATATTTCAATCCCATCCCGTAAAAAAGACGTAGGAAGGGACGCGTGATTACCCTAATCCTTTCCTATCTCGTCCCATGCCCACCCCTAGGCGGGAGGGTACCTAGGAATTTTTAAGCCTAAACGGGCCTCTATGCGAAAATCCTTCTAGGCATCGCCTAGACCCCGCCTAGGCAACGCCTAGACCCCGCCTAAGCCCGTCTAGTCCTGCCTCGGCGCCACCTAGCTCGACGATTATTCAATTTTAGCGTCTAGGCAGTTGATTAATCGACTTAGATTTTTTTTTATCCCCCAATTCGGGATGTTTGCTTTTGAGTTGAACCTATGGTTTTGGATTTTAGGAGGTTTAGATTCGCTACTCGGACACATATTTTTGCATTTATTTACTTTATTGTTAGTTAAGCATTGATGTAGGGTGAATTGAAATAAATATATAATAAAATATAAAGAACAATCGTAACCCTAGCCTTTCAAATGAATTCAAAACTTCCCGCTGTAGTGGTAGGGGAATTAGGTTCGATCCTCGAGGAAGCTGGTCAGTGGGATCCGATAATAACTTGAAAACACGTTTTGTGTCTACCAGAAGTCACTCGATCTCGACAGAAATAGTCGATGTCGATCAGGTGGCTGTCGATCTCAATGTAGAAGACCCGCAGAGACAAAAAAAAGCAGTCGACCTCGACCTCAGGTGTCGAAGTCGAATATAAGTAACAGAAGTCAACCGACTCAAAAGACTGTTGGTCAATCTAAGGCACTCGACGTCGAGTAGAGTATTTGATCTCGAGTCAAAGCAAAAGCAGAAAGTAATGTCGACACAACAGACGTCGAATGATGCAATGTATGTCGATATCGACCAGAGGGGTCGATCTCGAGTGCTCCTGCAGAAGGTTAGTAACCGTCGGCAAAGTAGGCCGAAGAAAGTAAGATGGGAAAGAAGCATTGAACAGAAAATCCAGGGGTTTGAATGATTAAAGGGATGTAAATAAATATAAAATGAACTCCTAAGGCTAGGGTTTACCACAACGCTAACCACACATGCATAAGATAAGTAAGACGAAAAATCACGCTATCTCACCCGAGGGAAAAACTTTCACCGTACACCAACAAGTAGGAATACTCATGCAAATAAACCTAATTGTCTCTACCAATTTTATTTTTATAATCCAAGTTGTTAACATGAATCCCTTTTCTCGCGATAAGGACTAAACCTAGAAAGGTAGGAGATGAACAAGACGCAACAAATATCAACATCAATACTTACCTCAAGCATGCATGGCTAACGCTGGGCTCACCCCGACCCTAAGAGCTTAATTGACTACTCACTCATGGTTGAAGTAGACAACTTTGCATAAAAGGAAATAACTTGCATTGAAAGAAAACTCGAAGTCTTTACACTCCCAACGTCGGCTTTTGCAAACGCCAAAACCCTAAAACTTCTCAAAACTAAATCCTAAAACTACTACTTTGCTATTGTGTTTCTTGTTGTGCTTGAATTGTTGGATGCTTGGATGATTCTAAAACCAGCCCCTATGGGTGGTATTTATAGCCTCACAACCCTTGCTAGCCAAAGGTAGGAGTGATGTGCGCTTATTTAACTATGTTTCATGTTTACATCTATTCCGTTTTTATACATATTTTATACTTTCGGATTAGGAAAGTAGTGAATTTGTGTAGTTTGAGTTCATTTGCAAGATATAGAGGTCTACACAAGTCTTGTTTAATTTCGCAGAAAACGGAGCATTTTAGTGTGGAAACAAGACACTGAAGAAGAGCTCGATCTTGAGCAGAAAAGACTCGATCTCGACATATCAACTCAATCTCGACACAGAGACTCGACATCGACCGATGCACCCGAGGTCGACTGAAGGAAAAGGGCTAGATCGAGACCAAGCAAGATCGACCACAACCCTTTAAGTCGACTCGATATAGAGCACTCGATATCGACATGTCCACTCGATATCGACTGGAGCAACAGACGTGTACGAGAAGCGGATTGGGCCGGATTCTTAGGAGATTTACTTAGCCATGAAGATATCTATCATCTACCAAGATCATCTATCCTTAGGGGTATATTCCAAGCATGTTAGAGAATATTACCTATTTTAATATGTTATTTTAGGATATAATTTAGTTTAGATAGAATTTCCTTTTACCAATCGTAGTAGGATTAGAACTCCAATCCTTGGCTAGCAAGGGTTGTGAGGCTATAAATAAAGCCTTAGGGGGCTAGCTTTAGTCATTCAACTCACCAAAGATCATTCAATCAACCAAAGGAGAAGAAAGAGAAGTAGGAGAGAGAGATAGAGAGAAGCGGTGGTTGTACGATTAAAGTTCATTTTCAAGTTTTAATGCAAATTTTGTTCCTTTATGCGAAGATGTTTTCCCCAATGAGAAGTGAGTAGTCGTCCTACTTCTAGGGTCAGGGTAAGCCCTGCAATAGCCATTTACGTATGCTTTTATTCCTTATTTGATTATGCGATTCCATCTTCTACCCCGCACTCAATCCTTCATGAGAATTTAGGATCATTTCTTATTTACCTTATATGAAGCGAAAGTGGATTATGTATGTGAATTCGGATAGTAATTAGGTTTTGTCTGCGAAAGTTGACTAAACCCTAATTATGAAAAGGATAGAAACAATTAGGTTTTTATGCGAAAGCCTCTATATTCCTAATTGGTGATGATTAAAGCATGATCTTTTATGTGATTAAAGTATAAATGCATGCATGATTAAAGTATAATCAGGTTTTGCATGCATGATCTTAAGAGCTTTTAGTTATATTAAGAAAACCAAACAAAAATCTGTCGTTTTTATTATTTACTTTTATTATTTTCTGTCTCTGTTCTTTTTCTGTTTACTGTCTGTGAACCAACTCGAGATCGACCACCTGACTTGATATCCAGTGCACTGCATCGAGGGAACCCTAGTCGACGGTCTTCTGAGTCGACTGAAACGCACTAATCTACTCGACAACGACATACCTAGTCGATATCGAGTGTCTTTGTCTTCTTTGTAGGTTTCATAGATCGACACAACACACTAGGAATCGACAGCCCCTGTCGATATCGACTACCCAACTCGATATCGAGGCTTCTGGTCGACATACACATGAACTTTAAATACTATTCAGGAAACCGCTAACTCGCCTCCTCGAGGATCGATCCTGATTCCCTACTGCTACATCGGGAGGGAGTCTTGAATTTATTTGTTAGGGAAGAAGTTGGTTTGGATTTATATATTTTATTTACGTAGTTAGATTCCCCTCCTTAACAAGGAGTCCTAATCCTAGTAAAACTACTATATCTAAATTCTATCCAATAAAAAAAAGGATAAAACAATATTGAAGTAAATAATAAAAATTCTAGGGTAAAAAGGAAAGTACCCATAGGAAGTAATCTATCTAAATCCTAAGATAAAACTGTGGCTTTAATAATATCTCCTCAATTCGGATTCGTCAAACCGCGTCTGAACCGTGGGAATCTTCAGTCGACATCGACCTGACTAGTCGATGTCGAGTGCTTCACTTCTGCTCGACTTCTCTTGATTCTACTCGACCTCGGGTAACATGTCGATGTCGATTGGTTCACTCGATCTAGGGTTGTGTCGAGTGCCTGTCCAGTAGCTTGTGTTTTCCTGGCTCTTTGTACTTAGTTTCTGAGGCTTTGATATCCAGTCGATCCCGACTGCCTTCCGTCAGCTCTTGTCTTCTTGGTTTGATTTCGATTCCGCTCCAATTTCTGCGCATTTAAATTAAAACTTGTGCAGACTCTATTTCTTGCACGTGAGCACATACTACACAAATTCTCAATGTTCTCAATCTAGAATGTATGAATTGAATGGAATACGAAGCTAAAATATGCACAAAAACATGGCTAGAAATATGTACATCAAGCATCACATCTTTTGGTTTATGAGTTATATTATCGATATTATTACATTATATGAGTTAGTAACATGTGATATGCGTTAAAATATAAGGAAATTATCAAGTTTGTTCTAAATCCGCCTAGGCACCCGCCTAGAAGCTTAGGCGCTAGGCGGCCGCTAGGTGGTAGGTGGTGGGTAGTCGCCTAGCACCTTTTAGAAATATTGCATCCTTTTTGCAGTCTTCTCATTTCCGATAAGCTTTTTAAACTTTTTGATGACGCTGACTTCATGAGCGAAATGGTCGAGTCTCAACATTGACTTTGTTGTGTACAAGCCAAAATGTATTCATATATCACAATTGACTTCAACGCGATTGACTTTCATGTTTTGGTGAGTTACTTTCAATACACAAATATAAGATGATTTATGACCTAGCTTGTGTGTTTTCCATTGTTGATCTGGCGGACTTGATTCATCGATGGTGCATTAGTTGCCTCATTAAAAACCCCACCTTGGAAAAACCCGATGAGATAAAAAGTTAAGATCAAGGAAAAGAGTACAACTTTGTATGATACTTCATGACCTAATACAATGTCACCATTTTTAACCATTGGTACTTCAACTACTTATTTTTTATAAGGATCTTTTATCACTTACATCCGATGGGACTTTGATATTAATACTTCAGGCAATTTGAATCATTCAATCATTTTATTTATAATGCTTCTCTCTATCATTGACTGCTCTCTCTCCTGTTGACTACACTTCACTACCTATGCCGACCCTCTAAAGGCTGCTCTACCTCCTTCGTCAAACCCTAATTCGGCACATCCGTCACAACCTTTCGTTGTTTACACTGTGTCCTATCACCATTGAAATTGTGTCCTGTCATCCTCCTTATGAAGATACCCTATCAAGCACTAACAAAAGATGACTATGGCTTTCTACAATCAACAACAACCACCCGTCGCAATTCCTCCCCCTCAAGATTATTCAGGAAGGGGGTTCTTGATAGACACCTACTGGCAGGAGAAATTTTTTCGTTGTATACCTTCAACTAATATCTAGTATTAGCAACAAGTACAGGTCGATCCCATAGAGAGTGCTTGCGACTTTGGTTGAGGGGTATTAAGCAAGCAAGTAGTTTGTAATGAGATTGAGAGTAATAATGCACAGAAATAAAGTAAACGAGATAATGATTGCAAAGTAGATAATAAGAGATGGTATAGAGTTTAACTTATATTCGCAACATTGGTAGTTCCATGATCATCGGGTTGTTTGGTTATGCTTAGATATCTTAGTGTCGGTTTGTGCACATAATTGAATAGCTTTTGTATTCAATCACTACCAATTCCCTCAAATCTTGCATGAGGTTCGAGAAGCAATATATCCCTAATCACATAAGCAGATAATTCATGTAATTCTCACATATTGGACTTGTCACATGGTTATCAATCCAGCTATCGCATCCGCTAAGAATAACACTAAAATATATGTTATTACTCTTTCATATTCATGAATTCCAACCTGTTCATCAAGATATGTTTGCTACTATATCGGATTAAGGCCCGCATTAGCGGATTTAGCTTTAATCTCTTAGCATGTTGATTATCTATCTTAATGGCCAATTAACACAAGTCAACAACTTAACATATAAAGAACAAGAGCAATAAATATCCAAATATGCATAAAACCATAACTATAAAATAGTATTTAAGCAACCCTCACATGTCTCTAACCAATGCATATAATATAAAAAAAACTATAAAAAAAAGGTTTAGCCGAGCATGGCTTACCTAAATAGCAGAAAAGGGAGAGAGAGAGAGAGAGAGAGAGAGAGAGAGAGAGAGAGATGGGTATGTGAGAGAGTGTTATGAGTTGTGAATGTGTGAATTGAGGGCTGAGGAAAACTGTATTTATAGGCATAGGAGGGGTAAAAATCGGAGAACTTAAGGTAGAAGAAAAGCCCAATGGATAGATTTGCCATGGGAGAAAATCTTTCAGAATCTTCCTCGGTGGGCGCCGATCCAATGTAGCTCCGCGGATGTCTTTGTCTATGCCCTGAAGTCGAGGCGTTGATCTCTACAGTGACTATTTTCCTCTTCTTCTTGTCTTGTCTTGCTCGTTTCTCCTTCCGTCTTCTTCCTTGATCCTTCCTTCTGCTTCTTAGGCTTCATATCTTAACTTTCCGTTGTCTCCTTTAGCTTAATACTTAAGAATCTGCATAAATAGACATAAAACGCGTAGATTCCGAACTTTGTAACTTTCAAGGCGATGATCATACTTCATGATAAAAAAAATTAACTAAATATAGCCTAAATGACTTAAGAATGACCTAAAACACCTATACAAATCATGCATTATCAAATTTCTCACACTTACCTTTTGCTAGTCCTCGAGCAAAATCATTTCGAAACATAATCATTGTATCCCACAAACATAATCCTTCATGAATTAGCCTTCTTTTCAAAATAAAATCTTAAGCAAGTGCAAATAATGGTAAATTAGTAGACAAACGTCCTAGCATGTACATGTGTGATCAAGTAGCCCACATGCTTTATCCATCCAACCTCACAGGGAATATGTGTTTCACTCACTCTCATGCGTTTAGGCTTGAAGAACAACTCTCAACTCTATTCTTTATACGAAAATCACGTTAAATATTGACATTTATATAACAATATTATCTCCACCCAATACTTCAAAATAAATAAGTAACATCATGAGGACTGTCGCTCAATGGAAGATTTCAAAGAAGACTCCATTCGGCGCGGTTGTAATGGGGCTTGGTATGAAAATAAAGGTAAGGAATATTTTTGACTATGTGGTGCTTTTAATTCCGGGAACTAAGACATACTTTCATATACTTCCATCATAGACAAAACAACTAAAAAAACCACAAGCTTCCATAATCTTGAAGAATAAACTTTCTTAACTTATATTCCTATCCAACTGTCACAAATGAAATGACTAAGGCTCTTTATTGGCAAGAAGGTTACCTTATTTTGGCTATGCTCATCGCTAAATATGCATAATATATATATATATATATATATATATATATATATATATATATATAAAGAGAGAGAGAGAGGACATATCATATATACTCAACTCTTAACGTGTATCCTATTAAAATCAGGGTCGTTGATTGAATGGAATTGGTTCCTTTTTTTATATAAAAAACGGTGGGGCCAACAAGAATTTTTGGCTCACTTGCAAAGAGATAGTCCGTGTTGTTGAATTGTTAAAATTATGTATTCAGAATTTTGATAAAAAAAATAGATTATGATTTGGTTCTAATTAACGCTCCATATTATTATGATTATGATTATGATTATTATTATTATTATTATTATTATTATTATTATTATTATTGTGAATTTTCCTAAAAAAATAGATTATTCGAAGGTATCGATATATTATTCGATGGTATCGACAGATTATTCGATTGTATCAAAGGATTATTCAGTACTACGACCGATTTTACATTGTTAATAGATTCTAATTGGCTAGCGCCCTTGCTTTGGTTGTCATCGGAACGCCAATTTCCACCAAGAACGAAGCCACCCTCTTTCGATGACCTGGAAATCGCCCTTCTCTCTCTGCTAGGTTGAAAAAGTGGTATTTGTGGGTTAGAGATGAGAGAACACACACTCAACTTTTTTATGGGATTGTGGAGTTTAGTATTCAATTAATAATTAATTTATATAATCGAATAATCTCAGTCTCTCGTTTTCACTAAATCAATGGATCTGATTTATTAACAAGATACATATTAAGGGAATAAGGGGTGTGTACATCGGAACTAACTTATATATGTATTCTTTTTCCTTTTTTTGATTTTTTTCTTTTCTTTTTCTTTTACTATTTTTCTTTAGAGCCACCTATGAAGCACGAACTGTGAGGAAATAAAACACATAATTTTACAACTTCTTCTTGAAACACTTTGACAATAATGCACACGCTACTAGCTTTTTCTTTTTCTCCAAATGTCAAATCCATCACCAACTTTAATCCTAGGTCCCTTTGTTTTGAGCTTTTTATCTACCTTTCATATAGGGGCAACTCCAAAAAAATATTCAGAAAAATCTATCCGCAAAAAATAAGGTACATCTAATCTAAGTTAAAAAAAATAATCTTAAATCTAAGGTTGAACAAATCACAAGAGGGCTTGAAAAATAATCTTAAATTTTAATAGTAGACATTCAACTTTTTCTTGGGATTTTTGTACACCAATTTTCATTTGATGATGGAACTTACCTTAATTGGCTTGTAGATTGTCCCCTCTTTTGGTGTCGAGTCGCTGCTTTGGTGGGGAGGGGGGGGGGGGGGGGGGGGTTGGGGGAAGGGAGGAACCTCGGTGATCTGCACTTCCTCAGGTTTCTTCCTTTTCGATGGTGGCTTATTGTTCTCGGTCTTCTTGGTGTCGAGACGTTGTGTGAGTCATCGCACTCTCTTGTCTACTCGATATTCGTGGTTCGTCTTGGATCTTCATCGACTTCTTCACTGGATGACAACTTTTATGGGGTGTTTGAGTTTTTCTTTCGTCAGTGTTAATTTGTGTTATTATGTGTATTGTATGTTGATGAATAGTTCGTCGATTCGTCGGTTTTTTTAGTTACCAAACAGCTTGTTTTTCGGTATCTCAAATTCTTACCTGATAAAATACTTAGTATTTTTGTATTGAATTATATTAATATTATAATGTTAGTTCAAATAAATCCATAACCTTTTATTTATTTCATTGTTGAATTATGTCTTTCTCAAAAAGAAAGAATTTGGTGGTTTATTGAAATTACCACCCAATCCCATCTTCTTGATCGAGTGTACAATTGTACTGGTTTAAAAAGTCACTATGGCAAAGCCACAACTAGCCTACCGTTGCTGAAATTTATCACAACAATAGGGTTTCCGTTGCTAATTTTTCCATAGTTGTGTGATATTTGCCACGACGAAGTGATGTCATGGCAAAAATGTGTAATTTTTTTTTAAAAAAAAGGAAAAAAGAAGAAAATCTCTAACCTAGTGTATAACTTACCACTCATCTCTTTAGTCCTCACTCCACTCACTTTAAGACTTGAAAACCCCCTACCCTAGCTCCTCTGTTCGTCCATACCCTCTCTACTTCAAATACATTCACGTTTGCCCTTACTCCTTCCTCATCCTTGTTCATATTCGTTCACCATTGGTGACCAGTGGAACCTTTTTTTGACTATTTAATCTTTCGATCCATTATCAATCTTGGCTTTGTCTCAAGGAGGAAGGGCGTTGCTCGTCCTCCTTTTTCATCGAGCTACTCAAACACATCTACGACAGACCGAGTCTCGCTTTCTTGACCTCGAGCTTCACTCTCTCATGGTGAGCCCTTTCTTGATATCCTCTCACCCGTGAAGAATAAGAAGGATGTTCAATATAGACAAATGTTGAATCTCGGTGGGCCATAACTTGGGGGGTCCACACGTCTGAGGGCATCATGCACACCCAAGCCGAGCACACAAGACCAGCGGGGTTCCATCCAAAAACTAATGGGCAAAAGGAGTGGCCCACTGACTTATGACTCAGATTCTCGTCTTTTTTAATGTGGGACAAACCATCCTTCACATCACGATACGCCCCCTCAAGTGCAACTCCTTGGCCTCGCAATATATGCCAGTTGCACTTGATGTCTTGCCTTAAGGCCGGCTAGCCCAGTAATAGACTAGAGTCCTGAACAACACCGCTCTGATACCATGTTGAATCCTAGTAGGCCATATAACGTGGGGGGTCCACACGTGTGAGCGCATAATGTGCACCCAAGCCGAGCACACAAGACCAACGGGGTTCAATCCTAAAATCAATTGGCAATAGAAGGAGTGACCCATTGATTTATATGCAAGGCTTAGGTTCTCGTGTTTTTCGATGTGGGTCAAACCATCCTTCACATTGCAATGCTTCGGTGGAGAAAGGATTTTGGTTCCTCAACTTGGTCCAGGGTCCCGAGAGCCTCTCCTTCGACCCCCTTAGCTGGGGCCCTACATTGGCATCGCCAACGACCGCATTCTCTTATAAAACAGTCATGATTGGACCGATTTCGCCTGCAACTCGTCCAATCGGTAACCGTTCTTCATCTCTAGGGGTTTTTGTCATCCAATTTTTTCTGTTCTTTTGCTCTCTTTGTTTAATCAACCACTTTTTCACTAATTTTCCCTTATTTAGAAATGAAAGTGTAGTTTGATGTCATTAAACTTGCAAAATAGAGAGAACCCATGCTTAATATGTTCAGCTTTACATAAAAACCTTATATGACAATAAAGAGTAATCTAGTTATCAGTTGGAAGACAAGCATAAAAACCTTATATGCTTAATATCTTGTGCTTTTATCTCATCTTCTTTGAAATTCGTTTAATACTCTTTTGGTTCTTACCATAATACCGTGTAATTGTGTAAATATCAATTCCGTTTTTTAATTGAGTATGTATAGAGTATTTAAAACGTGACAAAACCCATGAATCTAATATTTTTTTTTATCAAATCGATATGTTTGAGGTATAAGTTAGAAAATCTACACCATATTAAAAGCTTATATATATAAATCTACACAAATTCCTAAGAATTATAGCAATTACAATGATCGATAACTTAAAGTATCACCAAAAATCCGACATGCGATGGATTTGCAATCTTGATGTGCCACCAAAAGTTAAGACTCTACTCTGGAAGATCACAAAAAATGGTGTGCCCACTTCTGTCAGGCTTGCTTCTCGGGGTATGGGAATACCCACCACCTGCCCACATTGTGACTCAAATCATGAAGACCTAACTCATCTATTGTGGGATTGTCCTATCACCCGAGCCACACTAACATCAATGGATCCTTCTCTAGTAACAACTCTAAATAATTGCTTTACACAAGGAAGTGGATTAAACAGTATCATCTGTGATATAAAAGAAAAAATCGGATTTCAACGTGTTGCAAAATTAGCCTTTGGTTGATGGAGTATTTGGTACTTCCGCAACAAAACACTTTTTGGTAACAACAAGCCGGACGTAAGAAGCATTCATTCTTTCATAAAGGATCAAACATACCTCTGGAACATCTCTAAGCAAAATGACGACTCAACAGAAGATTATGTACAACACCAAAAAGACAAAAAGAACCCAACCACTTCAACAAGAGCAAGGAAAAAAGCAAAATGGAGACCTGCAACAGGAACCTACAAACTTAACTTCGACGGAGCCCTCTCCTCCACCTCTTTTGGCTTCTTTGGGTATGTTATCAGAGACCACACAGGAACTCTTATTTACTTTGGTGCTGGACCCTCCTCAATTTCAACAATTTCTGGTTCGGAGAGTCTAGGACTTTGGAATGGAATCAACGCTGCACGGGACCTTAAAATAACCAACCTAGTAATTGAGGGTGACAACCTCACCATTATTAACAGCCTCAAAGGTTGTGGGATGCCTACGGGTGATTCTGAAATGATTGTCTCGGACAGTCTAGTCTCCCTAGGTTTCTTTGATACATACGAGATTCGTCATGTCTATAGGGAAGCAAACAGAGTAGCAGACCGCTTATCGCACCTCGACTTTGCTTTCTCTGGTTCTTCGGCACCTGATGACTCTATGCTTCGCAATTTCATCCATTTGGATGCTCTTGGCACGTAAGGGTCCGCCTTATTGCCAAATTATTTCCGGTTAAAAAAAATTCCTAAGAATTATAGATTATATTATAAGGATTGATTAATTACAAGTAATTAAGTATATAGGTTATATGAATGAAGAAATAAGACGTAGTTTTCAGCAGAAATTAATAATAATAATAACTAAGTATAGTTTGGAATATTGGAAGGACAAGGAGCTTAAACATTGGGAATAAGTGGCGAGATTCATACTAATGGGGAAATCCAGCACCAGCACCAGCAGTGGCCCTCTTCCTTTTGGAAGCATCAGTCACATCGAGATCTTCGGATGCACTTGCTGCAGCTGCATCAAAAGCCATGACTGCTTCACTCCCCTTTTCATCCTCCTTCACCTCACTCTTCTCCTCTTCCACCTCCTCCGTCGTTGACGGGTTATCACGACGGTTCCCTTTCCTTCCCGCTGCTTTCGGCTTCTCAGATTCAGACGACAGATTATGCTCATCATGATGGTGTTCTTTCGCTGCCGCTGCTTCCGACATGTCGTATTCTGAATCATCCGATGATATCTTTTCCGTCGTCTTCGTTTCCTCCGCCTTTTCTGATTCACCGCCATTACCTCTTAGTTTGCTCATCAATCTGATTAATAACACCATTATATTATATTATATTATATTTTAAACAACTAACGAAATAAAAAAAAATATAGGCAAAAAAGCAACAAAAATTAATTTCAAAAGAAAATATTAAATATACTGTATAATTTTAAATATAACATTTTTTTATTAAAATAATTGTGATAAATAATAATATAATAAAATAAATATGTATTTTAATAAATAGATATTTTTTGAATTTATTGTTTACCCATTTTATTTTATTTTTTAAAATGAGACGGACTAAATATAAAGCATTTGACTTTTTTGTACCTAGTTTAAAAAGTTACCGACTATACAAAATATTAATTTTTTAAATTATTTTTTTACATTATAATTATAATACTTATTAATTTACAATCTGAGGGAGTATATGTTATTAACATAATTAATAGTTGAGTTTCATATAAAAACCGTCCCTGGGTTGAGAAAGAAATATTGAAAAAATGAATAGGGTTGACCCTTTCAATCCAGGGACGCTGGGATTTTTGAAGACACTATGCTCGGATTTTGCGTTGGCGACGGGGCTGCCTTGGCCCTTGGTACCCAAGTCTTGTGCCATGGTAGACACCATTGCGAGCGCTACTGCCACCAGCGCCACCCCGAACCATACTCGCCCAACCCTCATCATCATCGTCAAGGTTGTCATCGAAATCGTTCTTGCTTTTTTATGAAAATTATAAGAACAAGGGGAATTAAAAAGATGATATGTTGGGGGTTAATTTCGTCGGAGTGAACGCAACGGAATGGAAACATGGCTACGTTTTATAACAAATGGATAGCCACGTGTCGTCGTTTTTAAATGAGCCACAAGCAAAACCACGATATGTGCGGGGCGCCACACCCCAAATTCAGAGGTAAAGATGATCGTCTGAATTGGTCATGCACTCCAAAATTACCAATTAGACAATGTTCTAAAATACATTTGGCGGATGTTTGACGGTGGGTACCATTAAGCGCTAAGACGGGTTGGCGACCTTATTTGCGGATTCTTGGCTGGATAAAACGGATTTTGATTATTTTATTATATTTAACTATTGACCATATCCAAAACTCATATAATTTAATAAAATATGCATTTTCAAAGTCATTAACATTTTTCAATAAAAAAATTATCATATAAATCAAATAAACGGTATGATTATTTTAACCGTTGTCATCTATCCCAGCCATCACTTGTTTATGCCAATGGCCCTTCGTCGTGTGTCCCTCTTCTTGCATCAGCCGCGTTAGAATGGGTAGAGCAAAACGCATCATTTAACCCTTTTCTACTGGAAAAGCATCATATATAGAACCTAAACTGACTACATAAAGCATATTGGGCAAAAACAATCCATCACATTATAAAAAAACCTCAATAGAATTACCTAATCAAATGCTAGTTTCCTACACACTACTATTCTTGCAAGTCTTTATATGAAAGAGCATAAGTGGAAAATAAATGAATCAAATTTAATGGTCAATTCATACTTACCTCAGAATTATACCCGCCTAAAGCAAATTGGGCAACAACAAAGAGCTCGATCATCCGACACCTTCCCAGAACGAAGTGCATCAAGTGTTTTTAACAAGATTTGATTACTTTGATTCGCCCTTGCATGAAGCTTTTGGTTTTCTTTCTCCATATTTGCCACCTTTGCTTTCATGTTTTCCAATTCTGTCGAACAATTGGGTATAATTGTAGAGTCACATCCTATTTTCCTCAACAAACCTTACTCCAAAAATAGCACTTTGATTGACTCCAAACCCAAAGCCGACTGGTCTTTTAGGATGCTCATCCGCATAAATCAGCTTATCAAATACTTCATTCTCAATCTCGGTGCGAGACTTTGAAGGTGGGAAATTTTGGACTAGTTCTTCAACACTGAGATGTGCTTGTTCCTGGTTTCAAAGGAAAAAAAATGTAGACAAGTAATTTTTTTTAATAACAGAATAAACAAAGAGAATAAAAATGAATGTAAGGCAGGCATGCATAAAGAACTTACTATGTACCAATAATTCTGCAGATTTTGTGTTTTCAACATATCCCCCTCCGACTTTAGAATGAGTCAATTTAAAAAATTCTAAATGACTGGGTTGTTTTCTAGTAGTTTGGACATGAAAAAAATGGAATTATTAAACACATTGAAGACATAACATCAACGTAACTAGAAAAAAAATTCAATATAAAAAATGAAGAAAGTATACATAACCGGCTCGCTTATTAGCATAACTTGTGGGATCAGTAGTATGCACATGTGTTTGGGTTGTCCGTGCCTTTTTACCTCATTGAGACCTCTTCTGCAATAATTGTTAAGTGTCATTAAATAAACATATAAGACAGTCAATCTTGAATTTGTTTTTTAAAAGTTTAATATCTTTAATATTCTTAAGTACTAACCTTGCCCTTTTCCGAAAACCAATACTCAACCAAACGCATCCAACTATCAATTGTGTGTCCATGAGGTACATCCTTAGTAATTGGTTACTTTGACCTCTTTGTTGGATTGAACTTCTAACGCTTCAATTCATATCTAAGAATACATTACTTGTGCATGTATGTTATTCATATGGTTAATTATACATTTATCTATGTTGCAAGGCAAAATTTGTCATCCCAGATGGAGAAGCATTTAATCGAGCAATTCTCATGCGGGTTGGCCTTAGGCCAGCTAATTTCTCCAATAGGGCAAAATCTCGCTGTTCTGGCCAAATAAGCAAGATACTTAACTAGAACAGAACCACCCTTTCGGATCGGTTGATTTAACTCATTAAAATGAACAATGCACTTAGCCCTAGGCGGTAGATTTTCAATATTATGAGGTAGTATCAGCCCGCTCAATATTGTATTCTTTCCTTCTGTATCTGTACAATCAAATTACAACTAAGAAAATATGTTGATGAATAGTTTATGAATAAAATTAATTAAATCAATCTTACCAATATTCAAAACCTCTTCCTTTTCGTCATACTTCACCTCACCAGTCCAATGATGGGACACACTTTTTGAATTCATGGATCGAGATCTAGATGACTTGGATGTGTTCTCTTCAGCTTGCACATTTTTATTCTCCCTTTGTTCATTATCACTACCTTTATCAGATTCATCTAACTCTTCCTCGAGTGTCTCCAAATGAGCATCCAAATCAGCATCCAAATCATCATTCAAATCAGCATCCAAGTTTGGTGGGGATATGTTTGCATGAGCCTACTAAAATATTTTCCTCGAATGATTTCTACATTTATTTTTCTAAATATTTTTTGTATTGTAAATATTTTTCAGCAATAAGAATAAATAGCCTACTAAAATAGATTAGGTATCGTGGCCTATTGGGTATAACTTTTTTTTTTTGGGTACAAGTAAGGATTTGGGTAGGGCCGGCTAATCCCTACTTAGATTATCACCTAAGAGTATCCTTGCGGATGAGTATACAGAGGTGTCTATCTACTCAATCATTTGGAGAGGCGTCAGATTAGAAGATGCAAAAGATATGGTCGGCGCATCTATTAATCTCCCGAAAGCAATGCGAGAGGTTAACATGCTCAAAGGACTGGAGCAGCAAAAGAATGACCGCCGTGATCATCTCGATATCCCCAGAGGCAGGACCAGCATTCCTTGATTTCGTTGATCATCGTCAGGCTATAACATTCAATGTGGATACTAGATAGACCCAACTCCTTCGCCATCTGGATGCCCAATAGAAGTCCCATTGCTTCAGTCATGAGCGGTGACCTGAGTGTAAGTTTTATCCCCATAGGCAGGACCAGCATTCCTTGATTGCATTGATCACCAGTTCTTTTTTTGTGGCCTAGTGGGTATAAATGTCTAGATTTGGCTAATGCAAATATTTAAAGGGTTTTTATTATTGTTATTGTTATTACTAAGCTACTATTTCTTTCAAATTTCCCCATCTTACTTTTGGCCAAACAAAATGTATTGGAATTTTTTTTCAAATTAGTAAAAAAGAGAAAAAAAATCAGGTAAATAGTCAAGATTAGAAAGTATTTTGGGATTTAGCCAAAGCGGGGCTAAGTCGCTATTTCAAACAGCGACTCTAGCCCGACTTCTAAAAAAAGTAATAAAATAATAAAGTCGTTGTTTGAAACAGCGACTTAGTATATTTTAAAAAAAAATTATAAACTTTCTACAAAAATAATAAAAAATACCAAAAAAATACACATGGTAGATTCGCTGTTTGAAATAGCGACACTACCCTTTTTAAAAAATTTTAACTCATTGTCAAGAAGAAGAAAAAAAGTTAAGGAAAAGGGGGAAGGAGAGAGAAAGAGAGAGGAGAGGGGGCAAAGGAGAGAGAAAGAGAGAGGAGAGAAGAGAGGGTGTGAGGAGGGATAAAAAAAAGGAGAGAGAGGGATGAATGAATGTACTCCGTGTGAAATATGAATTAAAAGATCTGCTGTTTCAACAGCAGTTCTGTTTTGTATTTTTGTTGTTGTTACATTTTCAACTAAAAAACTCTCCCGTGCATAATTGTTTTTGTTTTTACCTCTTTTTTCATTTAAATTGATTTTTTAAGAAAAAAAAATACTAATTCGTTATTTCAAACAGCGACTTTAGTATTTTATTAATTTTTTTAGAAGTCGGGCCCGCTTTGGCTAAATCCCAAAATATTTTGTAATATTGGCTACTCCCGTAATTTTTGGCGAGTTTGAAAAAAAATTCAATGTATTGAGGCTTTAATCAATCAAATTCAAATCCCTTGCAAGATGTGTGTCAAAAGTCCACTTCAATATGACAATGTGGATTACCGCCTTCGAACTTCCAAGCTATTCAAGGCAAGATCAAGCAAATAAGCTGCTTTGCCTAAGCCCAAATTGGATTATCTTACTTCTATATACAATCTTTCTTCTGTTGACGCCGAATATTTCATTAACTAGGCTTAATATGCCATCTCCCTTACTCTTGCACAATCTACTACCTTGTTTATTTTATTTGTTGATTTCGTAGTCATTTTTGCAATCAATTTCGGTGTTGGAAGAAGATCGATCAAGGGTTTCAAGCAGCAGGAGCTGATTTCATATCAATATCATACCTTAAAAATAGTCAGCTTAATTCAAGGATACATTACAAGATACTCAACATTCCCAGTGATACTTGTATTGATAAATTGAAAAAACAACAATAATAATATCACAGAAATAATAATAGTAATATATATATGAGAAAACTCTGAAGAGAAGTCCCCTTTGGAATCATACATGACACCTACACGTACAGTACAGTTCCTCATTTCGCTGATCAAGCGCACTGGGAGGGAGGCATACTTAATAGTCAATTTCTGAAATACCCTGCAACATTAAAAATAAAAATATTAATTAATACAGTAGTTATTAGTGTGTTGAATTCCATTTTTAAAACAAGAGTGTTCATCTGTGATAATGTCAAGTATGTACTGATTGGTTAGGAATCAAAGCACTTGATATATTATTCAGGTGAGATATATTGATGTCTTGAATGGCTGAACAATGAACATGTTGTAAATAAAACCTTTACACAGCAGGTGATGGAACTCATGGAATTGTAAATAAAACCTTTACTAGAGTATGTTATTTGGCTTCTTTTTTGTTTTAGCTTTTTGACATGATAAAGAGGGTAATGCAAAGCTTGGTGAGACTTTTGGAGCTACAAAGTTGTCAGTCATCACCATCAGTGACGACGCCTTCTGGAATGTGGCCCCACATGAACAAACTCATGTCCAAACCCGGGACTCGAACATCTATTCCTGCTTATAAGCTGTGAAAAAGGTGCATAGGAGCTCATATAGATCAAGGCTGAGTGCTTAATACCTTGTACTGTTGATTCATGCTTCAACTAGTTGTCGTCTGACCTGTACGGGTATGCAATTCCACCCGATTCAATTTGCTCCACATCCTCTACGAGTATCTGATAATGCCTCTTCACTTCCTCTACTGATTTTCCGACGACTCTGGCAATCTTTTGCCACCTCTCGGGTGTATCCTTGGTGTATAAAGCTAGGGCCTTTTCAAACAATTTGTTTTGGTGTGTTGTCCAATTGGAGCTGGAACTACGCGAAAAAGATAATTAAGAAGTCTCGCTTTCTTGACCTCGAGCTTCACTCTCTCATGGTGAGCCCTTTCTTGATATCCTCTCACCCGTGAAGAATAAGAAGGATGTTCAATATAGACAAATGTTGAATCTTGGTGGGCCATAACTTGGGGGGTCCACACGTCTGAGGGCATCATGCACACCCAAGCCGAGCACACAAGACCAGCGGGGTTCCATCCAAAAACTAATGGGCAAAAGGAGTGGCCCACTGACTTATGACTCAGATTCTCGTCTTTTTTGATGTGGGACAAACCATCCTTCACATCACGATACGCCCCCTCAAGTGCAACTCCTTGGCCTCGCAATATATGCCAGTTGCACTTGATGTCTTGCCTTAAGGCCGGCTAGCCCAGTAATAGACTAGAGTCCTGAACAACACCGCTCTGATACCATGTTGAATCCTAGTAGGCCATATAACGTGGGGGGTCCACACGTGTGAGCGCATAATGTGCACCCAAGCCGAGCACACAAGACCAACGGGGTTCAATCCTAAAATCAATTGGCAATAGGAGGAGTGGCCCATTGATTTATATGCAAGGCTTAGGTTCTCGTGTTTTTCGATGTGGGTCAAACCATCCTTCACATTGCAATGCTTCGGTGGAGAAAGGATTTTGGTTCCTCAACTTGGTCCAGGGTCCCGAGAGCCTCTCCTTCGACCCCCTTAGCTGGGGCCCTACATTGGCATCGCCAACGACCGCATTCTCTTATAAAACAGTCATGATTGGACCGATTTCGCCTGCAACTCGTCCAATCGGTAACCTCTCTTCATCTCTAGGGGTTTTTGTCATCCAATTTTTTCTGTTCTTTTGCTCTCTTTGTTTAATCAACCACTTTTTCACTAATTTTCCCTTATTTAGAAATGAAAGTGTAGTTTGATGTCATTAAACTTGCAAAATAGAGAGAACCCATGCTTAATATGTTCAGCTTTACATAAAAACCTTATATGACAATAAAGAGTAATCTAGTTATCAGTTGGAAGACAAGCATAAAAACCTTATATGCTTAATATCTTGTGCTTTTATCTCATCTTCTTTGAAATTCGTTTAATACTCTTTTGGTTCTTACCATAATACCGTGTAATTGTGTAAATATCAATTCCGTTTTTTAATTGAGTATGTATAGAGTATTTAAAAAGTGACAAAACCCATGAATCTAATAATTTTTTTTTCTCAAATCGATATGTTTGAGGTATAAGTTAGAAAATGTACACCATATTAAAAGCTTATATATATAAATCTACACAAATTCCTAAGAATTATAGCAATTACAATGATCGATAACTTAAAGTATCACCAAAAATCCGACATGCGATGGATTTGCAATCTTGATGTGCCACCAAAAGTTAAGACTCTACTCTGGAAGATCACAAAAAATGGTGTGCCCACTTCTGTCAGGCTTGCTTCTCGGGGTATGGGAATACCCACCACCTGCCCACATTGTGACTCAAATCATGAAGACCTAACTCATCTATTGTGGGATTGTCCTATCACCCGAGCCACACTAACATCAATGGATCCTTCTCTAGTAACAACTCTAAATAATTGCTTTACACAAGGAAGTGGATTAAACAGTATCATCTGTGATATAAAAGAAAAAATCGGATTTCAACGTGTTGCAAAATTAGCCTTTGGTTGATGGAGTATTTGGTACTTCCGCAACAAAACACTTTTTGGTAACAACAAGCCGGACGTAAGAAGCATTCATTCTTTCATAAAGGATCAAACATACCTCTGGAACATCTCTAAGCAAAATGACGACTCAACAGAAGATTATGTACAACACCAAAAAGACAAAAAGAACCCAACCACTTCAACAAGAGCAAGGAAAAAAGCAAAATGGAGACCTGCAACAGGAACCTACAAACTTAACTTCGACGGAGCCCTCTCCTCCACCTCTTTTGGCTTCTTTGGGTATGTTATCAGAGACCACACAGGAACTCTTATTTACTTTGGTGCTGGACCCTCCTCAATTTCAACAATTTCTGGTTCGGAGAGTCTAGGACTTTGGAATGGAATCAACGCTGCACGGGACCTTAAAATAACCAACCTAGTAATTGAGGGTGACAACCTCACCATTATTAACAGCCTCAAAGGTTGTGGGATGCCTACGGGTGATTATGAAATGATTGTCTCGGACAGTCTAGTCTCCCTAGGTTTCTTTGATACATACGAGATTCGTCATGTCTATAGGGAAGCAAACAGAGTAGCAGACCGCTTATCGCACCTCGACTTTGCTTTCTCTTGTTCTTCGGCACCTGATGACTCTATGCTTCGCAATTTCATCCATTTGGATGCTCTTGGCACATAAGGGTCCGCCTTATTGCCAAATTATTTTCGGTTAAAAAAAATTCCTAAGAATTATAGATTATATTATAAGGATTGATTAATTACAAGTAATTAAGTATATAGGTTATATGAATGAAGAAATAAGACGTAGTTTTCAGCAGAAATTAATAATAATAATAACTAAGTATAGTTTGGAATATTGGAAGGACAAGGAGCTTAAACATTGGGAATAAGTGGCGAGATTCATACTAATGGGGGAAATCCAGCACCAGCACTAGCAGTGGCCCTCTTCCTTTTGGAAGCATCAGTCACATCGAGATCTTCGGATGCACTTGCTGCAGCTGCATCAAAAGCCATGACTGCTTCACTCCCCTTTTTATCCTCCTTCACCTCACTCTTCTCCTCTTCCACCTCCTCCGTCGTTGACGGGTTATCACGACGGTTCCCTTTCCTTCCCGCTGCTTTCGGCTTCTCAGATTCAGACGACAGATTATGCTCATCATGATGGTGTTCTTTCGCTGCCGCTGCTTCCGACATGTCGTATTCTGAATCATCCGATGATATCTTTTCCGTCGTCTTCGTTTCCTCCGCCTTTTCTGATTCACCGCCATTACCTCTTAGTTTGCTCATCAATCTGATTAATAACACCATTATATTATATTATATTATATTTTAAACAACTAACGAAATAAAAAAAAATATAGGCAAAAAAGCAACAAAAATTAATTTCAAAAGAAAATATTAAATATACTGTATAATTTTAAATATAACATTTTTTTATTAAAATAATTGTGATAAATAATAATATAATAAAATAAATATGTATTTTAATAAATAGATATTTTTTGAATTTATTGTTTACCCATTTTATTTTATTTTTTAAAATGAGACGGACTAAATATAAAGCATTTGACTTTTTTGTACCTAGTTTAAAAAGTTACCGACTATACAAAATATTAATTTTTTAAATTATTTTTTTACATTATAATTATAATACTTATTAATTTACAATCTGAGGGAGTATATGTTATTAACATAATTAATAGTTGAGTTTCATATAAAAACCGTCCCTGGGTTGAGAAAGAAATATTGAAAAAATGAATAGGGTTGACCCTTTCAATCCAGGGACGCTGGGATTTTTGAAGACACTATGCTCGGATTTTGCGTTGGCGACGGGGCTGCCTTGGCCCTTGGTACCCAAGTCTTGTGCCATGGTAGACACCATTGCGAGCGCTACTGCCACCAGCGCCACCCCGAACCATACTCGCCCAACCCTCATCATCATCGTCAAGGTTGTCATCGAAATCGTTCTTGCTTTTTTATGAAAATTATAAGAACAAGGGGAATTAAAAAGATGATATGTTGGGGGTTAATTTCGTCGGAGTGAACGCAACGGAATGGAAACATGGCTACGTTTTATAACAAATGGATAGCCACGTGTCGTCGTTTTTAAATGAGCCACAAGCAAAACCACGATATGTGCGGGGCGCCACACCCCAAATTCAGAGGTAAAGATGATCGTCTGAATTGGTCATGCACTCCAAAATTACCAATTAGACAATGTTCTAAAATACATTTGGCGGATGTTTGACGGTGGGTACCATTAAGCGCTAAGACGGGTTGGCGACCTTATTTGCGGATTCTTGGCTGGATAAAACGGATTTTGATTATTTTATTATATTTAACTATTGACCATATCCAAAACTCATATAATTTAATAAAATATGCATTTTCAAAGTCATTAACATTTTTCAATAAAAAAATTATCATATAAATCAAATAAACGGTATGATTATTTTAACCGTTGTCATCTATCCCAGCCATCACTTGTTTATGCCAATGGCCCTTCGTCGTGTGTCCCTCTTCTTGCATCAGCCGCGTTAGAATGGGTAGAGCAAAACGCATCATTTAACCCTTTTCTACTGGAAAAGCATCATATATAGAACCTAAACTGACTGCATAAAGCATATTGGGCAAAAACAATCCATCACATTATAAAAAAACCTCAATAGAATTACCTAATCAAATGCTAGTTTCCTACACACTACTATTCTTGCAAGTCTTTATATGAAAGAGCATAATTGGAAAATAAATGAATCAAATTTAATGGTCAATTCATACTTACCTCAGAATTATACCCGCCTAAAGCAAATTGGGCAACAACAAAGAGCTCGATCATCCGACACCTTCCCAGAACGAAGTGCATCAAGTGCTTTTAACAAGATTTGATTACTTTGATTCGCCCTTGCATGAAGCTTTTGGTTTTCTTTCTCCATATTTGCCACCTTTACTTTCATGTTTTCCAATTCTGTCGAACAATTGGGTATAATTGTAGAGTCACATCCTATTTTCCTCAACAAACCTTACTCCAAAAATAGCACTTTGATTGACTCCAAACCCAAAGCCGACTGGTCTTTTAGGATGCTCATCCGCATAAATCAGCTTATCAAATACTTCATTCTCAATCTCGGTGCGAGACTTTGAAGGTGGGAAATTTTGGACTAGTTCTTCAACACTGAGATGTGCTTGTTCCTGGTTTCAAAGGAAAAAAAAAATGTAGACAAGTAATTTTTTTTAATAACAGAATAAACAAAGAGAATAAAAATGAATGTAAGGCAGGCATGCATAAAGAAATTACTATGTACCAATAATTCTGCAGATTTTGTGTTTTCAACATATCCCCCTCCGACTTTAGAATGAGTCAATTTAAAAAATTCTAAATGACTGGGTTGTTTTCTAGTAGTTTGGACATGAAAAAAATGGAATTATTAAACACATTGAAGACATAACATCAACGTAGCTAGAAAAAAAATTCAATATAAAAAATGAAGAAAGTATACATAACCGGCTCGCTTATTAGCATAACTTGTGGGATCAGTAGTATGCACATGTGTTTAGGTTGTCCGTGCCTTTTTACCTCATTGAGACCTCTTCTGCAATAATTGTTAAGTGTCATTAAATAAACATATAAGACAGTCAATCTTGAATTTGTTTTTTAAAAGTTTAATATCTTTAATATTCTTAAGTACTAACCTTGCCCTTTTCCGAAAACCAATACTCAACCAAACGCATCCAACTATCAATTGTGTGTCCATGAGGTACATCCTTAGTAATTGGTTACTTTGACCTCTTTGTTGGATTGAACTTCTAACGCTTCAATTCATATCTAAGAATACATTACTTGTGCATGTATGTTATTCATATGGTTAATTATACATTTATCTATGTTGCAAGGCAAAATTTGTCATCCCAGATGGAGAAGCATTTAATCGAGCAATTCTCATGCGGGTTGGCCTTAGGCCAGCTAATTTCTCCAATAGGGCAAAATCTCGCTGTTCTGGCCAAATAAGCAAGATACTTAACTAGAACAGAACCACCCTTTCGGATCGGTTGATTTAACTCATTAAAATGAACAATGCACTTAGCCCTAGGCGGTAGATTTTCAATATTATGAGGTAGTATCAGCCCGCTCAATATTGTATTCTTTCCTTCTGTATCTGTACAATCAAATTACAACTAAGAAAATATGTTGATGAATAGTTTATGAATAAAATTAATTAAATCAATCTTACCAATATTCAAAACCTCTTCCTTTTCGTCATACTTCACCTCACCAGTCCAATGATGGGACACACTTTTTGAATTCATGGATCGAGATCTAGATGACTTGGATGTGTTCTCTTCAGCTTGCACATTTTTATTCTCCCTTTGTTCATTATCACTACCTTTATCAGATTCATCTAACTCTTCCTCGAGTGTCTCCAAATGAGCATCCAAATCAGCATCCAAATCATCATTCAAATCAGCATCCAAGTTTGGTGGGGATATGTTTGCATGAGCCTACTAAAATATTTTCCTCGAATGATTTCTACATTTATTTTTCTAAATATTTTTTGTATTGTAAATATTTTTCAGCAATAAGAATAAATAGCCTACTAAAATAGATTAGGTATCGTGGCCTATTGGGTATAACTTTTTTTTTTTGGGTACAAGTAAGGATTTGGGTAGGGCCGGCTAATCCCTACTTAGATTATCACCTAAGAGTATCCTTGCGGATGAGTATACAGAGGTGTCTATCTACTCAATCATTTGGAGAGGCGTCAGATTAGAAGATGCAAAAGATATGGTCGGCGCATCTATTAATCTCCCGAAAGCAATGCGAGAGGTTAACATGCTCAAAGGACTGGAGCAGCAAAAGAATGACCGCCGTGATCATCTCGATATCCCCAGAGGCAGGACCAGCATTCCTTGATTTCGTTGATCATCGTCAGGCTATAACATTCAATGTGGATACTAGATAGACCCAACTCCTTCGCCATCTGGATGCCCAATAGAAGTCCCATTGCTTCAGTCATGAGCGGTGACCTGAGTGTAAGTTTTATCCCCATAGGCAGGACCAGCATTCCTTGATTGCATTGATCACCAGTTCTTTTTTTGTGGCCTAGTGGGTATAAATGTCTAGATTTGGCTAATGCAAAGATTTAAAGGGTTTTTATTATTGTTATTGTTATTACTAAGCTACTATTTCTTTCAAATTTCCCCATCTTACTTTTGGCCAAACAAAATGTATTGGAATTTTTTTTCAAATTAGTAAAAAAGAGAAAAAAAATCAGGTAAATAGTCAAGATTAGAAAGTATTTTGGGATTTAGCCAAAGCGGGGCTAAGTCGCTATTTCAAACAGCGACTCTAGCCCGACTTCTAAAAAAAGTAATAAAATAATAAAGTCGTTGTTTGAAACAGCGACTTAGTATATTTTAAAAAAAAATTATAAACTTTCTACAAAAATAATAAAAAATACCAAAAAAATACACATGGTAGATTCGCTGTTTGAAATAGCGACACTACCCTTTTTAAAAAATTTTAACTCATTGTCAGGAAGAAGAAAAAAAGTTAAGGAAAAGGGGGAAGGAGAGAGAAAGAGAGAGGAGAGGGGGCAAAGGAGAGAGAAAGAGAGAGGAGAGAAGAGAGGGTGTGAGGAGGGATAAAAAAAAGGAGAGAGAGGGATGAATGAATGTACTCCGTGTGAAATATGAATTAAAAGATCTGCTGTTTCAACAGCAGTTCTGTTTTGTATTTTTGTTGTTGTTACATTTTCAACTAAAAAACTCTCCCGTGCATAATTGTTTTTGTTTTTACCTCTTTTTTCATTTAAATTTATTTTTTAAGAAAAAAAAATACTAATTCGTTGTTTCAAACAGCGACTTTAGTATTTTATTAATTTTTTTAGAAGTCGGGCCCGCTTTGGCTAAATCCCAAAATATTTTGTAATATTGGCTACTCCCGTAATTTTTGGCGAGTTTGAAAAAAAATTCAATGTATTGAGGCTTTGATCAATCAAATTCAAATCCCTTGCAAGATGTGTGTCAAAAGTCCACTTCAATATGACAATGTGGATTACCGCCTTCAAACTTCCAAGCTATTCAAGGCAAGATCAAGCAAATAAGCTGCTTTGCCTAAGCCCAAATTGGATTATCTTACTTCTATATACAATCTTTCTTCTGTTGACGTCGAATATTTCATTAACTAGGGTTAATATGCCATCTCCCTTACTCTTGCACAATCTACTACCTTGTTAATTTTTTTTGTTGATTTCGTAGTCATTTTTGCAATCAATTTCGGTGTTGGAAGAAGATCGATCAAGGGTTTCAAGCAGCAGGAGCTGATTTCATATCAATATCATACCTTAAAAATAGTCAGCTTAATTCAAGGATACATTACAAGATACTCAACATTCCCAGTGATACTTGTATTGATAAATTGAAAAAACAACAATAATAATATCACAGAAATAATAATAGTAATATATATGAGAAAACTCTGAAGAGAAGTCCCCTTTGGAATCATACATGACACCTACACGTACAGTACAGTTCCTCATTTCGCTGATCAAGCGCACTGGGAGGGAGGCATACTTAATAGTCAATTTCTGAAATACCCTGCAACATTAAAAATTAAAATATTAATTAATACAGTAGTTATTAGTGTGTTGAATTCCATTTTTAAAACAAGTGTTCATCTGTGATAATGTCAAGTATGTACTGATTGGTTAGGAATCAAAGCACTTGATATATTATTCAGGTGAGATATATTGATGTCTTGAATGGCTGAACAATGAACATGTTGTAAATAAAACCTTTACACAGCAGGTGATGGAACTCATGGAATTGTAAATAAAACCTTTACTAGAGTATGTTATTTGGCTTCTTTTTTGTTTTAGCTTTTTGACATGATAAAGAGGGTAATGCAAAGCTTGGTGAGACTTTTGGAGCTACAAAGTTGTCAGTCATCACCATGAGTGACGACGCCTTCTGGAATGTGGCCCCACATGAACAAACTCATGTCAAACCCGGGACTCGAACATCTATTCCTGCTTATAAGCTGTGAAAAAGGTGCATAGGAGCTCATATAGATCAAGGCTGAGTGCTTAATACCTTGTACTGTTGATTCATGCTTCAACTAGTTGTCGTCTGACCTGTACGGGTATGCAATTCCTCCCGATTCAATTTGCTCCACATCCTCTACGAGTATCTGATAATGCCTCTTCACTTCCTCTACTGATTTTCCGACGACTCTAGCAATCTTTTGCCACCTCTCAGGTGTATCCTTGGTGTATAAAGCTAGGGCCTTTTCAAACAATTTGTTTTGGTGTGTTGTCCAATTAGAGCTGGACCTACGCGAAAAAGATAATTAAGAAGTCTCGCTTTCTTGACCTCGAGCTTCACTCTCTCATGGTGAGCCCTTTCTTGATATCCTCTCACCCGTGATGAATAAGAAGGATGTTCAATATAGACAAATGTTGAATCTTGGTGGGCCATAACTTGGGGGGTCCACACGTCTGAGGGCATCATGCACACCCAAGCCGAGCACACAAGACCAGCGGGGTTCCATCCAAAAACTAATGGGCAAAAGGAGTGGCCCACTGACTTATGACTCAGATTCTCGTCTTTTTTTATGTGGGACAAACCATCCTTCACATCACGATACGCCCCCTCAAGTGCAACTCCTTGGCCTCGCAATATATGCCAGTTGCACTTGATGTCTTGCCTTAAGGCCGGCTAGCCCAGTAATAGACTAGAGTCCTGAACAACACCGCTCTGATACCATGTTGAATCCTAGTAGGCCATATAACGTGGGGGTCCACACGTGTGAGCGCATAATGTGCACCCAAGCCGAGCACACAAGACCAACGGGGTTCAATCCTAAAATCAATTGGCAATAGGAGGAGTGGCCCATTGATTTATATGCAAGGCTTAGGTTCTCGTGTTTTTCGATGTGGGTCAAACCATCCTTCACATTGCAATGCTTCGGTGGAGAAAGGATTTTGGTTCCTCAACTTGGTCCAGGGTCCCGAGAGCCTCTCCTTCGACCCCCTTAGCTGGGGCCCTACATTGGCATCGCCAACGACCGCATTCTCTTATAAAACAGTCATGATTGGACCGATTTCGCCTGCAACTCGTCCAATCGGTAACCTCTCTTCATCTCTAGGGGTTTTTGTCATCCAATTTTTTCTGTTCTTTTGCTCTCTTTGTTTAATCAACCACTTTTTCACTAATTTTCCCTTATTTAGAAATGAAAGTGTAGTTTGATGTCATTAAACTTGCAAAATAGAGAGAACCCATGCTTAATATGTTCAGCTTTACATAAAAACCTTATATGACAATAAAGAGTAATCTAGTTATCAGTTGGAAGACAAGCATAAAAACCTTATATGCTTAATATCTTGTGCTTTTATCTCATCTTCTTTGAAATTCGTTTAATACTCTTTTGGTTCTTACCATAATACCGTGTAATTGTGTAAATATCAATTCCGTTTTTTAATTGAGTATGTATAGAGTATTTAAAACGTGACAAAACCCATGAATCTAATAATTTTTTTTATCAAATCGATATGTTTGAGGTATAAGTTAGAAAATCTACACCATATTAAAAGCTTATATATATAAATCTACACAAATTCCTAAGAATTATAGCAATTACAATGATCGATAACTTAAAGTATCACCAAAAATCCGACATGCGATGGATTTGCAATCTTGATGTGCCACCAAAAGTTAAGACTCTACTCTGGAAGATCACAAAAAATGGTGTGCCCACTTCTGTCAGGCTTGCTTCTCGGGGTATGGGAATACCCACCACCTGCCCACATTGTGACTCAAATCATGAAGACCTAACTCATCTATTGTGGGATTGTCCTATCACCCGAGCCACACTAACATCAATGGATCCTTCTCTAGTAACAACTCTAAATAATTGCTTTACACAAGGAAGTGGATTAAACAGTATCATCTGTGATATAAAAGAAAAAATCGGATTTCAACGTGTTGCAAAATTAGCCTTTGGTTGATGGAGTATTTGGTACTTCCGCAACAAAACACTTTTTGGTAACAACAAGCCGGACGTAAGAAGCATTCATTCTTTCATAAAGGATCAAACATACCTCTGGAACATCTCTAAGCAAAATGACGACTCAACAGAAGATTATGTACAACACCAAAAAGACAAAAAGAACCCAACCACTTCAACAAGAGCAAGGAAAAAAGCAAAATGGAGACCTGCAACAGGAACCTACAAACTTAACTTCGACGGAGCCCTCTCCTCCACCTCTTTTGGCTTCTTTGGGTATGTTATCAGAGACCACACAGGAACTCTTATTTACTTTGGTGCTGGACCCTCCTCAATTTCAACAATTTCTGGTTCGGAGAGTCTAGGACTTTGGAATGGAATCAACGCTGCACGGGACCTTAAAATAACCAACCTAGTAATTGAGGGTGACAACCTCACCATTATTAACAGCCTCAAAGGTTGTGGGATGCCTACGGGTGATTATGAAATGATTGTCTCGGACAGTCTAGTCTCCCTAGGTTTCTTTGATACATACGAGATTCGTCATGTCTATAGGGAAGCAAACAGAGTAGCAGACCGCTTATCGCACCTCGACTTTGCTTTCTCTTGTTCTTCGGCACCTGATGACTCTATGCTTCGCAATTTCATCCATTTGGATGCTCTTGGCACATAAGGGTCCGCCTTATTGCCAAATTATTTCCGGTTAAAAAAAATTCCTAAGAATTATAGATTATATTATAAGGATTGATTAATTACAAGTAATTAAGTATATAGGTTATATGAATGAAGAAATAAGACGTAGTTTTCAGCAGAAATTAATAATAATAATAACTAAGTATAGTTTGGAATATTGGAAGGACAAGGAGCTTAAACATTGGGAATAAGTGGCGAGATTCATACTAATGGGGGAAATCCAGCACCAGCACTAGCAGTGGCCCTCTTCCTTTTGGAAGCATCAGTCACATCGAGATCTTTGGATGCACTTGCTGCAGCTGCATCAAAAGCCATGACTGCTTCACTCCCCTTTTTATCCTCCTTCACCTCACTCTTCTCCTCTTCCACCTCCTCCGTCGTTGACGGGTTATCACGACGGTTCCCTTTCCTTCCCGCTGCTTTCGGCTTCTCAGATTCAGACGACAGATTATGCTCATCATGATGGTGTTCTTTCGCTGCCGCTGCTTCCGACATGTCGTATTCTGAATCATCCGACGATATCCTTTCCGTCGTCTTCGTTTCCTCCGCCTTTTCTGATTCACCGCCATTACCTCTTAGTTTGCTCATCAATCTGATTAATAACACCATTATATTATATTATATTATATTTTAAACAACTAACGAAATAAAAAAAATATAGGCAAAAAAGCAACAAAAATTAATTTCAAAAGAAAATATTAAATATACTGTATAATTTTAAATATAACATTTTTTTATTAAAATAATTGTGATAAATAATAATATAATAAAATAAATATGTATTTTAATAAATAGATATTTTTTGAATTTATTGTTTACCCATTTTATTTTATTTTTTAAAATGAGACGGACTAAATATAAAGCATTTGACTTTTTTGTACCTAGTTTAAAAAGTTACCGACTATACAAAATATTAATTTTTTAAATTATTTTTTTACATTATAATTATAATACTTATTAATTTACAATCTGAGGGAGTATATGTTATTAACATAATTAATAGTTGAGTTTCATATAAAAACCGTCCCTGGGTTGAGAAAGAAATATTGAAAAAATGAATAGGGTTGACCCTTTCAATCCAGGGACGCTGGGATTTTTGAAGACACTATGCTCGGATTTTGCGTTGGCGACGGGGCTGCCTTGGCCCTTGGTACCCAAGTCTTGTGCCATGGTAGACACCATTGCGAGCGCTACTGCCACCAGCGCCACCCCGAACCATACTCGCCCAACCCTCATCATCATCGTCAACGTTGTCATCGAAATCGTTCTTGCTTTTTTATGAAAATTATAAGAACAAGGGGAATTAAAAAGATGATATGTTGGGGGTTAATTTCGTCGGAGTGAACGCAACGGAATGGAAACATGGCTACGTTTTATAACAAATGGATAGCCACGTGTCGTCGTTTTTAAATGAGCCACAAGCAAAACCACGATATGTGCGGGGCGCCACACCCCAAATTCAGAGGTAAAGATGATCGTCTGAATTGGTCATGCACTCCAAAATTACCAATTAGACAATGTTCTAAAATACATTTGGCGGATGTTTGACGGTGGGTACCATTAAGCGCTAAGACGGGTTGGCGACCTTATTTGCGGATTCTTGGCTGGATAAAACGGATTTTGATTATTTTATTATATTTAACTATTGACCATATCCAAAACTCATATAATTTAATAAAATATGCATTTTCAAAGTCATTAACATTTTTCAATAAAAAAATTATCATATAAATCAAATAAACGGTATGATTATTTTAACCGTTGTCATCTATCCCAGCCATCACTTGTTTATGCCAATGGCCCTTCGTCGTGTGTCCCTCTTCTTGCATCAGCCGCGTTAGAATGGGTAGAGCAAAACGCATCATTTAACCCTTTTCTACTGGAAAAGCATCATATATAGAACCTAAACTGACTGCATAAAGCATATTGGGCAAAAACAATCCATCACATTATAAAAAAACCTCAATAGAATTACCTAATCAAATGCTAGTTTCCTACACACTACTATTCTTGCAAGTCTTTATATGAAAGAGCATAAGTGGAAAATAAATGAATCAAATTTAATGGTCAATTCATACTTACCTCAGAATTATACCCGCCTAAAGCAAATTGGGCAACAACAAAGAGCTCGATCATCCGACACCTTCCCAGAACGAAGTGCATCAAGTGCTTTTAACAAGATTTGATTACTTTGATTCGCCCTTGCATGAAGCTTTTGGTTTTCTTTCTCCATATTTGCCACCTTTACTTTCATGTTTTCCAATTCTGTCGAACAATTGGGTATAATTGTAGAGTCACATCCTATTTTCCTCAACAAACCTTACTCCAAAAATAGCACTTTGATTGACTCCAAACCCAAAGCCGACTGGTCTTTTAGGATGCTCATCCGCATAAATCAGCTTATCAAATACTTCATTCTCAATTGAAGGTGGGAAATTTTGGACTAGTTCTTCAACACTGAGATGTGCTTGTTCCTGGTTTCAAAGGAAAAAAAAAATGTAGACAAGTAATTTTTTTAATAACAGAATAAACAAAGAGAATAAAAATGAATGTAAGGCAGGCATGCATAAAGAAATTACTATGTACCAATAATTCTGCAGATTTTGTGTTTTCAACATATCCCCCTCCGACTTTAGAATGAGTCAATTTAAAAAATTCTAAATGACTGGGTTGTTTTCTAGTAGTTTGGACATGAAAAAAATGGAATTATTAAACACATTGAAGACATAACATCAACGTAACTAGAAAAAAAATTCAATATAAAAAATGAAGAAAGTATACATAACCGGCTCGCTTATTAGCATAACTTGTGGGATCAGTAGTATGCACATGTGTTTGGGTTGTCCGTGCCTTTTTACCTCATTGAGACCTCTTCTGCAATAATTGTTAAGTGTCATTAAATAAACATATAAGACAGTCAATCTTGAATTTGTTTTTTAAAAGTTTAATATCTTTAATATTCTTAAGTACTAACCTTGCCCTTTTCCGAAAACCAATACTCAACCAAACGCATCCAACTATCAATTGTGTGTCCATGAGGTACATCCTTAGTAATTGGTTACTTTGACCTCTTTGTTGGATTGAACTTCTAACGCTTCAATTCATATCTAAGAATACATTACTTGTGCATGTATGTTATTCATATGGTTAATTATACATTTATCTATGTTGCAAGGCAAAATTTGTCATCCCAGATGGAGAAGCATTTAATCGAGCAATTCTCATGCGGGTTGGCCTTAGGCCAGCTAATTTCTCCAATAGGGCAAAATCTCGCTGTTCTGGCCAAATAAGCAAGATACTTAACTAGAACAGAACCACCCTTTCGGATCGGTTGATTTAACTCATTAAAATGAACAATGCACTTAGCCCTAGGCGGTAGATTTTCAATATTATGAGGTAGTATCAGCCCGCTCAATATTGTATTCTTTCCTTCTGTATCTGTACAATCAAATTACAACTAAGAAAATATGTTGATGAATAGTTTATGAATAAAATTAATTAAATCAATCTTACCAATATTCAAAACCTCTTCCTTTTCGTCATACTTCACCTCACCAGTCCAATGATGGGACACACTTTTTGAATTCATGGATCGAGATCTAGATGACTTGGATGTGTTCTCTTCAGCTTGCACATTTTTATTCTCCCTTTGTTCATTATCACTACCTTTATCAGATTCATCTAACTCTTCCTCGAGTGTCTCCAAATGAGCATCCAAATCAGCATCCAAATCATCATTCAAATCAGCATCCAAGTTTGGTGGGGATATGTTTGCATGAGCCTACTAAAATATTTTCCTCGAATGATTTCTACATTTATTTTTCTAAATATTTTTTGTATTGTAAATATTTTTCAGCAATAAGAATAAATAGCCTACTAAAATAGATTAGGTATCGTGGCCTATTGGGTATAACTTTTTTTTTTGGTACAAGTAAGGATTTGGGTAGGGCCGGCTAATCCCTACTTAGATTATCACCTAAGAGTATCCTTGCGGATGAGTATACAGAGGTGTCTATCTACTCAATCATTTGGAGAGGCGTCAGATTAGAAGATGCAAAAGATATGGTCGGCGCATCTATTAATCTCCCGAAAGCAATGCGAGAGGTTAACATGCTCAAAGGACTGGAGCAGCAAAAGAATGACCACCGTGATCATCTCGATATCCCCATAGGCAGGACCAGCATTCCTTGATTTCGTTGATCATCGTTAGGCTATAACATTCAATGTGGATACTAGATAGACCCAACTCCTTCGCCATCTGGATGCCCAATAGAAGTCCCATTGCTTCAGTCATGAGCGGTGACCTGAGTGTAAGTTTTATCCCCATAGGCAGGACCAGCATTCCTTGATTGCATTGATCACCAGTTCTTTTTTTGTGGCCTAGTGGGTATAAATGTCTAGATTTGGCTAATGCAAAGATTTAAAGGGTTTTTATTATTGTTATTGTTATTACTAAGCTACTATTTCTTTCAAATTTTCCCATCTTACTTTTGGCCAAACAAAATGTATTGGAATTTTTTTTCAAATTAGTAAAAAAGAGAAAAAAAAATCAGGTAAATAGTCAAGATTAGAAAGTATTTTGGGATTTAGCCAAAGCGGGGCTAAGTCGCTATTTCAAACAGCGACTCTAGCCCGACTTCTAAAAAAAGTAATAAAATAATAAAGTCGTTCTTTGAAACAGCGACTTAGTATATTTTAAAAAAAAATTATAAACTTTCTACAAAAATAATAAAAAATACCAAAAAAATACACATGGTAGATTCGCTGTTTGAAATAGCGACACTACCCTTTTTAAAAAATTTTAACTCATTGTCAGGAAGAAGAAAAAAAGTTAAGGAAAAGGGGGAAGGAGAGAGAAAGAGAGAGGAGAGGGGGCAAAGGAGAGAGAAAGAGAGAGGAGAGAAGAGAGGGTGTGAGGAGGGATAAAAAAAGGAGAGAGAGGGATGAATGAATGTACTCCGTGTGAAATATGAATTAAAAGATCTGCTGTTTCAACAGCAGTTCTGTTTTGTATTTTTGTTGTTGTTACATTTTCAACTAAAAAACTCTCCCGTGCATAATTGTTTTTGTTTTTACCTCTTTTTTCATTTAAATTGATTTTTTAAGAAAAAAAAAAACTAATTCGTTGTTTCAAACAGCGACTTTAGTATTTTATTAATTTTTTTAGAAGTCGGGCTCGCTTTGGCTAAATCCCAAAATATTTTGTAATATTGGCTACTCCCGTAATTTTTGGCGAGTTTGAAAAAAAATTCAATGTATTGAGGCTTTGATCAATCAAATTCAAATCTCTTGCAAGATGTGTGTCAAAAGTCCACTTCAATATGACAACGTGGATTACCGCCTTCAAACTTCCAAGCTATTCAAGGCAAGATCAAGCAAATAAGCTGCTTTGCCTAAGCCCAAATTGGATTATCTTACTTCTATATACAATCTTTCTTCTGTTGACGTCGAATATTTCATTAACTAGGGTTAATATGCCATCTCCCTTACTCTTGCACAATCTACTACCTTGTTAATTTTTTTTGTTGATTTCGTAGTCATTTTTGCAATCAATTTCGGTGTTGGAAGAAGATCGATCAAGGGTTTCAAGCAGCAGGAGCTGATTTCATATCAATATCATACCTTAAAAATAGTCAGCTTAATTCAAGGATACATTACAAGATACTCAACATTCCCAGTGATACTTGTATTGATAAATTGAAAAAACAACAATAATAATATCACAGAAATAATAATAGTAATATATATGAGAAAACTCTGAAGAGAAGTCCCCTTTGGAATCATACATGACACCTACACGTACAGTACAGTTCCTCATTTCGCTGATCAAGCGCACTGGGAGGGAGGCATACTTAATAGTCAATTTCTGAAATACCCTGCAACATTAAAAATTAAAATATTAATTAATACAGTAGTTATTAGTGTGTTGAATTCCATTTTTAAAACAAGTGTTCATCTGTGATAATGTCAAGTATGTACTGATTGGTTAGGAATCAAAGCACTTGATATATTATTCAGGTGAGATATATTGATGTCTTGAATGGCTGAACAATGAACATGTTGTAAATAAAACCTTTACACAGCAGGTGATGGAACTCATGGAATTGTAAATAAAACCTTTACTAGAGTATGTTATTTGGCTTCTTTTTTGTTTTAGCTTTTTGACATGATAAAGAGGGTAATGCAAAGCTTGGTGAGACTTTTGGAGCTACAAAGTTGTCAGTCATCACCATGAGTGACGACGCCTTCTGGAATGTGGCCCCACATGAACAAACTCATGTCAAACCCGGGACTCGAACATCTATTCCTGCTTATAAGCTGTGAAAAAGGTGCATAGGAGCTCATATAGATCAAGGCTGAGTGCTTAATACCTTGTACTGTTGATTCATGCTTCAACTAGTTGTCGTCTGACCTGTACGGGTATGCAATTCCTCCCGATTCAATTTGCTCCACATCCTCTACGAGTATCTGATAATGCCTCTTCACTTCCTCTACTGATTTTCCGACGACTCTAGCAATCTTTTGCCACCTCTCAGGTGTATCCTTGGTGTATAAAGCTAGGGCCTTTTCAAACAATTTGTTTTGGTGTGTTGTCCAATTGGAGCTGGACCTACGCGAAAAAGATAATTAAGAAGTCTCGCTTTCTTGACCTCGAGCTTCACTCTCTCATGGTGAGCCCTTTCTTGATATCCTCTCACCCGTGATGAATAAGAAGGATGTTCAATATAGACAAATGTTGAATCTTGGTGGGCCATAACTTGGGGGGTCCACACGTCTGAGGGCATCATGCACACCCAAGCCGAGCACACAAGACCAGCGGGGTTCCATCCAAAAACTAATGGGCAAAAGGAGTGGCCCACTGACTTATGACTCAGATTCTCGTCTTTTTTGATGTGGGACAAACCATCCTTCACATCACGATACGCCCCCTCAAGTGCAACTCCTTGGCCTCGCAATATATGCCAGTTGCACTTGATGTCTTGCCTTAAGGCCGGCTAGCCCAGTAATAGACTAGAGTCCTGAACAACACCGCTCTGATACCATGTTGAATCCTAGTAGGCCATATAACGTGGGGGTCCACACGTGTGAGCGCATAATGTGCACCCAAGCCGAGCACACAAGACCAACGGGGTTCAATCCTAAAATCAATTGGCAATAGGAGGAGTGGCCCATTGATTTATATGCAAGGCTTAGGTTCTCGTGTTTTTCGATGTGGGTCAAACCATCCTTCACATTGCAATGCTTCGGTGGAGAAAGGATTTTGGTTCCTCAACTTGGTCCAGGGTCCCGAGAGCCTCTCCTTCGACCCCCTTAGCTGGGGCCCTACATTGGCATCGCCAACGACCGCATTCTCTTATAAAACAGTCATGATTGGACCGATTTCGCCTGCAACTCGTCCAATCGGTAACCTCTCTTCATCTCTAGGGGTTTTTGTCATCCAATTTTTTCTGTTCTTTTGCTCTCTTTGTTTAATCAACCACTTTTTCACTAATTTTCCCTTATTTAGAAATGAAAGTGTAGTTTGATGTCATTAAACTTGCAAAATAGAGAGAACCCATGCTTAATATGTTCAGCTTTACATAAAAACCTTATATGACAATAAAGAGTAATCTAGTTATCAGTTGGAAGACAAGCATAAAAACCTTATATGCTTAATATCTTGTGCTTTTATCTCATCTTCTTTGAAATTCGTTTAATACTCTTTTGGTTCTTACCATAATACCGTGTAATTGTGTAAATATCAATTCTGTTTTTTAATTGAGTATGTATAGAGTATTTAAAAAGTGACAAAACCCATGAATCTAATAATTTTTTTTTATCAAATCGATATGTTTGAGGTATAAGTTAGAAAATCTACACCATATTAAAAGCTTATATATATAAATCTACACAAATTCCTAAGAATTATAGCAATTACAATGATCGATAACTTAAAGTATCACCAAAAATCCGACATGCGATGGATTTGCAATCTTGATGTGCCACCAAAAGTTAAGACTCTACTCTGGAAGATCACAAAAAATGGTGTGCCCACTTCTGTCAGGCTTGCTTCTCGGGGTATGGGAATACCCACCACCTGCCCACATTGTGACTCAAATCATGAAGACCTAACTCATCTATTGTGGGATTGTCCTATCACCCGAGCCACACTAACATCAATGGATCCTTCTCTAGTAACAACTCTAAATAATTGCTTTACACAAGGAAGTGGATTAAACAGTATCATCTGTGATATAAAAGAAAAAATCGGATTTCAACGTGTTGCAAAATTAGCCTTTGGTTGATGGAGTATTTGGTACTTCCGCAACAAAACACTTTTTGGTAACAACAAGCCGGACGTAAGAAGCATTCATTCTTTCATAAAGGATCAAACATACCTCTGGAACATCTCTAAGCAAAATGACGACTCAACAGAAGATTATGTACAACACCAAAAAGACAAAAAGAACCCAACCACTTCAACAAGAGCAAGGGAAAAAGCAAAATGGAGACCTGCAACAGGAACCTACAAACTTAACTTCGACGGAGCCCTCTCCTCCACCTCTTTTGGCTTCTTTGGGTATGTTATCAGAGACCACACAGGAACTCTTATTTACTTTGGTGCTGGACCCTCCTCAATTTCAACAATTTCTGGTTCGGAGAGTCTAGGACTTTGGAATGGAATCAACGCTGCACGGGACCTTAAAATAACCAACCTAGTAATTGAGGGTGACAACCTCACCATTATTAACAGCCTCAAAGGTTGTGGGATGCCTACGGGTGATTATGAAATGATTGTCTCGGACAGTCTAGTCTCCCTAGGTTTCTTTGATACATACGAGATTCGTCATGTCTATAGGGAAGCAAACAGAGTAGCAGACCGCTTATCGCACCTCGACTTTGCTTTCTCTTGTTCTTCGGCATCTGATGACTCTATGCTTCGCAATTTCATCCATTTGGATGCTCTTGGCACATAAGGGTCCGCCTTATTGCCAAATTATTTCCGGTTAAAAAAAATTCCTAAGAATTATAGATTATATTATAAGGATTGATTAATTACAAGTAATTAAGTATATAGGTTATATGAATGAAGAAATAAGACGTAGTTTTCAGCAGAAATTAATAATAATAATAACTAAGTATAGTTTGGAATATTGGAAGGACAAGGAGCTTAAACATTGGGAATAAGTGGCGAGATTCATACTAATGGGGGAAATCCAGCACCAGCACTAGCAGTGGCCCTCTTCCTTTTGGAAGCATCAGTCACATCGAGATCTTTGGATGCACTTGCTGCAGCTGCATCAAAAGCCATGACTGCTTCACTCCCCTTTTTATCCTCCTTCACCTCACTCTTCTCCTCTTCCACCTCCTCCGTCGTTGACGGGTTATCACGACGGTTCCCTTTCCTTCCCGCTGCTTTCGGCTTCTCAGATTCAGACGACAGATTATGCTCATCATGATGGTGTTCTTTCGCTGCCGCTGCTTCCGACATGTCGTATTCTGAATCATCCGAAGATATCTTTTCCGTCGTCTTCGTTTCCTCCGCCTTTTCTGATTCACCGCCATTACCTCTTAGTTTGCTCATCAATCTGATTAATAACACCATTATATTATATTATATTATATTTTAAACAACTAACGAAATAAAAAAAATATAGGCAAAAAAGCAACAAAAATTAATTTCAAAAGAAAATATTAAATATACTGTATAATTTTAAATATAACATTTTTTTATTAAAATAATTGTGATAAATAATAATATAATAAAATAAATATGTATTTTAATAAATAGATATTTTTTGAATTTATTGTTTACCCATTTTATTTTATTTTTTAAAATGAGACGGACTAAATATAAAGCATTTGACTTTTTTGTACCTAGTTTAAAAAGTTACCGACTATACAAAATATTAATTTTTTAAATTATTTTTTTACATTATAATTATAATACTTATTAATTTACAATCTGAGGGAGTATATGTTATTAACATAATTAATAGTTGAGTTTCATATAAAAACCGTCCCTGGGTTGAGAAAGAAATATTGAAAAAATGAATAGGGTTGACCCTTTCAATCCAGGGACGCTGGGATTTTTGAAGACACTATGCTCGGATTTTGCGTTGGCGACGGGGCTGCCTTGGCCCTTGGTACCCAAGTCTTGTGCCATGGTAGACACCATTGCGAGCGCTACTGCCACCAGCGCCACCCCGAACCATACTCGCCCAACCCTCATCATCATCGTCAAGGTTGTCATCGAAATCGTTCTTGCTTTTTTATGAAAATTATAAGAACAAGGGGAATTAAAAAGATGATATGTTGGGGGTTAATTTCGTCGGAGTGAACGCAACGGAATGGAAACATGGCTACGTTTTATAACAAATGGATAGCCACGTGTCGTCGTTTTTAAATGAGCCACAAGCAAAACCACGATATGTGCGGGGCGCCACACCCCAAATTCAGAGGTAAAGATGATCGTCTGAATTGGTCATGCACTCCAAAATTACCAATTAGACAATGTTCTAAAATACATTTGGCGGATGTTTGACAGTGGGTACCATTAAGCGCTAAGACGGGTTGGCGACCTTATTTGCGGATTCTTGGCTGGATAAAACGGATTTTGATTATTTTATTATATTTAACTATTGACCATATCCAAAACTCATATAATTTAATAAAATATGCATTTTCAAAGTCATTAACATTTTTCAATAAAAAAATTATCATATAAATCAAATAAACGGTATGATTATTTTAACCGTTGTCATCTATCCCAGCCATCACTTGTTTATGCCAATGGCCCTTCGTCGTGTGTCCCTCTTCTTGCATCAGCCGCGTTAGAATGGGTAGAGCAAAACGCATCATTTAACCCTTTTCTACTGGAAAAGCATCATATATAGAACCTAAACTGACTGCATAAAGCATATTGGGCAAAAACAATCCATCACATTATAAAAAAACCTCAATAGAATTACCTAATCAAATGCTAGTTTCCTACACACTACTATTCTTGCAAGTCTTTATATGAAAGAGCATAAGTGGAAAATAAATGAATCAAATTTAATGGTCAATTCATACTTACCTCAGAATTATACCCGCCTAAAGCAAATTGGGCAACAACAAAGAGCTCGATCATCCGACACCTTCCCAGAACGAAGTGCATCAAGTGCTTTTAACAAGATTTGATTACTTTGATTCGCCCTTGCATGAAGCTTTTGGTTTTCTTTCTCCATATTTGCCACCTTTACTTTCATGTTTTCCAATTCTGTCGAACAATTGGGTATAATTGTAGAGTCACATCCTATTTTCCTCAACAAACCTTACTCCAAAAATAGCACTTTGATTGACTCCAAACCCAAAGCCGACTGGTCTTTTAGGATGCTCATCCGCATAAATCAGCTTATCAAATACTTCATTCTCAATTGAAGGTGGGAAATTTTGGACTAGTTCTTCAACACTGAGATGTGCTTGTTCCTGGTTTCAAAGGAAAAAAAAAATGTAGACAAGTAATTTTTTTAATAACAGAATAAACAAAGAGAATAAAAATGAATGTAAGGCAGGCATGCATAAAGAAATTACTATGTACCAATAATTCTGCAGATTTTGTGTTTTCAACATATCCCCCTCCGACTTTAGAATGAGTCAATTTAAAAAATTCTAAATGACTGGGTTGTTTTCTAGTAGTTTGGACATGAAAAAAATGGAATTATTAAACACATTGAAGACATAACATCAACGTAACTAGAAAAAAAATTCAATATAAAAAATGAAGAAAGTATACATAACCGGCTCGCTTATTAGCATAACTTGTGGGATCAGTAGTATGCACATGTGTTTGGGTTGTCCGTGCCTTTTTACCTCATTGAGACCTCTTCTGCAATAATTGTTAAGTGTCATTAAATAAACATATAAGACAGTCAATCTTGAATTTGTTTTTTAAAAGTTTAATATCTTTAATATTCTTAAGTACTAACCTTGCCCTTTTCCGAAAACCAATACTCAACCAAACGCATCCAACTATCAATTGTGTGTCCATGAGGTACATCCTTAGTAATTGGTTACTTTGACCTCTTTGTTGGATTGAACTTCTAACGCTTCAATTCATATCTAAGAATACATTACTTGTGCATGTATGTTATTCATATGGTTAATTATACATTTATCTATGTTGCAAGGCAAAATTTGTCATCCCAGATGGAGAAGCATTTAATCGAGCAATTCTCATGCGGGTTGGCCTTAGGCCAGCTAATTTCTCCAATAGGGCAAAATCTCGCTGTTCTGGCCAAATAAGCAAGATACTTAACTAGAACAGAACCACCCTTTCGGATCGGTTGATTTAACTCATTAAAATGAACAATGCACTTAGCCCTAGGCGGTAGATTTTCAATATTATGAGGTAGTATCAGCCCGCTCAATATTGTATTCTTTCCTTCTGTATCTGTACAATCAAATTACAACTAAGAAAATATGTTGATGAATAGTTTATGAATAAAATTAATTAAATCAATCTTACCAATATTCAAAACCTCTTCCTTTTCGTCATACTTCACCTCACCAGTCCAATGATGGGACACACTTTTTGAATTCATGGATCGAGATCTAGATGACTTGGATGTGTTCTCTTCAGCTTGCACATTTTTATTCTCCCTTTGTTCATTATCACTACCTTTATCAGATTCATCTAACTCTTCCTCGAGTGTCTCCAAATGAGCATCCAAATCAGCATCCAAATCATCATTCAAATCAGCATCCAAGTTTGGTGGGGATATGTTTGCATGAGCCTACTAAAATATTTTCCTCGAATGATTTCTACATTTATTTTTCTAAATATTTTTTGTATTGTAAATATTTTTCAGCAATAAGAATAAATAGCCTACTAAAATAGATTAGGTATCGTGGCCTATTGGGTATAACTTTTTTTTTTGGTACAAGTAAGGATTTGGGTAGGGCCGGCTAATCCCTACTTAGATTATCACCTAAGAGTATCCTTGCGGATGAGTATACAGAGGTGTCTATCTACTCAATCATTTGGAGAGGCGTCAGATTAGAAGATGCAAAAGATATGGTCGGCGCATCTATTAATCTCCCGAAAGCAATGCGAGAGGTTAACATGCTCAAAGGACTGGAGCAGCAAAAGAATGACCGCCGTGATCATCTCGATATCCCCATAGGCAGGACCAGCATTCCTTGATTTCGTTGATCATCGTTAGGCTATAACATTCAATGTGGATACTAGATAGACCCAACTCCTTCGCCATCTGGATGCCCAATAGAAGTCCCATTGCTTCAGTCATGAGCGGTGACCTGAGTGTAAGTTTTATCCCCATAGGCAGGACCAGCATTCCTTGATTGCATTGATCACCAGTTCTTTTTTTGTGGCCTAGTGGGTATAAATGTCTAGATTTGGCTAATGCAAAGATTTAAAGGGTTTTTATTATTGTTATTGTTATTACTAAGCTACTATTTCTTTCAAATTTTCCCATCTTACTTTTGGCCAAACAAAATGTATTGGAATTTTTTTTCAAATTAGTAAAAAAGAGAAAAAAAATCAGGTAAATAGTCAAGATTAGAAAGTATTTTGGGATTTAGCCAAAGCGGGGCTAAGTCGCTATTTCAAACAGCGACTCTAGCCCGACTTCTAAAAAAAGTAATAAAATAATAAAGTCGTTCTTTGAAACAGCGACTTAGTATATTTTAAAAAAAAATTATAAACTTTCTACAAAAATAATAAAAAATACCAAAAAAATACACATGGTAGATTCGCTGTTTGAAATAGCGACACTACCCTTTTTAAAAAATTTTAACTCATTGTCAGGAAGAAGAAAAAAAGTTAAGGAAAAGGGGGAAGGAGAGAGAAAGAGAGAGGAGAGGGGGCAAAGGAGAGAGAAAGAGAGAGGAGAGAAGAGAGGGTGTGAGGAGGGATAAAAAAAAGGAGAGAGAGGGATGAATGAATGTACTCCGTGTGAAATATGAATTAAAAGATCTGCTGTTTCAACAGCAGTTCTGTTTTGTATTTTTGTTGTTGTTACATTTTCAACTAAAAAACTCTCCCGTGCATAATTGTTTTTGTTTTTACCTCTTTTTTCATTTAAATTGATTTTTTAAGAAAAAAAAATACTAATTCGTTGTTTCAAACAGCGACTTTAGTATTTTATTAATTTTTTTAGAAGTCGGGCCCGCTTTGGCTAAATCCCAAAATATTTTGTAATATTGGCTACTCCCGTAATTTTTGGCGAGTTTGAAAAAAAATTCAATGTATTGAGGCTTTGATCAATCAAATTCAAATCCCTTGCAAGATGTGTGTCAAAAGTCCACTTCAATATGACAATGTGGATTACCGCCTTCAAACTTCCAAGCTATTCAAGGCAAGATCAAGCAAATAAGCTGCTTTGCCTAAGCCCAAATTGGATTATCTTACTTCTATATACAATCTTTCTTCTGTTGACGCCGAATATTTCATTAACTAGGGTTAATATGCCATCTCCCTTACTCTTGCACAATCTACTACCTTGTTAATTTTTTTTGTTGATTTCGTAGTCATTTTTGCAATCAATTTCGGTGTTGGAAGAAGATCGATCAAGGGTTTCAAGCAGCAGGAGCTGATTTCATATCAATATCATACCTTAAAAATAGTCAGCTTAATTCAAGGATACATTACAAGATACTCAACATTCCCAGTGATACTTGTATTGATAAATTGAAAAAACAACAATAATAATATCACAGAAATAATAATAGTAATATATATGAGAAAACTCTGAAGAGAAGTCCCCTTTGGAATCATACATGACACCTACACGTACAGTACAGTTCCTCATTTCGTTGATCAAGCGCACTGGGAGGGAGGCATACTTAATAGTCAATTTCTGAAATACCCTGCAACATTAAAAATTAAAATATTAATTAATACAATAGTTATTAGTGTGTTGAATTCCATTTTTAAAACAAGTGTTCATCTGTGATAATGTCAAGTATGTACTGATTGGTTAGGAATCAAAGCACTTGATATATTATTCAGGTGAGATATATTGATGTCTTGAATGGCTGAACAATGAACATGTTGTAAATAAAACCTTTACACAGCAGGTGATGGAACTCATGGAATTGTAAATAAAACCTTTACTAGAGTATGTTATTTGGCTTCTTTTTTGTTTTAGCTTTTTGACATGATAAAGAGGGTAATGCAAAGCTTGGTGAGACTTTTGGAGCTACAAAGTTGTCAGTCATCACCATCAGTGACGACGCCTTCTGGAATGTGGCCCCACATGAACAAACTCATGTCAAACCCGGGACTCGAACATCTATTCCTGCTTATAAGCTGTGTAAAAGGTGCATAGGAGCTCATATAGATCAAGGCTGAGTGCTTAATACCTTGTACTGTTGATTCATGCTTCAACTAGTTGTCGTCTGACCTGTACGGGTATGCAATTCCTCCCGATTCAATTTGCTCCACATCCTCTACGAGTATCTGATAATGCCTCTTCACTTCCTCTACTGATTTTCCGACGACTCTAGCAATCTTTTGCCACCTCTCAGGTGTATCCTTGGTGTATAAAGCTAGGGCCTTTTCAAACAATTTGTTTTGGTGTGTTGTCCAATTGGAGCTGGACCTACGCGAAAAAGATAATTAAGAAGTCTCGCTTTCTTGACCTCGAGCTTCACTCTCTCATGGTGAGCCCTTTCTTGATATCCTCTTACCCGTGATGAATAAGAAGGATGTTCAATATAGACAAATGTTGAATCTTGGTGGGCCATAACTTGGGGGGTCCACACGTCTGAGGGCATCATGCACACCCAAGCCGAGCACACAAGACCAGCGGGGTTCCATCCAAAAACTAATGGGCAAAAGGAGTGGCCCACTGACTTATGACTCAGATTCTCGTCTTTTTTGATGTGGGACAAACCATCCTTCACATCACGATACGCCCCCTCAAGTGCAACTCCTTGGCCTCGCAATATATGCCAGTTGCACTTGATGTCTTGCCTTAAGGCCGGCTAGCCCAGTAATAGACTAGAGTCCTGAACAACACCGCTCTGATACCATGTTGAATCCTAGTAGGCCATATAACGTGGGGGTCCACACGTGTGAGCGCATAATGTGCACCCAAGCCGAGCACACAAGACCAACGGGGTTCAATCCTAAAATCAATTGGCAATAGGAGGAGTGGCCCATTGATTTATATGCAAGGCTTAGGTTCTCGTGTTTTTCGATGTGGGTCAAACCATCCTTCACATTGCAATGCTTCGGTGGAGAAAGGATTTTGGTTCCTCAACTTGGTCCAGGGTCCCGAGAGCCTCTCCTTCGACCCCCTTAGCTGGGGCCCTACATTGGCATCGCCAACGACCGCATTCTCTTATAAAACAGTCATGATTGGACCGATTTCGCCTGCAACTCGTCCAATCGGTAACCTCTCTTCATCTCTAGGGGTTTTTGTCATCCAATTTTTTCTGTTCTTTTGCTCTCTTTGTTTAATCAACCACTTTTTCACTAATTTTCCCTTATTTAGAAATGAAAGTGTAGTTTGATGTCATTAAACTTGCAAAATAGAGAGAACCCATGCTTAATATGTTCAGCTTTACATAAAAACCTTATATGACAATAAAGAGTAATCTAGTTATCAGTTGGAAGACAAGCATAAAAACCTTATATGCTTAATATCTTGTGCTTTTATCTCATCTTCTTTGAAATTCGTTTAATACTCTTTTGGTTCTTACCATAATACCGTGTAATTGTGTAAATATCAATTCTGTTTTTTAATTGAGTATGTATAGAGTATTTAAAAAGTGACAAAACCCATGAATCTAATAATTTTTTTTTATCAAATCGATATGTTTGAGGTATAAGTTAGAAAATCTACACCATATTAAAAGCTTATATATATAAATCTACACAAATTCCTAAGAATTATAGCAATTACAATGATCGATAACTTAAAGTATCACCAAAAATCCGACATGCGATGGATTTGCAATCTTGATGTGCCACCAAAAGTTAAGACTCTACTCTGGAAGATCACAAAAAATGGTGTGCCCACTTCTGTCAGGCTTGCTTCTCGGGGTATGGGAATACCCACCACCTGCCCACATTGTGACTCAAATCATGAAGACCTAACTCATCTATTGTGGGATTGTCCTATCACCCGAGCCACACTAACATCAATGGATCCTTCTCTAGTAACAACTCTAAATAATTGCTTTACACAAGGAAGTGGATTAAACAGTATCATCAGTGATATAAAAGAAAAAATCGGATTTCAACGTGTTGCAAAATTAGCCTTTGGTTGATGGAGTATTTGGTACTTCCGCAACAAAACACTTTTTGGTAACAACAAGCCGGACGTAAGAAGCATTCATTCTTTCATAAAGGATCAAACATACCTCTGGAACATCTCTAAGCAAAATGACGACTCAACAGAAGATTATGTACAACACCAAAAAGACAAAAAGAACCCAACCACTTCAACAAGAGCAAGGGAAAAAGCAAAATGGAGACCTGCAACAGGAACCTACAAACTTAACTTCGACGGAGCCCTCTCCTCCACCTCTTTTGGCTTCTTTGGGTATGTTATCAGAGACCACACAGGAACTCTTATTTACTTTGGTGCTGGACCCTCCTCAATTTCAACAATTTCTGGTTCGGAGAGTCTAGGACTTTGGAATGGAATCAACGTTGCACGGGACCTTAAAATAACCAACCTAGTAATTGAGGGTGACAACCTCACCATTATTAACAGCCTCAAAGGTTGTGGGATGCCTACGGGTGATTATGAAATGATTGTCTCGGACAGTCTAGTCTCCCTAGGTTTCTTTGATACATACGAGATTCGTCATGTCTATAGGGAAGCAAACAGAGTAGCAGACCGCTTATCGCACCTCGACTTTGCTTTCTCTTGTTCTTCGGCACCTGATGACTCTATGCTTCGCAATTTCATCCATTTGGATGCTCTTGGCACATAAGGGTCCGCCTTATTGCCAAATTATTTCCGGTTAAAAAAAATTCCTAAGAATTATAGATTATATTATAAGGATTGATTAATTACAAGTAATTAAGTATATAGGTTATATGAATGAAGAAATAAGACGTAGTTTTCAGCAGAAATTAATAATAATAATAACTAAGTATAGTTTGGAATATTGGAAGGACAAGGAGCTTAAACATTGGGAATAAGTGGCGAGATTCATACTAATGGGGGAAATCCAGCACCAGCACTAGCAGTGGCCCTCTTCCTTTTGGAAGCATCAGTCACATCGAGATCTTTGGATGCACTTGCTGCAGCTGCATCAAAAGCCATGACTGCTTCACTCCCCTTTTTATCCTCCTTCACCTCACTCTTCTCCTCTTCCACCTCCTCCGTCGTTGACGGGTTATCACGACGGTTCCCTTTCCTTCCCGCTGCTTTCGGCTTCTCAGATTCAGACGACAGATTATGCTCATCATGATGGTGTTCTTTCGCTGCCGCTGCTTCCGACATGTCGTATTCTGAATCATCCGACGATATCTTTTCCGTCGTCTTCGTTTCCTCCGCCTTTTCTGATTCACCGCATTACCTCTTAGTTTGCTCATCAATCTGATTAATAACACCATTATATTATATTATATTATATTTTAAACAACTAACGAAATAAAAAAAATATAGGCAAAAAAGCAACAAAAATTAATTTCAAAAGAAAATATTAAATATACTGTATAATTTTAAATATAACATTTTTTTATTAAAATAATTGTGATAAATAATAATATAATAAAATAAATATGTATTTTAATAAATAGATATTTTTTGAATTTATTGTTTACCCATTTTATTTTATTTTTTAAAATGAGACGGACTAAATATAAAGCATTTGACTTTTTTGTACCTAGTTTAAAAAGTTACCGACTATACAAAATATTAATTTTTTAAATTATTTTTTTACATTATAATTATAATACTTATTAATTTACAATCTGAGGGAGTATATGTTATTAACATAATTAATAGTTGAGTTTCATATAAAAACCGTCCCTGGGTTGAGAAAGAAATATTGAAAAAATGAATAGGGTTGACCCTTTCAATCCAGGGACGCTGGGATTTTTGAAGACACTATGCTCGGATTTTGCGTTGGCGACGGGGCTGCCTTGGCCCTTGGTACCCAAGTCTTGTGCCATGGTAGACACCATTGCGAGCGCTACTGCCACCAGCGCCACCCCGAACCATACTCGCCCAACCCTCAAAATCATCGTCAACGTTGTCATCGAAATCGTTCTTGCTTTTTTATGAAAATTATAAGAACAAGGGGAATTAAAAAGATGATATGTTGGGGGTTAATTTCGTCGGAGTGAACGCAACGGAATGGAAACATGGCTACGTTTTATAACAAATAGATAGCCACGTGTCGTCGTTTTTAAATGAGCCACAAGCAAAACCACGATATGTGCGGGGCGCCACACCCCAAATTCAGAGGTAAAGATGATCGTCTGAATTGGTCATGCACTCCAAAATTACCAATTAGACAATGTTCTAAAATACATTTGGCGGATGTTTGACGGTGGGTACCATTAAGCGCTAAGACGGGTTGGCGACCTTATTTGCGGATTCTTGGCTGGATAAAACGGATTTTGATTATTTTATTATATTTAACTATTGACCATATCCAAAACTCATATAATTTAATAAAATATGCATTTTCAAAGTCATTAACATTTTTCAATAAAAAAATTATCATATAAATCAAATAAACGGTATGATTATTTTAACCGTTGTCATCTATCCCAGCCATCACTTGTTTATGCCAATGGCCCTTCGTCGTGTGTCCCTCTTCTTGCATCAGCCGCGTTAGAATGGGTAGAGCAAAACGCATCATTTAACCCTTTTCTACTGGAAAAGCATCATATATAGAACCTAAACTGACTGCATAAAGCATATTGGGCAAAAACAATCCATCACATTATAAAAAAACCTCAATAGAATTACCTAATCAAATGCTAGTTTCCTACACACTACTATTCTTGCAAGTCTTTATATGAAAGAGCATAAGTGGAAAATAAATGAATCAAATTTAATGGTCAATTCATACTTACCTCAGAATTATACCCGCCTAAAGCAAATTGGGCAACAACAAAGAGCTCGATCATCCGACACCTTCCCAGAACGAAGTGCATCAAGTGCTTTTAACAAGATTTGATTACTTTGATTCGCCCTTGCATGAAGCTTTTGGTTTTCTTTCTCCATATTTTCCACCTTTACTTTCATGTTTTCCAATTCTGTCGAACAATTGGGTATAATTGTAGAGTCACATCCTATTTTCCTCAACAAACCTTACTCCAAAAATAGCACTTTGATTGACTCCAAACCCAAAGCCGACTGGTCTTTTAGGATGCTCATCCGCATAAATCAGCTTATCAAATACTTCATTCTCAATCTCGGTGCGAGACTTTGAAGGTGGGAAATTTTGGACTAGTTCTTCAACACTGAGATGTGCTTGTTCCTGGTTTCAAAGGAAAAAAAAAATGTAGACAAGTAATTTTTTTTAATAACAGAATAAACAAAGAGAATAAAAATGAATGTAAGGCAGGCATGCATAAAGAAATTACTATGTACCAATAATTCTGCAGATTTTGTGTTTTCAACATATCCCCCTCCGACTTTAGAATGAGTCAATTTAAAAAATTCTAAATGACTGGGTTGTTTTCTAGTAGTTTGGACATGAAAAAAATGGAATTATTAAACACATTGAAGACATAACATCAACGTAACTAGAAAAAAAATTCAATATAAAAAATGAAGAAAGTATACATAACCGGCTCGCTTATTAGCATAACTTGTGGGATCAGTAGTATGCACATGTGTTTGGGTTGTCCGTGCCTTTTTACCTCATTGAGACCTCTTCTGCAATAATTGTTAAGTGTCATTAAATAAACATATAAGACAGTCAATCTTGAATTTGTTTTTTAAAAGTTTAATATCTTTAATATTCTTAAGTACTAACCTTGCCCTTTTCCGAAAACCAATACTCAACCAAACGCATCCAACTATCAATTGTGTGTCCATGAGGTACATCCTTAGTAATTGGTTACTTTGACCTCTTTGTTGGATTGAACTTCTAACGCTTCAATTCATATCTAAGAATACATTACTTGTGCATGTATGTTATTCATATGGTTAATTATACATTTATCTATGTTGCAAGGCAAAATTTGTCATCCCAGATGGAGAAGCATTTAATCGAGCAATTCTCATGCGGGTTGGCCTTAGGCCAGCTAATTTCTCCAATAGGGCAAAATCTCGCTGTTCTGGCCAAATAAGCAAGATACTTAACTAGAACAGAACCACCCTTTCGGATCGGTTGATTTAACTCATTAAAATGAACAATGCACTTAGCCCTAGGCGGTAGATTTTCAATATTATGAGGTAGTATCAGCCCGCTCAATATTGTATTCTTTCCTTCTGTATCTGTACAATCAAATTACAACTAAGAAAATATGTTGATGAATAGTTTATGAATAAAATTAATTAAATCAATCTTACCAATATTCAAAACCTCTTCCTTTTCGTCATACTTCACCTCACCAGTCCAATGATGGGACACACTTTTTGAATTCATGGATCGAGATCTAGATGACTTGGATGTGTTCTCTTCAGCTTGCACATTTTTATTCTCCCTTTGTTCATTATCACTACCTTTATCAGATTCATCTAACTCTTCCTCGAGTGTCTCCAAATGAGCATCCAAATCAGCATCCAAATCATCATTCAAATCAGCATCCAAGTTTGGTGGGGATATGTTTGCATGAGCCTACTAAAATATTTTCCTCGAATGATTTCTACATTTATTTTTCTAAATATTTTTTGTATTGTAAATATTTTTCAGCAATAAGAATAAATAGCCTACTAAAATAGATTAGGTATCGTGGCCTATTGGGTATAACTTTTTTTTTTTGGGTACAAGTAAGGATTTGGGTAGGGCCGGCTAATCCCTACTTAGATTATCACCTAAGAGTATCCTTGCGGATGAGTATACAGAGGTGTCTATCTACTCAATCATTTGGAGAGGCGTCAGATTAGAAGATGCAAAAGATATGGTCGGCGCATCTATTAATCTCCCGAAAGCAATGCGAGAGGTTAACATGCTCAAAGGACTGGAGCAGCAAAAGAATGACCGCCGTGATCATCTCGATATCCCCAGAGGCAGGACCAGCATTCCTTGATTTCGTTGATCATCGTCAGGCTATAACATTCAATGTGGATACTAGATAGACCCAACTCCTTCGCCATCTGGATGCCCAATAGAAGTCCCATTGCTTCAGTCATGAGCGGTGACCTGAGTGTAAGTTTTATCCCCATAGGCAGGACCAGCATTCCTTGATTGCATTGATCACCAGTTCTTTTTTTGTGGCCTAGTGGGTATAAATGTCTAGATTTGGCTAATGCAAAGATTTAAAGGGTTTTTATTATTGTTATTGTTATTACTAAGCTACTATTTCTTTCAAATTTCCCCATCTTACTTTTGGCCAAACAAAATGTATTGGAATTTTTTTTCAAATTAGTAAAAAAGAGAAAAAAAATCAGGTAAATAGTCAAGATTAGAAAGTATTTTGGGATTTAGCCAAAGCGGGGCTAAGTCGCTATTTCAAACAGCGACTCTAGCCCGACTTCTAAAAAAAGTAATAAAATAATAAAGTCGTTGTTTGAAACAGCGACTTAGTATATTTTTAAAAAAAATTATAAACTTTCTACAAAAATAATAAAAAATACCAAAAAAATACACATGGTAGATTCGCTGTTTGAAATAGCGACACTACCCTTTTTAAAAAATTTTAACTCATTGTCAGGAAGAAGAAAAAAAGTTAAGGAAAAGGGGGAAGGAGAGAGAAAGAGAGAGGAGAGGGGGCAAAGGAGAGAGAAAGAGAGAGGAGAGAGGAGAGGGTGTGAGGAGGGATAAAAAAAAGGAGAGAGAGGGATGAATGAATGTACTCCGTGTGAAATATGAATTAAAAGATCTGCTGTTTCAACAGCAGTTCTGTTTTGTATTTTTGTTGTTGTTACATTTTCAACTAAAAAACTCTCCCGTGCATAATTGTTTTTGTTTTTACCTCTTTTTTCATTTAAATTGATTTTTTAAGAAAAAAAAAATACTAATTCGTTGTTTCAAACAGCGACTTTAGTATTTTATTAATTTTTTTAGAAGTCGGGCCCGCTTTGGCTAAATCCCAAAATATTTTGTAATATTGGCTACTCCCGTAATTTTTGGCGAGTTTGAAAAAAAATTCAATGTATTGAGGCTTTGATCAATCAAATTCAAATCCCTTGCAAGATGTGTGTCAAAAGTCCACTTCAATATGACAATGTGGATTACCGCCTTCAAACTTCCAAGCTATTCAAGGCAAGATCAAGCAAATAAGCTGCTTTGCCTAAGCCCAAATTGGATTATCTTACTTCTATATACAATCTTTCTTCTGTTGACGCCGAATATTTCATTAACTAGGGTTAATATGCCATCTCCCTTACTCTTGCACAATCTACTACCTTGTTAATTTTTTTTGTTGATTTCGTAGTCATTTTTGCAATCAATTTCGGTGTTGGAAGAAGATCGATCAAGGGTTTCAAGCAGCAGGAGCTGATTTCATATCAATATCATACCTTAAAAATAGTCAGCTTAATTCAAGGATACATTACAAGATACTCAACATTCCCAGTGATACTTGTATTGATAAATTGAAAAAACAACAATAATAATATCACAGAAATAATAATAGTAATATATATGAGAAAACTCTGAAGAGAAGTCCCCTTTGGAATCATACATGACACCTACACGTACAGTACAGTTCCTCATTTCGTTGATCAAGCGCACTGGGAGGGAGGCATACTTAATAGTCAATTTCTGAAATACCCTGCAACATTAAAAATTAAAATATTAATTAATACAGTAGTTATTAGTGTGTTGAATTCCATTTTTAAAACAAGTGTTCATCTGTGATAATGTCAAGTATGTACTGATTGGTTAGGAATCAAAGCACTTGATATATTATTCAGGTGAGATATATTGATGTCTTGAATGGCTGAACAATGAACATGTTGTAAATAAAACCTTTACACAGCAGGTGATGGAACTCATGGAATTGTAAATAAAACCTTTACTAGAGTATGTTATTTGGCTTCTTTTTTGTTTTAGCTTTTTGACATGATAAAGAGGGTAATGCAAAGCTTGGTGAGACTTTTGGAGCTACAAAGTTGTCAGTCATCACTATCAGTGACGACGCCTTCTGGAATGTGGCCCCACATGAACAAACTCATGTCAAACCCGGGACTCGAACATCTATTCCTGCTTATAAGCTGTGTAAAAGGTGCATAGGAGCTCATATAGATCAAGGCTGAGTGCTTAATACCTTGTACTGTTGATTCATGCTTCAACTAGTTGTCGTCTGACCTGTACGGGTATGCAATTCCTCCCGATTCAATTTGCTCCACATCCTCTACGAGTATCTGATAATGCCTCTTCACTTCCTCTACTGATTTTCCGACGACTCTAGCAATCTTTTGCCACCTCTCAGGTGTATCCTTGGTGTATAAAGCTAGGGCCTTTTCAAACAATTTGTTTTGGTGTGTTGTCCAATTGGAGCTGGAACTACGCGAAGAAGATGCCATATATGAGTAGCTTATATATCTAGGCGACAAGAAGAGTAGCGAGTACAATATATATGTAAGACTAGTTGATGTCGAGAAATGTTGCACATGGGAAGTAACCAAGTGAGCTCCTTATAAACCAGAGAATATGGATGATGGTGGGGTTCATACAGTTGTAGAATATTTCTTTTAAGAGGCATTGGATTGGAGTGACTCGTCATCTCTTTGAGCCACAAAAACTAACAAGGATATGACATATAAGGAACAAGTGAGTGTAAGACTTAAACGTACCTAGTAGTAGTACTCTCTAATAATGTTAATAGCGGATCAAATCTCCCCCTACATGATATCATGTTCTTGGATTCCCTAGAGTTACACCTTTAACACTTGAGTAACATGTTTAGCGAAAATCTAGTTACAGTATACCTGTTCATTGTAATTCATGAGAATGCCGAATAGTTGCCTTTTTGGACACTCCCAGATAGTATTGGACACACTTACCCTAAGTTTCCTTCATATAGTCTTCCTCTTCTCTTCATCGAGAACTTACTTTATTGCTTCCTGCTTATGACGACATCCTCGTTACTTATTTATCATGTGTTTTGACTCTTTGTTTATGATACTATCTAAATTTAAATTTTATATATATATAGGATTATATTGATCTATCATCTACATATAGAGGATTAGAACTAAACACTAGTCATATTATTCTTCATAAGCTGAGGCAATAGGAAATGTGTATATTGAAGGTATGGCAATGTTGGTCATACCTTTTCTATACCAAAATGTAAGGACATCCTTATGTTTGATTGTAGTTTTCGTGGACGATGGAATGCCAGAAAATAAAAAAGCTTGCTCTCATCCTTCGTACGGAGAAACAAAATTTCTTTATATGTGTCGTTTAATGCAACGAATAGTGTCAATATAGTACCATGCTGATGGAAATTATTATTCTTCAACTGGACCGATTTAGATTTTGGAAGATCTCCGCCCTCTTAACTTTAAAATAAAGTCAGAGGGATCCTGATTCCTCCACTTGCTATTAGTTGTTCAACATATATATGCAGACCTTTCAAGCAAGATGAATTTATCTGCTTAGAATGTGCAGGCATATGCTCCAATTAATTTCATCACATCTTTATTTTCACCGAAATTCAGCAACTTGCTTCCTGTCTTGATCTTTCAGTGAGTGGGAACTCGGAACCATCGGTCTCAGTTCCTTTCATATTAGCTAGTTTAACTTACTACCAAAAGGATTGGTAGTAGTGTAGTACTAGTAAGTTCTTCACTTGTGTCGGGTTTTAGAAGCTATCGACGTTCTGTGGCCTTAAAATGCATGACAGTAGATGCTCAAGCAGGCAATCTAGACAGAGGCAGCATTAACGTACAACAAGGATTAACTTGTTGAACATTCAGCTTATGTGTATTTGTGTGCAAGAAAATTAAGTTTGAGACTGACATGGTAGAACTGTGAATGGGAATCAAGTCACAGTGGTCCTTAAGATAGCTTTGACGATAATCGGAATCTTTATCATCTCACGTCCCATCCGTTGTCAAGGACAAACTTTTGTCGTCGGACATTTTCTCTCTTTTTGGCCATCTACAGATTCTGTATGCTTACACACATTTTAATTTCGGCGATGCAACAGCCACACATCTGAACAGAAGTTTGGCTCAAGATGCACCAAGACTGAGTCGCTTGTGAGTGGGAGGATCAACCCCTTAAATGGGTCAAACAGTACCCGATTTAGATGTAAAGCAACTGAGTCGATCAAACTGGACTATGATAAAAAAAAAAAAAAAAAAAGCTCCAAACTCATACGCAGGAGTACTTTATTAGAAGCTGATGCGTACAGTTTCGAATCCTTGATGCTGAGAAAAGCGTCGGTGAAGTGGCAACTACGTAGTGGATTGGTAGAAGGGTTGCTAATCGTAGACAAAAATGGTGTTTTTTTGGTAAGTTTTTTATTTGCACTTGCAAGAGCTCAGAGTTGTCACTTGTCAAAGGAGATGAGATTCTGTATCAAAAGTTTTGAGAGCAACTCCTCATTTCGGAACAAAAGCTGCCAAACAAGTGATAGATATACGCAGAGACCACTTATGAAGAATCTAATTACTAGGACCTCAGTTGTTTGAAGGATTAGCTGCTCCAGTTGTGGATGAACTCTCCAGCTGTGTCCCTGTATCAACAGTGTGTTGGGTATTTGTGTGGATCTTGTACGTGGATATCCTGTGGATCTTGTGCTTGATCTTAGTCTTTCAGGGACAAGAGGTCTTGTTGAAGTTGTTGACACAATGGAAGGTAGCCGGATATAGGTTGGAATTACGACTCAATTTCCAACATTTGTAATTCAACCCTTATATAGACTCTGTTGGAATGTGGTTTTCCCACGTCGATTATATATAGAATGCTTGAATAACATATAATGTGGAAGGACTACTCCTCTCATTGCCAATTGGTTTTAGAATAGAACCTCACTTGGCTTGTAAGAGTTGTAACTGCAAGGTAACTATGAGAGGGTCTTGAGGACTTGTTGGGTATTCAAGTTGGTCCTAAGGACAACTTCACAAATAGAGTAAATGGTTCGCAAGGACCATTCTATATGTTTTTACTTACCTTTGCCACTTATACTCATGTGCCAATCATTGGTTCAAAGAGACCAAATAAGTATATGTCCCTAAGGGACCAATTTCAGAGGGTCATGAACACAGAACACCATCAAATACTCTTGCGTAACCTTCAACTATGGAAGCACTTACACAAGTGTGTACTCCACATCCCCAAACTAGACATGCCACGGATCTAACCCGCCAAGTTGTGGGTCAGGAAATCCCAACCCAAACACTAACCCGGGGGAGGGGAGGGGGCACGTCTTGGTGGGTCTCTAGGTCGACCCGTCGGGTATAGTGTTTTTTTAGCTAGGCAGATTTGCATATATACCCTACCTCAAAAAAAAAAAAAAAATTTACAAAAGTACCTCTATTTCTCCCAAATTGCAAGGGATGCCTATTCGGGCATATGTGCAATAAAACTATGGGAAATTAGTAGTAAATACCCCACTTTTATAATCAAGTTGCAAAAATACCTACTTTTAAAAACAGTCACACCCACGTATGAAAATTTGCAAAAATACCCTATTCAATTAGAAAAACTACCCCACCTCCCAAAAAAACCAGAAAATAAAAAAAGGTAAAATATTTTTGGTATTTATCTTTTTTTTTATGTTATATTTAAATTATACTCCCTCCGTTCGACAAAACATGTCACTTTACTATTCACGCACGTTTTTTAGGGGATAAAAACTTATATAAAATATCTAGTTTTTTAGTAATTTTTTTAACAATTTCGTAGTTATTATTAATAAGTACAAACTAGTTAAAAAAATTTATAAAAAAATAAATATTTTATATAGTTTTTATCATTATAAAAAAGCGTGCGTGAATCGTAAACGACATGTTTTGCCGAACGGAGGGAGTATTAAATAATTAAATAATAAAAATAAATAAAAAGAATTAAAATTTAAAAGCATACAATAATAATAATTAAAAAACAGTACAACCCCCAATCCCTAACAGGATGTGCTATAGTCCTCCGCGCAGCCACAACCCACCCTCACCCTCCTGTCAATTATTACATCTATCATGTCAATGTTAAGAATTGACTTTGTCAAGATAGATATTCATCCTATCATCGTAATAATGTTATGATGTCTAGACACATATTAACATTCATTTTCTAATTATGGTTAATAATCTAGTAGATATGATTTAAGATAAAATCGTATCTTTATTTTACTGAATCGCTGCTGACACGACCAATTTATCGCCAATGACACGGTGGCGATCACGGTTTCTCAAACCGTGAAAATATGCATCTCTTCCTTTGGGCAGCCACGATTTTAGAAGCCGTGAGAATATTTATGGCGACGGTTTTGAAAACCGTCGCCAAAAATCCCCATTTGCATCCCTTAGGACAGGGTACTTTCAAAACCGTCACCAGAAATCTCCATTTGCATCCCTTAGGGCAGGATACTTTCTCGAAACGCTCCCCACGGTTTTAGAAACTGTGACCGCGAAATGTAAAAGTGGGAAATATAGATTTATGGCGACGGTTTTTAAAACCGTCACACAAATATTTTCACGGTTTCTGAAATCGTGACCAGTACCGTGTAAACGGCGGTATTTTCACTTGATACGTTTGGGTTACCCGATCCTTCGCCTGTGGGCTCAAGATCAAGAACCACACCATATATTTGCCCGATCTTGCAATGCTCTTTGATATCTCCTGATTCGAACAAATTATTAAGTAATTAATATTCTGATTTTAGCGACAGAACCACACTTTGAATAATTCCAGCGAAACAGAATAGCGACATAACACAAAGGAAGCGAGAAAAGAGAGGAAGCAGCGCGGGTGCCTGGGAGCGGGGACGCGGAGTGCGTGCGAGCGGCGGGTAGCACACGAGCGAGCAGCGCTCGCTGCTAGCGATGCCGAGATGCGCAGTGCCTGGGCTTCCTTCTTCTGCGACGGCTGTAGGGTTTCTGCGACAGAACTCGCCTAGGGTTTGTGTTTGGTTTAGTCGATTGTGGATTAGGGTTTGGTGAATTGTGGCCGAATGGAACTTAGATCACAAGAGCACTTGAAGCTTTGGGGATTGAAATCGAAGAACCCTTAATCCTTAAAGGGTTTCCTCAATTCTATTCAATCTCCTTAATTCAAAAGAACTATAATGTTTGAATAGAAATCTATGAACCAATTCCACCTTGCAAGAGTGGAGGTTTGGTTTGTTAAAGATAGATCAAAATAACCTAAAGATAATTCAAATCTAAATAAGATAGAATTTGAATAACTTAGTGGACAAGAATTTTATCTAAGGATATAATTCTTCCACCTTATTAAATCTAAATACATAAGATAATAACTTAATTAATTAAAAGTGTAAACCGGCCCAAGCACAAGGGTGTACTTGACATGGGCCTCCCTTTCACTCGACATTCTCCTTGGCCCACTCGACATGAGATGGCCTCGAGTGGCCCATGTTGGTGTCGAGCATGGTTATGTCACAGAGGGTGCTGACGAGTCTTCATGAGCTCCGTTTGTGGACGTAAGCTCACTTCCTGTGCCTTTGGTGTAGTCCTGGGCAAAGTGATCCGGGGTGGCCTGAACCGTTGCTCCATAGTTCCTTGGTAACGGACAAGAAGAGCTTTGGTTGCATCTTGAATCCTCTTGGCCCTTGCATGAGTGATAGGACCATCGAATGGAACCTTCATGTTGTCCTCAATGACACCAGGAGTCATCGACAATTGCACTGCATCAGGATTGGTCCCCCCCTTATTTTATCTATCCCCGATCATTGACATCTATCTTGTCAATGTACATACTCAACTGTGTCATAAATGACATCCATCCTGCCAACCAGAAAATGTTATGGTATACACGCGTATTGACATTTCTTTTCTATTTACGGTTAATAATCAAGTACTTATAATTTAGGATCAAACCGTATCTTTAGTCTCTCCTCGATTATTGCTTCCGTCATGTCAAAGTATATAACAACCATGTCAATATTGACATTATTCCTGTCAGTATAAATATTGCACTTTGTCCTCATGGACATTCATCCTATCAATGTGAAAATGTTATAGTGTGTTGACACATGTATTAACATGCCTCTTCTAATTGGGGTTACTAATCTAGTAGTTACGGAGTATAATTTTGGATAAAACCATATCTTTAGTGTCTCTTCCGATTATTGCTTCCACCATGTCAATATTAATGCTTGGCTTTTTCATTATCAACATATATCATGTCACCATATAAATTTTATGGTGTGGAGAATCACGTTATGACATTCCTTTTCTAATCTTTTACCAAGTTAATATTTTTATTATTTTTATTATTTTCTGAAAAAAAAAGATAATAAAACCATTATTTTAATAAATATTTCAGCTTTTTAACCTTTCTTTTAATTCAAAATACTTCTTTTAAATATTTTTACATTTAACTTTAAAGATAAAATCATCCCTTATTTTTTAGCATAAATGACCCACCTATCCTATTTTTGCTATTCTCACAAAACAAGTATAGTTTTGCAAAAAGAACACTGATTTGGTGTATTTTTGCAAATCGGCCTAAAAGTATTGTCAATTTAGATGTTTTTTAATTAATATAAATATATAAAAATAGGATTTTTGGAAATTAAAAAAACAAATTGGAAAAAATTGAAAAAAAAGAGAGGATTTTCGGAATAAAAAAATAGATTTTTTAAAATTGGGGAAAATAGGATTTTTGGATATTAAAAAAAAAACAGATATATGGAAATTGAAAAAAACATAATTTTTAGAAATTAAAAAAAACAGTTATTCAAAAATTTTGAAAAATAGGATTTTCAGATATAAATAAGACATATTTTTTGAAATTGGAAAAAGCAAATAAAGGGAACATTTTTTTAGATAAAAGCTAGAAATAATCTTTAGTTTTTTATAAGTAAATCTCCTTCCTAATAAGCCCTCCAACCTAAAAAAAAAATCTTTTACAGATATGATAATATCTTTGCAACCGTTTAACCTAGTAAATATCCTGTCAACGTCTATTTTATTTACTATCAAGTATAAGTGTCCTTGTCAAATGCGAAAACTTGGGTCAATGATATATGTCCCCCCGGCTTTGAAAACTTTTTCTTTTGTATCTTGACTTGTGTATAACACTATCCTGTTAGTGAGGGGAAAGTCGTCGTTTCACCTCACCAAAGAAATAATTCATAAACCAACAAACTAGTATAGCATATAAGTAAGGGGTTGAACTCACAGAGAACCAAGTACTCAGTTGCAATGTGTATTTATGAATATTTAAGTAAAGATGGAATATGAATGAAGATAAACAATAAGGAATATTAACAAGAGCGAATAAATGGAACCCTAAACCCGGAAAGAGTACGCGCCCCCAAAAAACCCAGCTTTCACCTGCTCTAAACCTAAAAGTCGAACTCGAGCCACAAAAATCCCAAATCTCATAATCAAACTTACTGCAAATCTCAGTTTCATCCTAATCCAAATCAAAAAAGGGTTTTGTCCCATCAATCTCAAGAGCTTTTGGTACTGGATCTGGCAAAAATCGTGGATCCGAGAGCGATTTTGGGGGCTCTTTCTCTCTCTAGGGTTCCTGCCGGCCTCCTTGCTCAATCTTCTCAATCTCATGGAGATCCGTCAGTGCAATGATGCTTTTCTTCTGGGAGAGAGCCACGACTCTCTCTATTGTTGGTCTTAATGGCCGATTTGACCCTTCCTGGTGCCTGCAGACGGAGGCTTGCCAGTCTGAACTCCCTCGCACACGAAGCTGGAGTTTGGATCTGGAACCGAAACCTAAACTAAGGATCTTGGACAGGTATGATTTCTTTCCTACATTTTACATATCTAAACTCCAGTTGCTTACTGAACTCCAATTACCCCTCTCTTTCTGGACTAATAAAGCCTGCTATATAAACTTTCATTGTTATCAATTAATTGCACATCTACCAACTTCCTCTTCTGTCTCTACTAATACTCCTTCAGAAATCTCCTCTTGTTTTCTTTGGTTGCTTTGCATAACCATCTGCTCGACTATGGCGAGTGATACACCATCTAAAGGGAAGGGGAGTCTCTCCGGAGCTCCACCGACACCCAATGAAAACTCACCTAATGGGAAGCCTTCGAGTGACACCCCTAATCAAAAGCCACCAAAAAAACACCCAAAATCCGACAAAGGAAAAGCCAAAATTGATCTTTCCTCTTTTTTCAACCAGCTACAGCAATTTCAACCAAAATACAGGTTTCACACAGATGCCATCCTTTTTGGGAGGGCATTTGGAAACCCAATCGAATTCAAGAAACTGGAATCCAAGCTTTCCTTTGACTGGAAAGGTATTTTTGGTGATCTTCAACTGATTGAGCTGCCAAACCATTGGTTTGAGGCTCGTTTCTCAGATCCTCAGGACCTCCTGAGTGTTTGGGAGGCTCGGCCTTTCCATGTGTTTGGTCAACTGATCATCCTAAGACCAAAACATGATTCCTTTGACCCTCTCACTGAGAATACTACCAGTCTTGATATGTGGGTCAGAATTACATCAATTCCTGAAGCATACAAAAAACCTGTAGCTATCCAAACCATTATCAAACATAATGAGTTTGGGAAATTTATTAAGGTTGACACAACTGTTGACTCCAATGCTAGATATGGGAGAGTTTGTGTCAATCTTGATATTGCTAAAAAAATCCCCAACACCATCCTCATTCCAGTAAACACCAATCAGGTCTCTACACACATATTATGGTTTGAAGAATTTCCCTCTGGCTGTGGCAATTGTGGAGGGCAAGACCATCTTTTCTCACACTGCCCCTTCTTTCTTCCTAAACCAAAAAAAATACAAGTCACTTTCAAAAAACCTGCCATCAAAAACCTGCTGGTTGATCCCTCTACTGATGATGGTGGCTGGTTAAAGGTTGGCAAAAAAGGAATGCCACTCAAGCTTCCTAACCCTATCCATGCCTTCAGTCACAAGCCTTATTTGTCTGGAAAGGGTGGGCTCTCTATTTCCTTTGAGGCTCTCTCTAACTCCTCCACCTCCTCCAGGGGTTCCATGTCCTCCCATGGAAACAATGACAATACCACAACCCCTAACACTATACCTGAGGATGTTGTGCTTCCAGTCAATGATGATGTTGCCACCCTTACTGCTGAAAATATCTTTGTGCAGCAACCACAAGCCCAAGATGTGAAAATCACTCCTCCCACCTTCCTGGTAGCTCCTAATGGTAGCCCAGGTAATGCTGCTGGCTTCATTGGGGGCTCGGATGGTGGTGATCTAGTGACTTTTCCCAAGGAACTCCCTTCCTAAACCAACACCAACAACAACCTCCCCTCTAATGATGATCAAAAGGAGCTTGAATTTCCCCTGCCTGATCCATTACCTTTCTCTGAAATTGGGGCAGAGGTGGAATCTGATGTTCTGCCTTGTCTGCTCTATGAACTTGAGGAGGAGGACTACATTGATGGAAACTTTGTGGAAGAAGATTATCTCCTTGATGAGCCCATGATGGAGTGTGGTGTTGTGGGCTCCCATGATGACAAAGTGTCTGACCCTTCCTTCCACTCTATCCCATCCATATCCAATGTGATCAAGATGATCTCTTCCATAGAGATGCCACCTGTTGACTCCTCTCCCTCAAGCTCCCATAAGAGAAAGGTCAATGGAGCTGAAGAGGATACAACCTGCTCAAACCTGAAGAGGGGCAAGAATAACAACTAATCCAATGGTTTCCAAGTTTTTGCCAAGCAATGGGGCTCCTATGATCACCTAACTATATTACAATAATTTTTCATCACCCACTGCAACTTTTGTGACTCTTTTGCACCTCATTTTTTGGCAAAATCTTGTAGCTACTCATGTCACTATATCATTTTGCATCTGATGTCTTAAGTATCTGTTGCATGGACTGTTAGCTTGTAATTGGGGCTTAAAAATACCCTACTGTAAGAACCTACTGCATGTCTGGAGCCTTCAATGGCTTCTCTGTGGCTTTGTCTGCTGTACCTTGTCTGCCACTGTAAGAAGTGATAATCAGTTTGCTAAATGCTTAAGGGCCAATTTATGTAATCACCATATCTCTCCTTTATTACTACTCCTTGCTATGTTTCATCTTCTGGTTGGTAAAAGATTCAACAACCATCAGAAAGTCAAAAACCTTAAATCAACCTGGAATAAAGTGATCTGCTTAATTACAATTCCATTTTGTTATCATATCTTCTATTGGTGCATTCATCCTATTATCAATCTATCTATTTACCAGATACATCAAACCAAAACTAATTTTGCTCAAGTGGTGCTTCCACTTGAGCCAAGTATTGTTCATCTCTTAATATAGGAAAACATGCATGAAAGACTTATGTGGATACTAACACAATCTGAAGAGCTCTTCACAACATCTACAAGAACTGTTTTATGGGGCACTCATAGCACTGTAAGTAGTCATTATGTCTATCTTAATCCCATTATGATTAAATTTTTCACTATGATTTCTCTTCTCTCAGTAAATATAATCAATATACTATGATTTCTATGCCAATCACAACCAATGTCACCCAAAAAAATCAAGTCAACAAGCAAAGTTGCTAATAACCTTGCCTCACATAGGAATCTACTATCAATTCATCCTTTATATTCCTTTTCACTTCCTCTGTGCTACAGGTTTTAAGAATCCATTAGCCTGTAACAACAATGGCTCCCTCCTTATGATGCAAGGCATAACTAGAGAGTCGCATGATAAACCATGCCCCTCAAATACTACAAGCACCCTCTCCATGATCAGTAGGTATAGCAGCGGTGCCCAAGCTATCAATGTTTAATAATCATACACTTTGAGTACCTTAACAGATTTAGAAATAATAGCACTAAACAGGCTAACCATATTAATAACTAGAGATTGTTTCTTATCTTGCAGGAAATACCAGAAACATATTCCATAACAGATAAGCAAAGAACTGGGTATAGCAAGGGAAGAGTATGCTTATTAATTGTATCGAGATTATTGTTTAATCTCATCTGTAATTGTAATCGGACTATAGAATGACTCTTATTTAATAGCAGTACATCCTATTTACATTTCTTTTTTTACTCATTTGATCGATCACTTCTGGTTTACATTCTATTAGAAGCACTTCTTTTTTTACTCTGCTTGATGAGTACCTTAACAAAGCTGATTTCTGTGGGCTCTTGGAGATTTAAACAATTTCTCAGATCTCTAATGGCCCATTATAAAGCCAGTAGAATAACCATTACTAACCAAATTAGCCCACTTCAGCATCAAATCGGCCCAATAGCTTATCAATTAGCAATAAATAAGCACCTGAAGCTTGTGTTATATCAGTTTTGGTTGAATCAATTAGGTACAAATAAGCTACCAAGCACTTTCTCTTTGAAACGATACGTTCAAAGAGACAAACAACTGAAACAGTCATCAACTAAAACTCTATTCATACACCAAAAACAAGATCCGAAGGAAACACGCATAACTACAAATCATAATAGCAAAACAACTTATATACTAGGGAATCAAGTGCACCCGGCAATAACCTCTTTCAAAATACAATTAAAATATGAAAATAAGCTTCTAGAATGTTAGAGGACTAGCTAGGAAAAATATCTGGACACAAATAGACTCAACGTGCAAAAACGAACATATTCAAATATTAGCTTTAGCAGAAACAAAGATAAAAACACCACCAAAAGAATCCTTTTGGCGACATGCTGGGTTTGACAACTTGTGTTTCTGCCTTGCTGTTGGTCTTACTGGGGGTCTGTGTCTGCTTTGGAAATCTTCACACCTAAACAATGATACCTTTGAGATCATAAGATTTGATGAAAGGTATATTTTGACAAAATATAGAATTAACAGCCTTCAAATGACTATATCAGTCATTTTTGTATACGCGCCCCCACACCAAAGTCAAAAACCGCAGTTTTGGAATGAACTCTCTACAACAATACAAGCTAACCCACACCCATGTATTATAGTGGGAGATCTTAATGAGATTCTTTGCAACTCCGATAAAATTGGTGGGGTGATCCCTTCTTCTACGAGATTTCAAAGACTCACAAATTTTATCCTACAGCATGATCTTATTGATATTCCAACAACTAGAAATCAATTTACCTGGAGGAAAAGTTCAAATGCGGAACATAATACATATGAAAAATTAGATAGATTCCTGGTGCATAAGAACATTTATGTCGCTCTACCAAACCTTATAACAAAAAATAATGCTTTCACGACATCGGACCATGCACAAATTTCTTTAGATTTACTCCCAAATGAAGTGCCCATTATGCAACCTTTCAAATTTGAACTTGCATGGACAAAACATAAAGACTATGAAAATCTAGTCAGGCAAGCTTGGCGTCTCAACCCACAAGGATCCAACCTTTTTAAACTTGTCAAACGCTTGCAAGAATTAAAAAGGAAAAGTAAGCTCTGAAGCAAAACAACTTTCGGAAATGTGTTTACACAAATTGCCAAAACAGAAACGGAGCTCCAAAACCTTCAGACCTAATTATTTACAAATTATGATATCAACATTGACACAAAGCATAGACGTCTGCTCAACAAATATAACAAACTGGTAAGTTTCCAAAAATCATACTGGGGACAGCGCGCTAAAAAGATACACATGAAAAAAGTTGACACCAATTCTAAATATTTCCACCGAGTGGCAACTGGAAGAAGAAATAGAAACATTATAAAAACATTCACTACAAAGAATGGAGAGGTCCTAAACAATGACACACAAATCCGGAATGAAATTAAATCAGACTTTCTAGAGCGTTATTCATCCCTAGCTGTGACCCAAGAACATTGTAGCCTGCTAAAACACATCACATCAGAAGTCACCAATGCAGATAATGACTGGTTGATCAGACCAATTTCAAACTCTAAGATAAAAACTGCAGTCTTCTCCTTAGCAGGTGATAAATCGCCTGGACCTGACGGTTTTCCCGCTGGATTCTTCCACACAATTGGCATATTGTTGGTCCTTCAGTCATAAAAGCTACCAAAGGTTTCTTTTCTAGTGGAAGAATACTAAAACAAATAAATCACACATTCATAGCACTAATACCAAAATGTGATAACCCCCAAAGAGCGTCTAATTTTAGGCCCATTAGTCTTTGCACTACCGTCTACAAAATTATCTCCAAAATCCTAGCAACAAGACTAAGGCATATACTCCCAAAATTAATTCATCCACTACAAAGTGCCTTTATAGCTAAACGATCTATTCAAGACAATATTCTAATAGCAAATGAAATATTCCACTCTTTCCAACATAAAAAGGGAAAAACTGCTTGGATGGCAGTTAAACTTGATATGGAAAAAGCGTTTGATATGGTTAGATGGGAATTCCTACTTCAAATATTGGACAAATTCGGATTCAGTAACAGATTTTGCTCCTGGATAAAGGAGTGTATATCAACGGTCACCTACTCGGTTCTGGTTAACAATGAACCTACATAAATATTCTCACCATCAAAAGGTTTGAGACAAGGAGACCCCCTATCACCATACCTATTTCTTTTAGTATATGAAGTCCTTGCTAGAGGACTGCAATATGAAGCACAAAAACCAAAGAGTCACTTAGGCATCTCTATCAAAAGAAGATGTGACAGAATACCGTTCCTTGCTTTTGCAGATGATATTATTATCTTTGCAACAGCAACAATAAAAGCATGTGACCAAATTAACAGAATAGCACATGAATTATGTTTGCATTCTGGACAACGAATTAACTTCCACAAATCAGCTTTTCATATAACAGACAATGCAGACAACGCGGTTTAATTTAATATTGAGAATACACTGACAATCTAGGAAAAAATTTAGGGTGTCCTGTCATTAGTAGTAAAGTTACAAACTCCACTTTTGAAGATATCATAAACGCTGGGAAAGCTCAACTTACAAAATGGACTGCGAACAACCTATCGTAAGCAGGTAGATGCACGCTAATTAAAGCTAACTTAGCGGCTAAACCACTACATCTTATGCAATGCTTTCTTCTACCCACACATATACATAAAGAATTGGACAAAATCAAGAGGAAATTTCTTTGGAATAAAGGCCCCAAGCACAAACCTCTTATAAATTGGTATGAGGTATGTAAGTCACATTCAAAAGGTGGATTGGGTATTCGCCTTTCGAAGGACATGAACAAATCACTAAAATTAAAGCTCCTATGGAAACTACTGTCTGAACCAGGAAACCCATGAGTAAGATTGGTATCACAAAAATATCTACAAAACAAGAATATCCTCGAATACGAGAAAAAAGGAATCGTCTCGTGGCAATGGTCAAAACTAACATCCCTATTACCGCTATTTAAAAGGGGACTATGTTGGGGGGTTGCCAATGGAAAATCAATAAATTTTTGGCATGATAGGTGGGCTGGAGATGAACCTCTCTTCTCCAAAGCCACAAACACCTACTCAATTGATCATCAACTCTTGGTGGATAACTTCATCACCATAGATAAAAACTGGGATGATAACAAATTACGAAATATCATAGGTAATAGCATAGACAGTGACACCTTAAGGACAATTACCCAAATCCCAATACCTAAAAATATACATCAAGACAGGCTTTATTGGGCATTTAGTAAGAACGGATGGTTCTCCACTGCTTCTGCCATCGAGCTAATCCACACTATAAAAAAACACACCTCATCTGATCTTTCATGGATTTGGAAACTAGATGTACCTCCAAAAATAAAGAACTTCCTGTGGCGAATAACAAAGAATGGGCTCCCTACTTCTGTTAAACTAGCGACTAGAGGTGTTGGAATACCTACTAATTGCCCTCTCTGTGACATGAATTACGAAGATATAGACCACTTCTTATTTACATGTCCCCACACAAATCATACATTGCAGTTGCTCTCCCCAAAAATCAACAACACGCTCAAACACATACGACAATTCGATTACCACACACGATACAATAAACACCCTATATGCTTCCTTGGGCAAACTAGAATTCTCTAAACTGGCAACGGCTTGGTGGTGCTCTTGGTTTTTTAGGAACAAAGCCCTTTTTGAGAACCATAAAACCCAAGTTCAAACAATAGTAACTCATATAAAAGAATCAACTGACAAGGTGGGAAAAAGCGAAAACTGATGACTTAAGTATGGAAAATAATCTAACAACAATAACCCCGAAGCCACATAATGTATCACGCCGTCCACATAAATGGAAAAAACCACAACCAAATTGGTATAAGCTAAACTTTGATGGGGCACTTTCCACTAACAACCATGGATCCTACGGGTTTATAATCCGCGACAACCTAGGGGGGGTTCTGTACTCAGAATCGGGAACTTCCGCAATTTCATCTATAATTGGCTCAGAATGCTATGGATTATGGAAGGGCATTCAAAAAGTACAGGATCTACGATTGGAGAAAATTTGTATTGAAGGGGATAACCTTAGCATTATAAACAGTCTTCGGACTGGTATTTCCAGTCATGGTGAAATTGAGCTGCTCTTATCTGATGCTCTCTTTGTTATGACTCGTTTGTCAGATATTAAGATTTCTCATACATTCAGGGATGGTAACCGTGCTGCTGACTGTCTATCTCACCTAGGGATCGAGTTTTCCGGCATGTCCTTTCCCCCTGATGTAGTTCTCAGTGATATCATCCGAAAGGATGCACTTAGCTAGTACACCGTGCGTACGGCTAAATTATTTCTTGTTAAAAAAAAGAGCGAATAAAAGATAGAAAAATAGTGGTTTTACCTACGAATTCGCAACACTGGTTGGTTTACCCGATCCTTAACTCAATTCCCAATTATTCCAATTTAATTAGTTATTTCGACATTGGTTTATATGGATTGTCATTCCTTACGGACATGACAATCCCTTACACCTATATGCAACCCTAGCTCTGCATGGATTTAGCATACAAACAACACTAATTCCCAATGTAATTGGCAGAATGGCAATACAAACCCACCTAAGCAACTAGTATATGTCAAAGGTTATTATCCCCTCAACCCTAGGAACTCAAAAATCGATATTTAACCAAGCTGTCATTACCCTACACAATCAAGATCCCCTTTTACGGACTCACTCGATTGTAATTGCTACAAAAGGTATAATTATCCTCACGAATCAATGAAAACCCTAGCACGATGCAATTCTACAAAGATGGTCAATCAAAGTAAAATTAACAACATAGAATCAGCACAAGGATAATGAAATAAATATAGGAATAATATAGAAATCAAGTCTCACCATTCAACCAAACAAGTCTTGAATTGTAGGCAAAACCAAACGAATCATAAGAACTCATAACGTACCTTGGATCTCTAATCTTCAATCCTCTCATCTCTCTATTTCTCCTCCTATTGTATCAATAATAAACTACTGTAATATGCCTAATATAAGGCTGAGCTCATCCTTAGAAACCCTCTAAGGTATGGATAAAACTTGCCATAAAGATAAGATTTTGGAAGATCTAGGAGATTCTGAAAACAGGAAAACTGGTGGGCGTCGGTTTTCAGCGGCGGGTGCCGTTCTCTCTCATGGTGGCGTCTTGGGTATTTTGCCGCAGAGAGAGTTGTCCTTTTCCATATTTGTAGAGATCGTCGAGAGCTTTCCAACGCATTGTCATAATAGGCGATCGGACATCTAAGACCCTGGGAAATCGCATTTTAAGTTCAGCTCACTGTGCGAACAACTTTAGCGGATCGCTGTCATTTCATCTCTTAGACCTTGCTCCCTTGCTTCTTGGTTTGTCTTGGCTTGTTCCTTAGCTTTCCTTAGCTCCATTTTATCCATGATTTCTGCACCTTTCAAGCTCGGATCTTATGATCAACAAATAAGCACTAAAAACAATAGATTCCGAACTTCGAATATCAAATGATCATGAATGCATGCGAATTAGCTATAAAACCTATCTAATGCACCCTAAAACCACATGAAAACTAGCTAGAATGCCTATAAAAAATATGAATTATCAAACTCCCCCACACTTAAGCTTCACTAGTCCTCGAGCGAATATAAAGTAGAGCATATGTCATTCATCCCAAAGGAAACTTCTTCATGTCTTAACCCCTTAAAAAAATAACATCATAGCAAGTGCAAACATGAATGAAGCAAATAAATGTACTAACTCCACCACACTTAAGCTTTTGCTTGTTCTTAAGCAAAACAAAGCATCAACCAAACACCCCACAAACATTTTTCATCATGCATTCTCCTCATCAAAAAAAAAATCTTAATTGAGTGCAAACATGAATAAGTTAGACAAACGTCCTAGCATGTATATAAGTGACCAAGTATCCCGCATGCTTATCCATCCAACCTTACAAGGAAAATGTGTTTCTCTCGCTCTCATGTGTTTAGGCTTTTAAGAACAACTCTCAACTCATTCATTATACAAAAAAGCTACATAAGCATTGACATTTATATCACAAATTCTCCATCAAATACGTCAAAGCAAATAATCAACATCAAGAGGACTTTCACTCAATAGAAGACTTCATAGAAGACTCCATTCGGTGGGATTGTGATGGGGCTTGGTGTGGAAATATAGGCAACCATATATTTGGTCATGTGGTTCTTTCAATTTCGGGAACTAAGATTCCTAAAACTTCCACATAACTCAAAAAGATACATCAAGCTCCCATAAGAATAATAGCAAAGTCTTAACCAAGTATTTATCCAACTCTTGTATGTATGAAGAAATGAAACTAAGGCTCTTTGTTTCAATGCATGATTTTTTTTTCTTCTTCTTTTTTTCGATTTTTTTTCTTTTTCTTTTTTTTTTCTTTTCATTTCACAACCACTAATGGATACAATATGAGGAAAATAAAATAAATAACATTACAACTCTTTGCAAAGCTTTCAATCCTTAAGCACAAATCATAGCATTTCTTTCTCTACTCAAAATGATTCACCAAAACCAACTCTAATCCTAATTCCCGGATGGGTCAGGCTTATTATCAGCTAGGGATGTATGTATTTTGTGGATCTTCAAAAGAAAAGGTTGAAGACTCAAATTGGCTTCAAAAAAAGACATAATGTAAGGTAGATATGGATAAATATGGGCTAAGAAATATAGTTGCCTCTATCACCTGAAACCTATAAGCAATGAACATGTATATAATTGGTCTCAAAAATAGATAATTACTTCAATACTGAGAGGTAATTACATAAGATGAGTAAATCACATAAGAAATGCAGAGGGAATATAAACTTGAAGTATGTGGTGAGCAAGACCACTTATACATAAAAGGGATGTGCATGCATTATGGGTGCTTACCATGTTTAAGTTTTAAATTTATTGTTACTAAAGCATGTTCATGGAACTTAGAAACAATGTCTTGACTGTACTAATGTCTTTTCTGTTGGGCCCAAAGCCCATGTGTCCAGCCCAATTGGAAGTCAAATTGATGTCTTCTTGTGTAAGCCATATGTAAAAGGCATTAGCCTTTTTTTCTCTCTTTGGTATGAGAGCAGCAAGGCAGCAGCTGTAGCAAAAAGCTCCTGGTGAACAACCCCCAAAAATTCAGCAGCACAAAAGTGAGGAGGGAGAAAGAAGAAAGAGGGGAAAAATTATGAGAAAGTGAGTGAATCTTCCTTTTTTACCTGGGTTCTTTCACCTCTTGATTTCGGTAAGCCAACTTGTGTTTTGTTGGTTTATTCCCTCTCGATTTGAATCCCTAATCTTGGTGAAAATGGTGTTGTACCAATTTGAATGAAATTGGCGGTGGTCTCCTTGTGTGAGATTTGTAAGTGAACACTTGTATCCAATTTTATTAATTAGTGGATTTTGGTACTCATGGTGAGCGACAGTGGTTTTTTATCCTCCGGATTAGGGAGGGTTTTCCACTTAAATCGTTGTGTTCTTGCTTGTGATTGTTTGTGTGCTTGTGTTGCTTGGTTTGATTGTGTTTGTGGTTCCATAAATTTGTGAACTTGGTTAATCAGCGAGATTGTAGCTTGAGTTGCTAGGTTCCCGATTCATCATCGCATTTGGGTCTTGTTGATCCCAACATTTTCTTGCTTAAATGGTTGGGAATGTGTGTGAGATCTATTATGAGATCACCTATGGTAGAAAGTACGTGTACCACAAAGGGATATGATACTTTCATGAGATTTGTGTGTTGTTTGGGCTAAGACCATGAGTGTTGTGATTGTAAGACAAAACTTGTTACTGATGCTTATATTCTTGGATTGGATTTACTAGGGTGATTTCATGAGTGGTGCTTGCTTATTTGATTGATTATGTTCGAAGACTCAAGGTAAGTATTCTTGACTTGCTCAATCACTAAGCCCTTAGGTTATATGCTTTAGATAGGGAAGGTTTTGAGCCTTTGACTACACTAGTAGCATGCTAGAGAAAAACACCAACCCACCACCTAAGGCAACTCTAAATATATTTTTTGCTTCATGAATTACACACGTAGACTTGTCTTAGGTGGTGGGTTGGTGTATGACTCCTTACTTGTATAGCTATTAGTTAAGACACCTTGGTACTTGCCTTATGGTTAACTATGACTCTTGATTGGTATTTGATGCTTGAGGCAATGGCTACTACTTGAGATCTTATGGCACTTGTTTAGGTTATGATTGTTTCCCTACTTTTTATGTAGTGTTTTTTAGTTGTATGGGGATGGGTTCATATCCTATTATGGCTAGGTAGTTGTGCCTTGCATACCCCATTTTATTTATTTATATATATAATCATGAATGGATATAAATATTGGATACTATCAGGCCTACGCATAGGGATACACAAATAGCTATGACTATTGGTGGCAATCTTGCCTATACTGACCAAGATTGGCCATTTGCTCTCGCAATTTGGACTTTGCTAGGGTGATTAGGACTTGACCCGAGACTGGTCATGTGCTCTCATGGAAATAACCACCCATATCTTGCTTGCTTATATTATTGAGACCCGGACCGTCTCGTGACTCCCACAACGAGTTTGATTGTCATTTCGTATTCTTGATGTTCATAGTATATTAATGAGATTTTTCTTAGCTTGGGACTTGTATGTGATCTGGACTTAAGGTATTAGAGATATAGATTATATCTAAGTAGGTACCTCATGTATCCACTAGTTGTTGCTTGATCGAACTTTTTGATATTGACTATATACGTTTGGTTGTGATGTGACCCCTCATGATTTTGGGCTTAGTTGTAGGTATGACCCTCTCTGTGTACTCGATGGAGGACGATAGCCATGCTTCAAGGTTGAGCTCTACACATGTGGTTAGGATTGTGTCTTTCTTTTGTGATTATTCGGTCGTTTTGGACTTGAACGTTTCTATCCCTTGAATACACATGAGTTCCGGCTTGTTTTGGACAATGACTCCCGATTATGTATTTGGATTCGTACTTGGCATTTGACTCTTTAAAGTATGAACCCCTTATAGACTTTATATGATGGACTGTCGGATTTATCATGTTTTATTACTTAGATTATGCATTCTACTTGTATTTGAATTTGTTGTTTGCTTTTTTTTTTTCTTTTTGCAAGATTAGATTCACAACTCTTGGCTCTTTCAATTAGGGTATCCTAGTGGAATTCTGGTGTCATCTAGAGACTTGACCTATCAGCTCGGTCGTTAGACTGATCCTTGGCTAGATTGGTCTTCTAGGAGGGAGAGTCAATGTTTCCTAGAATGCTAGTGTTGTTAATGGTGCAAGTGTTTTTTTATATAGGAGGGTTTCTATTCAAAGAGTTCGTCAAATGAAAGTTGGATTGTCTAGTAATCGTCCAAAGATATTGCATACAGTTGTTAATCATGGGTTGATGCTTGCAACGGTGTACCAATAACTCATTGTCGTCTTATCTTGACATCAACCTTTTACATATCTCCCTATGTTCATTGATAGAACAAATAATCCCCCCCTCGCCTCGGGTGATCATATATGCCATTGCCTGCATCGAAAACCATGACCATTTCGTTGTGGTGAGTTCAATGTGCTTTACCACCCTTTATTTTGCATAACCTTAATCTATCATAATTAACTTTATCATGTATTTGTTACAAGTTTTGTTGCGACCAAATGCTTCTCTCTCACTTTCTTTGCATGAATGGACGTCGTAACATCGTTCAAGTGTAATTGGATAGGGTACTACATTCCAAGCACAATTTGATAGGTTTCGATGTTTCATGCAATGAGAATTCAAGTGGGTCATCCAATAAAACATATGTGTAGTAACTTATAATATAATGTTAGTAGTTTGTTTTTCCTTTTTATGTTTAATTAAATTTATGCATCTGAAACATTAAATGTTCTATTTTACAACTAATTTTATATCTTTTTTCTATATTTAAAGTTTTCATCGTATAATAATATAATCTCAATTGATATAAAAAATAGCAGATAATATAATATTTTAACGACATAACTACAGTCTCAAATGACATAATAATACAATCTTGAAGTGTTGTTAAGCATGCTGTAGACACAACCAATTTCTTTATACTAACACCCTTAAAGATATTATTGGCTCAAACGACCCACATAACAAATTTATTAAAGACTTTGTTTCCATTTTATTTTCATTATCAATGCAAAGTTGTTAGCGATATTTGACAATCGCGTTAGCAACTCTAAAAGATTCTCCATTTTGGGGGATTATGGATTTTTCGGACAGTTTTAAGGCATTTTTTTTATCCACTAGATATCTCATTTCTGTCTCAAAATAGATAGACTTCCATAAATTTACAACATTCTCCAAAACTTTCAAATCTTCAAAATAGGGAAACTATTAGAGTTGAAAATTTTTAAAAAAAAATTATGCATTTTATTTTTTATTTTATAGGAATTTTAAATAAGATATTGGAGACGGTCTAAAAACACTCTAAAACATTATTAAGGATTTTGATTAAATGAAATTAATTTAGAAGATCTTGGTTGAACCTCAAAATCCTTGGATCCAAGTCATTCACAAAAAATAACTTAAAGACGATCACATTCTCAATTATGAAAAGAAAGGAAATGCTTCATAACAATTGACAAAACTGATGGGACTAAAAAATGATTTTTATAAAGGACTAATATGACAAATAGGAAATAGTAAAACGACCAACTTTTGGAAAGATAGATGGCTAGACGGAGAATCTTTACTTGGGCGACAGTTACAAAACCATGAAATAAATGAAAAAGATAAGATCGAAAAATTCATTGATAACAACTAAAGATGGGATTTCGGAGAACTCTCCAACATCCTCCCTACGGAATTAATACAAAAAATAGTAAACACCTACATACCTGAACACCCAATATTGGAAGACAAACAAATGAGGATGGTTCTCCACTGCTAGTGCACTAGCACACATTACGAAACACAACATTAACGAGCATAACAATATCACATGAATATGGAAACTAGATGTAGCCCCAAAGATTTAAAAAAAAACTTTCTATGGAAGATGTCTCTAGATGACATACCAACCAAAACTAGATTAGCAAATAAGGGAACCGACCTACTGACTAGATGTACATTATGTAACCAGACAATTGAAACTCCATCACATTTGTTTATCAAATGTCACCACACACTTCAATTAGTTAAAAGTATCGACACGACCATTGAACATATATTATAAAATACAAATACGAACAACAACTTTATAAAGAGGCACATCTGTAAAAATTTTGGGCAATTAGAAAACGAACAAAAAAAAGTTGGTTATAACCTGGTGGAACATCTGGACATGTAGAAACCGAAAAATATTTGATCATATCAACACTCCAACAATACAAAACATGGCATACCTCACAAAACAAATGCTGAAGAACTAGGAGGCAACAAAAACACCCGACGAAGAGAACAGAAAACAACAAACCAAAACATCGAATCAAAGGAAACGAAGAAATTTAAGATGGCAGAAACTGCCACCAGGCACTCTCAAAATCAATTTTGATGGACCCAAAAGTTCGGATCGTTCCTCTGCTGCAGGTTTCATCTTTCGTGATCATCTTAGCAATGTGATCGCTTGTGGCAGAGTTCCTTATGGGTATAGCTCGGCTCTGGTCGCAGAAGCAAGGGGTCTTCAACTCGGCGTCTCAAGATCTAGGTAGCTTGGAGTCCACAATATCATGGTGGAGGGAGACAATCTGACGATTGTCAATGCGATCAAGAAATGCTGGTGTTGTCTGTGGGAGATTGAAATCATCATTTCAGACATTCTGCTCTTACTGCAGCAGTTCCACTCGGTTACCATCTTGCATTCTTTCCACGAGATAACATTGTGGCAGACAATATTACTCGTCTGACATTGACTAACCCATTTCATCAACCTCATCTCCTGAATGATCGTGAATTGTGTATTCTTATCTAAAAGGATACTCTTGGGTGATGACCTAGTAGAACCTTAACCCACCCAAATTGTTACTTTATTAAAAAAAAAAGATTTTGATTAAGTCGTGGATTTACTAGGATATCAAAACATCCTATTGGCTATTACCAACTCGATCCATACTTACGTTTTTGACCTCTAATTGACGTGTGAATGGAACATATAAATAATAAGTGGGGCCACAATTTAATATCTTGTTTGATGCTCTTTTTTTTCCAATTTTTGTATTTGAGAATTGACAAAATGAAAGCCTTCCAAGAAAGACTGCTTCCTAGCCAAAGGGTAGGCGTGGAAAACGTCATCTCTCATTCTCTCTCTCTCGCGCGCCTCTCATCACATCTTTTGTCTCTCTCACCCGTTTACCTTTACCCACCGCGTTTCCTTGTGTGCTTCGACCTGTGGTGGAGATCCCTCTCTCTCTCTCTCTCTCTCTCTCTCTCTCTCGTATTCCTCCTTCCATTCCTGTTTTTGTATTTCCGTCTTCAGTAATCAGTAGTGCCAAAAACTGGAAATTGACCACTACCCTGAAGAGCCCGTTTCCTATTGTGACCTTGTCCACGACCACCTACAAAATTAGATTCACTCGTGTTACTTTCCTTTTTCTTCTTAATTTTCCCTCCCCAACTTGCCTTTGTCCCTTTTTGGAAGACCTGACTGGTTTTTCTCGTCTGTTGTTGAATCTCTCTCGTGTGTGGTTCTCTTCATGTTTTTGCGGTTGTCAGAGTTGGGTCTTCCTAAATTCTTCAACTTTTTTGAGATACAAAAGAAGAAGCTGTTGAGTTATGGGCTTTCTGTTGTAGGCGTTGAAGAGCAACTTAATTTTACTGGGTAATATTACTCTTTCTTCCCTTTTTATAATTGAATTAGGGTTTAATTTGCTTGCTTTCAGATATGCTGTATTAGGATTTAGAAGACTTGAAACATGTTTGTTTTTTGTGTGTATCATTAGAAAGTGCTGAAGAATATGAAGCCTGAGTATTGTGTTCCTGAACTGAAGGCCTGTATGTCGCTTGTGATCATTTTGGAGCTCTGTAGTACAGTAGTAGGTTTTGTTTTCAATTGGACAATATCCCAAAGGAGGCTTATGTATACGATTCTGGAACGCGAATAAGAATTAGATTTTGGAGCTGGGCACTTTATAGATCAGATGCCTTGCAAGAACTAGTGTGAATTGAGTCTCAATCATCTGTTAATGTTGTTCTTACCAAAAAAAAAAAGTGTTAATGTTGTGTTGTTTTGTCCTCAATCATCTGATCTCTTCATTAGTCAAGTAATTTCCATTTTCTGAGTGTTGATTGTATGTATTTATTCAGGATTTAAAATTATAGCCCCTTCGATGGGGACTGATGTTGAAGTTGATGAAGAATCACAGTATCCTTGTACTACAAAGGTAATAGTATTGAATGGTCAAATACTTTATTTAGTAACTGAATTGAAGCGAAAACTCCACTTCTTGTAGTCGCGTTTCGTGAAACAACAGAACATTGCATTACATCATTTTATGGGTTGAAAAAAGAATATTTTTCTTTATTGGATTGATTTATTTCTTATAGCGCATGATTTCAGGTACATCATGCAATGTGTACACAACTTAAAACATTGGTTGGCAGAATCTCGAGTATACTTCCAGCTATGGAAGCTGCTAGACCTCGATGCTCGTCTGGAATACAAGCATTAAGCCTTCTACAAGCTGCCATTCGGAAGGCCAACCTGTTGCTTCAAAACTGCAGCGAGTCAAGCAGCTTCTATTTGGTATGTCATTTTCTTCGGGTTGTTCAATGACAATATGGGTGAACCTGATACTGTTACCTCAGTCCAAATGTGTCCATCTTCCTTGTGTCTTTATTTGTTAAGGATGGGCTCTGTATTGTTGCTACCAGATTTTTGCTTACGATGCAGCCATGAGATTGATTACTGTTGTTGATAGTGAGAGCAAGTTTGGATTGCTAAATACTAATAGATAGTATTATTGGATAATTCAGGCAATCACAGGTGATGCAACTGTGTCAAGATTTGAAAAAAATCAGAAGCAGTTGGAGCAGAGTTTGAGTGAGCTTCAGTCTATGATGCCAATGAATTTAGAATTAGAGGTTCGTCAGTTATGTTTGTTTGGCGTCATTCATTTTGAGCCTATGTTTTCACTTCCATTTTGGCGTTCCTAGACATCAAATGCTGCTTTGGGAATGATCTGTGGTTTCTCCTTTTGACATATGTCAAGTGTGATTTACAGATATCACAAATCATTGATGATCTTAGGCGTACAGTATTTTTCCTGGAATCGACAGAAGAAGAGGCTGGGAAGGTTGTCAGAGCGCTACTTCAGAAGGATGAGGCCATCCTTTCCTCATTTGGGAACTCAGAGATTCGGGCTGTCCAGTTTGCAGCTTCAAGGCTTCATCTTACCTCACAGAAGGATCTTTTAGTGGAGAGGAGATCCATTAAAAAGATGTCTGAAAAAATCGGAGATAGTGACCAACCAAAGAGGAAAATACTGAAGTACTTGCACTATCTCTTGAAGAAGTATGACAAGCTGGTTTTGGAGTGGCAGCCACATTATCTTTCTATGGATCCGAATGGATCATTCTCTGAGATATCTGACGAGCAAGCTATGGCCGGACAGCGTGCTGATGTGGAATCTCGATTGAGGCAGAAAATGGATGATGCTCAACGAGATTTGCTGCATAGCTCCGTACCTCCTGAGGAATTCAAATGCCCCTTGTCTTCGAAATTGATGCATGACCCTGTTGTCATTGCATCGGGACGTACATATGAAAGAATGTTCATACAGAGTTGGTTTGATTCGGGCAAGGATATTTGTCCGACAACAGGAATGCAGTTGCCTAATCTCTCTATGACGCCAAACACAGATATGAAGAATCTGATCACAAAATGGTGCAAGGGGCAAGGTATCGACTTGTATCCGTCCACTGCTCAGCCCTCAGCATTTGGCTCATTGGAAACTTCTTACAATTCTCTCAGTAGCTACGGTTCATTAGCTGGTCTAAATCTCCAAATAGATCTCAGCAATCTGTCACTTGGATCCATTAATTCAAGCTTCAACTCTGGTAGCTTTCATCCTAAGAACAAAGGTGAGCGGGACTTGTCTAAGGATCAAACTGACAACTCTATGCTAGAACTCAAGTTCTTCTCTAGCACTCGAGAGATAGAAACAGACTTCTTGTCGAATATCAGTAAACTTCCTTGGGAATCACAATGTATGGCTGTTGAAGATGCCCAAAATTATCTGACCTATTACACTCGTGCTCGTGTGCCCTTGTCCCGAAAGAACTTGATGGAACCAGTAATCGGGTATTTGAAGGCAGCAGGTGATAGGCAAGATACGCGGGCTCAGATCGCTGCCACCCAACTGATTTTGGCTGGTATACGTGGAAGCAGGTAATGGTTGGAATTTAATCTCAATTTAATCTCATCAAAATCTAAGATACTTTTAGTTCGACTAGTTTTTATTCCTTCTTTGCCAGCTGGGTTTATCAGCCCAGCCTTCTTCGCTAACATTGTTAAGTCGATTCATGCAGTTCTAACCGATCTCCTAACGAATCTTCTTTTAACACAGAACTCTGATAAGATCCATGGATGAAGACCTGTATATTCTCCTGGCATCGTTCGTTGGGACAGACTTAACAAGAGATGTTCTTTCCATATTTGAGCTGTCAATTGAAAAGAATTGGGGAACCAGACTCGCCGAATCTGGTGCACTGCCATCAGTCATCGGAATCCTGGATAATGAGTACAAAGAATTCCATGAAACAGCCATTGGGATACTCTACAAGGTGGCCTTAACCGAGGAACCCTGTTTACGGAAGTTTCTACCTCTGGTGTGCATCCCAGTACTGGTTCCTTTCCTAAAGGACAGCTCTTTTGCTGAGCAATGCATAGTGATCTTGGAGAAGTTATTTTACACCGAAGAAGCCCGGGTTCTTGCTCTCGAAACAGAAGGCTGCATTGCTGCCATTATAGAATTGCTTGAGACCGAAAATCAAGAGGCACAAGAGCATGCATTGTCGGTTCTTCTGTCACTGTGCACTCAATATGAAGATTGTTGTACATTGGTTGTTAAGAAGGGGATCACACCTTCCCTTTTCAACCTTATACTCAATGGAAATGACAAAGGTAAGGCGCTTGCATCAGAGTTGCTCCGGCAGTTGAGAGACGTTCCCGAAGAAGACGATCAACAAAGTTCATCGTCAGATGATGCTGGGCCCAGAATGCCAGACAAAAACTCCAAGGATAGCAAAGCATCCTCCAAGCAAAACAGGTTCTTCAATAAGGTTACAAGAAAGCTGAAGAAATGGTGACGCTCATTGCTTTTAATTCAGCCGCGAATAGAATGGCAGTACCACTGTAAGAGATAGAATATTAGAATGACCCATTGTAGACAACGACACACCTTTTCTTTGATTAGTAGTATATGCAGCTTTTGTATATCGATTCAGGTTTGGATTCGATTAACACATGTAAATATTCATTAGGTTATACTTATAGGTAGTTATGCTTGGAATGTATATAGGTTACACACTTACACTTGTAGCTGTGTAGTTAGCTAGCTCTAGACATAAATTGGTATTGTGTCCATTTGAGACTTTAAAGCTGTTTTTGTTTGGTTACATAACAGTGTAAATTTTGTTTTAGTTGTGTTGTGGCGTACTCGAGTATAAAGGCTTGATGTCACGAAGCAGCAATTATCATTGAAGATAAGTTCATGAATCGAACAAATATACTGGTCTGGCATTGGCATATCATTCATGTATATTACTATAGAATATATACAAGAATTCAACAACCCCCACAAAAAGTATGATACTCCGTAAGAGTGAACAAAAAAAAACTATGAAACATTGGTCTTTCCTTTCCGAAAATCTGCAACAGTCCCAATTCCAAATCACTTGTACATAACCGACGAAGCATTCTAATTAACCTTCACAAAACCCTCCTCCAACGGTCACCAATTAGTGTATCTTGCTCCCTCGCCAAGCCCCAAATCAATTACACTCAATGGAGTCAATGCTGTCCTATCTCTCCCTCAACAGCTTCTTTCCAAATCATCATTTAGGATATGCATGGGCTCTGGTGTAATCCCTTTCATTAAATTCCAATGCTAGGGTTATTGCCAAGTGGACCGAATTTGAAAAATTTGTAAATTGTTGGTCGATAGTTATGCCAATTTGGTCTTTTGTCATTTGTAATTTTTTTTTTATGAGGGTAACCACCTTGGTGGTAAATCTTGTACACATGTGATGATGTATAGTTTAACATGTTCATGGCCGGTCCTACTGTTATGTAGGCCCGGGGCAAACAAAATTTTTGGGCCCTAATAATTTAAAATTGAATTAATAATAAAAAAAATAAAAACTACATTCTTGCAAACAAAAATATATTTCAATCACTAAAAATCCATTTATTTTCTACAATAGAATACTAACTTTCATCCATTAACAAAAATATGTCATTTACGAGTCACACATATTTTTTCAAGAAAATTGAAACTACTTAATATATAAAATATTATTTTTTTTATAAAAAAACACAATAAAAAAGGATCGATACAATAAGCAAGTACATAAATACGACAACAACAAAACTAATTGACAGTAATAATACTACATGCCCAAAGACTATAATTTATATGTAGTTAATAAGAAAAGGGGTAAGGAAATAAAAAAATAAAGATGAAACATATCTTCACAATAATGGGTTTAATTTTGGAATAATTTTTAAATAGTTTTATTAAATGTTATAAATTATAAGAACCCAACCCGGGCATCTTGTTTCTATACATTTGAAAATGGATGACAGGTGAGTTGCTCTTAATTTATTACTGCACGTTGTCTATTGTTACTTAAGACTTAGTATAGCAATGTTGATATATCACTACTAATTAAGTTATGGGCCTATTCTGATTTTTAAAAAAAAAGTAGAAGAAAGAGTTATTGGGCCCCAAATTTATTTGGGCCCTGGGCCATCGCCCAGCCTGCCCTTGCCTCTGGGCCGGGCCTGAACATGTTGAAGATAATGCATATAGAAGGTGGTTTTAAAGTGCCCTTTGAACATTTAGAAGTGGTTTTAAACTTCCCACATCCCACATGGAAAATTTAAAGGTATCCTAAAAGGTTTTTAGGGACACTCTTCCACTAGCTACATTGAGAGGTAGAGGAGGATATGGGGCACCCACACGCGCCATCCGCAAATATCTAATTTTTCACTGGATTTATTTTCGAGAAATTATCTTTTCAAACGGTTTTAGATAAGCCCGAATCTTCTGAAGATAGACTTAAATCTTCCCTTTGCTTACGGCTTAACGAAGATTTCGCAGCCTATATAAGGAGGTCGAGGGCTTCGCTTTCAACACACAGCGAACACAATTTCTTCTTCTCCCTCTCCTGTTTTCTCCTACCCTGAGTGCCTGTTCCAGTTCCAACTTCTCTCCCTCGAGTGCACCTGTGAGAGAAGCCGGTGAAATCCTTAGGGGACGTTGCATCGCATACGATCTGCACCGGTGTCGGGGGCAAATGCGTTTCTCATTCAGTGGCTCCCATACCACGCTTCACCGCAAAAAATCACCTCAACTAAGTTACATCAAGCTAGGGTTCATACTACCTCCGCTATTGCGGGTCAAATCCATTATAGTGGCAATCACATCTAGCGGAATGGTCCAAGGAAGTTGGATTGTGTAGGAAGATTGACATCCTGATTACAAGTATTCTTAGTGGAAGCGGTGGTTGGAATTGACAACCCAGGTGGTAAAGTCAACTAGATGAGAGTATCCAATCATGATGTCGTTGCATTCCTGAACCTAGTGCTACTCGCCCCCCATGCAAGAGTTTAGGGAGTTATGTGCCTAATTTTATGTAAAAATCAGAACGACAATAATAAGAAGACGCCCAAGAATCGAGAAACCAATCATGTTGCGATCAGTGTTCTAAAAATCGCGCCTAGGCGCTAGATAGGAGGGGGCCTAGGAATTTTTAAGCCTAGGCGGCCCTCTAGGCGGAAATCTGCCTAGGCACCGCCTAGACCTGCCTAGGCGCCGCCTAGACCCGCCTAGGCGCCGCCTAGACCCGCCTAGCCCGACGATTATTTAATTTTAGCTTTTGGGCATGTGATTAGTCAACTTAGGGTTTTTTTTATCCCCCAAGCCAAGATATATTTGCTTTTGAGTCAAACCTATGGTTTTGAATTTTAGGAGTTTTTAAGTCGTTAGTGGGACGCGTACTTTTGCGTTTATTTACTTAAATGTTAGTTACACACCGCAAATTTGGGTTTATAAGTGATATTATGGATTATTATTACATTATATGAATCATTGACATGTGTTATACGTAAAAAGATGAGAAAATAATCAAGTTTGTTCTAAGTCCGCCTAGGCGTCGCCTAGCGCCTTTTAGAACATTGGTTGCGATGAGCGGGTGAAGCTATCAATTCATGTATCATACCATCTTAGTTCTATATTGTTTTGCTTGTTACATTGCTTTATTTCATTACTGTCAATTCTCTCTCTCTTTCTCTAATAGTTGTCTCTGCTTACTCTCTCTCTATTCTGAATTGTTGACAAGAGAATCACCTGTCACACGCTCTCTGTGGGACGATACATGGACTTATTTACTACTCCCTCCGTTTTTTTAATACAAGTCCTTTTAGATTTTGCACGTTTTTTAAGAACTTACAAATTATAGTAAAACATTAACTTTTTTTTATCAAATTTTTTTAATAATTTCATACTTTTTACTAATAAGTATCAAATTATTAAAAAATTTTGTAAAAAAAATTAATATTTTACTATATTTTTTAGTTTGTTAAAAAACGTGCAAAATTTAAAAGGACTTATATTAAAAAACGGAGGTAGTATAGTAGTATTTGAGTTTAGGATTAATTATTTAGCGAGATCCAATGACCGGTTCACTGCTCATCAATGTGACCCAGCCGGCAAGATTCACACACCAAGTGTGATAGGGGCGAATCCTCTTTGGGGTCAGGTGTGACAGTCTCCCCTAATCAAAAATAAAATTTAATATACAAATTTCTCTCGTTGATAGCTTCAATTTGATATATTTTTGACACCGACCTGATTAAAAAATTATAAACGTTTCAAGATTGAATCGATATAAATTATTTTCCACATCATTTACCAAATTGATATACTTCTAGTTCTACCTTAATTATCATTTGTTAAACTTTGTAACTTAATACTATAATTAAACATGAAAACTTTAAATTAGTATGATTTTATTTTAGTTACACATGTATTTATAATATTGTTATATTGATGATTTTTTCGAAAAAAAATTAGTTTCGCCCTCTCAACTAACTTCTTTTAGGATCCACCACTACGGATACACCTAAGAAGCAATATGAATCTTGATTTTTCAAATATTTTGTTGTTGTTATAAATGGTTATTGTTCTTGTTCATAAACTTATTAGTGCGACTGATGAGAAGGAGATGTATTTTAGTCTCGTGGTGGATATCCGCCTCGTATATCCATCATCCAAGATAGCTCTCCGTATCGGGTATCTAAGTATATTCGACTTAACGGATCATATCCGTATTGGAGATTTTGGTGTTATCAATTCCGGATACCCGGATATATACACTCATGTTTTTCACCACTGATTTTGTCAAGGGGCAAAACATGGACGCCACTGATTAGTGGCTGACCCCAACAGCTCACAGTTTGCAGCCCCTCTCTTTACTACTCCATTCATCAAATTCAATCTGAGATCATGGCGACGGTTTCAATGGCGATGAGTTCTCCTCTCCCCTCCATTTCTTCACTCAATCTCCGCCGCCCCAATCGGTACCTCCCTCTCTCTCACTCGCTCCTGATTTTGTTCAGATTTCGCTTAAATTTTTATTTGATTTGTTCCGTTCGGATCTCAAGTAGTATCTTCGTGATCGTCATTTTTGTTCTTGTTTGGTTTTGAAGAAGGTTAGGTGTATCCTTCGCTACTCTGAACAGTCCACCCGTTACCTGTGAAGGAGTGAAACTTTCTGAAGGACTCGGCAATTTGCCCAAAGTTGTTCTTACTTCTCCCAAGGGTAGGTGCGTATCTTCAACTTCCAACATTTTCGTTTAGTTCACTTTGATTTCAAGGTTTCGCTTTCCTGATATGAACTTGCTCTCATTGCTGATTTACTACCTTTACACTAGATTGAATTGAAATCAATGTTTCACATATGTATCGGTGCTTGTTATCAAGTGTTGTAATCCCAAAATTGCGGTCAAGTTTTTCAATTACAGCTGTTGACTGATTCAATGGCAGTGAGGCTGAGTTGTATTTGTTTGGAGGGTGTGTTACGTCCTGGAAACTTCCAAATGGCAAAGACCTTCTCTTTGTTAGACCAGATGCTGTATTTAACGGACAGAAACCCATCAGGTCAAAACACGATGTCTTTTCTAACAATGATGGATTATTGGCTAATGCATCTTATCTCTTATCTTCCATGCTAACTTCCACTTTTATGTTCAGTGGTGGTATTCCTCATTGTTTTCCACAATTTGGCCCGGGACCAATCCAACAGGTACTATGATTGTGATGGCATACTTGCTTTGTTGCTTCATCATATCGGTGTTGTAAACACTAAAGTTTGGATAAACTATGTTCGGTTTGATGTTGTACATATGGAAAAAGACTATTTAGGGTATAGTTAAGCCAATTGATCAATAACTTGAAACCAAGGCAGAGAACTAGAGACACTGAACACTGTTGGAGGGATCAGCGTAGGTTGTCGTGGGTGCTAGTTTTCTCTTCTCCTTGAGTCATTATCATACCAACTTTATTCTTATTTTCTTAAATGTCATTTGTTGATATATCTAATATTTGATGAAGATGTTGAGTATAATGCTTTCTGCAGCATGGATTTGCAAGAAATATGAACTGGTCACTGGTTGATTCACAAAACGAGGAAGGAAAACTCACTGCAACTCTTGAACTAAACGATGCTCCATACAGTCGCGCGATGTGGGATTTCAGTTTCCAAGCTTTATACAAGGTTCACCCTTTATGTTTGTTAATTTTGCAAGAAGTGCGAAAAAAAAACCCTGATAGTGAAATTTCTTCCAAGCTATTACCCATTACTTCTTTGAGCAATGTTGCTGTTGCATCACTACAAGTCCATAGTGCTTCAAATCAATTCATTTAGTGAGTTTTGTTGCTGCCAGTGCCCCACTTAAACTACCCATTGTTTATACTTGACAGCTTGATTTTTGGCTTCTTACTTGTAGGTGATTTTAGATTCAACGAGCCTTTATACAGAGCTCACTATTACAAATACAGATCAGAAAAGCTTTTCATTTACCACTGCCTTGCATACATATTTCAGTGTAAGTACTAATCTCAATACACTAGATTTACTCTTTCAGTCATTTTTTGCATTTGTGTCTGGAGTAGTGTAGAACCACATAACGATGGCTTAAATTAATTGTCCATGCAGGCTTCTGTTACTCGAGCATCTGTTGGTGGTTTGAAAGGCTGTAAGACACTGAACAAAGATCCAGACCCTAAGAATCCACTAGAGGGTCAAGAGGAAAGGTGGGTGCCATGATTTCTCCTGAAACCTATTATTGCAACTGCTTTAGGAACTTTCCCTAGTTAGTTGATGAATGGAATTTTATCAATATATTCGGGTATTTTTATATGACCAAAACAATGGAGTTTCTTTCAATATTTCACTCTCAAAAAGGTTAGACAAGTGCCACGCAGTCTCTTTTCAAGTCTTGATGTTTATTACTCAACAAACAAAAGTTCTTATGTTTCTTTTAACTTTATCAAGATCTCACAGTTTCATTTCTTCATCTCTTGTTGCAGGGATGTGGTAACTTTTCCTGGATTTCTTGATTGTGTTTATCTTGACACACCGAATGAGTTGGTTCTGGATAATGGCTTGGGTGATAAAATAGTTATCAGGAATACGAAGTATGGAAATTTGAGTGCCTCATTTTACATTCATTCCTATCTCTTGAGAATCCCCATTTACCAGCATTCCACCTTCTAAGCCCACTCTCGTCTTTTGCAGCTGGTCTGATGCTGTCTTGTGGAACCCGCATTTGCAAATGGAAGCCTGTTACAAAGATTTCGTGTGTGTTGAAAATGCCCAGGTATATGCATTTTCCTTCTTTTGTTGAAGAAATGGTTTGTTAGTTGCCTGAGATCTTAAACTGCTTACATCTCCTGAGACTACATCTTTGCATTACAGATTAAAGAAGTAGAGCTAGAGCCCCAGCAATCTTGGACCGCCTCTCAGCAACTTAGTGCACTCTAGCTTTCACTGCATGGACTTGTTCTTCTGCTGCCCTAGTAATGGATGGATCGGAGGATGTGTATCCATGGAAAATGTTATCTGCACCATCATGCTGTAATTTACGAATTTAAGACCACTTCAGATTAGTACTCTGATCACATTGTCCAACTACAGAAATAAATCATTACAGTTGTCCAATTTCAGAAATAATCTTCTTGCCTTCCCTAAAGACCTAAACTGCAAGTTTCCATCTTTTGTTGCTTTTAGCAATGAAAAATACATAACCAGAGAAACTAAAACAAACCAAGCACATATTCTGAACAAAAAATCAGTCTTTCATTAATACGCGACTCGTATGCTTAACTTTTTTGACAAATAAGGTCAAAAAAGCGCACCACAATGAAAATAAAACCTAAAACATTTTTCCTTGTTGCTCTAAAGGAATCTTTCATGAGCTCAGGAAGCTCAATCGTCCAAGCAACATGAGCATATACATAGCAGAAACTAGCTAGTCCTGCAAAACCATACACAAAAGAATTACCCATCTTTCCATTGCCTTGTCGTCTCAAGAGGCAAATGAAGCCACAAGGCACACAAGAAGAATCACAAACCCAGCAGCCCACAGCCACAAAACCCACTTCTTTCCATTCTTCTTCATCTGCTTTGAGTAGTATAGGTTGTTAGTGCCGCCATTGATGCACTGCCCTGCGCTAGCCATGTTCTTCTCGATATCATCAAGCTGCTCCCCTTGTCCCTCCACCAATACTGCCATGTCAAGGAACACTTGATGTAGCCTATCCAAGCTCTTCTTTATGTCTGCCATAGCTTCCTGTTTTTCCCTACTCTCCAAGTCGAGAACCGCCTTCCTATCCTTTCCAGCTTCGAACATCTCAATCTCCATCCTCCCAGAAGCCAACTGATCAACGACCTCATCCGTGGGCGCCTCCCCTGTTGCATTGTAGTACTTTCTTCTAAGCTCCTCCTTGTGATCATCCACTATTCTGTCCCTCAGTGTAGCGAATTCGCTCATCATGTCCTTGAACTTGACCTTCAGGCAGTTTGTGATTGCCGTCCTCGTCCTGTCGACAATGCTTCCTTCCCGAAACCCGGGTGAGATCCGTCTGTTCTCAATGTTGGACTTGTCCAGGAGTTCAATCCGGGTTTTGATGGCCTTCACCTTGCGAGAGATGGCAACGGTGTCGGCGTCCATGTGATCTCTCAACTGGCGGATAACCTTGAAACTGTGGGTGGTTTTGGTGTCTTCATTGAGGACCTGAAGAGCTTGAACGAGAGGCGTGGTTTCGGCCATCTGCGATTTAATCCGCTCCACTTCTTGGAAGAAGAAAGAGAGGTTGTGTTCACTTTCTGGGTTTAGGGTTTCGTGTTTTGGTTCGACGGAGAGCTCTTCGGATTGGAGATCTAGTAGCGCTTGTTTCTTCAATTCAGCATAATTAAGAAACGATCTTGTCATAAGATCATTCATCTTTGGAGGCGGAATCGAAATCTCTGGATATGCACATGCAGAGAGTTCAATTAAACGACGAAATAGGGAAAGAAAAACAGGGGTTTAAGGAGATGATGATCAAGCAAAGTAAGCTGTGAAGTAATTGTTATGGAAAGATTAAAGATCGTACCTAAATGACCAGAAACACTTTGAGTTTGGTGTTCCTGTCACCGATGATTGGGACTCTTGATGAATTATTAGGGTTTTGTGAGAGGTTTTGGGGAAGATGATTTGGATTCAATGGAAAGAAGATGCTGATGCTGGTTTATAGAGTTTGGTTTACAGGCTTTCGAATTTTGAATTTGACGGTTTATAGAGTTCCGCCTTGGATAATCAAAGCTATAACGGTGTCCGAAAAATTAGCAACGGATTCAAGAAACAGAAGCTGCTGGATTGTGGCCGTTTGAATTTTTTTTTTTCCTTCTCATTAGTAGTCTTTTTACATGCATCACGATTTATTAATAAATTAAATTAAGTGGATATTTTAGTTCACTAATCAAGTAATCATCAAATTCTAGAGGTGTGGTTCTTCGGTTTCGAGTCATATCGGACTCGGATTGATATCGGGTGTGATAATAATTTGGGTCTGGTCGGGTTCGAATCGGGTTTATATGAGCATTATTTTATTGGATACAATTGGATTTTCGGGTCTTATTCAGTTCGGACAAATCACATTTCCGTCTTATTAAGTGGATATTTTAGTTCACTAATCAAGTAATCATCAAGTTCGGGTCGGGTTATTCGGTTTCGAGTCATATCGGACTCGGATTGATATCGGGTGTGATAACAATTTGGGTCTGGTCGGGTTCGAATCGGTTTATATGAGCATTATTTTATTGGATACAATTGGATTTTCGGGTCTTATTCAGTTCGGACAAATCACATTTCCGTCTTATTAAGAAATTAACAACGGATTCAAGAAACAGAAACGGATTGTGGCCATTTGATTTCTTTTTTCTTTTCATTTTTTTTAATGCAAGGAAAGGAATTAAGACGAAGCAATCCTAACGGAGAAAGCGCCATTTTAGTCCGTCCTTTCGGACGAGATCCTCAAGCACCGGATCAGAGAGCAGAACGTCGTCGGCAGGAATGTTGTAAGACATTGGATTCCCTGAAAATATGATGAATGGAGAAAGAATCAAAGGCAGAAACAATCAAACCAATATCCGATAGAACCAGTTCAATGCTCCAAGGGCAGATCCAAATATCAAGCAAAGAGTTGACAATTTGCAGATTATCTCCCTCAACAAGCGAATGTCGAATCCCCAACTCTCGGGCACATAAAACCCCATTACGAAGGGCCAAAGCTTCGGCAAACACACAAGAAGTATTATTACAGCGGCCCGAACCGGCCGAAACCACGCGAGCCTCAGAGTTTCTAATTATGAAACCGTACGAAGCCTCACCAGAGTGTCTAAAGGAGCCATCAAAGTTTAGCTTGAAGGACGGTGCTGGTGGGGTATCCCAACGGGCTTTCGATCTTTTATCCGAACCAGCCGTAGCCTTTGTCCGCCTGCTTCCAAGCATACCAGCCTGTTTTTCCTGAAAGGATTGAGTCGCGAGGTCGTACCGGGAGGCATCAAACCAGCTATGTTTTGTAGTGGTGATATCTAAGCGAACTTTATTAACAGCTACATTCTGCAGATGTCCGATTCCTAAAGAACCAAATATCCCAACAAGAGTAAAAAGATCATAAGAAAATGTAGTAGAGTAGCTTAAGTGGATGTCATTAAGCACAACGTTTGGTTTTTGTACGTCGAAATTATGAGTTTGTAACGTTTGATTGTTTTGAGGTAGAAGGGATAGAACCTTTTTTGTGAACGGGCAATCCATAAGCAGGTGGTGCAGCGATTCAATAAAGGAATCATAGAAGACACGGCTCATAGGCACACCAACGTGTGATATCTATAGACGTTGTTTGGTTGGTAAGCTATTCGTGACAATTTTCCAAAGGAAATGTTTTAGTTTAGGAGGAATTTTTAAATCCCAAATCCAATTGCATTTGAAGTTATTATCCTTAGGGTTGTTGTTAACAATTTTGGTAGCAGATTTTGTTGAAAACCACCCTGTAGAATTAGGTCCCCAATATAAACGATCCATGAAGGGAGAAATTGGTAAAGCAATATCTCTAATTTGTGTAATAAGAGATGGGTTAATAAGCCCTGTGAGATCCGTAGTAAGTTTCTGTAAATTCCAAGAATTGTTAGAAATGAAACGATCAATATTCCATTTAAGATGCTCCTCCAGAAGAGGACCATCCAAACAGAGCACCAGTGGGGTTTCCAAAACCCAGTTAACAGACCAGAAATCAACGTCTGAACCGTTTCCAATAGACCAACGTAGTCCCTTTTCAAAAGTAGGACGTAATAAGCACAACTTACTCCATTGCCATGACGTGCTACCTTTTTTGTTATCATTTCTAATAGAAACCCCTTTTAGATACTTGGCCGACACAACCTTAACCCAGATATTGTTGAGCTCAGCCAGAATTTTCCACAGGAGCTTTAGTTACAATTCTATCTTCATCGTTTCCGCTTTGTACAAGCACATACCACCATTAAGAGTGTCAGCATAGATTTTGTCTCAGCTTATTAAGGGTGTGAACCTTTCCTGTTTATTCTAAAAGAAGCTATGATAGATTTTATCCAACTCTGATAGTATTCCAGCTGGGAGCATGAAAGATTGCATGAGGAAGACCGGTTGGGAACTTAGATTAGTTTTGATTAAAACCTTACTGCCTTCCGCAGAGATTGAAGATGCCTTCCACTTTGTGAGTTGTTTCTTAGTTTTTAGGACAACGTCTGAAAAGGTGTCTTTATTGACCCTACCGTTAATGATCGGGCAACCAAGATACTTTTCCATGGATGTTGAACTTACCATACCAAGGTGTGAAGAGATCATTGATTTAGTGATATTAGTGGTATTGCCAGACACCTAAAAGGACGATTTGTGGTAGTTAATTTTTTGTCCCGAAAGGCGACAATAATTGTCAAGTATGGAGGTAATAGTATTACAAGCAGAAGCAGAGGCTTTAGAAAATATCATCATATCATCGGCGAAGGCAAAAAATGGAATAGTAGGAACAATTTTCGTAATAGGGAATCCAATGTTGTCGTTTGTAGTTGACTCATGTTGAAGAGACTGAGCGAGGAACTCAGAGGCTATAATAAATAGCAATGGGGAAAGAGGATCCCCTTGACGTAACCCTCTTTGTGGGAAAAACTGATTAGGAGCATCGTTAATTAAGATGGAGTAGGAGACCGTCGAAACGCATTCCATGATCCAGGTAATGAAGATACTGTTAAACCAAGCTCTGTAAGAACAGCTTTTAAGTAAGACCATTCGATTTGATTGTATGCCTTTTCCATGTCAAGTTTCAAAGCTAACCAACCAGCCTTACCATGTTTAGCTTTGAAAGAGTGGAAAATTTTATGGGCGATAAGGATATTGTCATGGATTGAACGCCCTTTTGTGAAAGACCCTTGTAGAGGGTGGATGAACTGTGTGAGGATGGGGGCAAGCCTTGCAGTAAGAACTTTAGTAATGATTTTATAGACAGTGGAGCATAGACTGATCGGTCGATAATGATTGATGTAGCTGAGATCATCCACTTTCGGAATCAAGCTGATAAACGTATGATTGACTTGTTTTAGAAGTTTTCCTGATGTGAAGAAGCTCTTAACAGCTTTTGTGACTGATGGTCCAACGATATTCCAATATTTTTGGTAGAAGCCGACAGGCATTCCATCTGGCCTAGGGGCCTTTTCGGACTGAATCGAGAAAGTCGCATCCCTGATTTCTGAATTAGTTACAGCTGCAGTGAGCCGTTGATTGTTCGAATCAAAGATCGATTGTTTAAGGATTTGTAGATTTCCAATAAGATCAAGTGATGCATCCAGGTTAAAAGTGAATCTTCTCTTATATTCAAGCTCAAATTCCATTCTAATAAGAACTGGATTGGTTGTATGGATACCGTTAGGGAGAATAATGGATTTGACAACCTTGCAGTTGCGTTTAATAAAAGCAACACGATGGAAGTAGCCTAAATTTGTGTCTGTGAGCTTAGCATGTTTTGCTTTCGCACGCTAACGCCAATAGGTTCTCTGAAAATCCAGTAAGCATTCTCTTTTGTTTAATAAGTGCTTTTGGAGGGAGCAATTCGTGACAGAGAAGGATTTGAGAAGAGACGCTTGTACTACAAGGAGGTTTTGCTCTATTTTATGTAGATGTGAGCGAACATTACCAAAAGTCAGCTTATGCCACTTCTTAGCTAGAGCTTTGAGTAACTTAGTCTTATGGACTAGCCGGTACATTAAAGACCCTGGAAGGTCAAGGCGCCATGCCTGACGGACTACCGATTCAAAATCTGGCCGCTTAGTCCAAGCCATTTCGAATCTGAATGGTCGATTAATGTAAACAGTTTTTTGGCGGAAGTCGACTGAAATGGGGCAGTGATCGGATGTAGTGAACGCATGGTGGTGAATTTGAAGTTTGCTAAAGTTTGTTAGAACACTCGGATGAGCTAAGAACCTATTAAGGCGTGCATGAGTTGTCAATTCTCGATGGACTTTTCCGCCAAGTAAAGTCACCTCCCACGAAAGAGACATCACAAAGGTCCAGACTATCTTTTATTTTGTATAGTCGACGACACCTAGCAAGTGAGGGAATCACACCACCCCCTTTTTCATTAGGGGATTGGATGTCATTAAAGTGCCCGATGATGCAGAAAGGGAATTGTATTGTTTGTGCATAGGGTATAAAACTCTCCCAGAAAACATTTTTATCCCGGTTGTCAGGCGGAGCGTATACAACAAGCATAGCAGTAGTCATATTGTTTGTTCTATCATGGTAATTGAAATGAATAAAACGTTCCTGAACATTGATTAAATCAATGGCCCCTTGCGTAGGGGGCAGTGTTTTCCAAACAAGGCAGAGCCCTCCTACAAAGCCTACATAAGGAGCAAACGCGATATTGGAGAACCCATTGTGTTTCCAGACACCATCATCCGGAGCGTTATCCGATTTAGTTTCGATGAGTGCCAACACATTAATCATATTGTTCAAACAGAAGGACTCAATTGAAGTCCAAAGATTACGCCGACGCATACCCCTACAGTTCCAAATGCATATATTCATAGAAGAATAATGGATTGGGGATGAGTTTTGTGATAGTTAATTGAGATTGTAGTCTTTTGAAGGCATGGTTCAAGTCTTTGTGTAAAATGATGGGGTAAAGATGTGCCATCACAATTTAAAATTGCAGGTGAGCAAGTTGTAAACACTACGAATCTATAAAGATCACATGGGAGTGTTACCGACTGCAAACACGGCCATTCCCCCTTGAAATGTGATTGTACCTTGGTGTTGGTTACCATAGGGGATGTAATCCCTTTTATAATATAGCATGTCATGCTTTTTATAATTAAGTACATAGCCGAGCTCACCCGGATGCAAAGATACAATAAATATTACATCCAGTGAAAGTATCCTGTTGGAATTCAAAGGAAAGTAGTAAGCTGTAAAAGAGCTAAAACCTAAAGAGAGATCAAAAACCAAACTGCATCTCATAACCCGAGACAGAGCTGAATGAAGATGATGAACAGAGTTGGACACTTGAACCCACTGTTGAAGGATAAAATGCAGCTGAGACGTGGTTGAAGTGCAAAGCAGTCTGAACAGAAAGCTAAGTCCCCAGCGATAGTGAAACAAACCCCTGCAAAACAGTAAAACCAACCAACGCAGAAAGTCAGCGCAAGCAACCAATCAACAAACAGACCCAGACAAAGGAGCACAAATAAAAAAATCAAGAACACGAGAACAAAAAAACGCATGCATAACCTTCCAAGGTAAACCAACGGTGTAAAGAATGACAGGTGAAAGCAAACAGAAAGAACATTGAAAGCAATATTCCACCAAGGAAGACCAATAATAGCATTAAGAGCAGATTTTAAGTTAATGAGATTGATAAATGAATACTTGTAAGAATATAGGAAGGTATGGATTTGAGATCCCATAAAGAATGAAGATAGATTCGACAGATCCCTTTGGTTAATGTTTATTAACGCAGTTGTGTATGAGTGCCTTGTGGGAAAGCGATTATGGGTGCCATTGGTATAATACACAGACAATTGTAGCAGGAGCTTGCGATAGGGAAACAAATTGAAGCAAGAAACAAACACAATCAAGTACAGGAAAAGTATATTATCCATATAACAAAGTCCACATGGGGGCATAGCAAGCCCGAGGGTAATAATACCAAAAGGGGGAATGCGCAAGCAACAAAAGGCCACTCCCCTAACCCAAGGCTTGGTAAACACCAGGCAGTCGAAACACGACGTAATGGAATAGCGAGATATAACTCGAGACATTAAAATAAAATTATACATAAAAGGGTACTTAATCATTTAAAACTTATGCTTCTTCGGTTGAGAGGATGTCGAGTCCTCCAGTGGCTTTGCTCCACGGCGCTTGCCTTGCTCGGTTGTCGTAGCTAGGGTGGTGATTTGAAGAGAACCATACATGTGGATCACCGAGTGGGAAGAGTTGATGGAATTTACAGATTGATAAGAATCCTCTGAGCTAGCCCCAACCACGCCCTCATCAACAGGAACAGTGACATCACTACCAATCTCCACAATTGGAACCAGCACCGATTTAGGTGAAGTAGCATCCACCTCCATAGGACCCTGCACCATCCCAGCAGAACGTCCATCCACAGCAGAGGCAGACACCAGCGGAGCAACCACTGGGTTGGCGACCCATCCCAAGGAAGCATCATTAGAAGGAGGCAACTTGACATCCTCGTGGAGAATGGTAATACCCGACTCAGCAGGAGCAGGTCCAGAGTCAGCCACGACCTCAGGGGCAGCAAAAGAGGTAGAGACAGCCAGAAAAAAAGACCACAACACCCCAAATACCCACCATTTAAGGTTTTAGGCTAGTCTTAGAGCTAGACGCTTTTGGTTTGGACTTGGGACCAACAGTAGTCCAGTGGTTTTCAGGCTCAAGGTTGTTGACGAAGTGGGTATTGCGAATAATGACTCGATTAAGAGGCTTAGACATAACACGGTTAGGGCAGGTCTCAAAATCGTGGCCAAACTCACCATAAAAACCATAACCCTGCGGGAAGTCTTCTGTAAGACCCGGGGTCTTAAGAGGCGCCAGCCCATGCCACCTAGCCTTCTCAGGTCCGTTGTCCTCACTTGGCGCCTGAAAAGGAAGAGCTCTTGTGACATAGGTAGGGCTTGAATCACTTATAAATCACTCCCAACATCTTTATGATATCCGATGTGGAACGGGGGTGTTACAATCTCCCCCACTTAAAGCACTGACGACCCCGTCAGGCCCAAGGGACTGCCCTCCGGGAGGAGCGTACCCGAGCATATTGTCGGAGTACCTCCGAGCCCAAAGTCGGCTCTGATACCATCTGTAAGACCCGGGGTCTTAAGAGGCGCCAGCCCATGCCACCTAGCCTTCTCAGGTCCGTTGTCCTCACTTGGCGCCTGAAAAGGAAGAGCTCTTGTGACATAGGTAGGGCTTGAATCACTTATAAATCACTCCCAACATCCTTATGATATCCGATGTGGGACGGGGGTGTTACATCTTCATACCAAAGACGAAGAGGGAGATACTCACCCACATCAGTAGGCACAACAATCTCACCAGGAAGGTTATCAAGATTAACGTTTGCACAAAACCTGGTATAGCTAAGGCGAGCTTTTTGGTGAGAAATTTTATCAAGTCAGATAAAGGTGCCAATTTTGAAGTGATTAACAATCTCAACAAGGGCCTCTTTACACATGAACTCCATAGGAAAGCGAGGAATACGAACCCAAAGATCAACATGGGTGGTGGTAGTGGTATAAGGGTCAAAAAGAAGGAACCAACGGTACAAAACCATGATTTGGTCGAAAAAGTGATAAGGGCGACTATCCCAAACCTTTTTAAGATCAACATGATTAGTAAAACGTACCTCAAGCCAATCGTGAGAACGATTAAGGATCTCAATAGGGCCAGAGAGATTGCGCCAGGCACTCCTTATTTTGAGGTACAGAGCATCAAGGTCATCAATACCCCTAAAGAGAGTGGCTAGGAGGATATTATTGTGGGAGACAACATTTTTGGTGCGAAGCTGAAGAAGTTTAGCAAAAAGATCAGTAGGTGACCGGTAGGGTCCCCTCATCCACCTTGGACTTCCCCTTCTCAACAGAAGAGAGTCTCGTCATAGAAGGAGGGACGTGGGGACCAGAAGGAGAATCCCCCAAAGGGCACTCATCAGTATCAACGTCCTTGAAGGACTTAGAGTTATTATTGATATTAGTGTATAAGCAGAAGCACAGACAACAAATCAAACACAAGAACAAGAGAATGAGTTGAGACAAATGTGAGTATCGAAGCAAAGTACTGTAAATAATAATCGAGATTGTAATTGTATATAAAGGGGTGTTAACCACAGTCGTCCGGTTAAGCAAGCGGTTGTGAGACCAATGGTTAAGGTTTCTAACCCAGGTAGATCGGTTATTAGGAATGCAATTGAGTACCTGTCTAATCTCACCCACATATGAGGTGGATCTGAAGATCCATCCAGTCCACTATTGAAACGAACGGCTATAAGAAGGTGCCATCACACCACGCCGAGCCTGCGAACCCACAGACCAAACCTTTGATAAAGCACTTATGAATCGGTCTTCTCCTTCTTTGGTCGAATAATAGTATGAAAGCACATAACAATTGCTAGTTGCTTGAAATTGGAAGGGGCTTTTCACCCACCGAGCAATTAATGCTTGAATAAGGGACCAAGTGGAGGAGAAACCTCTTTGGGGTTTAATTTTAACAAAACCATGGTGGTAAGAGGTTTCGCATATGAGATTTGCAGGTGGTTTGGTGAAGCGGCATGGTGACGACGACTTGGAGGAGGAAGATAAGGCGTGTAAGGCGCGTAGTTTTGGAGACAGAGGGTTTTCATTTAAACGACTTGTAATTTAATTAGTAATATTTTTACATGCATCACGACTTCTTGATAAATTAAATTAAGTGGATATTTTAGTTCATCAATCAAGTAATTTTTTTATTGATCAAACACCAAACTTTTATTCAGTAATCATCAAATCTTCAAATATAATGTCAAAGAGATTTTCTGGTAAATCAAATCCAGAAGTAAAAAACACAGAAGACCGAGAGCGAAGTTAGGTTAAGAAATGAGGCGTTTGATTCCATGAGCACATACTGAAATCCCTAACTAGGGTGGATGCCTTGTGGATCAGCACACCAGCCATACCACGAAAATGTACTGCCTCAAAATTGTTGAACAAGTCGGGAACAATCTGACTCAATAACGATCCAGTGTAGCCCCTACTGCTTGGCTATCTCCAATGCCCACACCACCGCTTCTAAATCCGCTATGATAGGTTCCGAACCTTATTGAATTCTCTGCGTAGCAGCCTACACCAATGCACCATCTGAGTCCATCGCAATGCATCCAACCCCGTAACCATGTTCAGTGAAGCGGAGGCATCACAATTGATCTTTGTATAGCCTATCTCTAAGAGCCACTACCTCCTTCGCCACCCTACACTCAAATAACACATGGATAATTGTTTCCCTTACCCTGCATAGGTCATAGTTACACCATAGCTATGACCCTCCTTTTCACTAAGGCACTCTTACATAGAAGAATATCCTGATAAGCACGCTGAATGAAGTTTTGGACCATCAGTAGAGCCCACAATCTCCAAATATTCTTCCACACCCTAATACCTACGCTAGAATTCGAATTCTCAGTGCTTCTATTTCCATAAAATGGCTCTCCATCACCATGTGATATGCTGACTTGACTGAAAATTCATCGTTTTTAGTATATTACATACCACACTAGTGAAACCTCCGTCGTAGAATCAACAAGGTGATTACACAAGATGGACGAACATAACATGAAAGGACAATATTCCTAACGACCACCTCATATGCCCTTTTATCTAAATTACACATATGCCCTTTTAACACTAGTGAGTTCTATGAAAAAAATCATAAAGGCTTGTCAAAATGACTATTGACAAGAATATTTTGAACCAAATCATAACGGCAAGGCTTTTGACAAGAGGTCGCACCGACCATTTGCAATTTGGTCGCAACGACCAAATTGCAAATAGTCGGTGCGACCAACTTGTAATGTGGTCGTTGCGACCATTTGTATTTTGTAAAATAAAATATAGTCGCAATGACCAATTGATATTTGATCATTACGACCACTTGGTCATGCGCTAAACGGAAATTTAACCCTGCGCTAAACAGAAATCGTGAAAAAAAAAATAATGAACATTGATTCCCCCTCTAATTTTTACAATTTGTACCACACTTTATTGTTAATTATTTTTTAAACCCGAATTAATTTTTTATTTTTGAATTATGACCATCATTTTTGGTTTAATAAAGTATAGTTTATACTCCCTCCGTTAATTAAAACTTGACGTTTTATTATTCATGCACACTTTTTGAAGTGTTAAAAACTATATAAAATATTAACTTTTTTAACATATTTTTTAAATAATTTCATACTTTTAAATAAATGTTAATATTTCATATAGTTTTTATCATTCTAAAAAAACATGCATAAATAGTAAACGACAAGTTTTAATTAACATGGGAATATTATTTTGGTTATTTTTCTAAAAAAATAAAGGGTGATAATATTTACACCCATAAATTTTACTATATGCACCACATCTACGCCTCTTGAATCACACCCCTGCTCCTCTTGAGTCACACACCTGCCCCTCAAGAGACGCAAGGTATTTTAATGTAAAATACCATGCGCCTCTTGAGGGGCAGGTGTGTGACTCAAGAAGAGCAGAGTGTATTTTAAAAAAAATATAAAAAGTGAGATATGTGGTGTAAATAGTAAATTTTGTGGTGTAAATAAAATTGGCTAAAATAAACTGCACTTATTTTTTTTCTCCGTTACACGAAGCGGGAACGGGAAACATCGAGACACGTGGACTACTAAAAGCCGTTGATGTAGCGCTCTTTCCATCACACGGTCCAGAAATACGTTATACGTTTATTTTCCCGAAAAATCACTAGACAGTAGGCAGTGTATCTAGGCAAGCAGTACCGTCGTTTTCCCTCACATGCACTTAAATAAATTTCAAAAGCACCCTCAAATTCGTCGCGCAAATCGAAATCCCGTCTCGCACAATCGAGTTTCTCTCGCTCCTCCTCTCTGTAAGAATTCATTCGTTTTCTTGTTTTTCGATACTCTGTAAATTTAGGTTTGCAGTTTGCTGCTTGCTGCTTTATGTATTGCTGTTGGTTTGGGGAATTAGGTCTTCAATTATCTTCTTTGGGTGTATGTGTATCGCACTTCGATTTTATCTGTTCTATAACCGATTTGGTTTAATGTTATTACAATTGAGGGTTGTTTCAACTTTATAGTCACAAATCTTTATAGATTAGTATGTGAGTTTGCTGAAATTGCAGATTTTCTTGCGGATACTGCTTGTTTTGGTCTCTATTTGTGATCGTGAAGTTGGCGTCTGTGATCTGATTGTTCTCTTGGTTATTTTGTTTTGATTGTCCCTCTCGTGTAGCTTCGTCGGTTAACATGGAAAGCAACTCGGGAATGCCTGCTGTTCTCAATGAAAGGATCGTTTCCTCCATGTCTAGAAGATCTATGGCTGCTCATCCATGGCATGACTTAGAAATTGGTAAGACGTTTGCTTCCTTTGCCGCCGATCTGGCTTTTGATCGGCCTGTCCTTGACTACTTTTGATTTTTCGCTCTTTGTAGGGCCTGGTGCTCCTGCAGTTTTCAATTGTGTAAGTTCTTTTCGCTCCTGAATATGTGGTTTTTGATGTTTTGGCCTAGCAAGACGAATTGTAATCTATTTTCTTGATACACAAAAAACTTGCCAAAGTTCAGGGGTGAGCTTGACAAAACAAATGTCCACATATAAGCATATATTGCAACTTTTCTTCTATGACTTGTCTTGTTATGAAAGCTGTGTGCTCAATACTAGTAATGAGAATCTTTATCTTTTATGAGCCAGCCTACATTTGAGAAAAAAGAGAGTGGAAATTCAACTCCCAACTATACTATGCATATCAATCCACCTTTAAGCCATTCACCATAGTGTCATTATTCTTTTTGGTATTTACTTGTCTGAGCAATTGATGTTACAGGTGGTCGAGATCAGCAAAGGAAGCAAGGTTAAGTATGAGCTGGACAAGAATAGTGGTTTGATTAAAGTATGCCACTTTCTCTTAGTCTGCTATTCACATCTCTTTCAATTTGCAAATAATCCAGCTCTTGTTTTCTCTTGAGGAAGTCTAGAATCTTGAAAGAGATGTTTGACACCATTTTATATACCTGTTTTAACCCATCTACCTTCTTGGATGTTTTTGCAATGAGCATCATTGAAACTGAACTCTTAACTTTCATTGACATCTTAAGTGTCTTCAATTAGGTGCCATCATTTTACAGTGCTTTCCTATTTGACGCTTCTCTGTCCAAAGAGGTTTATGCTATGAGCATATGTTTGGCATTAATTATTTTTTACTTATATGCTTGAGAAGCTGTGATTTTGAGGTTTCAGTATTTTTTATGCTGTCTATTTGCTTAATGAATGTACCCCCTGTGTTTGCTTGTTTGTCCAAGTTCCCTGTGTATATAAGCTTCACCTCCAATTTTGTCATTTTTTTAATCATGCTCATCGGTTTCTGTATTGGCTAATGGCTATATGTTGTAGTAAACTTTTTTCACCCGCTATGTATTTTTTTTGTGCAGGTTGATCGTATTCTATACTCATCTGTTGTATACCCACACAACTATGGTTTCATCCCACGAACTTTATGTGAAGATAGTGATCCCATGGATGTCCTTGTGCTGATGCAGGTTGAATTTTCAAACATAAAAACACAATTTCGTATATCAAATATGCCTAATACTGTGTTAATTTTTGTTTTCCTTATTTTGCAAAAGAAGCCATGGACTTGTTCTTTTTATTTTGATTATACACTAATTTCATTAGTGTTACTTTCCAGGAGCCAGTACTCCCTGGTTCTTTCCTTCGTGCTCGAGCCATTGGACTTATGCCTATGATTGATCAGGTAACTGGTTATTGTACTTCTTTGTTTGACTTTAGTAATGCTCATGGATCTTATTTACCAGCAACTTGTCCTTTTTGCAGGGTGAAAAGGATGACAAGATCATAGCAGTTTGTGCTGATGACCCTGAGTTCAATCAAATCAATGAACTTAGTGATCTCCCTCCACATCGTCTTGCTGAGATCCGCCGCTTCTTTGAGGACTGTATCCTGACACATTAATTTCTTCATTTTTTTTATTTCATTTATCTCAAGAAACCTGCTCATAAAAAAAGGTTAATCTTAAGAAATGACATCCAGTAGCTTTTAATTTCGATATAATAGTTCTTGTGAAACCATTCATATTGTACAAGAAGTTATGAGCTTCAAGATTTGAAATATAGGGCTAAAGAGGATTCGCCATCATGTCAGGAAATTGGTCATCCCCTTGCATATTTTTTTTGTCTGATGGAAGTCCAACTTAGCTTCTAGGTTGTAAGCTTTATACTTGAGATACAGGCTGTTTATCCTGGGTTATAATTAAATCATGTTTGTAATCCCGCGACCAAAGTTTCCATAATTTCAGTGTCTGTAATTGTTATATCCCGGTACATGTCACCTTAACTCGGTAATGAATATAGACAAGAAGAATGAGAACAAGAGTGTGGCAGTGAATGACTTCTTGCCTTCTCAATCTGCTATTGAAGCCATCAAATACTCAATGTGAGCCCTCTCTTTATTTTTCATGATAACAATTTCATTAAGACAGTTTTTTTCCCTTATCAGTGTTGATGTGTTGGAACTTGGAATGCTGAGATGACATTGGGCTGTTTTATTTTCCTAACTCTCATCACACACTTGTCGATGCCTTATGTTACAGGGATCTCTATGCTTCATATATTGTTGAAAGCTTGAGGCAATAAGCGAGGAAGAATGAATCTCATAAAGCCAAAGACAGCGACAGACTCTTATATGGACTAAATAATAATTCTGTAGTCGGTCACATAAACTTGTTGCTCTGTCTATTGGTCTTTTTCATTTGATATTTCGCCATGATATGTTGTCATGGCATATGACAAGCTTATTTTTTTTAAGACCAGTTAGCTAATATTTGCTGATGATTTCTGAACCAAGGAAGAAGGTGGTTTAAAGTTGAACAGGTGAGATATATTTTGTTCACCGCAAGGTGTATGCAGGAATTGAAGGTATATTCGCTTCAAATGACCTTTATACAGTAATGTAATAATGGAATGAAACGCAACTCTGCATGAGTGTATGACCGCATCCTTTTTCTTCCCGTTCTTGTTGTTGTTCTTTGCATAGCAGACTGTCTTTGTTAGAGTTTATTTGATTATGATTCATCAAGCATGATTGACCGATGAATGGTTTTCGTAGAATAAGCGTATTGTTTTGTTAGATTTATAATTTACATTAAAGTTATGGTTCATTTACACTAAAAAAAAGATTTCTTAATGCTCTCAAGTTTCCTCTCTTTAGCTTTGAAGTTTTTAAGTTATAAATAATGATTTTTCTATCCTATGTTTTGGGGTATAGGATAAGATTCCCATTTTAGAAAGAAAAAAAGTCTACTTAATTAATGCTTTAGACAACTTTTAAATTAGATTATTAGGGTTTACTTGTTTTTGGTAGGAAATGTTTCCCAAAATGATTTTTATCCTATGCTCTTAGGGTATAGTATAGAAAGACTGTATAAACCGAAAAACACTACAACTTTCTAATAGGTATATTTAGTCTTAATGATTCCACAATTGCAAAATGAAAGGAAGTCCTAAATTATAAGAACCCACCTTCCACTTCCAATTGTAAAATGGCTGGTTTCATTTTGAATTCTAGTTTGAGTGAATTTTATGGCAATTGGTAAGCTAACTTGTGAGACTTGCTTAGTCATAACTCATAGTATCTTGACTCTTAGCCCGATTATTATACTTGGTTATTTACTAAAATCTCTTTTTGGAGGAGAAGGATGAATTGTTATTGTGGACGATTTGGAAGATATAATCGGAGGGCATGTATGGTTAGGTTCCATTTGTATATTTGGCAGAATCTGGCGTATATTAACCAAACCTTTTGAATGGGCTTGGCACGCACTTGTGTGGTCTGGAGAGACTTATTTGTCTTATAGTTTGGTTGTTTTATCTGTCTTCGGTTTCATTGCTTGTTGCTTTGGCTGCTTTATTTGTCTTCGGTTTCATTGCTTGTTGCTTTGTTAAACCCTTTTGACATTGCTAACTTGTTTATTTCCCAAACAATTTTTTTGTCATTCTCAAGCTTGAAAAACATATGGCTTTGATCTCAACCAAACCAACCCTTAATTTGCTAATGGACAGAAAATTGCACGTTTTTTAGCACCGGGGGCCCAAGGAAGGTGCATTGTTACACCCATTTGTTTTAAAATTAAAAAGCAAGGAGTAGTTACTCTTACAACTCTTAATTTGTAGTGGTTGGCTTGGTTGGTGTTATATATGACCTTGACTTTGGCCCTTTTTTGTACACATCTAAAACCTACTTTCCCACATACTGAAAGCAATGAACTTAGGCATTTAAAAAACAAGTGGTGGCAGCATACCAAATCTGACCAATCCAAAATAAATCATTTGATTGAGTGCAGGAATGATGTGTACCTCCTTGTTCACCTTTTCCCCTTCATTCCATAACAAGCTTCTAGTTTCAGAAACTACTCCTATTGCTCTTACCTAAAATCCCCTCTTTAGCTTCTTGCCATGTTCAGAGCCTTCAGCACAAGGAAGAGCCCCTACGAATATGATCGGCTAGGCGACGAGTCTTGCTCTAGAGATGCAGTTGTGGATCCTCAGTTGACAAGGGCAAGGAGCGTTCCGGCCAGAATATTTGGGTTGGGAAAGAAACCACCACAACCAATTCCTAAGAGCACCCACAAGAACAACAACAAGAGCCATCCTTTGTTTGGCCTATTCGAGGGCCGGTGGAGGAAGAAGAAGATGACCGCAAAGCCAGAGTTTGCGAGGTACATGGAGTATATCAAGGAGGGAGGAAGATGGAGTATGGATACGGATACACCGGTTATACACTACAACAAGTGAAATTTGAATGTTGGCTCTTGTTCTGCCTTCCTAGAGTTGGTAACCTGTTTCGTGTTAATCCTACATAAGTTTGTCAGTGTATCATATACATATATGTCTTGTGATTCTATAGTTAGGATTTAAAGCCATGGGTTTGTATGTTCTTGCGGAGGTTGATAGAAAGATCATAAAAAGAAAAGCTTGTGGTTTCTGTCAAATGAAAATTGTTTACTGCAACAGAATGGGCTCTGTTGATCATCATTGTTTGGGCCCAAAACACATTAGCCAACTTCAATATAGCCCAAATCAGAGTCCACATTTACAAACTACTAACTGAAACATCTCTGAGCATGCCCAAAACACATTAGCCCAGTTGGGAGTTGGGACTTTGGACCTAATTTGGCTTATTGGTATCCAAAACCATGCACAACTCGAATATATATATATATTATATATATATATATATAAAGAAATAAGGGGCAAAGAGGAAGGGTATTAATAGATTGTCTTTTCTATTTTATATGATAGTATACATAAATGAAAATATAATTGAATGAATACGATGAAATGGAATAATGTTTGTTGTGGAAGGATGCTTTTTAAGATTTTGAATTTTATTGACGGATTTGGGTAAAATGTACATATTTGTATATTTGTATATGATGTATAAAAATAAGTTTCTTTAAGGCACCTTATATAATAGAATTACTTTTAACAAAACACCTTTTAATTTTATATATAAAAAAACAAAAACATCTTATATAATATAATTTATTAAATTGGCCATATGTTTTAATTTTTTGGGGACAACACTTTTTTTAAAAAAAAAGGCCACCTTGTGTAATATAGTTTGTTTTTTAACAAAACACCTTTAAAATTAGTTTTTTAACAAATTAAATTATAATATTATGATATTTGGTAAAAAAAATCAAAGGTGACTTTTAGTGTTTTTATTTATTTTTAAATTTTAAAGGTTAAATTTTATGTTTTTTATTTATTTTAAATACGAATAATAAATCAAAAGATATATATATATATATATATATATATATATATATATATGGATTGGTATAAAAAACAAAATATTATAATATTTGTTGGATAATCATTTTATTTTCTAAACTAACTCATTAATTAAATAAGAGAATTTTGGTCACTAAAATAAAATGTCATAAAAAAAAGTAGGGAAATTTCGTCTGGTAGCCACAAGGTTTGACTCTTTTCGCATGGTACCCAAACTTTTCAAAAATTTCGCATGGTAACCACGAGGTTTCGACCAATTTTGTGTGGTAGCCACGAGTTTTGGGCAAATTTCTTATGTTAATCAAATTGGTTAAAAATCTTTTAGAATATAGGTAAAATCACAAAATAATCATAAAATATATTTTTTCACACAACAACCCAATTTTGGTTTTTTATTTTTAAATAGTTAACTAAAACCATTTAAAAATTTTATAGTGCTACACATTAATTGCATGATAAATGAATAAATTATACAAAAAAAATAATGGTAGTTTTTTTTTAAAAAAAAACTTTTAAAAATTTGAAAAAGTATACATAATTACCCAATGTAGTTGGTTGTTTTCAAAGAGTAATTAATAACCTTTCTAATGTTTTAAAAAGATTACATATTAGATATATAATACAAAGTTTATTTTATCCAAAATATTTTATTTAGCTTAAACAAATATGAATGAATGGTAATTTAAAATATGTACTTAATTTATGGATTTGAAAATAAATTAAGTACATATTTTAAATAATTTACTCATTTTTATGTACTTATTTTTTTTAATTTTAGGTGATTTTTTTATAATTTACTCATTCTTTGGGTAAATAATTTAATCTCCTTAAATATTAAAAGGGCTGTTGACAATTTTTTAAAAGTAAAACACCAAAAATGAGTGATTAAGTGATTGAATTATAATATATTTATCATTTTATATAATTTCTATATGATTTTTAATAAGTTTGGTTATCACACGAACTTTATCAAAATCTCATGGTTACCACGCGAAATTCTTGAAATGTTTGGGCACCATGCGAAAAAGACCAAACCTCGTGGCTACCAAGCGAAATTTCCCAAAAAAGTATAACATTTGGTCAGAAAATAGAAGTTTGTGGTTCAATTGAATAAATTATATTATATAAAGGATTTTTCTTAATAAATTATATATATATGTTCTAGGTATTGTCTTTGGATATATGTTTGGTTTTCTTTTATGCTTAATATTTATGGTCCAAAGAAAATTTTTGAGAGTAAAAACTCACACCCCGGTTTCAGAAAAAAAAGTGTCATGGAAACTTTAAAAAGACTCGACGATGCAAAAGTAGATTTCATTAGAGATATTGCAATTGAATTGTCTAGTAAAGGGAAGTCTTAATGAAGTGCGATTTTTGAGAAAAACCATGAAGGGAAGTAAATTGATGTTGCTTTTGACATATGCATGATAAAATGATTGAGGACTTTATTTTCCATTTGAGCTTATTTCTACATCCTACCCTTTGCTATACCCATGCTTATTAGCCTCACATCATATTTAGCCATATTTGTGCCTTACGTCATATTTTCTCCACAAACATTATATATTGCCTATTTTTCTACCTTATGACCTATCCGGGGAATATGTTGAGAAAATGGAAGTCATGTTATGGAGATGTTATATGGTTATATATGTTGTGAAATCATATGAAGCTGGTGTCAGGATGATGATTTTTAATGGAAAATTTAATGAGTCAAAGAAAATTCGATCACCAAATGAGTAATGATGATCGACCCTGCTTGCGGAGGATCAAATTCACGCGAGATGGGACAACAAGGTGAGGAGTACTCCGAAGCGCTAAGTATCCGGGGCCATTCATGACACCCATATTTGTGAATCATGAGAAGGAAGTACTGAGGTTAGAGAGGTAAAAACATTATAGTGAAAAGAGCAATGAGAGATATTAAGAGAGGATGAGGGATGTGGAAATACCATAAAGGAGAAAGTGCATAAAGCATTAAAGAAAGTATGAGAAGTTCTCCCCGGATTTAGCACCACATTGCCCAAAAGTAGCCCACAACTATGCCTTTTACCTTCACTTCACCATGTGCATAAAAGTCCTCTTGATTATTGTTGCTTTGTTGCAGGAAATTGTTTTGCATAACCCTCCTTTTGTGTGAGATGTTGGTTTTTATTCAGGCATGAACTTGATGACAAAAGTACCTTTACAAGGATGGCAATTCATTGTTAGTGGTAATATGGGAATGGATCTACGATGTTGAGAGTTTTTGTTGGTTTCCGTTGTGTGACCATTAAAAGTATTGCTTGTGGACACGCAAGCTTAAGTATGAGGTGATTTGATGTGCGCATAATTGACCATGTTTTGTGTTTATTTTTATTCCGAATTTTTCCATTTATATGCATTATGGGTTGAGAATGCTATGAATTTGTGTAAGATATGGTTATTTGCAAAAGATAAAGGTCTACGCAAGTTTTAGTTCAATTTTGCAGAATTCGGAACGGAATCGAAACAAGTTTAAGGAAGCCACGAATTGAAGAGGAGCTCTACGTCGACTGAAAGCCCTCGGCATCGACTAGAGAATTGGAAGAATCGAGCTATTGGATTGGAAGGAAGAGCACTCGAAATTCAACTCATACGTCGACCACTGCTCGAGATCAAGTGCCACTGAAGAGCCCTCGATGTCGACTTCTCCTCTCGACATCAACCCGGTATGACGCATTGCCGACACAGAATTGAAGTCCGAAGTTTTCAAGGACTTATCAAAGCCACGAGATCTTTTATCCTTCCATGTTTAAGATCAGACTTATTAGTTTAGATAGAAGATTTTATATTTCCCTATTAGATAGAATGTAATTTCTTAAGAAGCAAGTTTAGGTTTTCATTAAATAAAGCTACTAGGGCTAGATTTTAATCATCCAATCCAAGAACACAAGCAATTGTGTGCCATAGAATTAGAGAGAGAGAGGCAGCTGAGAGAGTTGAGGATTGAAGACTGATTTTGGCCGTAAGGTTTTGTTTAATTTAACTTTATGTTTTTCATATCTATGATGTCTTGCTTCATGATGATAAGTGAGTAGTCGTCTTACTTCTAGGGTCGGGGTGAGCCCGGAAATAGCCATGTATGTTTGCCTAAATTTATGATGTTATTATGTGTTTATCATCTTTTATCCCATGCTTAATCTGATGCAAAAGTAGAGGAAATTCCTTGTTTGTAATTTATGAAGCGAAAGTGAATTAATTTTGAATTTGGATAGAAATTAGGATTTGTTTGCGAAAGTTGATTAAACCCTAATTATGAAAAGATAGAGACAAATATGTTTTATGTGAAAGCCTCTATAATTATATTTGTTGATTGCGAAAGCTATCTTATGATGATAAAATCACGATCTTTCTATTATTCTCGTGATATGCATGCATGGTTGTTGTCGATGTAAACCCTAACCTTGGAAGCTTTTAGTTATATTGTTTAAAACCCTAATTTGAGTCATTCGTGTGTGTTTGAGAAACCCACCAAAACTCCTTTTTATTTCTGTTCATCGCCTCCCAAACCATCCTTTTTGTCTTCGACCATCTTTATCGACCTTATGTTACTGCCCTCGACGTCGATTGCTTTCACTCGACATTGACTGTTTTGCTTTTGTTCTTGTGTTAGTCGATGGTCTGCTGTATCGACTGCGTTACTACTCACTCGACATCGAATGCCCCAATTGAAGTCGATTGCATGTTTGTATTTTGTAGGTTGTGCCCGACATCGAGTACTTTGTGACTTGCTGCTGCTGAAGAGTTCGACAACCCTAGTCGACATCAACCACTTCATAATCGATATTGAGGACTCCTGGTCGATACAGAGAACGTTTTTCGAGACTACGTTGGCGAGTGCTGACACGTTTCCTCGAGGATCAATCCTGATTCCCTTCCACTACAGGGGGAGGGAGTCTTGTAATTTATTTGATAGGCTTGAGTTGGTTTTCTTATGATTTTATTTATATATTTTATTGCATAGCAAAACTCCCATGTAACAAATTTTGGCGCCGTTGCCGGAGAAGCCATCAATCGCACCCTTCGTAGTCTATTTAACGTTCTCTTTTAGTGTGTGTTTTGAAGGTGCATGCGAAGCGCTGATCGCACACCAGAATTTGAAGCCTTAGATGAACCAGAACGCTTTCTTCGTCTACAAGAGAGATTGAAAAGAATCATGGCTAACGATGAAACCATGCAACTGGAGCTCAAGAGGCTTCGTAAGCAAATTGAGGAGCTTATCACAAGGGACACCGAACACACTCGATTCCAACAAATACTAGAAGCAAGGGTTGATCGCGAAACTCAAGCTAGGAGAGAAGTCCAAGAGCTGTTGAGCCAGATTCCCCAGAATGCCAAAGAATACTTGCACCATACGCTAGCGGTGCCCGAATCTCCTATAATTCTCTCTGTAGTTTCTTTTGAAATTAAAACTAACTTTATTGCAGAGATTAGGAGATATGCCTTTGAAGGGAAGACCACTGAATGTCCTATGACACACATAACTACTTATATTAATCTTTGTGATACTATAGCCGATGGAGCTAACCTTGAATATGTGCGTTTGAAGGTATTGTGGAATTATGTTTGGCGTAAATCGTGCCTTTTTCCATTAGAAGGAGATGTGAATTTATACAAGAGAATTAGGTTAAACTAAGGAAAATCTATCTAAAATACAAGATATGATACTTGATATACAAGATAGAATCAAATCAGTAACCGCAAGATATGATATCTCAATACTCCCCCTCAAGTTGGAGCATGAAGATCCCGAATGCCCAACTTGCGAAGAAGTGCGTGGAACTGCGATTGTCCAAGGGCTTTTGTAAGGATGTCTGCTAATTGCTGAGCTGAGCGAACATGGGCAGTGACGATAGTGCCGGCTCGGACATGATCCCGAATGAGATGACAATCAACCTCTATATGCTTGGTGCGTTCGTGAAAGACGGGGTTGGAGGCAATGTGGAGGGCAGCCTGATTGTCACACCATAGGCGCATCGGTTGGCGATGGAAGACGCCCAAGGAGGCCAAGAGCGACTTGAGCCAGACGAGCTCACAAGTGGTGGTGGCCATAGCTCGGTACTCGGCCTCAGCGAAAGACCGAGAGACAATAGATTGCTTTTTAGTCTTCCACGATATAGGAGATTCCCCAATCATGATGAAGAAACCAGTGAGCGACCGACGAGTGAGAGGACATGTAGCGTAGTTGGAATCACAATATGCATTTAACCGGAGGTCACTGGATCGAGAGAGGAATATCCCCTGGCCTGGACAACCTTTCAGATAACGAACTACTCGCAAAGCAGCCTGCCAGTGATTGGTTGTTGGAGACGCCATAAACTGAGCAAGAATATGGACTGAGTAGCTTGGTTCGGGTCTAGTAATGATGATGTAGATGAGGCGACCCACCAAGCGACGATATTGTTCCGGATCAGCACACGGAGGGCTAGTGTCCAGGGCGAGCTTATGGTTCTGCTCGATGGGAAACGCAACAGGTTTGGATCCTAGAAGCCCGGTCTCCGATAAGATGTCCAGGGCATACTTCCTTTGTGACAGGAAGATACCGTCGGAGGAGCGGGTAATTTCGATCCCAAGGAAGTACTTCAAAGGACCAAGATCCTTCATATGAAAGTGAGTGTGCATGAAAGCCTTGAATCGACCAATAGCAGCAGAATCATCCCCGACGATAATAAGATCATCAACGTAGATTAACACGTGAATGACAACACCAGATCGTATATAAGAGAATAAGGAGTAGTCGGCATAGGATTGATGGAACCCGAAATATTTCAGAGCGGAGGCCAGTTTGAAGAACCAGTTGCGAGGAGCTTGACGAAGGCCATACAACGATTTGCGGAGGTGACAGACCTTCGAAGAACCCGGAACAGAGAATCCGGGAGGCATGGTCATATAAACATCCTCATGTAAGTCGCCGTGAAGGAAGGCGTTATGGACATCCATCTGATGAAGCTCCCAATTACGAATAGCGGCCACTGCAAGAAATACTTTAACAGAAACCATCTTAGCTACCGGAGCAAAGGTTTTAGAATAATCGATACCTTCAATCTGTCGGTTCCCAAGAACAACCAAGCGTGCCTTATAGCGTTCTACACTTCCATCCGCCTTATATTTTATGCGGAAGACCCACTTACAGCCGATAGGGGTCTTACCGACAGGCAACTCGACGATGTCCCATGTCCCATTGCGATGCAAAGCGTCGATCTCAAGACGCATAGCATCACGCCAATGCTGATGGCGCACAGCCTCCCGAAAGGTAGAGGGTTCTGGGTTGGCGGTGACAGCGGCTAAATAGCTACAGTGGGGTGCGGATATGCTGTCATAACTCAAAAACTTAGCCAAAGGATAGACCGTACCTGATGAGGAGTGCGGAGAGGGATCCGACGGGATAGGAAGGTGCTGGCGGACAGAGGTGCAGACAAAATCGCGAAGGCGAGTGCTAGGCTGGTGGGTTCGATCACTACGACGAGGCGGAGGAGGCGTAGGTGGACTCCCCCTGAGGTCCATAGGGGAAGGAGGGGCAAGCTCATCGTCGTCGTGAGACAAAGGTGAAGGGACACTTAGAGGAGGTGGTGTGATAGGGGCCGACTGTACAGAAGAGGCGGCATAGGGGAAGATGTGTTCATGGAAGGAAACATCACGAGATGTAAACAAAACATGCGTTTCCAAATCATATAGGCACCAGCCCTTTTGACCGAAAGGATACCCGAGAAACAGGCACCGACGGCCGCGAGCGGCAAACTTGTCAGGGCTGCGAGGAATTTGGGCCGAGTAGCACAGACAACCAAATACTCGGATAGGAGAGTAATCTGGAGGTTTTTGAAATAGAAGTTCATAGGGAGTTTTGCCGTGAAGGAGAGGCGTCGGGGTACAGTTAATAAGATAGCACGCGGTGAGCACACATTCACCCCAAAATTTGATAGGAAGCGAAGCTTGAAACATGATGGCTCGAGAGACATTAAGGATGTGACGGTGCTTTCGTTCAACCCGACCGTTTTGTTGAGGGGTGCTTACACAAGAGGATTCAAATAGGATTCCCAAGGCCTTGAAGTGCGATTTGAGAGCAATGAACTCGGAGCCATTGTCACTGCGAAAGCATTTGATTGACTTTTGAAATTGTGTTTGGATCATAGAACAAAAAATTGCGAACTAAAGTTGCAACTTCAGATTTGTGAATCATAAGATAAACTCAAGTAGTACGGGAATAATCATCAACCGAAGTTAAGAAATAGGAAGCACCACACATAGACGGAGTATGGTAAGGACCCCAAATGTCACAATGAACTAAATCAAAACAAGCAGTAGCACGAGAAGTACTTATAGGAAACGAAAGACGAGTTTGTTTGGCCCTAGGACAAATGTCACATGGATCAATTTTATTGGAACTATTTGTGGAAACAGAAGAACTAGAGAACGGCGGAACCAACAAGCGAGACGGATGCCCAAGGCGTTGATGCCACAAGGAGGAAGCGGTGATGGCAGGGACATGACACGACAGATGTGGAGGGGAAGGAGGTGGAGTGAGCCATCGCAGCCAAGACACCCTATCCCGGACTTCACCCGCTCCAATCAGCATCCTCGAAGTGCGGTCCTGTATAACAAAAAGCTTGTCAGAAGAGATAACAAGGCACGAGAGTTCAGCAGACAAACAAGCGGCAGACAATAAGTGGCAATCAAGCCCGGGAACAAGTAAAACATTAGAGAGAGTGACGCCAGGGCATATAGCGTGGCTGCCGGCCTGAGTAGCAGTGGATATTGAAGCATTCAGAAGCTTGATGTGGCAAGGTAAAACATCAGTAATATCATGGAGTAAGCGGCTGTCGCCGGTCATATGAGAGGAGGCGCCGGAGTCGAGGATCCAAGGGACAGAAATAATACCTGACATTCGATCATTAGAGGACTTAGTATGACAGTCCTTGAATTTCTCGAACAACATGGCCCAATCAGTTTCAGAAACGACAGGGCCGAAGGCATCACGATCGGCTGTAGTTATGTGTGGAGAACCCGACGAGGAGGCTGAATGGGCGACGACAGTGTGCATCGCAGAGTCGTGAGTCGGACCCTTGGAAGACTGGGAAGCAGGGGCTGGAATCCCGCGACCACGACCGGGAGGGGCACCAGTGGTAGGATCGGCAACTCCTTTGCCGTGATTCCACCAGTCCGGGAACCCGATCATTTTGAAGCATGAGGAGATGTCGTGGCCCGAGCGACCACAATGAGTGCAATGGAGGCTGCTCTTGTCCGGTTTACCAGAAGCAGGGCGAGACGGAGGCCGTGCAACCATGGCAAATGAGTCAGAGCGGGGCTCCCGGTCCTTGGCAATCGTCTGGAGCCGCTCCTCCTGGACAGCAAGAGAGTAGATCCTGTTGAACGGAGGAAGCGGATCCTGAGCGACAATCGTAGAGCGGATGGTGGAGTACGAAGCATCGTCAAGACCCATCAGAAACTGATGAGTACGCTCCATCTCCCGCTCTTTGACAGCATTCCCGCAAGTACAAGCCGTAGCAGTGGTGTACGTTGCGAGTTCATCCCATAGTTTCTTGAGGCGACTGAAATAAGCAGAGACCGATTGACCCTCCTGACGGCACCGGGCAATCTCAGAGTGAATCTGGAGAATGCGAGGACCATTGCCGACGGAGAACCGCTGATCAAGATTGTCCCATAGTTCTTTGGCAGTAGCAAAGTAGGTGATGCTAGATCGAATAGAGGGCTCAAGGGATTGAGCGATCCATCCAATCAACATCGAGTTGACCCGCTTCCAATAAGCGGCGTCTGGAGAACCAGCAGCAGGCTCAGTGAGAGAGCCATCGAGGAAACCGTCCTTGAATTTAGCAGAAAAGGCATTGCGCATAGCAGTCTTCCATTCAGGGAAGTTTTCACCACGTAAGATCACGGGGCAAATAGCTAAGCCAGGGTGATCGGAGGGATGAAGGTAGTACGGGGAGGCAGGGGTAAGGGCAGGGTTGGCGGCAGCCATGAGTAGGTTAGGTGTTTAGGATAGAAGGATCGGAAAGCCTGATACCATGTGGAATTATGTTTGGCGTAAATCGTGCCTTTTTCCATTAGAAGGAGATGTGAATTTATACAAGAGAATTAGGTTAAACTAAGGAAAATCTATCTAAAATACAAGATATGATACTTGATATACAAGATAGAATCAAATCAGTAACCGCAAGATATGATATCTCAATAGGTATTTAGGTGGTCGCTTGCATCGGTTGGAGAGCTTGACCCCATAATCAATCCACACGTGGGTTGAGCTAAGCGACTTGTTCCTTCAACTAGTTTTCCACATGCCGAAAGCAGTGATAGATCCAGAAAAATATTTAGGGGGCGACTAAATATTTCTTTGAGGAAATTTTTTTTTTTGCATATATAAATGATTTTTTTGTTTAAATAAATATTTTTTCTTACCAACTAAGCTAGCTACCGTCTTTGTAATTCTTTATTTTTTCAAAGTCTTTTATCTCTAAATTTAATATATATATATATATATATATATATATATATATATATATATATATATATATATAAGAGGTTGGATCCTGTGTAAGCAACCCTTACGGTGTAATTTGTGAGCATAGAAATTATTCGGAGGTACCAAGCGTTTATTCGTGTATAATAATGTAATTATTCGTATGTATGAACAAATGTAATTATTTGTATGCAACAAAGGATTATTCGTATATACATATATACGAATAATCACTTGGTACCTACGAATAATGTCACTCTTCACAAGTTACTTTTAATCTCATCCGTTTGATCTTCTTAATCCGACGCTACAGATTTGCTCACAAATTACACAGTAAGGCTTGCTTACACAGGATCTATCCTATATATATATATATAGGGTCGGGTTCAGGTGAGAAGCGCTGAACCGGTGAGAAGGAAAGAAGCCCTGTGATTGGCTGAATTCACCCCCGCCCCCACGCGCTTTTTTTTTACCCACTCGCGCTTATACACGTTAATATCACGCGCCCCCTATAAATCAACGAATCTCTCCTTCCTTGTTCTCCAAGCTTCAAATCTTCTTCCGAATCAACGAATCTCTCCTTCCGAATCAACGAATCTCTCTCCGAATTCTCTCCGAATTCTCGTCAACAAATCTTCTCTCGCACATGGCAGGATCATCGTCGTCAACTGAACCAGCAGATCTGATGCCTGAAACACAAATTGAAATCGAAGCCAACGAAATCGGAAGATCTGTTGCAATATTGCAGATGGAGAGAGGTAAAAATATTAATTTTGTTCTAATTGCTGTGTATTTTCTTAATTTTTGATATTATTATTAATTTTGTTCTAATTGCTGAACAATTATTATTATACTGAACCTCTTATTTTATATCCGCTGAACCAATTATTGTTATGTATACTGAACCAGTTCCTCTTGTATACTGACCCAATTATTATTTTTACTAATAATTATACTGAACCAGTTCCTCTTGTATACTGAACCTCTTATTTTATAATGGTGAGCAAACCCAGTTATTTGCTCTCAACCATTTCCTTATATCCGCTGAACCAATTATTGTCATGTATACTGAACCAGTTTCTCTTGTATATTGAACCAGTTCCTCTTGTATATTGAACCTCGTGAGAACACCAAGTTATTTGCTCTGAACCATTTCCTTATATCTGCTGAACCAGTCCCTCGTGTATAAAGTAAGAAAAGATTGAATTATATTTCTGAACCAGTCCCTCGTGTATGCTGAACCAATTTCTCATTTATCTGCTCATCCAATTATTACTAATAATTATACTGAATCATTTCTCTTGTATGCTGAACCCCTTATTATTATAATGCTTGCTGCTCCAGTTCCTGATATAATACTGAATCATTTAATAATAATTATTGTGAACCCAATGTCTTTTTTCTTATAACACACTGTAATATTCCTGCCAGATATTCCTAACCCAACTGTATCAGACATTGGTCCAACATCAGAGAACAGATTTGTCTTAGAGATATCACCAGGAGCTACAAAGTATTGGGTCCCGATATGTAATGAAGAATTTAAACCTACTGTTGGGAAAATTTTTGATACAATTGGTGAAGGCTCAGAGATGTATGAGACATATGCTTCAATTTGTGGGTTTGACACACGCAACAGCACGCTTTTACGAACAGGGAGTGTGGTCAAATTAAAGTACATTGTCTGCAACAGAGAGGGGGTGAAAAATGGAGCAAATTCAACAGGAAAAAAGAAAACAGTTTCGAACAGATGTGGTTGTAAAGCTAGAGTTGTATTAACAAGGACAATGGATGCAAATATAAGGTAAAGGTGTTTGAAGAACGTCATACACATGAACTTCGGGATAAGTTTACAGGAAAGTATGCAAAATCTAACTTCAAGCTAGAAATGATGCATCGAAAATTTGTGTTAGACTGTGCTCAAACAAAAATTGGTGCTGTTAAAGCTCACAAGCTCTATGAAACAATGATGGGTGGATTATCAGAGGCTGGTGCAACAGTTGTCCAATTCAAGAACTTCAAAAGGGATTTGATGGCTTACATGAAAGATTTTGATGCTCAAATGTTGATTAACAGATTATCAACAAAGAAAGAGATTTGCAGCGCCTTTTATTTCAACTATGTTGTTGATAATGAAGACAGATTAACAATGATATTTTGGGCAGATCCAATATCAAGAAAATTTTTTTCAATATTTGGGGATGTTGTCATATTTGATTCTACGTACATAACAAATAGGTATGCTTCTTTATCAGCTACAGTAAATTATTAATACTGAACACTAATGTTTAAATATACTGAACCACTTCATGGTATATATGCTGAACCAGATACAGTAAATTATTAATATAATGTTGTGCTGAACCAATTATTAATATTTTGTGTGCTGAACCAATTATTAATATAATGCTGAACCATGCTAAAGTACATATGCTGAACAATGCTACATTTTCCTTGATTAATTACTAATTATTAAATATACTGAACCACTCCCTGGTATATATGCTGAACCATTTCCCCCTATACTTGTATACTTCTGAACTGTCTTTTGCTGTACATTATTACCCATTAATTTTACAATTTTATACCACTATACTTATTATATTATCTAATATATTTTTCAGATATAATATGGTGTTTGCTCCATTCAGTGGGGTAGACAACCATAACAAATGTGTGACGTTTGCAGCAGGTTTGATTTTAAATGAAGATATAGCATCTTATTCATGGATGTTCCAAAATTTTAAAGAAGCAATGGGTGCAGAACCAAGACTTTTGGTGACAGATCAAGATCCATCAATGAAGGCTGCTGTTAAGTCCATATTATCCTCCACTGAGCACAGATATTGCATGTGGCACATTATGTGTAAGATCCCAGAAAGAGTTGGCACAACTTTAAGCAAATGTTCAGCTTTTAGAAGAAGTTTAGATGCTGCAGTGTGGAATGATGAAATTGAACCGTTTGAGTTCGAGGAGATGTGGAAGTCAATCATTGAAGAGTACGAATTAAAAGAAAATGATTGGTTTAAAAATATCTTCAAAATCAGAGTGTCATGGATCCCCGCTTACAGTAAACATATACCACTAAGTCAAGTTGGATGGACGACATCTGTTGCAGAATCCCAAAACAAGTTCTTTAAGCTGTATACAGATAGATTCTTCAGCTTGGTTGAGTTACTGATGCACTATGATACTGCCATTGATAGCCAAAGACACAATCAAACTCTGTTGAACATTGCTGATCAGACAAAATCTCCTGATATGATGACTGATTTGGAAATAGAAAAATATTGTGCATCAATATTTACATTACATATATTCCGGAAAATACAGATGCAGTTGCAGAGGAAGTGCCGTGTTCTTAATATTGAAGAAACAGAGGAAAAACATTTATTCACTTTGAGAGATATTTCAGGGACCAAATCCTTCAAGGTTGAATACCACCCTAATAATCATTTCACAAAATGTAGTTGTGTGATGTTTATGAGAGAGGGTTTACCTTGTTGCCATGCTTTCCAAGTATTAAAAGATTTGGGCATTAGCAAATTACCTGATAATTTGGTTTTGCTGAGGTGGACAAAAGAAGCAGCATTGTCTCTAATTTTCAAAATTGATGATGTTATTGTTCAGCAATGTGCACAGATTGATGCATGTAAGGTGTTAAGAAGTGAAATTCTTAGAAATGTCCATAAGTGTCTTGGATTGATTGATCAAGATGAAGAGAATTTGAAGAAATTTAATGATTCAATAGAGGCATATATTGAGTCGTTGAATGAAGTGGCTATTGAAGGTAACCAGACACTTGATAAACAGAAATTAGTGGAAGATTTTGTTGGGGTGAAGGTTCCAGATCAGATTGTAGTGCAGGACCCAGTAAAAGCAAGCAACAAAGGCAGTGGAAAGAGACTAAAAGGTGGAAAAGAAAAGGCAATAGAGAAGAAGAAGAAGAAAACACAACGATTGTGCAAGGAATGCAACAAATTAGCCTTCCATGACAGCAGAAACTGCAAAAAAAATTCAAGCAGAGAAAAAAAAATGGAAGAAATGAATAAAGCTTCTCGAAGTACCTCATAGACAATTTTATTTTATATATTTTTACTGTTTTAAATAATTAGATTTTGTGAAACATTCTCTTAATGTCAATGTTTACAGATTTATTTTTAATTAGATTTTTTGAACCATTTCTATTATTGGTTCACCTGAATCATATCTTATTATTTCTTCATTATATCTCCGAACCAAACTCAGTTATCTCTCTGAACCAAACTCAGTTATCTCTCTGAACATGTATCTGAACCACAAAATCTCTATCTGAACTATCCTAAGTTATCTATCTGAACCACTCTCATTATATCCCTCAACCACACTCAATCTCTATCTGAACTATACTAAGTTATCTATCTGAACCACTGTCATTATATCTCTGAACCACACTCAGAATCAAACTCCATTATCCCCTCTGAATCAGACTTATTATATCTCTGAACCACACTCATTCTCTCTCTGAGCCACACTCATACCCCCTATCTGAACCATCCTCAGTTATCTATCTGAACCACACTCATTATATCTCTGAACCACAATCAGTTATCACTATGAACCACACTCAGTTATCACTATGAACCAAACTGAAACACATTTTGTCAAAGACCATTATCTTTAAATAACTTACAAACGGTCATAATTATCTTCAGCAACATAGTTTATTAATTCAAACCCAAAACCTGATTTTATTTTATTAATGTTGAACCAATTTCTCCTAACTTCATTTATTTTATTGCGGGTATATAAAATGTGTTGCAATTAAAATATAATAATAATTCAAACTGAATAATTACAGAAAAGTTAATAATTCAAACTTAGTACATATGGTTCAAACTGAATAATTTAAGGAAAATATAATGTTATACAGACTGAACAACTAGAAATTAAAAAGAGGTCTTTCTTCTTCTTCTTCTTCTTCTACTTCATACTTCATATCCCCAAGAAGTCACGAATCTTCTGCCTTCTTTTGTCTTCTTCATGGAAGACATCCCTGATGCAGTTGATTATGTTGTCTTGTACCTCTTCCAGTTCTTTCTCTAGTTGTTCTTTTTTTTTCTTCCAACTACATACATTTTTAAATTTAAAAGTTAAATATTTTATTTAGATTAAAAACATATTCTGTAGAATATCTATAAAAATTACCGTCTGTAGAAGTTGCTGATCATCTTCTCTTGTTGCCTCTGAAATCTTGTATGCATTTGCATTTAACTGCCTTGTGATTGTAGACGAGTATTCTTGATGGAACTCAGCAGCTTCCATCAGTTCCCCCCTAATCCTTGTCGTGTTTGTTTCACAAGCCTCTTCTAAAAGAGGGATGTGATAACCTGGGTATAGGATCTCGTCCAGATCCCCATTCAACTTGTAATAATCTTGGCAGAACTGCACTGGGTTGATTAAAGCCATTGTTTTTTGTTGGTGGAGGGAGGTTTGTTTGTTACGGGGGCAAAGGATGATTTTTGATGGATAAGAGAGGAGGAAGGTTATTCTTCTTTTATAGGCAGTTGCCCCTTTCCAACTTCCTTTTTTTTTCTGTATTTTAAAGAGCGGTTTTCCAATACACTTTAACCTCTTCAACTTCCTTTAACTGTAATAATTGTTTACCAGTGGCGCCTCTTTATGTCTCTGAACTTGACACAGTTATCTATCTGAATCACAGTAATTATCTCTCTGAACCACAATAAGTTACCTCTTTGGGAAGTTGAAAAGTTACATACTAATATTAAATACTGTAGTTTCTTATAAAAGATGGTATTTCATATATAAAAGTGTAGTAAATAAATAATAAAGAAAAGTTGAAAAGTTACATACTAATATTAAATAATGTAATATTAATATTAAATATTAAATCCCAATTACAAAAGGAACCTAAATCAGCCATATATCTGAACCACTTCCACTTATCGCTCTGAACCACACTTAGTTATCTCTCAACAACTATAATAATTACTTTAACCTATTTATGTCTCTGAACCTAACACAGTTATCTATCTGAACCACAATAATTCACATCTTTGGAAAGTTGAAAAGTTACATACTAATATTAAATACTGTAGTTTCCTATAAAAGTGTAGTTAATAAATAATAAAGAAAAGTTGAAAAGTTAAATACTAAGTTCTCTGAACCCCCACATTAATATTAAATATTAAATCTCAATTACAGTTAATAAATAATATTAAATATTATGCTAAACCACACGCAATTATCTATCTGAACCAAAATCAGCCATATATCTGAACCCCCATCAGTTATCACTCTGAACCACACTTTGTTATCACTCTGAACCACACTCATTTCCTCTGAACCCCCACATATACTTTATCCATTGAAATTTATCTATCTGAACCACACTCAGTTATACCTCTGAACCACATTCAGTTGTCTCTTTTTACCAATGATTCTCTTTGATAGGAATTAAATCATTGAAACCACTACTATGCAGAACCTCACACAGTTATCTATCTGAACCACTATCTGTTATAAGAACTACACAATACCATAATATCAAACATATGAATATAAGACCAAATATTATACATTTGCTAATAACAAAAACACAAATTCCATTAATATTATACTTTTGCTTAAATAAAGTCTTCCCAAACAGAGGATGCAAATTTTCTTACACCAAAAAGTTAATAAACATTGTCTTTCCTAAGATGACAATACTGAACAAAATGTAATTTTACAGGGTAGATCGACAAAGAGGACAAACGCCTTCAACCATAAGCCAAGTCCGGAGACATTCTGGGTGGAAGAAATGTGAGCATGGCATTCCAAGGACGGGCGCCGAAGACATCATCGGTTCAAAACATATTGAACATGCCTCTCCATTGATCTCAAGATGATATGTCTCTTGTAGGGCTTCAATAGCTTCTGTAGTGGCTGGATGATGCTGTACAAAATCAACGTTGTCGCCTTCAACATTGTCGGCCTCTATGTCAGAGTCGGAACTCGATTCGGACGAATCCTCGGAATTGTAGTACAAATGCACCTCGATGTTAGGGCAGAGACCGTATTCTACTAAATCAGCGTCTGGCCGAAACCACGAACTTGTAGCTTCCACTAAAAGCCCATTTATTGCATGAGTTCGGATAATACTTGGGATCCCTGCGTCCGCAAAAATTTGATTGCAGCGTTCTTCGCTCAATGGCATACCGTTCCACCCGACAACGTGATGAAATATCTCAGGAAATCTAACGGAATGGGTTGACACCGAAATTTGAGCGCCGCCATAAACAGAAGACACCGTTCCTACGAGTTCAACTAAAAACTCGCCCACAGTGTGATGATACCCAGTAACAGCACCAATTTGATAAGCCATTGAAAAAGAGAAGCCCTACAAAGACAACAACCAAACAGCAAATGTAATCAAACACTAGGGAAGATTTGAGGGATAATATGAAGAGAAATACAGAGGTAGAAATGTAATCAAACACTAACCGGTACCTTGTGGTTCAGAGGGATAAACAGCAAAATGCAGAGAATGGGGAAGAGATTTGAGGGAGATGAAAGGACTAGGGAAGATTTCTCTTTCTTTCTTTGTCAAATGATCACAATTGCAGAGAATGGGGAAATGGGAAGATTTATCAAAAAATACAGCACGCAAAATGACAAAAATACCCCTATAAAGCCCCCTAGTAAATTTAAATCGCATCCGTTAATTTTTTAAACCGCATCTGTAATTTTTTTATATATTTTTTTCAAAATTTAAAATCATTAAATTATGCTTAACCAATATTAGTAAATTATACTAAACCAATATTTCATGAACTCCTGAACCACAAAATTATTTATTATGAACGAATATCAATAACTTATACTGAACTAATATTTCATAAACTCTTGAAACAAAAATTTATTTATGTTGAACCAATATCATTAAATTCTACTGAACCACAAAAATATTTCAGCTATATCTCTCTGAACCACTACTGTTATTCCTTCTAAAACAATGCTACGTTCACACCATTTAATACACACATTTACTTATCTGAACCTCACACAGTTATATCTCTGAACCACATTCAGTTATCCTCTCTGAAACAATGATTCTCTAAGGGATTGAATCATTAACCCCACTACAATGCTGAACCTCACACAGTTATCTGTCTGAACCACACTAATTATCTCTCTGAACCACACTAAGTCAGCTCTCTAAACCACTATCTGTTATAAGATCTACACAATCCGAAAGACTTATATAAAATTGTCAAATACAAAAAAGAAACTGTTCAGAAATATTATCCATCCTTTACAAATTTACTTTAAACATCATCATACTTTTGTTAACCTTGGGCTAAAATTCTTAATTTTTCCCAAAATATTATCTTTCACTTCATTAATAGAAGACTTCACAATTGCCTGCATGTAAAGCACCCTGAGATTGATTAATGTTTTGGTAGAATTCTTTGAAAATCCACTATTCCAATCAGGTCCGTTGCTCCCCATAAACGTCTCCATGTGACGCATGCAGAAGACGCCACAATCAACAAAATTTTGATATGTTGCCCATTTTAACTCCATGAAGTATGGTTTGTAATTTCGAACAAGGTCTGCTTTGGCTTTCAAGTTCTTCAAATCCAAATACTTGGTCAAAAAATTAACCTTCAATTAAGAAAAAAAACAATTAGTATATAGATAAGATAAAATGTTGAATAAAAACCATTTATACAAAAGAATAAATATACTTACAGTAACTCTTGGAATATTTTTATATTTGTTCTGAAAGTCCACTGTCAGCTTCATGTTATCAATCACAGCTACATCTTTTGTCTTCAAATTGACAGATATAATATAAAAGTGTTCTGATGCTAGAATTGGAAACATAATCTGTCAAAAAAAAAAAACAAATATAATTAATATAAGAGTTACTGCAAGTATGCTGAACCACACTTAGTTATCTCTCGGATTATCCTTCTGAACCATATTCATTTATCTCTTTGAACCACTATCACTTATCTCTCTGCCCCCCCCCACTATAACTTATTTCTCGGATTATCCTCAGTCAGTAATCTGTCTGAACCATACTTATATATCGCTCTGAACCACTATAACTTATTTCTCTGAACCACTACACTTTATCTGTCTGAACCTGCCCCCTCTCTTACAACTTGCATGACCCCCTCGCTAAGTAATCTTTTTGAAACACATATAGTTATCGGTCTGAACCAATATAACTTATTTCTCTGAACCACCACAATTTATCTCTATGAACACTATCAAATATAAACAAATATTAACATATAAAAAGAATCTTAAATAAAACATACCAAATCGATTTCGCTCAAATTTGTAGGACATTTGACTGTAAGAAGTTCATCAAATTTCTCACGAAATACATTAAATCTCTTATCAATGTCACCGTTCATGGGGTACACAATTGAGTTTTCCTGGGAATACATGAAAAACATTTAAATAAAATAATTAACATAATTTAATAAAATCAACAAAATTAATTAAAATCTTAACTTACACTGATCGCGCAGGTGGCAAAGAATCTTTTAATAGATCCATATCCGCGATGAGATTCTTCATAATTCAGAATACAACTCCACGCATCAACAATTTGAGCATCAACATACTGATCAAATTGTAGTGACTGCATCGTAACCCGGGGGATTATGATGGCTTTGTAGCTGAATAAAGTTTCCCTGAACCAGAAAAACAAACATTTATGTTTCTGAACATAGACTAAAATATTACTACTAAATCATGAACAACTTACAATGCATCCTCTTCAACTTCTGTCACATATTTGTATAGCTTTATAGCAAAAGGAGACTTCCTCTGGGGAGCAGGATTAACAAATCTATCATAAAATGGGCTCCTCATTTCTTTTGATGGCACAATATCCCTCGATGGTTGAACCCTTTTTCAACATTGGCTTTTTTTTTATCATCGTCCTGCAGTATAAATTTATTAAAATATAACAAATGAAGAGAAAAAAAACTTCATTAACCCCTCATAAAATGAAGAGAGAAAAAAATATTGGCCTTTCTACAAACCTTTGGCAATGGGATTTTCAAAATTGTTTTCTTCTTCTGTGCACCATCATCTGTAGAAACCACCTGTAAGATGAAGAGCAAAAAAATAGAAACATTATTTTGAAGTACAATATAAATAAATATAATTAAAGAAACATATTAAAACAAAAATATTTTAAAATTACCTTTGAAATATCAGTTTTTATTGGTTCAATCACTTGGGGGGGCCCCTCTGCTGGTGCTTTTTCAGAAACCTGATAAATTATTAATACATGTTAAAAAAATTTATATAACAAATATAAAGATTTAAATTAAAGATTGTTAAATGACTTACATTCTTCTTTATTGATTGAATTGCAGCAGCATCAGCTAACCCCTGAAGAGGATTTTTAAGATTATTAGTCTGAGCAACCACTGGTTGATCCTCTGTAGGAGACTGAAAAACAGCAGGCATGTCACCTTCAGGGGTCTTTGGAAATGTTTTTTCAACAGTCCTAAACACTTCTGCAATTGTTGGAGTATTCCCAGGAGGTGTGAGGCCAAGATTCCACAATGGATCAGAAAGCCGAATTTTGTCCATCTCTTCTTTCTTGGCAATAGCAATGTCTACAATCCGCATAAGCCTATCAATTTCAGGATTGTCAAACTCATCTGGTGTTAAATTAATTTCAGGAGAGCTTGAAGGTTGTTCACAAACAATCCGCTTTGCAGCATGGTTCAAATAACTAATCTCCACATCGTCATTTTTTCGAGAAACAGATGCAGCTGTCAATTCTACAATATTTGAAATTGTTTTAACCAGTAAACACATCTCAGACTTGTATCTCTCTTTAAACCCCTGCAAAAAGAAGTAAAAATTTTGTTATATACTTAAATAATATTATAATTATAACTCAATTTTGTAAATAAATTTTAAAACAATACTTACATCTTCATTAGGACCTTCAAATAACTGAGCATGGTCTTTCAAAACTTCCTCACATACAGCCTCTACATGATCCGTTGTATTGTCCTTATTGACAGCTTCTTTATCTTCAGATAACTGTTGAGAAATGATATAAAAAATTTGTAATATTCATGCTGAACCACATACTAATATCAATGTTGAACCACTACAACTTCGTAATTATTCCAATTTTAAAGTACTTTAATTTCATATGTTGAACTAATGAACAACTACAATTACTAGCAGTTTATGCTGAAACACATAAATAATGACCCAATTTTCTTTGTATATTTCTCACCAGTTATGAACCACACTCATTATTCTCTCTGAACCACACTCAGTTATCTCTCTGAACAACATTCTTTATATCTCTGAACAAAAAATATTATTCCTATGAAACACACTCATTATTACTCTGAACCACACTCAATATTTGTCTGAACCACATTCATAATTTAACTGAACAACACTAATTATTTATAATGAAACACATACTATGTATTTAAAATAAAATTCATTTAACCATACTTTTTCTGTTGGGCCTTCAATTAATCCACATATTACTGGACCTCCAATAGTTTGCTCTTCAAGTGTAGAGACTTGATATGGAACTGAATCAAACTCTAGTCTTGGCAATACACGACCAGATCCAAATCCATTGCCTCTCATTTCATCTCCTTCCCTTGCCTTAATTGAAGCAGTTGTCCAATTAAGAAAGGTTGGCACTGATCTTGGTTTCTCTTGCCTTTGTAATCGAACACGATCAAGATAAAAGAACTGTGATAACAAAAAAAATATAACAGAAATTTGTAAGATATTAAAAAAAATATAACAGAAAATATCAAAAAAAAAAACACAAAATGCTCAATATTTATCTCACTTACCAATAAGAATGGAACTGAACCAGTGAAGATAGAATTTTTGTTACGTGCCCATGATTTTTTTGTTTCAACAAGACGATCGAGCAAAAACCCACACCAATTAAAGGTTTTTATGTTTTTGACATTTTCAGCTACATAAAAATAATTAAAATTGACAGACCCATTTGTGTTGCTTTCAATCAACGTAGAAATTACAAGAACAGTGAAACAAGTCTTGAAAAATTGTCCACCATCTTTATCAGCCAACATCTCCCGCACCACATCAGCTGCGTGGATCCTCTTGTTCCCAGAAACCACAGATTTCTTCCACATATATAATGATGCATCATTCCTTGTGTTATATGAAGGATCAACAGGCACTGGAATTGACCCCATTGGCAACCCCAAAGCAATTGCAACATCAACATCTTCGATGAAAATTGTATCTCCAGTACCTGTAATGAGTGCAACTCTATCTGCATCAAAGTTATCCACCAACCAATATGACAAAAACAGTGGGAGATGTTTCATTTCTAACTTCAGCAGAGAACTGAACCCAAGCTCTTCAATGCTTTTTAATTGAGAATCATTTAAAGATTTAAATGATTCAACCAAAGAATAAGCGTGTGTGCGGGATTCCAGCTTAAAGTATGTAACATTTCCTTTAGCAGTTACAATAGTTTTTGTCCTAAGTTTCACATCTTGCTCTCCCTTCACCACAACAGCTTCATCACTGTCAGACTCTGATTCTTTTACAATTTTCCTCTTCTTTTGACTTTCCTTCTTCAAATCTTGATTATCCCCAGGTACGTTTTAATTTGTCCATAACAACTGCCAATGGGGCTTCCTCTACAAACACCAAAATTAATAAAAATATATCAATAATATGCATGCACACGATAGCAGCCCCCCCAGTTACAGTAAAATTTATGAACAGAACAATCAGATATTTAAACAATGAAAATCAAGTATACTTACCATCAAGTAGCCGAAGTTCCATTTTAATAAATAGCGTTGAACTGGAAGAAAAAAAAAAGAAAAAACAGTAAATAAACGAAGAAACAACAAATAACTATAGAAGAAAATCAAATATCTACTCTCATTCAAGCTTACCTTTTCACGAGAGAGGAGTCTTTGAGATTCAAGACCGAATCGACTCTTCAGAGATTTGGAGTAGGGTTTAAAACGAAAAGGGGGAAATGAAATTTCAAAATGATCACAACTGCAGATAATGGGGAAATGGGAAGTTATATCAGAAAATACAGCACGCAAAATGACAAAAATACCCCCTGCCTGAAGGAAATTTAAAGCATGGTTCGGTGGTCCACCCCATTATCCGAATTAATTATATTTAACCAATATTAATTATGCTGAACCAATATCTGTGAATTATAGTGAACCAATTATCCTTTCTCAACCACTATTTAATAATTCCCTGAAACACAGTCAGATATGAACTCTGAACTACACTCATTCTCTATCTGAACCATACTCAGTTATCTCTCTGAATCACACTCACTTATCTCTCTGAACCACACTCTCTATCTGAACCATCCTCATATATTTCTCTGAACCACACTCACTTGTCTCTCTAACCCACCCTCAGTTATCTCTCTGAACCACACTCAGTTATCTCTCTGTGAATATATGTGAATTATAGTGAACCAATATTAATTATGCTGAACCAATATCTGTGAATTATAGTGAACCAATTATCCTTTCTCAACCGCTATTTAATAATTCCCTGAAACACAGATGAACTCTGAACTACACTCATTCTCTATCTGAACCACACTCAGTTATCTCTCTGAATCACACTCAGTTATCTCTCTGAACCACACTCACTTATCTTTCTGAACCACACTCATTATATCATCCTCAGATAAAACTCTTTCTGAACCATCCTGAGATATTTCTCTGAACCACACTAATTATATCACTGAATCACACTCATATCTGAACCATACTCATATATTTTTCTGAACCACACTCACATTATCTCTCTGAACCACACTCACTTATCTCTCTGAACCACACTAATCAATCAGACTCATTATCTCTCTGAACCACACATTCATTATATCTCTGAACCAATATTTAATAATCTCCTGAAACACACATGCAGTATCCTCATAACAAAACAAGAACACACATATGTTAAACGTTACTGAGTATGTAATAACCAGTCATTTAACAGAAAATGAAACTGAAATCATTCCACCCCAAACTACATAATACTTCAAATCCAAAATGCAAAATCATACAACCTCCCTTGATAACATCTCAATTACCATCGACATATATCCTAACATTTTGCTTTACAGAATCCTTCACTTCATTGATAGATGAACATATAATTGCATGCATATAAGCCCTCCGAAGATCCTTAAGCGTGCTAGGACAATAGTTTGACAAGCCACACTGCCACCGTTTTGCCCCTGTAAAAGTCTCCAAATGACGCATGCAATACACCCCGCAATCCACAAAATTATCATTTGTTGCCCACCTTAACCCAAGCATGTACACTTTGCAGTTGCGAATAAAATCTGCCTTGTTGGAGAGATTCATCTGATCTAAGTAGTGACTCATCAAATTGACCTTCAATTAAAAAAAATACTTTAAAAATAAAATAAAATAAAATAAAATAAAAATCATATAAAAATTAGAAACTTACAGCATCCGTTGGAATATCAGAATATCTTGACTCAAAGTCAACTAACAGCTTCATGTTATCAATGATAAAAACTTCTTTTCCAATAAAATTGAAGCATATAATATAAAAATGAGCATTACGAAGAACAGGCAACATAATCTGCACAAGGAAACACACAAAAAATTTTAAAATAATAAATACAAATGATAAAACACAAAATTAATTGATATTTATTAAGAAAAACTTACAAAGTTAACTCGAGCCAAATTTGGAAACCCTGAGACCGTAAGAACCTGATCAAACTTAGTACGAAAGATGTTAAATCGGCTTTCAAAACTCACACCCACCATTTCAACAACCGACCCCACCTGAAAAACATAAAACAAACTCACATAATATAATGAGAAATATAAAATTAAAGTACTCAGTAATATAATGGAAATACAATAACTTACACTGACATCGCAGGTTGCAATAAATCTCTTATACCCGAAAAATTCCTCTTGACAGTTAAGAATTTTAACAAAAGCATCAATCACTTGTGCATCAACATATTGCCCACAAAGCAATGATTGAAACACCATGCGTGGAACGTTTTGTTCTTTAAATTTGAAAAGAACTTGCCTGTTAAAACATCAGCATTACAGACAAATTTGATAAGAAATAACAAATATAATCAAAAGTCTAACACAATCAAAAGTCTGAACATATATCAGAACCACACTCGTTGTCCCTCTCTGAACCACACTCAGATACCTCTCTCATTATCTATCTCTGACCCACACTCATTATATCTCTGAACCACACTCATTCTCTATCTGAACTATCCTCAGTTATCTATCTGAACCACACTCATTATATCTTTGAACCAAACTCAGTTATCTCTCTGAACCAAACTCAGTTTTCTCTCTGAACATGTCTCAGAACAACACTCATTATCTCTCTGAACCAAACTCATTATATCTCTGAACCACACTCATTATATCTCTGAACCAAACTCATTTAACTCTCTGAACATGTCTCAGAACCAGACTCATTATATCTCTATCTGAACTATCCTAAGTTATCTATCTGAACAACTCTCATTATATATCTGAACCAAACTCAGTTATCTCCCTGAACCAAACTCAGTTGTCTCTCTGACCCACACTCATTCTCTATCTGAACCACACTCATACTCTCCTATCTGAACCATCATAAGTTATCTCTCTGAACCACACTCGTTCTCTCTCTGAACCACACTCATACTCTCCTATCTGAACCATCCTAAGCTATCTATCTAAACCACACTCATTCTCTCTCTGAACCACATACTCTCCTATCTGAACCATCCTAAGTTATCTATCTGAACCACACTCATTCTCTCTCTGAACCACAATCAGTTATAACTATGAACCCAACTCATTTATCTATCTGAACCAAACTCAAACACATTTTTTCAAAGACCATTATATTTAACTAATATAATAAGAAAAAAACTTACAGAGGGTCATAAGTATTTTCAGCAACATAGTTGATTAATTTAAACCCAAATCCTGAATTTAATAGATAGGGAGTGACAATTTGACTCCTCAAAGGCATTTTTGTTTCTTGCCTTTCCCCAACTTCAACAACCGCTCCCTTCTTTCTCATAATCTTCTTCTTTTCTTTTACATTTTTAATTTTCCTCTTCACCTCTGCCATTGTTGTTTCATCTACATAGAAAAAGAATGATAATAATAAACTGTAAAACCTTTTTTTTTTACAAAATAAAACATAAAAAAAGAAGAAGATTTATGCCCACCGTCGAAGATGATGTTTTCCATTATAAACAACTTGCCTCTCGCTAATAGAGTTTCTCTGCAAATAAAAAAACCGTTAATGGAGGATTTGAGTTTCGAAATCAACACAGACATAGAGACTAGAAGAAACTGAAAAATAAAAACTTCGATTCAAACTTACAATGCACCGATAATGGAGAAGTTAAGTTTGGAAAGAGAAAGGACTGAAACGGTAGGTTTTAAGTAGAATAAGAAAGAAGATAATCCGAGAGAATATATAGAACAGAGAGAAGATATCGACAAGACGCGAACAGATTACCAAAAAAAAGGGAGAAGATATCGAAAAGACGTAAACTGATATATCCTCCATACGAAAAGACAAAAATGTCCCTAATATTTTACACGCGCCCCACGCGCCCGTTCCATTTTACACCGAAACAGAAATTATTATTTTAATACGTATTAGCCAATCAGAAGTCTTCTTTCCTTCTCACCGAAAGGAGAGCTTCTCACCGGAACTCAATCCTATATATATATATATATATATATATATATTTCTTTCGAACTATGGGGCTTAGTCCAGAGACATAGATGACCACTGATCGAGAGACTCCGATATATAGTTAATGGTGAAAGAATGCATGTCCACTCGATCTTTTTTTTTTCCCCGTTAATAATCTAAATGGCCAAACTTAAAACTGACGGCCAACCAAAAAGGGAAAATGACATTTGAGGCAAATACAAGAAATTGCCTCAAACTTCTGGAATGGCTAGGGCCAAGGGAAAATACTATTTAAATAATACTCCGCACTAGGGAAATTATATTATTATTATGTTATGAATATAATAAATAAAAAATATTAAAAGTCAGCCCATGAGGTTTGCATGAGCTGTGGGCCTGTGATGTGGCCGTGTGGGGTATCCATCTCGAAGCTTGGGGTATGTTGTAGCCTCTTCTTGAAGAATAAGTTTGTTTCACGTTCTTTGTATGAACAATCGCCTGCCAGCCCACCCACCTCACCACCACCAAAACAAATAACACAACTACTCTTCCCAAACGACGCCGTACTGACCAAGCCCTATCTTTTCCTCCAAGCCATCCCAGCTTCTTAAGTTCCCCGCCTATCTCTAATCTCAATCGTCGCTCTACCAAAGCCAATTTACTTTTCTTAATTTATAGGCTCAAATGTTCTACTGCCCCTTAAACTTTCTTGATTAGGACATCTTAAACTCTAACTCGGTACAATTTACCTATTTGGATGTATATGAAGACGAGTTTTATAGTTTAGCTGGAGTTTGAAAATATAAATTAAAATAACATTTATTCTTAAATTATAAAATTTGTTGTGAGTATATTTTTCTCGAACATATAATTAATTTTGAAAATAATTTGAGGATTATATGCCTTAGAAGAGACGTTAACTATTGAATTGCAATATGGAACTTTTAACTTATTTCTATTTTCTACCTTAATTACTAGATTGTGTAAAAAATTAATAAAAATTGATATTTTATATGATTTTTAGCTCATTAAAAATGTATCAAATAATAAAAGGACATTTATTTTCAAACACAAGAAGATTAAATTGCTTAGCGATAGGTTTTTTTCAACCAACTCTATTAAACTAATTTTCATAACTCATATATTATTCAAATAAAAAAAATTAATTGTAAAAAAAATAAAGAAAAAACCAATTATAGATTAAAAGATTAAGAAACAAGGGGCATACAAAGATTTAATCTTGATAAGACTTCGTTTAGCTCAATTTTGATGGAACGAAGTCCTCTTTAGTATTGCTGTTGCAGGTCATGTGATCCGGGATGATCAAGGGAGGGTGGTTGCATACAATGCACGTAGATGCGATTAATGTTCAGTTATTCAAGCTAAAACTCTAGTATTACAAATGGGGTTGTTGGAGGCACGAAGACTGGGTGTTAGGAAGATTGAAGTGGAAGAAGATTGCCTCATGGTAATCAATGCGATCACTGGAGTTTGGACATGTCCTTGGGAGGTCGAGATGTTGAATTTAGACGGATTGTCATTATTCAGTTATTTGAGATCGTCTCCTATTATTACATTTTTAGAGAAGGAAATGCGGTGGTAGATCGAGTTGCCCACACGGGGTTGACCTCATCCAATCAGGTTGACTTCTGACTTTAAGCTTGACGCTCTCGTCCGAAAGGACGTGATAGGCTAAAAACCTTCTCCCGTAAGTGTATGAGATCAATTATAGTATATTAAGGTGTTGAACTCATAGACTAAAGGAGTTATATTAGTTGCCACTTAGAACTGATTTAAAGTAAGTCAAGAAAATTCTGGGAAAATATTTATATGGAACTGAAAAGTAACAAACGCAAGATAAAATAACTATACAAAAAGTGGTTTTGACACAATGGATACAAGACAAATTTAGAGTCAGGGATTTAAAAACCCTGGATCATTGATAGACTAAATAGTTTTCTTACTTGAACGAATCTGTTTTGGTATGAAGATAGGTTATCTAAGCTCATTACTAATTGATCTCCTCTCGGTCCAATAGTAAATTATAGCTATACCGGTTAACAGTCACTCTCGTGCAAAGTTAAATTAGACTTAGACCCGTTAAGTTTTTAGATTATAATCATTTGTAACAATAAAATTTATTGTTAAATTTTTTTCCAATCCAAAAAATTGTCCCAATCCAAAAAATTTGGTGGCGAATGGAGCATCTAAGCCCTTTAAATTTGTGAGAACATCTCTAACATATTTCCTATTTTGGGATTTTAGAGTTTTTAAAAAATTTTATTCAAATCTTTGAATTTCAGAATTTGTTAAAATTTAAGTAAAAATAATTTAAAAAATACTCCATTTGTCTCATAATTTAGGTCATTTTATATATTTACACACCTATGAAGGTGCATTAAAGACATATATTTATCTTTATTTTTTTTTTAAAAGTTTGAATTATTGAATGTTGATTAGGTGATAAAGGTAAAATAATTATTTTTTCATCTAAATGGAATAATGCATTGAAAATTAAAACATGACATAGTCAGTGGAATTAAAATATTCTATAATTTTATAACGACATACGGAGCATATTTTGATATAACTAAATTAGTCTAAAACAACTAAAATTATGAGACGGAAGGAGTATGCATTTTACTCCGTCCGATCGGAAGTATTTGATGTTTTATGAGATGAAATTTGGTCAACAATATTTGATACTGTATTTTAGAAGTAATAATTACACTCTTTTTTACTTTTGCACTAATTAATGTATCAATACAATTTGTACTTTTTTTTTAGTTTAACCAATTATATTTGTGCATAATAAATGTGATGGAGGAATAAAAAATTATTTGATGAGATATTTAAAGGTAAAAGTGATATTTCTCATTCCTTGTGAACATTAAGTACTAGTTTTATTATTCGCCTGTTGTGCGATTTTTTAATAAATTTTATTATATAAAACATTTTTGAATTAATATAAATTATTACTCCATATAAAGTAAATATAAATTATTTTCTTATATCAATTATGTTAATTTAAAAAAAAATTATGAAGGCCGGTAAGATTTTAAATATAACTATCTTAAATTAAGAATTATTTATTTATTTGTGATTTGCGAGTGATACATTCGCTTTGGATTCTATCAATTATTATATTTAATTAGTTAGATTGGATATGTTTTCAACAATAACTGTAGTACGTGTATGATATATTTATCTAATTACTCCCTTCGATTTTTAATATAAGGCATTTGACTTTTGTGCACGTAGTTTAAAGAGCTAAAAACTATATAAAATATTAATTTTTTTAATTAATTTTTTTTACATTATAATACCTACTATTAATAAGTATTACGTAGTATAATGTAAAAAAATTTAATTAAAAAAAATTAATATTGTATGTAGTTTTTAACTCCTTAAACCACGTGCACAAAAGTCAAATGTCTTATATTAAAAATCGGAGGGAGTAAAATATAGGGTTATACTGGATAGATTATTGATCTAAAAAGATAAATTTTTGTTACCTAATTATATTGGCTTATTAATTGATGTGACCCAAAAATATAATAACATTTTAATTCAAAATATGATATGCATGCAAAAATAATCTCGTTTTAATTTAGAAAAGTTTCACGTATGCAAATCACACCAGAGGCTGTTTCATGCCTATTATTTTATACTACAAGATTTTTGATCGAAGGGAATATTTTTTTGGAGAAATTTCGGTCAGGCTGGGTGTGAGATACATTACGATAGAGTCGTTCAAAATATGCGGAAGGAATAGTGTGGCGCGCCTTGTGTGTATAGATCATTCGACACGTTTCCCTATGCCCCACCCCAAAAAAATGAAGAAAAAATGACAAAAAAAAAAAGAAAAGAAAAGAAATTGAACTCAAAAGAAATCTGAGCTTGTCGTGTCCCCCAAACTTCCAATTCCAAGGTCCTGGCAAAGAGAGACTAAAAAGAGAAGAGGGGCCGCCGAAACTCCAAACCCCGCCGTTTCCCTTCCATGTTTATGTTTCCCTCTTCCTCACCCGACTCCTCTCTCTCCCTCTCTTCCTCTTGTTAGGGTTTCCTACCTCTCCTCCCCTCCCCTCCTCTCTCCCTTCCTTCCCAAGGTAAGCGGAACGCATTGTTTCCTCCCCTTTCTCCTCTTTTCATTCTTAATTTCTCCGTTTCGTTAATTTCTTCCTTGTTTTTGGTTGTTTTCTTGAATTGTTTTTCTGTTTTTGGTTGTGGTGTTGGTGATTTTACAGCTCGAGAGGAGCCTGGACCATGTCAACCTTCACCGCTATAGCTCTCGATCGGTTTCTGGAACAAGGCGCTTCGAGTTCCGCTGCCGATTCGAATCTGGATCTCCGAAATTCCGCGACAGCGACGGCCAATGGCGCCGATTCCTACGGTTATAGGCCGGTTTCGGTTCCTAATCGGCATCCGTCGATTCCGCTGCCTCCGCCGCGCCATAAGCCGGTGAGGCGGGAACCCTCCTCTTCGGATTCTGCGCCGGCGGCGGAGAAGAAAGCTCAGCGGCCGCATATTTCACCGGCGCTGTATGCGACGCCTGAATCCACTCCTTTACCTGATTCGCCGACTTCATTTCCTCCTTCCCCGTACATAATCAACCACAAGCGCAGGGGGCCGAGGCTCCAGAAGAGTTCCTCTGAGGCCAGTGTGGTCAAGGGGAAGGCGGTGGACGAGCAAGTTCCAAGCAGTTGCCATTTGAGCGATACTGAGATTGAAACCAAGTCCTCTGCTGCGGACGTTGTTGCTGTTGCGGAGTCAGATTGTGTTGTTGAGGAGAAAGTGAATGGTTTTCGTGGGGAACAGATTCGTAACGGCGTTATCTCTGGATTGAATGGTGAGGCGAAAGATGCGTCAGGATCCAATCAGGTTGAGAGGGACAGTGAGGTTGAGGATTTCTTTGATCCCCAGGAGACTATGAGTTTCACAAGCAATACTGATGGAGAGGATATCAACACTGACCAGTCTGCAAGGGAGAGTTTGCCGTCCGGTGTGTTTTATGATGCTTGGGAAGGTAATTTTGCCTCTGCTTATCTGATCGTTTAATTATTTCTTCTTAGCACTATTTCATTGCTTGGATTTTTGCTTTGTTGTTGAGTATCAGGATATATGTATTCTGACATTTTATTGATTTAGTTTACCAATCAAATTTAGTTTTGAATGCCAATGGAGGCAAACGTTCTTAGTTTAGATGAGAAAAATATGGTGCACTGTGCTAGACGATTTTTGGGAAGAACTTTGTTAGTTCTGAAATGCTTTATTTGCCTGGATTTTGGAATTAACTTTGGGATTTCTAGAAAGACTGAAGTGATGGTATAAGTTTTCTCTTTGCAATAGATGATCTATGTAGAAAAGTTGTGAAAATGGTTTTGGTAACCATAATCTAGATAGTAATAGGTGCTACTGTCTTGGGATAGAAGGCACAGGAAAATAATCAGCAGCTGAAAGGCCGTGATAATTTTTGTCGGGTAGCTTTGGGTTGGGATGAAGGAGATTTGGGTGAGGCTGAGGGTGAAATGAAGATGCCAAAGAAGGAATTTCAATTTTTGAGGCCTGAATGTTCAGTGGGGCATTAATTGGTCATTCTCATAATTGTTTGAAATCCGTTTATGTCTTCACGTTGATAGTCTTCTTCACTTAACACTGTTTTCCTAACTTTGATAGTCATTGACATATATTTGCCAGTTCAGAGCACTGTTTTCTTTTTGTGTTACTTGAACACTGAATTAATAGATGTCGTGTGATGACAACTACTTGTGTAGACGGCTCTCAAGTTTAGGTTCATTAAAATTCTGAAAAATAAAAGAAAAAGGAAAAAAGTTTCAGTTGGGAAGAGATTAAACCAGGGGGCAGTGGTGGGCATTTTTTAAAATTTATTTATCTTATGTCTGTTTTCTTTGAAGGAGTATTTTTTATAGGAAAATGAGTTGACTGGTTTGACTCTAGTTTTCACAAAGGGGAATCAGAAAGGGGAAAGTGTTGCTTGCTCATTTGATTTGTTGATTGTTTGAAATTTTATCCGAATTTACTTCTTTGAGTGGCTGACTATCTGGCAAACTAATGCAATTCAAATATTGTATTTTTCTTCGGTTCTTCTTTCAGAACTTTCTTCTGACAGTGGGCGCCAGCCGAAGTCCTATATGCATGACCTTGAGACCGAGTTTCGTGAGATGAGATTGAGTTTGTTGATGGAGATTGAAAAGAGGAAGCAGGCAGAAGATGCTTTGGATAATATGAGAAACCAGTGGCAAAATCTGAGGGAAAAGCTGAGGGAGGCAGGCTTGGTTCTTCCTATGTATCTTTCAACTATAGCTGAAGATGAACAAATGAATGTTGATTTGATGGAGGATATATGCCAGCAAGTCTACATCACTCGTTTTGTGTCTGAGTCAATTGGGAGGGCAGCTGCAAGGGATGAAAGTGAGGAGGAGATGCAGGCTCAGCTAGAATTGAAGAATTTTGAGATTGCTCGTTTAAGTGATCGCCTGCATTATTATGAAACCATGAATCATGAGATGTCTCATAGGAACCAAGAAGCCATAGGTAAGACTGATACATGCTGTCACTTCTTTCCCACTGTCAACATGTTTTACTGTTTCATATTTAATCTGCCATTTTTACATTACCTATCCTATTTAGCTTAATTTGCAAATAGATGATATCTTTTCACTGAAGGGATGCATCGAATAAAAAAAAAGAATATGAAGGGATGCAGTGGGGCTATAATTTTCTCTTTTACTCCATCCATTCTTTATTCCCCACTTGCTTTTCTAATGTTTGCTAATTTCCTCTATCTCCAGAGATGGCAAGGCGAGACAGACAGAGGAGGAGGAAAGTACAAACATGGGTTTGGGGCTCTATTTTTGCTACAATCACTATTGGTAGTACAGCTTTAGCGTGGTCTTACCTTAATGCAAAGGGATCCTCATCCAGCCATCAGCTTCATGTTTCTGAACCAGACACCAACACCGAGTGACAAATCATCGAATAGTGAGTAGGTACAGAGTCAGACGTTAAGAAAATAATGCCCCTCCAATGTGATGAATGGTTGTGGATAGGAGGATTTTGCACTTCTCTCCTAATTATTATGCTCTCTACTGGCATGCAGAATGTACATGCTACTTTAACCAGAATAATATAGCATTTTGTTGTAAAATGCCTTGTGGTATACAGCCGGGGAATGGTGTTTGAAGCATGAAGTCCATATGTTTCTGTCACTTGTTTGTGTGTTCCTGTTGTTTGATATCATTGCACATACCCGACATTTGGTGTTTTAGGCATTTCATGGAGGTTAACTGCTGTTCGTTGTTGGAACTTGGGGTATTGAGTTTTGTGGGAGCTATGCTACAATTTTTTTGCAATCTGACTAGTTTTTTTTTTTTTTTTTTTCGATTTTCTGCAATCTTACAAGATTTTTGTTGACATAATAGCATAGATTTGGCTTTCTAATGAATTACTATTTGCATTAATGTCTGACTGGAAGAGTTATGAGAGCCAATGAAGTGAGATTTTGGATAAAGCTCCGCCCAGAAGGAAAAAAAAGTATGCATATGGTTTTAAAAAAAAGTATGCATATGGTTTTTCTGGATACAGCAATTTCTGTGGTGAATGAGATATTCCTTCATCAATCATGTTGTTTGTGGATTAAGACACATTCCAGGTAAAGTGCCTTCAAAGTTGGCATGTTTTTGGTTGAAATGCCATTTCCACGGGATGATGATCTCTTGTGATGTACAGATCGGTTTAAATTTTGATGGATGATGATCTCCTATAGCATCACGAATCATCACGCTGAATCATGCACTTGGGAAAGTCGTATTTTGAATGATCTAATGTCTATTGCTGTTGGTTAAGATTTTGTCAAATCGTGGAGCCCTGCAGTAAGTACAAAGCGAACTATTCTTTTAGTTTTTACTAAAGATTTTGTCAAATCTATTGATAATTTGATACAATTAATAATAAAGACATGATCATCATGCTTTGATGATTTCCTCATTAGGACCCCTTTTTCTATGGGTATTTGTTTCCCCTTCTAGAATCCACGAAAGCTAACCCTTAGGGCATCGGCAATTTTTGGGAACTTCCCTCTCTATGTCACATTTTTTTTATTATTATTATGGCAACCTAATCGTTGTGAGTTACTTTTTCACTTTTAAAGCTCCCCAAAATCTCAACTATTGAGAACCTTCCCTTATACACAATCAAATAACAACACATGTATACCTAAATAAATCGTTTTTTAAAACTTTTCCGCCTCTATTTTCGGATTTTTTTTTTCAAACTATTCACTTAAAAATAATTATTTACTATAGTATTGACATATCCAAAATATTTACAGAAATACTCATTTTTTTATGAGAAAATTTGTGCCACAGGCACTTTTTTTAGCTTAATTAGCAAATTGTCCCACTTTTGGGACAAATTGTGAAACTGTCCATCCTATTATAACCTAGTTTGATTAGCATCCCTCAAACCGCAAGCTTTTGTGCATCTCGTCCATCCCTCCGATCTCCCTCAAGCTTTCGATCTGTTAGAGGGATAGTCATCGGATCTGGTTGTATTGCTATGGATTCGACGGCCTCCAACGGCCGCAAATTTCGACGACGATGTTGCTGGAAGAGGCCTCGCCATTGGAGGCGCAATTGGACGAGGACGAGGATGTTTCTCGAATCTCAGATCGGAGGCGCAATTGGACGGCGCAATTCCGACGACGATGTTGCTCCTGGAATCCGAGATCTCAGATCTGTTTCTCCGCCTCCTCTTCCCTCTCAAATCTCCGCGTCTCCTCCAGCGAAATCGCGAGAAATCTCAGATCGCTGCAATTATCTCAGGAGTCTGAGCAATCAGAGTCATAGCCAGTCGATTGCGTGCTCGCCTAGCCGCCTGGATCTCCGACGATCCGCTATGACTAATTCGCTTGTCAGGATCGGCACCGTCGAAGGCGATTGGGTGGAAAGAGCGCTATCGGCGCTAATCCGACCGTCCTCGCATCAGCAGCGCCGATGAACCTTCTCCTCTGCTACTCCTGCTTTGATCTTCTACTTGCTCTCTCTTTCTTTCTCCTTATTCCTTCAATCTTCCTCTGCAATCACGACGTGTTCACATGCTAACTCGAAGCTTCCTTTGCTCGAATTGTTGTTTGGCTTTGTTTTTTCGTGCTTAATTCATGTCCATTTAACGCGATCGCGTTTGCTTTCTTTGTTATAGAGAGGAGAATTTGAATTGAATATTGTTTTGGCCTATCTAGATCCTGGCAACTGTAATTTCTCTTCATTCTCAAATTCCTTTTGTGTTTATATGTATCATTTCTTTGTTTAGGGATCTTAATTTGATTTTTGTTTTGGTTACGATAGTGGAAACTGCTTAGTGCTTTGGCTAACATTGTTCTCCTCTTAGCTAGATTAGTGAGATGAATTTGCTGGTTACTGTGTAGTTGTAGAATTGTTAGTTGTCTTTGCATTTGACTGGTGCTCGTTTAACATCTAGCACGACCTTATGAAGTGGAGCTAATATTGCAGGGGACCAAAGCATTTTGCAGTGGTGGTGACCAGCCAGGGGCGAGGATGGTCCTCTGAATCTTTTAGATTTGCAGGTATTATTCAGCAGAGTGTGTGAGATAATAGGGTACTAGTATTAGCATGTTTTAGCTCTAGCTGATGTTTAAGTTGAGTTGTTTTTGTGGCCCTTTATCTCTTCCAGATGCATATTCGCATACTTCCGAAACCAGTGATAGCAATGGTAACGTGCAATTGTATTTTCTTTCTGCTTGACCCCATCACAACTCCTTTTTATTTAACCTTCTGGCTTGTGACTTTCCCGTTTACTCCACACTGTAGGGAATACTTAAACTGAGTTCTTTAACTGTCCTTACTTTTAAATTGCTCACTCAACTTGCATACCGGCTGTTTGACAAAATGCCTCTTAGTGATTTAATTATTAGCAATTCTATTGCTTTCTTTTGTGCCTTGTGTGATTGTACTGTATATGATGAAAGTTTCTCATTCTAGAAATCCTTTACTCCTTTCACTTTCTAGTAACTCGAATTGCGATCCGGCGCCGATCGACCTGTTCCTCTTCGACTTATAACCGTAGGAAGGAGAAGGACTTTTGTGTTAAATTACAAAAATTAACCTATGAATATGAGAAATTAAAAAAAACTATCTATATTTTATTATGTGATCCATAATCTACTATATTTTTATTTTTATTTTTATTTTTATTTTTGCACAACAAAATGTTATATTTGCACAACTTGCGGTTAAATTTGCACAACGTACTCTTATATTTGCACGACAAAAAATAAAAAAAAATAAAAAACTAGACTTGGATCATATTTGCACAACTTACTGTTAAATTTACACGACAAAATGTTTTAAAAAAATAAAAAAAAACTAGACTTGAGTCATATTTGCACAACTTACGGTTATTTTTGCACAACGTACTCTTATATTTGCACGATAAAATGTAAAAAAAAAACAAAAAAAAAACTAGACTTGGGTCATATTTGCACAACGTACTCTTATATTTGCACGACAAAATGTAAAAAAATAGACTTGGGTCATATTTGCACAACATACGGTTATATTTGCCCAACGTACTCTTATATTTGCACGACAAAATGTAAAAAAAAAAGTAGACTTGGGTCATATTTGCACAACTTACGGTTATATTTGCACAACTTTCTATTATTTGTGTTAAATTACAAAAATCAACCTATGAATATGAGAAATTAAAAAAAACTATCTATATTTTATTATGTGATCCATAATCTACTATATTTTTATTTTTATTTTTATTTTTTCACAACAAAATGTTATATTTGCACAACTTGCGGTTAAATTTGCACAACGTACTCTTATATTTGCACGACAAAAAATAAAAAAAAAATAAAAATAAAAAACTAGACTTGGATCATATTTGCACAACTTACTGTTAAATTTACACGACAAAATGTTTTAAAAAAATAAAAAAAAACTAGACTTGAGTCATATTTGCACAACTTACGGTTATTTTTGCACAACGTACTCTTATATTTGCACGATAAAATGTAAAAAAAAAACAAAAAAAAACTAGACTTGGGTCATATTTGCACAACGTACTCTTATATTTGCACGACAAAATGTAAAAAAATAGACTTGGGTCATATTTGCACAACATACGGTTATATTTGCACAACGTACTCTTATATTTGCACGACAAAATGTAAAAAAAAAAGTAGACTTGGGTCATATTTGCACAACTTACGGTTATATTTGCACAACTTTCTATTATATTTGCACAACGTACTCTTATATTTGCACGACAAAAAAAAAACTAGACTTGAGTCATATTTGCACAACTTACGGTTATATTTGCACATCGTACTCTTATATTTACACGACAAAATGTAAAAAAAAAACTAGACTTGAGTCATATTTGCACAACTTACGGTTATATTTGCACAACGTACTCTTATATTTGCACGACAAAATGTTAAAAAAAAAACTAGACTTGAGTCATATTTGCTCAACATACGGTTATTTTTGCACATGCACAACACACTCTTATTTTTGCACGACAAAATGTAAAAATAAAAAATAAAAAAAATAGCTTTGGGTCATATTTGCTCAACATACGGTTATTTTTGCACATGCACAACATACTCTTATTTTTGCACGACAAAATGTTAAAAAAAAAACTAGACTTGGGTCATATTTGCTCAACATACGGTTATTTTTACACATGCACAACATACTCTTATTTTTGCACGACAAAATGTAAAAAAAAAAAAGAAAAAAGAAAAAAGAAAAAAGAGTAAGGCTATAGGCAAGATGATAAAATTGCTATTGGCAAGATGGACACTCCACAAATTTGTCCAAAAATGTGGACAATTCACCGATTAGGACAACTTTTTTGGACATTTCACAAACTCCCCCTTTTTTATTTGCATATTTCCCAGAGAAACGCGTCTCAAACTGCATTTCATTCGAAAACCTAAAAATTTGAAACTGGAGAGAAAGCAAAAAAAATTAACCGAAAGAAACGCGGTTTAAAATTGCATTTATTTTACCTTTTCATTTTTACCAAAAAAATAGTAAAGCGCGACTTGAAACTGCGCTTTACTTGCAACACTAGCATCGACACCTCCATCTTCCTCCCCCGTCACGACACGTCGACGCCTACAACTCCCCCCCCCCTTGCAACTCCACCACATCGCACCGACACCCCACCTACAACTCCACCGCCTTGAGCATCCAATTGTAGCTCCTCAACCCTCTTCCTGTCCACCACTAAGGAAGATGGTGGATGCCTACAACTCCATCGTCTCGGCGCCCCGCCTGTAACTCCGCCGCCTCCTGTCCACTCTGATACTGGTGTTGCAAGTGAAGGTGGGGTGTTGGTGATGGGTCTCACCAATGAACATGCTCTAACAACCAAGCAGGTGACCTGAGATCATTTTAGCAGTAACATATACAGTCTCCAAATCGGATTGTTGCCTCCGACAAACATAAATATTAACCGAAAGGGGGTTTAAACTAAATAAATGCAACGCAATGGTTAATTCTTAACAAAAATTACTACCTCTGGAGGCATCTAACCCATCAAATATGGAGTTGCCTTTGCCAGCAAAGTACGATGCTTAAGAGCATAAGGAATCATGAGGTTACCTCTTTTCTTTTTTTTATTTTCATCCCCTTATCTTAATTTGAAATCTCATATATTTTTTTCTCTAAATTACTTTCTACTTTTTCTACCTCTTCTTTAGAGGTTACCCTTACAACCATGGAGTTACCTTGTTCCCCACCATTTCTACCTCATTTATTTTTATTTATAAATAAAATTCATAAGTGCTTGATATTAATATTTTTTATTTCATATAGATGAAAAATAACAAAAATAATAACATTACATTATAGGTAAATAACAACTTAATTTCATAACGACTCAAATTGGATCGGAGTCATGGAAATGGTTCCACACATGTTCAACCAAATCATTCTTCAAATTTACATGAGTTTGTCTATCCCGAAGGTCATCCCGCATAGCCATATAGTTGCCTAGATTTCAATCTTCATATCGCCCGGTAAAACATTAAATTGCTCATTTGTAGGATTTTCCCTAGCAAATTGATGTATGGATTATAGTTTGGGTATTCGGTTCTTGGATAATTGTTAAACATTTGTAACATCATTTGAAATTGAGGATTGTTGACAAGATTTGGTACAAAATGGATGTTTGAGGTGAGTCGGGTATTTGGATGATTGTGATCCATAGTTTATGAAAATAGAAGATGGAAAAACAAGTACAAAATACAATAGGTCAAGATGGGGTATATAGGAAAAAATTATACTCAAATTATGAAGAAAAATAAAATAAAATTAATGGTATAATTTATATATTAAAATAATATATATATTATTAATGCATTTGATTTGTTAATATACTAAATAAATGTGAATAAAATATAGTGGGCCACTTGTATTTAAAAAGAAAAAAAAGAGAAAAAAAAAGTTACCTTAGTAGAGAGAGGTAAGGTCAATAAAAATCCATGGCTGCTCATGGTCTAAGAACCTCCATAATAGCAAGTGGGCCCAGCTGAATATTCTCTGCTTGCAGACTTGCAGTTGCAGGGTTCGTTATAAAAAAGTGCGTGAAAAGTGGCTGCTAGTATAATCTGGAATGTTAACCGCTCAGCAAATGCAATTCACCAAAGAAATTGAGCAACAAGAAAACAATCAGCAGGTTTAATTTGTATCAGAACTAATCTGTTCTCCAGTGCCTGATAACATGCACAAGAAAGCAAAGGCAGAACAGTGCAGATCCCCCCAAAACTACAAGCCTAACCCACAAGGACGAAGCGAAGGCATGTACTACAAATGCTTGCCACGTCCAAAGCCACACAAGTGCAAAGCCTGAGCCCACTGCAGCTCCCACGCCCACTTGGCTCATCGTGTGGTACTGTTGCGATACTCGTAGCCATGACTGCAAACACGACATAGAAAGTCAGAGGTTGCTATTGGCTATCATTTCTATCTTCTGTCTTACTTCACTAACATTCTTCCAAAATGGTTTCATTCTACATTGTCAAATACAATGTTTTGCGAAGAAAAACTACAACTTTAATCATTTCCATTGCGGAGGCACAGAAACTCAAGGTAAAATCAAAGGTCAATCAGTAACTGTGGGGTTTTTCCCAATGAATGGAATTTTTTTAGGGATTAAGCTTTAAAAAAAAGTTAATAAGTAACAAGTTGGTATAATACTCACAAGATAAGAGCCAAATGCGAAAATGAGTGTGCTAAGAACCAAGGATATTTCATTCACGCCAAGCCATTGCATCACTGCAGTAGTACAACAAGAACTGGTTAAGGACTTGAAACCTAACTAACACAATGTAGTATTCTGGCCATAAATATTGCTCAGTAACCCATCCCTATCGGACGTAGCCCACATCAATTCTGAAAGCAGGTCGTCTTCAATCCAGCATATCCTTAAAAAGGTTCATCTTAAAGCAGATTTCAACAAGCAATAATTAATGCTCACTTTTATCCCACTCGAATCAAAATGAAAAATGCAGATGTACGGAAGATTGAGATTTACATGACCAAATTAGAAAGATGACAGCATAAGAGATCGACTGTGCATGAGATGATGGCATGCCAGGGCCAGAACTTATGGCCGAGTTTGGACGTTCTTGATTCAGTATTCGTTTCAAAACAACCGAGAGAGCTGAATTTAAGACAGAACCCATGGCTGCCCACACAGCTTCAGCATCATGCCTCCAAAGAATTGCAGCTGTAAAGAGCGCAGCCACAAGCCATTTACTCTGAATTCAACCAGGATAAGCATCAATCAACGGAGGCTGGGTAAGGTGTCAGTTAAATCTAGTTGGAATTTATTCACAAAAGGCAATGTGAGACAGAAATTATTTACTCAGGGTCTCTATATGCAAATCGATGGGGGGAACTGATGCAACTCTAGGTTATCAACCAAGAACTCCAAATAACGAATAAATGAAGATAAATATGCTATTTGAGCCAATTTTCCAAGAACCTTCTAGGCAGCAAATAACAAGTCAAGATAAAGCATAAACAAAAGGAAGGGAAGGCTAAAAAGAGCCCAGCTCAAGTGAAGTAGTTTGCAATAGGCTACATTCTAAACAAACCGAACAAACCTTTGGTTAACCTCATGAGAAGTGTTGTTGTAAATACACAAGATCTTGATATGTTCACTTATTTTCCAGCAAACACCATTGGATGCAGGTAAAAGTAATATTCCAATTTTGAACAACGCCCTTGAAGATTATGAGAACATAAATGGAAAGAAAACAGTTCTAGTCCACTTTTGACTTAATAATCATATTATTCGTCTCAACTCAAGTAACTCACCCTCTCTCACTTTTTATACAAAATTAACATCTTTCCCTCCATTTTATTTCTCAAGCTGAACACAGGGTTTCAAAATGTGGAAACTTACCCCTTCAAACCTCACTTATGCTCACTAGATCAATTTCATTTCCATTTCCATACACGTAATGTTCAACAAATGGTCCTAAAAAGGCATGTTCTTGAATGTTAGGGAGTGCTTGGTGATGAGAATGGGGATCTACTATCAAGAATCGGGTTGGAAATGAACCAACCCATTACATGGTGTTTGGTTGACAGGCTATCTCATACCATGGATCTGAGATTCCTAGCTTGAACACATGAGCTTGGCCTGGAACTATTGAGAATTATTTGAGATGGGTTTGAGTGTTAACATCCCACAACAGTAAAACAAAGAGAAACCACTATTTATTAATTGTAAGCATCGAAGATGGATCCGAATTCCGGTGAAACCACGACATTTGTTTTACCAAACTACCCTGCTCATTAGATTACACAATGTCCACAAGTTCTCAAATAAACCCTACCCTTGAGAAATCAATGCAATTTTATACCTAACGTCCACAGGTTTTCCAATAAACCCTACCCATTTCCAGTACAGAAATCAATGCAATTTTAAACCTAACAAGGCGAACAACCGCATTAACTACTTTATTCAAAGTTCAATTTCAGATAGTAACTTTCACATTTTCAAGCTCTACGTCACCCTAAATATCAATTGGGCACTTCAGAAGCACGAATCAAAGACGGAAGAAATTGAACGAACCAGGCGATTGAGGGTGGGTTGTATGCCGGTGCGCGCAGTTGGAGTGGGAAAGCGTGAAGAACCACCAAAGAGAGGGCTCAGCTCCTCCTGCTCAAGTACACCGTTGCGTTCAGCTTCAGGGTTGTCGTTGTCTTCACCATCGCCATCCATGGTGCGCAGAAGCCCAAAGAATCTGCCTCTTCTAACCCGTTGACTGCGAATAAAATTGATCCTTTTGAGAAGGAATTGGGAGGAGGATGCGAATTCAGAATAAGCTGGATTAGGATTAAAAGCCTGGGGTATGAACTTGCAGTTGCAGGTGGGAAAGGTCATAGAAAGGGTTAATATTGGGGCATACAAACCACTCTCTGCAACAAACATAGTCGCCGGCAGTCTGCAGTTGAGCTCCTCTTCAATGCTTAAAATTAATTAATTATTTAATGAATTGAAATATCCACAGACAAATGGGCATACGCATTTGGAACAACGAATATACACGTTAGAGTATCTACAATGCTTCTGTGTAAAATGTACATAGATATATAAAAATACACATTATTTTTTAAAAATTTACTCCATTGAGCATTTTTTACACACCATTCAAATATAATTTATTTAAAATAAAAGACCAAATGACATAAAACCACCCTTTATTCACTCTTATTCTCAACTAACCACCCCATATTAAAAAATTTTCACTTAACCAACATTTATAGTATATCTATTGCAACTAACCACCCATTTTCTCTTTTCTCTATTTAAAAGACCAAAATGGCCCCAATATTAATTACTACTCCCTCCGATCCAAAATATATGACATTTTACCTTTCAACACGTATTTTAAGGAGCTAAAAACTATATAATATATTAACTTTTGTTTTTTATAATTTAATACTTATTTCTAACAAATATTAAGTTATTAAAAAAATTAATAAAAAGTTGATATTTTATATAGTTTTTACCTTATTAAACTACGTGTTGAAAAGTCAAACGACATATATATATTTTGGATCGGAGGAAGTAATGTTTATTTATTATTATTATTTTGGTAGAGTTATTTTTTCTTATTAAATCTCAAGTACATGTTTTGGAATGGAGCTAACTGCCAAGTCCTCACCCACCTCCTTCTACTACCGTAAATTTATCAACTATCAAACATTTTCCACAATTCCAACCATTGTTGTTAAAATCCCAATCCGGTTCAACAATTCTAATTAACGATCCAAAAATGGCAGAACAATCCTAATCTTTTTTTTTTTGCGATACTAACAATTCTACAAAATGTCTATTATACGAAATTTCTAACATTCACAGTTTAAACATAAGAAAATTTTAATATAATTGGTTAGTCTATATTGTATTTAGATTACTTTAAAAATTTTAAAACCTATATTAATATTTATTTTATGATTTAACATAATACTTAACTAATATAAAACATATTAACTTCATTTTTAAAAAATTCATCCATGCGGTGGGATCTTACGTTCAAAACCCATGACCATGAATTTTAAAACCGAATATATTTTAGTATAGACATAAAAAAAGTTTTAAAATTTTAAAAGTAAGCTAAATATAATATAGAATCTACCAAACATTTACTTGAGATTTAATAATAAAAAACAACTCTACCAAACTAATAATCATAAATAAATAAACATTAGTAATTAATTTTGGGGGCATTTTGGTCTTTTAAATAGAGAAAATAGAAAATGGGTGGTTAATTGCAATATACATGCTATAAAGTGTGGTTAAGTGAAAATATTTGAATAAGGGGTGGTTAGTTGAAAAGAAGAGTGAATAAAGGGTGGTTTTATGCAATTTGGTCGGAAAAAGCAAAATAAAATTATAAAAAAATCAACCAATGAAATTGTCTTGCTTTTTGTAAAAGATTTGTACATAGGGGATGTGGTGTGCTCAAATTTGCACATTACATGCTCAAATGTGTACATTTACACACACCCAAAACAACCAATAGAGTAAAAAAATGTCTAAAATTTACACATTTGCACACAACCATTGTGGATGGTCTTATTATGGGTGTGTACGGGCTGATTTTAACCGTTTATAAACTGTTAAAATTGGGGGTTTCAAATAAAAACGGGTGTTGTTATTTTCATCGTTAGTTTTTACTATGTCCACCGCAAATCACCGTAGCAAGTGACGGTGGGTTATGACAATTAAGAGGAGCCACCGTCGTATTTAGCGATGGGGTCGGCGCCGTATGTGATGAGCCGATGAGCCACCGCTGTAGCGTGTGGGGGGGGGGGTGACCCCGTTCTGTTTGATCACTACCGCAGACACTAACGGTGGACCAGACAGGCCCGGACCGGCCGGACCGACCTGGACCCGCCGAGCAAATTTCAGTATATATAGAGGAAACATCCATAATTCGAAAGGCCGGTCCGGACCTGTCCGGTCCATCGTTAGTGTCTGGGGTGGTGTTCAAACGGAACGGAGTCACCCACCGTACGCTACAGCGGTGGCTCATCGGCTCATCACATACGGCGCCGACCCCACCGCTAAATACGACGGTGGCTCCCCTTAATTGTCATTAAACCCACCGTCACTTGTTATGGTGATTTGCGGTGGACATAGTGAAAATTAGTGATGAAAATAACAACACCCATTTTTATTTTAAACCCCCAATTTTAACAGTTTATAACGGACCGGACCGGATAAGCAAATTTCAGTATATAGAGAGGACGACTGACAAAACCATTATTCAAAAAATGTCATACATCAACAAACGTAGTTCGGACAATCAAATACATAAAAAGCATAGGTCGGAAAATGACAGACATAAATAATCTACGAATACATAAAGCCCAAGGCTGCAAATACAAGGAAAACGAAAATGCTAATATCGCAACTGATGACCACCATCTCGCCAACGGTAGGCTCTGTATCGTGCAATCCTTGCCGCGAACTGCTCGTCCCACCCATTGACTGTGGGATGGTGTTGCTGCGTCCATGTAGAGTATTCGGGTGGTATAGGCGATCCAGGAAACAACCAAATCTGTGTACAATATATGAAAAATTGGCTTGACAAGGGAAAAACGAAATGTTAAGAACGAAATGCATATGAAATTCGAAACGTACTTGAACGAAGTGATTGATGTTGCCGACTAAAGCTATCCCATCTAACTCTTCATATGACGGTACTAACGGGCCACCAATGGTGTAAAAAGGCAGGCACAACACGGCATTATCTGCGATAGTATCACTAACGAACGTTGGTGTAGCGTGGCAAACATTTCGCCCATTATCGGAATCTCCATCCAATACGTAGCATCATGGCACGTTCCGAAGTAATTGACCCTGATGATGAGCTCATCTAAGGCAAGATAGTAATGGTAGTGATCTGCATGCAGCTGCAACTCAACGACCAACTCTTGTCGAACTTGTGGCCATGCATCTTGGCCCAAGTTCAAAAGACAAGCAAAAGATCTATATCCACAATGACCATCACCTACAACGTTTGTGACGGCTCGAATGAAAGTAATCATGAAGGCGTCGATGTCGCCGGTTCCCCAATTGAAACCTAGGTGAGGGAGATTTTGAGGCGGAAGTCTAAAAGGTGTTGCAGATGGAATGTCCCCTCTAGGCTCTGACGCTGATCGACCTTGGCCACGTCCCTGCCCACAACCCCTTCCTCGTCCTCCTCCATGGCCACTAGGAGAGTCATCGATGTTAATTGCATTGGACCTAGTGCCCTCTTCATTTCCTTCCGCTGCTTCTGTGTCAGTTGATAAAGATTGACCTCGACCTCGACCTTGTCCTCTCACATATCCGCTTCTCCTCTCTCTATCGGCTCGACGTTTGGCCTGAGTACGCTCACGTTCCCAAGGCAGAGGGTTCGTTCGACAAGGGTGGCGAGTCCTCGGTCTCTCGGTTAGTCTACGATCCTCGGGGTCAGGTGGAGTCAATTGTGTATGGGAGGGTCGATCCCCATCGTTGAATGCTGAGGTGATCCTCCAATAAGTATCGTCGTCCATAGCTCCACTCTGGATCAATGTGATTAAGCGCGAGATGTTGACATCAGCTCTTGTGAGCGGATTGTTATCATCAACACGGTCAACATAGGGACGATCCAAATCCAATTGCTTCTAAAATATGTGAATCTGGGACGGCCTTGTCGTTATCTTCCCGTCTCGACAAGCTTGCATTTCATGTGTGCAGAGCAGACCGTAGACGACCCTCTAGTAACTATATTGGCATGGATGCGATGGCGGATCTGTTTCCATGTTTGTGTATATGTCGAACAACAAGTTGAAACATTCCTTTGACACAATATGTCGAACCCGATCAAATATCCATAGGCCGTGTGAGTCTGTCGGCCATGTGTTGTAAGCTCGCCCCATCGTATTCTTCACTTCATTGATTTGGTCCTCCATCATTAGATCGATTGCTTTAATGACATGAGTGAAGTCACCGATTGAAGAGTTGAGGGTGCTCTTTAGCACTAAATGGGAGGACTCAGCCCTACAGAAAAAGATATCGTCCGTGAGTACCGGCATGTGTACAATTGATTACGGAAATGGAATGGGGATAAAGAAGTATGGCATACCTGTTCGTCGTGCTCATACCAAAATGCTGTATGTATTTGTCTATGCTCGAACAATATTCTCCGAGTAAAACCATGTCGCCTCCAAATACGACATTAACCCTTCAATGTGGCCCCACTTGGCATGCATACCCCTCCTTCGGGCGGTGAACGTGTCAGCTGATCTGGATTTGAAGAGGCCATAACATGCGCTCTTAAAACGACTCGCGACGTCAAGATTCTTCAACTTCTTGAAAGCTGCTTCTTCGCATTTGCGGAGGATGTGTACTTTGCACAACATATGTCTGACATTGGGAAGCACCGCTCGCAGTGCGGCGATGAGCCCCAGCTCTCGATCGGTGACAACTACATTTGGCAGATTACCTCGCAAATGGTACAGGAGCTTGCAACGCCCAGCTCTACGTATCTATGTTCTCGTGTGACATGAAGTAGAAGCCAATGATGAAGTTCTTTCCTGTGCAAGTGAAGCCAATGAACTCACACAATGGGAACCCGTACCTACACCATGACATATTTTAGTTGTAACGCCTTTCTTGTTAGGAGTAGAAGATTTGTTAGAAATAGAAACATATGCATTTGTCCTGTATGTGCTATCGATGAAGACAACGTATGGGAAGACGTGCAACATGTGGCGAGATTGTGGATTTACGAGGAAAAGATCTTGAAGCCTGTTCGCATCGTCTATGACTCTCCTTCTAGCGTAGAAGTAGCCCCTCTCTCACATAGGTGGAGTGCTTCCTGGGTGACTGTTCACTCTCCTTTAGCTCCAGCTTTGAATTTTTCCCTAGCATTGTACACTTGTCGCCGCGATGTTACGAACAATTTCTTTCGTTTTGTAGCTGTCTGATTTAAGGTTGCTAAAATCGGCTTCGGTGGTGTACCAACTACGGTCAGAGCCAATGTAGTCTCCAACTACTCTTTATCCATTCGACCGATGTATGGGTGACCTTCCAACTTCGTTGGAAGGTCATGGCTGTGCCTTCCGTGAATTACGCCCAGCCCCCATTCGCCCCATTTGAACTCTACACCTGACAAGGCGAATGGGCACTGTTCTAGCTTCGAAATGGCTTTACGATTGGTACAACTAGACAAATCTTCGGCAACTCTCGGTCTCTCGCGCGGAATGTACTCACTGTACTTCTCACACACAAGCAACACACTGCCACGTCTTTTAGCAGTGCTCCCCCAAGACCGCTTAATAGTGAGAACCATATGTAGCGGATGGCGATGTCACGACAATGTCGTATCAAGTCATTGCGATTTGACCACGTTTGAGTTGTGGTGAAATCCGTTGTGAATCGAGGAAGACCCGATGACGGGTGTCCATTTCATTACATGGATCCAACATCGGATCAGCCTGCTCTTCTAATGGTTGCTGTGAGGCGGTCAATACAGGTATTTAGATATATGACATGACTAATATACAGATCAGTAATTCATCCTATGGATATTGACTACATTTTGATCTTTCTAAACCTACGTGAAAAACGTAATTACTGGTAAGAGAATATAATGACCCTAACAATGTAATTACATCAACAATGTACTTATAGATATACGAGAACTATAAACATACGAAATCAAGTAGGTACCGGTTCAGGTGTATGCAGATTTCCTTCCGACATTGGAGAAAAGAGAGCTCCGTCAAGACTACTCTCACTCACCATTGTTTGCGATATATGACGAGAAACACAAAAATTGGAGAAAAGAGAGCGGAGAAAAAGCGAGAAGGAGAAATGCGACAAAGGACGAAATGTGAGAAAGGAAAAAGGTGGAGAGAAAGCGAGAAGCGGAAATGTGACAAATATGGTAGGACCCTCACGTCTTATATAGGCATCGGATCCCATCGTATACACCGACGGTGGGCACCGAACTGTTGAATAACGGTCAGATGCCCACCGTATTTGATGCGGTGGGTGCTTTGTTTTTGGATTTAAAAACCCACTGCGTACAATATCGTATGTTGATGCGGTGGGTGCTTTTTTTGATATCAAATAACGACCCCCGTTCTGCCTATGTCACCGCTGTATGACACGGTGGACCCACATACGGATCCAACCCACCGTAGTGTACGACAATGGATTCCACGAAGCGTCATTAAAGCCACTACAGATATCTACGATGATTAGTGGTGGACATAGTAAAAATTAGCGGTGTAGATATCCGTTCCAAATAAAAACAGTGTATGGGGTTGTTTAGTAGTGAGGTTTTGATTAAAATTAGGGTTAAAAAAAGCTTGTTTTGGAAGCTTTTTTATTTTTATTTTTATAGTTTTTTTTGTTTTTGGAGTTTATTTGATTCAAAGAGACAAGTATACCTCTAATAACAGCCAAATAAACTCCACTTTTTACAAATAAACTTTTTTTGTCCCATAGGGTACCCTAATCTTCGCAGACACAGATGGAGAGAAAGGAGCGGCCATTGGAAGAGGGGAACCAAGAGGCGATGAAATTGAGCAAATTCAGATTTTATTAGCGTCCTTGTTCGATCTTGATCTCTTCGGCAATGGCGGTAGCATCTCAAAAACTCGTCCAGATGGGGACAAAGATCGTCGCTCTTGGCCGCAACTACACTGCTCACGCCAACGAGAAGATGGGGATGAAGATCATCGTTGTCGTCCAGATGGTAACGTCGTATCCAAGGTTTTCTCCTCCTCTTGCTCTCTTGCTCAATCTATGGAAATTTGAGTTCTATTTTGCCTTTGATTTAAGGCATTTTCTTACTACAACAACGATGTATTAGGAGTCAGTACATTTCCTAAAGCCAACATCCTCCTACTTGAATTGGCCGACGGAGGAACGATTGAGGTCCCATTTGTGCAACTGTTGATTAGGCTTTGCCAAGAAAATGGAAGCGTCCCTATTTGGATACAATTACGCAACTAGACACTGTAAAGGAGGGTTTCCTCTCCCAGGTACTTGATCTTCTTATGCGAACCCCAATTTTGCTAAATTAAACTTTTTTCCTTTTGAATGTGCTCAATTTGGATTTTGATTTTTGCCATAATAGAACTGGCCACATTGTTACCATTGACTATTATTGTTGTTAGCTTCTGTAGTTTTTGATTGAAAAGGTCTGATTTATGGTGTTCATGACATTAAGGTGTTTACTGAGTGCAAATTAATTAGCTATAGTGTGAAAATCCAGAGTGCAGACCATGTGTTTGTATAAATGACTGGGCAGGCTGCTGGGTTAGTAACTAGTTCGGCATTGAATGGAAACACAACATAGTTTCTTGGCCTTATAATAGAGGAAAAATACCATTCTCTAACCCCCCTTCGTTAGCCTTAGTTGATTCTTGCATCGAAGTGGCTGTCATCAGTGGGTTTGTTCTTGAACTTGGGGTACTAGCAATTCATGTATTGTTATTTTTGACCCTAGGGGTGTTGATATGCACGAGTTCATGGGTGTTGGGAGTATTGTTCAAGTTGTTTACTTTAAAGGAGATAAGCTATTACTTAGTTCATCTTGTGAGGATAATCATGGAAGCATTATTGATCTTTTTAGAGGCTTGAATGCCTAGCAATTTCATAGAGGCAGGGCTAGTCTTGGTATTGTTCAATGTTATTCTGCTTGTAGACAGACGTAGCAAGGTGAATGGATTGCCCCTGTTGCTTTTCGCTCTGTCCCTTTTCTTTCAGCTTGTTGTCCTCCTCAACTCCTACCCTCCTTCGCACTAAGATGTTCCCTCGATCTGCCTCTTCATCTCTTGATAGTGACTTTTAGTGTTTTTAAGCGAATTTGATGTTTGATATGCTTAATTTTGTATTTTGTTTCTCAAATTTTATAGTTATCGGCATCGGCAGAGGTTGCCCCATTGAGGAAGTGAAAGATGCATATGAGAAACTCTCCTCGAATTGGTACTGCTGTCCTTCATCTCTCATTTATTTTTGCTCTTCTTTTTGGTTGCATTCATGTGTTGTATCTACATTTTCAGTCAGATTTCATAGATTGATCAATGGAACTCTAAGTGGTTGCACAAATTGGACTTTTAAATTTCCATTGGTGGTCCTGTCATCGAATTTGATCAAATTAATATTTAGCATCTAAAACTAATATTTAGATAGCATCTATGGTTATACGATCTAGTCAATTTTGAAGTGCAGTTGCCCCGCCAAGTTTTGATGTGTATTTTGTTTGCATTTATGTGCTGTATTTGGGTTTCCCGTTGGATTTCGCATATTGATCAAGAAAACTCTAGGGATTGTATGTTTTTTTGTTAGTTACTCATACATGGATGCCATTATCAATACTTGGAATGATTTGATCGATTGTTTGTTACCGAGATGAAGTGGGTTGGTACCTACCCTTAATCAGGAGCAAAAAGTGATGCTAGAAGCCAAACGAAGCCAAACTGAGGGTCGTACCAACCCAATTGGCTCGGTACTGACCCGCTTTTAAGATGACGCTTTGTTATTTTGCTCCGAACTGGTATGTTCCGATGATGAATTATTTTCGAGCCCTCCTTCTTCTTCTCTATCTCACTATATTGATGCTATTAGAGGGTCGAATACCCCTTGGTTTGCGGATTTTTCTAACTACATTGTAGGAGGTGAGATCCCAATGGGATTGTCTTCGTAAACAAAGAAGAAGTTTCTCCATGACATCAAGCACTATTATTGGGATGACTCCTACTTGTTTAAGTAGGGGAGCGATCATATTTTCCAATTTTCTGTGCTGGATGATGAGATAGAAAGTGTTATTAAGCATTGTCACACTCTCTCGATGGGTGGCCAAGCTAAGGGTTTCAAGAGCACGAAAAAGATTCTTCAAAACGGATTTTATTGGCCAACCCTTTTTAAGGATGTGCATGCATACATTGAGGCATGTGATGAGTGCTAAAGAGCAGGGAACATCACATGGAGACACGAGAACCCCCTTACTGAAATCCTAGAGGTCAAGCTCTTCGACATTTGGGGCATTGTATTTATGGGACCTTTTTCTTCATCAGGGCCCTATAAGTACATCTTGGTGGCGGTAGACTATGTTTACAAGTGGGTAGAGGCCATAGCTACACGAACGAATGATTCTAAGGTAGTAGCTAAATTTTTGGAAACTAACATTTTCCCCAAGTTTGGAGTCCCATGAGTGCTTATTAGTGATGGATGATCACATTTCATCGAAAGGGGCTTTGAAGCTCTTTTGGCGAAGTATGTGGTGTCTCATAGGGGTGCCACACCCTATCACCCTCAAACCGACGATCAAGCGGAGGTCTCTAATAGGCAAATAAAGAGCATTTTAGAGAAGATTATTTTACGCTCAAGGAAGAGATTGGTCATCTAAGCTTGATGACGCTTTGTGGGCTTATAGGACGGCGTACAAGACACCCTTATGCACAACCCCTTAAAACTTGGTTTATGGCAAGTCCTGCCATTTGACCATCGAGCTTGAGGTTAAGGTGCTATGAGCTCTCAAAGAGCTAAACATAGACCTTGATGAGGCGGAATCAAAGAGATTTTTGGACTTGCGATATCTAGAGGAGTTGCGGCTCAAGGCATATGAGAATGCCGAAATCTACAAAGAATACACTAAGAAGTGGCATGTCAAGAAGTTGGTGTCAACGACCTATGAGGTAGGTGATAAGGTACTTCTATTTGACTATAGACTTCGTCTGTTTCTAGGAAAGTTGAGATCACGATGATGTGGGTCATTTGTGGTTCATCACATATACCCCCATGGAGGAGTGGATCTAGTGGACAATGGAGGAGCCATATTCAAGGTCAATGGTCACCGTCTAAAGAACTACTATGACCAAGCTGAACCGAATAAAGAGATTAGATCCACATAGGCTCTGATTTAAGTGGATTAGAGGTTGAAGTAACCCACGTCAAGATAATGACGTTAATGAAGCACTTACGTGAAGCAACCCGCTTTATTTTTCTTCTTTTTGAGTTTTATTTTCAATTTTTAGGGATATGATAGTTAGATTGATGGAATAAATTTTTATAAAGAATGTAGGTACTAAGAAAGAACCAAGGCAAGAAAGTGCGAGAAAAGGCAAGAAAATGCAAGAAAGTCGAGCAGAGGAGTGCTCGGTACTGACTGTTTTTGGTCGGTACCGAGGGACTAATCAATTTGAAATAACAAGGTGAGAACAAGAGGTCGTACCGACCCCATACTTAGCTGAAGGGGTCAGTACCGATCCAAGAGGCGGGCCAGGTATGTCAAAGAGGAAAATCCATAGGTCATATAGACCCCCGTACTGAGCGGGCTGGGTCGGTACCGACCTTTGGGTGACTTTTTAAAATAAATTTCTAGTGGCCATACTGACCCCATACCAAGGTGAGTGGGTTGGTACCAACTGTCGGGACATTAAATTTTTAGGTTTTAAAACCCAGCCTCCCTCTTTCTCTCTCCATTCCTCTCTCTTTCGACCTCCCGTATGTCTTCCTCGAGCACCCACGTATAACCCTTCTCCTCTCCACCCTCTCCCCTGCCTTTTTCGACCACCACCAGTGACCACCTCTAGCGCCATAATAACCACCCCCTCTAGGTGCACCGATGGAGCCAGGGAACAACGAGTTTGAGCCACCCACGCACACACACTACCCCTTTTTGCACCCAAAGTGGTTTTCACACTTTTTTAGGTAGTTACCACCCTATATCTCATTTTTTTCTTCTACTTTCTATCGATTCCGGTATATTTTCCTACCCTCTATCTATTTATTTTATTTTTTTGATTGAGTATTGATTTAGGCATAGATTGAAACCCCAGGGTTTGAGTTTAGGAGTGAAATTTGGGACTTTTTGCCGAAAGATGAATCAGTTGAAATTGATGATGTGGTTGTGTTGTTGGGTTAATTTGAAGTTACTTTCATGTTCATTGCATTTCAACATTTTTAAAGGATTGTGTGCTAATGGGAATTTTAAGATTTCATTGCGATTCGTTTAGGCTTTTGATTGTGAATGGTTTTTTATGCTTAAGATTGATTAGTTTCGTTTATTTTAGCATGAGAATTATATTCTTGCATTTGGCATGTGCAACAAGTTGAGCTTACTTTTATATTTGAACTAAGTGTAGGGTTAAGGTGGTGCATTTGTTTGAGTTTCTATGGTTTATATTATTTGAGGTTGTGCACTTGGTTCATATTGTTTTATGTGATGGTTTATATGTGATGGTTTATATGAGATGGTCTATATGGGATGCATTTATATGAGTTATATGGCTCTATTCTTTAAGATTTGGAATTTAGCTTGGTTTATTTCTATCACTGTAGGAAGATGTTTAGATCCGCAAGCAAGAGGGCTAGAGCCTCCTTTTCTTCTACTGCCCTAGATGTTGTGAATATAGTATATCCGAATGAGAAGAAAGAGTTCAAGGGTCTTCAACAGAAGCAGACTTTTAAGTCCTGATGGTATGCGATGGAGGATGGGATAGATTTGCGCATGCATGATGATATAGTGGAAGCTTTCTCATACATTGGCACCATGTCACTCTTGGAGCCCAATGAGTGACATTACCCCGCCTTGACAACGGAGTTCATAGCCATAGTGGCAGCCGATGTAGGCGCTCTTGCCTACTTCTGCCACATCGAGTTCCATATGGGGAAAGAGACCAACCAGGTGATGGTTGGAGATTTCAATGCTCTATTAGGGTTCCCTAACCCTAATGAGCCGTATGACATCAACAACTTTAGGCACCTGGACACTTGGTGTTATCTGATTGGGCAAACCTGCTGGTCTTAGCATGCTCTCCCAGGGAAGGAAATTGCTAACCCTATCATTTGTTAACCTGTGAATTTTGGCGAGCACAATATGGGCAAAGAAGAAGTTGCCTAGACCCACAAAGATTGAGATTGCATGCCTCCGGTGCATGTTATTTGAGATAGAGCACCCGATGAACCTTGGGTTTGAGTTTTTGAAGCACATAAGAAGTATCGTGAGCTGAAGGATGAGCTTTGGATGGGAGGCATGGTGACACTTTTGGCAAGGCGCTTGGGAGTGGATCTCTCGAGGTATTGTTCTGAGCCCTCCCGTTTCGTTAACCGTGCATATCTATTGAACTCCAAGGTGTTGAAGAGATCTGATTATACATTTGTGTCCTCCTTCCGTGGACAAAATATGACCATCATGAGGGAGAGGATGGACCTCTTTCATGTACCCAACTGGTACAATGCTTGGTCGAGCAATGCCTATCCAATCCCAACTGTCGTGATAGAGGACCCCTAGAGGCGAAGCAGGGAGCCTAGATATGCTCATGTTTAGGAGCATTTTGCGATTATTTCCCATGACCCCGACCACTATGGTGGGTATGAAGCCTCCTTCCATTATGAATGCCAGGAGAAGGAGGAGGAAGGATACACTAGTAGACACCCCTATTCTGATGGGGTTGGCCTGAGTGGATCAACACCAATACCTCATCCCTATTTTGAGGATCTACACTGCTGGATCGAGATGCTGCACCTTGGGCAGGAGAACCTATGCCAAGGGCATGATTACCCTGCATGACATGATGTATGCCCATCATTTGAGAGATGAGCAGTGGTGGGCACATGAGAGTGCTTTTGTGCAGTGGGCTACTAGTTTGTTCCCACAACACCCGTTCAACCCACCACCGCCACCGCCTCTTTTTTAGACGTTTTCATGAACTTCATCAGCTTCTGAACTATCTTGTGAGTTTTTGAGTTTTTTCACCCTTTTACTTTATATTTTCTTTTCATAGTGGGGACACCGTCTATTTTTACATATGGGGTAGGGATCTAAAAATTTATGTTTCATTTTATGCGTCTTCGAATTACAGTTGTAGTTTGCACTTTATCTATTTGAATTTCGCTATGCATTTTAGTTTTATTTAAGTTTTTAGTTATATATTAGTTGAGTCTTGTTTTTTTTTTAAATTTTGAGTCATAAAATCTAAAAAAATTAGAAAATGTCAAAATACCAAAAATATGCATTTATGTTTTAGTTAGTTTAGTTTTTTTTTAAACCTTAACTTAGATGTCCTATTATGAAAACTAATGGCCAACTTGATCATGTAAAATCTTGTGGCATGTTTGGAAGGTTTAGCCTAAGTATGTGAAATTGTTTTTATGTGGAATGTGAATTAGTGATGAAAAAAAAAAGGAAATATGATCCTAGGCTAAAGGTTGAAACCCAACAAAAAAATATCGTAGTGAGAATTTTGGCTTTATAGGGAGAACATTAAAAATCCTTCTACATTCTTAAGTGTACTTACTCTTCCTATTCATCTCTAAATGTTGTGATAGTTATTCAAAGCCAATGCATATATATGTTTATGTGAATAGAATTAAATGACAGAGGTAATTTTTAAGCCATTTTTATCCTCTCTTTATCTACTCTACATTTTTCTTTGCTTGAAGTCAGAATATTAGCCTGAGACATTTAATTGTTATAAGGTCCACAAATTTTCTAGCCAATATGAGCATGGCCTTATACAGGAATTATTATTTAGGGTTGGTTATGTGATAATTATTGGAGGGAGACTATGTTTGGTTTGAGTATGAGATTGGTGGTATTGAGTTATGGGTTAATTTTATACTTTTTATCGCTATTCATATCATGTAAAAGGATTTTTGGCTCACATTATAAATACACTAAGTGTTATTATTATTATTATTATTATTTTTGTTTGAAAAAAAGGAAAAAAAAAGAAAAAGAAAGAAAAAAAATAGAATAAAGTTGATGTGCATGAGCCAAACTTGCCTTACTTTTCTTATTTTGCAAGATATATTTTTGAGGGATATCTTGAGTTTGAAAGGAAATTGTTCTTTATGAGTAAGAGAGTTTGGATGATGCATAATTGAGAGTTATGGTTTATTTTTTATGGGTGTCCCTATATACATCGTAAATCCGTGAATTAAAAGCTGCTAATTAACGTCGGATTTGACGTTGTAACGTTAATTATAGTACAACGTCGGATCCAACGTTGTAATATGTGGTATGCAACGTTGTGAATCTAAGGCCAGGATGGGGTGGGTTGGGTAGATTGTAACGTCCAATTGGACGTTGTAAAGTGGACTTTCAAAATGCAACATCCAATCCAATGTTGTAACAACATCGAATCCGATGTTGTAAACTGTGCTTTCAAAATGCAACATCCAATCCAACGTTGTAACAACGTTGAATCCAACGTTGTTATAACGTCCGAATTTTTTTTCCAAGGCAAATTACTAATATATAATCAACGTTGGATTCGACATTGTAACAACGTCTAATCTGACGTTGTTACAACGTCCAATTGAACGTTCATTTGCGGTGTATATAGGCCTATAGAGAAGGCGATTTTTTATATATGTATTTCCTTGCAATCGGATCTATTTTTTTTTAATTATATTGATAGCTCTATTCTGTATCTCTTTACCATTGTCTCGCTGTCAAGGACCACAAATGATCATCTTCTCTAGTTTTGTATGAGAAACCTCAAAGTGGTTTGTATCGCATACTAGTCAATTTTAGTGGTGGGACTCATATCCATTAATGATGGGGCTCATATCCATTAATGACCACTGTTGATTTAAAATTTGATTTAATGACTATTAATTTCAAATTCGGTTTAATTTTGTCCATAACAATAGATATTTCAATAGTTATTTTAGCCTTGGTTGAAGGACTAGAGGAAGCTAACCTCTCCCAAATTATTACTTATATAAACAAAAGAAATTTGAAACGTTATAGGTATGGTGACATTTTTGCCTTTTTAGGTCTGTGAACACAACATAAACTTGTCAAAAAGTAACTCGACTTGGGGAACTTGACTTAAATGCTTGGAAAATTGTGTAAAAATGTGAAAAATTGAATTCGATTTTTTTTATCCGAATCCGAACAACAATAAAATTTATGAGTTAATTGGGTTTGGCTCTGAGTCGACCCGGTCGGGACATTATGAAAAATAAATATAAGTGCATTAAGTGGTAATTGTACCTAGAGGTGGCAATCAGACGAGTGTGATGAGAGGCTTTTTCGACCAAATAAATTTATAGTCAAGACCCCGCTATAATATAGTGGAGTCAGGATCGTCCACATGAGAGAGTAAGCATTTATTGTTGCTTCTTCGGGCAAAGAGTAGCGAGAAAATGTGGAAATCTGTTTTTGGGGGCCGGATTGGAATCGCAATCTTGAAACAAATCAAATAAAAGGGAAAACTTTCAGGGCAAACGATTACCACGTGCGCGAATTAATGAATAACAAGCTGAAATTGACAAGTAAATCAATCAACTTTCGTTTAAAAAACCTACTTGTTTCTACCTTTTCTTAACTAGGGTCTTGTAACTCGCATTAGAGAACCCTAATTACTCAAGTTAACAATTCCCTTTCTTCAATTAATGGAAACGAAGAATTCCTAAAGCTTTCATTAAAGGTTAAACACATAGGTAGAAAAACATCACACAATCATATATTCATCAACTCACACATATGTCTATTGTTGGGCTTACCCAAACCCTAGAAGAAAATGAAATTACTCACTCATGGCGATTAGAAACATGACTTGAAAAGAAGAAAACATAAGCTGAAATTGAACTTGATAAAACTTGGAAATACATGTTCAACAAACAACGAACAATGCTCAATTTTTCGCTTAAACCCCTAATACAAAACTGTAAAATCATCGCTACCGCTGCTGCACGCTGTATGTGATGATGTTTGGTATTCTCTAAAACTCGGCCCTAATGGCTTTATTTATAGGGCTAACCCCATCTACAGATAATCCTAAAAAGATAGAACTTTCCTAACATAGTAGATAGAACTGGATATAAGATAGAATTTTCCTAAAACAACAGATAGAACTAGATAGAAGATAGAAGATAGAAGATTCTGGATATAAGATAGATTCGACCGCTCCAACATGGAAAGTATAATCTGCATGTGCAGCCTTCGATTCCATGATTTTCATTCGCCAAGTGTCGGTCCGCGGCTGAGAATATACAGTTTCAGCATACGCATCACCCGTAAGTTTTTGTATGATGGCTCCACAGATTGACTTGACACATACACGGCCTTACCATGAAATTCCACCCTCAAAGTGTTGGATTCGGATATGTAACTGAAACCTTAACTTTATCCGCATACAATAGACACTAATGGACTCTGCGACTCTTATAGATCATGTTTGGTTTAAACAACGAAGAACCATGCTCATATGTATTTATCTGCAGTCACTATACTAACACCTCATATGTGTCTCTCCTTGAAGTTAGTTGCCTCAAATGGAAAGATGGTCTTCAGTCAGTGAATGCATGATAATTCCATCGCAGAGCTTAGTGCAGCCTGTTCATCAGAAGTCTTCCACTCTACTTGATCTCGGAGTTAGTAACAACTGTTCACGGTCAGCGCGTCATTTTGCCAGCTTTACTTCCTTGTCTTTTTTACCTTCATAACTTTAATGCCTCGACCTTCAGCTCTCAAATGCCCTCTTTAAGCTTGGTCTACGGTCAGCGATATCCGCGGATACGACTTTGATCTTGCTTCTCCTCCTTAGCTATGAGATATTGTCTAATTATGCTCTGAAATACCTGAAATTTCACACACACGTACACACACACACCGGGTGTAGACATCTATACTTGAATAATATGAAAACTAACACAAGTGTCATACTATCCCAACATTTAAATCTATAAACAAGGACTCAAATGGACTAAAAACTATCTATAAAATATGACTAAAAATGCGGACATCATCGGGCCAGGTTTGTGTCAGGTTCTTTGTTTTTGGGTCATATTGGAATTGGGTTGATATCAGGTATGATACCATTTTAATTGGGTCTGGTTGGTTCGGCTTGAGTTTATTCGAGAATTATTTTATCGAAAACAATCAGGTTTTTAAGTCTTATTCAGTTCAAGCGAATCGGGTTTCGGTTTAAATGGGTTCAGGTTAATTGGGTTTCGGTCACAATGGATTCGATCGAATCGATTTCAATTAAATTCAACCTATAAGAATCACATTGGATAAATCAAATCGAATTTTAGTCCAATTAGACTTCGATTTGTTGAAGTTTCAATTTGATTTTAAAATTTGGGTTTTAAGTTTCAATATTTACTTAATTTTTAACCATTGAGATATTTATCTTTTTATATAGATTAAGCTAATGTTTATTGATTTATAGTCAATAATACATTCATTAAAAAAATGTAAGGTTTATCACTTTTTAGAACATAATTTTAAAAAGTCAATATTATATGAACTATTATTTTTTTTTAAATATTAATTTCATACTTATTAATCATAGCTATGACATTATAAAAAATAATAAAAAAGTTTATATATATATATATATATATATATATATATATATATATATATATATAATTTTAGCATCTTAAAAAATGCTAAAAATTCAAATTACTTTTTTAAATGGAGAGAGTAAAAAAATTATATTTTATTATACTGTATAGATGATAATATTAACAGCCGTCATTATGTAATCAAATACTTAGGATGTTTTGAGTATGATAGGGGAAATGCTATGATTTGTGTGGTTTCGGATATAATCGGGTTTGAGTTCTTTCGGGTGTCGGATATAGTCGGATATAGTCGGGTTTGGGTAATTTCAATTTTCAAATATGTTCGGGTCGGAGAATTTCATATTTCGGGTTGATTTCAGGTCGGTCTATTTGGATATAATTGGATTTGAGGTATTATTGGGTTCGGATTGTTTTCGGTCATGCTTAACTCAGACCGGGTCGGTCAGTCTCGGATCAAATATTTTTTCAATTATTCAAGTGTTGTCGGGTTTAGGTCAGATCAAATCAATTTACTGGAGTTAGATCGGGTTGCCAGCAGTGTTCTAAAAAGCGCTAGGCGGATCCTAGGCGGTGAGAGGCCGCCTAGCGCCTAGGCGGTTAAGGCGGACGCCTAGGCGTGCTTAGGCGGCCATTTAGCTCTAGGCGGAGGGGGGTCGCCTAGCGCCTAGGCGGTGCCCAGGCGGCGCCTAGGCGCGATTTTTAGAACAGTGGTTGCCAGCTCTATTTTGTCCACACAGGTCCAAATTTTCAAACCCCACAATCCAAACTACCAGTTGACTTAGGGGCCAGGTTCGTTTATTCCTGTCTTTAATTTTTTTTTTATTTTCTTTAGCCCTTTTATATATTTAAATAAATCTAAAATTAATATAATTTAAATTAATGAAATTATCTTAATTAGAGTTGTAATTTTAATGGGGTTTGATAAATTCACTACTAATTTTTACTGTATTCACTGCTAACCACCGCATCAATAATGCGGTGGGTTAAACACATGTCAATCAAGTTTACTGCAGTATGTCGCGATGGCCTGTGTATTTTTATTTAGTGGCCAAACTTAGACTGGTGTATGCCTGATGCGCGCCTATTTCAGCATGTTTTATGCCATCTTTACTTCGATTTATGTCCATATTTTATACTTTTATATTTGAAAAGCATGAGATTTGTGTAGTTTATATTTATTTGCAATATATGAAAATCTACACAAGTTCTTGTTTAATTTCGCAGAAATCGGACGCACTTTGAAGCTTAAAGAAAAGTAATGAAGACATTAGAGAAGCTAAGGAAGAGCGCGGTTTAACTCTAGACTTCGCTTGTTTCTAGGGAAACTAAGGACAAGATGGAGTAAACCCTTCACAATGCACTAAATTTTCCCTCATGAAGCGATGGAGTTACTTTCCGACGATGACACCATCTTTAAGGTAAATGGTCACCAGGTTAAGAAGTAATATGACAAGGAGGACCCGGATGAAGAGATTACCCCCACCCCGGCATTGAACTAGTACGAAACAGGATGTATGTCGAGCTAGCGAATTAACACCAAGCGCCTTCGAGAGGCAACCCATTACTTTCTTTTTCTATGTTTTATTAGAAATTTTAGTTTTCTTTAGATATTTTTGTGGCATTCTTTATTGAGTTTAAACAGGAAGATCGAGAGCTTGGATAACCAGTTGATGTCGACACAAACAGTCGATGTCGACAGGCTGAGTTCGTGAGAAAAAGAAGGCGCAAATCAAGGGATCCAATCAAAACCTGAGGTCGACGTTGACACAAGCAGTTGATGTTGACTGTTCAGAGGGCCAATGGGAGAAGCCAAGGCACATATCGATGTCGACAACACCAGTCGACGTCGCCTCTTGAAGTGCCGGTTGATGTCGACTGATCCAGTCGACATCGATGACAGATAATGTTGAGTAAGTCACGGGTGACATGTCAGTTTTTAATTTGTACACTTTTTAAAACCGTCCCACACTTATTCTCTCTCCTCACTATCTCGAGATTGACAACCCCATTGGCATCAACTATTCTAATCGATATCGAGAGCTCCTGGTCGACTTATGTAGAACGTTTGTGCAAACTACTACGAATCCGCTGACACGCTTCCTCGTGGATCGATCCTGACCCTTCCACTACAGCGGGAGAGTCTTGAATTTATTTGAGAGGCTAGGGTTGATCATATTGTTTATATTTGATATCAATTCTACCATACATCAAATTTTGGTCTCTCACCGCGCTCTCTCTTGCTCTCTCGCTCTCTTCTCCATCCCTTCCTCTCACCGGCACCACCCACCATCACACATCCGCACCCCTGCACCTCCTATGCCCAGAAGCAATAGTAGTAGCCCTATAAATCTGCGCTCGACCCCTCCTATTCGCGTCAACAGAAGCGCTCGAACCCAGTTAAGCACCCGGGCCTGATGGTTTACCTGTTAGTTTCTATTAGACTTATTGGGATATTATGGGGCCATCGGTTAATAAAGTGATAAAGTCCTTCTTATTAGGTATAATTCTACGACAAACTAACCATAGTTTCATCACTTTGATACAGAAGTGTGATGACCCTGCTTCGGTAAATCATTTTAGAACAATCAGTCTCTGCTCTACTATGTATAAGATCATATCGAAAGTTCTAACATCTAGATTATCAAAATATTTTAACAAATTAATCCATCCTCTACAAGGAGCTTTTATAAAGGGGTGACTTATTCAAGACAACATCCTCATTGCCCACAAAATTTTCCACTGCTTCAGATCAAGGAAAGCTAAGTGTGGTTCGATGGTTGTGAAGCTGGATACGGAAAACGCCTACGACAGGGTGGAATGACACTTTCTTCTCTCTGTCATGGAGAAACTTGGTTTTGATGATAAATTCATTGGTTGGATCAGAGAATGCATCCAAACGGTCTCTTACCCGGTGTTTATAAATGATAAACCCTCTCCTCCCTTTATCCCAACAAGGGGACTACGACTAGGTGATCTTGTATCTTAGTTTCTATTTATATTAGCTGCTGAGGTGTTTGCTAGGACACTGCATATTCAGGCTAAAAACTCAAAAAACTTGGGTTTCTCTTTGGGGAGACCAGGTATCAAAGTTTCTTTTCTAGCATTCACAGATGATATTATGTTTTTTGGTAAAGCCAATCATTCTACATGTACAAAGCTTTGAGATGCAATACACCGATTCTGCCTCATCTCGGGCCAAAAGGAATGTAAAACCATATCCACACCAACAATTGTTGTCCCAAATGTCAATATCATAATTGAAAAACATTTAGCTGTGAATAAACACGAAGATAATGATAATGATCTGCAACATGAAGTTGCAATCATCCATCTAGCTAGTACCTACCCTCGATGCCTCTTACAAGCCTTGGTACAAGCATGACAATGTAGGTATGTAGCTGTTGCTCATGCAAGATACGGTAGCCGCTGATCATCCATCAAACGCATAAGAACCTTAGGTCAAACTCTGTTGTTTGAATTCTCGATGAATAATATAATAAATGACAACATACCATGGACAACAACAGTAATACAGGCACGATCCATGTCGAGAGGGGCACCAACAGTGACTCTCGTCCTCATTGGATCTATCACTATTAGTAGCCAACAGTCGACCTGCTATGACTATCGAACATCTCTCACTGCGTGTTTGTGAAAAAATATCGTACACCTACCGACTCTCTCTTCGTTCCCACTATGACCGAGCCACACTTCAACCCATCAAGAGACAACCTCACTACGACAAAGACATTGTTGAGAGTGACAATGATCTCTCCCCATGGATAATGAAAGGTGTTTGTCTCCGGATGCCAATGCTCAATGAATGTAAAGATAAAAATGTGATCGAGCCCATCCTATGAGAAGTCATGTAATGACGAGAGTCCACTATTATACACTCGCTGAAAACATATGTCAAGACCATCGTTACGCACCAATCAATCAATGTGTGTCTCGTAACCTCTCAACAAAGATGACATCAACAATAGTTGGCATTGAGATTGTAAAGATTCAAGTTTTAATGCAAATTTCTTTCCTTTAAAGTATGTCTTCCATCATCATGAGTGACTAGTCGCCCTTTCTTCAAGGGTCGGGGTGAGCTCGACGATAGCCATGGTGGTAAGGTTTGTATGTCGCTAAAGAAGGTATCTTTTATCTCGCTCTACCTTGTGCTTTATCTTTAAATGCGAATTTAAGGAACTCATGTTGTGAAACTTGGGTAGTAATTAGGGTTTCTATTCGAAAAATTATAAACTCAATTATGACAAAGGTAGACGCAAATTAGGTTAATTTATTGTAAGATATCTTTTCCTATTTGCCGGGTTTAGGTGAACGTCTTCTCCTTTATGATAAAAGCATGCATCTTTATTAACTCTCGCCTATACTTTCGTGGTTGTCGAGTCGTCGTGGTAATCCCTGGCTTTGGAAGATCTTTTCCTTATTTGTTTAAATCGTTATTTTCTACCGTTCGTTGAGTTATCAAAAAACCCAACAACCCACCGTTATTTGCTGATCATTGCTCCTTCTCTATCCTATTTCTTCGGCCTTTCTTTGCTGACTTGTTACTAATGTTTTTGTAGGAGCACTCGATATCGACATCTGCAGTCGATATCAACACCTTTGCATCATTCGACATTCTTTGAGTCGACGCCAACCTGCTTCTGTCTGAACTCGATATCGAGTTACTTACTCGAGATCGAGTGCCCTAAGATCGACCGACAGTCTTCTAAGTCGGTCGACCTTGCTACTGACCCTCTATATCGACCTCCTAGCTCGAGATCAACTGCTTGTTTGTGTTTTACAGGTCTTCTGCTGCACTAGGAATCGACAACCACCATCGAAATCGAGTCATCAACTCGAGATCGAGGCTTATGGTCAACATCAAAACGTGATTTAGGCTCTTCTGGGATCCCGCTGACCCGCTTTCTCGAGGATCAAACCTGATTCCCTACTACCGCAGCGAGGAGTCTTGAATATATTTGAAAAGGCTAAGGGTTGCATTTGTTTTATATTTTATTATATATTTCAATTCAAATCCTCCCTACATCAACGTTAAATTCACTTGCTTTGCTTTGGTACCACTCATGATGTTGCTTTTGACAAGGGCGAAGACTTAAAGGGTTTGTTGTAGGTATTGGTTATTGCTTGAGGAAAAGCAAGTCTAAGTATGAGGTATTTTGATGTACATATTTCTAGCTATTTTAGATACATATTTTGACTTCATATTCCATTCGATTCCAATTATAGGTTAAGAATAATGAGAATTTGTGTAGAATGAGCTAAAAACTATATAAAATATTGATTTTTTAAATAATTTTTTTACATTATAATACTTATTAATAATAAGTATTATAATGTAAAAAAATTTAATTAGAAAAATCAATATTTTATATAGTTTTTAGCTCCTTAAACCACGTGCACAAAAGTCAAATGTCTTATATTAAAAATCGGAGGGAGTAATAAATTTGAATTCTAGTTTTCTTTAAAAAAACATTTTAAAATAAGGGGCAGTTAGCTAAATGTACATAAATCATGGCTAAATAAGCTAACTATCCACCTTATTGGAATATTTTGCAAACTATCCACCTTCATCACACACACAAGTTCCCCCCGTTTCCTCCCGTGCTGACACTGCATCTCTTCCCCCATATTGATCATCTTCAACTTCCATCACCGATCTCCCCCTCTGAATCTTTGGATTGTCGTTCAACGACTAAACGGTAATGAATTGTCGTTTTTTAAGTCAGCATTCATACAATTGTTGGATTATTGGTACTGAATTGTCGTTTTTTTTTTGTGAATTGTCGTTTTGTGTCTTATTGCTCAACTCGTCTTTTGTAGATCGTGTATTATTCGAATTCGTTTTTGCTCTCATGTCAACAATTTTGATGTTTATTGTGTCAAAATCATGGTCTGCATCGAATCTGTGACAATGATCTATATTTGATCTGTCAATAATTATTATTATATGTTGTATTCTACGTAAATCTGTAGCATTCTTCCACCTCCGATCTATATTGCTGACGCGAATTCAATGGTAAATATTGTATACTGTGTCCTACTTCGATCTATTGTACAGATTTACCTGCGATTTGTAGTACTGACACGAATCTGGAATTTCTAGCATTGATATAACTTCTATTTATAGTGCTGACACGAATTCAACTACTAATTATAGTATCACTACTGTGTCCTACTCAAAAATGAAATTTCTAGCATTGATATAACTTCGATTTGTAGTGCTGACACGAAATCAATTGGTCTGCATCATATGTCTGTACATTGCTGACACCAACTCATTGTATATCTCTCTGGAATGTATTGATAGGTCACAACTAAATGGCACCTCATGTGATTACAGTCGTATATGGTGGAACATGGATATTTGCTGACACAGGCCCAACATTCGTTGGAGATACTACCTCAAAAGTGTTTATGCTAGATGATTCAACCACACTACATGACTTCAAAGGAAAGGTGTGCAACAGATTCAATGTAGATAACAAAATTGAATTGCATTTCAGTCATTTGCACCCATTCAAAACACTTAAAGCCCCACTTATAATTAACTGTGACGCTGATTTGAAAGAGTTTCTGGATATATCGACACTTGATGGTGTAAACTTTGCTGTTGAGTTGTGTGTCAACATAAAGACACAACCGCTGCGCATTGCTGACACAGAAGACAGGGAGAGTAGGCAATCATTTAGGTTAATTGACCATGTCATCAACGAAAATAGATTGGCATTGATTGCTGACCCAAAAATGAAGAGTGTGGCATCAGCTGATATGGATAATGATATACAAGATGATAGTGACACCAATTATGATGCTGACACCTGGAGAAGCTTACATTCTTCAATTCACAGTAGAGATAAAACTCTAGAAGAGTACCATGATGACAACTCTAGCATGGATAATTTCAATAATACCTCATCAAGGATGATGTATGTTGGGAAAACCTTTGAATCAAAGCAAGCAATAAAGGATGCTTTACGTATATTATCAATGACGGAATTATTTGGTTTCCGAGTAAAAAAATCAGATCCCAAGTATTTTAGGGTGCACTGTGTGGATTCCGAATGCGGATGGAAGCTATATGTAAGGGCTATTTCTCCCACTTGTTACGAGGTGTCAGTGTACAATCATATACACACATGCACATGGGATGTCAGGACAAAAAATTGCAGGAAAGCCCCTTGCTCAGTGGTTGCAAGCATCATCCAACCCAGGTGAGTTTGTGCATTAGATAAAATTCAGTTCAAGTATCAGATTATTTAGTATTGTACTCATTCTAATATACACATAATTACCCCAGTGTTGACAGCGGATACAATCCAAAGCAGATAATAGATAAACTGAGAACAGAAAAAATGATGTACATTAGTTATTGGACAGCATGGAAGTCATCAAAAATTGCTCAGGAAAAAGACAAAGTGACAGCAGAATCAAATTTTGCTGACTTGCCATCATTTTGCCACATGCTCATGGAGAAAAATGATGGAACTGTGGCCTTAATTTCAACAGACAATGATGACAAGTTTAAATACTTATTCTTATCATTTGGACAATGCATTCGGGCATTCCCTGTTTTGAAAAAGGTATGTCATTACCAGTGTCAGCAATCAGTCTTCTTGCCCCTTTCCATCGTTTCACTCACCTTCCTCCCCCCTTTTTCTACAGGTTGTTGTTATTGATGGGACATTTTTAACTGGCAAATATAAAGGGACATTGCTTGGAGCAGTTGCGCAAGATGCAAACAGGAATATTTACCCCCTTGCATTTGGTATTGCTGACACAGAAAATAACAACTCTTGGGAATGAGTTTTCTATCAGCTGCTGAAGGTTGTTCCCCCATCCAATGATTTAGTGTTTGTGTCTGACAGACATGTCAGCATTGCAAGAGCAATTGCTTTGGTTTACCCGAGTGCAACCCATTGCATATGTAGGTGGCACATGGAGCAAAACATCAGAGCCACCTTCAAGAAAAGATACCTGACAAATTGGTTTAAGCAAGCAGCAGAGAGTTACACTACTGAGGGCTTCAATACATATTTTGACCGCATAAAGGAAAGCTACCCCAAGTTGTCAGAATATTTACTGTCAGCTGGGGTTGAAAGGTGGGCTAGAGCACATGCAAAATGCAACCGATACAATATGATGACATCGAATAATGCAGAAAGCGTAAATGCCATTTTCAAGGGGAAAAAGAATTACCCCATTGTTGCACTATTGAATTTTGCTAGAGAGAAACTCACAACATGGTTTCAAGAGCGAAGGGAAAAGGCGTCTAAAAATAAAGACAGGTTACCACCAACAATACTGGAGGTAATTAGGAAACTACAAGAGGAAGATGGGGCATACAGAGTTCAGAGGATGGATGAATACAAGTTTGAGGTGAAAGGACAAGGGTCTCATGCAATAGTAGACCTGTCAGCACATACATGCATTTGCAAGGTTTTCGACATAGAGAAGATCCCATGTGTCCATGCTCTTTCAGCCATCATAAACATAAAGGCAAATGTATCAGACTTTGTTGCTAATTTTTACACAAATGAGGCTTGGAAATTGGCATATGATGAAACAATATACCCAGTGCTGACAGAAGACGGAACAAATGTCCCTGATGCTATAAGATCTATCAAATGTTACCCTCCCAATGTTAGGAACAGACCAGGCAGACCCCCATGGAAAAGAAAGGTATCTGTTTGTGAGCTAAAGAGGAGAATGAAGTATTCAAAGTGATGGTGTCAGCAAGGGGCTCATATATAGTTAGTGATCGACATTGCATACAATGTGAATTTGATGGTTAAAAAGTTACTTTTTTATATTCAAATGTCAATGTTGACATGGAGACATCGCCATGTTTTCAAACATTTGATGTCATATTGGTTTTGAAACATTATATATCATCTTCGGTTGACCACATTATATGTCATTTGTAACTATGTCACACTTGGTTTTGAAAATGCCATTTGCCATTGCAACAACATTCAGTAAAACATGCAACAAGAAACTAGTTATAAACTTGCTGCAAACACACAGATGAGTAATTAAAGTACGTTAACATTACACAAACTACACAACCTACACGGTCCTAAACCAGTTAATATACTTGCTGACAGGGTCCAAACTATATATCCATAGTATTTGCACTAACATCTCAAACTGCACTGACATAGTCCTAAGACATCATATGTTCAAAGTATGAAACTCCAAGACTCCTTGATCAAGTCTGAACAAATGAGTTCTCTGTAGCGGAATAACTTCTCATTGGTGATTGTTGTGACATCTCCACCAAATACAGCAGCCTGAATTGCTTTCAATGTGAACACCCCGCATGCACTCCTGCACACAACACAAATGAATAATATATAACACTATGTCACACGCGTGCTAAATATAAATAATTGTATGTCAGCAAGCAGTTGGTTAAGAATACACACCCAGTTTTATCTTGAACTATGCCAGGAACCATCTTTATCTCAAAAGGAGTAGAACTGATGTTTTCATAAATTCCAGCCTTCAACAAGTGGATTGGAAGCCAACGAGCAATCAGTTGCAATTCTCTTTCTAGTACACCCTTAGCAACCCCATAGACATTGCAATCGTATACATTTATAACCTTTTCGTCAATTAGAATCTCCAAAGCCACCCAATGCTTGTTGATCAGGTTGAAAGGTGTGTATATCTTCTTTGCTGACGCCCATGGCTTACCATACTTGTCAGGATACAGGCCAAGAAAATAACTCGCAATCATTGCTGACACAGGGAGATCTTCTTCATATGATTCAGCATACAATGGCAGGTACTTTTGGTAGAACACCCAATCAAGAACAACAGAATCTTCATAATTGGCAACTTCTTCGCGAATCCTCTTCCTCAAATGGTACAACCCTGCTTCAATATGCTACACAGGAAATTAACAAATTACTGTCAGCACTGAATATACATCCACAAATGTTACCCAAAAAAAAGAGAGAGAAGGTAAAGAACGATATAAAAATGTCGTTCCCGTCAGCAAAGTTACCCCGCAGTCCAGCCACATGTCCTTATTTATAATTGGTTTAAAAACGACTTATCAACACGTCCAGAAACGATTGTGACCGAAAAATCCCTAAAAACAAGCAAACAGTATGAATTACAAACACAGTCAACATAATAATACACACCTAATACACTGTCAGCACAGGGTGTATTGGTTATTAGTTATATAATTACTAAAAAATAAATAAAGAATACCGTTTGCTCCGTAGAATGCTACACATTAAATCATGATCCTCCTCACTTAACAATGACTTTTTCGCGTTGTACTTTGGCCACCTCTTGATCTTTTCTTGCTCAAATGGACTCATCAGGAAGCTACTAGCTTTGGGAATACGCTTTGATCGCCTTAATGCTTCAACCTCTTCAACTATTGCAGGATCCTTGCTGTATGCATCCCAGTCCCTGACTGCCTTAAATTCAGCTATGTCAGCATCATCGTCACCCTCCCCAGAATCCAAATTGATAGTCCCTGTTGGCACAGTGGCAGCCGGTGGAGTTACTGCATCCTTATTATCCCCCAAATCAACTAATGGGGTGTCAGCATCCTTAACATCACCCCCCGCCGCGCCATACATATCTTCTTCACCAGCACACTTCCCCCCCCCCCCCCGTGTCAGCATCCCCGCCCCCATCAGCGTTATCCTTACAAGATGCACCAGTAGCCTTCACCCCCCCGTCAGCATCATGCAAAACATCATTGCGACAGCCTTAAACTCATCACCTCTTGTATCCATAGACATCATATCAGAGTCACGCCCTAGATCCACAACGAACTGAACTGAATCTGAATCTAAAGTCCTCTGTCCTTCAACCAAAGTGACAGGAATGACAGTGTCTTCAACTACAGCATCAACACTCACTTGTTCAGCTCCATCCTTACCCAAAACAAGTGGGGTACGTGGGTTACCTTCTTCGTGTCCACCCAATTCAGATACATCCTCAGCATCAACGTCCTCAGGGATCACATCCATCTTGATGTCAGCAACAACATCATTCACCATTTTACTTGATTGATCAATGTTCACAGATGACTGTGACCTTGCAACCATTGACTCATGCAGTGTGAACCTGTTCTCTAGGGAGTTGTACTTATCTAGCAGGTCAGCAACCATTCCCACAATTTCAATTGCCCTGTCAATGCGTTTCTCAATATCAACAACGTGAGCAGCCACCACTTCGAGCTTTTCAATCCGCCTAAGTATATCATTTACCCACTCTGGCGTAGAATTAGCGTCAGCATTGACACCCGCTGCAGCATCACCTTCCATATTTGCATCTCTACCACCAGCATCAGACCCCCCCTGTTGGATATCATCACCATCACCCTTCTCTTTTTCACCCCCATCACTATCAACCCCTCCCTGATGGGTGTCATCGCCATCACCATCTGTTGCACCTTCTGTGTCAGCATCTTGACCATCATCAGCCCTACCACTCTTTGTTGCCCCCACCGTGTCAGCATCACCACCGCCATTTCCTTTAATAACCAATAAAGGAGCAACCAAAGATGGGGCAGGTGCAGTAGCTACTGAATCACCATTGATGTCCCCGGGTGGATGGTAATCCACCCAGGAATGGAGGCAGGTGCAGTAGCTACTGAATCACCATTGATGTCCCCGGGTGGATGGTAACATTGACTATCACCCTGTTGGTCAGCATAGTGGGTGTCAGCGTCGGCATCACCTCCCGCCCCAACAAACGGGACAATAACATTACACCCCTCATTCACCACTTCAACAGGGGCTAGCAGACCACCCACACGGGATCCAGGAATGGAGAGGGACTTCTCTTGTGTACTACTCTTATACCAAAAATTACGCTTCCCTGTAATCTTGGTCTTCTTTTGAAAAACATGCCTTAACGGTCTATCCTCATCAGATGTATTGAATGTATCTTCCAGTTTCTCAGCCTCATCTGTGTCAGCACCATGCTTCTTGTTGGGGGTATCGCTGTCAGCATCAGAACTCACATATTTCTTACCTCCCTCGCCTGTCTTGACTTCATTAGCCTTCTTCCTAAGCTTCCTAGTTTTCTTCCTGATTGATTTCTTGAATTCTATGTCAGCATAAGGGTTGGTTAGTAGGGTACCTGCAGAACGACCCCTCCTTACAGGGACCCTCTTCAACGGAATACCAGTAGATGCCCCTTTATGCTTCTTCCTCGAAGGTTTGACTGTATCAACATGCTTCCTCTTCATTGTCTTCTTAATGTCAGTGGGCTTCTCTATGTCAGCAGGCTTCTCCCCATCATTCCCATCATCCCAACCAATGCCAAGCGTGTCAAACGATTCAACCTCCGAATCCTTGCTATGTAAAAACTTATATTCGTATGCATACTTACACATACGTCGACACTCATACAGAATATGATTATCTGGTTGAGAAAACACAGGCTCAGCAACTTGATCAACTACATCATCAACCTCTTCATCAACATAACCCATCCCTGGTGTTCTTGCAAACTCACCGTAATTAGGGAACATCAGTGTCTATCATGTACATGAAAGAATAAAATTAACAAAACATGTAATCACATATAAGCACCCAAATTTGAAAATCAAAATGACATATTTATCTTACCATATCCCCATCAAATAGCTCGTCAGCTTCATCATAACTATGCCTAACATCACAGGCCCAATGCAAAGAATGAGGGTCTCTAGCCTTCATCTTGAAATTGCAGTCAAATTTCTCAGCCAACGCTGGGAATGCTTCAAGGATCCAAGACTGTTAACACACACAAAACACAGTAAGCATCCATATACAATGATAGAATAAGGGATGCTGACACGTGATTAAGAACAAAGTAAAACCCAAACCTGGAAAGCAATACAATATCCATACAACTCATACGAAGGCCTACGTCTTTTGCGATCCATAGTAGCTGACTTCTTCAATGACTTCAACAGAAGCTCGTACGAACGTCTGCCCCATGGATAAAGTACAAACTTCGCATCATCACACGCGAGTGATAGGTTCTCCTCGCTGACAAGCTCTGATCGCCTATAAATAACAACATTCTCAATGATCAACAACCTCGCCATGATTAACTTCTTCTTCGACGTCTTATTCTCCTTTTTGAAACACAAAAGTAAGTCATCATAAGAGACAATATCCTTCCCAAAAAACTCAGCAATTGATACTTCCATTGGCTTGCTGCATACACGGTCCTCGCATGGCAGCCCAGTTATTACATGGAATTCAGCCAAAGAAAACCGTGATATAAGTCCATCAACTTTAAACCATAATTCCTTCTTCTTCTTTGTCTTAACTTGCCTCAACATCATATGGTGGATCAACTGGAAATTTACAGTCATATTAGTGCCTTGTGTCAGCACCCACCCCAAACAACTCTTCCTCAAAACATCATAATGTTCAGGTGACAACTGTTGTTTTATGATGTCACAAACTTCAGGACGGAAGTATAGATTTGATCTAGCATGGAAACGTTCTTTATATGGAATAGAAAACTTCAATTTCTGCGAACAAACAAACACACACCCCCACACACAAAATTCATGTCAGCATTATGAAGCAAAACATAATGACAGATATAAATGTGGTTATATATTAAATAGACTCACATCAAACTTGCATTTATATGTTCCAAGATCACTAGAGGGCCCCGTGCACACACCAAAATGGATGTCAGCACCGACAAATAAGACAGCCCCACACACCCCCACCCCTCACTGACAAGCAAAAAACATACATACCCTACTGAGGACACAAAATCACACATTTTCGAAAAACAACCAACATACATACCCTTAATGAGGACACAAAACCACACACATTCACCGAAAACAACCAAAAACACCCCCGTACATACCCTACCACCCATAAACACACCAAAACCCCCCATTTATGCACATAATGAACTAACTGATGGAAATACATCCATAAATCAACAACGACACCACAAACACCTCCCCTCCCCGTCGCCGATCAATTCATCAATCACACAAACCCTACACACATTACATCATCCAAAAACCGCGAAAATGTGTACCTGTGCTGCTGTCCATGCTCAAATTTGGTCGATTAAACCGAGAACGAAAGAGAGAAGATCAAAGCAAGAACGAAAGAGAGCACAACCGGAAATCTTTCCTTTTCAACCGAACTGAGAGAGAAGATCAAAGCGAGAACGAAAGAGAGCACAGAAAACGGGAGGAAGTTACCAAAATTCAACAAAATAGCGTGTATTGTTATAATGGACAGTTTCCCAAATTTTACAAAAGTATGGGCAGTTACCTAATTTAGCCGAAAATTTGCGCCTCCGGCGCAAATTTTCTCTTAAAATAATCGAAAAATCCAAAATTGACTCGAAATAGGATCAAACTTGTGTTCATTGTTCTAAAAGGTGTTAGGCGGATGTTGGGTGATGAATGGTCACCTAGCACCTAGACGACTAGACGGGTCCCTGGGCGGTGCTTAGATGGACTTAGAATAAACTTGAATATTTTCTTATATTTTAACATATAGCACATATCAATAATTCATATGATGTAATAATAATCCATGATATCCCGTGTAAACCAAAATTTGCGGTACTTAACTAACACTGAAGTAAATAAACACAAAAGTCTGCGTCCAACAAGTGACTCTAAACCTCTTTAAATCCAAAACTATAGGTTCGAATCAAAAGCAAATACATTCGGACATGGGGGGATAAAAAAACCCTTGATTGAATAATTACCAGCTTATACGGTAAAATTGAATATTTACCGGGGTAAGCGGACTAAGCAGCGCCTGGTGCATAGACAGATTTATAATTAGGCTTAAAAATTCTTAGGTATCCTCTTGTCCTCCTAGGCATGATTTTTAAAACACTAAGTCAACCCGTATATATCTATCTTAAATCTAATTTACCCAAATTCTAAATATCTCAAAACCGATCCAAATGACCCGATTGAACGGAGAAGTGACATATTCATTACTCAATTAGCAGCAACCATGATAACATACAATTGCAATATAATTAAACAAGCACTTAATGGAAGTCGGTCACACCAAACAGATTTATTTATTGCCCATAAGAGATCTAGCGAGGTAGCTCCTAAATGGCTCTCAAATGGTTTTGGTCAATGAAAAAGTAAGGTTGGTAAAGAAGGTCCTCTCCTTGGACATGCGATCAGCAAGGATCTCTCCGTATCTCCCGAAGACCTCGTCCATCAAGTCCTCCCCAAAGTGAGCGGCCAGCATAGATTCCGCTACTGCTCTCATACATTTCATAACTCCAGTGTATCCAGATTCAACGACGTCGTTTGCAGCATATGCCGCAGCATCCCAGTCGATCTCTGTCACTTGAATGCCATCAATGATGAACGAAGCTTCTTTCTTCACTTCAGTTTCAATCTCCTTGGGTGATGGAATGTACTTTGGAATGTTGAATACATCAAGCTTCTCTTCCTCTATGATCCCCTACAAACATTATATACAAGAATTCCAATCGAGCAACAGATTAGATTAATTCTTCAGGCTTGTTACGAGATATATATATATATGGATTCATGGCTTGTTACGAGACCTCGGAAACCATTTGATTGAGTGCCAAGGAAAGGAGTTCCCAGATATAGCCACTGCCCTCTTTGCTAGTCGGGTCATCGCTTTTAGTACCGAGAAGTGTAAAAACCATGCAGCCGCCTGTGACCAACTCCTCGGATCGAAGCCTCAAGAACTTGTTAAAGTCGGTTTGGAACTGCTCGTAGTATGCTGTAATCACACTTTTGGGGCTGCTGCTGGCCAAGTAGATATTGCTCTTGTTGCTCCTCCCTAGCCCCGTCGGCACCTACGTGTACGTACGTGATCCAAACAAATTTGGTTGATTGATTTAGTTAGAGCTAAATTAAAATTGAAGAGAGATTGTGGGCACCTGAGACAGAAAATGAAGACTATAAGAAGAGTGGATGAAATGGAGACTCCGGGCCTGAAAAAGGCGGTCATAGAAAGATCCCGGAACGCCATGGACGAGGCAGCAGCCTAAACCATCACCGATCTCATTCTTCAGCTGAGTCATGAATCTGGGAAAAGCCTTGAAGATGGTGTTGAAGTCGTTCCCGGGGAGGTCATTCAAGAACACCTGGATGTCTACAGGCGACGTCTTTTTACCTGCAGACGACTCATCATCTGATCGGATCTTATGGAATGACGTGATTAATTCACGAATCACCAACAGTGTGTTTGGTCCGGAGGAGCACCCTAAGTCTGCAATCGCCAGACTTGTTGTTGATGGGAATAATTTGTGTACTTTGTAGATCGCTTCCTCTCTCAATAGTTGCGCCATCGATATTACTTTTTTCTGCCACAAATTCATCAGTTAGTCATTTCCTCAACATTTCCCTATTTTAAAATTATTATTGTTTTTTTTTTAAATATACTCCTTCTGAACGATAATATATACGGAGTATGCTTTTATCCTATTTCACGTTCACGTTAATTAAGTAAATCTATAATAGATAGTCGACAAAAAAATAGATAATTATCCTAAAAATCCATGTATTTTTAGGAGTAAAAATTATCCTAAATACATGGATAATGTAAAAGACACTAATTTGTAGTACTTTTACAGGCAATAATTACCCTAAAAACTCATGTACTCCGTATTTTTTAATAAAATATCAAATGCTAAAAACTCATGTACTATCAAACGGAAGGACTATTAGAAAGAATCTTTAAACCCTTGTTTTAGTTAATTTAGTAAAATTCACCAAGTTCAAAACCCAGGAATTTGTATAAATTCTTGTAGATGGTTGAAACTTTTCTTATAAAAAAATACGAATTCAACCTCCATGAAAGTACGCAGGTATTAACTAAGTTCAACTTCCACCATTTTTTCTGAAATTTTTTTATTTATATTTATAAACATCAAAATTTAACCAAACAACTTTTTCCAATTCTTAGGAAGAACATTTAACAGGAATTCAATTAATGAGAAGTAACTTCTCGTGAATCGTAAGGGTTTGTTTGGTTTATTGGATCTACATAGGAAAAATATATATTTTTTATTTAAATATATTCGAAAAAACCATAAATTTGTAATTTAAATAGACATTTTTAGTAGAAAAAGTTAAGAAAAACAAAAATTATCGAAAATTGAGTTTTTATATGTATATATTAAAAAATTGTTTAAATATATTAAAAAAAATCCTTAAATTTTTTATTTAATGAAGCAATTTTAGTAGAATGAAATTAAGAGAAACAAAAATTAAGGTTGGGGGTTTGAACCTATGATCTAAGGATAATAAATATCTCTATTTTCTAAACTAAGTTGTTTTTGTAATTTCTTACTCTTTTTAAATTATTTTATCCTTAAAATTAGTAAAAATTATCGTATAAACATTAAAAAATTTTTTTACTAAAGGTGGCTAACGCCTCCCTGATCATCTAGATGCTACTATATCCAATTGAGAATGTAAATATATGTATACGTAATTGTTGTTAGTGATTTTTTACCTGAAGGTGGGAATTCAGAGCATAGCTTGATTCCCCATCTCCTCCATTCATATGCAGCACTTGTACCACCTCCATCTCTCTTTCTCTCTGTGCCCCGTACAGTTATAGAACAGGGGAACTGAGTGTACGAGATTACCGAAGGGGTGTATATATAATGATTTAGGCGCGTGATGGGAGCGTGCATTATTTGCACACTGTTTGACTGATTGTTGGCTAAATCTATACTAATTCGGACTAAAAAGAATCTATATTTATACGTAGTACTGTATAATAAACTGACCAATTAATACTCCCTCTATTAATTAAAACTTGTCGTTTACTATTTATGTACGTTTTTTTAAAATGATAAAAACTATATGAAATATTAACATTTTTTTAAATTTATTTTTATAAATTCATAATTTATAGTAACAAGTATGAAATTATTTAAAAAATATGTTAAAAAAGTTAATATTTTATACTCCCTCCGTTTCCTTTTAATTGACTTTTTCAAGTCATGCACGTAGTTTTAGAACGATAAAAACTATATTAAATATTAATATTTTAATAATATTTTTTTAATAATATTATACTTATTACCAATAAGTATGAGATTATCGAAAAAATATTTTAAAAAATTATTATTTCATATAGTTTTTCACACCTTAAAAACGTGCTTGAATAGTAAAAAGTCAATTAAAAGGAAACGGAGGTAGTATAGTTTTTAGCACCTCAAAAAACATGTGTGAATAGTAAAACGTCAAGTTTTAATTAACGGAGGGAGTAACATTTTTTACTAGGTATTATTTAGATAGTTTTAGAGTAATTTTATATTGTATTTTTTTTAGCTAATCTGCGTCTCAATTCATTTGTTTCGAGATAAGCCATGTTTGACTATTCTTGTTTGCTTGCATTTCAAAATATAGTTGATGACATATGGAAGTTGTTCTAAGGTCTATTCTACTTAATTATTTCAATTCTCTTTTTTCCAATATTGCATATTTTGTTGTTTTATCTTAATTGATCACTAAGATGTATTAATATCGCGCTAAGGGTATAGTTTTATTCCACTATTACGGGCCTTAATCCATATAGTAGCCAGCACGTCTTATAAAAACAATTCAGAAAACTTGACGTTATAGGAGGACTGACAAGTAAATATTGTCTCTTTTAGTGAAAGCGATGGCTAGGTTGACAACTAGATGAGAAGTCGACAATACAGGAGAGATCATGTTTATGTGCTAGGTGTTTGGGACATGTTATATTGCTACTCACCCCCATGCTTGATTAAAGAAGTTAGGTAGTGATCGACAAGGACGACCTGCCTAATTCTGTATATAAACCAAATCCTAGAATAATTAACAGAAACCAATTTAATTAACTAAAATACAACCCAATGATCATGAAATCACCAATGTTACGAATGTGAGTGAAACTACATTTTATTACTATTGTTCTCTACAATCAATCATCATTGCTACTCTTGTTATTCATTGCTTTTATACATTGTTTTCCCTGCTTTCTTACCGCTTGCAATCACATTCATAACGTCGGATGCACTCCTTATGTGATCAACCTCTACTCTACCACTAATACTAGTTGTTTAGTTTGAGATTTACTTTTGGGGATTTGAAACATGACATTCACGTTCACCAAAATTGTGGCGCCGTTTTCGGGGATTGAACCCGGGTCACCCGTGTAGCTGGCGGGTCAAGCCCATGGATCTCCCAGAAGGATATAAGTTAGCATTTAAGTCGAATTGGATGTACATTTTGCCTAATTTCTATGGAAGAAACGGAGAAGATCCAATCAAGCATTTGACAGAATTTACAACGATCTGTAATCGCTTGCGACCCACGGGAATGAATGATGACGAGATGATGCTTAGGGTGTTTCCTTTCACCCTCAAGGACTTTTTAAACGATTGGCTCTACTATTTACCAACATAAAGTATTCAGACATGGATGGAGCTTAAGAAGGTGTTCCTAAACAAATATTTTCCCGCCACCCGCCACAACAAAGTAAAGAAGAAGATCTCAAGCATTGAGCAATCTCCAACTGAATGACTCTACGAGTACGTTTAATGCTTCAACAAACTCAAGGCTAGCTGTCCATAGCATGTCATTGCAAAGGATGATCTACTATTCTATCTCTATTAGGGTTTGCTAGACCAGAAGCGGGGTGTTATCAATGCAACAAGCGGTGGATATGTGCTTAGTTGATAAAATGCCAGAAGAAGCCATGAAGATCTTCGAGGGGCTTGCTAATGCCTCTTAACAATATGGGTGGACCCAAGGTGTAAAAACCGTTAGGACGATATTTGAAGGTTCATGGAGATAGTTAATTGCCTAATCACCGAAGTAGTTTAGATTCAAGCCAGACCTTGCGGGGTTTGTGGATATCCATCTCATCCCAATGATCTATTCCCATAGATTCATGAAGGAGTTTTGAAGGTCAATGCCATTGGAGACTACGGTCCCCGACGTTTCTGTGAAAACCCTTATACCTCTAACTTTAAATATAATTTTTATCAAGTTACGGCAACATAATGAATGCTTAAGGACAATACTAAGGGAGAGAAAAATATAAAGCATGTCCTAAAGGACCTATTCAATCCAAGCAGTAATAACGAGATGAGATTCTTTGTGTCTTTCTAGACAAATTTGTAGCCAAAGAGAAGGTGATCGGGCAGATGTCTCAAGAAATAGGTAGGCTCAAAAAACCTATTGCATGGAAGCTACCATCTTAGATGGTGGGGAATCCTAGAGAGGAGAATACCGAGGAGTTCTGTGGAGGAGTCACTACGTTGGGCCAACAACGTTTAACCAAAGGCGCTGCTCAAGAGGCATCGGAAGATTTTCTTTTGAACTTATTTGTTTTATGTTTTTAATATATTGGTTTTTAACTTTTCATTTAGGTTAGATTAATCATGGACGACTTTAAGGAGTTTTCGAAAGAGTTATGGTCTGTGTCTTCGTGCTAATCATTTTTAGGTCAAGGCCACAAAGTTAGATGAAGAAAGAAAGAAGAAAGACAGCGTCTGAATGAGCAACACCTGCCACCAAAGGTCCAACGCTCGCCGCTGCAACCCAAAATAAGAAACTTATCATCAATGCCCACCAATGGGACCTTGGTACCCGCCGATACCCTAGGTTTTCTAAAAAACAGGTCTGGAAACGATGATCCTATGGGGCCCACATCGTTAATCCGATTTTGGATAGATTTTGAACTTGGTAATCAGATTGTTGCATGTTCTATCATTGGAAAATATCTTTTCATCTTCCTATCTTGCATTCTATGTTTATATCTTTTTATTTCTTTTTCTATCTCTGAAATTTGATCTTCATCTATTCTAGATACCCTACCTCTCATATTTTTCAATGCATAAACTCTCTAACCCTCTCTTTTGAGAATTACACAACAAAAATTGAATATTTTTGCTTAAAATTTATGCCTTTGAGTTCGTTGGTACAACCTCTACAAGGGTCGTTAATCCGTCCAAAGATAACCTACACTTAATAGCTTAGTATAGCTGATAAGTCCAGGTGTCGATCCAGGGGAAGCTCAACCTCTTCTTATGTATTTCTCTTGTCAACGCGCAGTAAAAGCAGCTGATGGTGAAAGTAATTGTGAAACGAGTAACAGAAATAAGCAAACAGAATAAGAGTGGGTTGTAGTTGATTGAGAATGGTTCAGTTCCTTACAAATTCATGACATTGTTGGTATGGTGATCATCAGATCATTCACATTTACGATTAGTCCACTAGTTACTTTATCAGATTGGTTTCTGTATGCAAAGAATGCATCTTACTCTAGCATGGGGGATGAGCAACATTAATTACCCAATCTTTTAGCACTTTAATGATATGATATATAGTATATAGCAAGGTGTCAACGAGTTGTCAACCTAGCTCTTGCAGATTACTATAAATAATATTATTCAAGTATCAATTTCCTTATATTATCCAGAATCCCAACCTGTTAATCTAGACGTGTTTACTACTATAGATTCGACCCAACTTAGCGGATGTCATCAAAACCATACCAATATGCAATCATATTTAGGTCGTGAAGCTAAACATAACCATAATATGAGCAATTAAGCATTAAGGAAATGGAAATAATCATAATAGACGTAAATGTAAATATAATCCTCACAAACCAACCATGTCTAGAATCTATAAGAAACTAAAAAGAGTCTTAAATACTCATAACGCACCTAAAAGATCAAAGCTTGAGGAATCCATGAAAACTATAAAGTGAAAAGGCTAAGGAGGTGACTTCTCTATCGAACTCGCCTCCGAAAGGGCGGAAATGGAGTGAAAGGGGCGAGAGGATTGGCGAGTGGAGAGAAGAAGAGAGGTGTGTGTTGTGGTGTGTAGAAAATGGTTGGAGGTGAGGGCTATTTATAATACCTAGGGTCGGGATTCTTAAGGTGGAAGCTAGGCTTGTGGGCCAGACTCGGCCTTATCGCAATCTACTGAAGATACGTATCCTGCTAGTGATCGACAGATGCCGCTAGGCATCGGTGGGCACCGATTCAGCCGTATCCTGCTGGTGTCTTTATTGTGTGCCAGAGTCGTTGGGCGCCGATCCAGGTCACGGGAACCGCTCATGTTGAGTCTTATTTTCTTCCTTTGCTCGTGCCTTGGCTTCTTCTATAATTTTTCCGTCTTTTCTCTCGGCTTTTCTTATGCTTCTTTTGCTCAATAATGTAGCGTTCGCTCTCGCTTAGTGTTTTATCCCCGAAATCTGTATAAATAAAGATAAAATGCATAGTTCTGAACTTTTGAACTACTTGACACAAAATGCAATTTGATGCTAAAAATATGATTAAATGCAATATAAATGACTTAAGAATGACCTAAATTAATGCCTATATAAAGTATGCATTATCAAATCCCCCACACTTACCTTTTGCTAGTCTTCGAGCAAAATCATTTCAAAACATAATCATTGTATCCCACAAACACAATCCTTAGCCTTTCTTTTTAAAAAGCAAAATCTTACCCAAGTGCAAACAATGGTAAAATAGACAAACATCCTAGCATATACACGTGTGACCAAGTAGCATGCATACTTTATCCATCCAACCTCATGGGGAATATGTGTTTCACTCGCTCTCATGTGTTTAGGCTTTAAGAACAACTCTCGACTCAATTCTTTATACAAAAATCATCTTAAATATTGACATTTATGTAACATTATCTCTACCCAATACTTCAAATTAAACAAATAAGTAACACCATGAGGACTTTCGTTCAATGGAAGACTTCAAAGAAGTCTTCTTTCGGCGGGATTGTACTGGGGCTTGGTATGAAAATAAAGGTTAGGAGTATTTTTTTGGCTATGTGGTGCCTTTAACTTCGGGAACTAAAAAATACTTCCATATACTTCCATCATAGACAAAACAACTCAAAAATAACACAAGCTTTCATAATCTTGAGATATGACTTTCTTAACTCATATTTCTATGCAACTCTCACAAATAAAATGATCTTCTGCATAATTTGCGCCGTCTTCGATGGAGGGAAGAACTTGTTTAAGAAAAATTATCTGAGCTTACCCCAGGTGCAGATGGATCATGGGGTCAAGCTCTCTAACCATTGTAGCGCCTTCCTTGCAAGAGACCATCGAAAAACTTTTAGTTTTACATATTCTAGATTAGCCCCATCAACAATGGTATCACATAAATCTAAATGAGTAGAAATATGTGCGATAGGGCATTCAATGGGTTCCCCCTCAAAAGTATGACGTCTAATTTCAGAAATAAAACTTGTTTTAATCTCAAAACTAGACACATGAATTATAATAGCGTATTCTGGAAAAGTTAGTGTAGGGTGCAAGTAATCCTTAGCTGTTTGAGGGATAAGATTCAATTGGGCTTGGGCCTCTCTCCTGGGCTTGGCCTCTCATTCGGCCCTTGCCTCTAGTCTTTGTTGAGCCCAAGTGAACCCGGTCTCTCTCACAGTAAACTCTTCTATTTGCTTACGGAGCCTCTCAAGCTCTTGTTGGGTGGTTTCTTCGTTCACCATTGCTCTTTGTATCCTTTCTCTAAGCCTGAAGTAGCGCTCTGGTTCATCTAAGGCTTCAAACTCTAGTGTGTGATCAGCGCGTTACATACACCTATATAATAACACTCAAGAAGAATGTTAGATATACTACTTAGAGTGCGATTGATTGCTTCCGTGGCAACAGCGCCAAAATTTGACGTAGGAGGAGAATTAAATGTAAATATACATAAATATAACTACAAGCAATCACTCTAGCCTATCAAATAAAATTCTAGACTCCCCCACTGTAGTGTAAGGGAATAAGGTTTGATCCACGAGGAAGCGTGTCAGCGATTCCAAAGTAGTCTTCGAACAATGTTTTGTTATCGACCATAAGTCACTCGACATCGACTGGAAGCAGTCAATCAAGAACAGTCAATCTAGAGCAAAGCAATTCAGCAACAGGGTTCAGAAGCCCTCAATGTCGAACAGAAGACCTCAATGTCGAGTACAACTTGCACAACACATCGAATAGAAAACATAAAGTAGTCAACGTCGACTAAGACTAGTCGATGTCAAGTAAGCAAAACAGTCAATGTACTCAGAAAACTATCGATCGATATAGGGCAGTCAATGTTGACTAGAAGCAGTCAATATCGAGAGCGGTAACAGAGAAAACAGAAACGTCGACAAGGGTTGCCGAATAATAGAAGGATGAAAAAGAAGAAATGGTATAGAAAAACAAAGGTTTTGGTTTCACATACAAAAAAGGCTCAATATAACGATGTAAACTAATATGGTAAAAGATCTTCCAAAGCCAGGGTTTACCGCGACAACTACCATGCAAGCACAACTAACAAATCATCAAAGAAGCATGTTTTATCGATAACGGAAAAGACTTTCATCAAATCCAGCAACTTGGATCAATAAATCTTGTAATAAATTAACCTAGTTGATATCTACCTTTTCATAAATAGAGTTTATAAACTTTCAAATAAAAACTCTAATTACTACCCAAGTTGTACAACATGAGTTCTTCAAATTCGCATTCAAAAGTTAAGCACAAGGTAGAACAAGATAAAACAACAACTTCTTCAAAAATCCATCAATCACACAAACATGGCTATTGTCGGGCTCAACCCGACCCTATAGAAGAAAAGCAACTACTTGCTCATGGTAGAAGAAAACATGATGGAAATAATAAAGAAACTAACTTGCATAAATAAATCTTCCGAAGTCTTCACAATTGTAGCGCCAAACTCTCGCAAGAATGCCAAAACTCTAAAGCTTCAAAAAAACCTAAAACTCTCTATTTGTTTATAGTTGTGTATTGGAATGAATAAAAAACCAGCCCTAGGGGCTATATATATATATTATATATATATAGTTGACTAATTCTTACTCTCCAAGGAAAACTAAATCATATGACATATCTAAGCTAGAAGATAAAAACCTCTCTCTAAAACTTTATAAAAATATAAAAATCCCTAGGGTGAATAGGCAGTTATGCATAAGGAAAGAGTTTTATCAAGAACTGAAATAGATATGATAAAGTTATGGCAAATTAATCCTCCTTACATCAGGACTTCTCAAACCGTGTCTGCTACATGGAAATCTTCATTCGACGTCGACCAGAGCAGTCGATATCGAGTGCTCGTCAAATTCACTCGATCTCAGCCAGTGTCTTGGTTCAATCGACATCAAGCAGTGTTGTTGATGTCAAGTGCTCTTCTTATCCTACCGATGTCGAGTGGGGGTCGACGTAAGGGACAAATATCGACCACTCTTGATGCAATTCTAATAGCTTGCCTTTCCAACACTTAGAATATTTTGCCATTCCTTGCAGTCGATGTTGAGAGCCTCTAGTCGATGTCGAGTTCTCTTCGACGATTTTCGTCTTCTTGTCTCGGCTTCAATTCATTTCTAATTTCTGCAAAATTAAACCAAATTCATAGCATTCCCAACCAAGAATGTAAATAAATGACAAAAATTGAAGTAAAAGTATGCATAAAACATGGTAAAATAAGTGGACATCACTAACCAAGAGGATAGGTGTTTCTGGTGTACCCTGTTCCTTGTCTAAAAAAAAGAAGTCTACAGGGAAAATTATTTGATCCACCATAATCAAAACATCTTCTATAATTCCCCTAGGATGAATTTGAGAACGATCGGCATGCTGCACTAATACTCTAGTCTCATTCAAAGGACCAAGACCTAAGAACTCGTAAACCTTATATGAGATAAAAATTTATAGATGCACCAAAATCAAGCATAAAATGTTCAAACATTGTATTGCCTATTTTACAAGGAATGGTAAACATACCCGGGTCTCCGCATTTTTCAAGCAATCGCTTTTAAAGACCCATATAGACTTATTCTTTCCGATTTATCTTTTTCTTGCTATTCGTTCGCTGCTTTCTTTTGATGGTGCATAACTCCAAGAATTTAGCATAGCATGGAACTGGTTTACTAAGAATAAGAAGGGGAATGTTTACCTCACATTTGGAGAATGTATCGAAAAGTTCCTTCTTGCGTTCCCACTTTCTATGTTCCTTTAGAGCCTCTGGGAATGGTGGTTCGGGTTTATAGTCATTACAAGACCACTTCTTTGGGAGAAAATTCGAATTCAAGTCTTATGGGGAAATCGCGGGTGTCGGTTCTCAGTGGCAGGCACCACTTTTTCTATTGAAGCATTGAATTCCTCCTATTTGCTCTTCACTTGCTTCCCTTTCTGGAGTCTTTATCTCTTTTCCTCTTCTGAGAGTCATAGCACTAGCATTCTCTTTTACTGTATCATGTGATAGAGGCTTATTTGAGTCCCTTGCTTTGAGCTCTTGTAGTTCATGAGCCATTTGGTGTATTACGTTCCCTTGAGCTTTCATCATGTTCTTCAGGCTTCTAAGAGTTTCATCTCTAGTTGAATTATCTCGAGAGGAGTCTTGGGGCAATTCAAAGATAGAACTCCCTATCGCATTGATCTCTTCAATTCCATCATTTTTACCTCTGAGTGGGGGTTGCAACTGGGATATCTGAATAGCCATGTTTTTTATAATCTTTGTCAACGTACTCACATCTTCTATGAAGTCTTTTTTCGAGTTATCCAGACTGTGAATTTCCTTGATGCTTTGGGATTTTCTATATTGCTGAAAAGAATTGGCTAACCCATCAAAGATTTGCATAGCCTCTTCAGGTGTCTTGTCTAGAATATCTCCTCCACTTGTAGCATTGATGATGGTGCGCTCATGTTCAAGTAGCCCTTCATAAAGATAAAGGATCAAGTCTTCCTCTGGTATACCATGTTGAGGGCAACTTGCCTTGAGTTTTCTGAATCTTTCAATTTAGTCATGGAGACTCTCCTTGGGGGATTGCTTGTCAACTGCTTTTTCAGGCAAGTAGTGAAGCCAATCGCTTGTTGTCACTAGTACAAAAGGGGGGACCGGAGTACGCTTTTTTATGCATGGGAGTACGCTTCTCTTTCTATACTTATAGCGACCGCACTCCCAAATGAGCACACTTCTTGTTAAACCGTTCTATAAATTTTAAGTACGGTTTTGATGTGAAAGTGTTCTTAAAATTGGCGCTCCTCAGGGAATATAAGGTTTTCATGAGGCTGTGATTTTATTAGTACAGTTTTTAAGTACGGTTGCTCTGAAAGCGTTCTTAAAATTTTAGTATGGTTTTGATCTGAAAGCGTTCTTATTAACCGTACTTAATAATGAAATTAAAAAGCCTGTCTTTTTATGCTTTCATATATCTAAGACTCGAACCTGCGACCTCGTGCACCCTCAAGCCGAATCAGTTTGCTTCACATGCCTACCACTTGAGCTTACGAAATTTAGTTGTCCTTTTGTTCATTTACTTAATCTTATTACAAAAAAAATCTCTAATTTTGGTTTTGGGAAGACACTTTTCTTATAAAACCGTACTTATTTTCATTTTTTTAAGCACAGTTTTTCTAAAACCGTACTCATTTTCATTTTTTTAAGCACGATTTTTCTAAAACCGAGTTAAATATTTTGTTACAAATAAACGAGAACGATTTTATAAAAAACGTGTTCCCAACAAGAACACTTTTTATGTAAAACCGTACTCATAATTTTTTAAAATTCATCGATCAAGAACACTTTTCTTATCAAACAATACTTAAAACAAAAAAACAAGTACGCTTGTTAAAAATCGTGTTCCTAATTGTCAATTTTAACACGGTTGTAATTTCAAGTGTACTAAATTTTATTTTTTTAACCACGCTTTTCTTAATAACCGTACTAATTATTTTTTAAAAAAAAAAAGAACTGTACTTATATTTGGTTGTGGGAGTAAACTTTTCCTATGAAACCGTACTTAAAACAAAAAATAAGAACACTTGTTAATAAGCGTACCCAATTTAGTGTACTCAGGTCCCCCCTTTTGTACTAGTGTGTATCTTTCAGAGTGAATGGAAACATTCTCAGCATAAGTTGATCATCAGTAATCCATGGGGTCTGATTCTATCGCAGACACTCACAAACTCTATGAGGTGTTTATTGGGCTCATCTCCAGCCATTCCATAAAAGACTAGAAAAGGTGTAAACAACTCAGGTTTTTATGCAAATTTTGAGCCTTCAGGGAGTGTTGGGAGTCTCATCGCAAGAGTTTGCGAAGTAAGATCAGGCTCCTTCAAATCTCTCAATGTCCTCCTAAGAGGAGGATATATCATTAGCATTAGTCATCTCTGCCTAGTCTGTAAAGAGTCTAAACAAAGAGATTGATTAGTAGAAAAGTGTGATCCGTGCGAGGTGAATCACGCTATAGCAATAAAAATAAACAAGAAAATAAAGTAATTCTCCCCGGCTACCGAGGAAAATTTGATGAGAGTAAAACAGTCATTGATCCCTATCAAAGATAATAATCCAAACATATAGCTAGTATAAGCGGTAAGTCTAGCTGACGATCCACAAGGAGAATACCTTTTCCTGTGTACTTTATTTGCTAACAAGAAGTAAAAAGACTAAAAGTTATTGCAGAGTAAAAATAAATAAGAGAAATAAGGATTGAAATGGTGACCGATTGATAACAATAGGGATGAAGTAGTTTCACCTACAAATTCTCAACAATGGTTGGCTTATTGATCCTTGACTCTCTTTCTAGTTATTCTCATTATTTGGATTAATCCGACTTTGGTTTAAATGGATTTTCATTCCTCGCGGAGATGACAATCCCTTACATCTATATGCAACCCTAATCTTGGAGGAGTTAGGATACAAAGAGAAAAAATTGCCAAAGTACAGGCAAAATAGTCGCCCAAACTGTCATTACCCTACACAATCAAGATCATCCTCGTGAATTACCCAATTATGCTTGCTACAAAAGGTCCAATTGCTCTTGCGAATTAATTGAAACCCTAGCACGATCCAATTCTATCAAGGTAGCTAATCAAAATAGAATTAACAACACAAAACCAGCACAAAGATAATGAATTAATCATTGGAATAACGTAGAATTCAAGCCTCACAAATCAACCCACCATGTCTCTGAATTGTAGGTGAAACTAAAAGATTTAGTGAATCATACCGATGTTGAAAACCTTCATTCTTCTCTCCTCAGATGTCTGATGAATAAAACTAATAAGAATAGTCTTTTAAATCTTTAAATCGACCTAAGAAAACCCTATTCAAAATAGATAAATTTTTCCTAAAATAAAGTAAGTCGAAAGAATTCGGACTTTCTGAAACTGCAAAACCGGCGGGCACTGCTGGAAAACTAGCGGGCGCTGCCCTTGCCGACAGCTTCGATAGACTGAACTTGTAATTCACTTTCTGGAGTCTTCGTTCATCTGATTGATGCATATGTATATGCGTTGGAAAGATCTTTTCAATAACTAAAACTCTCATGAAGACACCATAATCTAATTCAAAGTTCTCCAAAGCTTAAAGAGGATTTCTCCATGTTCTTTGTTTTGGCTCTTGTTTTCGTGCTCCTTAGCTTCCCAATTCGACTTCTAACCCTTCCTAAACCTTCCTTGGCTTGTCTTATCATGTTCTTAGCTCCTCCATGGCTTGTCCCTTATCTCTTCTTATCTCCATTTGATCAAGATTTCTCCATCTTTCAAGCTCGGATCTTATAATTTACAAATAAGCACTAAAAACAGTAGATTCCGAACTTCAAATACCAAATGATCATGGATGCCAATTAGCTACAAAACCTTAACTAATGCACCCTAAAACTACATTAAAACCACCTAGAATACCTATATGAAATATTCATTATCAGTAAGCCATACTCGGCTAACCTCCTTTATAGTTTTGCTTACATTTCAAGACATGGTTAAGTATAAGCGAGGATTTTTGTTATGTTGCTTTGATTTGTACTTCGGTTATGCATTATGATTATTTTAATTCTCTTTGTTATGATATTGCTTAAGTGTTGTTGATTTATCTTACATGACCACTAGGATAGATTTGCATCATGCTAAGATTATAGCTTCATTCCGCTATTGCGGGCCTTAATCCATAAGTAGCTAGCATATCATGTAGTGACGAGTATAGACTTATGATGTTGTAGGAGAATTGATAGGTAAAGATTATCTATTTTAGTGGAAGTGATGCTTGGACATGAGGCCCCAAGTATAAAGTCGACGAGACTGAAGAGATAATGTTTACTTGCTAGGTGTTAGGGACTTATTGCTACTTGCACCCATGTTAGATTTTAGGGATTTTGATTGTGTTATTGGCAAGTTCAGCCTATCTATCTTTATGCTTAAACTGACCACAGAGTAATTGCACAACCATTCATGCATAACAGCCCAATGATCATGGAATTACCATTTTTACTAATGTTATTGAAACTATATCATCGTCATCATTGTTACTTATTCAATAATTTCTATTTTAGTTTACTTACTACTTTTCTTTATATTGCTTCATTACTTTATTACTCTACTTAGTAAAAACATTTAAGAAGTCGTACACACTCTTTATGGGATCGACCCCTTGGTTGTTCTATACTACTAGTTAGTTACTTATTTGGCTTGGATATTATTATTTTGGGAATTTTAAACCACGATATTTAACAATCCAACAAATTTTTGGCACCATTTCCGGAGAGTAGGATTTCTTTTAAGTGTTTTTTTTAGCATATGTCTTATTCTTGTTGTATGGTTGACACTTATTCTACTCATCTTTCCACAGTGCCTTGTGAACCAGAAATCAAAAGCATTTTCTCCAAATTAAGAAGACAACATTAAACCAAAATGGCACACGATGTATGAGCAAGAAGGGAGATCTCAAGCATAGAGCAGTCTCCATTAAATCTCTCTTTGAGTACGTCGAGTGCTTCAAGAAACTCAAGGCTAGTTTCCCACAACATGGTAATGCGTAGGATGATCTTGTCCTCTATCTCTACGAGGGTTTGCTAGAGCAAGAGTGGAACACTATCGATGCTACAAGTGGAGAAGACGTGTTAGACAAGACACTTGAGAAGGCTATGAAACTAATCGAGGGGCTTGCTAATGCTTCTCATTAGTATGGATGGACCCAAGGAGTGTAAGGAGTGCATCATGTCAATGTTGCAAGCACAGTGTTGCACCATCAAGATGAAATGGAAAAGCTAACATAAATGGTGAAGAGCCTATTCACTCAGGTTTCTCATCTTCAAGCTAAACCTTACGAGGTTTGCAGAGATCCATTACATTACAATGATCTATGCTCTTAAGTCCAGGAAGGAGTTATGAAAGTCAATGTAGCTAAACCTTACGAGGTTGGTAGTAGGATAAATGCTCATTGATCATATCAAGGGAGAAGTCAATTCGAGGCTTTTCCTAGGAATCCAATGCAAGCCAATCAGCCACAACAAGGTAAGGTCCTTCACCTCATTTTATATAAGTTTGTAGCAACGGAAAAGGTGGTTGGGTAAATGGCTCAAAAGATAGGAGAGCTCAAGGCACAAAATGCAGGAAAGCTACCATATCAGGTGGTAGGGAATCCAAAGGAAAAAATTGGAGAGGAGACCCACTGAGGGGCCACTATGTCGAGCCAACAATGCTTAACCAAAGGCGCTTCTCATGAGACAACCCGGAGTTTGTTTTTAAATTCATTGCATTTATTTTGAACCCAGACTAGCATGTTTATTATTATTTTTCATTAGGATTAGTTTCTTTGAATAAGAACTCCAACTTTTCTGGAGAAAATTGGTGTTTCATTAGGATTAGTTTCATTGAATAAGGAAGATGTCTACAGGAACAATGCCCACCACCAGAGGACTAGCGCTCGCCGCTATGAGCACATGAGAAAAATCCAGAAGCGACACCTGTCGATAGCACCTCGACGCCCGTTGCTACTACTCAGAAGCACATGTTCATCACAACACCTGCCACAGTTAAACCGGTGCCCATTTCTTGCCATGATCTTTTTGAAAATCAACGTTTAGATGACGGAGTTGGTGGGGCCTACACCTTAATCTGATTTTGAAAGTGATTTTGATCTTGGTATATAAGTCAGATTTGGATAAAATCATATCTTTGGTTAGTATGATCTATCTTCCTTTTATAAATTCTATCTTTCTATCATAAAATCTTTTTTTCTTTCATCTATATATACTCCCATCCTCTCACAAAGTTTTGTTCATAAATTCTAAACCTATTTCTGAGATTCTTTTCGTGCTCCATATTCTGTCTTTGAAAGTGCATTCAAGGTTTCTTCATTCATCATCAAAAATCGATGAATTTCGAATGCAGATGTGAAGAACAAGAGTATCGGCGCCCATCGCATCAATACTAGCACTCGTCGTGGATATATCGGCACTCGCCGATGCAACGAAGGAAGTGGCATCTGGTGATTTTATGTGGAAATCTTTATGAGTTTGTTCCAAAACTTTACTTTTCTCTTTCTTTCTGAAATATGTCTAAGGTTTTAAATATGGTTATGCCATCGAATTTGACACATAATGAGAAAGTAAGATAGAATGGATTGGAAGCCTACAATTACTCTACAACAATGTTTTTCAATCTGCATGCTTTACGCACTTTAGGTTTACTTGAGAATGTATAGGATTTACTCAGGAAAGGAGAACTTGAAGTGTTCCTCCACAAGGCTGCTCCTACTTATCCCGATCTCACTAGGGAATCTACAAGGCTACTTCTCTTTATAGTAAGTCTCATCTTTATAATTTTCTATTCCAAGTTCGGAATCTACGCTTTTCTATTTAACTATGTAGATTTTTGAATTCGAGCTCGAAAAGATGGTACAAGAGGGCAATGCTAGAGCCCTAAAGCTAAGAAGAAAATTAGGATGACTTGAAGATGAAGAGAAGAAGACACAAGAAAGAGCTAAAGAGAAGCCAAGTGAAGAAATATAGAAAACACGAAGGACGCGGAGGTGGCGCCCGTGGAAAGGAGTTCAACGCACGTTTATCCTAGCGCTGCGGTGCAGAATCACAGCACCCGCTGAGAGCAGCGCACCCCCCCCCCCCCCCCCCCCCCGAGTCATAGTAGGCGTCAAAAATCAAATTTTGCCTACTATTAGTTTTCTCTTTCATCTGATTCTTAGCCTTTGAATTAATTTCCTTCTCTGCCTACATATTGATCCCTCTAGCTCAACTCCATCCCCTCTTCTTAATTCTCTGCCTTTGAATGGATCTCCTATGAGATCCTCCTGCTACCACTCTTCTCTTTTGTCGCTAGTGCCTAAGACTCACTGGAAGTGGAATTTCATGTCATGGCTAAGTCGTTCAAATCCTCAAGGAAGAGCAAGACTACATCATTGGAAAAGACCACTAAGAAGCTTCTACAAACGAAACAAAGATTGTTTTCTCACAACATCGGGCGAATGCTAGATTGGAGAAATTATTAGGAGTGGTTGTGGTCAAATTATTGATATCATCCATCAAGGTATCATTCTCGCCAGGATCGATAATACAGATTTAAGTGATAGCTTTTTGCACTAGTGTTTAGCATGCAATTTCTATAGGAATTAAAAATCTAATTGTGGAAGAAGACAAACTAGGAGTTATCAATGTGGTTAACAAATAACAACATTAATGTGCATTGGGAAATCTTTACAACTATCAAGGACATTGACACTCTGAAAAGAATTTAGCAATATCCACTTTCAGCATTGCTATACAGAGTCAAATTATGTTATAGATTTTATTGCTAGAAAAATAAGAATTTTATGTTTTCATCTCTCCCTTTTTCTTACTTCTTGTCCATAAACTTCTTAAATAGATGATTTAATATCCAAGATGTAGAAGGATTGATAAAACTTGACTAATATATACAAGTAAAGAAATAGGTTCGTTTATTTATATTTAAAGACCTTACTAATTATTATAGTTTAAAAAGACCTTACAATGAGCTATCCGACAACGTAACAACTTGTAGAAGTGTTCACACTTCACACTTGGATATAAGAACAATTGATATCCAGATATATCACGTGTGGTTTGCACCAATTGAGGGAGGATTACATGGCTTTAGGAGATGATGAAGAATTGAAGATGATGGAAAAATCTTTCTCAACCACAAGTGCAAAACATAAATAAGGAATGAATAGTACTACCTCCATCTAATAATTTACTAATTTAAGTCATTTTATGTATTTGCAAAATAAGTGCATTAAAGACATATATTTATCTTTATTTTTGTAAAAAAGTTTGAATTGTTTATTAAATGATAAAAGGGTAAGAATAATTATTTTTTCATTGAGAAGAAAAATTATGCATTGAAAATTAAAATGTGAGATAGCTAGTAGGATTAAAATATTTTATAATTCTAAAATGACATGTATATATTGATACAATCAAATTAGTACTCCGTATAAAATAATTTAAATTTTGAGACAGATTTAGAAAAAAATACTAATCTAATTAAATCATGTAGTTATCCTTAATTTTAAAATATTTCTAAATTAATACTTTTATTTATGCCCAAGTGACATAGGATAAAAAATCCGCTTTATATATTGACAAAAAACAAGTCTTTAAATTTTTCCAAATTAGTAATGTTATTTATGCCCTAATAGCATAAGATAGAAAAACCACTTTATATATTGACAAAAAAAAAACAAGATAAGCCCGTGCTCCAACATCCAGATTAACTATATAATCAAAGGCCAATAGTTGTTTCAAAATTTGGTGGTAAAAGAATAAAGATTATTTATTGCAAATTGACATTGTGTAACATTTAGTGTTATATAAAACTATTTTTAGGTTAAAATTATTGTTAAAAATTATAAAAATATTATAATTGATGATTCATATATATTTGAAAAAGTTCTTTTAAAAACTAATTTTAAAAAATTATGAAAAATATTTTTTTTAAATAAATATGAGTAAAAGTTAGACCGCGGTGTTTTAGTAAGAAAATGAACATTAAATTATGAACATCAACAGTACATCATTGTCTAATATAAAATTTAATATGAACAATTTGCATTCTCTTGAATGTAAAACTGATACGCTTTTTATTTTCAGTAATGCACGATAAAGTCACAAAGAGATAATTAACAATCTTTTTAACCTATATCTTTAGGGTATGGGTTAAAAAGTTTAATTAGAAAAGGATTTTTTTTTATCAAACAAATTAAGCATCTAACCCTAAAAAGATTAATATTAAAAAAATATGAATTTAGTCCCAAACATCGGAGAATTTTGTAATATCATTCGTAGAGATATCAGGATTTGTCAAAAACGTGCCCACTGTTTGCCTCCTTAAAAAAATAGTAAAATAATTTAATATGGAATCGATTGGTGAAACACTTAAAATTATTGGCTAAAAATAACCTTGTAAAAAAGATAATCGATGTTTGGTGGGTATAAGGTTTGTAAGTGGGTATTGTGGATGAAAAGTCAAAAATAACCTTTAGATACGAAAAGGGGAAAAAAGGAGTAGGGGTAAAAGTGTACAAATTTCCATAACCTGATTAAATAACCTCCCAAAGCTACCCCTCTCAGCTTCCAAAATCAGAAAAAATAAGTTCCACCTCCAACTCCATAACCTCAAGCCAAAGCTGCTTCCAAATATGGAGCTTTAGAGCTTTTTTTTTTTTTAAACTCCATAACCCCCCAAACCCCCCACCTCAACCTTCTATCAAACACACCCTTAGTAGGTCATCCCAAAAAAGTCATCAGTTTAATCGATTGGTGAAACACTTAAACGTGCCCAACTGACATTCTCTTCATTAGGTCATCCCAAAAAAGTCATCAGTTTAATCAAATCACAAATTAAACTGACGTCCCCTCTGTTGGGACTTACTGATGTCCCCTCTACTGGTTCAGATTGGTTTGCGAGTTTGAAAATGACGAAATTTATTTGGGAAAATGGGATGGAATAGTGGTATACTGGTATATAAAATATTAATTTTTTAATATAATTTTTTTTTTATAAACTCATACTTATTAATAATAGCTATAATATTATTTAAAAAATTAATAAAAATTTTAATATTTTATATAGTTTTTATTCTCTGAAAAATATGCATTTGACTTTCACTTATTTGAAAAGGAAGAGATTATTAATTAGAATCCTGCGGATGGAATAAGGGTACATGAAGGAGTATTACTATAAATGGAGACCATTAAAGAAGTATTGGAACTATCCATATTTAGTTTTGAGTGTTAGTTACTTAGTTGTACTTCTTATTAGGAGTGGCCACGGGTTCGACCCGCCGGGTCGAGAACCCGGGGTACATGATCCGAACCCTAACTCGGAAATTCAACGGGTCGACTCGTCGACCCGTCGAGTCGGGACACGTGGCAAGGAACCGGGTACCCGCCGGGTTTGGCGGGTCAACCATTTAAAAAAAAAAAAATTTGTTTTGAAAAAAAAATTCAACCCATCGAGTACTTTTAAATTTCACCACACTTTCGAAATGGAAAGATTTAAGGTGGACAAAACATAGTATGTCCTTATGTGGGGAGATATATATATATATATACCTTCATTCCACTCCATCATTTCATCACACTTTAAATGTGGGAAAGAAAAAGTTGGATTGTGGGAATGATAAGTAGGGATATGGGAAGATATATATATCTCCAATACACTAAATCACTTTGTCTCACATTCGATGTGGGACAGAAATATGGGATATCAAAGAAATTGTAGAAATTGATGTTTCGACGAATCGAATTATATGATGTAAAATGTAATGTAATTAAAGTATTTGGATTATATGGTGGAATATATAATGTAATTTAAGTCTTTGGATTATATGATGTAACATATAATATAATTAAAGTCTTTATCTCTTAGGATTTAATGAAATGAATAACACATGGTGATGGAACATCATGATACATTATACGGTTTTGCTATTTGCACGGTTTGTTCTCGCCATACGCATGGTGCGAGCCTTAGTCTCCGGATTCGGCATGTATTTTGCCGACACTGGAAGCTGGAGCAGGCAAAATGGTTGCCGACACCAGAAGCTGGAGCCGGCAATAAAATATCATGTTTTCAGCAATCAAAATCTCCTATAAATAGGGGATTATAGCAACGTCGAAATAACACTTCTTCAGCCACTTGTAGCTACCATCCCTCGAAAGCTCTTCTAATACACATTATCTTTCTATTACGACACGTAGATAGTGATAGTATTATGTCGTCATCTGAAGTCGGGGATGAAGTTGAGCTTCCAATTGACATTTACAGTTACAGTGATCCGGAAGAGCTGGTGACGAATCTCGAAGTAAGTTGTTCATATAGCGCTATAGTTTTCAATAATATCTAATGTAGCTTACTTGTTGGAATGATTGTGGTTGAATGTGTACCTTAGCGGAATTACAATCATATATATAAATATATATGTAATCGTAGTAGAATAGCGGAATTATAATCATGTAACGTTATAGTTTTCATATAGCGTTATAATTTTCCTATCTAATATAGTTACCAATATCTAATCGTAATAGTAAAAATGAATTGACAATATAAAATGTAGTATTCAATATTTTGGAACCATTTGCTTAGGACGAAAGTGATATCATGCAGAAACAAAACCAACCATTGGATTTGGATACGGATTACACGTCGATGTTTGAACTTGATGGGTTTTGGCTTGATGAAGTGAACATGAAGGCATGGGCTCGATATATAAGAAAGATAAAGAATATGTTTTTTGTTATCAATCGGTCGTGGAAGAACAAAATGACTGGATTTGGTAATTTTCGTTAGTGTGCGATAAATACGGAGGGCCTCGGGAGATTCGAGATGTAGACTCAGATTTTCCTCCTGCATCGGGTAGGAGAGGAAAAACGACGAAGCTCGGATGTGAGTTTGAGCTGGAGGGCCGTCAAAATGATGTTGATAACTGGACTATCAGAGTCGCATGTGGTGTCCATAACCACAAATTGTCTGATAAGATGCTTGGACATCCCTATGCTTGTCGATTAACACCTGCTCAACATCAGAAGGTCCGGCGTGACACCGTGATTGGGATTAGACCTCGAGATGTCCTACGCGGTTTGAAGTACGATGATTCAGATTGCGTGACCAACATTCATCAAGTGTACAATGCTCAAGCGAAGCTGAAGAGAAGTGCTGCAGAGGGACGAAAGGACCTGCCTCAAGCGTTGCACCAACTTTACCAGAAGGGATACTATATCGTCACCAGGAAGTCGACCGAGGCTGGAGGAAACGAGGTTACCGATGTAATTTTGGCACATCCTGACTCCTGCCATCTTATAATGTTGTTTCCCTACGTTATCGTGATGGACACGACCTACAAGACGAACGAGTAAGACTTATCACTTGAAATTCAGAATTATGCATATGTCATACAAGTTAGTTTTGCTTGTACTAATAAATATAATTGTTTGAAGGTTCCAAATGCCATTGCTGGAGATCGTAGGGATGACTAGCACGAAGAACACATTTGCAATTGCATTCGTTTTTATGGCAGGGGAGACCACAGACCACTACAGTTGGGCACTGAGGCGACTACATCATTTGTGCGGACATCGCCTTCCAGAAGTCATTGTTACCGATAGAGAGTTGGGTCTTATTAAGGCTCTTCGAGAGGTGTTCCCCACAGTAAAGCATATGTTGTGCTCGTGGCATGTTATGTGCAACATTGAATTGAAGGGAAGGATTACACAATCAACTGAGAAGCGAAATGCATTCTACAATGACTGCTATGCCTTATTTGAGTTGAAGATCGAAGAAAGTTACGAGGCCTGACTGCAATCGATGAAGGACACGTGGGAGGAACGTTGGGGTCTTATAAAGTATCTCGAAGACACTTGGCTCACAGAATTCAAGGACGCACTTGTTCGTGCGTGGGTTGATCGATTTTTACATTTTGGGACACGTACAACAAATATGTAAGTTGCCACATATTCCACCACTTTGATTAACTTTGTAATTATTAATAGATTTCTGATATGTGTAACACTTATGTATGAAATATGTTTCAGTGCCGAGTCTGCCCATTTAAAGCTAAAGTCCATGTTGAACACAACCATTGGTGGATTCGTTGATGTCACAGACTGTATCGACAACATGGTTAGGGAACAGATAGACCAAATCAGAAGGTTTCTTGAGAGCTCACGGTTGACTATCAAACGGATTGTATTAAGTGAACATATGTTTGCTCCGCTTTTGATGATGGTGACCGACGAGTGCTTCGAGTTGTTGTTGGCTAACTAAAATAAGGCGAAGTCGCTACCGGCTAACAACGATGGTGTCTATAGGGATCGTTATTGGAGGTCAGCTTATGGTGTGCCATGCGTGCATGATTTCTTAGAAGCACAATCCAACCGATATCTCATTCAGTCGTGGCAAACTCATCGGCGTGAGCTTTGCAGCCGGCCAGTTGTGTGGGTGACGTGACCTGCCGGATCCGGAAGCCGGGAACGGTAAACCCTTTGCCGACACCAGCTTCTGAGATCGGTGAACCTTTTGCCGACACCAGCTTCTGAGATCGGTGAAATCTCTGTCGGTTTCGGTGGCCGGGTTCGACACCATGCGGTTGGCGATAAATTAGTCGTCCCAATAACAGGACCCTACATTATATCAAATTTGTTAGATTAATCTTTCTATTTAATTCAATTGATAATTGTGTTGATCCATTGATTAATCATAAGTGTTTTATTTTACTTGCATTATGTTAATTTCTTGGTTGTTGATTTCAAATCTAGACTCATCCTCATATAGATATATGATAATCTTTCTAGCTCTTTTAAAGTTGAATTAGTCACATTTTGTGTATATATATATAATGATGATGTTATTGGATTACCTATTTGTGTTGCATGTTATGAAATGAAAAGACACATTGGAAAAGTATTACCCAATAATATATTTCATTATTGTGCTTGAAAATCCGAAGTTCTATAACATTTTCAAAATAAGTGAAAATTGACATTAAGGATACCATACATGTGTAACAACTTTATCAACAACAATATTTGTATTCTTTGAAATTATATCATAAAGACTCCTAACTTAGTATCATATATAATGATTTCATAGTGGACAAAATAACACAAATTTTTAAGGTATTGTATTGAACTTCACAATTTCTTGTTACCCGTTCGTTATTTTAATCTTTCATAATTGATAGGTAAAATATTTTTCAAAAAAATAATATTTATATAAAGTGTAGTACTATTGATAGGTAAAATATTTTTCAAAAAAATAATATTTATATAAAGTGTAGTACTAGTGTTTGTATATGATAAAAATTTATAAGTATGGATTGAAATGAAAAAACCGAATGATCGAGATTAAAGATATGATTTAGTTTCTACTTATTTTTGTCCCACATCCCATCCCACATTGAAAACTAGAGGAAAGGGGAGGAGGAGGGTGCTAAGTCTATAAAAGAAGCAAAGGGTGGGTAAGATTTTCATAACATGCAATGCATGAGAATTTATATATATATTATGAATTATGAATAAATAAAATTCATAATAATTATAAATATAAATTCTAGTTTTTTTTATAAATTTTTTAAATAAAATTTGTTGACTCATTGGGTTAACCCAACGGGTCGACCCGCCGGGTCACGGGTTTACTTTCCCCCGACCCTAACCCTAACCCTTAACCCGAGATGACCCTTCAACCCGTTGACTCGAACTCGACGGGTCATTGACCCGGTGGGTCACCGACCGGACGGGTCACGGGTCGACCCGCCCGATCCGTGACCCGTGGCCATGTCTACTCCGTATATGTTTCAGTCCTACGATGGGGTGTTCTTGTTTGACGTTTTTCACTTATGTATTCTTACGTTATTGTGTCGTACTAATGCTACTATTGGTTGGTTGTACACTATCTCAGCCATTAGTTGGTTGTACACTATCTCAACTATTAGTTGGTTGTACAGGTCCCACCGGGCTCAATTATGCAAACTGAAGCCTTAACCATCAGTCCAATCACGCTTGGATTCAAACAAGTCCTAGTTGAAGGAATTACATATTTACTCGTAGATCCAGAACTTCGTTCTTCGTGTTTTCATATTGTTCATTGATCGAGCATCCTCTGTTTTTCTTCTTCGGCGATGATCGTATTTTTGCTCGCTGACGATGACGCCTCAAACAAATGCGTGGTTTTCAGGCTCTCCCGCTGATTCTTCCGATCCCTTTTATATTCATGCTTCTGATTCGCCTGGTATGGTGCTGGTTTCTAAGGTTTTTAATGGAAAAAATTTATTCTCATGGAAACGTGTTGTGTCAATTGCTCTCTCTACTAAGAATAAAATAGGGTTTGTTGATGGTTCCATTTCCAAACCTGCGTGTGATTCTCCAGATTTCAGGAAATGGCAAAGATGTGATGATATGGTTACTTCTTGGCTATTGAATGCTATGACTCATGAATTGGCTAATAATTTTCTTTTGAACAATTCAGCTGTTGAGATTTGGTCTAGTCTAATGACTCGCTTTGCTCAAACAAACCTTGCCCAGCTTTACAGTGTTGAAAAGGCTATTGCAACAATAACGCAAGATCTAGATGGTATTTCCGCTTATTTTACTCGCATAAAACGTCTTTGGGATGAACAAGATTCTTTGAGAAATCTTCCCCCATGTGCTTGTGGTCTCTCTGATCAAATGCGTTCTTTTGATCAGCAGCAGCGCTTGATCCAACTGCTTATGGGCTTAAATGATTCCTTTTATGTCATACGAGGGAATATCTTGATCATGTCTCCTCTTCCAGATCTTGATCGTGTATATCAATTGTTAATTCAAGAGGAGGTTCAACGTGAACCCCGTAGTGGCAATCGTTTATTGCATGAGTCATCTTCTCTCAGTGCTTCTTCTCAGAAGCCCAGTTCATCATCTCAGGTTTCTAAGCCCCAATCGAATTCTTCTAGTTCTCAACAGAAGTACAAGAATCCTAAGTATGTTTTTGCTCTCATTGTAAAAGACAAGGGCACTTGATTGATCGTTGTTACAAATTACATGGCTTTCCTATTGCTGGTTCCAAACAGATTTCTAAAGATGGTAAATCAAGGTCATCTCAAAGGTTTGCTGCTCAAGCTTTAGGAGATGATTGCTCTTCCAGAGATATGTTTGTCACTTCCATTGATCTCCCCTAATTAATATGCTCAGCTTCTTGATTTATTACAGAAATATGATGTTGCTTCCACTTCAACTGGAACCATTGCATACAACAACTTTGCTGGTATTAATTATCCCTCCTTTGTTGGCTATGTTCCTTCATTTTCTGCAACCACTTTTCATGATATGCCATATTATTTGGATTGTGGATCCGGGGGCAACTGATCATATGTGCCATGATATTAATCGATTTCACGATGTGGTTCCCTTACATTCTCTTTTCCATGTTAAATTTCCTACCAGATATTTGGTTCTTGTTCAGTTTAAAGGAAAAGTTCATTTTTCTGATGATATTACTCTTCTTGATGTGCTATTCATCCCGAAAATTCAGTTCAACCTCTTGTCTGTTAGGAAGATGATCATCCAGTTTGATTATATGGTTTGCTTCTCTAAGGACTCCTGTTTTTTGCAGGGCCTTTCTCTGAAGAGGCCTATGGTCCTTGGTAGCTATTCAAAAGGCCTTTATGTTGCTAATGGCGCTCGTGTGGATAACAGTGAACTAGCTTCTCAATCCTCGAAGACATTCTTGCCTCAATGTTCTTCTGTTTCTTCTACTGAGAATACTTTGGCATTCACGTTTAGGCCATCCTCCTTGTAGTAGACTCAAAGATATTGTTTCTGTTGATTCGTCTATAGATTTGAGGTATTGTACTGTCTGTGCTCCGGCCAAACAAACTCGTTTACCGTTTCAATCTAGTACAATCTCAAATGTTTCAGCTTTTGAGTTGCTTCATGTCGATACGTGGGGACCTTACCGCACAACTACCTATGATGGATTTAAGTATTTCCATACAATCGTTGACGATTTTACACGAGTTACATATACTCATCTTCTGCATTCTAAAAGTAATGCATTCAGTATATTACAAGGCTTTAGTCAGCTTGCCGATACACAATTTCACAAGTCTGTGAAAATTATTCGAAGTGACAATGCTCTAGAGCTCGGTTCTAGCTAAGCCGGTATTGATTTTTTCACATCCAAAGGCATCATTCATCAGACTACGTGTGCTCACACCCCTCAGCAAAACGGTGTTGCTGAGCGAAAGCACCGCCACTTTCTTGAAGTCTGTCGGGCATTGATGTTTGAATCTCATTGTCCTGTTCGTTTTTGGGGAGAGAGTTTGCTTACAACTACCTACTTGATCAATCGGCTTCCTACTTCTGTGTTAAAAGGGATTTCTCCTCATCAAAAACTCTTTGGCATTCCTGCTTCTTTGGATCACCTATGGTGTTTGGTTGTTTGGCTTTCGCTTCTACACCCAGGCCTGGCAGGGACAAGATCCAGCCTCGAGCCACCCCATGTGTTTCTTGGGGTACCCATTTCACAAGAAAGATTACAAGCTCTATTGTTCAAAGTCTCATAAAAACATCATATCTCGTGATGTGGTTTTTCATGAGCTTGTTTTTCCCCTTTCAAACTCAGCCATCCTCTGATCACAACAGTTTTTCATTACCTTTTCCTGTGATGGATCACAATTATATTCGTGATTCTCTGCCAGCACTACTACAATTAAGAGCAAATGATGTGGTTTGTAGTGGCTGTTTTGTTATAGAGGTGGTTCATGGCAGCAATTTAAGAAGGTGTCGTAGATTCAGCAGTGGTTTTGCCTATGGAGACGGTTGAGGCAGCGGTTTTCAAATCCTTTGTATATTGGGGCGGTTTGACTGTCTTTTAGAAGCGGTTTTAAAATAAGAAAACACCTAGAGAGACGGTTTAGTAGAACCCACTAAAATAAAACATGTAAGGAAGCGGTTCTGAATTTAATTCGACGGGTTTACATCTTTCTTTGGGCTCGGTCCGCCCTTCCTAAAATAAATCGAATCTTCTTTATTCAGCAAACCCTTCTGAAGTGTCGTCTAGTTTTAGAAGGATGAGAAGCGATTTGGGGGAGCGAATGAGGCGATGATCGAATCTTCAACCTTTCAAGTCTAGCAATCGGGAGAACAACACCATAGATCGTTCAGTTGTCTCCTCTAAAGATTTCATAAAGTCCTCTTGATTATCATTGTTTTGTCACAAGAAAATTGTTTTGCATAACCCCTCCTTTTGTGAGAGAAGTTGCTTTTATTGATCACAGACATGGATTTGAAAGCACTTGTACCTTTGCGAGAATGACAAATGGTTGTTAGGGAAATATGAGAATTGATCCATGATGTTGAGAGTTTTTGTTAGCTCCCTCTGTGTGACTATGAAAAGTACTGCTTGGGGATAAGCAAGCTTAAGTATGGGGTGATTTTATGTCCGCTAAAGTGACCATGTTTTATGCCTATATTTACTTTAATTTATGTCTTATATTTGCATTAAGGGTTGGGATCGCCTTGAATTTATATAGTATATGCTTATTGGCAAGAAATAGAGGTCTACACAAGTTTTGGTTTAATTGTACAGAAATTAGAGCGAAATCGAAGCAAAAACGAGAAGCTGAGAACCGATGTAGAGCAGTCGTTCTCGACTGAGGCTCTGGACATCGACTGATATGAATGATCAAGAGACTAAGTAAACAAGAGTAAAGAAAGACTAGTTACTGGAAGAGAGGTCGACATGCACAAAGGTCGACCTGAGCACTCGACATCGATTGAGCTAAATTGTGCCGAGGTCGAGTGAAGACAGAGTGATCGACGTTGACTGCACTAGTCGACGTCGACTGGACCGATCTTCAGCTATGACGCGTTTTCAGGAATCCGAGTGGAAGGAGACTTACTAAGCCACGATTTTACATCTTTTCTTTAGATAGATTTAATCCTTATGGGTATTTTCCTATTTACCCTAGAGATATATTTTCTTTTCCTATTTAGATTTTATCCTCGTTTATTTAGTGTTATCCTCTAGTTTAAATAGAATTACCTTTCCTTGACTAGCAAGGATTGGTAGCTATAAATAAAGCCCTTGGGGGCTGAGATTTAGGCATCCTCAATCATCCAATTTTACACTAAAGACAATTACATTCAGTTTTAGGTTTTTAGGGTTTTAGGAAGCTTTAGGGTTTTGGCGCTTGCGAGAGCTGGCGTTAAGATTTCAAAGACTTTGTTTTTGTATTCAATGCAAGTTAATTTTTTGTTTATTTCAATCATGTTTCTTTCTACCATGAGCGAGTAGTCGCTTTTCTCTTAGGGTCGGGGTGAGCCCGACGTTAGCCATGCATGCTTGATGTGAGTTTGATGCTGATATTTGTTATGTCTTGATCATCTCCTACATTTTTGTGTTTAGCTCTTATGGAAAGAAAAGGAATTCTTGCGAACAACTTGGATCATAAATATAAAATCGATAAAGACAATTAGGTCTATTTACGAGAGCCGATATATCTATTTGTTGGAAAAGGCGAAAGCTTGGTCATTTGATGTGATAGCATAATTGTCTGGCTTATTCTATCTTGTGCATGTGTGGTTAACATTGTGGTGAACCATAGCCTTAGGAGTTTCTTTTATCATATTTAGAACCTCTTTAATTGGTATCAAAAACCCTTGTTTTTCTGTTCATCGCTTCCTTATCACCCGTTTATTCTTCGGCCACCTTTGTCGACATTTTTCTGTTTCTGTAAGAGTGCTCGATATCGACTACCTAGGTCGACGTCGAGTGCCTCATATAGATCGACGGTCTTCTGAGTCGATTTGTTATTGTTGTTGACATCGAATGCCCCCAATCGACGTCGACTTGCTTGTTTATGCGTGTCAAGGAATCCACTCGACGTCGAGGTCTTCTAATTAATCGACATCGAGAGCACAGACGAGAGATACCACTCGAGATCAACATCCCTGATCGACATCGACTGTTCCAGTCGACATCGAGGCTTCTAGTCGACTTCTTCAAAACGTGATTGAGAACTGCTTTGGATCCGCTGACACGCTTCCTTGTGGATCAAACCTGATTCCTCTACTACTACAATGGGGGAGTCTTGTATTTATTTGATAGGATTGAGTTGATTACTAGGGTTATATTTTATATTATTTTATATCAATTCTCCCCTACGTCAGGGGTGTTGTGAATTGTAAGATAGGTCCATACAGGGTTAGTTGTATATACAATACTCAATAAATACATAAAACAAGGAAATAGACTTGATTCCCTGGCAACGTCGCCACTTTTGACGGAGGGGAATGTCGTTGGTTCATCTCGCCAAAGAAATAATATCCCAAACTAACAAACTAGTATAGTTTGGAAGGGGTCGAATCCACAGAGATTCAAGTACTTCTATTGCAATGTGTATTTATTAATAAGTAAATAAAGATAAGATATAAATGCAAATAAACAATAAGGAATGTAAATAAACTTTGAGAAAGGTTAGTAGAGCGAATAAAATATAGAAGAGTAGTGTGGTTTCGCATACAATTCACAACATTTGTTGGTTTACTTGATCCTTGACTCAATCCCTAGTTATTCTAAAGCCAATTTAGACCTGAGCATACGCAGGTGGGCCCGCTCGGTCCGCCCCGCCCGCCCGCATTTGGGAGCGGGCTTGGACATAGGTCGAAGCCCATGCGGGCCGCAAGACCCGGTTCGCGCCCGCAGCGGGCGCGGGTATGGACAAAGCAATGAATCGGCCCGCAACGGGTACCCGTCTTTTTTATTAAAATTAATATATAATTATATATATAGATGTAATAAATAATATTAATATTAATTATTCATTTTTAAAAAAAAACAGTAACTTAAAAAAACAGTTTCTAACAAAACAGTGATTAATATATAATTATATATATAGATGTAATAAATAATATTAATATTAATTATTCAATTTCTTTTATAAAAAAACAGTAACTTATACTTAAAAAAACAGTAACTTAAAAAACAGTTTCCAAAAAAACAGTAATTAATATATATATTTATATATATATATGTAATAAATAATATTAATATTAATTACTCAATTTTAAAAAAAAACAGTAACTTATACCTAAAAAACAGTAATTTAAAAAAACAGTGATTAATATATAATTATATATATAGATGTTATAAATAATATTAATATTAATTATTCAATTTTTTAAAAAAAAAGTAACTTAAAAAAGCAGTAACTTATAATTATTCAGTTTTAAAAAAAAAGAGTACATTAATATTAATTATTCAATTTTTTTTTAGAAGAAAACAGTAATCAATAGTGTATAATTTATGTATATAAATAGATTGAAATATATGTTGTTAAAAAAATTAAACACTGCTATTTATTCAAAAATCGAATTCTCTTTATATTTCCCGAAAAAGACGTAATTTCTTAAATACATTATTTTATTTTACATTAATTTATAAATTACTAACATAATAAAATATAGTTTCTTAATTACCAAACCGCGTAAAATGCGAGTAATAAAACTAGTTTATACCTAAAACAGTAACATAATTATCCAATAATTTTTTTTTGCAGGTACCCGCGGGCTACCCGCACCCGCATTCGCGAACGGGCTTGTAGCCTTGGACACGACTTCCAACCCGTTAAGTGGGTTTAGCCCGGCCCGCGCCCGCAACAACGGGTCAAACTTTCGGGTAAAGCCCGGACCCAAGCCCGGCCCGCGCCCACGTTTGCCCGGGTCTAAAAGCCATGAATGCAATTGATGTTATATTGTTATTTCAACTTTGGTTTAAATCACTACCGAAAAAACAAGAACTAGCCACGGATTTTTTAGCAACGTCATATGGTTGTGGCCGAATTCGTGGCTGATAGCTACGAACGTAGCCACGACCTGACATGTCGTCGCTAAATTAGCGTCGAGTGAAAATTTCCGTGGCTTAATCTGTGGCTGGGGTGATGACATAAATTCGTGTTCAGAATGTCGTGACTATTAGCCACGATCATGCATGTCGTAGCTAAATTCATGGTTGTTAGCTACGACTTTAGCTACTTTTGAAATATCCGTGGCTGATTTCGACGCCAATAAACTCGCGAAAATGTAAAGATCGAGATTTTTAAATATTATTTTTATAATTATGAATTTTATTCCGATTTAAATTTCATTTAATTTCCAAGATTTCGAAAAGTTTTAAAAAAAAATCTCCGTCATCGAGCAATCGATCTTATTCTTTCGAGACGAATTCCGGGATGAACTTGTGTTATTTGATTTGAAAATGAATTCCTTTCGCTTTATTATTTCAAGGCTTGAAAATATTTTCGGGGTTTGTTATTTAATTTGGATTTGAATGTTTATTTTAAATTTGTTCTAATCGCATTGGCGGAAGACCGAAAAGCGGATTTCGAGATTTATTTTCGGGTATTAATTTTGACATATTTTATCCAAATACACACTCATGACTCAACCTCACCATCCCTCCCTCACCCTTCACCCCTACATGGCTACAACCATTCCCTCCCCCCACCCCCCTGTTGCATCTGTTGAAACCATCCCTCCATCCATCTTTTCTTTATTCACCAATCACTATCCCCGTCACCTCCACATCATCTCCAGCCTCCCTATTCTTTATTTCCCAGCACCACTACACACCTCCTCTCCCTCCCTTCTTGCAGCCGAGACATCCAAGAGCACCAAGTTCCCCGTATCTTCCATCGAAACCAGCCAAGCACCACACCTCCTCCATCGTCGAAGCGTTTGAGCCTCCAGCACCTGCCCTCTGTTCGAAGCGCCTTCACAGCCACCGAAGCTTCCTTCTCGATCCTCTGTTCCGAATAAGAACCCGAGTCGCCGGCGCCTTCTTCTTCCTCCTCCTCTTCGTCTGGTTTCTCCTTATACAGCCGGTAAGCTCTCCTCCTCCCTTTTTCGATCGAATCACATTATAAAGCTCCTCCTTTAAGCCTATTTCCTTCCGTCCTAGGCCGAGATTTCTCGATTCCGACCCCGACGAAGTCGATTTGACGTCCAGCGCACCTCCGACAACCTCGAGTCTCTCTTTTGGTGAGCCCCTTCTTCTCCTCTTGGTTCATTGTTTTTGGGTCCCTTCTTGTTCCTAGGATGTGGGTGTGAGGGGTGAGAATGAACAGCTCCGGTGAGCCTTCCTCCCCTCTTTCTTCTTTCCGTTTTCAAACGCAGTGAACGGGGGCTTCGGGTTGAAGACGGGTTCGGCCGGTTCATCTTCATTATTTTCTTTATTTTTTCAACCGGTCTGGCTCCTTTTAAATGAGGGCCGGTTCAACTGTTTTTTTTTAAATCGGGTTGGGCTGGGTTCTCTTGGGCCTAATTATCCTTGGGCCTTTTTTTTTTCTCTTTCAGATTGGGTTAAGTTAGTTTTGATGGGCTTGTGTGTTTTAATTGTTTTATTATTTCCGAATTACATGTTATTTATTTGTTTTATTGATTATTAATGACTTATTATATATTTAATTGTTATTATTAGTTATTATTCTGATTTATTCAATTATTTAATTAATTACAATTTATTGGTTACTTAAATTATTTAATGATTTGATTTGGTTAAATGTGGTACTTAAAAGGTTTGTTTTAAGATATATTATTTGAAGCATTTATAAAAGTGTTGGAAATTGTTAGAACTTTAGATTAATAAATTTAAAGAAAATGGAATTATGTCGGGATTGTTTATTTATGTTATATTATAAGATTAGTAAGGTTTTGAACTAGAACTAGCTTGTGTCGGATTATTTCAACGATATGATTTTGATAAGTGGTTTAAAAGTTTAATTTTTTAATATCGGAATTTGGATAAGTATGATTTTAGGTTAAACTATTTAACCAACGACTTGGCTTATTTTGAGAGCAAAAGACTTTTGGAAACTTTGAACCGACTTACTTGGAGTTTGATTTGTGAAATTTATTGATGAACTTTGCTTGAGAATTTATATGAGTTAAGATATGGGTAAATATGAATTAAGAGCATAATTTGAGACGTTGTCATTATGAGATGATATATGCGGTATGATATATGATGATATAAGATGAACTGATATGGAATGAGTTGAGAAAAATGATGAATTGAGATGATGATGATGATATGGAAAATATGATGATGTTGTTACGACTAATTATCAATGGATAGAATCTGTGTACCGATAAATGGGTCCTCTATGCTTTAGACTTATATTCTGTATCTATTAAAATTGTTAAGTGACCCGTGACGTGATTGGCTTGCTTACTGCTGGTTTATTACTTTTGCTGATCCGCTACTCCAGGTAAGTCCTTCGGGGCTTACTCAAGTTAGAACCTCATGCCTGATGTGTCATATAGTATGTAGGCATTATAATATCATGTCATGTAGTAGCATGCCTTTGTTCTGCATTAACAAATGAGCATACGTATTCTGAGTGCGATTAGTAGAAATTGTCGTAAGTCGTGAGACTAGAGTCGTTGCTAGGGTCATAGCACAACCCAGCCCATCGGGTTAGTCCTGATAGAGTCATCTGAGAACATGATTTACTAAGTTATATATATATATATATGACTGCGGCGGTGACCGAGTGTCCAACCCCGGCTGAGGTGTGGACTGAGACATGAGATATACTGCGGCACCTACCAAGTCATCTGGCCTCGATTGAGGCAGTCATCCGACCCCGGCTGAGGTACGGACATGAGAGAGATACCCACCCCAACTGAGGCATGGGTTTAGAGAGATTGGGACATGCCAATTGGCATTCTGTGTGGGCCCATTTACTGCATTTCTGTCATTATATATAAAATATCAAGATGCTATGTGCTTAATATTCCAGTATTTCATTAGATCATTATCATCTAGGCTTAGAGCGTATTATATGTCCTCAGTGAGGTCTTCAGGGCCCGCATGAGTGGCTCGACCTTCACTCGTGGTATAGTTTCAGGTATTTGATCCTTGCTTATTCCGTGCTTCTATGACGAGGGTTTCTTTTGGGACGTTCAGCTGATCTAGAGACTGATTTACCACCAGACTTGCTTTGGATGTTTATACTTGTTATTTTGGTTTTGACCCGGCTCTGCCGAGGCAAGTTGTATCGTCGATTTCCTTTTATTGTGTTTTGAACTAAAAATGGTTTTGAGCGACTTAGTCAAGTAGGACAGGTAATGGTCCCCAATGGACCTCTCGCGAATTTAAGGTACGAAATCCCTTCTTTTAATATTGTCACTTTGCTTTGAAACTCATCCCGTACTTGAATTGCAAGATCCGAACGAAGATATCCAATCCTTCGAAACGTAACCCGAATATTTATATTTGGGCCGTTACAGAAAAAATACCGTGGTTGTACTCGTGGCTAAGAAGAAGTGGCAATTGGCAATCATGACCTGATTTCGTGGCCAATAGCCACGAATTTAGCCACTGTTGGAATATCCGTGGCTGGATTCGACGCTAATATGGTCATGCACATTGTCCGTTTTTTCATCCGAATTTGGGTAATTATTCATACAAATTAAAACAAATAATAATTTTAAAGCCCAAAATCTCACCCAAAAAAAATATTAGAGCCCAAAGGCGATCAAACTCAATATCAGAGATAGTCAAAGCCCAAAGACAGTCAACCCGTTATTGGTAGTGAAAGCCCAATTAATATGGAAGCCTAATTAATAGCCCTCGACGTATGATCTACAAATAAGCACTAAAAATAGTAGATTCTAAACTACGAATACCAAATAATCAATAATGCAAATTAGCTTATTAAACATGCAATATGGACACTCTAATCCACCTAAGACCACCTATAATGCCTATACAAAATATGAGTTATCACCTGGAAAGTTGTTGAACTTGCCAAATTCTTCAATTACCTATGGGCATCTCTATTTTGGAAGGGATGGGGATGCAATACTGACTACCGCAATTTTTGTTGTAGATACTGCGTGTTTTGTGACCCAAATCAAAGATGTTTTGTCCTATCTGTCTGTGGGATATATGATAGTTTCGTGAGTTCCTTTTAACTGTTGTGTGAAGAAAGCTAATGCATCTAAAAAGAATCAAGTTTCAGTTTCTTCAAACGGGATTATGTTTGATATCCACTTTTGGTGCTTTAATCGACGCATAAGTAACCTGAATTTATGAAAATGCTTGAAGATGTATGATGCATTTTGGCTTCATAAAAATGCAATGGAACTTGGAGTCTCCAAATAAGAACTTTAATTAACTTGCTTAAAATACTTCAACAATAACAAGCCTAGTATATCTCGCTTAGAGCAGAGTCTGGGGGGTTGCGTAGTACGCTCCCTTTCTCCAACTAGGTCGAGAGGGAGTTTCGAAAGGACCTAAGCAGAAGAAAGTGCAAGAAACAAAAACAAACTCGGACAGAAAACGGGAGCATGTGAGCTAATCAACCAAACAGAAAAAAATAATAAACTGGGAAAGAGGGATTAAAAGTGAAAGAACATAAGCGCAAAAATAAAAAGTATACGATCTTCCTTGGCCCTCCCTTGCGTCGACTAACCCTCGGCAACCTTGATGGGAGCTCTTCAATGTATGTGATCTCTTGCCAATCCCTCTAGTAGGTACAACAAGGTAAGACCATGCCTAATCACCTCCCTCCAAGACTTCTTAGGTCTACCTCTGGTCCGACGCACTTGATCGATTGGGAGCGTGTCGCATTTACAAACTGGTGAATTTGGGGCTCTTTTGTGCACATGTCCAAACCATCTAACCCTCGACTCTCGTAGTTTATCCTTAATGCAACCCACCCCTAAATTATCTAAACAACTCAAAATTTTACATTTCTTTTGTTTGATAAATGATTTATCGTTAAATGAAGTCCATAAGGACTTTCACCCCATTACCCCTTTGCCAAGTGGAGATAAATTATCTAAACAACTCATAATTTTTGTTTGATTGCTGTCATTGGTTCTTTTCAAAATTCTGAGTATTTCTAGTTATTGCAGATAAAAGAAGGAAACCAAGTTTTAGCTGGAAAGGAAAGGTAAATAACTCAACCAGCCTTTTTATTCAAATCTTTCTTTTTCTTTTGGATATTGGCAAGCTAGGTTTTCACTTGCCATTTGTAATATGGTGCGAAAACATCTTAGGTTGGTAAAAGTAGCTCACAAAGACTCACAATACTTGTTCTGCTGTATTGTACTTAGCATTACCAATACAAGTCAATCCGCGTGGACTTCATAGAACAACGTACTGCTTGTGAATGGAAAGCCTCTTCCTCCTGAACATGCCATCCGTGCATCCGTTCATGCCACAACACAAACCTTCATAATCCTTTGAAGAAGCTGCAGTTTTATTTTGCTCTGAATTGGACTGGTATCTCGTGGCTTGTAACTGATGTAATCAATACAATAAATTTGAAATGTAAAAGCCTGTTTCTCAATGTTGATTGCATTTAGATCTTGCCTTTGTATTGGGACTCCTTTTTATTGTGTCAAAATATTTTGTTAGAGGATTTTAGGTTTAATTCCTTTCTGCCTGTTTATTTTGTAGCCTTTTCGAGCTCTCTCTGCCTATCTTGATCGTGATCAAGCCGAGTGTCATGGTTGGATGAAAACCCTTTAATTTTGTCAAGTGTGATTCCAGTATATATATTTCACGGTCAAGCTGAGTTACACTATTGAATGAAATTAAAAGCTCTAATTTTGACAAGTGGGACCGAGTGATATGTTCTCTACCAATTTCCTGGTGCAACATATATGGTTTTCCTTGGAGCGATCCTAGTGGTTTCTATCACTAAGACCATCAGCATCAATGCGGGTTTCTTGAGTTTCTTAATACCACTTTATCACTTTCTCTCTCCTTAAAAACCCCAACTTACTTTTTCGTCCACATCCATATGAGTTTCTAGAGTTTCTTAATTTACTTTTCACCAATTATTATCTATTATATATTTAAATAAACATAATAATAACATGTTATACATTATCTATATATATGTATTATATTATGCGTTAATTAATATAATAATAGTATATAATAATTTTTTAAAAAAAATATCCAAAATGTAAAAATAGATAATAAAATTTAATGCAAACAACTTCATTGGAACAAAACAAACACCGAAATACAAGAACAATAAAAATAAAATACAAAGAGTACTCTCCATCATACATGAAATGGAAAATCATCGAAATACAAAAGTAATAAAAATAAAATACAAAGAGTACTCTTAATCATACATGAAATGCTTGAAGAAAATTTTAATTTTCCTAAGAGCCATTTCCAAACTTTTGCCATATGTGTTCAACCAGATCTTACTTCAGTGCATAGTGTGTAATTTTATTCCGAAGTTGCGTTCGCTTTTCAATGTATTTCTCCATGGGGACGGGTCGCCTATTTGAATACGAAGTGTCGGTATCCTCAACTTGATCGAACTGCGACAAATCAAAGGAAAGACTGTAGTTCTCTCGCTCATCCTCCACTATCATATTGTGAAGGATTATACAAGCTCTCATTATCCTCCCTACCAAAGTAATATCCCATGCAAGTGTTGGGTTTTTAACTATGGAAAATCGGGCTTGCAGGACTCCAAAAGCTCGTTCTACATCCTTTCTAGTAGCCTCTTCAGCCTCTTTGCTGGCTTGATCACTTGAGCTCCCAATAACCTGCTTACCCTTTCTTTTGGTTGCTTTTATGCCTTCCGGCCGCACTGGAGCACTCTCACTTCCAGAAACACTTGAAGGGGTGCCCGATCCTTCACTGGAAGTGTACACTCCAAATTCATTCACCTTGGTCCTCTTTGAGCCTCCTCCACTTGATGTAGAATTTGATGCAACCCACCTGTGGAATTTGGGCTCGGTATTGAGCTCACGCCATGCATGCTCAAACAGGAAGTCGTACCCAAGATCACCCTTGTAAATAGCGTGTGCGTTCCGCATGACATCACAATCATTTTCCCCACTAGCTTGCCGATTTTTGGCACTCGAATAAGCACCAACGAATTTGGCCACAACTTGGGATAGTGTATACCATCTTGGTTTAACGGTGGAAACAATCCTCTCGGGCCAGTCCTCCTCCCTATTAGTGTTGTAGTATTCTGCAACTCTCTCCCAGAATGCTCCTGCCGTTTGTTGAGTGTTTGTTCGAGCATCGGTGGTAGTGTTAATCCAACCACTAACGAGCAATAAATCTTCAGCTTGACTCCACTTAACTCGTACTCCTCTTTCACCCATGGCTCTTCCGCGAGAGGCTCTCCCACGTCCAGCTTTCCCACGAGCGCATCTAGCACGAGTGCCTCTCCTACGATTTCCTTGCTCTTGGTAACCCTCGAGTGGTGATTCTTGAATCTCGTCGAGGCTTGCTACTTCCTCAACTTGTGGCCACATATTATTTCCAAAAGAGCTCCCATGAGATGTTGGGGTAATTGGTGATTGTGATGAATACATGTTTGGATAAGAGAAATTTTGAGTGTTTGGATTTGGAGAATCTCCCATACTCGTATACAAATTTCTAAAACTATAAGGATGGTTGGGGTCATTCGGATCCATCTTAATGCGAAAAAGATGGTAAGATAAATGAGAGATGGAGAAACCTGGAAAATGAGGATATGGGGGATAATGAAGTGGAAGATGTAAATGAAGAAAGCCATATTTGTAGGTAAAAGGTTCCCCACTTCTCCTCCGAATTGCATGCAATTTCATTTCATTTTTTTTATGCAATTTCATTTCATGTTATTAAAACACATTCACAAAATGTCAAATGCATGCAATCACCTTCGGTGATTTTGGCTTGAATAGGCCAATTTTGGCTTTTTATAAAAAGAGAAAGTCATGCATGTACTGCCCACTTTTGTTTTTTTTTATAAAAATGGGCCCCACTTGTTTTGTACCATTTGAGCTGAATGGATTTCTACCGTTTTTAGTGGAGTTTGGTGAGTAGAAACTAGGCTATGGGTTTCTTACCTTTAATGTTTCTCTCTCCTATTTTATATTATTATTTACTCCTAAGAAACCCACTAAAAACTTGCAATGCAGCTGCTCTAAAGTTGTTTGACAATGAGTTTTAAACTAGTTGAAGTTGAAAACGGGTTTTTATCATTAAATCAGTTAATACTATTGTGAGTATCCTTATAGAGAAGAACACACAACTTAATCCCTCCTTTTCAAGAATTATTACTCCTCTGTTAATTAAAACTTGTCGTTTACTATTCATACACGCTTTTTTAGAATGATAAAAACTATATGAAATATTAACTTTTTTTAAAATTTGTTTTTATAAATTCATACTTAATAGTAACAAGTATGAAATTATTAAAAATATATACTCCCTCTGTTAATTAAAACTTGTCGTTTACTATTCATGCACGCTTTTTTAGAATGATAAAAACTATATGAAATATTAACTTTTTTTAAAATTTGTTTTTATAAATTCATACTTAATAGTAACAAGTATGAAATTATTAAAAAAATATATTAAAAAAGTTAATATTTTATATAGTTTTTAACACCTCAAAAAGCGTGCGTGAATAGTAAAACGTCAAGTTTTAATTAACGGATGGAGTATTAAAAAAGTTAATATTTTATATAGTTTTTAACACCTAAAAAAGCGTGCATGAATAGTAAAATGTCAAGTTTTAATTAACAGATGGAGTAGTTTTTTTCAAAAATGCGGTCCGTGCCTAAATTGTGCACATGTGAAATATCAAAATGAGTAATACTCCCTCCGTTTCCAAATAAGTGACTTCTCAACCAATCACAAGTTGGTGTAGTGGTTGTGGGACTACATCACATGCCAAGAGGTTCAAAGTTCGAATCCCCTTGAAAACATAGATTCGCTTGTGAGTGGGAGGGTCAACCCCTTAAATGGGTCACACAGTACCCGATCCAGACATAAAGCGACTGAGTCGATCGAACTGGACTAAGATCAAAAAAATAAGTGACTTCTCACTATTTATGCACGTATTTTAAGGTGATAAAAACAATATAAAATATTATTTTTTTAATAATTTTTTTGATAAACTAATACTTATTAATAATAATTATAATATTATTTAAAAAATTATTTAAAATTTTAATATTTTATATAGTTTTTACCCTTCTAAAAATACATGTTTGACTTGAAAAAGTCAATTATTTAAAAACAAGGGAGTATATATTTTTTTTGTTTTGAAGTCATCCATCGAAACTAGTTTAGCAAATTAATTATCCATCGCAGCATATCATTAAATGTTGAGAAAAGACCAATCTCGGCATATCATCAAATTCAGTACTATCTTGTACTTCATCCGATTCAAAATAAGTGTCGTTTGATTTTTAACACGTATTTTAAAAAACTAAAAACTATATAAAATATCAATTTTTTATTAATTTTTTAATAACTCAATATTTGTTAGTAATAAGTATTAAATTATAAAAAATAATAATAGAAAAGTTAATATATTATATAGTTTTTAGCTCCTTAAAATACGTGTTGAAAAATCAAACGACACTTATTTTGAATCGGATGGAGTACATAATAATCTCATGTTCCAATTTATTACATTTTTTTTTTCAACACTTGCCCTATGACATACAAATTTATTTAGTTACATTAATTTGAGGGGCCTTTATACAAAACGAAACATCGTACCATGAGTGTTATATGAATCTCAAACAAACCATGTAGTACAAACAATATGATACTTAAGAAGATATGGAATTTTCTTTGCATATTCACACCATCCTTTCACAGACGATGAAATATGAGAGGAGCGCCAAATTGAGGGTTTAGAAGACCGTGAGAGATGGGAGCATGAACATAAGAGGGCGAGAGTTGGAACTCAAAACGTTGCAGAATCATGGACAACGCGATCCTTGCTTCCATCATGGCAAAGTTTGATCCAATGCAGATCCGAGGGCCCCAACCGAATGACAAGAACGAGACTCCCCCTTTCGATGCCTTCGAGATCCCTTGAGCAAACCTCTCGGGATTGAACTCCTTGGCGTCGTCACCCCATACTTGAGGGTCTTGTTGAATGTAGTGTATTGGCAAGTTGATTAGGGAACCATGGGGCAATGTTAGGTCTCCGAGCTTGGTGTTGTCGCCCACAACCATTCGTTTGAGCTCCATTGCTGGAGGGTATAGCCTCAATACCTCTTGAAAGATTATGTTGATCTGCAAGTCAGTTCATATATGAGATCCACAAAAATACAAAATGAGTAAGAGTCAGAGAACATAGTCAATCCTGTGGCCAAATGTGATATAAACGTACCGTTTTGAGGTGGTTAAGTCCCTCAAAGTTGGGCATCTTGTGGCCAAATGTGTTGAGGACTTCTTCGCGGGCTCTCGACTGCCAATCTTGATGTTTACACAGCAAGATCATGGTCCATATGAGCAAGGCTGAGGTGGTCTCTTGACCTGCAAGGTAGAACAGTTTGCACTCGTCGATCATTTCTTTGGTAGTAATCCTAACTTTATGCTTCTTGTTGTTGTTGCCTTCAATTTGCGAGTTTGATTCCATCAATAGACCCAATAGGTCATCTTTGGTGTGTCTCCCTTCCCTCCTCTTCTCTATGATGCCTGATAGTAAGGTCTTGATTTCTCTCTCAATTCCTCTCATCTTCTTGTTCCTCTCCGTTGGCAAGAACCTGTAGTACGTCACAAACCCAATCAAATCGCCTCCTTATCGGTTATGAACTATGAAACCGATTTGATAGAAATTAACATCAAATTGGTAACTACCTCAATCCTGGAAAGTAAACAGATTGATTGAGTTCATCAACCACAATGAGTTGTTCCCTGATGAGTTGGAAAATCCGCCTTCCTTCTTCATAGGAGCTTCCAAATGCAGCCCTAGAAATTGAATCTGCAGACATACTAATGAGATAATCACACACATCAATCTCTCGCTCCGACTTCGATAGCTTCTCTTCCCACAGGCTCACCATCTCACTGCAGCTAGTGTAGAATGCTGGAAGCATCAACTGTTAACAGAGCATTTTATATACAAGATTAATATGGAGGATGTATAACTTATAATTAATTGAATGACCCAATTACTCAAGTGTTACATATATATATATATAAATACATACTTTCAATTTTTCCATGTGGAAAGCTGGGTTGAGGAGCTTCCTATGGTGAGCCCATTTCTGGCCTTCATAGCTAAAAAGGCCAAGAACAAGCATAGAAGTGATTGGGTTGTTCTTCGGCTTCTGAAACTCGTTGTACTTTGTAAACACCTCTCTCGCCAATCCCGCCTCTCCTATATTCACCAATGGAATTGGCCCTTCCCACATCAAACAGTTTTTCCCTGCATATATGCCAATCGACAAACAAAAATGCACAGACCGTGGAAATTAAAGATGTGAAATGACATCTCACATTGATAAAAATGATGAATTCAATCCTTACATATAAGTCGATGGGTAATCCCACCTAATGTCAATTGGTTTTAGGATGGAACTCATTCGACTTGTGTGTATGCCAGTTGGTTTTAGGATGAAACTCATTTGACTCGACTTGACTGGCCTTACATTTTAATTAATGGGTATATATGGAAGATATATGTTACACGTACAAAATTATAACATACATATTACATACCGTACTGTTCGACAGTGCGATGGAGGAAGGGACGAACGCGCGGAGTATAGTCATGGGAGAACGTATCCATGGGCATGGACCTAGCCTGAGCTCGCATCGACTTGATTTCCTTCAAGTCGCCGTAGAAGAGCCTGTAAGGGTTGCCATAGAGGCCTTGGCGACCAAGGAGCCTCTCTAGCCTCTTCGGCCTCAACCACACCCAATTCAACACACTCCATAGGCATGCAATAAGCACCATGCCTATCCCAATTACAACTCCCGTCGTAATCCAATTAGCCTCATAAACCAATGCCATTACTGCCATTTTCACAACTTGATCCAACTCAAAACTCTAAGGCTGGACCCTGGAGATATGTTTGTGCACTTGCAGAACAAAGGGCTGGTGTGGATTTATAAGGAAGCAATAACGTGTTGCTTCTTTTTCCTTTTTTTTAAAAAAAAACCAAAAAAATTCCCGGCTAATAAAGGCATGTTTTTTTTTTCTTGGTTGAAAAATGATTTTGGAGTACACGTGTATGTGTATTATGACAAGTGTTCAATATTCTTGTTTTATTTGTGAATTGTTTTATTGATTGCAGTTGCATATACGTCTGGTATTTATTTAAATGTTATCACTAAATAATACGTACGTGTAAAAATATACACAGTACACAACAAATCCTACGTACTGTGTGAGGCCGTCTATTTTTTGGTCGAAACTATAAAGACGCGCCGTCTTCGGTAGATAAAACTTTATTTTGTAGAAGGTAGGCAAGGAAGGTATATTATACTCCTTTTGTCGTCCCAATGGTTGTCTTTGTATTATTTATACACGTTTTTAAATGAGCTAAAAATTATATAAATATTTATTTTTTAATTAATTTTTAAAATAATTCTATACTTATTAATAATATGTATGATATTATTTAAAAATATTTAATAAAATGTTGATATTTTATATAGTTTTTAGTTTTTTAAAAAACGTGTATAAATAATTAAAGACAAACATTATGGGACGGACGGAATACCTATTGAGGAGAACTAATGGTCCTAAGATTCATAAAATCGTATTTTTGCAAAAATGCAACATCTAGATATTATTAAGACACTTGGCGTTAGTTGGTTGGTTGCTAAGACTTCACCAATGCATTTGACGTTTAACAGTTGAGAAATATGTGTAGAATTTGAGAATGGTTTTCACTATTACATTTTGTTCAAATAATTATCACGCGTATTTGTTTTGCATGATTTTTTTTAGACACAATTTGTGAAAAGATGTGAAAATAAATATTTCACATTGGTTTTTTTTTGTCAACAAAACGAGTGTTAGTGAAAATAAATATTTCATATTTTATATAAGGAATCCAAACTTTTTATATAAGTCGGTGGGCTACTCTCCTAACGCCAATTGGTTAGTACATATATGGTGCGTTTGGACGTGTGACCCTCACGTCATATGACCCACCGTAATTTAACAAAAAAATTAAATTTCTTATAAAAACGCGGTTTCAAACCGCGTTTTTATAAGAAATTTAATTTTTTTCCAACTCCGATGATAAATACCCAATTAACACATGAAACGCGATCTGAAACCGCATTTTTCTGACGTATCTGCAAATTTTGAATATTTGTGTAAATAGTTTCAATGTGTGAATTTATCCGTAAATTTTTATTTTTTAATGAATATTTCGAAAAAAATTCTTAAATATATATATATATAAACATAACAAAAATCTTCCTAGAAGGTTGCCAAATCCCGCCGTCATGCATTTATAGAAAAGGGAAATTTATATAAAACTACCCCTTAAATATGCGGTTTTTTTTATTTAACTACCCCTTAAATTTAAAATTACAGAAAACCACCCTTATTCTTTATTTACAACTCACCGTCCATTCATCTATTTTCATTAATGAATAATTAAATATATTATATTTTAATACTTTTAAACACAAATTTGATTATAAATATATTCAAATTTTGAATTTAAGGGTTCGATATGTTATGGATCATTTTATTTATTTTTCAAAAATAATAATAAGTTTAGCCTAGAATTATTATCTTAATTTATATTTTAAAATATTTATAAAATTTTAAAATATTATTTAAATTACTCTTATTTATTTATATTTTAAATATTTTTTAAAATATTATTATTTATTTATATTTTAATTATTTTGGTTCAATAATTATCTTTGATAAAAATTGAAAAAGGTCTATAATTATACTTAAATTATAAGATTAATAAATAAAATATTTTTTTAAATTTGAGGTAAAAGTCATGTGAATTCCCCCATATATATAAAGATTTTATATAAAAAAGAAATTTATCTATTAAAAAACGTTACTATATTTTTCAACATAAAATATGAGTTTCATCCATTTTATTTATTATAGATAACTTTTTTCTTCAAATTTCTCTAAATTTAAAAAAAAAATAGGTTATCGATTAATCATATAACTCAAATACAATTATAGACCTTTTTGACGATTTAACAATGTTTAATTATTGAAAGAAAATATTTGAACTATAAATAAATAATGACTTTACGTTTATTTTTAACTTTATAAATAGAAATTATGATTTCTAATCATATTATAAATAAAATAGTAATTTACATAATATTTTAAATTTTATAAACGTTTTCAAACGTAAATTAAGATAATAAATCTAGGCTATATTTATTTTTATTTTTAAAAACAAATAAAGTGATCTCGAAAATGTAATCGAGCCTTTAAATTCAAATTTTGAATATATTTATAATCAAATTTGAGTTTAAAAATATTAAAATATAATATATTTAATGATAAATTAACAAAAATAGATGAAGGGGTGGTGAGTTGTAAATATAGACCATTAAAGGGTGGTTTTTTGTAATTATGAATTGAAAGGGTGGTTAAGTGAAAACCTCCATGTTTAAAGGGTGGTTTTCATAAATTTCACTTTAAAAAATCATAAGAACAATGAAACGACTGTTTACAAGAGAATTTAACCTAAAGTGCACACAAGTCCTTTCCATTATCAAAACCAATTATAGATATGCTTGAGAGAAAATTAAAAAAAAAATCCTCAAATCCTTCTCCATTACTCATTCGAATGGACTCTTGTTCAATTATCACCGAGGGCCAGACATGAATTCAACCATTTCTTGTTGTTCTTGGATTACTTGTGAGTGATTTCAATCCATCTATCAAATTTAAGACAAGATTTTGCATTGTTATTAAGCTTTTTGAATAGAAATTTTGGATTTTTTTATTTTTTTGAAATTGAAAAGATTGATAAAATTGATAGATGTTTATGATTTTTCCGTGATTATTGTTTGTTTGTTTATTATGGGCGTCGAGTTGAAATTTCAATTGAAAGAGAGGAAATTGATAGATATTTGCTATTTGTGTGCCTGATATCAATTTTTGTTCAAAATGAATAAATATGTACTGGGTGAAGATGATGGGTCGTATGCCTGTACCACATAGCGATGGTTTGGTAAGATATCTGGAGATCGTCGGCATTAATGGGATAATTGATCCTAATCTGATGGAGGTGGACCAAAATGCTTCGGATACCACTCCCTTTGACGGGGAGAAAGTGATCCACTCAATGTCTCACCGTAACCGAACCTAAGGGTTGGACGCGGAGAAAGTGATCCACACTCACCGTAACTGAACCTAACGGATGGACTGGTCATATAATTTTGTTAAAACGATCTTATCAATAGTCATTTTAACATCTTATCTACAGTCTCATTCTCAGAAAATTGTGTAAGGGTACAGATTAAATATGGATCAATAATCCATGTCTCTTAATAATTGTTGATGAAATTTTTTTTTAAATATTCAACTAAATTTAAGATTTAATAAATACTGAGTACGGAGTATATCTTATGAAACAATATTAGTTTCAACCGCTTCTCTCCATCCACGTACATTACGAGCTTTCATGTACAGTATTGTCCTATTAGTAGGGTGTTTTTAGATACACTGCAAATCCATCATTAAAAATGCACGTCCATTTCAACGTGCAAGCATTTCTGATTAATTAACATTTTTGAAAAATTAATTAACTCACCTTAACCCTGCACGTCGGAATTGACGTGCAAGATTTGAGGTGTATATAGCGGAAACGCTATTAGTACTTAACTTTACCCCTGTCAACTTAATCTATTCCATATATCAACTCTTTGTTACGGAGTAATTACCAAACAAAGCATGTACGTACTCCATTTGGTTTGTTAATTACCAAACAAAGCATGTACGTACTCCATTCGGTAGCTAATTTGTTTTTAGTTTTCGGAGTAAATATATTTTTAAATGATGTAATTAAAGTTAAAATTATAATTTAATTAACATTTAAAATTAAATTGTCAACAACTACTTATCTCAAGTTTTAAAAAACTTTACAAATCTTCGATCTCTCTCATTTCTCTTCAATTAATTTGTATCACTTATCCTATTTTATAGTAATATCTTACTAGCTAAATAATAATTTAATATAAATTTTACATAATCCATTAATTTTAGTTATTTTATCTGCTTTAGTTACGTAATCAATTATATATATTACTCCATCCGTATCATTATAATTGACCTTTATGAGAATTTTTTCATATAATAAAATATTTGTCCTTTTGAAAAACATTAATGATAAAAAAAAATAATTTTGTCAATTCATCTCATTAATTACATCGGCAGTGGCTCGAGGGTTAACAATCGGACGTTACTCTATTAATATTCCAACTTCTCATCCTTTTTTTTTCGTTGGTCCATTATTTAACATTATTTATTTGTTAAAATTTTAACTATTTTTCTTTGTATTTTTAACTTTCTTGATTAAAAAGTATAAAATTGATAAAAAAAAATCAATTATAATGATACGAAGGGAGTATTAAATATAGCCTAATTCTCGTTCTTTCACATTTATTTGCTTCGTTCTTTCACATTTATTTGCTTCATCGATATATTTACTCGTGTCTGCAGATTGAATTGTTTAAGATTGAGATAGGAAATATGAACACATTAATTTCCGTACGTGACTGTTAACACAAAAAAAAGGTGATTAAACATGATTTTAGACGAGAAAAAAGAAAAAATGAAGTGGTTTTGTGCCCATTTCGAAAGGTTTTTTGAGTTGTACCGTACCGCTTACTAGCGGACGTGTTGTTCTTTTCTTCTTCCATGGCCGATCTATTTTGACTATATATATACGAAGACCTTCCATTACATGAATGCATTTCACATTTAGTATCTATAAAAGATTAAATTTTTGTGTGGTTAACCAAAATATTCACAAAACAAATACTCCCTTCGTTCGGTAAAATATGTCACTTTACTTTACACGCACGCATTTTTAGAGGATAAAAACTATATAAAATATCCATTTTTTTAATAATTTTTTTTAACAATTTCGTAGTTATTATTAATAAGTACAAACTTGTTAAAAAATCTTTATATAAAAATATAAATATTTTATATAGTTTTTATCATTCTAAAAAAGCGTGCATGAATAGTAAACGACGTGTTTTTTCAAACGGATGGAGTAATAATTAACAAAATATTCATGGTTTAAAAGTAGTTACTCAAATATTCACTAGGATCTCACTTGTCTTTTAAAATTTCCCATAAAAAGCAAAAATTATAAACAATTGTCGTATCTTTTTGAAATTTACATTAATATCCTTAGTTATTACTTGTTTAGTTATATATTTTGTATTTAAATGTTATAATTGGAACCTTGATCCTGTAATTTGGTATTAGAGCCTAGTTAATTAAAAATAAAGTCTAATTAAGCAAGTCAATAGAGAGTTGTCGATAAATTGCCCCCATAAAACGTATCCTTATGCACCACATTTGGATAGGGATGACAAACATTATGAAGCAATTCTAAACACCATCTTTGATTAACTAAGAGATTTAAGATTAGAAATTAGAAGGTTAGAAGGTTTTAATTAAGAGTTTTAGAGAAATCCTACTAAAAACGGTAAAAGAGACGTGCGATCTCCACCACTCCCCCAATCTTAAACCAATCAACGAGATAAATTATCAAGTGAACCTTAAGATATAAAGCGAAGGTAAAAAGCCTAGTCCTCATAATTATAGTTATCCTTATAAGAAAACAAAAAAATAAATTTACTACTAAATTAGATAAATAAAAAAACAAAGAATCTGATAAGAAAGAAGAAGGACAAGAACTAAAGAATGAAAAAGAACTCATTGTATCGTCAAGTTAGTTATTTCAAGACCCGTCTGGATGAACGAGGTTGGCTAGAAACAATGCAACAACATTATCAATCGGAGTATTTAGAAATCAACCAAGTAGAGTAAGAAATTATGAGTAGTGATGAGTATGAAAACAATGCTGATGAAGAAGCAGTGCATCAAGAAATGAGATTATTTAAGCTTAAACATATAAATACCATACCCATATCGAAGGTGCAACAAAAATTAAATGAGAATCTAGGGAAAAAGAGCTCAAATGAACCAGAAGCGAAGAATGAGGCAAGAAGAAATTATAGACAGTACAAACATGAATCGACTAGTAATCAAAGACCTCTAATGAACCAAGAGAATTTCTAGAAAAGAAAGAAAGATATGGAGTAAGTATTATGCCAAATTATAGACCAAACCAAAGAGAACTCCGACCAGAACCCATAAGTGAGACAAGTTATAAGTTAACCTTTGACGGGATAGGAAATAGACGTGAAATTCTATAATATAAGAAGAAAAGCATGATGAGTGTACTAAACATGAATGTAGGATGGGGAGCATCGCATTTCTTGAATCGCATAGAAGATAGTTTCTATAGAGGTGTAGCAGATTAGTATAAAGCAATTAGTGAAGAAGTTAAAGAAAATTTAAGAAATTGTGGAACTCCATTATTCATGTTCACAGTATTTGCGAAGTAATAGAAGATAAATTTATTGGAGAAAAGGAAGACAAAGATAAAGAAACCTTAGGATGGCCAAGGAAAACAAATAACTTAGAAGTATGCAATATAAAGTATGTTGAATGTTCTCTGAATTCGAATAATATTATTATTATAAAATAAGAGAAAATACAACTAATCTACAAATGTTCTTTGATAAACTTCTAAACACCATTAATGAATAAATCTGTGAAGAATATCAACAACTGATTAAGAAAAAAAGATAAAGACTCTCTAGGTAACAAAATTTCCTATGTTAGGAAACGGGTAGAAAAAAAGTGTGATGTTAGAAGTACTCATCGTATGAAAAAAAAACAATTCTGAACTTGTTGGGAAGTACCTAATGAATGGGGTTGCAATTCAAAAGAAAAAGATATAAGAGAAAGAGCTTTAACAAGCAAAAGGGTGAAAAATATCATAAAAATATTATAAGAAGCCATTTTCTAAAAACTGAATTTTTTTTTAGGAAAGCCTCTTATTGCCTAGAGAAGAAAAAGAGCTGCAAATGTTAGACATGTGGAGAATTTGGACATTATGTAAATAAATGCAAAAACAAGAAGAATAACAAACTAGCAGAATCCTTGGGTAGTTTAGATTACATTGAACTATCAGAAGATGAGGCAACAAAACTACTATTAAGAAATAAAAAAGGGATAGTTGAGATAATAGAAGAAGATGGGTTAGAAGAAGAATATGAGAAAGAGGAAATAGGCGGAGAAGAAGAAATTAATGAAATGATGGAAAGAGAACCTTCTTAATTCTCAGACGAATATAAAATGACCACTTTAGCTCAACTCTAACAAGCTGAAACATCTACTGATGAAGAACAAGTCGAGTAAATGATTAAGTCAAGAGTAGATTTCCCGATCATCGCTAAAGAAGAATTTGTTATAAAATCATTCTTCTCTAAATTTGCAAAGTATGTATGTGAGGAGATGTCGGGAGAACTTAATTAATTGGGCAAATATCCAGAGACAAAACAAAGATAAAAAAAAATATAACCTAAGTCTAGTTTTTTTTTCGTGTCAATACATTTTGGCGTGCAAATATAACCGTATGTTGTGCTTGTGCAAATATAACCATATGTTGTGCAAATATAACATTTTGTTTTGCAAAAATAAAAATAAAAATATAGTAGATTATGGATCACATAATAATATATAGGTAGTTTTTATAATTTCTCATATTCATAGGGTGATTTTTGTAATTTAACAAAAAAGCCTTCCCCTTCCTCACGGTTATCACTTTCTCCCAGAACGCCGCTCGCCGGATCTCCAGCCGCTTGACCTCGCTCCGGCCGGATCTGAGCAACCGCTCCCTCGCTCGTTCGCTCGGCCTCGCTCGCTCGCGTCCGATCCGGAGATCTGAAACCTCCAGGCCGGATCTGAGCAACCGCTCGACCTCGCTCGCTCGGCCTCGCTCGCTTCGGCACCGAAGCCATTGATCTCGACCTTCTCTTCAGATCTCGCCCCGTGCAATAGATCTGAAGCCATAGATCCGGCGAGAGAGAGATCCGGCGAGAGAGAGACTTCGCGCGAGATAGATCCGGCGAGAGAGATACTTCACGCAAGACACAGATCGGCGAGAGAGATCCGGCGAGAGAGAGCGAGGCAAGCCGGAGATCTGATTTTACAATTGATGAGGAAGACAATCGGGGAGGAAGACATGTGAACAGAGGAATGGGGCACAAAAGGGGAATTGGGATTAGGTTATTTAATTGGATGGACAGTTTACTAATTTGTCCCAAAAATAGAACATTTCGCTAATTAGGTCGAAAAAAGTGTCCGTGGCACAAATTTTCTCTAAAATATACTATACTAGTGAGTGATATGGACAAAGTCATCAGATCATTGTATACCTATATAAATAAGAAAAAAAGCAAAATATTGCAAAATATTATAAAAATAAAAATAAATACAAATTCAAATAAAAAAAATGAATAATCGGACATTAAAAAAAACTTTGATTTTCCAAGTTGAAGGGCTATCTTTGACTTCACACTTTGTCTAATCATTGGGTAGTAGTTCTTAAAAAAAAAAGAATTTTTTTGAAATAGTAAAAAAAAATTAAAATTTTTTTTGCGAAATAGCCAAAAACACAAACTATTTTGAAAAATAGCCAAAACAAGAAACGAGCTGAGCCAAACTCTAGCCCAAAAATTATACGAGATTTTTTTGGCACTTAAGCTCGGCTCGCGAGCCTAGGGTGAAACTCGAGCTCGAATTTTTTGGCACTGGAGCTATACAAATTTCAAACCACAAAAAATTTTCAATCTCTATTCTCTACTCCCGCAGCTGTACAAATTTTAGGGAAATCCGGAAATACAGAGTACCAAGAAGATGAATAAGGAGGGAATAAGAGATGAAGAGGGAATAAGAAGAACGAAGCATTCATGTGCTGATGGAACACGCCAGATCTGAGCAGGAGGAACACACCGGATCTAGAAACTTAGACGATGAGGAGGGTGGTTGACCAAGCGACGCCGCTGGAAGGCTCGAATCTGATGAGGATCATGCCGGATCTGGAAGCTTAGACGATGAGGAGGGTGGCTTACCAAGCGACGTCGGATCTGGAAGGCTCGGATCTTATGAGGAACACGCCGGATCTGGAAGCTTAGACAATGAGGACGGTGGCTGACCAAGCGGCACCAAGCGGAGGGACGATGAAATCCGGTGATGGAGGGACGATGAGGAACGATGAGGGGAAGTGCAAGATCTGAGCAGGAAGGATGATACGCTGCTCCTTTCTCAGTTTCTCTAGTCGCCACCAAGACGTACAGGGACTAGTTAAGACGCCAAGACTTACGAGCGACCGACCTTGAGAAACCCTAACTCCTTTTATATAATAACACTAAGGGTATTTTAGTAATTTCTTATACCGAGCTTTCGAGCTCGGCTCGAGCCTAAAAATATGTTCAAGCTCGGCTCGTTTTCCCCCTACAAACGAGCTCGAGCCGAGCCCGAGCTGTTCGACTCAGATAATAGCCCTAGACGCTGGACAAAAGAACAATTTATCCCCTTCTCCCCATCCCACCTTCTCTCTCTGCCTTTTTCGCTGCAAAAGCACTCCCCTTCCTTCTCTTCCGGCAAGCCACCTGTCCCACTCCCTCTCTATCAACCCCTCCTCTTCCCTTAATTAAAAAAAAAAAACAGAGTTATTGTTTCAAACAGCGACTATGTGGTGTTTTTTTAAACCTTTTTAATTAAATAAATATTTAATTTTCCTTCAAAAAATAAAAAATGGGGCTAAAGTTGTTGTTTATAACACCGACTTAACCCCGTTTTGACTATTTAGCAAAATAGATTGGGTCTTTGGCTATTTCCCAATTTTTTTTTTATTTTTTTGACTAATTTTTTAAAAGAAAAATAAAAAATGATTGGGTCGTAACCCTTTCCCCAAGTCATTGGAGGAGAGAAGGATGACCCCGAGTCAGCTATACCTTCTCAAGAAATTTGAAGGAAAGTACGAGAGAAATGTACAAACCCTAGCTTACTCCATTTCTAATTAATACTCCCGTATGACATTAATATATTCTATTAGTTGAACTACGTATTCTAAACTTTGAAGGGTGTGAGTTATTTTATTTTAACAAGCAAAAATGACTTAAAATAATACCAATTATGAGATATTAACAAAAAATAATACGAACTAAAAAAAGTCTTAAAATAATACAAACTATCCACCTATAAACCAAAAATAATACAAACTTTAAAATCAACTAAAAATAATACAAACTATAAAATTTTAATTCAAAATAATACAAAATTTTGAACTTAAATTAGGATAAGATTCAAAATAAAATTTTATTTATCAAAATTATAAAAAAATCTATAATTATTCATACTTTGCACAATCCACCTTTGAGACTTTTTTTAGTTCATATTATTTTTGGTTCATATGTGATAGTTGATATTATTTTGAGTTATTATTCTTTTATACAATGGTTAACTTATCGTTTAAAGACATCTTATCGATCGGACGACATTGACGAACTCAATTGGAGCACACACAACAACTTTCAAAATATAAATCATAATCTAAATATAATTAAAAGTTATACTTATCCAAAACCGCGTACGAAACCTATCATTAATAGAATATTTGATCTTATTGTAATTTATATAAATAAAAGGAATTTTTTTCGAATTGGCCAAAAAAGGAAAAATATTAGCGAATTGGCCAAAATCTCAAACTATTTTGGGATTTAGTCAAAGTAGGGTAAAATCGCTGTTTTCAAACAACGACTTTACCCCTACTTTAAGAAAAAACAATATAATATTAAAGTCGCTATTTCAAACAGCGACTTAGTATTTTTTTTAGCGAAATTTATATTTAAGAGTATTTTTTTAGCGAAACGTGTACGAGGCACGTAATAAGTTTAGTAGAAAGAAATAAATAATAAAAATGCATTGTTCTACACGAATTTTTTTTTAAAATATTCACTAAAAAATAATTAATTAACAAAATATTCACACTTATAAAATATTTACAAAAATATTCATTTTTTGCAGGTTTGGCAGAAAAACGCGGTATAAGACCGCGTTTTATTTACAAATGGAAAAACGTAAAATTGGAGAAAAAGATGACAAAAAATTAATAAAAGAAACGAGGTATGAAACCGCGTTTCTATTTTAATTTAATTTGGGGTTGAATTTTGTAATTTTGCAAAAAAAAAATATTATACTAGAGACGCGGGTTCAACCCGCGTCTCTCTTTTTTTCTTTTTTTTTTTAAAAACAGGAATTGAAAGAAGAGGGGCCATCTTCCTCCTCCGCGCTCGGTTGCTCCGAGTCCGAAATCAAAGGTGTTGTCGAGGTGTTTCTCTTTCTTTATTTTTTAATTATCTGAAATTAAAATTAAAACAGGGGAGGAAGGCGAGCGCCGTGCCGCCACCGGAGGAGGAGGGAGGAGTTGTCGTATCTCTCGAGCACTAGCAGGCGGCGGATCGAGAACCCTCTCTAGCAGGACCTCCCAGGGCTCTCTGGCCGTCGAACTCCGGATCGAGCACCCTCTCTGTCAGGACCTCCCAGGCGGCGGATCGAGCACCCTCTCTCGAGCACTAGCAGACGACGACAACTCCTCCCTCCTCCTCCGGTGGCAACGTGGCGCTTGACTTCTTCCCCTGTTTCAATTTTAATTTCAGATAATTAAAAAAAAAGAAAGGGAGAGATGCGGGTTCAACACCTCCCAGGGCTCTGACCTTCGACCTCGACAGCACCTCCTAGGACAGCACCTCGACAGCACCTTTGATTTCGGACTCGGAGCAGCCGAGCGCGGAGGAGGAAGATGGCCCTCTTCTTTCAATTCCTGTTTTTTTTTAAAAAAAACAGAGATACGCGGGTTCAACTCGCGTCTCTAGTATAATTTTTTTTAGCAAAATTATGAAATTCAACCCCAAATTAAATTAAAATAGAAACGCGGTTTCAGACTGCGTTTCTTTTGTTAATTTTTTGTCATCTTTTTTTCCAATTTCACGTTTTCCCCTTTGTTAATAAAACGCGGTCTTATACCGTGTTTTTATGCCAAACCTGCAAAAAAATAAATATTTTTATAAATATTTTATAAGTGTGAATATTTTGTTAATTAATTATTTTTTAGTGAATACTTTGAAAAAAAAAATTCATTAATTCTAGACGGGTGCATTAAGAATTTCCCAGAATAAAATAAAGCCTTATAAATTCTAAACTTGATGATTGATAATTGGTCCATCCACTCCAATCTTCATTTCAAATATTATCAATTCAAACTTGAATCAACTCAATTAGTTAGCTCGATTGATCGATCCAAAACCATGTCGGTCCTTCTATCAGCCGCAGGCTCCCTCGCGGCGGCGGTCATGGTGGCCCGGTCAATCTTCTACACCTTACTACCCCCTGAGCTCTCCACGTACCTCTCCTCCGTCCTCCGCTCCTTCTTCGGCCACTTCTCCTCCACCCTCACCTTCATTATCGACGAAATCGACGGCCTCCAACCAAACCACCTTTACGATGCCGCCTCCTCATACCTATCCGCGATGACCATGACGACCAACAACGATTCCTCCTCCTCCCTCCGCCGACTCAAGCTCACCAAACACGATGTGCACGATCCCGCCCTACACGTCTCCGTTGACCGTAACCAGCAAGTCGTTGACTCCTTTGACGGGGTTCCTTTTAAGTGGACCCTCGTCTGCCGCCACGTGGAGCAACCTAATGCCTCCCACGGGCCACGCCACGTGGGCTCCACGCTAGGAGGGCGGTCAGAGCTCCGCTCCTTTGAGCTGGTCTTCCACAAGAAGCACAAGTCAAAAGCCCTGGAGCAGTACCTTCCGCACGTCGTTTCGACTGCAAAGAAGATGAAGGAGGAGAACAAGACGATCAAGCTGTACACCACCGATGAGGAGAGGATGTACAACTATTCGGAGATGTGGAGCGGTGTCAATCTCAGCCACCCGGCCACATTCAACACGTTGGCGATGGATCCCGACACCAAGAAGATGGTGTTGGATGATCTCGACAGGTTCCTCAAAAGGAGGGACTATTATCGGAGGGTCGGGAAGGCGTGGAAGAGGGGCTACTTGCTCTACGGCCCTCCTGGGACAGGGAAATCTAGTCTGGTAGCCGCCATGGCGAATTACTTGAAGTTTGATGTGTATGATTTGGAGCTCGGGATGTTGAGGAGTAACTCTGAGCTTCGAAGGTTGCTCGTGGGGACCGCCAACCGGTCGATATTGGTCGTTGAGGACATTGATTGTTCTATTAAGCTCAAGAACAGGGAGCTCGATGAAGAAGACGATTGCACGCCACCCATTCCAGCAGGATATCACCAACAAACAAAGGTTAGTTGGTTTCTTAATCATCAAATAATTCGGAGATCATCACAGAATGTAACTAATGATCGATATTTTTTTTTCTTATATTTTGTTGTTGTTGTGGCAAGATAACATTGTCGGGATTGCTCAATTTTATTGATGGATTATGGTCAAGTTGTGGCGACGAACGCATAATAATATTCACGACGAACCACAAGGAGAAGCTGGACCCGGCGCTACTAAGGCCAGGGCGGATGGACATGCACATTCACATGTCTTATTGCTCGCCCAGCAGCTTTAAGGTTTTGGCGAGCAACTACCTTGGGGTGTATAAGTCGGAGGGTCTCTTCAAGGAAGTCGAAGAGCTAATCGGAGAGGTGAATGTGACTCCGGCGGAATTAGCGGAGCAGCTGATGAGAGAGGAGGACGAGCAGGTTGCACTCAAAGGTCTCATTCATTTTCTTGAGAAGAAGAAAGTGGAATTGAAGGCAAAGGATGAAGCCATGGCGGATATATATATTAAGTCCTGAATTCTAGTTGTGCATGATTCATTAAGTGATGACTTTTTTTTTTTCGGAAAGTGATATATAGGTTTCTAGCTACAGCCTACATACAGTATTTTATGGGTGCTTTCTTTCAGTTTTACTCAATTTTTAAATTTTGGATCGATCTCAAAATTTTAATTATGTTTGATTTTGGGGTTTGGTTATTACGACAAGTCTCAATGCCTGTTGAAAATCAGATTCTGAGGTCATTGGGTTCGGAAATCGAATTTGTGTCCGATAAAAAGGAATGGTATTCTCGTCCACCGAAACTTCAAGACGATAGTCAACAACAAACAAAAAGATTGCAGAATAGGATAGAATTTGATGAGGAAATAATATAAGAAGAGGCTATTGTCCAAAATGTTTCTTCAAATGTGTTTCACTCTTTATTTGTGTCTTTCCCTCTTATATATTCAAGCTTACAAAGACACCTATTTATTCTATTTCTAGTAGATGAATCAAACTAGAAACATCTAACTTATTTATACATTGAAACATCAACCTCAATGCATCTCTTGAAACTCACATATTCACTCCATGTCTTCAATATGGTTCAATGCATATGCATGCATGAACTTAATTCCTGTGATAACTCCAAGCATAGACCGCAACTTGATGAAAGTCTCGGCTTTCAGAGGCTTCGTGAAAATATCTGCAACTTTAGTCTTCACGTACTTGACTTCAATATCGTTTCTGGAAACACATTCAGGGATGAAATGATACCTCGTGTCAATGTGTTTGCTTCGATCGTGGAACACAGGGTTCTTAGCCAAAACAATGGCTGACTTGTTATCAACAAGGATCTCTGCAGCTTTTGGTTGCGGCATCTGCAAATCTTCTAGCAATCTTCTCAACCGGATGGTATGACAAACACAAGATGTAGCAGCAACATACTCAGCTTCACAAGCTGAGCATTGTTGACAGGGGAACCAACATTCGAGAGTTGGTCCGAGAGATCCTTAATGTGCTTGCAGTAGGAGGAGATATAGGAGAAGGACTCGAGGCAGGCGTTCGACAGTTGATGCTCGAGATACACCGCCCTCGAGTTTTTTTTTTTTTTTTGTCATTGAACAGATTTTCGATCTTCGTCCAGACTGTTTGGGCACTCATATTTGGCTCCAAGATGGTGAGAAGGAGATCTTGGGTGACACTTCCATAGATCCATTGAAGGAGAACAACATCGACTAGATCTCATGGGGCATAATGCCCTATGGGCGTTTGACGGAGGCACGGATGTGATCCAGAACATTGTGTGCACGAGTGGCCATATAAAAAAGCTCTTTCCAGGACATACACTTTTTCAGGATCAAGGATGATAGGGATGATGTTTTTGACATTGGAGACATCAAGAGCGGAGTGGAACAGGGTGGATTTGGTATTGTCGGCCATGGTGAGAGTGAGAAGGATGGTGGCAGGGAGGGTGGTGGCCGACAACATGCGTTAGTTGAGGGGAAAGGATCGGTAGGAGAGAGAGAAAAAAAAAAATCAATGAGGGTAATTTTCGTGAAACCCTAGAAGCTTCGATACCATGTCAGATTGGATAAATTCCCCTTAGGGTTGCCACTGATCTCATTAGAGTATATATAGGTTACAAATATGGTAAATTACATCAAGACCCTTGGGCCTATTTACAATATAACTATAAGTCTTCTATCATTCTCCATGAATCGTGTTTCTTGATCGAAAATTTCCTTCCATCTTAGTAGCCTCTTTCACTTTTCTTCTTCCTCTGAGAATTCTATGAAGACTGATCAAACACTATGCACTATGATATTATGAAAAGAGCCTCAATTGCGAAATAAAATCTTAGCTTATGTGATCTTGTAGAGAGTATGTTGGGCTAAGCTGACGTCAGTAGGTTTGTTAGTTTGTTAGATGTCAGTTGAAGCAATAAGGGTTCAACTCTAGCTGTGTAACAACCATCGTCTATAAATACCCAATGTAGATTATAAATAGATAATAAGTGAAACCATCTGTAATCAACAAACTCAGAGAGAAGAATATACACGTAACTACTTCCTCTCTTTCTTCTTGCTTCCTGAAGCTTCTCCATCTCTATACTAATTGATGAATGTTTCATAATTCTGGTATAAACATCAAGATTCAGTGTTCATGGCTGAATCTTGTGATGGTATCAGAGCCAAATCGATCTCGCAAGAGCTGAAATCGCTTGGTTTTTGTATTCTCGGTGTTCGTTTTCCGGTTTATGCTCTGTTTTTGGTTTTTTTGCTTTTATTTGCTGGTTTCTGCTAATTTATGCGCTCCGGTGGCCTTGATTGTTGCTCGTTTGGTTTGTTTGTGTTACGATTCAAAGCTGAGTGGATTGTCGTTCTGATTTTCACCGAGTTTGAGTATCTGTGCTTCCGCTTGCTTCCGCTAGTGGTATCTTCGTAGATCTGAGTTTTTGTGAGCATGTTTGGTTCTTATTTGTGCAGATCTGGTGTTCTGTGTTTTGATTGTGCATCAGTGGTGGTTTGAGAGTGATTCTTGCTGTTTCTTCTATTTTCTTCATATTGAGTACATCGTTTTGAATGCAGCATGACAGAGCGTACTGGATCTAACATGAATGTTAATGTCTTTGCTGGTTTTGGTCAATCTGAGCGTACTTTTACTGATCCTTTGTACTTAACCAATTCTGATCATCCCGGAATGCAGCTCGTGGCTATTCAGTTTTCTGGTTTCAATTTCCTGAGTTGGAGCCGTACTATTAAGATGGCATTAGGAGCTAAAGTCAAGCTCGGTTTTATTAATGGTACTCGTCTTCGGCCTGAGGAAGGTTCTTAAGAGCTTCAGAAGTGGATAAGGTGTGACTATATGGTAATGTGTTGGGTGGTAAACTCAATGAAGCCTGACATTGCTGAGCATTTCATGTATGTTACCTTTGCTAAGGAGTTATGGGATGAGGTCTTGGAACGATTCTCGGAGTCTAATGCTCCACTGGTTTATCAACTTCAAAAGGAGATTAGTGACATCAAACAGGAGAATCTCTCTGTATCTGCGTACTATGGTAAACGAAAGAGAGTTTGGGATGAGCTTCAATCTCTCCAAGGGATTCCAGTTTGTATGTGTGGTATTATGAAAAACTGCACGTGTCTAATTTTGAAAAAGCTGCTTGAAAGGGAGGCCATTACTCAGCTCATGCAATTTCTCATGGGGCTTAATGATTCTTTTGAGAACATTTGCAATAGCATCCTTGCTATGGATCCTTTGCCTTCTGTCAATCATGCCTTTCACATGGTTGTTCAGATTGAAAGGCAAAAGGAGATTACTTCCAAGCAGACATCTTACCAACATGATGTTCTTGCTGCTGGCCGATTTCAGAATTCTAAGTATGAAAAAGGTCAGTCTTCTGGAAAGGGGTCGGATTACAAATGGGACTACAAAAAGGCTAAAATGGACAGACAATGCTCATATTGTAAGGAAAAGGGACATCTCAAAGAGACATGCTTCAAATTAGTAGGGATTCCCGATTGGTATAAGGAGCTTAAAGCTCAAGGGAATGGACAGGAAAGTGGTGGAGGTGGAAAGTTTGTGGGCAACGTTGAGGATGTTGCTCAGTTTGGGAATGGACAGATGGAGCATCCTTTGCTGATGGATGCTGAATCCAAGACCACAGGCGATGAGAGAGCAATGCCAGATGAGCATATGATTAATGCTTTAATAGCTGAAGCTGTGAAGAAGGTGCGTGGTCATGGCAAGGAGGTTGATCATCATGGTTCAGTGAATTTTGCAGGTAATGTGACTGCTACTTCTTATAATGATCGTGGTTTGGGTAAGGTTAAGAGTTGGATTGTCGACTCGGGGGCGACTGATCACATTACGTTTGATCGAAGTTTGTTCTTGGATTTAAAACCATTAGAGCATCCCATTCATATTAGTTTTCCAGATGGGGTTGTTCAGTCTGTTCAATTTGCTGGAACTGTGGTTCTCACAGAGGAAATTGTTCTTCATGATGTGTTGTTCATGCCTTTTTTCCATCATCATCTGCTTTCTGTTTCGAAGATATTGGATAATGATGGCTTCGTTTTCTTATTCTATAAATCTCATTGTGAACTCCAGGACATTTTAACTAGAAGAATCATTGCTTCTGGCACTCGGAGGGCTGGACTTTATCATTTTAGTGGCTTTTCATGCCGTTCTCAGCACCATGAAATTTGCAGAGTAGCAGCTGTTGTTCCTGGTGTGAATAATGAAGTTCCTTTCAATAATACTTGTGAGTCTTCTTTAAGCTCTTTTGTTGGCACTACAGACAGTCAGTTTTTGAGGTTGGTTCATGATCGTTTAGGCCATCTCTCAGCATCTAAGATGAAACATTTAGATTGTTGCAAGAGTCTTGCTTTGGCTGATTTCAGTTGTGACATTTGTGTGATTTCTAAACATCACAAGCTACCTTTTTCTCTAAGTGATTCCCATGCTTTGTTGCCTTTTGATTTGGTGCATTTGGATCTTTGGGGACCCTACAAGGTTCCTTCGTTATGTGGTGGAAAATATTTCCTCACTATTGTTGATGATCACTCTAGAAGCACCTGGACATTCCTCATTCGAAGTAAGGAACATGTGTTTCAGTTGGTTGTTAACTTTCTTGCTTTTGTTGAAACACAGTTCAGCACTTGTGTGAAAGCCATTCGAACAGACAATGGTACTGAATTTGTTCAGTCCAAGCTCGAGAATATTCTCTTGAGCAAAGGGATAATTCATCAACGAGCTGTTTCCTACGTTCCTGAACAAAATGGTCGAGTTGAAAGAAAACATCGACATTTAGTGGAAACTGCTCGTGCTCTTCGGTTTAGAGCTGGTTTACCTATTAAATTTTGGGGAGAGTGTATCATCACAGCTACTTTCCTTATCAATTTGATGCCCTCTCCCGTTCTTCAATGGAAATCACCATATGAAGTTCTTTTTCACAAAACCCCTGATTTCACAAAATTGAAGGTAATGGGGTGTCTGTGTTATGCTTTGGTCCCAAAACATCTTCGTAGCAAGTTTGATGCTACAGCAAAGAAGTGCATTTTTCTTGGGTATCCTCCGGGTCAAAAGGCGTTTAAGGTTTATGGGCTGGATGATCACAAAGTGTTTGTCAGTCGACATGTTACTTTCCAGGAATCTATTTTTCCTTTTAAGGACATTCACTCTTCAGCTTCATTTCATGAATCATTGCCACCTTCTTTGCCATTTGTTGGCTTTGGTGATGAGTTTGTTTCCCATCGTGATGATGATCTTCACTCAGTGGGTCACTTTACACCTCCTCTGATGGATCCAACTCCATCTGATCATGATAATCTTCAAGTATCTGATTCAGTAGAGTCTTCTTGTTCTCATTCTGATCGAAGTGTTCAGCAGCAGAGTGTCCGGGCTGAGTGCAATCCTCCTTTGGTATGAGGGTCGCGACCTGTTATTCGTCCTTCCAATCTAAAGGATTTTGTTTGTGGACGCTTACCAAGTAGGAATAGACAACCTACACCAGCTGAGTCCCTTTCTGTTGCATTCTCTGTTATTAATGCAGGAGATCTTAGTCATTACTCTGATGAGTTTGTACATTCCCTTTACCATGTTCTTGCTGCACATGAACCATCAACTTTTGCCCAAGCTCAGTCTGATCCTGATTGGGTGAAAGCCATGGACAAAGAGCTTCAAGCTCTTGAAAATAATCACACATGGGATCTAATGGATCTTCCCCCAGGCCACTCAGCCATTGGTTCGAAGTGGGTATACAAGATTAAGTTTCGTCAAAATGGAGAAGTGGAGCGGTTTAAAGCTCGACTTGTGGCAAAGGGATATAATCAAATCAAAGATCGGGATTATAAGCACACGTTTTCGCCCGTTGCCAAATTTCCCACTGTAAGGACAGTTATTGCTTTGGCTTCATGCTATGACTGGAAATTGCATCAGCTCGACATTAATAACGCCTTCTTACATGGCTATATTGATGAAGAGGTTTACATGATGCCTCCTCAGGGTTATTTGAAGGCCAAACCGGGTCAAGTATGTCGTCTCCGACGCTCTCTATATGGCCTCAAGCAGGCCAGCCATCAATGGAATGTCGAGCTCACCAAACACCTCGTTTCACAAGGCTATGTGCAATCCAAGCACGATTACTCCCTGTTTACACTGGTTCAGGGGTCTCTTATTGCAGTTGCCTTGATTTATGTCGATGATATGCTGTTGACAGGAAATCACGAGTCCGCGATTGCTGATTTAAAATGCTCTTTGGACAAGGTATTTACAATAAAGGATTTAGGATCTGCTCGATATTTTTTAGGAATGGAAATTGGCTGTTCTTCAGAAGGGATTCTTTTAAACCAACGAAAGTATGTGAATGATTTGCTGCTGGATGCTGGGTTTGTGAATTGTAAACCAGCTGGGTTTCCTATGCAACGCAACCTTCAACTTAGTATTGACAAGGGAGACTTATTTGCTGATCCAGAGTCTTATAGGCGTCTTGTGGGTCGTCTTTTGTTCTTGACAATGACTCGTCCAGACATTTCGTATGTTGTACAACAGCTCACACAGTTTTTAGCTTCACCTCGGGAGCCTCATCTTAAAGCTGCCCATTTTTTACTTCGCTACCTCAAGGGCACGATCAATTGTTCCTTGTTTTACCCACGATCATCTTCTGTCTCCATCCGCGCCTATTCAGATGTTGATTGGGGCAACTGTCCCTACTCGGGTCGCTCTTTGACAGGGTATTGTGTATTCTTAGGAGATTCTTTGGTGTCGTGGAAAACAAAGAAACAAAAGACTATTTCGAAATCATCCGCTGAGAGCGAATATCGTAGCATGTCAACAACGGGCAGTGAGTTAGTGTGGTTAGCAGGCATCCTGGAAGATCTTCGGGTACCAGTGGATCGACCCATTCCACTTTGCTGTGACAACAAAGCGGCTCAATACTTAGCCGCCAATCCGGTTTTTCATGAGCGGACTAAGCATCTCAAAATCGATTTGTCATTTTGTCCGTGATTTAGTTTTGGATGGATTTCTAGCTACTGTCCATGTTCCATCTCACTTGCAGATCGCAGACATAATGACAAAGGCACTGGGAACTGAACAACATTTGTTTCTGGCTTGCAAGCTTGGACTTGTGTTTCATCCCACACGTCCACCTTGAGGGGGGGGGGGGGGTGTAGAGAGTATGTTGGGCTAAGCTGACGTCAGTAGGTTTGTTAGTTTGTTAAATGTCAGTTGAAGCAATAAGGGTTCATCTCTAGCTGTGTAACAACCATCGTCTATAAATACCCAATGTAGATTGTAAATAGATAATAAGTGAAACCATCTGTAATCAACAAACTCAGAGAGAAGAATATACACGTAACTACTTCCTCTCTTTCTTCTTGCTTCCTGAAGCTTCTCCATCTCTATACTGATTGATGAATGTTTCATAATTCTGGTATAAACATCAAGATTCAGTGTTCATAGCTGAATCTTGTGAGATCTCCATGGAAGGTTAAGAAACTGAAAATCGTATGTTGTGAAGAAATTGAAAAAAGGAAAATGATTCACAACGGTATACACCCATGAAAATCGTATGTTGATAGACAGAATACATAGAGTTGAATAAGGATATATGCTTATATATATGTGAGAACCTTTATAATAATTAATTGAATCAACAATAGTACAACTTCATTGACATCTCCTATTTATGAGGCTATTGGGTAATGAATTATCTTCAACTAGAGGTGGCAATCGGGCGGGTTGGGTTGGGTTCGGTTAGTCGGGTTTTGGATCATTTGGGTTTCGGGTAATGTCTAATAATTTGGTCATTCGGTTGGGTCGGGTTCGGGTTTCGATTGTATCAGGTTTCGGTTATTCGGGTTTCAATTGTCTTAGGTTTTGGTTATTTCGGGTTTCGATTGTCTCGGGTTTCAGTTATTTCGAGTTTGGATTGTCTCAAGTTTTCATTATTTCAATATTCATTTTTAAAAATTTACAAAAATTTATCTTAAAATTTGGGTTATTTCGGGTGTCGGTTATAAAGGGTTCAGGTCTTAATGAGTTTCGGTTGAATCGGGTTCGATTCATTCAGATTTGGGTGAGTTTCGGTTATCGATTATTCAGATTTCAGTCCAAAATTGATCGGATTAGGCCGGTGTTCAGGAAAATCGGTTTTATGTCGATCGGGTTGGATTTTTGGGTTCGGATCGGGTTTTGTCAGCTCTATCTTCAGCATATTTATATTGATCTTAAGGCTAGAAAGAGAAAAGTGAGAACCTTTCCTTGAAGAAATATTTGAAATTTTTTTTCTTAAAAAAAAGTATGCATGCATATACGTATTTACCTCGATAGTTAGAATTAGATATTTAATGATTTAGAGATATTTTTTTGTTAATGTCAAATAAAATAAATAAAACAAGACTAATAATAGCAGCATTATAACAACATAACAACAAGACAAGACAGGAGGTGGCTGGTTTTTTCTTTCATCTGTGTTAATTTGTATTTTTAGTATATTGTATTTTGACGGTTAATCTGTGTAACGGCCCGGATATAAATACCCGGGTTACGTTACGAAGGTCGGATACCTTCGTTTGAATCTTGCAATTCAGGTACGGGTCAGTCCGGTTCTTCGCTTTCGCCCATGAGGATCCCTCGCCATAGAAGCACAAAGCAGCAAAAGGGTGGGTACCTAAGTCTATCCACAAAGTCAGGCCCAGAGACGCATGCGGGCCCTAAAGACCTCGCTGAGGACATATAATACGCCTATACCTAGAATAAAGGATGTTCTAATGTAGTACGAAATTTAAATCACACTATCATGCTCCTAGTATAGATAATATGCAGAAAATGACGGTAAATGCGCCCAAAGAATGTCAAGTGGCATATCCCTCTCCTACCTCATCATAGCATATCATATCTCATCATAGCATATCATATCTCATCATCATATCATATCTCATCATCATATCATATATAATGCTCATGCCCGATGGTGCTGGGCTATCTCATCATCATGCTCATATATCGACAACACTGACCCAGGGCACCCGATGAAGCTGGGCTATCCTATGACCCTAACAAAGACTCTAAGACCCACAGATAATGACCGTTCTCTTTTCAAACGCATAAATAATAGGGATGCTCATTCATAAGTGCAAGTCCTAAGCATGTTACTACATGGCATGCTTTTATGCATATGCAACACCTACATACTATATGACACATCAGGCATGAGGTCCGGGTTACTGAGTAAGCTCCCGTAGGAAACTTACCTGGAGGCGCACAGAATCCAAGCAATCAACACCAATAATAAGCAATGTCCAATAGATCACAAATCACCTAATAAACATACAAATATGCATAAGTCTATCTAATTCACACAAGGCGCCCCTAACTATCATACATAACTTTTGCATATCTCATTTCATATTATTCCATCTTATCTCATTATGCTCATTTCATGTTCATCTCATCTCAACATATAATATCTCATAATCTCAAAACACTTGATCATTTCAACTCATCATTATACCATATACCCATCATTTAGAATCACGCACCATTATTATTATATATAAGTCATATTCATACTCTACGATATATTCATACTCAAATCATCACATCATATAACATATCATAACAATATCAACATATCATAATTTATATACACACAAGGTAGACAACTAAGTCAATTCCCAAGTTTTCCCAAACCCTTAAGTCTCAAAATAAGTCAACGCAATAAACAAAGAATTCCTTTAAATCTTACTTAGCCAAATCCCGACATGAAGCATTTGAATCCTTAAACCAATATCCCAAAATTATATTATTAAAATAATCCAGGCATATCGGTTTTAAAACACAAATCCTTTTGAGGAACATTTTCAAAATACAAGTTTAAGGCTCAATCTCTACTTAAAACGTTTTCTCAAGTCATCAAAAATCCATTCATAAAACATTGCTCTTTGAATCAACTTAATTTATTATTTTATCCAAATAAATCCGACAAGGTTAGGTTATTTCCAAAAATTCCCATTTTAAATCTTATTAGATCCAATCCCATTATTTGAAAACCTTTTCCAAATTCCTTTCACTTATATGTTTAAGTCCAATAATATTATATTATAGATATATATACCATTGATTTTAAATCCCAATTATTTTAAATGTCATAATTTTATATGATATAAAATCCAATCATTTAATATTTTTGCCAATTCGAAAATGCATTTTAAATCTTAAATCAACACATAATTTCGAAAATGCATTATATAAATTTTCCCAAGAAATCCAGCCCAATATAAAATAGGCCCAATCATCAACCCGAACCCGGATCCAACCCAGCCCAGAAACTGGCCCACTGCTCACCTCTCAGCTTTGTTAAATGACCGGCCCCTTCTCATATTCCTTGAACCGGAACCAAAAAAAATGAGAAAAGAAAAGAACAAAACCGGGTTCCCAAACCCTTCTTCAATCTCTGTCCAGCTCGAGACGGAAGGAAGAAGAGAGGAAGGGAGCCCTCGCCGGAGCTGCCTCGCCCTCACCCCACTCTTGACCCACTCTCGCCGAGGCGATCCGAAGTCTCACCGAGGCGTCGAAGATGGCTCCGGGGTGCTCGAGGACTGCTGCGGGCTCGTCGATGAAGGGGGGTGCACCAGGGGACCTGGGTTGAGTGTGAAGGGTCATAAAGGAGTGACTTTAAGGGGATTTGAGTCAGAAACAAAGCGGAAACCTTACCGAGCTGTTGGATCAGAAACAGGGCAACCGGGGAGTGATCTCGGCGTCGGCGGCTCTTGGCGCGCAACTCGGACATCGGAGATGGCGCTACTGGGGTTGTTGCTCGACGGAGGTGGAGGAACCCTCTAGGAGCCGACATTGTACTTCGTGAAACAGGGGAGCGAGGAGGAAACGGATGTCACGGCTTCGAGACTACTGGGATCGATGCCTTGGGCTCCGAAAGTACTCCTAGCCGTTGCTACTGTTGCTCAAAGAAAAGAGAGGCTGATGCTTCCCGGAGTTGTGCGCTTCCTTTCCGACGCCGCTGATCATGATTTGGAGGGAGGTATGGTGGTCTCGCTGGTCAAATGACGGAAGTGGTGGCGTGGCCTCATTGTAAAACAGAGAGGGGGGAGAAGAACATTGAGTTTCTGGGTTTGAACAAAGAGGTGGGGGCTTGGGTTTTGTTTTGGGCTCCTCCAGCTGTAAATAGCGGGGTAACAGGGTGAAATGGGGAGGACGGATGGGTGTGTGGGGGTTGCTTTGTTTGGATTCAAATTGGAGGGGAGTAGAGAACTGCAGAAAAATGGAAATGGAGGTGGGAGAGTATTGCCTAAAATGGGAAAAGAAGTGCTGGAGGAGAGAGATGATGCAGGCTTGTAAGAGAATAGGAGGGCAAGAGATCAGTTTGACACTTTTTCAAAATTGGGGAAAGCAAGACTTGAAGGTGGAGATGGATGTCTAGCCTAGAATGGGAAGGAGAGGCGTGGTCTCTGCCCCCTTTCAGATGATGGCGCCAAGGAGGAGAGAGGTAAGGTGAGGGAGAGAGAGAAGAAGAAAAATAAAGTGGTCCCAAAAAGTATTTCAATGTACCCTGAAATAAAACCCGAAATCCGTTCACTCGACCTGAAATTATAAATTAATTTTCAAACTCGAGAAAATTAATTAAATAAAATCTAGCTCGTATACTTATCTCAAGTCAAAATAGCGGAATTGGAATCCGTCGGAAAAATCCGTTTGAAACAATGCCGGAACTCATTTTAGAAAGTTTTAATTAATCCGAAAGCTCGAGGACGAGAATTATCAAAGTTCCTCCGAATATTAATCTTAATCCATTATAACTTATTATTAGATAGAAAATATTATTTTAAAGTCTCCCGGTCTTTACAATCCGTCTGTCGATTCGTCGGCCTATCGAGCTTTGTCTGAGCTTAAATTCTTACCTAATAAAAAAAAACATAACAACAAATCCAATATTTCTCATTCAGAGCAAGTTTGAGCAGTTGAGTTGTACACAACCTTTATTTAATATATGTTAAGATCGAGGGTATTTTCGAAGAACAAGACTATAATAATCCATGATTAAAACTATTGTATAAACCGCCAGAATAGACTTAATCGTTGTAAAAACGGTTTCAATAGATTAACCACTATAAAAAAAGTGTAATTAAATACTCGGAATTTTCGCCAAATACCCCTGAGGTTAAGACTTATTCGTGTGGTGTACGAAAGTTTGACATATTTCGCCAGGTGCCCCTGAGATTTTTATTATTTTCGCCAAATGCCCCTAAGGTTTTTATTTTTTTTCGCCAGATACTCCTATGTCGAATTTGTTAACATTTCGGATGAAAATAAAAAGAAAAGAAAATATTATTTCATTATTATTTTTGTAAGGTATTATTTGCACAATATCATTTAATTATAGTAACTAAATTATCTAATTTTATTTACACAATATCATTTTATACTATATTTTTAACCAATGGGATTAATTCAAAACTTTTATTTAATAAAGTTAATATTAACTATACAATATTATTTCATTATGCATTATTACATGATATCATTTCATGCTATTTTTTTTAAAACCATGAGATTAATTCAAATTTTTTTAAAAAAAAATACATAGTTCCAAACATACGAATTCTTTTTTTTCCCCGAAGCAATCAATCTCTCTCTCTAGCTATGTGTGTGTATATATAAGGAAAACTATTTTTTTATATATAATAATCTTAATATTTGGATTTTCACCCAATCACCTAATCTACATAAATTTTCAAATAATAAAATTTTTAAATATTTTTTAACCAATGAGATTTACCTATTGTAACTATTAAATGAGAAATATTTTTGCTTAGATGACATAATCATTTTAATTTTACAATTTCCTCCCAATCAACTAAATCTAGAAAAAAAATAGCAAACTAATGAAATTTTTACCCGTTTTTTTAATCAATCTAGCTATATCAAACTATTACATCATAAGCATATATTTTTATTAGGTGTTATAACCACAATTATTTTAGAATTTTAACCCAATAAACCTATTCTACTTAAATCTTAAACTCATGTAATTTTTATACATTTTTCATAAATATTTTAATTATTTTTTACTTAATTATCAAATCTATTTTTTTCTCTTTTATGTTAACTTTTGATGATATTTTATTTAAATTTATCATAGTAATTTTTTATACTTATAAAATTTTATTTTTATTGTCTAAAAATAAAACTACGCACTATGACGCGAGGATTGTACTAGTTTTCCACCAAAATGTTAACAAAATCGACAAAATGGCATTTGGCGAAAAAAATGAAAACCTCAGGGGTATTTGACGAAAAAAATAAAAACCTCAGGGGCACATGGCGAAATATGTCAAACTTTTGTACGCCACGCGAATTAGCCTTAACCTCAGGGGCATTTGGCGAAAATTCCGTTAAATACTCAAATCACGTGAATTACATATAATGAGACATATATATTATGCTAAATAAATGATATTTATTAGTTAATAATTAAGTAAAAATCAATATTTTATAATAAAACTAAATGTGACTCGACTTGACCCAATTCGAACCCGACCCAACCCGAAAGCCATTTGACCCGAACATACTCAATCAGAAAACTTACTCGACTCGATCCCAACTTAACCAACGTACAATATACTCGACATATAATCCGACCCGATATATAACCGAATCTGAATGAATATACTCGAATCCGACCCAAACAACCCATTTTCGAACTTTAGTTGTTCCCAACCTTATAATTGTAAAAACAATAATAATAAATTGATACAACGTACCGCGTGTTTACCCTCTAAACCATTGAATAGTTCAAATTATCCTTATCCTTCTATTTTGGTCAACAACTTTCTCCCAAACAAAGCAGTTGAAATCAATATATATCTAATCCTACTTTCTCCATATAAAATAGAACCCGAACCCCAGCCTAAAGTATATAATGGAAATTGATTATTGAAATCATCTTAAACAAATCGAAGAAAACATTTGTTTATGTAAAAATTTCTAGCTGTGTGGCGCGTGGAAAATAATGGGGTACGGGTTGTTATTTATTCGTTTGGACGTAGAAAAATGAAATATTTGATCATTTTAATATATATATATAGGAAATGGTTCAATTTGTAGGCCTAGTTCAACTCTAACCCTACACATATCCCTTAAGGTACTTAGAGTTACACAGAGACCAGAATTCCATAACTAATGAAGAATCTAACAAAATGAAAAAAATTCCATATGATGTTGTTGCTGGTTCTATTATGTATGTTATGTTATACACTAGGTCGAGTTGGGATCTTCTACAACCATAGGTGTACCCTATGGTACACCACAAAATTATTTTTGTAATAAAACAATGTTAAAAAAATTCTAAAAATTATATTTAACTTATATACACTCATATTTATATATTTGTAAAATTTTATTATAAAAAATCCTATTAAAAAAAATTATAGGTAATGAATATGTGACTTATTTTAGAAAATGATTTTTCTATTTTTCTAGAATATGATTTTTTATGATAAAATTTTATAAGCATATAAATATGAGTGTATATAAGTTAAATATAATTTTTAGAATTTTTTTTAACATTGTTTTATTACAAAAATAATTTTGTGGTGTACCATAGGGTACACCCATGGTTGTAGATGATCCCAACTCCACTAGGCCAGACCTTTTGTTGTGAGTGCTCTTAGCAGATTTATGTCAGATCCTAGAGAAAAATACTGGACTGCAATGAAATATTTACTCAGATATGTGTGGCACTAAATCTATGAGTCTTATGTTTAATGAACATGCTTCTAGAAATGATCTTCATGGATTTGTTTACTCAGATTATGTTGGTAACTGGGATAATTGAAAATCTACTTCTGCATTCATTTTATCTAGGCTGGAAATTGTGTTTCTTGGAAGTCCCAATTGCATCTATTGTTGCTCTGTCCACACCTGAAGCTAAATATATTCCTGCAACTTAGGCTGCTAAAGAGGCTATTTGGTTAAAAGGGATTCTCAGAGAAATAGAGAGAGATTTATACCCAATTGTTTTTTTTTGACATTCAAAGTGTCATATATTTATGCAAGGACCCTATGTATCATGAAAGAACCAAGCATATATATTGATGTTAGATTTCACTTTATTAGAGATGAGGTGACAAATATAATATCTCTATTGATAAGATCTTAGGAGATGTAAACCCTGCAGATTTTGGTACAAAAATTGTGCAAACTAACAAGTTCCATTTCTACAGGAATTTCCTAAAGATGTTTGATGTGCCTTGAACAATAAGAGGCACTTGGGTTGATGACTGACGGGAGAGGAAGGTCCTTGGAAGAAGACTCACAAACTGGAAGAACAAGGATGAAGAAACAAACTCAGAATCAGGAGGGCATTTGTAATGTAATCCTAAGTTTTGTTATTTGTACTTATTGGATCTAGGATAATAAGTTTGGATTAAAGGACTTGTAGAGACACCAAAAGGCTAGTCAGGTTCATAGGGTCGGTCTCGAGTCTTTGGACACACCAAAGGGAACCTAAGGTCATCTTGGTTCAGACTCTAGGTGCACCAAGGCTCTTGAAGACTAACCTATGGTGTGTGTTATATTTGGTTATTTATGTTCTGTATACTCTATGGATCGTGGGTCGGCCCAAGCATTAAATAATACTCTTTAAAGAGTGTTATCCAGCCCAAAGCCCAACTCACTTGATCTGGGTATCTCAGCGACGTTGTAACCCTAGCCACACGCTCCTATATATATATATATATATATATATATATATATATATGCTCCTATTCACATAAGCCGAAGATGACAGAGACACTCTGAGCGACACAAACCCTAATCCAAAAAATAGAGTAAGGAGAGAAAGAAGAAGAAGGAGCTCCATCTCCTCCATGGTGGCTCGATTCCTGTTCCTCGGAGTCTGCTTCAAGCTCACACGGAATGAAGAGCTGTGAAAGGGGGCTCTTGCCCTTTTGCTGTCTCTGAACCCTTACCCTTTACATTTTTGTGTTTAGATTCCTAGCTTATTAGTGTTTCTCTTCCGAGTATCCAAACTTGTAACCAGATCTTGTATCCTTGTTCAAGTTAGTGATTTTCTCGGGACCGGGTCTCCCCTCTTGAGACCCCACGGAGTAGGGTAACTGAACCGCGTTAACAACTCCTTATGTTCTATCTGAGCTGATCTAGGTTTAGGTTTGAGCATGTGAATGTTTTTAGCGACTTAGGTTTTATCAGATACTTTTTCTTTTCGTCTCTTCCTTCCATCATCAACAAAAGTTTTGAAGCTTTTCTCTTCTTGCTTTAATGGCTTCTCTTCTTCACTAAATCTTTGTTCTGTAAATCACAAAACTTGAATTCAGAATTATGAAATGGTATCAAAGCTTGTGATGCTCCAATTGATCTAACTGAGATCACAAATCCAAAATTTCCAATTTTTAAATTTTCCACATCAAAGTTCGCGATCAAGTTCTTACTTGATCGAAGATGGATAACGTACATGCTCCAGGAGTTGAGGCAAAACAATGATCGGATCCAAACAATATACTTTATTTGCATCATCTAAATCATCCAAGCTGCGACCTGTCTACTAAATTACTAAACAAAATGAATTACAACCATTGGAGGCTTCATACTTTACGTGAACAATATGGTGATTCTAAAGTTCAATATTCATTATATTAACTAATTAGACTCACGCACTGTTTGAAATTAAACGATCGCATTTCCTATCTATCTATATTTATATTATTTAACCGCACATTATGGGAATGCATTCAATAATGCCTACTCAGACCGGAGTGTATGAAGGGAAGCTCCAATTGGAGAAGGAGAAATCTTGTTCAACCAGGAACTGTTGGAAATTTTTGTAAAAAATGTTGACTAAAAATTCTCCCCCACTTACCCTAATATAGAGTTATTTTGTGTGTATTGGGATAAATTAATCAAATGAGCCGACCCAAAAATAAATAAATTAATTAATCAAATGACATGGGTAGCGGTAAAATCCACCAGGAAGTGCAATTTAACTTGCATAAGCAATAGCCTCAAGATTCCAAATCACTTCACTAATAGCCAACACTGCTTACCAAAACTTTGTTATTCCTTTTCCTTGTTGTTTTGTTGGGATTAAGTAGCTAATATCTGGTCAAGAGATTTATAATACGTCCACTTTATTAAAAACCAGTAACTAACTCCACTACCTTTGTCATGTTTCTATATATTTGACCTGCTCAATCGATCACTTGTAGGTATAAATATCCCATCAGACCATCTCCTTTGGACACAGCCATTGCAATACAAATCCACATTCACAAGTACATTCATACGTGTTCCCTATTTGAGTCCAACTACAACGAAGAATGGGAAAGTCGAGGAGCTCTTTGCTTACCGCTGTCTTTCTTATTGCGTTTTCTCCCATCTTTTGCCTCTCCATTTCCAATCAAGTTGGGTATCTCTACCCTCAGTTCTACGAGCATTCTTGCCCACAGCTGCAACAGATTGTCAAGTCGGTGGTGGAGAAGGCGGTTGCGAAAGATCCCAGGATGGCCGCCTCCTTGCTCAGGCTCTCCTTCCATGACTGCTTTGTTCAGGTTCATCTTATATATTCTTTCTCAACAAATTGGCGCCGTTTATGTTTTGAACTTCTATGACGTACATTCAGGATCATTAGTCATGTAAAGTAATTAGTAACGGTTTGTTTTTGTTATTAACGAAACACGCGCAGGGATGTGACGCTTCACTACTACTAGATACGAGTGGAACAATAGTGAGTGAGAAGAGATCCAATCCTAACCTCAACTCGGTTCGTGGGTTCGAGGTGATTGATGAGATCAAGTTGGCAGTTGAGAATGCATGCCCGGAGACTGTGTCCTGTGCCGATATCCTTGTCCTCGCTTCCAAAGAATCCACTGTTCTGGTAAAGACGTACTGCAATCCATCATTTCCATTTATTAGTTATTTAGTATCAAGTTTTTCCCAATTGAAAGCATGCTATCTTATTTATGTAACAATATATATATAGCTAATGATATGTAAAATGTCAATGTGGCATGGTTATATGATGTGGAAGGTTGGTGGGCCAGACTGGGAATTGCCATTGGGAAGAAGGGATTCCTTAACAGCAAGCTTGAGTGGGTCTAACAACAACATCCCTGCCCCTAACAACACCTTTCAGACCATCCTCACCAAGTTTAAGCGCCAGGGTCTTGACCTTGTTGACTTAGTTGCTCTTTCTGGTATATATATATTAACTTTTTATTTTTTCACTTTTGATATTTGAATCACTTTGTCAAATTTCCAAAGCTTTTTTTTTAGCATTATCAAGCATCAAATTAATTAGTTTATAAATGGATACAAACATATAAACATGTAGTTTTTGTAAAACCATTTCATCAATCTGTTGGACAGAAGTTTAAGGTTCATATAACATTGACTAAGAATCATTTGAATTGTGGTGTTTTCAAACTCCAGGGAGTCATACAATAGGGGATGCAAGGTGCACTAGCTTCAGGCAGAGGCTCTACAATCAGAATGGAAACGGGCAGCCCGACTACACCCTTAACAAGGCCTACGCAAACGAGCTGAGGGGCCGCTGCCCACGCTCTGGGGGGGACCAGAACCTGTTCTACCTGGACCATACCAGCCCTGTGAAGTTCGACAACAGCTACTTCGGAAACCTGTTGGCCTACAAGGGATTGCTCAACTCTGATGAGATACTCCTCACCAAGAGTAGTGCTTCGGCTGAGCTCGTGAAGAAGTATGCCTACGACAACAACGTCTTCTTTGATCACTTTGCAAAGTCTATGGTCAAGTTGCAAACAATCTCTCCCTTGACGGGATATAGGGGCGAGATCAGGAAGAACTGCAGGCGGATCAATAATCCTCATCACTAGATGATCTTGTTCGATCGTCAGTGTATTTGGAGGAGAACATGAATTATGTTGTGTTAATTTGGTGAAATTCACTTTGCAAATGTGGAAGTTTGTAATTGTGGGCGTCCCCAAGGAAGTTTTCATTTGTGACGATATATTAATAAAAGTGTTCTTCTGAATAAACCAAAGTCAATTTGTGGTACTTGTTCATCTATTTTGCACTGGTTTTACAACAGGTATGGTTAGATATTTGATCTCAATTACATGGGTTTACATATTTGAAAGTAATAATTATATTATATGACTAATTTAAAGTGAGGTAAATTATCTATGATTGGAATTCAACTTAGTGGTATGAGAGTCTAATGAGTTAATATCAGTTCTGACTCAATTATGCTTAATGAGATATTATAAAGTTATAGTATATAAGAAAAACTAGGTTATGGTCCAAATATGCCGGCCGGCTCAGAAATAAAGACAGATTGGATGCTTATCTAGGGTCCAAACTAATATGGGGCCAAAAAAATTCAAAATATATAAATATCATTTTTTTTTCAGGTAATAATTCAGGTGGAATAATCTTACTCGATAGCATCCTTGCAGAAGAGAACTTGTAGACCTGTATTAGTGTAAATGTCAAGTCCCCTGGTAGAGCGGCAAATGTGTGTAACCTTATCGATCAGCCACTTTGTTGCCATTACGAGGCACGTGAGAGAATTGAAGGACACTTCCCTCACTCTCGACAATAATGTTTTGATATCTGACATCACCGGTTCAATTTCCCCAAGGGTATGTAGAATTTGTTTTTAAGTGATTTATGATTATAAGGGAGTCCCCTTCAATTTGTACCTTGTTTATACCCAGTGCAAGCATTTGGATTACTCCATGTCTTAGAGCCAAAGCATCATTCTTCAGCGGGGTCTTGTTGCCAATTCTGTTGTAACCAATGTGATTCATTTTACCCTCCCAATCTCTAATAGTAATTGGAATTAGCTTATTTCCAATATAAAGATGGAAAAAATAAATAAAATGGTTCAAGTCCAATTCAATTACAACTAAAAAAGTAAAGCCCACCGAGCAAAATTATAGAGAGGGGCTCCTCCCTCTCTCTATATCTTGTCTAACCCATTCATCGATCCAATCTCTGTCTACATCTCCTGGCTAGTTCTCTTCCTCCAAGCCATGGTTGTTCAACACTTCCTCCACCAACTACTCCGGTGAACTACCCCATCGATTAACCCCTCCCTCCGGTCACACCCCTAATTTTCCCTATCCAACCCTTGGTTGTGTAACTAGTTGATGGTGGACTCTCATTGTTCACCATCTCCTTGCCAAAATCGACCATACTCCCTCCGGATTTGGTCTCTAGTTGAAATCTTTCTGCGATTTCGAGTTCTGATTTGGGGCGAGAGTGGTCTCCATGGCTGATTTTGTTGTCTTTCTCTCGCCTCGGGTCAAAATCCGTCAGCTTTGGGGTCCTTTTGGCCTCTCTTCGATTTGGCGGCCTGGTCGTTGGCTCCCTTTGCCTAGCCTCCCCTGTCTCCACTCCGGCTGTCGCCATCGCCGCTGTGTACCCCTTTTCATCTCCTCCATGTCCGTCCGACCGGTGGTCCGTGTCATCCATGGCTCGTCCTCGGTTGCGTGGTGCAGTTGCTCAAATCCTTTGGGTCCAAGGCAAAGCCTTGGGTCCAAGGGTGACCCGTTGTTTGGGCCCGCTTATTGTTCTTGGAGCCTAAGGCTTTTGCCTTGGGCCCAAAGCTGCCCGTTTTGGGAAAAATGTAAAAAAAAAAGGGCAAGTGGATTGGATTGGTTTGCTGAGCTGCATGTTGTGTGGTTGTGGCTTTGGGGCTAGCAGTATTTGAGCTGTGTTCTTCTCCTTTGTCGACGCGCGAGAGGTCGTGGACGTGATCGAAACCTAAATGCTCGTTGATTTCCGAGTCCAAATCTGAGGTTTCCACTTAGTTCCCTAGGGATTCCATGCATGCCTTTACCAACTGGCAGAAGAGTTGTCGCACATGGCTTCCGTTCTTTCATCGATAGTACTAGCCTGTGTTTGTAATTGCACTCCTATAATTTGGTTTTCAGCTTTGGTTTTGTGTCTTTTTATTTTGCTTGTATCCAAGGTTTGTCCGTCGCCGATTTTTCGGCCTATCGACCCACCGAGCCTGTCTTGTACGTTGAATTTTTACCTAATAAAAAAAAGTAAAGCTCACCACTTATTGATTGAAAAGCCAAAAAAAACATTGATTGAAAACCATCCTCCTCGATCCCCCTCAGGGAAACAGTGAGCGAAAGCGATAGACTGAAAGTCACAACAACGACGGAAAGCATCGGAGATCATCATCTCAATCTTGTCCGTGATGATGCCCTTGAGCGATGGGTTGGTCGTGGCTGGTCACCCCCAAATCTTCACCTTGTATAAAAAATTATTCAATATAATTAAAGTAGATATATGCACTGGTAGGCCACGAGATTTTGAGAGTCACCAAGTTGGGAGATTAGGGATTTAGGGAACTGGAAGAAATTAATGCTCTTCAACATCGGAGTATATGCTCGTTTAGCATTCAAGGAGGAGAGATGAAGCCTTCTCAATTTCAAGGCTCTCGGCTTTACACCACCCCACAACCATCGGATTTGTAACATCCCTTCTTAATACACTAAAGGGATGTTGCAACACCAGCAATTACTCAAACTTTAATGTCTTTGGAACTGCCTTATGCTTATAGGGATATGCAATCATACTCTCATAAACAAGATGATAACAAGTAAATATTGAATCGATGGAAGATATATATATATATATATATATATATATATATATATATATATATATATATATATAGATCATTTGTACACAAGCCTTAAAGTGTACTTTGTACACAAATCTGGACAATCGATCTTGTAGAAATGAAAGGCCTGGATTAAAAGGAATTTTTTCCTTTTTTTAATAATGAGAAGTGGGACCCGCTGGCTAAATCACCCTTACCCTCCTATTTTGTGCGCGTGTAGGTACTCAAAGATGCAATTCAATCTTTGACAAAGTGGTGGGTCCGTGCAACAATTAAAAAACAACAAACTTTCCTTTTTTTTTATCAGAAGCTTTCCCTTGTTTTTTTAATTTAGACAATTAAAAAACCAAGCTTTTATAATGTTGAATTATATATCATCACATCCGACATGATTTTTTTTTACTTTGCATGGTTGGTTGATATTTTATATCAACACAATATCAATCTCAAAAATACGATAGACGAACGGTTTTGGTTGAATAGATCGATTTAACGCGGATATTGAACGATAATTGGGAGATTATTAAGTGGAATTCTTATTTTTACGAGGTACAAAAAGCGGTGAATAATTGCATAATCGTTGTGTATAAGTAATTTTTTAGAATTATTCGATTGAATCGATCGATTAAACGCGCACATCGAACAATAATTAGGAGATTATTCAGTGGAATTCTTATATTTGCGAGGTACACAGAAGCGACAAATATATAATTGCATAACCGTTGTGAATAAGTAAATTTTTAGAAGTATTCGGTTGAATTGGTCGATTTCAAGCATACATTGAACGATAATTGAGAGATTATTCAGTTGAATTCTTATTTTTGCGAGGTACACAGAAGCGATGAATATATATAATTGCATAACTGTTGTGAATAAGTAAAATTTTAAAAGTATTCGGTTGAATCGGTCAATTTCACGCATACATTGAATGATAATCAAGAGATTATTCAGTGGAATACTTATTTTTACGAGGTACACAAAAGCGATGAATAATTGCATAACCGTTGTGAATCAGTAAATTTTTGAATTATTCGGTTGAATTGGTTGATTTAACGCGTACATTAAACGATAATTGGTGGATTATTCAGTGAAATTCTTATTTTTACGAGGTAAAAATACCATAAAAAACATCCAAAAAATATCGAAATATCCCCCCAAAACCCTCCAATTACCAGATTCGATTCAACTTTACCTAGAGCTATAGTTCCTTTCTCAAAAAACCACACCTTAACCAATCAATTACACCAAATAACCCTCAAATCGTTGAGTAATTTCAGATATACAAATCAATCACAACTTAATCACTTCAAAAACCCCCAAATCAGTCCCAAACCTTAAAGATCAGCCACGACTACCACCAGAACTCCCAAATCAGTCCCAAACCCCCAAACCAGTCCCAAAAATTTGTGTTTACCCATCAATTGTGGTCTTTTCTTCTTCCTTCAACCACCCCTAGTTTGATGACGACGATCAGCCACGACTACCGCCGGAACTGTTCACCCACACGGTTTTGGCCATAGCCGATTGCGAGCCCTCTCGGTGCGCCTTCCACTCGACAACGCTGCTCCGCCGCTACACTCGCCTTTGGAATAGCAGTGGCGCACGCTTCCTTCTCCACCGGTGAGGGATTGTTGGTGTTGTTCGAGTGTGATTTTTTGATGGAGATGGTGTGCCCTCTTTGAAAGGACGCCGACACATGTGAGGAAGATGAATACAAAAAAGGTCAGCCTAGGGTTTTAATTGCATAAGAGTATCACGCGCCTCACGCTTCAAATGGTAGATGAAAGGTGCAATTTTGATTTTCTTTTATTTTAAAAACCCGGACACATGGCGGATTGTAGGCCATCCATTACTCTATGATTAATGGCCCAGATTTGTGTACAAAGTACACCCTAAGAGGTGGGTACCCTTGAACCAAACCCTATTTATATTTATATATATATATATATATATATATATATATATATATATATATATATATATATAGAATACGGATCAAATGTTAACAACTCTTACGGTGTTAAATGTTAACAAATCAATATTCGGCAAAATTTATCAAATATTCATCACAATCACTCAATTATTCATCAAACCTTTTCGACAACATTTAAGAGATTCATTTCAATTAATAATTATTGCCAATTAAAAAAAAATTATCACCCAAAAAACTCAAATCCTTGCGCGTGTATCCACCCCCAATCCCGTAATTGTGTTACTGTGATGAATATTTCTTAAATGTTGCCGAATATTGATGAATATTTGGGAAATTGTGAATAATTGAGTGACTGTGATGAATATTTGATAAATTTTATCGAATATTGATTTGTTAACATTTAACACCGTAAGAGTTTTTAACACATGACCCAACCTCTCTCTCTCTCTATATATATATATATATAGGGTGTGGTTCGGGTGTACACAACCCTTAAAGTGTACCTTGTTCACAAATATTATTCGGTGAAATGTGAAACATTATTCGGTGAAATTTGAAGCATTATTCGGTGAAATGTGAAACATTCTACCGAATACTATTATGTTACAAATTATTCAGTGGAATTGGAACATTTTCATCTGAACTGAATGGAAAAAGAAAACATAACAGTATTCGGTAGAATGTTTCATATTTCACCGAATAATGCTTTAAATTTCACCGAATAATGTTTCACATTTCACCGAATAATATTTGTGAACAAGGTACACTTTAAGGGCTGTGTACAAATGATCCATACACTATATATATACTCCGCCTGTATGAAAAGTTCTTAATGTTAGTTGAGTACCGGGTTTATATATATATATATATATATATATATATATATATATATATATATATATATATATATATATATATATATATATATATATATATATATATATATATATATATATCATTGTTCTAAAATAACTTTTGCAGAAAATCACCCCTTAAATGTACCCATTTGCCATAAACCATCCCTTAAATTGATGTTTTCAGGAAACCACCTTTTAAATAACTTTTGCCACCAATCAACCACCCCCAAGATTATTCCATCCGAAATTTGGTTAAATTTATTAAATTATAATTTTACCTCTCTTGTTTAATTATATGATAATGGAAATTTAACAATTAAAAAAGGAAAAAATAAATAAGAAAGAATTAAATTAAGATGATACAATTGACGTCATTTTTTCTCCCGAATTGAAAGTGTGTAGAAGTTAATGGAGAATTAAAAAGTGATTTGAAAGGAGCAAGCGAGCGACTCAGTTGGAGGGAAAGCAATTTTGTAGAAGTCGATACCGTTTTATCAGTTATTTAAAAAAAATAGAAAATAATGTCAATAGTTCCTCCCAAATTCATACTTACTTATTTTCTTTTTTCTTTTTTTTAATTATTAAAATTAGATTAGAATATTATATAAAAGGAGTGGTAAAATTGTAATTTATCAAATGTAACCTATATTTGAAAGAAATATATTCGGGGGTGATTGATTGATGAAGAAAGTTATTTAAAGGGTAGTTTTGTGGAAATATCAATTTAATGGATGATTTATGACAAATGAGTATATTTAAAGAGTGAATTTCTACAATTTGACCATAATAAAAACTAGGTCATGATCCAAATATGCAGAAACAAGGACATGTTGGATGCTTGTCTAGGGCCCAAAATAATAAGAGGCCAAATAAATTCAATATATATAAATATCTATGATAGTAATTAGAGTTAGTTTATTTCCAATGTAAAGATGGAAATGATAAATAAAATGATCCGAGCCCAATCCAAATACAATTAAAAAAGTAAAGCCCACCCTATATTGATTGAAAGGCAAAAAAACCATCATTGAAATATAATTGACGGACTTTTCACGAGATAACCTTGAAGTATAGTGTAATTCATGTGGTAAACAACAATTTTAACTTTTTCGCCTGGTAACTCTGACATTTAAAATTTTTTTTGCCATATGGCCAAAAGTTTAGTTTTGGTTGAAAAATGGGTGTTTCAACCTATGTTGGGTGATATTTATAATATTGAAAAGTTGTTATGTTTTTTAGTAATAATTGACATTTTCTTTATTTAGTTTCATCTGTTCTTCGATCTATACTCTACATGCATCGAATATCCAAATTATGCGTTCTTGGTAACTTGATACCTCAAGGTTAGCACCAAGAACCTGATTTACCTGATTATCAATTATTTGAAGCAGAACAACACATCAGGATTTCAAGCGCATGTCAGTTACTGCTACCACCAAGTTCTTATTTTCCATTGCACTTAAGGAACCTCTTAAACAAGGGAATTCTTGAAATTACAAGACCGCAAAAAATATCCCACTTGTCTCTTGCACTCATTGGAATACTTCACCACACCCATTTTGTTAACTGCAACTATAATTTGATCAACTCCAAAGCTTTTGAGTTGCGCATGTTTCCGTGTTTGGCCCCTAATACTCCAACAACATCCATGCCAACTTCAAATGAACCAACTGATGCATCTATAATGAGAATAGCAACATATCCCTATGTCACACCAGATATCATATTGGGAACAAAATCCTTGTGTCGAGAATAGAAGAAAGAGGAATTACTATGCAACTATCATAGTAATTCCTCTTTCTCCTTCTTTCATGCTCTCATCAAGTGCTCATGCATATGCAAAGGACCCCCTTTCCCTGATTCATTAGGTAGATACATGTATCAAGTAAAGGAGGAAGCATAATCAGAAGAAAAAAAAAATCTAGCGAATAGAATAAGGTATAAAAAAGACATCCAACTCCTACTACTTGTATCTTGGCTTATTTCTCATACGTGTGAATGGGGATATCTCACCTAAAAGATGTAATAATCAAATTTTTTGAACCATAAAAAAAAAGCCCTAAATTTTTGGAACCCTTAATCCTAAAATTCAAATTTCAAATTTTCAAGATTCAAACCATGATTTGGGCTCAATTTCGCACCTTAGGTCACTCATCTCAATCAATAAGAACAAATTTGATAAACTTAATTAAAATTCCATACCCTTTTTAATTCTCCGGACTCTCGACTCACCTTTAACTCTCAGTCCACCACTTGCCACCGATGTAGCCACAACCGCTGCCAGCCAGCCACTGCAACCGTCCGCCACCCCGACCCTCTCCCATTGCCACCGCCAAAGCCACAAGTTGCCGCCAAGCCTCCCTCTCCATTTCTTCTGTCACCTACCTTTGGTGATTGGTTCTCTGTTGTTGTTCTCCTTTGATAGATGGTGTTTATATTTGTTAAAAGACTCCATAAATTTTCTTAATATTACATTATTTACCCGCAAAAAACTTTAAAATGACAATTTTCTGCCATTTTTTTTAAAGCCCAAGGTTACTTTTTGGAAACCCTTGTTTACCATGCGAATTAGACTTAACCACATGGTGACCTCATGAAATTTCCATATAATTAAAGTAGATGCTTGCACTTATAGGCCACGAGATGACAGGAGTCACCGAGTTGGGAGATTAGGGATTTAGGGAATTGGAAGAGATGTTCTTCAACGTTGTAGTCTATTCATCTAGCATTCAAGAAGTAGAAATGAAGTCTTTTCAATTTCACAGCTCTCAGCTTTATACCACCACTGCCACCGGATACATCTTCAGCGGCACCACGACATTCGTCAATCCAGCCATCTGTTGTTCATTTGATTCCTTTGAATTAAAATGCATACTATTTTAGGGCCTCTTATTGAACTAGTAGTTAGAATTTCTTGAACCGGTTGGGCTTCATCTCATGTCAACGTTCATGTCAATGTTCAAAAATCAAATGGATCCACCAACTATAAATAGACTCAATTGTCGTCTATCCAAAACGCAAATTGAAGATGGCTTTCTCCAACCCCACTCCGCAAGCATTTTATAGGGTTATGGACGTTAAAGAGTAACTTCGTAGATTTGTATGGAAATTTGATGATTTTATAATGTTTTGTCTTATGCCTTTACATGTATCTAACAACATTTATCGTCTTTATGCAGCAATAGCCGCATATATTTGGAAGCGAGTACAAATAGGCAGTGTAACATCAAGTCTACCTAAGGTCTCATACTAGGAAAGAGTTCGACGTCAAAGTAACGAGCAACATCAATAATCAATATTGGATGGCTCAAGTATGGCATGAATTCACGTCAGCCAATAGGCTTCATGCTGAATTAATGATGGTATTTACGTATGAGGGGAATTCTAGGTTTCAGGTAATTGTAATGGAGCTAGACAGCGATGATGAGGATGTAGGTTTCATAGTAATGTAATAGAAATCATTTGTATTCGCGTCAGTTATTGTAGTCCCTATTTAAGTTAAGGTGATTGTAATAAAGAAATGGTTGGAATGAATGGAATTGGTTGTAATTATTATGAGTTTGATAAGGAGCGCACATCATTCGTATTCAAAGCCTGGTAACTTACACATAATTAAACAAGTTGTAACATAAATAAGATAAAACATGCGATCAAACAAATACAGCTTTAGTTGGAATTATCAAGATTTTCTTGAAGTTCCTCTATCCTTATCCACAACATATTGTTCTTGAGCTCTAAGCGCGTGTTAGACGCTTTTAGATCGGTAATCATTTCGTTGAGTGCAGCAATTTGCTCCTGTAGTTTTTGCTCACCTAGAAACAACTCTAGTTCCTTGTTGCACAGATCAAATATGATGCCCTCCAATGTTTTCACAGATTCTGGGCTCTGATTGTATAAGTGTTCCCACACTAGCGCTTCTTTTTGCCTCCTCTGAAACCAATACTTCTCGTCCTCATCGATATGTCAACTTGGATCATTGGTACACACCATTGGGGTTGATGATGACAATCAACGGCCGTTGGACACATGATTTTATATGGGGGTTGAATTGCACGTCTATAAGAACGTGATAGATTGTAAGTGTCCCCATGTCTTTGACAATGTGGTAAGAGCACGTACATATGCACGTGGTTGCACGTCCTTGCGGATGTATGGTTGTGCATGTAGTTATGCACGTGGTTGCATGTTTGTAAAAACATGCGTCGTTGATTGCCTATTTAACCCATAACGGGCATCCGAACACAACGCTCGGATTAAAATAAATTCCCAAACTCAATATCCACGGTGCTCTCCCATTCAATTCTTCATTCCAATATGTCAGGATCTCAAGATGATCACCAACTCCATATTCTGCCCACCGAAGTGCATAGTGGTTCTCAGCCACAACCGTGTGAGGTACAAATCTCGTCTTTCATATTCATACTACAAATCCCATCCACACGTTAGTGTTATATTTGTCATAATTTTTCAACCATCCATATAGTTTCCATATTTTACACCTGATTTCACGGATCTGGGTATCAAAAATTGCATGCTGTTAGTAATCAAGAGCTTGTGGACGAGAGCATCTAACCGACCCGGCGGTGTTCTGCTAGCATGCGAATAGTACGGGGAATACCGACCACGAGGGAGAAAGCTTCGAAGCACTCAAAGTAAGTGGAACAATTGTCCCTTTTCTCTACACGGGCATGAGGGGTCTCCGGGCCAGTATGTGATGACTGTAACACACAAAACACATAACCACCAGCTTTCGACTATGTTAAAGGGCCACACTTACATCGGTCGGATGAAAGATTGAGAGAAGAAGATGGCCAAGTGGATGAAGGATATTGGGACTCCTCCAAAAGCCATTGCATACGGATTGAGGAAGTTGGATGGGAACAGTGTGATATCATCATGTTCCCTTACCAATACCCTAAATAAGATTTTGGAGAAAGGGGGGGCGGACAATGACCCAACATACCCTCCATCGTTTGTGAGAGAGAGAGAGAGGGTATTACTACGAATTTAGATGACATCCAAATGATAACGACGTCTTGAGCGACCTCTTTCTAGCGCATCCGGATGGGATACGTCTACTAAGGAGGTTCCATCACGTCATCATCATGGACAACATGCATAAGACAAATGCGTAAGTCACTCAATTATGATTACAATATTACGCACTTGTACCTACAGGTAATATATTACGAACGTAAAATTTTTATAACTGCAGATATAGGATTCCATTGTGGGAGGTGGTTGGATTCACACCTACAGGTCATAATTTTTTCATCGTATATGTGTTCATGTCACACGAAAAGGAAGACACGCATGATTGGGTGTTGGGTTAGGTTCAGATTTTGCTTGGGGATGATATTCCTCAAGTGTTTATGACTGATCATGAGTTGGTTCTCTTAGCAGCGCTGAAGGTTGTCTTCCCTAATATGCAACATATGCATATGCAAGGAAGGAGCTTTGAAGGTCACAAAGAATTTAAATTACGCTAGGATATTCAAGGGCAACTATTGGGATTTATTCCAATCCAAGACGGAGGAGTCATTCCAACCACGTCATCGGGCACTACACGAGAGATGGCACCCATTCCCAGGTGTTATGGCATATTTAGAAGAGGTGTGGCTTCTGTACAGGACGAACCTCGTCAATTGTTACACCAATAATGTTCTGCATTTTAGCACACGGACAACGAACAGGTACAAAATACTTTCCACCCATACAATATTCCCTTTGTTCACTGCAATGTTAGTAATGACTAGGGCTGTTATCTGAGCCGAACAGCGAGCTCGAGCTCGGTTCGAAAAAGCTCGACTCGAGCTCGTTCGAAAAGGTAAAACAGGCCGAGTTTGAACATAGTTTTAGGCTCGAACCGAGCCCGAGTGGAGCTCGAGCCAAGCCCGAGACGAGCTCAGAAGCTTGATGTAGGAAATTACAAAAATAACCCTAGGGTTATGAGGTAGGAGGGTTAAGCTTCAAAAGGGTTATTCCACTTGTTCTATTCAGTCGACGGCTTCTCTTCTCTCTCCTCGTCTCCTGTGACTTGTGCTTCTGGTTTGTTCAAGGAGGCTCTCGCTCGTCCTTCCTTCCCTCAGGGCTCAGGCGGTGCTAGCTGTTCGTTCAAGGAGGCTCTTGCTCAGGCGGCGCTGTTCGTTCAGGGCTCTCGCTCGTCCTCCCTTCGCTCGATCTGAGAAGGGGCGCCGTCTCCTTCGTATTCCACGGAACTCACTTCCGCTTTCCCCTCACACTCACAGATTTGAGAAGGGGCCAAGGGCCGCTGCCCGCCGACTTGTCCTCAACGTAGATCTGCGCAGCTAGGCTCGAGTCGAAATTGATAATGTCGTTGTTCATCTTCCTATTACTCCCTGCTACCTGGAATTATACTGTTACTTCCTGTTACTCCCTCATCTTTCTGTTATAGTATTACTCCTCCTATGCGGCTGACCAGGTCCTTCAGTCCTTGACTTCTTGCTTTTTGATTTTCTTTAATTAGGTTTTTAGTCATATCTTTTACCCAATTGAAAAGATCATATTACAAATTGGGAATTAAGGAACAAAAAACAACACTTGTTAATTTGTTATTGTTACGACAAGTTGGGGTATTTCAAAAATTAAGAAAAGATCATAAATAACAGGTCCTTTGTGGAATTTAAACAAAACTAGGTTCTATATGGAATTATAATGTTTATAGAGTTGCTAATCAATTTTAGTTCTTGTCAAGATCTACGGAGTACATGATCTTAGATTGAGTAATTGTCATATTACAAGAATCTGTAAAAGTAAATATGTAATTTGCAGCTTTCAATACGAACTGAGCCGAACGAGCTTGAGTGAGTCCAACTGACGAGCTTTAACGAGCTCAGGCTCATTCGTTCAGCTTGTTCGAGCTCAAACAAGCCGAGCTCGAGTTTTGTCTTGGGCTCGTGAGCCGAGCTTGAGCGCCAAAAAAAAGCTTGAATAATTTTTGAGCTCGAGCTCGGCTCGGATCGTTTCCCGTTTGAGCCAAGCTTTAACATGTCAAGCTCGACTCGTTCGGCTCGAATATCACTCCTAGTAACGACTCTGTTTTTTTCAAACTGTGTGCAGAGTTGAGGGTCAACACAAGGTTTTGAAAGGGGTGTTGTACTCATCGACGGGTGACTTTTGTGTCGTGATAGATGTCATCCATAGAGTCAACGACTGCCAATTGCATGAGTAATTACAAACAACGTTAGAGATCGATCAGGTGAAGTCAATAATCTCTAAAAAGTGCTTCGATTACCTGTACAAACATTGAGAGGATGTTTTTAACCAAAATATACCTCTGGAGTCCACGGAACAATATTGGAGGGCTTGTTATGGGATACCTTATGTCCGCGAAATTCAAGCGTATGTCACTGCTGGTACTCCAATATGCCCGGTAGACATCCACTTGTTCTAGATGGATTTGACATGGGATGACGACGACGAATCCTCATTGTCATATAAAAGTTCCTTCGCGTACACAGATTCGAATCACGTGTGTGACACTAACCTCCACCCTCCTTCTTTTTGCAAGCGTTCAATCAAAGGAGTGACCTAGACCGGCTAGACGCCCAAGAAACCTGTGCAGGACCAACCTGTTGCAATACGAGGAATTCAGGGTGAATTTTGAGAGAGAGGAAGCACACGATAGTCGACATCATCCACAAGCAAAAGCAACTCGACGTGGTCACGATGAGTGGTCGAAACAACGTCGATCCTTTCATGCTTAGGCATATTCAAGCGTTTAGGGACAATATTGGAGATGGTCACTGCGGATACCGTGCCTTAGCAACCTTTACGTCACCGATCGGAGAGGTTGCCTTCCCAGAAATGAATATTGTATTATGCAACCACCTAGAGGAGCATCCACATCTCTACAAGGGTTGTTATATGGGAGAATACACATTACAACAGTTTGTTGATAACCAAAGTTCGACAGGACCTGTGCATGAGGACATGAGACGCTCGATAAAGCTACCGATCATGGGATTAGTGTTCGCAACGATATATCAGGTTCCCCTTGTCATCTTAGCTTGACATGATCCATTCACGTGTCTCCACATGTCCACGCCAACATCCGGTATTAGGGTAATGCCCCTCAATCAGCCACCCTTGCTTTAGCTTGTATCAGAAACCAAGACCATTTTGTCGTGGTAAGAATGACTAGTCTTCAACTCCGTATCATGATTTTTCATCAATGTTTCAAACTCTCGATCTAATTTTTCGTTCTCGCAGGTATGGTTGCGTCCGAGCACACCTATCCTATTGCGTATCATCAGCCGAGCGTCAATGGATGGGATGCTGCTTTTCAGGATCAGTTTGATAGGTTCGAGCCCTCTGCGTTAATATTGGTTGACCATTACACTTTGTCTAGATTTTATTTCACGTTCTTATATTATTATTATTATTATCTGCTTTCAATCCAAATGCCAAAACATCGTATTCAAATATTTTTTGAAATTCTATTTTTTCCCTAACGTCATCGATGTTACAAAATTCTCCTTTTCAATAGTCAAAATTGATCGGGATTGAAAAATAAAAGCACAAATAACAAAGCAAATTTGCTTTGTCATTTGTGCTTTTAGCTTTGTCATTTGTGTTTTTATTTTTCAATCCCGGTCAATTTTGACTATTAAAAAGAAGAATTTTGTAATAATGAGTACTTTCAAGTATAATAACTAACACTTACCAACATTTTTGCACCAAAAAAACCAATATTTCTTTATATTAAAAATCAACATGAGGTGCAATCAACATGAGGTGCATTGCATAGTAAAAATCAACATGAGGTGCAATCAACATGAGGTGCATTGCATAGAAGCTTTACCACGTCGCTATTGACATGCTGCACCACGTTCGAATGTACGTGGAAAGGCGACCCAACCACCCAACCTTGTCCATTTTACCATGTTAATTCGAACGTGGTAAGCCCAACCCAGGCCATTAAAGCATATTCATGTGTGCACGTACATGTTCACGTGGTAGCTGGATGTGGCTGAGGTGATTTTAAGTCTCCACCTTCACGTTCATAAGGATGTGGTACCACGTTCATAAGGACGTGCATTTCGTTAATTCGGATTTGCGATGTATCTAACAACACCCTTTCTTATAAGAACCCCATTTGGTTATGGTATGTATAAGCAATTAGTTTGATTTATGATTTTTTTTGGGGGGACTAATTCCTGCTTGCTAGAGCCAAATTCAAAAGCATAGTCACTCTTGATGATTTTTCGAAGACAATGAAATTGTGTGTGGACCATAATAAAGGCCTTTATAAGGGGACAAGCATTGCTTTTTTTTTTAATTAGGAAAGAATTCAAGTAGAACATGTAAAGACTGAATATATATTATATATATATATTATATTATTATTTTAATTAAATATGTTAGTATTTATTTCAATTTGTAAAAGCGGAAAAAAAAAGTCGTCTTCGAGCACGAGTTCAATTTTAAAATCCTTCCGGCATCATTTGAATTTTCGATTTTGACGAGATTTGACTTCCGCTTTCGAGTGCCGGGTATTAATAAAACTAATTTTAAGCTCCGAGTTTGATTGAAATTTATTTAATTCCGTTATATTGAGATTAGTAAATTAAAATTTAATTAAATTCGATTTAGTCGGGATTCGTTCGGGCGAGCGGGTTTCGAGTTTATTCCGCTAATTTAATTTCTTTAGTGGACCAATCCTATTTTATTTTTCCCTTTTCTTTTATTTCTCTCTCTCTCTCTCGGATACCAGCAATCACACCCAAATTGCATTTGGTCCCCCCCCCCTCCCTCCTTGTCTTCATCTCCTGCAACAGTTATACACTGCCCTCCCTCACAGACAGCTCACACACCTAATGCAACTACACACCCCTCTGCAGCCCCCTCCTCTCTCTCATTGGTTTCAATTCCAGCAAACCATCCTCCTCTCTCCATTCTTTTCCCCATTTTGAGCACAACCCTCCCGGAAACACCAAATCATCACCACCACCTCACCTCCTCTGTCTCGTAGCAGCAGCTGCAGATGCGGCGCCACCACCCCTCCCTAGCTCCTCGTCGTCGCCGTCTGCACAGCCCCACAGCAGCCACCCAAACTCCACCTTCCCTTGTTGCTTCGAGCCCTGTTTCCGAGATCCCGCTCGAGCGCACACGCTCCTCCTTTCCATACGAGCTCGAGCCACTTCGAGTCTTCCTCCGAGCTGTCCAACGAGCCGAAGACTTCCCGGAGAAGAGCCGACGCCGCCGCCGAGCCGCGTTGCCTTTTCCCTCCCCTATTTCACGTATACAAGGTCGATTCCGTTCTTATTAAATTCCGGATCCCTCTTGTCGAATTCCATGTTTGCTCATCTTTCCTCACTCATCCTAGGCCGGAGCAAGGTTCCTTTCCACTCCATTTGAAGCCAGAGCAGCCGGAGCCACCTCGGAGCCTCTCGTCGTCGGGAGATCTACGCTCGGTAATTTCTCCCTCTCCTTCATCCTTGTTTCAGTTCTTGTGGGTCGGGTCTAGTCGGAATTTTATTCCGATCACCGGGGTAAAGGATCGAGCCGAACGGAGCTCCGGCGAGCCCCTTTTCTTCTCCTTCCTCTTTCGTCTCCGTCGCCAAAAACAGAGCTCTGTCCGAGCTGTGAGGAGGGAGACGGAGCTTATTCCTCCTATCTTCTTGGGCCTAATTTCCCGGGTCGTGGGCTTGGGTCCGGGTGGGCTCATCCTTGGGGAATCCGGATCCCCTCCTCTTTTCTTTCATAAAATCTGGGCTGGGTTCTCTTCATTTCCTTCGGGTCTGGGCTGGGGTTGGGCTTGGCAATTCGGGTAAGGGAGTGGGCCTTTGGGTTGTGGGGTGGGCTGGTTTTAATTCTGAATTGGGTAATGTATGGGTTATGTTTTATATTTCGGTAGTATATATATATATATATGTTTTGTGTTAAATTATAGTATTTTTGTATGTTATGTTATTAAATATATATATATTATATTTGGTTGTTATTTCTGATTTTTTTTAAGGAGAATAAATGTATATATTTATTTGTTTTGAAAATTTTAATATATTTAAAAGGTTTTAAAAGTGATATTATTTGATATTGGGTTATACATATATTATGGGTATTGTTTTGAGATGATATGATTAGTAGATGTTAAATTATTTGAATATTATTATTATTTTGGGATGTGGTCATAATTATAATATTCTGGAAATTAATCATTAAATATTATTTAGTATTTTAAAATAGTATTAAGTGGATTATTTATATATGATGCTTTTATGAGGTTTTAAATATGAGAGTTAGGAATTTTAAAGTGAATTGTTGGTTTTGATTTATGAATATTATTTGTGAGCATAGAAATTATCTTGATGATTTAATATTGGAGTTTATTTATATAATGTTTCGAAATAAGAAACATGCCGGAACGATTTCTATTATATGATTTTGGAAATGGGCCTTAAGGTTTAAATGTTTAATGTCGGGATTTAGATAAGCGATTTTAAAAGAGTTGTTCGATTTCCTAAGTTGAGTTCTTTGTGAGGTTGTTTTGGAAAATGAGATATGGTTTGTGATGAAATGAGATGGAATAATCTGAAATGGGACATGAGACGAGATATGAATGATAGTTAGGGGCGCCTTGTGTGAAATAGGTAGACTTATGCATTTATATGTTATTAGGTGTTTGTGAATGTTGGACGTTGCTTGCTATCGGTGATTCATTTCTTGGATTCTGCTCTGCCTTGTTCTCTGTTGTTCGGCTTATTCAGGTAAGTTCCTTTATGGGCTTACTCAGATTCGAAAGAGATTACCGGCTTGTGAATGTATGACATACTAGGTGTTGCATAAGCATTAAAGCATGCCATGTAGTATCATGCTAGGTTGCACTTGTGATTGAGCATTCTATTTCTTTACGCGTATGAAACAGAACGGCCGTTATCTGTGATAGTCCTAGAGTCTTTGCTAGGGTCATAGGGTAGCCCAGCCCCATCGGGTGCCCTGAGTCTATCGAGTCGTTATGAGCATGATGATAGCCCAGCACCATCGGGCATATTTATTTTAATTTATGTTATGATGATGAGATATGATATGCTATAGCATCGAACCGGCCGGTCTCTGCACTAACGGAAAGGGGTGCAGAGGTAGGAGAGGGACATGCCACTTGGCATTCTTTGGGCGCCTTTACAGTTATTTCTCGCATATTGTAAATTAGGATCATGCTAGTGTGATTTAATTTCCGCATCTGCATCATCTTTATTATTAGCGTATGTGTATGTTCGCTTGCTGGACAGAGCGTGTTGGGGCCTTGGTCTGACCCCACTCGCACCCATTGTTTTTAGGTATGATTGCTCCCTGTTTATATGGCGTGGGAAAGTCCCCCGGCGATTGCAAAGAAATCTGTCTAACCCTGCTAATCTGGCCATACGACTTTAGAAATTTTGTCTTGGTTTGACCCGGCCTTGTCGTGGCTTTTGTATCTAAATCGTATTTCCACTTCACTTTCGTTTAAACTGAATTTATGAAACTTCGACTGATTAGAGGTTTGAAACCTCGACCCGTACCTGAATTGCAACATCCGAACGAAGGTATCCGACCTTCGAAACGTATCCCGGATATTTATATCCGGGCCGTTCCAGAACAATTATATCTAATGACATCCTTACAGATGAAATCATAGAGACCTGAATCGTTGACAATGTCAAGCCCCATGACCAAGCGACAAAGGTGTGCAACCTTATCTGCCACTCTGTTGTCATCTCGGAGCATGTGAGAAAAGAAAACCTCTCTCACTTTTGACAAGAGGAGTTTAATATCATACATGATTAACTCTATTTCCCATGGACATTTTGTTTCTACCTTTAGATGGTTTATTATGATTAACTAGGCAGGGCTTTGACATCGACCCCTGTTCTGCACGTTTCCCCTTTGATTTGATTCGTTCCGACTCTATTCTTTTCGTGGTTTTCTATTACCTTTATCCACTCCTTAATGAGCTCCAATTTTGCTCCTTTTCAGCTTCAAAATCCTACAAAACACCACTAATGCTTGTGTAGACATCCATATTTTGAATAATACGAAAGCTAACACAAACCACACACTTTTCCAACACAAAAGATATAAAAAGGACTCAATTGGACTAAAAATATTGAAAAACAAGATTAAATAATACGAAAGCTAACACAAACCACACACTTTTCCAACACAAAAGATATAAAAAGGACTCAATTGGACTAAAAATATGGAAAAACAAGATTAAATAATACGAAAGCTAACACAAACCACACACTTTTCCAACACAAAAGATATAAAAAGGACTCAATTGGACTAAAAATATGGAAAAACAAGATTAAAAATGCAGACAACATATAATGTTATTTTTAAAATAACATTATGAAGATTCAAATAATTTGATTGAAAGCTTTATAAAATAAAACTATCTATCCTATGGTATAATTATTTAATAATTCAAGTTTCATCTATAAAAAGTGAATAAATTTACATTACAAATAAAAAGGTTTTTTAAGATATTGATAACTATTTATAACAAAGCACTCCTGGAAAAATAATATTTTTTAAATATATATTTCCAGTGTTAATAAATATATATAATACTAAAACAGAGACGTAAAAATCCTATGTGGCGAGCTCTGGTCGAATTCGCTTACTTGTCGTTTTGTGGTACAATCTGACCGAGTTTTTTTTGACACGTCAATTAATGAGTATCCAATAAATTTAAGCCACGTCAATTAATGATTTCATATCTTTTAGCGACATCATTTAACTTATCATTAATAACAATCACAATTGATTTAAATAATAAAATTTTATCATATCTCAATTAGTTACATTTTGATAATTTTTTTGAATAATATAATAACTCTATAAAGTTTTAACCATAAAGATATTTGATAAATAAGTAAATATAATTTAAATACTCCCACCCACCGTCCTATTTTAAGTCCATCTATTTTAAAATTGATGTAATATTAACTATTGAAAATATTGAATTTATCTTTAACAAATAATTAATTTATAAACTAAATTTATGCAAATATTGATCACGTACCAAATCATTTTGTTTATTACAAAATCACACTAAACAATAGAAATAATTCAAATCAATAAGTGTTTATCAATAACAGACAATTAATTTATAAACCAAATTTATGTAAATATTGCTCATGTACCAATTAATTTATAAACCAAATTTATACAAATATTAGATACATTATACATATTGCTTTATTTAGCGATAAAATAATTTTATTTTATGAAAAAAATTAGGAAAAGAATAATGAAATTACATCATATAAATTTGAAATTAAATGCTGTTAATCTGACCTATAGATTAAATTTATTTATATATATATACATATATATATATATGTATATATATATGAAATTAAAATATCAAAAAATAATTTTTATATAATTTTTATGACTAAACAATAGCATTTGTTGAATTTTATTTTTCCCTTCACATTTGGAACAAAGGGGCATTAAAAGTAACCATCTCTCTGTTGTGAGTTGTGACTGTTCTTTTTTTTTTTAACGCAGTAACGGGTAACCCTCTAGAAATAGGTGAATCCACAGCCTCCAGGCCCTCCTCGTCCGCTTCTCCACGACTCCACCTCCTCGTCCGGCTATCACCGGCTGCCGCAGCGCCGCCCACCTTGGACATCGACGCCGGCTATCAAGATTCCGGCTGGCCGCTTTTGACCTCGACGCCAGTGGCCACCTTCTTCTGGGATTCACGAATCAGGGAAATTTCAATTCAAAGGTAAATTTCCACTTTTCTATGTCAAAGTGTATGCATTATGAATTAGATTTTCAATTCAATTTGAAATACGTTAGAATGTTAGATTTTCAAATTGAACTTTAATTTCTGAATAGGGATAGTTAGGGTTTGTGAAATTTGAGAATCAATTCCGTGAAATTTCTGTATAGAATGTTCATTTTGTGGCTTGTGAAATGTGAATGGTTTATTACAGGAGAAAAAATGGAGAAATTTGTTATTCGATCTAAGAATCCATGGAATCCAATTTCAAGTTTTGGGTCTTTTAGTCCTTCCGTTGGTCAGTCTCTAAATGTTAGAATCGATGTGGTTGAAGATGATGTTGTTAGAGTTAATGTGATTGAAAATGAAATTGTTAGAGACGATGTGGTTGAAGATTATGTTGTTAGAGATGGGGTAGAAAAAAGAGCTTGTAGGAATGTATATTTGTTATATTTTTTCATTACATCTAAATATTATGTAAGCAAAATAGTTTATTGTCTTTTCGAAGGTAATTTGACAACCAAACATAAACAATCGTGACAAATTCACCAAAGAAAGGACTCTGTGCGCAGTAATAGAATTCATAATTTAAAAGTACCTTATTGGTTGTAATTTCGACCAAAATAATTGAACACTAACTCATCTTCCATTAATAATGCAATTCAAACCCAGCAATTTTAAAAATTAGATAAGAGATAATTGGTTTTATTTGAAATATTTTTTCATATCTCCATACTCTAAGAACTTTGATTATTCTTAAGTTGCAGGTGAAAGGGAATTTAATTACAAATTAGAATTAAACAATAATATAAAATCTATTAAGAAATTTGATGATACTTAAGTTGCTGTTGAAAGGAAATGTAATTAGAAATTAGAATTAAACAAATAAACAATAATATAAAATCTATGAATTTATAATGAAGCTACCATGGATATCAGCCCCTCCAGTTTTCCTTTTTCTATATCGGCTACCTGCATCAGTACAAACACATAAGCGCTTGGTGAGAAGAGGATTCTCGAAGTTTTGTTAATTCATGATTTTAGTTTAATTTTCAGATCTCTTGAAGTTAGCAAGATAACTGGTCATGCTAAATTGTGGAAAAATTCTTTGTATACCACATTAGTTGTAGAGGTGAAGGTATTTTCGTTGTTATCGCAGATTAAGATTTTCCACCCATCCCTGGTCGTAACTCTAGAAATGGCCACATAGAGCTGTCCATTCGTGAAGACTGGGCGGGGTAGATATAAACCCACGTGAGAAAGAGTTTGACCTTGACTTTTGTTGATTGTCATAGTGAAACAAACAATCATGGGGAATTATCTTCTTATAAGATTGAATGGCAAGGTCGTATCTGAGGGACTCAACACCATTCTAGGGATAAAAACCTGACGACCAATGTTGGTACCAGAAATTATAGTTGCCGCAATCATGTGCTTACCAAGCCTAGTGATAGTTAACCAGGTACCACTACACAACCCCAAAGATTGATCTATATTTCTGACAGAAACTCGCACCTTCAGTTTCAACTCATGATTTGGAACGCCTGAGTACTTAATGCTGTTTAAATAATGAGTTGGATATAATGCCTGAACACTTTGTGATGCCTTACAAAGGGAATCAGAGCTCAGGTCTTTTATTTCATCACCACTCCAATATGCAAATTCTCTTAGGCGATTTAAATCACAATGTGAGCTGGTATGGTGCAACCACATGTTCTGTGTCAAAACTTTGCAGTAGGTCTATAAATAAAATATAGTATAGACTACATAGCCTACCAAACCGAGCAATACAAAAACTACAATCTTTCCTCCAAAGCCTAGGCATGCACGGAAAACAGAAGGATTCAATGGAAGAGCTAGTGGTTCCTCCAATGGTCAGAGCTATATAATTTTTTTTATAATTGGAATGCAACCTATGAATTGAGGGTAATTGATATAGTTTTTTCGTTATTTAATATTTACTCTTTTATAAGATATTCCATCTATCCAATTATATGAGTTAATGATAAAATAAAATAATTATTAAATCTATTTAATCTTTTTTAATTATATAGATCAGAGCTATGTAATTTTTTTTTATTCTTATAAAAAAAATTATTTTTTTATTAAATTTACTTTTGACAAGAGAGTTTTGTGAGATGCACTCATGCACCGCCACATAGATAGCACTGCATTGGTTTTGGTATATCTATATAGATATATAGATAGATTGTAATGTGATATATAATGTGATATAGGTGAAAATTCCACCCCTGGGCTTTTGATTCCAACATTTTGGAGTCCCCTCCCTAACTCACCTAGTTGAGGGTTAATGGCTCAAAGCCCAACCGGTCGTCAATAACAAGGGTAAATGGCCACGTCAAGTTCGGTGAAAAGCGTGCCTACGCCTGGGCAGTGGCAATGGGAGAACGCAACCGCCGGAGCCCTTGCGGGTTTCGCTACCGTTGCTGCTATGCATCCTCTCGACGTTGTCCGTACCCGATTCTCTGGTTTCTTCTCCTTCTCCTTCCCCCTCTCCCTATTGATGTCTTTTGAACTCCTCCTTTGTTTCTCTATTCCATTCGTTCCGCTGGGAGAAACACTGAAATTTCTAGCTATTTTTTTCATTTGTTTGGGACCATTTAATCAGTGAACGATGGGCGATTGACTGATCTCCCCACTTACAAGAACACTACACATGCCATCTTCACTATTGCTCGCATTGAGGTATGCGATCCCCTGCTTTTCTTAAATTTCGTACTTTTAGGTTAGACCTAATTTGGAGTTTAAGTAGTTACTCCTGTGAGATTCTCCTTGTTTGTTGATACATTGATGAAGGTAATCGTGATGTATGCAAACTATTATCTTTTCAGGGGCTAAGAGGGCTTTATGCTGGGTTTTTTCCAGCTGTACTCGGATCATCAGTATCATGGGGTCTATATTTCTTCTTGTAAGTGGAAAATGTGAATGCTTAAATTTTTGGATAGACCTGCGTCAAACATCAGGTCCAGTTAGTTCATTCATTCCTTTGACAGTCAGATTGGAAGTTTTGATGAGAAGCTTTTTTAGCAAACCCTATTGTTAAGCACACAACTTTTTATTGCATTTTGGCTTAGATTATAACATATTGCCTGTCTTGTTGCAAAGTATAGAAATGAAAAGACAAGCAGGACTGAGATAGAATAGTTTGATTAAGGAGGAAATGAAATGTTTGTGTCCTTAGAGGGGGAGGGGTGGGGTGTGATAGGATGAATTTTCATTTTGGAACCGATGGATAATATGGGGAATGAAATCAGATTTTCAATGGAAAATGAGAGAGCAGGAGTTGGGTTTGACATTATGATAAATGAAGAAGTACAAGGGATCAGATTTATTAATTTTCTTTTTCCGTTTCCATCATTTTTTACCAAACCGACCAATCAATCTAATAAGACTACTGCTTGATGCATTGTTAAAAAGTTGATGAGATACACATGATAAAAAAGAAGAGGAAGAAGAGTCAAGTGCTTCCCATTCATTTCGTGTTTCTTCATTTGTTTGGAGGGATGCAATGCAGTTCCAAATAGTGAAAGATTATTGTGCTTCCAGCTATGGCAGGGCAAAGGAAAGATATTCAAGGAACAGGGATGAGAAATTGAGCCCAGGGCTTCATCTTGCTTCTGCTGCGGAAGCAGGTGCTTTGGTAAGTATGCAAGCTTTATGATCTCTGTTACAGAAATTTTATAGATTTAACTTTTCAGATACATTTCTTGAAGGAACATACAGACATCACATTGTAGGATTTACTCTCGAGGGAGTGAGGAAGAAAGGAAAATAGTTTTTTCGTTTCGCATATGTTTTCATGTTGATTGATTAAAAGCTTTAGGTAGCAAGCGAGAGGGGTTTTATGATGCATAATTTCTGTGTTTTTCTTTGTGACATTTGCAAGGCTCGTTACTTTGGTTTCCTAGTGCCAATGTTTGGCTTTTAGTTCAAATGAGGAATAGTGTCTATGTTATATACTTGACACCTCTAATTGCTTCCTTGCCAGGTTTCGCTGTGTACAAACCCTATTTGGCTTGTAAAAACTAGATTGCAGCTTCAAAACCCTCTCCATCAAACTCATCGATATTCTGGATTTTATGGTGTGGTTTCTTTCTTGTGTTATTGATTTATTTCATGTGAAGCGAATTATCTAATGTGATATTGCAAATGACTCTTCGCACAAATTGTAAAGACCAATATGATTTCATTGTTACCGAAAAAAAAACGAATAAATAACATCTGCCAAACGAAGAAATGGATTGTTTCCTGTTCAATGTTGTCATCTCCATTCATCTGTATTTGACGTGTTAACTGTTCTCTTTTCCAACATTGTCCATTCATAATGTAATTTTGCGAAAATCTGAGTGATCGTTGGCAGAGTTGGTTCATCATTTTCTTGCTCAGGCATTTCATTTAATTGAGTTAGGATTACTTTATTGGTCTTTCCATCCTATGTCGTTAGGGCATAGGATAAGCAAACCATATTGGGAAAGATTCCCTATATTTGGATGCATGTACCCTAGGAAAGCATTATTAAAAATGGCTGAAATCATTTAAATTTGAAAAATCTTTCTATTTGTAGCCTCTTATCCTATGCCCTTGAGGCATAAGTTAGAAAAACCGTTACTTTATACTCCCTCCGTTAATTAAAACTTGACGTTTTACTATTCACGCACGCTTTTTGAGGTGTTAAAAACTATATAAAATATTAACTTTTTTAATATATTTTTTTAATAATTTCCTATTTGTTACTAGCAAGTATGAATTTATAAAAACAAATTTGAAAAAAAGTTAATATTTCATATAGTTTTTATCATTCTAAAAAAACCATGCATGAATAGTAAACGACAAGTTTTAATTAACAGAGGGAGTATATGTTTATAAAAAAATTCCCTATATTCCTAATACAAGTTTATATGACTCCTCAGATGCCTTTAGAACCATTCTCAAGGAGGAAGGATGGACTGCACTTTATAGAGGAATTGTGCCTGGTCTTTTTCTGGTCAGCCATTATTTTTCTACTTGATTTCTCTTTTCTAAATATGTTTAGTTTTGTGCATATGAAGATTAGGGTCATGGATGTTTTAAGAAATCCTATTGCAATATAGGACCGCAAAATGTCCATGTTTAGTTGAGAAAAGATACAATATTGTGTTAGCAATTCCCTTCACTTTCTTTTTTTTTCTTTTTTCGAATTGGGCATGACTTTCATTCAATGATACTTTTTCTTCATCTGCTACAGCAGGTTTCTCATGGTGCCATACAGTTCACAGCATATGAAGAACTGCGTAAAGCTATTGTCGATCTGAAATCTGGTGGGAGCAGAAACGCTGGGGCTGATGCTGTTTTGGTGAGTACCTGTATTTACTGGTTATAACATTTATACAAATCTTATTATCTTAGCATAAATAAACAGGAATTTTTTAATTCTCATCCTGCATGTTCAGAATTCGCTGGATTATGCGGTGCTTGGAGCTGTATCTAAAGTAGCTGCAATTCTTTTTACATATCCATTCCAGGTGAATTTTCTCTTTTATTGATGCAAGTTCCTACGCTTGCTTTTATGTGCATTTCTCTTGTGCTGATCATCACTCTTCTTGCCTGTGTTTCTCAGGTCGTACGAGCAAGACTACAGGTATTAAGATGATAGGATAACGAAAACATAAATGCGAGATGAAAAAAAAAAATTTACCTGAGAGGTTACATTACATTTGTTAGTATCTGTCTTGCTTTATAATTTGAACTATAAATGAGATATTTATAGTTTTCTAGATTGATAGACAGAGCAAGAAATGTGTTATTAGCTTATTGACATATTCTATCCTATTCAGCAACGACCCAGTACTGATGGGATCCCAAGGTATGCTGATAGCTGGCATGTTATCAAAGAAACCGCTCGGTAAGACTCACTCTCTTCGAAAACAAATAACCTGCCTGGATGATTAGTATTCCTACACCATAAAGAATTAACAAAAGAAATATAGAAAGTGTACCAGTGCTTTAGGAATATGGTTTCTTGAGTAGTGGAAACCTGGATTATGGTTCCAGTTGAAATAGCACTCTCCAGTCTCCGTAGATGATGAAATTTTTTCTCGGCTAATGGGGGACTAACCTCTTCGGCTCTTCCTGGTCCAATTGCAGATTTGTGTGTTTAGCTATCCTATTCACTCAAATGGTGATGCTCAGGATTTCACTCTTGTGGCTTTTACAGGTATGAGGGCGCTCGTGGTTACTACAAGGGCATCATGCCAAGTTTACTGAAGAATGTTCCAGCCTCTTCGATAACTTTCATTGTGTATGAAAATGTTTTGAAGGCGTTGAAAATGTTGAGAACAGAGTGAGCTGTCCTCGCAACCTTGCTACTTGCGTCTCTTGATTTCTATTGGTCTTGTATGAGTTGTATGTTGGCTATCGTGATGCTTAAGAAACCCATAGAGATTCTAACCCGTGAGATAAGCTCGATTCAGTGTAATGTTTTTCCCTTTCTCCAGAAGCCCCCTGCTCCTATACGTTTTGTTGTATGATAGGCCAGGTTCAATGGTGTAACCATGTTGGGTTATGTCTTTGTTGTATGATAGGTCAGGCCAAGTTCGATCGCACTTCCACGACGTCTACGAACATAGCAAATCGACCACCGTTCACATGAAGACTGCAGAACAATAAGAACAACCCTGCACACCAATTCGCAAGCCCAAATCCAAACCAAACCATTGCTCATTCAAACCCCAAAAACTCATCTAAACCCCTTGAGGACGATAAAAAGATTGTAATAGGCTGCACAAGGGCAAACCAATTAAGAGACGGACAAGATGAGCAATAGGAGAAAAAATAAAACAACAATCAAAAGGAAAGGACAAAGCCAGTAAGGATTGAAATTTGTGTTTTTATATTTTTTTTCCCCCAAGTAAAGAAAGAAGCGTTGATCAAACGCTATCACCCATGCCCAAGGTGAAGGCTAGCAACCACGGGGAGTGGAAACCGACGGACCACGCGACGAAGCCACGGAGGTACGGCGAAGCACACCACCAGGCCGCAGCAACCTTAGACAGGAGGGCGGAGCCGATGGTGTCCCTTCGGGGGCTGGAAACAAGGACGGAACAGAAATGGACCGCCAAAGAGCCGGCAAGGCGAGGGGAGGAGGCAGGTGACGGAGGCAAAGGTGGATGGCGTCGAAGGCAGGGCCCGGTGGGGGCTGTCGGAGGAAGGCGACGGTGCTGTAAAGGAGGTTGGTGAGAGGCGATGGAGAACGGTGTACAACGGTGGTGAGTCGAGGACAGCGGTAGCAAGGATGGTGGTTGCTGTAGCAGCAACCGAGGCCGGCGGAGGCGCAAGGCTAGGTTAAACCAGTGGCGGCGGGCCAAAAGCCCTCTTTGGGTTACATCTTAGTTACTTTTATATCAACTTTGCAAACCAATTTACTTTATCCTAAAATTCATTCAAACATCCATTCAACCCTCTTACGATACCTACTTTCTCTCCTATTATTTCTATCCATATCAAATTGTATCACTATATTCACGGTTTTATATCGTCAAGCGTACACGGCATATGGTGGTTACATTGGCTTCTGGTGTCGGTGAATTTTTCAGCAAACATTTTGTTGATACGGAAAGCGAGTGTCGACAAACTGTTTTCATGCGATACGCGTGTGTGGGCATGTGTGAAAATAATTAAACTAATGGAAACCAAATTAGCACAATAACCACATGAAACAATTTGGAAAATTTAGGATTTGATTCAACGAAAAGGTCTCTGGCAATGTTGAAAAGCTATCAACTGAAAAATGTGAATATTGAAGTTCTAAGTAGGGAGGATCGATTTATAATATCGAAATTTGACAATAAAGTTAGAGGAATAGTTTTTGTTATCTGCTATATCTATGTCCCTCCCCCTCTCTTAGGGAGAGGACAGATGTTTTGGTCGAAACTTACGATTTATATTTTGAGCATTTCAATCCTATGTCTTGATCGGGGGGATTTGAATGAGATTCAAAGCATGAATGAAAAAATAGATCCACCTAACTATGATATATTTGAAAGATTAATACAAATCACGGATCAATTGGAATCAAGTCAACATTTCTACTATTGGGAACAAATTCACATGGAGAAAAAAAATGATATAAACAACAAATACAAGAAATTTGATAGAACTCTAGCATATGATGTCATTTTACAATGATACCTCAATATAACAACTAGAAACCATGCATTCACACCTTCAGATCATTGTCCAATTTCGATGAATCTCGCACATAACAAAAGAAAAAAAAAACAAGAACATTTAAATTTGATAAAATGTTGTTAGCAAGAAAGGATTACAAAAACATCATTACTTAAGTATTATGGAGATCAAATTTTTCAGGATCGCAAATGTTCCAACTAGTTCAGAAAACTTGATTGCTTAAACGACTCTTGACGGAGCAAGTGAACTTTTGTAAACATCTTTCGACAACTGAAAAAATTGAGGAGACTTTGACGGAGTTACAAAACAAGAACAATCAAAAGACAAAATGGTAAAAATAGTCAAGGATAACAATGTTTGATTAAAAAAATACAATAACATAAGATGTATTGGAGCTAGAGAGTTGAGAGAAAGCACTTTTGGTTGGCTGATACAAATTTAGGATATTTCCACAAATTTGTCAAAGGGTGACAATGTAACAAAATTATAAGAGAAATAAGAGCAAATTTGGTTTTTTGTACCCCTATTAACTTTTAATTAGCTAATTAGCCCATTTAAATGTTTTTTTAGCCGTACTAGACCCCATTCAATGTTTTTTAGGTCATTAGACCCCACCCTTCATTCTTCCCCTCACCCTTCTCCTCTGCCGGCGATTTCTCGCCCTCCTCCTCCTCGCCCTCCTCTCCCACCCGTTCTGCCTCCTCCTCCTCTTCCTTTCTGATTCTAAATCCGAAAGAGAAGAAGAAGGAAGATGAAGATGACATTGAGTGCGGCGGAGGTGCGGTGAATGCAAAGGATCGAAGGTGTTGTTGTCGACTGAAAGAGTTGCGGTTGATTAGAGTTTTGGCTCACCGCCTGCATCATCTACTCTCAATTCACTTCCCATGTCGTCCACCTCTTCTTGTTAGAAACCACGCTCGCATCCAATCCTGATTCCAAATCTCACCATTCGAGGTCTCAAGCTCAAAAAACCCTAAATCTAGATCCAATTCGGCAAAGGCTAATGCCCTTCCAGATCCATCGCCGCTTCATGGAGAGCCAAGGCCGTCTTAATTGGGATTCTAATTTGATGTTTACGGTCATGGAGTTTCTCCCTCTGCTGATGAATCGCCATTTGAAAGGTGAGTTTAGATTTTTTTTTTTTTTTTTGTTTCATTGATTTGCAAGCAAGGTGTTTGATGAAATGCTTCTGATAGAGATAGTATATGGTTCTAACTTCCTTTTCGATTTGCAGATAAAGCGACAATGGAAGATTTACATGCTTTTTCTATGGAGAAAGGTGAGCGCTTGAAGCCCTTGAGCAGACGAATCATACACATGAAGAGGACAAAGGTACAAATTTACTCATTGTTATTAGGAATTGTTCTGTCATTGATTTCAGTTGCTTTGAAGGATTGTACTTTGGTTGTTTACCTTTGCTTAGATGGTTTCTGGTTTCAAGTTCTGCTGCTACTCAACTATATGGTCTCTTTCTCGCTGATCTTTAGCCATATATCTCAGAACTTATTGGCTTTACAAGAGCAACTGAGTGTTATAGAAGACGAGGATATCCATGTATTGTATCATGTTGTGCATATGAAATAAAGGATTTCTCATCCTTTCACCTCATATTCCTGATTGGGAACATTGTTTATGGGCTTGGGTATGGCTAATGGGAGGAAATTAAGATGTTAAGATCTGATTATACATAGTTCTTTCTAGTTCAAAGACTTTATCAATCGTCTTGCATTAAATATATGGAGTAATTCTCAACTATAATTTTTTAAACAATTGCTTGTTAATTCTGCAATAGGTCATCTAGTGTATCTAGTGTAAATGTTGTTGCAATAGGAAATCTATTGAATTGCAGTACTTTAGCATCTTCATGGCATTAATTTGTCAAAAGCCATCAATCCCTAACTTCCGAGTAACTGAAATTGCCACTATCCTTTTTCGCATTCCCTTTGACTGGTAATTAAAAGGTGGAAGTGTTTATTTGTATATCAGCACATACAACAGTGCTTAATGAATCCAAATTTTCCAAGTATATGTCAATTTCTTTCTTTTTTCTTTTTTTAATAGTGTTTTATATTTTGGCTCAATCATGGTATGTTTTCATTTACTAATATCTTGTGAACAAATATCTTTTGAAGCATTATTACTGTATTCAATTTTTTTTATAGTGTTTTATATTTCTTAAATCATAGTATTTAACTGTGTTTTGGTCACATTAAAATGACCGACTTTATTACTCATTTAAAGCCTATTAGCTCAAATGGTAGAGTGATGTGCTTAAGCACGAAGATGCAGGTTCAAATCCCGCATAGGCTATTTTCGTAAATTTATTTCATATTTATTTCTTATTTTGAAATTTGCTTTTAAATAAATTAGCGATCAATGAAGTGTAATCACAAATGTCATCAACAAGCAATGTCATCACAAATGATTGGGATCAATGAAATGTAATCACAAATGTCATCAATGAATAAAAATGTAATAAACATGTCCCCACAAATGATTTGCATCAATGAAGTGTAATCACAAACGTGTCATCAGTGAATAAAAGTAGAATCGATGAAAATATATCGATATACAATTGATTAAATTAAAAAAAATGGCATCTAACGATTTGATAAAAAAAAGTGGCATCAAATAATTACATTAGAAAAATTGCATCAAAACACTACTTTAAAAATGCTGCATCACATTAAAGAAAAAAATGTCATTAAAAAAATTGCATCAAAACACTACTTTGAAAAAAATGGCATCACAATAAAAAAATGACATCAAAAAAATTGCATTTAAAAAGTGGCATAAATGGTTAATGGTGAAAAAATGGCATCACAAAAAATGGCATCAATGGTCAAAGTGGATTGATGAAAAAATGGCATCACAAAAAATGGCATCAATTGTCAAAGTGGGAGGAAGGAAGGATGGGAAGGAAGGAAGGGAAGGGAAGGGAAGAGTCCACCCCACCTAATTTAATTTGTTTGGGGTCTAAGTAGCTAATTAGATTTTTCCAAAGGTCTAGTTACCTAAATCACCCGAGAAATAATCACACTGGAAGGAACAATTATAATGGGCCAGGACAATATCCGAAAAGGAATCAAAGCGGATTTTAAAAAAGTTTCAAAAAAGGAAGAATCAACAATATTCTCCTGGAGAAAGAACTGAATTTGAATGAAACTGAAATTATTATAGAAGATAATGAAAAACTAATGAAGAATGTTACTCATTCCGTTTCAAAATAGATGGGTTTTTAGATGATAGCTTTTGTTTCAAAATAGATGATTTTTTATGTTTTCTAGGTTGAAAAATGTAATGATTTGTGTGTTGTTGACTTTTTAAAAGATTTTTACGTAGTATTGATTAAAATGTCTAGTGGGTGTTGAAAAATAATAAAATTTATGAAAAAGTTAGTGAAATGATAATGTTTTTTTAAGTAAAGTGTTTTATTAAAACTTGTGTGAATTGTTAAAAACCCAAGTATTTTGGAACGGAGGTAGTACAAATCAAGAAATAAGAAATGAAAATCTTTTCCACGTGAAAGGAGAAATGAATGGGGCCTGATGGTATGACTAGCGAGTTTTACCAAAAGTTTTGGGATGTGGTAGAACCACTTGTCATTTGTCACAAAGGAGATAAAAGAATTCTTCGATTTGAGAAGAATGCTGCAACAAATCAATCAAATAGATCATTACCCTAATATCGAAATCTGACAATCCAATCTCAACCAATCATTACCGACTCATAAGCTTGTTTACTATGATTTATAAGGCAATAGCAAAAACAATAGTAGAAAGAATCAAAATAATATTGAGAAAAATTATCCACCCCCTTCAAGGGGCCTTCGTGTCTCATCAGGCAATCCAAGATAATGTGTCGATTGTACATGAAACTTTTCACTCTTTTAATCCTTTAAGGTCGCAATTTCCACACATATTTTTCAAGAGGACAATATAGTAGGAGTAACAGATCGAGTTGCACAACCTCGGCTTGATTCAGTTCCGCTAGTGTCGGCTTCACAATCAGAATTTATAATTCTCGTCCGTAAAGACCCACTTAATTAATAGTCGTCCAACAAAAACTAATACCACCCAAATCATCGTCATGACCAATTTTTTTTTGAAAATATAGGAGGTCGCAACGACCAAAGTACTTTGTGGTCGCACCGACCATTTGTAAAAGGGTCGCACCGACCAAAGTACTTTGTGGTCGAACCGATTTTACTCTTTTATGCCTTGATCCTTGCCGCTAATTTGTCTTTCAGTGATGTAGAATTGTAGATGATTAAATTCACAACCTTTAATTAATTTCTTGGGATCAATTTTGCAGGGAAAGCGGTCCATGAGTGACCACATAGCTGAGTCGGTGAACTATATAACAGATTTGCAGAAGAACATCAAGGAGTTGGTTTGATTTTGTTATCCCAATCTCCTGGTTTGATTTTGTTATCAAATCAATTTGCTCAAAAAAATTGGACCTTGATCTGGATTTGGTTTAATTTGATTTGGGTTAGTAAAGAGTCGATGTCTACTGCAACAACACCATCCTACTGGTGCCGCTATGTACATGACAGCGAACTTTGACCTCGGTGATGGAGGTCTGGCAGCATCCGATGCCGTTACACTTGCCGTCAGCCACCGAGCTCTCATCCTTGCACACCGTGATGCACCCCGACTGGCTAAGGGAAACGAGGTTCCAGAGGAAGGCGGCGGTGTCGCACCCTAAGGCGGTGAAGAGGTTGAGGGTGGTGAACAGGGGGAACTTGGCGGTGGTGGCCCAGGCGTGAGGTTGCGGGTGAAGAGAGAGAGAAAGCATGAGATGGGGGTGTTAATTGAGTAGGATAGTTGCGTAATTTATTTTAAGTTTAGGGGTATTTTTGTCCGGTTCTAAAAAGAAATTTTATTTGTATAAGTTTAATTCAAAATATTAAAGTAAAATTTTATTTAATTGTATAATATTATTTTATTTTATTATTAAAATTTATTCTTTAAAAACTGCGCCATGGCGCCAGAATCGTACTAGTAATAATAATGATGATGACGATGATAATGATGATGATGATGATGGAAAAGTGTAACACCGCATGCACATAACTTCTGTCCACATAGAGGGAGACTCGCTGATTATCATAAATCACCTAAAAAAATAGCCTACAATGCCCTTGGGAAATCGAATTGCACTTCTTCTACTTAATACGAGATAGATTTCTTTTTCTCATGTGCCCTGTAGTGGTAATAGAGCGGCGGATACCAATCACAAGTTGGTGTAGGTTGTGGGACTACATCCTATGCCAAGAGTGGAAATATGGAATCGCTTGTGAGTGGGAGGGTCAACTCTTTACCGTTCTGTCAGGGGTGGTTGTTTAGCCAATCATTCAGGTCTTTTAGACCTCTTCCATCAGGTTGCTATCTGTTAGCTGATCCCTAACCGAATTCTTTCCTAATTAAAAAAAAAAAAACATTTGAGTTTTATCGACCAATCAAAAAATTCCCATCACAAGTCAATTCTCAAGCGAGCAGCTTCCAGAACCAGTAGATGTGAGTTGTGGATACCCTATCGGCCTATCCGACTCGCCCTATTGCTAAAAATTCCTACTCTCCTCGGGCAACAAAGCCCGAATCCGACCTCCAAATCGGAGCCATGGCGGCGGTGTCTCTCTCATCGCTCTCATCCTTCATTAGCCACCCACACCGCGCCCTTCGCATCAACCTCCATCGCCGTTGCTGCCCCCTCACCTTCGGCTTTCTCTCCGCCCCGCTCAAATCTCCTCTCGTCCGCTCCTTCCACCGTCCTGTCAAGAGGGAATTTCTCGTCGTTTTCTCGAGGAAGTTCTCTCAACAGCGACACCGCTTGCCTCCCGTCAGCGGCGGCAGCAACACGGACGAGGCCTTGAGCCTTCGGCATTTCTTGCCTCAGGCTTCCGCCGTTGCTTTCGAAGCTACTGAAGCTGAGTGAGTGCCGATTAGATCCTGATTTCTTGAAATTTTGTTTTCGTTCTTTGCCTTTTTATGCTCTTTGTTTGCTTTTCGTGGTGGAATGCTTGTGATTCTTCGATTTCATGCCGCGGTAGTGATCCAGAACTCAAATTGCTGTTTAATTTTGAGTTTATGATTAATAATTTCCTACCACCACCAATGTAGTCGAATTTGAGAATAATTTTAGTACTTGGATTTTCATGCTACAGTGATCGATTCCTTGGGTTATTCTGCTATTATTTAGATGGAAAGGGAAGGAAAAACATGAGACTTGATTAACATAATGCCATTTGTTAGGTCTAGGTAGAATTGGCCTCCGAGATCCACAGTCAGCTGCTTGTACTTTCTATATTATGTTAATTGTGTGGATATATCTGTCTACCAAGATTCATACGTGTTGCATCAAATCTTAGAACACTAATGTCCACTGCAATTTGATTAATGGGATGGAAGCTTGTGAAATTTCACAACCAAACCTGCTATGCGATGTTGCCTTCTACGAATTTTTAGATGCTATAGCCCTATATACTGTGCAATATTCTAAAAGCTATCAGCATTTGTTCATACCATTGCTTTTTAAGTAAACTAATGTAACTTCACTGTCAATTTATCCTTCTAGACCTTCACTAGCTTCTGAGGCTCTCCCAAGAGGTCGCATATATCATGAGACTTACGGATGTCAAATGAATGTCAATGATATGGAGATTGTCCTGGCTATTATGAAGAAAGCTGGATATGCTGAAGTGATTGATGTTCCTGAGAATGCTGAGATAATCTTCATTAATACATGTGCTATCAGGGATAATGCAGAGCAAAAGGTATGGCAGCGGTTAAACTACTTCTGGTTTCTTAAGAGGCATTGGAAGAGTAATGTTGACATAGGAAGGTCACAGTCGTTGCATCCACCAAAAGTTGTAGTCTTGGGATGCATGGCTGAGCGGCTGAAGGATAAGATATTGGATGCAGATAAGATGGTTGATGTTGTTTGTGGTCCTGATGCTTATAGGGACTTGCCAAGGTTGTTAGAAGAAGTAGATTATGGTCAGAAAGGAATCAACACACTTCTTTCACTTGAAGAAACTTATGCTGATATAAACCCTGTGCGAATTTCAAAGAATTCCATTAGTGCTTTTGTGTCTGTGATGAGAGGTTGCAACAATATGTGCGCATTTTGCATAGTTCCTTTTACCAGAGGCAGGGAGAGGTCACGTCCAGTGGAGTCAATTGTCAGAGAGGTGGGAGAACTCTGGAAAGAAGGTGTAAAAGAAGTGACACTCCTGGGTCAGAATGTAAATAGCTACAATGATGCATCTGGAACCGAGGATGTTGAACCTGGCTCTAACTGGAAACTTAGTGATGGTTTTTCCAGCAGGTGCAAGGTCAAGTCAATGGGCTTAAGGTTTGCTGACCTTTTGGATCAACTTTCTACTGAATTTCCAGATATGAGATTCAGGTATACATCTCCACACCCCAAGGATTTTCCTGATGAGTTGCTCTACCTTATGAGAGATAGACACAATATCTGCAAGTGTATCCATTTGCCAGCTCAATCAGGAAGTACTGCAGTACTAGAGCGAATGCGACGGGGCTATACTCGAGAGGCATATTTAGAGCTTGTGCAGAAGATCCGCAGATTAATTCCAGATGTGGCCCTAACTAGTGATTTTATATGTGGTAAGGGTTTTCATGCTACTGTGCCCTGGTGTCATCTTTGCATAGGAGAAACATATGTTACATAGCCTGTTAAAATCTATATAGATAAAAAAAAGATCCAAAGGAGTATACTGCCTGCCAGCATGACCATAATCTATAGCGATTCCTTGGATATTATTTTGGACAGTGTGCATGTCTGTATCCTTGAGAAGACTAGTTAATATGAAAATGTCATAGTTATTTCACAGTAAAGACTGACAAATGAAGCTCCACTGGGAATTCAACATTCAGTAAGTGTTTATAGGGAAGCTAACTTCATTCCTTGTAATCTTGCAACATCAGCAAGTATATGTCTCCTGTTCATGTACTCGGGATATTTAACTGCAAATTCTGGCCAAATCTCAAGTCACTTTTGTTCCAACTTTTTCTTGCATTGCCAGTAGTTTTCGCTAGTCTTGATATTGATTATTCGTGTTGATTTTACTGGGCAGGATTCTGTGGGGAAACAGAAGAGGACCACGCTGATACACTGAGCCTCGTCAGGGAAGTTGGTTATGATATGGCATATATGTTTGCTTATAGCATGAGGGAGAAAACTCACGCTCACAGGAATTACGACGACGATGTACCTGAAGACGTGAAGCAGAGGAGACTAACAGAACTGATAGAGACATTCCGTGAGAGTACTGGGCAGTGCTACGACTCCCAAGTCGGTACCGTCCAGCTGGTGCTCGTTGAAGGCCCTAACAAGAGGGCTCCCGAAACAGAGCTGGTAGGTAAGAGTGACAAGGGCCATAGGGTTTACTTCACAAACACAAAGATCCAAAACCGAGAGCATCCAGAAGAGAGGAATCCAAGGGTAGGAGACTTCATTGAAGTTCGCATAACAAGATCTTCGAGAGCATCACTTTTTGGAGAAGCCCTTGCTATAACTAGATTGAGCTCATTCTACAAAGTTGCGGAGGATGAAGAGCCCGCTGCTGCATTTGCTAGCCGAACTTGAAGACATTGTTATGCAATATGCTCTTCATGTGGCGAAAAGGTAGCAGCAGCTTGTATCTGATAGACTCTTGGCAATCGAAAGAGAGAGGTGCATCACAGGCGGAGATGATTTTGTAGAGCTTAAGAGGTCTACTTGATTCCCACTCCCAGCAATGCGTTGCTTTTAGATCGTTACCAAAACAAGATGGATCTGCGAATGATGCTGGATATAAACCTTTGCTATTTTCAACATAGAAATTATAAGAAATTACCAAAGAGTATAGTTTCTCAACTTCTTCATTTTTTTTTGTAGGTGATCCATAACCATGAAATGAGAGAGTTAACCCAGCAACCCACCAAACCCTAACATTCATCCAAAAAATCGCCCAACCAACCTGCTGCCATTTGAATATGAAACTAGTGTAGTACATGTGAGTTACATATGAGATTTATAAAATATTATATAAATTTTTTTTGAATAAGTAATAATTCGGAAGGAATAATCCTACCCGAGAGCATCCTTACAGATGAGGTCTTGAACACCTGAATCAGAGTAAATTTCGTGGCCCTTGACAGAGCAGCAAAGGTGTGCAACTTAATCAGCCACTCTATTGCCAATACGGGACACGTGAGAGAATGGAACTTCTCTCACACTCGACAACAATGTTTTAATATTGGACATCACCAATTCTATTTCCCATGGGCATGTAGAATTTGTTTTTAAATGATTAATGATGATAAGGGAGTCTCATTCTATTTGTAACCTGTTTATACCCAGTGCGCGGATTTAGATTAAAACATGTCTTAGTGTCAATGCCTCTGTTTTTAACGGGGTCTGGTTACCAATTTTGTCATAGCCAATGTGAATCGCTCTCACTTCCCCGTCACGAATGATGTAGCTAATTGAGCTATCTTTGTTATTGAGTGTGGATCTGTCGAAGTTTATTTTAAACGAGCAACCAAGCTCGGCTCGAGCTCGTCACGAGCTCGAGCCGAGCTTGCTCGTTTTCAGGTGAAATTACAATTTTACCCCTAGGGTAAAATTCCCTTTTCCCGTGTCTCAGTCGTCCGTCCCTTCCCCCATTCACCAGTTGCCTCCTCCACCTTCATTCTCTCCAATTTCAAGCTCGAGCAGCGAGCTCTCAGATCTGAGGCCTCTCCGCCGCTCATGGGAGTTTAGTCCTCTCTCTGGCACTCCCTTGTCCCTCCACTCGTCCTCTGTCAGGCACTCAGGCTGCTCCCTCAGTCCCTCTGGGTAGATCTCAGATCTGAGGGGAGGTCGATTGCTCCGCCGCTCACTCGTTCTCAGGCCGACCCTTGTCACCCCTGGTCAAGCGCTCCCTCAGTCCCTCTGGGTAGATCTCGAGTCGTCCCTTGCACTCATTCTCGTCCTTCTCCTCTGGCTGCCACCGGAAAATCTCCATTTTTGTGGTGGGTAGATCTCGAGCTCGAAGGGCTGTCAGGTACGAGTCATCTCCTCCCTCCTCTTGTCTCGTTTGTGGTTTGGTTTGAGCCGACCCTCGCACTCGTACTCGACCTTCTCCTCTTGTCTCGTCTGGTCTTTAGCAGTCAAGCTTTAATCCACTCCCTCTTGTCTCGTCTTGTCTTGTCTGGTTTCAGGCACTGAAGGCTGGTTGGTTCTCTTCCCCATTGTTGAATTGCAGGCGCTGATCCCTTCTCCGATTTCAAACAGGTATTAGCCTTTTACATGTTATTATAGTGATTACAAATTTTCTAACCAGTATGATTATACATGTTAGCTTTTAGCCTTTTAGGTGTGAAATTTGGACTAAGTATGATTACAATTTACAAATGTTAAAAAAACAGTAGGTATATTAATGTACTAAAAAAACAGTAAGTATGATATGTTAGCCTTTTAGGTGTGAAATTTGGACTAAGTATGATTACAATTTACAAATGCTAAAAAAAAACATTAGGTATATTAATGTACTAAAAAAAACAGTAAGTATGATATGTTAGGTTTCATATTACAGTCAGGCCCGTGAATTACCATGTTGAAGTGGATCATTCGAACAGGGCCCCCAAATTTTTAGGGCCCAATATGATAAAAAATTCTTAATATTAAAATTTGCTTTCCTAAATGATACATGTGTTTAATTGGCTCAGTGGTAGGAAAGCATAACAACTTTGAATTAGTCCCAAGTTCGATTCCTCCACTTCTCCCTTATCTTTTCATGTCTTAGATTTTCTCCCCTTTTTTAAATCATTTAATTTCCTACAATAACTTATTTACTAGGTATTTTTTTATCTCTTATGCTTATCACTTCTTCTTTTTTAATCATTTAATTTGCTAAAAAAAATAGAAATGTTTAATATAGAGTCACGTTTAATTATCACTTTAATACTAAAGTCTAAATATTTAATATTTTTAAACATATTAGTATTTTTAATATTTTTAAACATATTAGTATTTTAATATTAAGAAAAGCATAATTTATTTGTTGTTATATATATGAATTTGTTAATGATTTAAAAGAAATCTTCTTACTTATGGATGGTTTTGTGTGATTTACAATTATTTTAATTTCACTCGTATGAGAAAATATTCAAAATTTCCATTTCAATTAAAGAGTAGTTTCTTTATATAAAAAAATGTCTAATATTATTTCAAAAATTTGGTACAGGGCCCCTAAAATATTTGGCACGGCCCTGATTACAGTGATTACAAAAGTTGACTGAAAACTCACTTAATTCATATATGTTTGATTTTAGGTGAAAGTTGGAATCATTTACAACTTGTGTTGTTGAGATCTAATGTCTCTTATCGACAAAGTAAGTATTTCATATTGCTTTCTTATGAATTCATTTTAGAATTGGCTATTGCTTTCTTATGAATTCATTTTAGAATTGGCTATTGCAATTCCACAATTAATCATTGTTATTTTTCCCCTTTTCATAGCTTAGTCACTTGCCATCTATCATATTTCATTTTCATCATGTTTGTTTATGTATTTAACCATTTTTGTATTCTTCTTGATTTTTTGACTTGGTCTTGTTGCAGCTCATTCCAGCCCGTGTTGATGCTGTTGCTGCCCAAGTGCCCGGATGTTATTGTTCATGTTGCGTTCGTGTTGCTTATGTCGTCGTTGTGTTCATGTGTTGCATTTATATTGTTCTATTTCGAACTTTATCTATTTCGAGTTTATGATGTATTTGAACCTTGTAATATCGGATTGTACTTTGAATATCGGTGTAATGTTTTAGATTACTTTGCAATTCAATTATTTAGGTCATTAGGTATGTATTTTGCATAAGGTTGAGCTTGAATACAAATCAAGCTACAGGTTATTAGTTGCAACAATTCGAATACTATAAAACGAGCTCACGAGCTCGAGCTCAACTCGAGTAACCGAACTCACGAGCTCGAGCTCGGCTTGAGGAGAAGTGAGCTCACGAGCTCGAGCTCGAGTATCTCCTCCAGCTCGCGAGCCGAGCTTAAGTACAAGCTTGAGCTCGTTTTCAAATGAAGCTCGAGCTCGAGCTCGGCTCGTTTAAAAACGAGCTGAGGTTGAACATCAAGTACTCGAGCTCGTGAGCTCGTATATCACCCCTAATGTCTTTCAAGTATTAATCTTGTGAAAAGCAACATCCAAATACAAATGGGAGTCATGAACATGCAAGTAAACATCATTACAAGTATAAGAGCGATTCAAAGTAAAGACATATCTACATCCAACCTCATCGGGATAAAGATTAGGCCTTGTTTGGTTAGTCAGTTAAAAACCCAGGAAGTTTAAAAACCCGGGAAGCAAGATATATTCCTCCAACTTCTCAGGAATTTCAATTCCTCCAAATTGTAGGAAATTCACTTTCCTAGAGGGGACTAGGTAAGTTCAACTTTCACCCTTTTTTAATGTAATTTTCTTTATTTTCCTATTTATATTTCTAAAAACCAAAATTCAACCAAACAACTTTTTTTAATTCATGAGAAGTACATTTCACGGAAATTTAATTCATGGAAAGTAAGTTCCTGGAATTGTACTTCCTGCATTCAACCAAATGAGCCTACTCTCACTCTCATGTGTTTAAGCTTTATAAATGCATCTCTTAAGTCAATCCAAGTGCAAAAAGCTACATAGAAATTGATAATTATATCACACAATCTCCACTATGATGTCATCACCTATAAGCAATATCAAGAGGTCTTCTTCAAGGGTTGTAAAGGGGCTTGTAAGAAATAAGGGCATGGAGAAATCTTTTGTCATGTGGTACTTTAAAAATCCAAGAATCAAGATAATAGAAACTCAAATATCAATAAACTAACCTACTTCTCAATCGCACCAAACTCTCAAAACAAACTCTTCAAAAGAATTGTCTTTCAACCATATATTCTCCAACTCTCACATACAAAATAACATAAAAGACTCTTTATTTATCTTTTTTTCTTCTCTTTTTTTTTTCTTCTTTTTCATTTTCATTTTTTCCCGTATTTTTCATTTGTCTTTCTTATAGAGCCAACTAAGAACAATGTGAGGAATATATCACCAATAATACTCTGATAAAAAAAAATCACCAATAGTACATAAATATCCAATAATCTTAGCACTCCTCTCAATATGTATCACCCAATCCACTCTCTTTTGCACTCAACTAGATCAACCGTCACCAAATCTAATGATAATCCCCGGATTAGGTAAGGCTCATTATTGGCTATAAATAAATTTTTGTGGAGTTTCAAAGAAAAGGCTAATAAGGCTCAAATGGGCTATAAAGAAAATGATACAAATGTACGGTAGATGTGGATAAATAATATGGCTAAGAAAAAACAATATCTCAATCATTTGAAACTTATAATTAAGCAATAGACATATAAAATCGGCCTAAAAATAGATAACCTTATCAATTTCAAGAGGTAATTGTATAAGAAGAGTAATCTCACACAAAAAAGTAAAAGGAATAAATATGCTCAAAATCCATATAAGACCAAAACATATAGGACAAATTTTGTTGGATTTCAATAATGTCCAAATAATAGGAATCATACTTTGCTCAATTTAACTTACAAGTCCTGCTCCAATAAAAATCTCTAAAATAGGTGACAAGGCTAAACCATTCAAACACATTATGGAATTTATATATAGGTCATGCGCATAAAAAAAATATAGTTCCACATATATTAATTCTTTTTTTCGGAAATCTCTCTCTCTCTCTATATACATACATACATACATACATACATACATACATACATACATACATACATACATACATACATACATACATACATACATACATACATACATACATACATACATACATACATACATACATACATACATACATACATACATACATACATACATACATACATACATACATACATACATACATACATATATATATATATATATATAATCTACATAAAATTTTCAAATAAAAAAATACTAATGAAATTTGTGTAAAGACACCAAATTTTAAAAATATTATTTTATAATTATAGATTTTATTTTGATTTAAAATTTATTTAATTTCTAGGATTCTCAAAAAAATTAAAAATTTTTGTCCTCGAGCAAGCGATTATATTTTAATTCTTTCGAAACAATTTCGGCATGAACTTGATATTCGATTTAAAAATTGTTTTATCCCACTTTATTATTCCGAGTTATGAAAATATTTTCAGATTTCATTATTATTTTCGAATTCAAATGTTTATTTTAAATTTCTTTAAATTGAGTCAGAATAAGGTCAAAAGGCGGGTTTCAGGATTTTATTCCCAGTATTTGATTTTGGGAGACCACGTTTTATCCTCCCACACACTCAACAGCTCACCTACTCCCTTTGGCCTTACCCTGCAGCACGAGCCATCCCCCCTCCCCTTTCCCTATTTGCAGCTACTAAAACCCATCCCCGCACACAAACCCAATCACACACACAAGCCCCCTTCTCTCCTTCATTCATCTCTCACTCCTTCCTCATGCACTCCCTTCGATCACCTCAACGCCACCACCACAAAAACTCCTCATCTCCTCCTTCATCACCACCACCACCGCCTGTTTTCGTCGCCAACAACCACCACCGGAGCGCCACCAGCAAGGCCAAGCTCGTACCGTTCTCGCTCCCTTGTTTTCCGATCCCAAATCGAGCATCCTCCCTTCATCCTCCTCCTTCGAAGCAACCAGCACCTCCACGCCCTCTCCTCGCGAAGCCCGACGTCCGACGAAGCCCAGCATCCATCCAGGAGTTCCCTAGCACTACCGCGGAGCCACCGGAGCTCCACTTCCCCTGTTCGAGCGCGAGTAGCTTTCGATAAGTTGTTCCCCTTTGTTTTCCGATCAAAAATGCCATGAAGCTCCACCATTATAATCAACCACATATGATATAGGTCTGACAAGCCATCTCGAGCCTCTTACGATGCCTAGAACTCCGGTCGAAGCATCGACGCCCGCAAACACCCTCGGGCTTCATTCCTTCCCTTTCCTTAGCCTCGTTTCGTTGCTTTTAGGTTCGTTGTGGTCAAGGAAGAGAGTCGGAGAGGATGACAGTGGGCGTAAGTGCGAACAAGGCAAACTTCAGCGAGAAAAATAATGACCCAGGCCGCGTTTTGTGGCAGCGAACCCATGCTTTCGCCGCGATGAGTACGAGCTGACAAAAGAACAAAGAAAACGAACTGTCACGGCGGCGACAGGCTCAGTTGCGGCGTCGACCACGAACATGGTCCCCAGGGCGAGGGTCTCCCTGTCCCGGCGGCGATAGCCACGATCGCTTATCTATTTAATTATTTAACTAATTCAGATTTATTGATTATTTAAAGGTTTGATTTGTATATATTTTTTTTGAACAAGAAATAATTTAGCTATACGCAATACGTACTAGCTAAGAGCATCCTGACGGATGATATCACTAAGAATCTCATCAGTAGGGGGAAACGGGCCGGAGAAGTCGATCCCGATGTGAGATAGACGGTCAGCAGCTTGGTTACCCTCCCTGAATGTATGGGAAATCTCAAATCTTAAAAACCGTGTCAGGGCAAATAGAGCATCGGAAATCAGCATCTCTATTTCGCCGTGACTAGACACACCTGTTTTAAGGCTTTTGATAATGCTAAGATTGTCGCCTTCTATGCAGATTTGATCTATGTGAAGATCCAGTACTTTTAGAATACCTCTCCATAATCCAAAACATTCCGCTCCAATCACGGACGAGAAAGGGGAGGCGCCAGATTCTGAGTACAGAACCCTACCAAGGCAATCACGGATGAGAAATCCATAAGAGCCGCAATTGACAGAGGAAAGAGCTCCGTCAAAGTTTAACTTGTACCAATTGTTGATTGGTCTGGTCCATTTTGATGTTCGTTTTCTAGCTTTATTTTGTGTCGGGGTGTTAGTATTGCTGTTGTTATCCATTCCTAGGTCGTCAATTTTTGTTTTTTCCCAGGTTGACATTTGATTATTTATGTGAGATACTATTGTTTTAGGATTCGGTTTGTGACTTTCAAATAGGACTTTGTTTCTAAAGAACCAAGTACACCACCAAGTTGTAGCAAGAGTGGAAAAATCTTGTTTTCCGAGGGAGGTATACAGAGCACATAGAGCTTCATTAGTGGTAGTTGTGGTGTCAAAGGCATTTTGGAGGGTGTTTTTAATTTTTGCAGAGAGTAGTTGTAACGTGTGAGTCGTGCATGTGCATTTAAATAAGAAATGATCTAAATCTTCATAGTACATTTCACATAGAGGGCAGTCCGTGGGAGTGCCAGCTCCACGGGCCGCTAGTTTAACAGATGTTGGAAGTCCATTTTTTGTTATTCGCCATAGAAAGTTCTTTATTTTCGGCGGCACGTCTAGCTTCCAAATCCACGAGGTATCTGATGTGGTGTGGTTTTTCAATTTGTGAATTAATTCTATTGCAGAGGTCGTAGAGAACCAACCATTTTTACTATAGGCCCAGTATAATCTGTCTTGGTGTATGTGCTTCGGTATTGGGATTTGGGTAATCATTCTTATGGTGTCATTGCAGAGATTATTGCCAATTTTATCCCTTAGTTTGGTAATATTCCAGTTCTTATCTGAGGTGATGAAGGTACTAACCTGAAGTTGGTAATTTATGTTCGTAGTATTTGTTGCTTTAGTAAGTAGTGGCACATTTCCAGCCCAGCAGTCTTTCCAGAAATTTATTGAATTCCCAGTGGCTAATCCCCAACGCAAACCACTTTTGAAAAGTGGAAGAAGGGAGATTAATTTAGACCATTGCCAAGATACAGTTCCTTTTTTCTCGTATTCCAGTATGTTTTTGCCATTTAGATATTTTTGGGTTACTAGTCTGACCCACGGGTTTGTTGGTTCAGCTAATAGTTTCCATAGAAGTTTTAGTTGCAGGGATTTGTTCATGTCTTCGGAAAGCCGAAGACCCAAACCGCCTTTTGTATGCGACTTACATACATCATACCAGGTAATAAGAGGTCTATGTTTAGGCCCCTTATTCCAAAGAAAATTCCTGTTGATTTTGTCAAGTTCTTTGTGAATGCGTGAAGGAAGGAGAAAGCACTGCATAATGTGTAGTGGCTTAGCTGCTAAATTGGCCTTGATTAGTGTGCATCTACCTGCCTGAGAGAGATTGGTTGCGGTCCATTTTGTGAGTTGTGTTCTGCCAACATTTATAATTTCGTCGAAGGTTGCATTTGTAACTTTGCTGGAGATGACAGGGCATCCTAGGTATTTTCCTAAATTAGTTGTATATTCTATATTTAGTTCATTTTTTATTATTGTTTTTGTTGAGTTGTCTGTGTTTTCGGTGGTATAGAAGACTGATTTGTGGTAGTTAATTCGTTGTCCAGAGTATCTACAGAAGTCTTGTGTAATTCTGTTTATCTGGTCACATGCTTTCTTGGTTGCTGATGCGAAAATAATGATATCGTCAGCAAAAGCAAGGAATGGGATCTTATCACAACTTCGTTTGATAGAGATTCCGATGTGACTATTATGTAGTTGTGCATCATGTTGTAGTCCCCTGGCGAGGACTTCCAATACTATGAGGAATAGGTATGGTGACAAAGGATCTCCTTGCCTCAGGCCTTTTGAGGGGGTGAATATGTCAGTGGGCTCGTTATTGACCAGGATTGAATGTGTGACAGTTGTTATGCATTCCTTTATCCAGGAGCAAAAATTATTGTTGAATCCAAATTTTTGTAAGATTTCGAGTAAGAATTCCCATCTCACCATATCGAATGCCTTTTCCATATCAAGTTTAACTGTCATCCATCCAGATGCTCCTTTTTTATTTTGGAAGGAGTGTAATATTTCATTTGCAATTAGTATATTATCTTGGATTGACCGCTTAGCTATGAAAGCACTTTGAAGCGGGTGTATCAGTTTTGGGAGTATTTGTCGTAGTCTGTTTGCTATAATCTTTGAGATTATTTTATAAATAGTAGAGCAGAGGCTGATGGGCCTGAAGTTAGATGCGGTTTGTGGTTTATCGCATTTGGGTATTAATGCTATGAATGTATGGTTTATTTGTTTTAGGATTCTTCCACAAGAGAAGAATCCTTTTGTAGCTTTTATGACTGAAGGTCCCACAATGTGCCAGTATTTGTGGAAGAAACTTGCAGGAAACCCATCAGGGCCAGGAGATTTTTCCCCAGCAAGAGAGAAGACTGCAGATTTGATCTCTGAGTTTGTAATTGGTTTGGTTAGCCATTCATTGTCCTCAGCAGTGATTTCTGGTGTAATATGTTGTAGTAGCGCACTCTGACCTTGGTTTATTGGTGTAGCTGAGTATCGGTCAGCAAAGTCTGATTTAATTTCATTTCGAATCTGGTTTGCTGTGTTAAGAACTACCCCCTCTTTTGTAGTGAACGATTTTATTATATTTCTATTTCTTCTCCCTGTGGCTACTCGGTGAAAGTACTTTGAGTTTGCGTCCATATTTTTCATGTGTAACCTTTTCGCTCGTTGTCCCCAGTATGTTTTTTGGAAGTTTACTAGTTGGTTGTATTTGTTTAAGAGACGTTTATGTTTTATGTCAATGTTTGAATCATAATTAGTGAATAATTGAGTCTGCAGTTGCTAGAGTTCAGTTTCCATATTTGCAATTTGCGTAAAGATATTTCCGAAAGTTCATTTGCTCCAGAGTTTGCTTTTTCTTTTTAGTTCTTGTAACCTTTTGGTTAGCTTAAATAAATGAGAACCTGTGGGATTAAGCCTCCATGCTTGTTGTGAGATTATATGGTTTGAAATACGAGTAAATACGAATTGGAAGCATGATTGAGATGTTGGAATTTTGAGATGGTTTATGGAAATGATAATGAAATGTGATGATATGAGATGTTCAAGATGCGTTGAGGTGATTGATGATGATGATGACGATGTTATGACTGAAAATTGATGGGTAGATTATGTGTAGTGGTAGATGGATCTCGTTTTGCGCAATAGACTTATGCACGTTCTTAAATATTTTCTAGGTGATATGTGACATGCTTTCTTACCCTCTTGCTTCTTTACTCTTGTTGTTCCGCTATTCTAGGTAAGTTCTCCGGGGCTTACTCAAGTTATTGGACCTCATACCCGATGTGTCATATAGTATGTAGGTGTTGCATCCTGCATAACCATGTAGTAGCATGCTTAGGTTTGCACAACTGATTAAGCATTCATTTTCTCTTTGTGTATGGTAGAACGGTCGTTAAATTGTGAGTCCTAGAGTTGTTTGCTAGGGCATCGGACGACCCAGTCCCATCGGGTTCGTGCCTAATCGAGTCATATATTATACCATGAGAAAGAAAGAAACATGAGCATGACAGATGATATGAGACATGAAATATGATATATGACATGATGAGACAAGCTATATAGCATCGAATGCGACCGATTTCTGCATTAACGAGAATGGGGGCGGGAGTAAGAGCGGGACATGTCACTTGACATTCTATGCGGGATCCCATTTAATACGTTTTCTGCATATAAATATAAATTGTCAGCATGCTTGTGTGTTTAATATTTCCGTTTTACATTAGATCATCCATTATTTAGGTATAGAGCATATTATATGTCCTCAGCGAGGTCTTCCGGACCCGCATTAGTGGCTCGACCTTGACTCGTTGTATAGTTTCATGTACCTATTCCCTCGCTTGATTTCGTGTTGTTATGGCAGGGATGCCCCATGGTGTAGTTGGAGGGAGACTGACTATGGACTTCCACACTTTTGATACTTTATACTTTCCTACATTTTTTTGGTTTTGACCCGGCCCTGCCGTGACAACTATGTATCATTTTGTGATGGTTGTTTATTTTGAGCGAAACTTATTTTGCACAACTTAGAAATTCGGACAGGTTCGGTGTGCAAACACCGGTCCTCAATGGACCTATCGCGAATTTAGGGTACGAAATCCCTTCTTTTAGAACTAATACTTCGTTTTGAAACTCAACCCGTACTCGAATTGCAAGATTCAAACGAAGGTATCTAATTCTTCGAAACGTAACCCGGGTTCCATAACTCGGGCCGTTACAATTTGTACATGTTTTCTTAATCAATCTAGCTATATCTAAGTATTAAATCATAAGCATTTTTTTAAGGTGTTATAACTACATTTATTTTAGGATATTAACTCAATCAACTTATTCTACTTAAATCTTAAACTCATGTAATTTTTACACATTTTTCATAAATATTTTTATTATTTATTACTAAATTGTCAAATCTATTTTTTTTCCTATTTTATGTTAACATCTTGTAATAGTTTATTTAACTTTATCATAGTAATTTTTTATACTTACAATTTTTATTTTTATTTTTTAAAAAGAAAAATATGCGTTTTCAACCAAAATACTTAATTAACAAATTAGACAGAGGTGCATTTAGCAAAAAAAAATGAAAACCTCATAAACATTTGACGAAAAACAATAAAAACCTCATGGATAATTAGCAAAATATGTCAAACTTTCATCTACCATGCAAATAAGCCTTAACCTTAGGGACATTTGACGAAAATTCTTATTTAAAGTAATTTTCAGTGTAATTTCGATAAGCAGCCTGACTGACTAAAACTGTGTACTTGATGGGAAGCTGAAGTAAGAGGGGGATTCTCTGCAAAAATCTGTTAACGCGTGGTTCTCACTCTTTCATTTCGCTTGGAGTCTCAACTTTGACTGCAAAGACTGCATCTGAAAATTTGATCCACCACTATTTTATTCTTCACGTTGAAAACTTTGTTAAATTATTCAGTGGATCATTAATGCGCTGAAAAGTGAAAAGTTTTTTTTTTCATTTTGTTGGGGATTCTCAGATTTACTTCTCCTTTCCTCGCATCTTCACTTTTTCATTTTTCAATTTTTTTTTATTATAAAAAATTGCTCAGTCTTGTGACCGCTTAGCTGTGAAGTCCTGACCCCTTGTTATGTTGCTTATGTATGGTAAATTACAGCAAACCACCCATACAATATGGGTTTTTTCATAAAGTAGCCAGTAAATAAATTTCTTTCAAATAACCTCCTACAAAGCTACAACCTTTTTATGTGTAAAAATGAAAATTTTTCATTTTATTTATCAATGTTAACCTTATTATAAAATATATTAACTAAAATATTTATAAAAAAGGGCTGAGGGTAATTCTTAGGGGGGAAAAACAAATGTATGGATAATATTCTGTAATTGTCTAATTTAGATGTGGTTTTGTGAAAAAACACAATTTAAGGATGGTTTTCTGTAATTTACTGTTTGCATTTATAATTCACTTCAACTTCCCACCTCTCTCCACAGAGAGAGAGGGAGAGAGTGAGCTGGAGAGTGTGAACTGTGAAGACTGAAGAAGAGTCCCAAGATCAGAAATGGGTTTTGCCGTCTGAAAATTCACATTCACATTCACATTCACAGCCAAACTCTCCCTCACTCAGATCCCTGCATTTCCCAAGTGATAAATTTAAACAGCAAAGAGTGAGTGAGTAAGTGAGTGAGAGATCCAAGACGAGGAAGACAAGGGGTGAAGTGAAAATGAGGATCAAGTACCAAATGGATCCAAAGCGGGCATTCATGATGTGGGTTTTCATTCTCCTTGGAAATCAACTGACCCAAAGCAGCGTTATGTATGACAGTAAAGCCATTTTGATTAATGGCCAAAGGAGGATCTTGATTTCTGGTTCCATTCATTATCCCAGAAGCACCCCTGAAGTACATTTACTCCTCTCTCTCTCTTCCTTGCTTAATTTCAAATCCCATGTCTAGGGTTTTTTTTACCCTCTTTTTTTTTTTTTTGTGCTGATTTCTTAAGAATGTATTGTAATGTAGATGTGGGAGGATCTGATAGTGAAAGCTAAACAGGGAGGAGTTGATGTGATTGACACTTATGTGTTTTGGAATGCCCATGAACCCTCTCCTGGAAAGGTACTGCTTTACCTCTTTTTAACTTGTTTGCATATATAGTACTCTTTGTCTTTTTAATTTGTCTTTTTTTTTCCTTTTCTTCTACTTGAATTTTTTTTAATGGGGTAAAAAGGTCTTCTTTGCTTGCTTGCTCTCTATGATTGGTGCTTGATCAACATTTTGTAATGCTGCACTCATTGTTTTGCTGAATCTCTTCATTTTGTTTGTTTCAACAGTACAACTTTGAAGGGAGGTTTGATCTGGTCAGATTCATGAGGACTATTCAGAAAGCTGGTCTCTATGCACATCTCAGAATTGGTCCTTATGTTTGTGCTGAGTGGAACTATGGGTATTTCTCTTTCTCTTGTTTATAATTAGCTGTTAATCTTGGAGATTCAGTTTATTTAAATTTTTTTTTTTAAATTTGTAGAGGATTTCCTGTTTGGTTGAAGTATGTTCCTGGAATCAGCTTCAGAACAGATAATGAGCCCTTCAAGGTCATCCATTGTTACCCATTTGTCCCTTTCATTTTCATTTTGCTAGCAAAAATATTACTGTATCATTTTTGTACAAGGAAGTGATTCAAATGGAATTTTTGAATGGATTTTTGCAGAGAGCAATGCAAGGGTTCACTAAGAAGATAGTGGATCTGATGAAAAGTAATAATCTTTTCGAGTCTCAGGGCGGTCCAATCATTCTATCTCAGGTAGGAATGCTGAACTTTCTATGAACTGAATTTCGAATTTCCAAAAAACAGTGAGTAGCATCCAACTAAAGATCTGAGATTTTCGGTATAAAGATCGAGAACGAGTATGGGAAACAAAGCAAAATGCTCGGACAAACAGGATATAACTACATGAGCTGGGCTGCTAGCATGGCTGTTGCATTGAATACTGGAGTTCCCTGGGTTATGTGCAAGGAAAATGACGCTCCGGATCCAGTAGTGAGTGCCTATAATTTCGTCGTTTTCTTTCTTTCTTGTGACTTCCATGTTTAACTTGCTTCAGAAAGGTAATGTTTGTGAGTTGTGATTATGGCAGATTAATACGTGCAACGGCTTCTATTGCGATACCTTTGTTCCCAACAGACCTTACAAGCCCCTTATGTGGACAGAGGCTTGGAGTGGCTGGTATGATTCTGCTACCACTCCTTTCTTTCTTTTTTCGACGTCTTCTATCTGAGACTTTTGACAAGAATATAAGCTCTCTGTTACTGAATTAGTGCAACGAACAACTTGTTTTAGGTTCACAGAGTTTGGAGGGCCTATTTATCAAAGACCGGTTCAAGATCTAGCATTTGCTGTTGCTAAATTCATACAAAGAGGAGGATCTTTCATAAACTACTATATGGTATGAATTTATTTATCCCATCCCTGAATTTGATAAATAAAGAGTGACCATCCGGGGTTCGAACCGGGGACCTTTGGGTACTACCCACAAGTCCTTTCCGGTTTAACCTTCCGGAATGGTTTATTTATCCCATCCCACTTATGCATGATTTGCAAGATTTTATTAGTTAGGAAGCCTAATATTTCTTACTCCATGAAATAGTATCATGGAGGGACAAACTTTGGGCGCACTGCAGGAGGTCCTTTCATCACTACCAGCTATGATTATGATGCACCTCTTGATGAATACGGTGAGAACGAAAACTCTGTCGACTAAGCCTTCTTACAGATTTTTATCAGCTCCAATTCAGCAATGCCTACAAAATAGATAGGGGCTGTAACTCTCAATTTCACCTTCAATTTTTGTAGGTTTGCCTAGACAGCCAAAATACAGTCATCTAAAGGAGCTTCACAGGGCTATTAAGCTTTGTGAGCACGCGTTGGTTTCAGCTGATCCTGCTGTTACTTCCTTAGGGCCTCGCCAACAGGTAGGGACTAGGGATAATAATCATATAATAGCATCCATTTTTGTTGATGTCATTTACTGACACCGTATGTATCCTATATATTCTATACAGGCTCATGTATACCATCCGAAAACAGGAAACTGTGCAGCTTTCCTCGCAAACTACGACAAAATATCAGCTGCAAAGGTTTTATTCAACAACCGACACTATAACTTGCCCCCTTGGTCAATCAGCATCCTTCCGGATTGTAAAAATGTTGCCTTCAACACAGCAAAGGTCTGAACCCTGAAATATGGCAGTTTCTGGTTTTTGTTTTATTCGACAACAGCTTTACAGTTGCCTTAGAAGCTGGAAACTGGTTGTAGCTTTGACTGGAGTACAATGAACATTGTTTTATTGAAAAATGCAGGTCGGAGCGCAGACATCACACATGACGATGTTGCCAACCAACACTCGGATACTGTCATGGAAGAGTCACAATGAAGAGATAGATGCTACAAATGATAGGTCTAGTATTTCTGATAAGCGTCTCTTGGACCAGTTAAATGTCACGAGGGACACCACAGACTACCTTTGGTACAAGGCTAGGTAAGTGAATAACACTGGCACCATATGACTTGAAGGAGATGAAGAGTGCCGAAGGAGCTGTTGGTAAAGGGGATATCTTTGATAAAATCTGATTTTCAACGTTTTTTGCAGTTTTCGTATCAATCCATCAGAGTCTTTCCTAAGAAAAGGGAAACAGCCAACGCTCATAGTAGGATCAACAGGGCATGCTGTCCATGTATTTGTAAATGGGCAGCTAACAGGTATTGGTTTCAGCATCTTCCGATACTGAATGGCTGATCTTACATTATCTATTACAATGAGACCTGGGATATTCAATGGTTACAAATCTTGCACTTGCAGGATCAGCATTTGGGGTACGGAAGCACAGAGGATTTACCTTCACTGGAAAGGTGAATCTTCATGCTGGATTAAACCATATTGCACTGTTGAGCATAGCAGTCGGTTTACCGGTGAGCCTTTCCTGGTTTCCTCTCAAAGATATTCTCAAATTTCGCTGAAGGGATAAGGGAAGTCAATAACTAAAACAAAGTCTAAAGCTGTAATTATTGTTTGTGGTCACTACAGAATATAGGACAGCATTTGGAGTCGATGGCAACGGGCATCTTGGGTCCGGTGGCATTGCAAGGCCTTGACCGGGGAACATGGGATTTGTCCAAGCATACATGGACTTACCAGGTAACGAATCTCAAAACATTTCTTTCGTCTTCCTTGTCAAAATCAAAAAGCCTAATACTGAAATTGCTGTGAACAGATTGGCCTTAGAGGAGAGGGGATGAATCTTGCCTCTCCGAATGGTATATCCTCTGTCGAGTGGATGGACAGTGCAGTAGCAGTGCAAAAACAGAGACCATTGATATGGCATAAGGTGACTATTGAGAATGAACAAAGCATGCCTTAGGAGGATTTGATGGTATCTATAAAACTGATTTTTCATGTTCCAAAATGCAGGCATATTTCAATGCACCGAAAGGTAATGAGCCGTTGGGTTTAGACATGGCAAGTATGGGAAAGGGACAGGTCTGGATCAATGGCCAAAATATCGGCAGGTACTGGACAAATTACGCCAAGGGGAACTGTCATGGCTGTAGTTACTCTACACCGTTCAAACCGCCCAACTGCCAAGTCGGCTGTGGCCAACCTACTCAGAGATGGTGGTTATTTGATTCTGTAAATGATCTCATGGCCAATGTTAGGTGCTCTTGATTTCTCACATGCTACTTGTAAATCGAATTTCATAGGTACCATATTCCTCGCTCCTGGTTAAAGCCAACAGGAAATCTGATAGTGGTGTTTGAAGAGCTAGGAGGCGATCCAACAAAGATTTCCATAGCTAAGCGATCAGTAGGAACTGTATGTGGTCAGGTCTCCGAGTACCACCCAAACGTCAGGAGCTGGAAAATCAAGAGCTCTGCGAATGGGAACACAACAGTCATGCACAGACCAAAACTTCACTTGCAATGTGGAAAAGGACAATACATCACTACCATCCGATTTGCAAGTTTCGGGACTCCTTTGGGAACTTGTGGGTCATTTCAGCTAGGACCTTGCCATGCTCCTGCCTCTAGCTCGGTTTTAGCAAAGGTATTGGAATAATTATCCTTCTGGCTACATATTGCCTTGAGATCTCTCTCATACTAAACTGTATTCTCACCCTCCCAATTTGCCATTCTTCATCTTATCTTTGGCAGAAATGCATAGGAAAGCAGCTATGTGCAGTGGCCATATCGAACACCAACTTTGAGAAAGACCCTTGTCCTAATGTGTTCAAACGCTTATCCGTTGAAGCAGTTTGTGCCCGGAGGACTTCTCTCATGATTTAGTCCCTATTGGGGGAGTTAATTTTTTAAATAAAAATCACAAATTACCAAAACACAGTGTTAGCAACAGAAAAAACAAAGAATAAAGGCAAAGAAGGTTGTCACAGTTTAGATTAGACTACAGTTGCACGGTTGTGCCTCATCAAGAGTGCTCAAGGGATTCAAATCATTCATGGAAAGCTAAGGTGTGTTGTAGGGTTTACCTCACTGTAAACTAGTTGAAAAATTAGAGCTAATTTGGAGATTGTGGGATTGCTATGATTCAAAGGCTGACTTTCTAATTTGGAGATTGTATCATCCAGTCTTTCTTTTCTGTTCCCTTTTCTAATGTGGGATAATTTGATTTATTTTTTAAAAAATTCAGTTTCCTTTTGATGCATAGAACCTAAATTGCCAAATGTAGAGGATCTGAATACAACCAAGTACAATTTCCTTTTCTGTAGTTTGTGGTAGATATTTTTATCAACGTAAATCTGAAAAGTTGGTATATACTATGTGTTTCTAAAAAAGTACCCCTGAAAAACTATGGTTGGTAAGAAAACCAATGTACAATAACCCAGTGCAAAGAGCTAATACCATAACACGCTATCTACCTCTCGTTCAAACAGATAAAAAAAACATATCCGTAAGGAATCCAGCAAACCTGAATTGTAAATGAGAAGGAATCAAGAAATACAGCACATCAGGAGATGACTAACTAGCAAAATGCCTCAAAACAAAAGAATAAACTAGTTCAGAAGCAAAGGAGAAATCAACAGTAACATTCAACTAAACTACTAGAAGAACTTATAGTATTACTTGGTTAACGGGGTGGTGGCCAAATGATTTGATTTTCTCCTGCTTTCCTTCCAAGACCTTGTAAACATCCCTCCCATCTCTCATAATCATTAAAGGTTAGCATTCCCTCTCTAGCGCAGCCTCTAGCAACAGATCACTGCAATAACAAACCGGGGCAAGGAAAAAGAGAAAGAACAATGCAATTAAAATCACTGGTTGAATGGGAACTTCAGGCATGGGATGAAGGGTTGATGACCTTCAACTCCCCAGTTGTCCTGGTGAGCTCAGCGAGGACAGGTGTTATAATGTGGCATGGTCCACATCATGAAGCAATTTTATGTGCACACTCATGTGTTTAGAGTAGCTATAGTTACTTGTCTCTTATGCTGTTTCACTCTCTCCCTCTTGAAACAGAAAAGCTGAATTGTTGCAGTGTGCAATGGCGCCCGCCACAATAACTCGTGTCATCATATCATAAAAGAGACTGAAGTGCCCCTCACTTACGACTATGACAGACCACAAATAAATGGACAGGAAAAACAAGATAGATGTAATCACAAAATAATATCCCTCTTGAGTCTGGACAAAAAAAAAATCATAACTCGTATTAAAAAAAAAAGCCCTAAAACTTTGTCGTTGAATGGAAGCAAAAGAGGTTAAAACTGGATCAGATTCTTGAAAGAGTAAGAACCAAGCACAAACCAACCAACAAGGACCGACCAGAAGATGGCCAAGTACTTTAGGAAGCTCAAGCCTCCAACAGCAAGTCCAATAGCAAACACAATAAGAAATGGTATGTAAGATCTCATAGCAGATGCTCTGCTCACCCAGCAGCCCTTCAGAAGGATCAGCAGTGCAAGATTCACCACATTCCACCCTCCACCTTGGAAGCACATACGGTTGAGGTTGTTGGCAACGAAGGAGTGACAGTTGCATGTGAGAAGATTGTAAGCCAAATGTTGGAATTCCAGGGTGCTCGTTCTTAGAGCAGCATCCCATGCTGATATCCTCCCTCCACGTCTATTGTCCTCATTGTGTTGGTCTGCACTTATGACGGTGCCAAAGACCTGACAACATATTTCATTTATTAAAGAACTTGTTACTATATGTTAAGTCACATATGAGGTAACTTGTGAGTATCTTCACAGATGATGAAAGTTTAGGGACTTGTTCATGGATGAAGTCATCAGATGTCTGACTTGCTACAGAAATTGCACAAAATTTATTAAATTAAGGGAGATATATCTTCTCATCGATTGCAAGGATCCACAAATACCTTTTCCTTTTCAATCTGCAAGTATCTAGTTACTGACCCAAAGGCAAAATTGTCCACACACACAAAATTTGGCCCAGCAAAGTCCAAGATTACTCCGTCCTCTCTGCAAATCCCAATATGACCAATGAAAGGAATGAACCATGAAAGAACAGGTAAAGGCGTCCACACAATACAGCATGGAAAGCGGGCCCTTTTTGGATCAATCTGCATTGCTTGAGACAGATTCTCCTCGAGGATCACCTCCTTTTCAGGATCTTGATCCATTGCCTTCAGTGACGTGGAACAATACAACACTAAGCTGGCATCTACAAAATAGGTAATAGTAATTCCTAATGAATATGCATCTTCCCTTTTCTTGGAGCGACAGTTGAAAATATAAAACATGGTTAGAAGTATCACTATGTATCAGCCACATTCAAAAAAGGGCAACAATTAACTGATACTCCTCAATCCTCATCACAACTGATAGAAATTGTAAAACAAAACAAGTAATCAAGTATGATAGGCAAAAAATATTATGGTGATTTTTATGAGGGACATTTGCCTTAATTTTGCCACAAGTGCTAGGTAGGAAAAAAGCACCTGTAGTTGAATACACCTACTACTCGTCACATAACTAGCCCAAGTCCAAATTTTCTCCAAAAACATTATAGTTGGTACATCCAATTGAGCAATTATCCTACCTTGGCAATCAAACTCCAGTACAGATACAATAAAACTGTGAACATGCTACTCATGCCTTGTAACTTAAAAATGTCCCTATGCTCCATACTTGCAGCCTAAGTCCCACAATCCAGCCAACTGTCGGTAACCCACATCTAATGCCCTCTGTGATATACTCCGTATACTCATTATCATCAAGAGAATGATCACGAGCAGTGCAGAAGATTAATCATGCATAGGTTGTTGAGTTGTTCTATAAGACTATAACAAGCATAAAGCATTAAACCAGATAAACACAATTGCCTATTGTCAAAAACCAGTACTTCAACGGATACTGAATATTGTGCTAATATCTATTCCTTTGAGACTTCCATATCCTACTCTATCAGCCTTGTAAACAGCTAGCCCCAAACTCTTAAATCAATATAGTATTCAGTAAGCGACATACAGTAATGCCATCATGTACCGAACAGAAAAGCTTATTGGAAACAATCCAATAACAACAACAGCAACAGCTTCATAGAGCCGAAAAAACACTCCCTATCTATATCAAATATCAGTCCAAATTGAAATCCAGGAGAAGGGAAATAGGGGCTATGGAAATGGATCGAATTGCACAAAATATGACAGAGACAAGCGAGGGAAAGTCGAGCAAGATTAAAATCATGTCAACAATTTCAACCCTAATCATCCAATGATCATAGCCACGTTAGCAATTCATTTGAAAAGATGATGAAATTAGCACAGAAAGGGATGGAAAATAATCGGAATAGGGGGTACCTAGTGAATGCCGATCTGAACAAAACGAAGTCCAACTCCGATCAACTGTTTTGGAGGGGTAATCGGGTTTTATTAAACGAAATTGCCCTCTCCCGGTCAAAGTTGAGGTGTGGGTAAGAACCAAAATTTGACCCCTTCTCTCTTCTTTGATTTGAAAGCACCACAATACTCCTAATAACAACCAAATAAACTCTATTTTTTACAAATAAATTGTTTTTCGTCCCATACGAAGATTATCTTGTTGTTTAAATTTTTAACTACCTTTACCAACAGTTTATAAATTTTACCATGGGTGTGTATGGACAACCAAAAAAACTGTTAAAAATTAATCATTTGTGGGTGTTTATTTTTTAAATAGCTTTATGTGTGTTTCACCTTTACATATCCTAATTTTTATTCTTTTAATTTTTTATGAGGAACTGACGTACATAATAAAAGGGTTTTCATGAAGAATCACCCCCTTACATACCCTAATTTTTATTCTTTTGATTTCCTGATCATTAGGTTTTGCTCTAGTTAAGTTGGTTTCTACTTAGTTATTCTGGGTTTGGTTTATATAAGCATTATCATCCATCATGTCCATTACTCTAGCATGGGGGGCAAGCATCATTAAGTCCCAAACTCCTAGCATCTAAGCATTATCACTCTCGTCTCATCGACTTCTCACATGTTTGTCAACCTATTCATTGCTTTCACTAAAAGTGATAAATTCTAGATATCAACGTTCTCACACTATCAAAATTCCCGAACCATTCCTACAAGACATGCTGGCTTCTTAGGGATTAAGGCCCACAAGCGAAAGTAGTTATAAACCTAGCGCGATGTGATTCTATTTAGGTGGCCAATTAAGACACAATCAATAACATTAGCAATATCAACACAAGAAAGATTGAAATAAATAGAAATAGAAATAACCATAAATCAACCCTCACAATTTATCAACTATATATGTTTTAAAATACGTGAGCAAAACTAAACAAAAGGTTTAGCCACTTATGGCGTACCTCAAAACCCTAGAATCAAATGAATAAATTGTAAATCGGTTGTTGTTGTCTGACGATGTGTTAAACCTAATGAAACTATCCCATTTATAGTATTAATGTTAGGCCAAAACCTTAAAATACCACCCATCTTTTATATGGGTTGTAATGGGGTCATGGTAGGAACATAAGGTATGAGAAATATTTAAGCTAAGTGGTGCTAAAAATCCGGGAAATGGGATTAGTACTATACAACAGGACAACACCAACACCAAACACTTCGCACACCATTCCAATGACATGTACTCCTTTAGATAACAATATGCTCTTGATTCTCAAATAGCCATACAACTCATTCATTTTTTTTCTTTTTATGATGACTTCGATCTTTTCTTTTGTTTCTTTTCTTTTACTTGACTTTTGTCCCTAAGTGAATTTTATCCTCATTAGGTCCCTAGTAATTTGTCATCTCTATGAAGCACAAATGAAACACCCAATATAATATCTTCACTCAGAGCAACTTTATTCTCTTATGATTTTCACCTAACTCTTCTTCTAATTCTCGAATGGGTTAGGCTAATCATGAGCTAGGAAGATTTTTGTAAAGCTAACAAAATAGTCTTATAAAGTTTAGATGGCTTCAAGCAAAGGATAACATATAAGGGTGGATAGAGTATTATATGGCTAAGAAAAACATGCCTCAATCATTTGAAATTCACAAGTAACAAATATATATATAATCGATCTTGAAATAGATAAAAGTAGTCAATCCCAAGAGGTAGAAGCATATGGAGAGTATAATCACACAAGAAAGCGAAAGGGAAGATATGAATATCCTTATAAGGCTAAAAATGATCTCTCACCAGGACAAGATTTTTGTTGGGTTTTGACGCGGGGTTGATTGATCGTTCCAACAATGGCTCGTAAACACAAGAGGAAACAGAATTAGAAATTTGACAGATTCTGCGACTGGTGTGAAAAATAGAAAAGACAACAGCTTCGGACAAAAACTGATGTTAAAGACGCTGACAGAATTGAAATAACGAAAATAAAAAAAGGGATATAGGGTTTGAAGGCAACCAATTGGCCGGATGGTTGTACCTAGGAGATTGAACAACTCGTCGGTATAACGTCCTGAACAAAAGACCTCCTTCTACAACTTGATCGAAGCCCGTCTTCGGATCAAGAGGACATGGGATTTTCTCCTAGATTACCTAGTCTGCGAGATAGATAAGCAGAGAGACAAATCAACACCTTCAGACTTTGGGTTGATCGAATCCACAATCAAGAAGAATGAGAAAGAGAGGAATTTCAAGCAATGCTTGAGTTTTCTGAATTCAAAATAGCGTGTCCCCTTTTACAAACTAGGGCCAAATATTTATAGCAATCAGAAAATTCTTGAAATTAATAATATAAAGAAAATAAGAAAGTCTTCTCCTTGGCGCCCAAGGCAACACCTTCTCCTTGGCGCCCAAGGCAACACCTTCTCCTTAGCGCCCAAGGCATTTCACCCTTCTCCTTGGAGCCTAAGGCACGTCCGGTACTCTCCCATCGGATTCTAGGCCTAGGCATATGAATGCCTTAGAACTCATTCCCAACTCTTCTTGATGACTTGAACTTGACTTGTGCTCCAGATAGCAAATAAAGCTGATGAGCTCATCGGCGATCTGCTTTGCTTGACTCCGGGTCACTAGTCCCGCTGGCAGGGCAGGTGGCTCAGATGCTCCTGCATCATCCTCCTCTTCTTGGAAAGGATTCGACCTCGAATCTGTATGGACATCCTCTCCTAGATAAGGAATTAAATCAGCAACGTTGAAAGTGGTGCTGACTCCATAGTCATCTGGAAGTTCAAGCTTGTATGCATTGTCACCAATCCTCTGCAACACTCTGAATGGTCCATCGCCTCTAGGAGACAACTTTGATTTGCGCTGGTCGGGGAAACGATCCTTTCTCAAGTGGAGCCATACGAGATCACCTTCTTTGAAAATCACCCTCTTGCACCCTTTGTTCTTGTAATCAGTTGTAGCTTCTACTTTTTGTAGTAGACGCAATCTCGTCCTCTCGTGCAACTCTTTAATGAACTCAACTTGCTTGCCTGCATCAAAACTTTCTTTCTCCCTTATAGGATATGGGGTAAGATCTAAAGGCGTTAGCGGGTTAGTCCCATAAACACACTCAAACGGAGTTAGATTGGTTGATGAATGCAAAGTCCTATTATATGCAAACTCCACATGAGGCAAAGCTTCTTCCCAAAACTTGACGTTCTTCTTAATGACAGCTCTTAAGATAGTGGCTAGGGTCCTATTCGTTACTTCAGTTTGGCCGTTAGTTTGGGGGTGACTAGAAGTGGAAAATAACAATTTAGTACCTAGTTTAGCCCAAAGAGTCTTCTAAAAGTAACTAAAAAATTTAGCATCCCTATCACTCACTATAGTTTTCGGCACACCATGTAACCTGACCACTTCCCTAAAGAACAAGTTAGCAATATTTGAAGCATCATCAGTCTTATGGCATGCAATAAAGTGAGCCATCTTAGAGAATCTATCAACAACCACAAATATAGAATCTCTCCCCTTCTTAATCCTTGACAATCTTACAATAAAATCCATACTAATATCCTCACAAGGAGCACTAGGAATAGACAAAGGGGTATACAACCCATGTAGCATTAACCTAGACTTGGCCTTTAAACAATCTAAGTACCTTTTCACAAAATTCTCGACATCCTTAAGCATATGAGGCCAATAAAAGTGACTATGCAAAGTATGATAGGTCTTATCTCTCACAAAATGTCCCATTAAACCACCTCTATGGCTTTCCTCCACAAGAAGTAACCTCAAAGAACACCTAGGAATGTAAACCTTGTCAACTCGAAATAGAAATCCATCAAACAAATAGAATTTATCTAATGAACCTTTCGCTGCACAAGTCCTATATATTTCCCCAAAATCAATGTCATTTACATATAGATCCTTAATATTCAAAGCCTAAGACCCGAGAATCTAATGTAGTCAACAAGCTATGGCGCCTAGAGAAGGCATCGGCCACTACATTGTCCTTTCCCTTCTTATATTGAATCACATATGGGAAGGTTTCTATGAACTCCATCCATCTACCATGCCTACGATCCATCTTATCTTGACTCTTAAAATACCTTAAGGACTCATGATCAGTTTTAAGCACAAATTCTCTAGGCCAAAGGTAGTGAGACCATGTCTTAAGTACTCTAAACAATGCATACAATTCCTTATCATAAGTAGAGTAATTTAAACAAGCACCCTTCAATTTTTCAAAAAAGAAAGCAATAGGTTTACCTTCTTGCATGAGAACGCCTCCAATTCCAATACCGCTTGCATCACATTCGACTTCAAAAGGCCGACTAAAATCGGGCAAGGTTAGCAGAGGAGCACTCCTCAACTTGGACTTGAGGGTGGTGAAGGCCGATTCTTGGGTCTTTCCCCAATCAAAACTTTGACCCTTCATGGTCAACTCCGTCAATGGTGCGGCGATAGTGCTAAAATCCTTGACGAATCTTCGGTAGAACGTCGCCAAGCCATGGAAACTCCGCACCTCTCCAACGGATGTGGGTGTCGGCCACTCTTGGATGGCCTTGATCTTCCCTTGGTCGACTTGAAGCCCTCTCGAACTAACTACAAAACCAAGAAAAGTGACACTATCAGAACAAAGCTCACACTTTTTCAAATTAACAAACAAGCGCTCAACACGAAGAGTTGAGAGAACTTCCCTTAAGTGAGCTTCGTGGTCTTCTAGGGATTTGCTGTAGATAAGAATATTGTCAAAATAAACAACAACAAATTTCCAAATTAGCTTTCTAAGGACATGGTTCATTAATCTCATAAAAGTACTAGGTGTGTTAGTTAAACCAAAAGGCATACCCAACCATTCATATAAGTCATGCTTCATTTTAAAAGTTGTTTTCCATTCATCCCCTTTCTTCATCCTAATTTGGTGGTAACCACTCCTTAAATTAATCTTTGAAAATATAGTAGCACCAAACAATTCATCAAGCATATCATCAAGTCTAGGAATGGGGTGTCGATACTTAACAGTGATATTGTTAATAGCCCTACAATCCACACACATTCTCCAGGATCCATCTTTCTTAGGGACTAATAACACAGGCATAACACAAGGACTCATGCTCTCTCTAATATAACCCTTATCCATCAGTTCCTGAACTTGGGTCTCTATTTCCTTAGACTCTTGAAGATTCGTCCTATAGGCTGGTCGGTTAGGCAATGAAGAACCCGGAATAAAATCAATTTGATGCTCTTTGCACCTGGAAGGCGGCAACCCAGAAGGCATCTCATCGGGCATAACATCCTTAAATTCTTCTAACAAATCCTTAATCCTTTGAGGCAATTTTTCTTTAAGTTCATCAGTCATCAAACTTAGATCCTTACATAAAAGCATAAGAGTCGAATCTAGACTAATAACCTCAGAATTGAAGTCAGTTTTTTACATTAGCAAAGTTGCAGTCGATGTCTCTGCTCCATCAGACATCGCTTTTCCTGCAACTGATGTCTCTGCCTCCCTTTTCTTCCTAGCTTTCTCAAGCTCGTCTACAACCTGCATGGGTGTCATGGGTTTAAAGACTATCATCTTTCCCTTAAAATCAAAAGTATATCGGTTAATAAACCCGTCATGAATAGCCTTTCTATCGTATTGCCAAGGGCGTCCTAACAAAATATGGCAAGCAGTCATGGGAACAACATCACAAAGAATAGTGTCCTCATATAAATCCAAAGAAACACTCAAGTTAACCTACCTATCAACCCTAACTTCACCACTTTCATTCATCCATTGCAATTTATAAGGTTTAGGGTGACAAATAGTAGACAGATTCAACTTAGACACCATCTCAACACTAGCAAGATTGCAACAACTACCACCATCAATAATAACTCGACAAACTTTGCCTTTAATGCGAAATTGAGTATGGAAAAGAGTTTCACGTTGATTATCATCATAAACAATAGATTTAGCATGCAAAACTCTCCTAACAAGTAAACAATCACCTTGTTCAAAATCATATTCTAGTTGGTCAGATTCAGGCAAGTTATCAGTTTTAGTTTCAGGCTCCTCAACATCCGATTCAGAATCATATTGTCCTAGGTGATTAACGATCAAGACATGTTGATTATTGCAATCCTTAGCAATGTGACCTCGACCGTGACATTTAAAACAGACAATATCAAGAGTTCTATTAGAGGGTTTAGAAGTACCGCCCTTTGATGAACCAGGATTACCCGAACCAAAATGGGGCGTCGCTGGCAGTGGCAAGATCGGAGGCGTCGGGCCTCTACCGGCTGTCGCAGGCATGACAAGTTTTCTACGACCTCCTACGGCTGGCAACTCTCTTCCGGGTTGAGGATTCCACCATCCTTGCCCTGGGGTTCCCCGGTTAGATGACGACCAGTATTGCAGCTTCTTCTCAACCTTCATGGCAAGGTATAGTAATTGCGTCATTGACTCGTGAGGATAACAGTTGATAGCACACATTTAAGTAGGCATATTAGGTTGGATTTAGCATGATTTAGATTTATATAGTGCATAGATTATGCTAGATTTGCATTTATATTTGTGTTGTTGGTGGAGTCGAAATCTACACGCTTTTATAAATTATTTCAGGTATATGTGGATCCGACGAGGAATGAGGAAGCTCATGGATGAAGGAAGAGTGAAGAGGAGGTGGAAAAGTGAAGAGCACGGGAGCGAAGTCGAAGTCAGAGAGCCTAAGTGAAGAATAAGTCCGTAGAAGTTGTCGTCAGACATGCTGAACTTGTTTTGCACTTTCTGGAGGCCTCGGTGGTCCGATTGACTATTATAAGCATGCGTTGGAAAGCTCTTTCCGAGATCTACAACTTTTGTGTTGACATCGAGACCAAATTCGAAGAGGAAAAATCACTGTGAACAGTAAAAGCCGCCCCGCGGCCAAGAAAACCGCCCCGCGGCCCGAAGCTCTGACGAAGGATTTCGCAATCGCCTGGCCGCCCCGCGGCCAGGGTTGGCTGCCCCGCGGCCTCTGCAGAAACGCCGAATTTACTAAATGGACTTTTTATCCACTTAATTAGGTTTTTAGAATTATTATTTGGCCGACTCTTTTGAGGCTTTTTAAGGACGTTTTAGGGTTTTATTTTAAGGATCTAATTCCATAACTCTTATACACTTTGAGATTATCAATTGAGAGAACCCTAGAAGGGAGCCTCCATGGCCATGGAGTGCTAAACTCTTCCGTTTCATCTGTGGATTGAAGCTTTGGTTTGATAAAGTTGTGAGATTTCTATTCTTGTTCTATTCCTATTGATTCGTATTGATTCTTTTGCGAATATTGTTGATTTCTTCTAGTCCGTACAACTAGTTGAGATTATTGCTAGGATTTTGTAGATTCCTCGTAGCGAACCTTAATCCATAGTAGCAATCATGCCTTTTTAGGACTCGTAGGACTAAATTGGTGTGTAGAGAATCAATTATATGTTAAATGCTGACTCGTAGCTTGGTGTTGCATGTATCCTGGTTAATCCTTAATCTTAATGCTACTATTAGGTTAAATCTTGACCGTGTTAGGGTTATCTAATTAATAAGGGTTACTAGGACTCGTAGGACTAGTAATTTACACAAGATCAGGACATGAACAATAATAAGATGAAAAGAGAACTCGAAGAAGAATCGATGATCAATCAACCAAACTAAAGTTGATATTTGTAAATGAAACTATTTTCTCATTGTTATCTCTACTAACTTGTCTATAGTTTCTTTTCTTATATTCAATCACCAAAACCCCTCTTTTCTATTAATTGGTAAATATACATTGCTTAGGAATACTTGATTCTCTGTGGGATCGACCTCTTACTTGCTTACTATACTAGTTTGTAGGTTTGAGTTATACTTTGATAGGAACAACGACAGTTTTCTCCTGTCAACAGTCAACCTCGTGGGCCAACAAAGGGTTTAGAATCCCTAAATATTGACCCATGGTGGTCTCCTCATCTTTTACGATGTCACACCTAGCCATTGCCATCTCCATGGTGGTGTAACCCTCCTCCGCACTCATCGAACCTTGCTTTAGGTTCGCTAGCCGCTGTTTCAGATCTCGATGGTGGTGCGGGGGCACAAATCGAGCCCTCATCAAGGCCTTCACGTGAACCCTAGAGGTCACGTCCGCTTCTAAGGTTCTTCTCCTGTCTTTTACAACATTATTCCACCAGATCAATGCAAAACTGGTAAACTTAAGAACAGCAAGTTGAACCTTTTTGGCCTCAGAAAAATTATGGCAATCCCAAATATGCTCAATTTTCGCTTCCCACTCTAGGTAAGCTTCGGGATCGCTAGTACTAGCAAAGGGAGGAATTTTTACCTTTACCCTACATATGCCATCTTGCTCGGGCTCTCTAGCACGCCTTGGTTGGTAATTGTCCTCTAGGAAATCATCGTCAAACTCATCGTTGCGGATGAGTCGTTGCTGTCGTTCCCTCTCTTGATCTGGATTACCCCTGTTGGGTGGCGGATTATTACCCTGGGGTGCTCGACCGTCTTGACCTTGCTGCCTAGGCTGGAAGTTAGCCAAGAGTTGTTGGTTGGCCAACAATAGCTGAGCCAGAGTAGTGTTGATAGCTGCAAGAGACGCAGCTAGGCCTCTATCTCGGGCCTCGTTCTCCGGGATCTCATCTGTATTGGCTTTAGACATCACAACAGAAATTGTCCAAGCAAACATGTCAAGTTAGTGAAAACAAAAACTCCTCACAAGTGTTTTACTCTTACTCAATTTGTGGATGTCTGCGGCTTCAATCTGTCTTGTTCAATCTGTTCTCAAGCAGAGGTCAGTAACCAAGGAAATCTCAAAGAACAAAAGAAAAGGCTCATAAAAGATCAGGCTAAAAAGGGCAGGTAAGACTCAGATTGGTAGTCTGAGACAATCCCACCAAAGCTAACCACACCGATGCCTATATCCGGATGGTGGTGCAATTTAGAACTTGAGCTTTTTTTTAACACAACAAGAACAGTTTAGGTGGAAAGCTTATAAAATGGTCTACTCGTACACCAATGACGCGAGTCGCAAACAATTATAATGAATGGCCCCAGTCGATGTACCAGCTTCCGTTGCTGACAGTTGTTAGACAGTGCCGCCCGAATTCCACACCAAACAAGTAGTAACTTTTTTTTAATACCGCTGGAATTTTTTTTAATGCCGCTAATTTTTTTTAACTAGCAATAAATCACAAAGCTTTAGGGTTTCACGAGACGAATTGCGAAAACAGTTCAACGAGCGCAACCACACAAACAAGACATAAACACAAGCAAAGAAGCACTAGCGAGAATTGTTCAAATGTACCGGAAAGGGTAACGGAGCCAAAGTCAGAGCCTAGCTCTTATACCACTTGATGCGGGGTTGATTGATCGTTCCAACAATGGCTCGCAAACACAAGAGGAAATGGAATTAGAAATTCGACAGAATCTGCGACTGATGTGAAAAATAGAAAAGACAACAGTTTCGGACAAAAACTGATGTTAAAGACGCTGACAGAATTGAAATAACGAAAATAAAAAAAGGGATATAGGGTTTGAAGGCAACCAGTTGGCCGGATGGCTGTACCTAGGAGATTGAACCACTCGTCGGTATAACATTCTGAACAAAAGACCTCCTTGTACAACTTGATCGAAGCCCGTCTTTGGATCAAGAGGACGTGGGATTTTCTCCTAGATTACCTAGTCTACGAGACAGATAAGCAGAGAGACAAATCGACACCTTCAGACTTTGGGTTGATCGAATCCACAATTAAGAAGAATGAGAAAGAGAGGAATTTCAAGCAATGCTTGAGTTTTTTTAATTCAAAATAGCGTGTTCCCTTTTACAAACTAGGGCAAAATATTTATAGCAATTAGAAAATTCTTGAAATTAATAAAATAAAGAAAATAAGAAAGTCTTCTCCTTGGCGCCCAAGGCAACACCTTCTCCTTGGCGCCCAAGGCAACACCTTCTCCTTAGCGCCCAAGGCATTTCGCCCTTCTCCTTGGAGCCTAAGGCACGTCCGGTACTCTCCCATCGGATGCTAGGCCTAGGCATATGAATGCCTTAGAACTCATTCCCAACTCTTCTTGATAACCTGAACTTGACTAGTGCTCCAGATAGCAAATAAAGCTGATGAGCTTGTCGGCGATCTGCTTTGCTTGACTCCGGGTCACTGGTCCCGCTGGCAAGGCAGGTGGCTCAGATGCTCCTGCATCATCCTCTTCTTCTTGGAAAGGATTCGACCTCGAATCTGTATGGACATCCTCTCCTAGATAAGGAATTAAATCAGCAACGTTGAAAGTGGTGTTGACTCCATAAAACGACAGGGACAACATAGACTACAACCCGACGTCGGCAGATGGCGAACCGTCAAACATACAACCTAAAAAAAGAAAGGTACAATACAAACCGTGGCAAGCAACAGAACCCGATGAACAAAACGAACCTAACCCTAAAACGACGAGGACAACATAGACTACAACCCGACGTCAAGCACCACCAAGCGATGGCAATGCTGGCCAGCGGTACATCAGGAAGCCATGTGGACAATGAAGATGATCTTCCAAGGAAAATTCCGGATCACGGAGTCGCCTCGATATACACCGCCTCGACCCCAGCCAAACCCGACACCGGATGCTAGAGCCCCAGCTAAGAAAAGGACCGCCGAGAACACACAAAGACGCAGCCTAGAACCACCTAAGTAAAACGCACCTGAAAGCCCTTTCGGGATATTCTCGAGGCCCTTACGAGATTTTGATCAAGCCCTTTCAAAATTTAGTTTAACCTTTCGGGTAGATTTGTATGTGTGTATATAAATAAAAACTTAAATATATATACATGTATCATGCATGCATGCATGCATACATATATATATATAAGTTTGTAATTGTTTTGTTTTATATTTCTTTAGTTGACAGCAAGACCAACAACACTTTACAAAAGTGTGAAGGAAGACCAACCTTACACGCCAACAGAGCTTGCAAAGCACGGGAGAAGAGACTAGGAAACCAACCCATGCACGACAAGGACAGCCAGTGAGGAAACACCCTTTTTTTAATTAAGCGTGGCGTGCAAGCACAAATGTGTACTTGCACGCCAAGAATTACGCAGCAGATCCAGACGGCCAGGCCACCGGTGGTGAGGAGACTCGCCACAGGCCAGGCCATCGACGACGATGTCACCCGGAGAAGTACAACCAAGGAGGGCAAGAACCCCGACCGGACAACCACAACCCCGCCCCAGATTAGAGAAATCGCCGGAGTTCCGAGTCAAACCAAACGCTTAGATATGAGAATCGGAGGCCGATAGATCGAATATGAGTAGATCGGTAAAGGAATGGAGAATCAAGACCTTGAATCAACAAAAGCCCCAAAAAATTAGAGCTTTTGGGTGTTTAGATTGGTTGTGAAAGCAAGGGCGCACCGATTCCAAGGCGGAGGCCAAGCTCCGACATCCAAAGCAGAATCGGTGAAAGCCGATCCCCGCGAATGATGGCGGACTAACACCGGTGTCCAAATGAGGCGGGATCACCACCATAAGCCAACATCGACGAGGTAACGAAGAGGTGGGTGAAGAGAGGGTATACGAGGCCCCGAATCGAAAGAGGATTCAAGGAGGCAGAGAAGAGGATGATCGAGGCTGGTGTTTGAGACAAACGGTAGCCCCCGGAAACACAAGCCGAAAATAGAATCAGGAGGTCACCACGAGGTAGCCCGAAGCAGCGGCGGCCGAAGCCGAGTCAGCGGCGGCCAAAGCCGAGTTATCATCAGCCGAAGCCGAGGTTTAGGGTCCCTGTCTCTCTCTAGAAAACTAGAGAGAGGAAGGAGAGTTTTCCCAGTGGGAGTTTCTTGATACCTTCATTAGTTGGTAAACGGAAATAGAGGTTTCTATTCCGATTTAGTAAAAACAAACATGAATACAATAACTCTAAAAATTAAACATGAACTAACTAAACAAAAATTTAAAGATGAATTATGATGCAAATCCTATTAAACCGCTCCATCATACTTAAACTTTTCATTATCCTCAATGAATAAACATCCAATTAAGACAATACAACATAAACACATGACAATGTTCGTGGTATTCAAAGATCCCTCATTTACGTGGGGAGAACGTCAGTGATCCGCACTTCCCTACATGTCGTCTTTTCCGGGTGGGTTATTGCTTTCTATCTTCTCGACATCAGGACGTCGTATAAATCTTCGCACTCTCTCGTCGTCACGGTATTCGTAATTCACCTTGGTTTTTTCTCGACTTCTTCATTGACTGACGGATGTTATGGGGTGTCCATCTGTCGATTCGTCGACCTGTGAGTTATCTGACTACTTGTTGTCTAAAAAAAACGTGATATAACTCGCCATTTGCTGGATCCAGACACCCGGCCAGGGTGGTACCATTTTATATGCCAGTAGTGCATTTTCGTGCAGACGAAGCAGTTGTGCACCACTAATCAATTAACCGAGGATCCGGAGCCGATATATGATGAATTTTTTAATTGATAAAAAATAATTTTTTTTTGAGAAATAGCCAAACGACCGGATAACTATTTTGGAAAAAGAGTAACAGATATGTGTCGTTATTTGTAAGAAGTCTAGTCTCGTTGTTTCTAATATTGACTTAGGGGTATTTTTTTATTACTTTGAATTTTTGGATAACTATATGATGAATTTTTTAATTAATAAAAAAATAAAATGTTTTTGAGAAATAGTCAAACGACCGGATAACTATTTTGGAAAGAGGAAAGGGTAGCAACTAGACCAAAAAATGGGCCTATTTGCACAACTAGACCACAAGCCCAAAAATTGGCCCAAAATAACCTCTCTACCCCCAAGCAAATATAACTGCCGGTTTTGAAGCACTATTTGTAACCGGCTATAGAGGGTGCGGGATTTCTGAAATTAAAACGAGGAGGGAGGCAGAGACGGTTTACAATTCTGAAAATAAAAAGAGGAGGGAGGGAGAGAGACGGTTTACAAGCGACAGACAGAGAGAGAGGAAAAACCAGAAAGGAGGAGCGAGAGGAGGAAGAAACGGTTGAAGAAGAAGGGCCATCTGTCACCGCCAGGGAGGAAGGAAAAGGTTGAAGACGAAGACGAAGGTAAGCAACTGGAGTTTTTGTTTGAGTTGCGAATTTGGGGTAATGGGGGTGCGGTTACATGCGGTTTTGTGAAAAAATTGAGACATTGGGTTGCCATTGTAGTTGCTTAGCAGTAGATTAATGAAGTAGGCGGGGTTAGGGGTGCCATTGTGAGTCGATTTTGGGGAGGTGGGTGTGTTTAGGGTTTGTGGGTGTCGGGATACGGAAGGTTAAGGGTTAGGTGATGTTGAGTAAGAAATTGGGGACAAAAGGGCAAGGAGGGGGTCGGATGAGTAGAGAATCCACAAGATTGGGGGTAATCGGTAGGGTATATGTGCACATGAGGTAGGACAGATTCTCGAAGGTTGTTTCTGAAATTGTGGTAGCAGATTTGGTACGACCGGGTAAAGATATTGGCTGGAGAAATTTGAACATCTGGTATGCCGAGAGGGGTGAAGGAATTTTTGGTTGATTGGTTGTTTAGTGTTGAAACCGTTAGTGTCCACCAAGTGTTTGATGAAATGCCTAAAAATATGATGAATAAATGGTGATTTTATTTTGGTTAATCTCCTTGCCTATATGATGTGTTGTGAAAGAGGTAAAATGAACCAAACTTGTCTGAAATGCGAATTTGGTAGGACAGAAGAGTATAGCAGCAATGGTAGGATAGGAAAATGAAGTTGGTAGAATAAATTTAGAATGTTGGTATGTATGACAGATTAGGTGACCTGAATGTCTGAATTTATGTTTGGTGATTGTGTAGCAGGTACCCCCACTTTAAACATCATATAAAATGACGAAGTCAGGGAACAAGAAAGCCCGTGCAGGACCAAGCAGCCAGGGGGTAAGGAAACTAAGATAGTTGCTTGGTTGTGGTTGTAAAGGTTGGGAAAAAATGTCTAAAGGTAAGATTCTTACATGTTTTGCAGGTTGTCCTGGCTGTTCCAGAGACACAACACTTCTCAGGGAGGGCGCAGTCTTATGCAAATTTCGAGCTGTTGGAAGGCATCGACGTAACCATTGACCGGGAGGATTACAAAGCCTTGTGCAAGAGCCAGTTTGGGGGCATTGTGAAGATGGGGTCGAGAAACAAATTCGCTGCACAGTTGGTGCACTACTGCCTTCTCCACCAACTGAAGACTCGAAAGACACATGAGACGTGGTACTCCCTCCAGGGGCATCACGTTCGATTCTCTCTTCAGTAGTTCGCGCTCATGACGGGCCTCAACTGCTCACCACCCCCCAGGGATGTCATGGAGGGGGACCACAAGGAGTGCATTAACCATCTTTTTAAGAAGGGGGAGGGGTGAAGATGAAGGATGTGGAAAGCGCTTGGGCCCATGAAAAATTGACGGAGTCGGGGTCCCCCATGAAAAAGTACAAGCTTGCCTCCTAGTCATAGTGGAGGGCATCCTGTTTGGGTTGGAGAAGAAGACACAAATAAGGGGGTGGGTTGTGAAGCTGCTGCTTGAGGACACAAACCGTTTTCTGGAGTTCCCTTGGGGAAGGCTGGTGTACGAGAGGCTACACGAAAGCCTCAATGGGACGCTGAAGGAGATGGTGGTTGCAAACAGTCACTTGAAAGACAGGCCGACCTACATGATGTACGGGTTCCCCATGGCCTTCCAGGTTAGTGAAGTTATACAAAATGTTATAATCCGGTGCCAATTGTCAAAATGTGTTGTTGTGGCATGCCAAATGGATATTTGTATCCTACCAATGGGGTATCAATATCCTACCAAATAGATATATATATCGTACCAATGGGATATGAATATCCTACCAAAAGGGAAAAATCTATGCTACCAACTTCCTGAATTTGTCATGCAAAATGTTTTCTCATATCTTACCATATTGTCTTTGCAGCTGTGGGTGTACGAGACCTTCCCAGAGATTGGGAATCATTTCGGGAGCAACATCAACGACACGATCATCCCGAGGTGTCTGAGATGGGAAACCTGAAACTCCCACATCCGATACGAGAACGTCAAGTCCTTCCTGAACCTGGACGCCCCTGCCGACGACGACATAGATGAACACGTTCTGCTCGCGAAGCCTGAGCCCATATTGCACCCAACCCAGAAGGAGAAAGTTGCCCACCTGCATTCCTCGTACAAGAAAGACTCTCCAGACGTCTTATTTGACCAGATTGTGATCGAGCATATGAGGGCTTGGAGAGAGAAGCGACGACAAGAGGATGCCACTGCTGGACCCAGTCAGGGAACCAGCCAGTCAGGGTCAGACGCGTCGAGCGTCGGTTTGGAGGCCCGGATTGTGGCGAAGGTTGAGGCTCTCTGCAGGGGCATGATGGTCGAAATGGGGAGCAGGTTCAAGGTGCTTGAGGAGAGGATCAGTGAAGTTTCCAGAGATTGCAAGAAGGCTTTATCTAAGAGGGCCGGCAAGGGAAAGGTATGTGCTTCTTTGCCCATCTTATGTGCAATTGGTAGGATAGTGTTGACGTGTTGGTATACCATAGTAAGCCAACTGGTATGACAGTTATGTGCAAATGGTAGGATAGTGTTGATGTGTTGGATTCCCCATAATATGCGACTGAATGACTGAATCTCCTTGCAGGTGTACGTGTCTTTGGATGACGATGTTGGTGAGAAGGATGTTGAGAAGGATTTTGACAAGGTTGAGGAGGATCTGGTTCACAAGGACGGTGACAATGTTGAGGACAAGGCGGAAGAGACGGAAGAGCTGAATGTTGATGACAAGGGGCCGGCCAAGCAGGGAGAGAACGTTGAGGAGCACACGGCGGAGAACGAAGAGGTGAACGCTGGTCTTAAGGGGCCGGGCAAGCAGGTAGACAACGTTGAGGATAACACGGCGGAGAACGAAGAGTTGAACTCTGATCTTCAGGGGCAGGGCATGCGCACTGTTGATGAGGTTAAGGACAAGGTTGAGGATGAGGCAAAGGAGGGCGACCAGGACAAGGCTTCCACCGAGGATGATCACGACAAGGACCAGGGAGAGAAGGTGGTCAAGGCTGAGGGTCAGAGTAAGCAGGGAGACATGGGTGGGGATGTGAAGGGCAAGGACGCTGTAAAACAATCTGCAGGGGAGGGTTCCAAGGATGAGTCTGATGCAGATGCTGCCGAGGAAAAGGTAAACCTTACTTGTTGGTAGGATAGACATGCCCATTTGGTAAGAAAGATGTAGCTTGTTGGTAGGATATTAACATCAGTTGATTTTCGTACGATAGAATTACGTAGTTGGTAGGATATATTTACCCTTTTGGTAGGATAAGGTCTGCTGTTTGAAAATAACTCGGGTTTGTGTTTGATTGTTAGGAGACGAAGCTGGAGCTGAGGAGAGGCAAGCGCGATAGGAAGGTCACAGCGAAGTTGGGGGACTCCTTCATGACTCAACCCTCTAAGCGGGCCAAGAAGGGTGCAAAGGCAACGTGTCCAGCCACCGACGCGGCTGCGGAGGGGATGGTCACGGATACACAAAAAGACGAGTTCTTGGCGTGGCTGGAGAAGTTTCCGACGCAGGTGAAGGGCCCTGATGGGACCCAATTGAACAAGGACTTCTTCAACAACCTCATCTCACCCGGCGTATGGACATCCACCGAGGTACGCAAACTTTCGTCCTCTTCCACTTGTTTCGTTATTCACTTACGTCATGGACCAACGCTAATGGGAATTTGTAACGTACCCCATAACGCAACACATCCAGCAGTCCCTAGTCCTGGTACGGAAGGCAATGGAGGCCCGGGAGGGTGACAAGAAGTCGGGCGTCGTCGTGCTCGACCCCTACTGGCAGGACGCAGTTGTGAAGCAGTTGGACGCAGTGAGCGGGGATGTGAGCCGCATTACAGGTCGCAATGTGTCGAAGGCGCTGCTTAAGTACTTTGCGGGGACACTTCCTGACAACTACGGCAGGACCTGGTCGGTGGCGAACGGCAAAATCTTAGCGCCTTGGAATTACAAGGCCAAGCACTGGATCGGTCTCGTGATCGACCTTGTCAGGTGGAACATAGAAGTGCTGGACAGTGACTGGTACCAGATCAAGGACAAGGAGCTGCAAAACCACCTGCACCCCGTTGCGAAGCTGATCCCGGTGGTGATGCAATTTTCTGTGGAGCTCCGTGCCAGGCACACCGTCAACGTCCCCAACCCTCTCACCATATCCCGCACAGTCAAGATCCCCAGAAACGAAACCTCGTAAGTGTCTCTTAACTCGTGGTTTATGTAATTCTACTAATATTGGTAAGATAGATGTCTAACAATGGTAGGATATAATCCACCCATTGGTATGAAAAAATGATTGAAATGGTAAGATACATGAATGTATTTTTGTAACAATCCTTTATTGTGCAGTGGTGACTGTGGAGCATACGTGATTAGGACGTTGCAGCTGGTGGCAGAGGGCGTTGAAACATTCGACACCGTCAACGACGCATATATTGGCCCCTACCGCCAATACTTGGGCCTCTCCATATAACGACACTCTCTGTAGGACTCGTCCCAACCGGTCGTCATCCGTCGTATTTAGCTTTTGGTTTGTGAAGATATTATCTCATGGTTGTCTATGTTGTTGGATTGTGATGTTCTTTGTTTGGAAACTTATGCTATTTTCAAAACTTCGGACGTGTGGACACTTATGTTTGTTTGAAAACTTATGTTATAGGTTGTAATGTGTTTTGTTAACGGTTTTTATGTGTTGTGATTGTAATGGTTTAAACCGGTATTTATGCTTCGCGGCAATTAGTTTCTGCTTACACCCACGGTTACATTGTTTTGGTGCTAAGTTGAAGTGTGCATTAATGTTATATTTGGTAAGACTATACGATACTATTGGGCAGATAACAAGAAAATATTGGGAAGATATTAACAGAATATTGGTCGGATTTCAATTTGAGTTATGTTTGGAAGGTATTGGTAAGATAACAGAACAATATTGGTAGGCTATGTAGAGACTATTTGGCAGATACAAACAAGATAGTGGTAGGACAAAATGATAATTACTTAATAGATCCGATAATTCATGCCACTGTCGCCAAACCATGACATCCATGACAAGTATCCATTACAAATAGCCCCCTAACAACCCGACAATATGAGACACAAGGCACAAAATACTGGCGCAACTAGGAGTTAGCCCATACATAATATCATACACATGGCAAAAAAATTGTAGGGCGCACCGATGACTGCCCAAAATAACTCCGTCAGCTGACCTGAGTGTCCACCAAACAACACTAATGTCGACGACGCTTTGGCCCCCTATATTCGCCCTTCGACGGATAGCGCTTCGTCTTCGGCCTTCCCGGCCCACGCTTCACCACCGGCGGCAAGCAAATCTTCGCAGCTACTTCTGGAGGCACCGCCCATGTGTCACGAGATGGCACTGGGTAGATTACATTGACGTAGCACGCTCGCCAAGCGTCAGCCCTGTATAGAGGATGGACGAGGGAGTATGGGTCGATCTGACGTACTTTGGTCGCGGCGAGGGCATGTGCACAAAGAATCTGGTCAATTTGAAAGTGCTTACATGTGCAACTCCGAGCAGAAAGGTTGACTAGCCAAGCGGACAGCCCTTTACGGACGTCATACTCGTGTTCGCTCAACGTCTTCACCTGAAGACATATAGCCTGCATGGCGTTTTGCCTCAAAACGGCGTCCACATGGTCAGTCACAACCTTGTCGGGATTTAAACTTAGCTCCCGGCGCTTCACGAACCACTCACCCACTTTGTCGAGTATGCTGTCCATCAGGGAGGTTACGGGCAGGTCACGAGGTTCAAGGAATACCGAGTTCAAGCACTCGGCATGGTTTGTGGTGGTGAGTGGTGACGTTGAACCGATTCGCGGGATAGAAAGCCCGTGCTCAATTGGAGAACCCGGCCATCTTAATGTAGTCAGCACCAGTGGGCGACTTCTGTCTGAATGCTTCGAAGTGCCCATTGAACTCCACAACGGTGTACGCGTTTGCCATTAGGAAGAACAGTTTTTGTAGCCCACCCGCCTTGTGATATGCCTTCACATTCTGAAATAGATGGTAAGTGCAGCGGCCATGCTTTGCGAAGTCGTAACTTGCTCGAATCCCCTTGGTGATGCTTATGTGCCTGTCGCTTACCCACACCACGTGGGTCTCATCCGGGACCACACGTTTCATTTGACGGAAAAAAAAAACCCAGGATGCGTCATTCTCCCCGTCGACAATTGCAAATGCAACGGGGTATATGTTGTGGTTTGGGTCTTGGGCAGTCGCAAACATCAAGCAACCACGATACTTCCCCTTCAAGAAACTTCCATCCACCGAGAATACCTGCCAATGTCACAGTTTCAAACGGTAGGATGTAATTTACCTATTGGTAGGATAAAGGGACACAGTTCGTAGGATAATAAACGGTAGGATGTACTGTGACTATTGGTAATACATGTATTGGAATGACAAGTCTATACTATTGGTAAGATGACATGTGCCATTTGGTAGGAAATTAAAGTAGCAAGGGTGTACCTGTCTGAGGTGTGGGATGGCTGTCCGCCAAACACCCAAGCTCACGAACGCATACTTGAATTGCTGGTTATCATCACGGACTAATGTGGTTATGGTCCCAGGGTTTGCTTGCTCAAGCATGTAAAGGTATGAGGCCATCCGATCGTAGCTCTCTTCGTAGGTCCCGTACAAGTCGTCCCGTGCGGCTCCCTTCGCCCTGCGTGCCTTCCAGTAGCTGCAGTCCATGCCCAACCGAGATTTCATCATCGTCCTGATCTGACGGGAAAGCAGCTCCTTCCCTGACCCAGCAAAACTGCAAAGATGCCAACATACGAGTTACACCAAAAAAATTCCACCAACACATAGTACATAGACGGGGAACAAGACGCCGGTTTAGAAACTTACTCGGACACCAAACTCTGCCCCATCAGCTTGTAATTGGCGTTGCGCTGGTAGTTGCGGACGACACTAACCTTGCAAGTGTGTGTGTCCACAAACTTACGGACCACCCACTTCTTAGTTTCCCGATACGTTGACGCCCGACAGTACCATGAGCAGTTCGGTTCGGGACATACAACCACGTACGCCGTTGTTGTCGATCGCTTCACTTGGATCGCGTAGCACCCGCGCAAAGCTTCCCACTTCACTATGGACTGAATGGCAGCCTTCGTATCGAACATCTCCCCCTCACGTAACACCTTCACACTCTCCCGAGGGTCTACGACTAGAGGAATGAACCGAGCCACGTCCTTTTCCACTTGCTCCAACGTCGGCAAAGGCCGTTTGTGTCCTTGGTATGCTCGCTCTATCTCTCTCACCGCTGCCTCAGCCTCCTCATCCCACGATTTGGATGTCTCGTTCGGCCTCCCACCCTCCACTTTCACGGGGAAACCACCCCCGATCATTTCATCGTCGGAGCTTCCTACGTCTATTATGTCCTCCATTCCGTGGGGGGTAGGACGTCCACATCGTCGTCGGTATCAACGATCACCACTTGCTTTCCGCGTCGGATGGCATCAGACCTGCTCACGTCGCCACCGTTCTCTGGGTCATCCACTTTGTGAAGCTGTCCCACTTCATCGCCCTGTCCTACCATTGAGTTCTCATACATCCTACCAACTCCTTCCGACTGTCCGACCATTATGTTGTCATCCATCCTACCAACTCCGTCCGCCTGTCCGACCATTATGTTGTGATCCATCCTACCATTACCAGAATGTATACCGCTCCCAGCAACCTCCCCCTGCATCCCACTGACGCTGTCCTTTTCAGTGGGACAACACTCTCCCTCCCCCGCTACACACTCAGCACACAGACAGGTCCCTCCAGTTTCGCTGCTAAGGTCTTCCAACTTCCCTTTCTCCTCGATGGAGCCTCGAACCTTCTCATCCGCCCCTCCGCCTCCATCAAGACCATGATCGAAGTCTTCCTGCGTGGTGGGAGGCCCGGTTAGGAGTATTTCCCTTGGGGTGGGAGACGACAGGTCCTCAGCCCATGAGTCGGAGTTCTCCGACTCATGTTCTTTGGAGGGTGTGGAAGGGGTTGTCGTTTTCATTCGTAAGGTGGCGTGCAGTGCGATTGGCCAGGCTCGTGCACCGGATTCAGTGTTGTAGAACTTGAAGGCTTCTAGGTCATCGTCATCCAGGACCCGAATCGGAGTGGCCCGCCCCATCGAAGGAGGGAGGTAGGTGAGCTCAATGTCGTACAATACCATGTCCACGTCGAATTTGGAAACAATCTTCTCCTTCAGTTGGTCGTAGCCAATATTCTGTCCCACCACCATAGCTGCAGTACGTGCCTCTCCCTTGAACACCAAGCTCCCACTCCCGGGAGCCCACCAACCGCCGCACACGACATTGATACATACCCTATCACCTGGGGTACGCCACGGGAATAAAGGATCAGCCTGGGGGGTAGTTCTGATATAGGAAAGAGGAACAACTACAAAGGAAAGGTACAAGATGACTTACCCATCGCTGCCACTGCCACCAACAAGCTTGTTGCACTTTTCCTTAAATGGAAAGACAGTTGAACACTATTGGCAGGCCAGCATTGTACTATTGGTAGAATAGCAACTGTATCGTTTCCTTGGATGCACGTGTGCCTTTTCCCCCGACCTTTCCGCCTCTCTCCTGCTCTGCCTCACTTTTTGCAGGGCATGTTGGGGTGTTTCAGATCCTCCTCTTAACCTTATATATGTGCTTGGGGAACACCCATCAATGCAATGATTGCATTTTCCCCTCATAAATGCTCCCCTCTTCCCCCCAATGAAGAACCCCGTTTTGGCGCCAAAATTACACTGACAACCCGCCAAAACAGCTACGGTCAATCCACTCCAAATTTCTCCAACATTTTCAGCTATGGTAGGACGTGTTAAGCCTATTGGTAAGATAACTCTATGCTATTGGTAAGATAAATTTACCATATTGGTCAGACAGATGCTCTCCCTCTTCCCCCAATGAAGAACCCTGTTTTGGCGCCAAAATTACACGGATATCCCGCCAAAACCGCTACGGACAATCCCCTCCATATTAACTCCAAAATTTCCATGTATGGTAGGACAGTTTTGGCCTATTGGTAAGACGAATGTCTTCTATTGGCAATCCAAACGTGTCCAGTTCCCAGAATTGAAGGTGATGCTTTGCCCTCACCTTTCCACTCGTCTCCGATGTTGGCTCTCTTTTTTGCAGAGCATTTAATAAGGAATGACACCCATCAATCAAGATTTTATAAGGGTTGATTGACACCTTTAATTCCAATTATTTAAATTTCCCCTCATAAATGCTCCCCCCCTTATTTCCCTACTTTATTGGAGTCACACCCCAATTCCTCTGACATGTCCAGTACCTCCCCCTCCTGATTTCTCTCGGCCAAATGATGCAGCTACAGTGCTGGCCTCCCCTTCACCTGCTACTTCCTCTCCCGGTGGTATTTTTGCATTTGCAAAAATATACCACTTTCTACCCCTAGCAAAAAAAAAGGAGACATGTCTACTTATGCAAATGGGCCCTTTTTTTTGTCTGCTTATGCAAAGAGGCCTTTTGGAAAAAGAGTAAGAGAGATGTGTCGTTATTTGTAAGAAGTCTAATCTTGTTTCAAATACTGACTTAGGGATATTTTTTTTATTACTTTGAATTTTTGGATATCTATTTACTTAGAGAAGCTAAAAAAATAAAATATATATATATACACTTTTCAAATAAATTGCACATATGGGAAATGTATTTTTTTAAATTACCTTTAATATTTTAATTTTGTTTTTCAATTTTAAGTAGAGTCGATATTACAGATAACGACTTTTGATTTGACGGTTTTTCAAAATAGTTTGTTCTACTTAACTATTTAACAATTTTTTTAATTTGTTTTTGACCAATTCAAACAAAAATTCATACTCCCTCCGTTTGGAAATATAAGGCCTCGTTTGGTTGAATGTGGGAAGTGCAGTTCCCAAGAATTCAATTCACGTGAATTAAATTCCCGTCAATTGTACTTCCGATTAATGGAAAAAAGATGTTTGGTTAGATTTTAAATGATAGGAAATTCAAATCGTGAAAGTGGTAATTTCGTACACAAAATGGTGGAAGTTCAACTTACCTAGTCCCCCTAGGTAAGTTAGATTCCCCATTTCATAGGAATTGAAATTTCTGGGAATTCAAGTTCATGAGATTTTGAAGGAAAAAAATTACAATCAAACACATGTACTTATCCTACTTCCTAGGTTTTTTCAAATGATGGATGTAAATATATGATATGATAGTCATTTGGTTGAAATTAACTTGAAAGTATCCTACTTTGCTACGTAAATTATTCAGGTCAATTTCAAGGTATCGGTAGTTGCCAACTACTGTAGTTGGGGTATAGCGCATGCTTAATTATAAGCTATAAAAATCACATTGTTGTACAGATTAATGAGTCGGTGTAATTTGAGATGACGAGTGAAGAATCTGCAAACACCACACTTTTGGCACCATACAAGATGGGGAAGAGGTGGGAGCTATCTCACCGGGTGGTGATGGCGCCTTTGACCCGATGCCGAGCCCCCAACCACCTCCCTAACCGAGCCCTCGTCGACTACTACTCCCAGCGAACCACTCCCGGCGGCCTCCTCCTCTCCGAGGCCACCGTCGTCTCTCCTCTCGGCCACGGCTATCCCAACTGCCCTGGAATTTACACGGAGGAGCAGGTTGAGGCCTGGAAGGAGGTCACCTCTGCAGTCCACTCCAAGGGTGGCCTCATCTTCTGTCAACTCTGGCACGTTGGTCGCGCTTCTCATCTTGGTAACTAACCCCGATTGATCCAATCCAAGATCGATCAATCACAATTCAATCATTTCTTAATTATCTGATTTTTTAAAATTTACTATTTAGTTATGGATCGGATGAGTAATCGATCAAATTAATCCGTCAGTTTATCAGCCGGAAGGGAATCCGCCCATATCGTCAACAAACACGAAGATATCAGACAAGTATAAGACACTTATGCCGGACGGTTCATTCGGCCACTGCTCTCAACCGAGGGCCCTCTCGACCGACGAAATCCCGGAGGTGGTCGACCAATTCCGCCGCGCCGCAATCAATTCCCTCAGGGCAGGGTTCGACGGCGTCGAGATCCACGCCGCCTTCGGCTTCCTCATCGACCAGTTCCTCAAGGACGGGATCAACGACCGCACCGACGCCTACGGCGGATCCCTCGCCAACCGCTGCAGATTATTGACCGAAATAGTGGAAGCCGCGGCTGAAGCAGTCGGAGCCGACAGGGTGGGCGTTAAGATCTCTCCCACCGTTAACTACAACGACGCGGGGGATTCGGATCCGATGAAGCTCGGCCTAGCCGTGGTAGAGAGGCTCAACGAGCTGCAGGCCAAAGCCGGCGCCCAGCTGAGCTATCTACACGTTCAATTGAGCCGCTCAGGGGAAGAGGAAGCGCGCATTCTGAGGGCTCTGAGGAAAGCTTACAAGGGGACGTTGCTGTTGATCGGCGGGTTCAGCAGAGAGAGCGGGGAGGAGGCGGTGGCGGAAGGGGAGGCGGACTTGATAGGATACGGAAGGTTGTTCATCTCCAACCCGGATCTGGTGAATAGGTTTAAGCTGAATGCTAAGTTGAATGATTATGATAGTAACACCTTTTATACATCTGATCCTGTTGTTGGATATACTGATTATCCTTTCCTAGATGAACAACAAAACTGATTGTTCGCTCATCTCAGGTTTAATTGCAAGATGAATGCTAAGTTGAATGATTATGATAGTAACACCTGTAACTACCCAAATGTAGGTAGCTAGGGCTCTAGCGACGGAAAAAAAGGGGTGACCAATCGTGGGGTGGCAAACAGAAGGTAGGTAATCTATGTCGGAGAATATTGATATCTTTCCCTAAATTTAGAGAAAACTCAATATATTTTGGGTTGAATTCTAAAATGGAGAAGCTATTGGAATTTGGTAAAAAAATATTCAGAATATTTGACTTATAGTTCTCTATTTTAGAGATTGTTTTAGGAAAACTCTTGGGGATGCTCTTAGGTGTGGCTAATTGCTAGCCACCACAAAGCGACATCTTGTCGGCTAAGTTATTTATGGAAAATTAAAATTAAAAAAAACTATTTTTTAGCACAGATTTTATAAATCCGAACTAAAAAGTCTCATATTTAAAATAAATGAAATTTTCGCCAAATACCCTTGGGAAAAATTTGGGAAATGTCCATTTGATACCCCATTTTTAGCTCCTTGTCCATTTTCTTGAAATAATTAGGTGATTGTCCCAAATTGACAATTTTGTCCTTCCTTCCAATTTTCCTTCCTTCCCATTTTTTAATTTGACCATTGATCATTGACCGGTCAAGGGCAATGACTTTTGGTGACACATCTGTGGTGTCATGAAAATTTTTTGATGACAACTTCGTTTTTATTTTTTTACGGGGTCACTGTCATCACGCTCATCAGTGGTGACACGTGTGGTGACATGAAAATTTTTTGATGACAGCTTCGTTTTTAGTTTTTTTTACGGGGTCACTGTCACCACGCTTATCAATGGTGACACGTGTGGTGACATGAAAATTTTTTGATGACAGCTTCGCTTTTAGTTTTTTTTTAAATTTTTTTACAGGGTCACTGTCACCACGCTTATCAGTGGTGAAATGAAAATTTTTTGATGACAGCTTCGTTTTTAGTGTTTTTTTTACGGGGTCACTGTCACCATGCTTATCAGTGGTGAGACGTGTGGTGACATGAAAATTTTTTGATGACAGCTTCATTTTTAGTTTTTTATTTAGTTTTTGTTTTTTACGAGGTTATTGTCACCACTCTTAACAGTTGTGACACGTGTGTGGTGACATGAAAATTTTTTGATGACAGCTTTGTTTCAAGAGTATTATATGGCTAAGAAAGACATGCCTCAATCATTTGAAATTCACAAGTAACAAATATATATAATCGATCTTGAAATAGATAAAAGTAGTCAATCCCAAGAGGTAGAAGCATATGGAGAGTATAATCACACAAGAAAATGAAAGGGAAGATATGAATATCCCTATAAGGCTAAAAATTATCTCTCACCAGGACAAGATTTTTGTTGGGTTTCAATTACACTAAAGACAATAGATCATACATGTTCATTTATATTCACCAATTCATGCTTCACATTAAAAACAATAGCACACGACAAGGTTAAGCAATTCAAACATGTCATGGGACTTCTATATATGGTTAAGTTTAAAATTGAATAGAGAACTAACTAGACAAGATGAGTGTTTAAAGTAATACATATGCATACAACGATATTTTTGGTATTTTCAACATTTTTTTAGTAAAAACAAACTTTTTTTTAATAAGGTAAGAATTCGAGGACCAGACAGGCCTGACACCTCGAGTGACCAACAAAGTCGACAGACGGCGAACCGTAAAATATATAACCTAAAAAAAGGAAGGTGCAATACAACCCGTGGCAAGCAACAGAACCCGGTGAACAAAACGAACCTAACCCTAAAACGATGGGGACAACATAGACTACAACCCGACGTCGAATGCCACAAAGCAATGGCACCGCTGGCCAGCGGTACATCAGGAGTCTCTGTGGGCAGTGAAGACGATCCTCCAAGGAAAATTCCGGATCATGGAGTCACCTCGATACACATCGCATCGACCTCAGTCAAACCCGACACCGGACCCCAGAGCCCCAGCTAAGAAAAGGACTGCCAAGAACACACAAAAACGCAGCCTAGAACCACCTAACTAAAACGCACCTGAAAGCCCTTTCGGGATACTCTCGAGGCCCTTACGAGATTTTGATCAAGCCCTTTGGGATTTAGTTTAACCTTTCGGGTAGATTTGTATGTGTGTATATATAAATACAAACTTAAATAAATATATATATATATATAAGTTTGTGATTGTTTTGTTTTATATTTCTTTAGTTGACAGCAAGGCCAACAACACTTTACAAAAGTGTGAAGGAAGACCACCCTTACACGCCAACAGAGCTTGCAGAGCACGGAAGAAGAGACCAGGAAACCAACCCATGCACAACAAGGCCAGCCAACGAGGAAACGCCCTTTTTTTTTAATTAAGCGTGGTGTGCAAGCATAAATGTGTACTTGCACGCCAAGAATTATGCAGCAGATCCCGACGGCCAGGCCACCGGCGGTGAGGAGACCCGCCACAGGCCAGGCCATCGACGAAGATGTCACCCGGAGAAGGACAACCGAGGAGGGCAAGAACCTCGACCGTACAACCATAACCCCGTCCCAGATCAGAGAAATCGTCGGAGTTCCGGGTCAAACCAAACGCTTAGATATTAGAATCGGAGGCCGGTAAATCGAATATGAGTAGATCGGTAAAGGAATGGAGAATCAAGACCTTGAATCAACAAAAGCCCCAAAAAATTAGAGCTTTTGGGTGTATAGATTGGTTGCGAAAGCAAGGGCGCACCGATTCCAAGGCGGAGGACAAGCTTCGGCATCCAAAGCAGAATCGGTGTAAGCCGATCCCAGTGAATGATGGCGGGCTAACACCGGTGTCCAGATGAGGCGAAATCACCACAACAAGCCAACATCGGCGAGGTAACGAAGAGGTGGATGAAGAGAGGGTATACGAGGCCCCGAATCGCAGGAAGATTCAAGGAGACAAAGAAGAGGATGATCGGGGCTGGCGTTTGAGATGAACAGTAGCCCCCGAAAACACAAGCCGAAAACGAAATCAAGAGGTCACCACGGGGCAATGTTCTAAAAGGCGCTAGGCGGCTAGGCGGGTGCCTAGGCGGACTTAGAAAAAACTTGATTATTTCCTCATCTTTTAACGTATAACACATGTCAATGATTCATATAATGTAATAATAATCCATAATATCACTCATAAACCCAAATTTGCAGTGCTTAACTAACATTTAAGTAAATAAACGCAAAAGTACATGGCCGATTAACGACTCTAAAACTCCTAAAATTCAAAACCATAAGTTTGACTCAAAAGAAAATATATCTTGAGTTGGGGGATAAAAAACCATAAGTTGAATAATCATATGTCCAAAAGCTAAAATTAAATAATCGTCGGGTTAGGCGGGACTAGGCAGCGCCTAGGCGGGTTTAGGCGGCGCCTAGGCGGTGCCTAAGTAGATTTCTGTCTAGAGTGCCGCCTAGGCTTAAAAATTCCTAGGTCACCTCCCACCTAGCGCCTAGGCGGTGCCTAGACGCGATTTTTAGAACACTGCCACGAGGTAGCCCGGAGCAGCGGCGATCGAAGCAGAGTCAGCGACGGCCGAAACCGAGTTATCATCAGTCAAAGCCGAGGTTTAGGGTCCCTCTCTCTCTAGAAAACTAGAGAGAGGAGGGAGAGTTTTCCCAGTGGGAGTTTCTTGATACCTTCATTAGTTGGTAAACTGAAAGAGAGGTTTCTATTCCGATTTAGTAAAACAAACATGAATACAATAACTCTAAAAATTAAATATGAACTAACTAAACAAAAATTTAAATATGAATTATGATGCAAATCCTATTAAACCCCTCCATCACACTTAAACTTTTCATTATCCTCAATGAATAAACATCTAATTAAGACAATACAACATAAACACATGACAATGTTCGTAGTATTCAAAGATCCCTCATTTACATGGGGAGAACATTACTGATCCGCACTTCCCTACGTGTCGTCTTTTCCGGGTGGGTTATTGCTTTCTATCTTCTCGGCATCAGGACGCCGTGTAAATCTTCGCACTCTCTTGTGGTCACGGTATTCGTGAGTCACCTTGGTTTTTTCTCGACTGCTTCATTGACTGACGGATATTATGGGGTGTCCATCTATCGATTCGTCGACCTGTTGAGTTATCAGACAACTTATTGTCTAAAAAATGTGATATAACTCGTCATTTACTGGATCCACACACCTGGCCAGGGTGGTACCATTTTATATGCCAGTAGTGCATTTTCGTGCAGAAGAAGCAGTTGTGCACCACTAATCAATTAACCGAGGATTCGGAGCCGATATATGATGAATTTTTTAATTAATAAAAAAATAAAATGTTTTTGAGAAATAGTCAAACGACCGGATAACTATTTTGGAAAGAGGAAAGGGTAGCAACTAGACCAAAAAATGGGCCTATTTGCACAACTAGACCACAAGCCCAAAAATTGGCCCAAAATAACCTCTCTACCCCCAAGCAAATATAACTGTCGGTTTTGAAGCACTATTTGTAACCGGCTATAGAGGGTGCGGGATTTCTGAAATTAAAACGAGGAGGGAGGCAGAGACGGTTTACAATTCTGAAAATAAAAAGAGGAGGGAGGGAGAGAGACGGTTTACAAGCGACAGACAGAGAGAGAGGAAAAACCAGAAAGGAGGAGCGAGAGGAGGAAGAAACGGTTGAAGAAGAAGGGCCATCTGTCACCGCCAGGGAGGAAAGAAAAGGTTGAAGACGAAGACGAAGGTAAGCAACTGGAGTTTTTGTTTGAGTTGCGAATTTGGGGTAATGGGGGTGCGGTTACATGCGGTTTTGTGAAAAAATTGAGACATTGGGTTGCCATTGTAGTTGCTTAGCAGTAGATTAATGAAGTAGGCGGGGTTAGGGGTGCCATTGTGAGTCGATTTTGGGGAGGTGGGTGTGTTTAGGGTTTGTAGGTGTCGGGATATGGAAGGTTAAGGGTTAGGTGATGTTGAGTAAGAAATTGGGGACAAAAGGGCAAGGAGGGGGTCGGATGAGTAGAGAATCCACAAGATTGGGGGTAATCGGTAGGGTATATGTGCACATGAGGTAGGACAGATTCTCGAAGGTTGTTTCTGAAATTGTGGTAGCAGATTTGGTACGACCGGGTAAAGATATTGGCTGGAGAAATTTGAACATCTGGTATGCCGAGAGGGGTGAAGGAATTTTTGGTTGATTGGTTGTTTAGTGTTGAAACCGTTAGTGTCCACCAAGTGTTTGATGAAATGCCTAAAAATATGATGAATAAATGGTGATTTTATTTTGGTTAATCTCCTTGCCTATATGATGTGTTGTGAAAGAGGTAAAATGAACCAAACTTGTCTGAAATGCGAATTTGGTAGGACAGAAGAGTATAGCAGCAATGGTAGGATAGGAAAATGAAGTTGGTAGAATAAATTTAGAATGTTGGTATGTATGACAGATTAGGTGACCTGAATGTCTGAATTTATGTTTGGTGATTGTGTAGCAGGTACCCCCACTTTAAACATCATATAAAATGACGAAGTCAGGGAACAAGAAAGCCCGTGCAGGACCAAGCAGCCAGGGGGTAAGGAAACTGAGATAGTTGCTTGGTTGTGGTTGTAAAGGTTGGGAAAAAATGTCTAAAGGTAAGATTCTTACATGTTTTGCAGGTTGTCCTGGCTGTTCCAGAGACACAACACTTCTCAGTGAGGGCGCAGTCTTATGCAAATTTCGAGCTGTTGGAAGGCATCGACGTAACCATTGACCGGGAGGATTACAAAGCCTTGTGCAAGAGCCAGTTTGGGGGCATTGTGAAGATGGGGTCGAGAAACAAATTCGCTGCACAGTTGGTGCACTACTGCCTTCTCCACCAACTGAAGACTCGGAAGACACATGAGACGTGGTACTCCCTCCAGGGGCATCACGTTCGATTCTCTCTTCAGTAGTTCGCGCTCATGACGGGCCTCAACTGCTCACCACCCCCAGGGATGTCATGGAGGGGGACCACAAGGAGTGCATTAACCATCTTTTTAAGAAGGGGGGGGGGTGAAGATGAAGGATGTGGAAAGCGCTTGGGCCCATGAAAAATTGACGGAGTCGGGGTCCCTGATGAAAAAGTACAAGCTTGCCTCCTAGTCATAGTGGAGGGCATCCTGTTTGGGTTGGAGAAGAAGACACAAATAAGGGGGTGGGTTGTGAAGCTGCTGCTTGAGGACACAAACCGTTTTCTGGAGTTCCCTTGGGGAAGGCTGGTGTACGAGAGGCTACACGAAAGCCTCAATGGGACGCTGAAGGAGATGGTGGTTGCAAACAGTCACTTGAAAGACAGGCCGACCTACATGCTGTACGGGTTCCCCATGGCCTTCCAGGTTAGTGAAGTTATACAAAATGTTATAATCCGGTGCCAATTGTCAAAATGTGTTGTTATGGCATGCCAAATGGATATTTGTATCCTACCAATGGGGTATCAATATCCTACCAAATAGATATATATATATCGTACCAATGGGATATGAATATCCTACCAAAAGGGAAAAATCTATGCTACCAACTTCCTGAATTTGTCATGCAAAATGTTTTCTCATATCTTACCATATTGTCTTTGCAGCTGTGGGTGTACGAGACCTTCCCAGAGATTGGGAATCATTTCGGGAGCAACATCAACGACACGATCATCCCGAGGTGTCTGAGATGGGAAACCCGAAACTCCCACATCCGATACGAGAACGTCAAGTCCTTCCTGAACCTGGACGCCCCCGCCGACGACGACATAGATGAACACGTTCTGCTCGCGAAGCCTGAGCCCATATTGCACCCGACCCAGAAGGAGAAAGTTGCCCACCTGCATTCCTCGTACAAGAAAGACTCTCCAGACGTCTTCTTTGACCAGATTGTGATCGAGCATATGAGGGCCTGGAGAGAGAAGCGACGACAAGAGGATGCCACTGCTGGACCCAGTCAGGGAACCAGCCAGTCAGGGTCAGACGCGTCGAGCGTCGGTTTGGAGGCCCGGATTGTGGCGAAGGTTGAGGCTCTCTGCAGGGGCATGATGGTCGAAATGGGGAGCAGGTTCAAGGTGCTTGAGGAGAGGATCAGTGAAGTTTCCAGAGATTGCAAGAAGGCTTTATCTGAGAGGGCCGGCAAGGGAAAGGTATGTGCTTCTTTGCCCATCTTATGTGCAATTGGTAGGATAGTGTTGACGTGTTGGTATACCATAGTAAGCCAACTGGTATGACAGTTATGTGCAAATGGTAGGATAGTGTTGATGTGTTGGATTCCCCATAATATGCGACTGAATGACTGAATCTCCTTGCATGTGTACGTGTCTTTGGATGACGATGTTGGTGAGAAGGATGTTGAGAAGGATTTTGACAAGGTTGAGGAGGATCTGGTTCACAAGGACAGTGACAATGTTGAGGACAAGGCGGAAGAGACGGAAGAGCTGAATGTTGATGACAAGGGGCCGGCCAAGCAGGGAGAGAACGTTGAGGAGCACACGGCGGAGAACGAAGAGGTGAACGCTGGTCTTAAGGGGCCGGGCAAGCAGGTAGACAACGTTGAGGATAACACAGCGGAGAACGAAGAGTTGAACTCTGATCTTCAGGGGCAGGGCATGCGCACTGTTGATGAGATTAAGGACAAGGTTGAGGATGAGGCAAAGGAGGGCGACCAGGACAAGGCTTCCACCGAGGATGATCACGACAAGGACCAGGGAGAGAAGGTGGTCAAGGCTGAGGGTCAGAGTAAGCAGGGAGACATGGGTGGGGATGTGAAGGGTAAGGACGCTGTAAAACAATCTGCAGGGGAGGGTTCCAAGGATGAGTCTGATGCAGATGCTGCCGAGGAAAAGGTAAACCTTACTTGTTGGTAGGATAGACATGCCCATTTGGTAAGAAAGATGTAGCTTGTTGGTAGGATATTAACATCAGTTGATTTTCGTACGATAGAATTACGTAGTTGGTAGGATATATTTACCCTTTTGGTAGGATAAGGTCTGCTGTTTGAAAATAACTCGGGTTTGTGTTTGATTGTTAGGAGACGAAGCTGGAGCTGAGGAGAGGCAAGCGCGATAGGAAGGTCACAGCGAAGTTGGGGGACTCCTTCATGACTCAACCCTCTAAGCGGGCCAAGAAGGGTGCAAAGGCAACGTGTCCAGCCACCGACGCGGCTGCGGAGGGGATGGTCACGGATACACAAAAAGACGAGTTCTTGGCGTGGCTGGAGAAGTTTCCGACGCAGGTGAAGGGCCCTGATGGGACCCAATTGAACAAGGACTTCTTCAACAACCTCATCTCACCCGGCGTATGGACATCCACCGAGGTACGCAAACTTTCGTCCTCTTCCACTTGTTTCGTTATTCACTTACGTCATGGACCAACGCTAATGGGAATTCGTAACGTACCCCATAACGCAACACATCCAGCAGTCCCTAGTCCTGGTACGGAAGGCAATGGAGGCCCGGGAGGGTGACAAGAAGTCGGGCGTCGTCGTGCTCGACCCCTACTGGCAGGACGCAGTTGTGAAGCAGTTGGACGCAGTGAGCGGGGATGTGAGCCGCATTACAGGTCGCAATGTGTCGAGGCGCTGCTTAAGTACTTTGCGGGGACACTTCCTGACAACTACGGCAGGACCTGGTCGGTGGCGAACGGCAAAATCTTAGCGCCTTGGAATTACAAGGCCAAGCACTGGATCGGTCTCGTGATCGACCTTGTCAAGTGGAACATAGAAGTGCTGGACAGTGACTGGTACCAGATCAAGGACAAGGAGCTGCAAAACCACCTGCACCCCGTTGCGAAGCTGATCCCGGTGGTGATGCAATTTTCTGTGGAGCTCCGTGCCAGGCACACCGTCAACGTCCCCAACCCTCTCACCATATCCCGCACAGTCAAGATCCCCAGAAACGAAACCTCGTAAGTGTCTCTTAACTCGTGGTTTATGTAATTCTACTAATATTGGTAAGATAGATGTCTAACAATGGTAGGATATAATCCACCCATTGGTATGAAAAAATGATTGAAATGGTAAGATACATGAATGTATTTTTGTAACAATCCTTTATTGTGCAGTGGTGACTGTGGAGCATACGTGATTAGGACGTTGCAGCTGGTGGCAGAGGGCGTTGAAACATTCGACACCGTCAACGACGCATATATTGGCCCCTACCGCCAATACTTGGGCCTCTCCATATAACGACACTCTCTGTAGGACTCGTCCCAACCGGTCGTCATCCGTCGTATTTAGCTTTTGGTTTGTGAAGATATTATCTCATGGTTGTCTATGTTGTTGGATTGTGATGTTCTTTGTTTGGAAACTTATGCTATTTTCAAAACTTCGGACGTGTGGACACTTATGTTTGTTTGAAAACTTATGTTATAGGTTGTAATGTGTTTTGTTAACGGTTTTTATGTGTTGTGATTGTAATGGTTTAAACCGGTATTTATGCTTCGCGGCAATTAGTTTCTGCTTACACCCACGGTTACATTGTTTTGGTGCTAAGTTGAAGTGTGCATTAATGTTATATTTGGTAAGACTATACGATACTATTGGGCAGATAACAAGAAAATATTGGGAAGATATTAACAGAATATTGGTCGGATTTCAATTTGAGTTATGTTTGGAAGGTATTGGTAAGATAACAGAACAATATTGGTAGGCTATGTAGAGACTATTTGGCAGATACAAACAAGATAGTGGTAGGACAAAATGATAATTACTTAATAGATCCGATAATTCATGCCACTGTCGCCAAACCATGACATCCATGACAAGTATCCATTACAAATAGCCCCCTAACAACCCGACAATATGAGACACAAGGCACAAAATACTGGCGCAACTAGGAGTTAGCCCATACATAATATCATACACATGGCAAAAAAATTGTAGGGCGCACCGATGACTGCCCAAAATAACTCCGTCAGCTGACCTGAGCGTCCACCAAACAACACTAATGTCGACGACGCTTTGGCCCCCTATATTCGCCCTTCGACGGATAGCGCTTCGTCTTCGGCCTTCCCGGCCCACGCTTCACCACCGGCGGCAAGCAAATCTTCGCAGCTACTTCTGGAGGCACCGCCCATGTGTCACGAGATGGCACTGGGTAGATTACATTGACGTAGCACGCTCGCCAAGCGTCAGCCCTGTATAGAGGATGGACGAGGGAGTATGGGTTGATCTGACGTACCTTGGCCGCGGCGAGGGCATGTGCACAAAGAATCTGGTCAATTTGAAAGTGCTTACATGTGCAACTCCGAGCAGAAAGGTTGACTAGCCAAGCGGACAGCCCTTTACGGACGTCATACTCGTGTTCGCTCAACGTCTTCACCTGAAGACATATAGCCTGCATGGCGTTTTGCCTCAAAACGGCGTCCACATGGTCAGTCACAACCTTGTCGGGATTTAAACTTAGCTCCCGGCGCTTCACGAACCACTCACCCACTTTGTCGAGTATGCTGTCCATCAGGGAGGTTACGGGCAGGTCACGAGGTTCAAGGAATACCGAGTTCAAGCACTCGGCATGGTTTGTGGTGGTGAGTGGTGACGTTGAACCGATTCGCGGGATAGAAAGCCCGTGCTCAATTGGAGAACCCGGCCATCTTAATGTAGTCAGCACCAGTGGGCGACTTCTGTCTGAATGCTTCGAAGTGCCCATTGAACTCCACAACGGTGTACGCGTTTGCCATTAGGAAGAACAGTTTTTGTAGCCCACCCGCCTTGTGATATGCCTTCACATTCTGAAATAGATGGTAAGTGCAGCGGCCATGCTTTGCGAAGTCGTAACTTGCTCGAATCCCCTTGGTGATGCTCATGTGCCTGTCGCTTACCCACACCACGTGGGTCTCATCCGGGACCACGCGTTTCATTTGACGGAAAAAAAAACCAGGATGCGTCATTCTCCCCATCGACAATTGCAAATGCAACGGGGTATATGTTGTGGTTTGGGTCTTGGGCAGTCGCAAACATCAAGCAACCACGATACTTCCCCTTCAAGAAACTTCCATCCACCGAGAATACCTGCCAATGTCACAGTTTCAAACGGTAGGATGTAATTTACCTATTGGTAGGATAAAGGGACACAGTTCGTAGGATAATAAACGGTAGGATGTACTGTGACTATTGGTAATACATGTATTGGAATGACAAGTCTATACTATTGGTAAGATGACATGTGCCATTTGGTAGGAAATTAAAGTAGCAAGGGTGTACCTGTCTGAGGTGTGGGATGGCTGTCCGCCAAACACCCAAGCTCACGAACGCATACTTGAATTGCTGGTTATCATCACGGACTAATGTGGTTATGGTCCCAGGGTTTGCTTGCTCAAGCATGTAAAGGTATGAGGCCATCCGATCGTAGCTCTCTTCGTAGGTCCCGTACAAGTCGTCCCGTGCGGCTCCCTTCGCCCTGCGTGCCTTCCAGTAGCTGCAGTCCACGCCCAACCGAGATTTCATCATCGTCCTGATCTGACGGGAAAGCAGCTCCTTCCCTGACCCAGCAAAACTGCAAAGATGCCAACATACGAGTTACACCAAAAAAATTCCACCAACACATAGTACATAGACGGGGAACAAGACGCCGGTTTAGAAACTTACTCGGACACCAAACTCTGCCCCATCAGCTTGTAATTGGCGTTGCGCTGGTAGTTGCGGACGACACTAACCTTGCAAGTGTGTGTGTCCACAAACTTACGGACCACCCACTTCTTAGTTTCCCGATACGTTGACGCCCGACAGTACCATGAGCAGTTCGGTTCGGGACATACAACCACGTACGCCGTTGTTGTCGATCGCTTCACTTGGATCGCGTAGCACCCGCGCAAAGCTTCCCACTTCACTATGGACTGAATGGCAGCCTTCGTATCGAACATCTCCCCCTCACGTAACACCTTCACACTCTCCCGAGGGTCTACGACTAGAGGAATGAACCGAGCCACGTCCTTTTCCACTTGCTCCAACGTCGGCAAAGGCCGTTTGTGTCCTTGGTATGCTCGCTCTATCTCTCTCACCGCTGCCTCAGCCTCCTCATCCCACGATTTGGATGTCTCGTTCGGCCTCCCACCCTCCACTTTCACGGGGAAACCACCCCCGATCATTTCATCGTCGGAGCTTCCTACGTCTATTATGTCCTCCATTCCGTGGGGGGTAGGACGTCCACATCGTCGTCGGTATCAACGATCACCACTTGCTTTCCGCGTCGGATGGCATCAGACCTGCTCACGTCGCCACCGTTCTCTGGGTCATCCACTTTGTGAAGCTGTCCCACTTCATCGCCCTGTCCTACCATTGAGTTCTCATACATCCTACCAACTCCTTCCGACTGTCCGACCATTATGTTGTCATCCATCCTACCAACTCCGTCCGCCTGTCCGACCATTATGTTGTGATCCATCCTACCATTACCAGAATGTATACCGCTCCCAGCAACCTCCCCCTGCATCCCACTGACGCTGTCCTTTTCAGTGGGACAACACTCTCCCTCCCCCGCTACACACTCAGCACACAGACAGGTCCCTCCAGTTTCGCTGCTAAGGTCTTCCAACTTCCCTTTCTCCTCGATGGAGCCTCGAACCTTCTCATCCGCCCCTCCGCCTCCATCAAGACCATGATCGAAGTCTTCCTGCGTGGTGGGAGGCCCGGTTAGGAGTATTTCCCTTGGGGTGGGAGACGACAGGTCCTCAGCCCATGAGTCGGAGTTCTCCGACTCATGTTCTTTGGAGGGTGTGGAAGGGGTTGTCGTTTTCATTCGTAAGGTGGCGTGCAGTGCGATTGGCCAGGCTCGTGCACCGGATTCAGTGTTGTAGAACTTGAAGGCTTCTAGGTCATCGTCATCCAGGACCCGAATCGGAGTGGCCCGCCCCATCGAAGGAGGGAGGTAGGTGAGCTCAATGTCGTACAATACCATGTCCACGTCGAATTTGGAAACAATCTTCTCCTTCAGTTGGTCGTAGCCAATATTCTGTCCCACCACCATAGCTGCAGTACGTGCCTCTCCCTTGAACACCAAGCTCCCACTCCCGGGAGCCCACCAACCGCCGCACACGACATTGATACATACCCTATCACCTGGGGTACGCCACGGGAATAAAGGATCAGCCTGGGGGGTAGTTCTGATATAGGAAAGAGGAACAACTACAAAGGAAAGGTACAAGATGACTTACCCATCGCTGCCACTGCCACCAACAAGCTTGTTACACTTTTCCTTAAATGGAAAGACAGTTGAACACTATTGGCAGGCCAGCATTGTACTATTGGTAGAATAGCAACTGTATCGTTTCCTTGGATGCACGTGTGCCTTTTCCCCCGACCTTTCCGCCTCTCTCCTGCTCTGCCTCACTTTTTGCAGGGCATGTTGGGGTGTTTCAGATCCTCCTCTTAACCTTATATATGTGCTTGGGGAACACCCATCAATGCAATGATTGCATTTTCCCCTCATAAATGCTCCCCTCTTCCCCCCAATGAAGAACCCCGTTTTGGCGCCAAAATTACACTGACAACCCGCCAAAACAGCTACGGTCAATCCACTCCAAATTTCTCCAACATTTTCAGCTATGGTAGGACGTGTTAAGCCTATTGGTAAGATAACTCTATGCTATTGGTAAGATAAATTTACCATATTGGTCAGACAGATGCTCTCCCTCTTCCCCCAATGAAGAACCCTGTTTTGGCGCCAAAATTACACGGACATCCCGCCAAAACCGCTACGGACAATCCCCTCCATATTAACTCCAAAATTTTCATGTATGGTAGGACAGTTTTGGCCTATTGGTAAGACGAATGTCTTCTATTGGCAATCCAAACGTGTCCAGTTCCCAGAATTGAAGGTGATGCTTTGCCCTCACCTTTCCACTCGTCTCCGATGTTGGCTCTCTTTTTTGCAGAGCATTTAATAAGGAATGACACCCATCAATCAAGATTTTATAAGGGTTGATTGACACCTTTAATTCCAATTATTTAAATTTCCTCTCATAAATGTTCCCCCCTTATTTCCCTACTTTATTGGAGCCACACCCCAATTCCTCTGACATGTCCAGTACCTCCCCCTCCTGATTTCTCTCGGCCAAATGATGCAGCTACAGTGCTGGCCTCCCCTTCACCTGCTACTTCCTCTCCCGGTGGTATTTTTGCATTTGCAAAAATATACCACTTTCTACCCCTAGCCAAAAAAAAAGGAGACATGTCTACTTATGCAAATGGGCCCTTTTTTTGGTCTACTTATGCAAAGAGGCCTTTTGGAAAAAGAGTAACAGAGATGTGTCGTTATTTGTAAGAAGTCTAATCTTGTTTCAAATACTGACTTAGGGATATTTTTTTTATTACTTTGAATTTTTGGATATCTATTTACTTAGAGAAGCTAAAAAAATAAAATATATATATATACACTTTTCAAATAAATTGCACATATGGGAAATGTATTTTTTTAAATTACCTTTAATATTTTAATTTTGTTTTTCAATTTTAAGTAGAGTCGATATTACAGATAACCACTTTTGATTTGACGGTTTTTCAAAATAGTTTGTTCTACTTAACTATTTAACAATTTTTTTAATTTGTTTTTGACCAATTCAAACAAAAATTCATACTCCCTCCGTTTGGAAATATAAGGCCTCGTTTGGTTGAATGTGGGAAGTGCAGTTCCCAAGAATTCAATTCACGTGAATTAAATTCCCGTCAATTGTACTTCCGATTAATGGAAAAAAGATGTTTGGTTAGATTTTAAATGATAGGAAATTCAAATCGTGAAAGTGGTAATTTCGTACACAAAATGGTGGAAGTTCAACTTACCTAGTCCCCCTAGGTAAGTTAGATTCCCCATTTCATAGGAATTGAAATTTCTGGGAATTCAAGTTCATGAGATTTTGAAGGAAAAAAATTACAATCAAACACATGTACTTATCCTACTTCCTAGGTTTTTTCAAATGATGGATGTAAATATATGATATGATAGTCATTTGGTTGAAATTAACTTGAAAGTATCCTACTTTGCTACGTAAATTATTCAGGTCAATTTCAAGGTATCGGTAGTTGCCAACTACTGTAGTTGGGGTATAGCGCATGCTTAATTATAAGCTATAAAAATCACATTGTTGTACAGATTAATGAGTCGGTGTAATTTGAGATGACGAGTGAAGAATCTGCAAACACCACACTTTTGGCACCATACAAGATGGGGAAGAGGTGGGAGCTATCTCACCGGGTGGTGATGGCGCCTTTGACCCGATGCCGAGCCCCCAACCACCTCCCTAACCGAGCCCTCGTCGACTACTACTCCCAGCGAACCACTCCCGGCGGCCTCCTCCTCTCCGAGGCCACCGTCGTCTCTCCTCTCGGCCACGGCTATCCCAACTGCCCTGGAATTTACACGGAGGAGCAGGTTGAGGCCTGGAAGGAGGTCACCTCTGCAGTCCACTCCAAGGGTGGCCTCATCTTCTGTCAACTCTGGCACGTTGGTCGCGCTTCTCATCTTGGTAACTAACCCCGATTGATCCAAGATCGATCAATCTAAACTCATTCATTTCTTAATTATGATTTTTATTTAGTTATGGATCGGATGAAAGTGTGCGTAATCGATCAAATTAATCCGTCAGCGTATCAGCCGGAAGGGAATCCGCCCATATCGTCAACAAACACGAAGATATCAGACAAGTATAAGATACTTATGCCGGACGGATCGGACGGCTACTGCTCCCAACCGAGGGCCCTCTCGACCGACGAAATCCCGGAGGTGGTCGACCAGTTCCGCCGCGCCGCAATCAACTCCCTCAGGGCAGGATTCGACGGCGTCGAGATCCACGCCGCCTTCGGCTACCTCATCGACCAGTTCCTCAAGGACGGGATCAACGACCGCACCGACGCCTACGGCGGATCCCTCGCCAACCGCTGCAGATTATTGACCGAAATAGTGGAAGCTGCGGCTGAAGCAGTTGGAGCCGACAGGGTGGGCGTGAAGATCTCTCCCACCGTTAACTACAATGACGCCGCGGATTCGGATCCGATGAAGCTCGGCCTAGCCGTGGTAGAGAGGCTCAACGAGCTGCAGGCCAAAGCCGGCGCCCAGCTGAGCTATCTCCACGTCCAATTGAGCCGCTCAGGGGAAGAGGAAGCGCGCATTCTGAGGGCTCTGAGGAAAGCTTACAAGGGGACGTTGCTGTTGATCGGCGGGTTCAGCAGAGAGAGCGGGGAGGAGGCGGTGGCGGAAGGGGAGGCGGACTTGATAGGATACGGAAGGTTGTTCATCTCCAACCCGGATCTGGTGAATAGGTTTAAGCTGAATGCTAAGTTGAATGATTATGATAGTAACACCTTTTATACATCTGATCCTGTTGTTGGATATACTGATTATCCTTTCCTAGATGAACAACAAAACTGATTGTTCGCTCATCTCAGGTTCAATTGCAAGATGAATGCTAAATTGAATGATTATGATAGTAACACCTGTTCTGCACTAACACTACCCAAATGTAGGTAGCCACTAGCTAGGGCTCTAGCGACGGATAAAAAAGGGGTGCACAATCGTGGGGTGGCAAACTGACGGTAGGTAAGACATTTAGGTGTGGCTAACTGCTAGCCACCACAAACACAAAACATTTTGTGGTGGCTAAGTTATTTATGGAAAATTAAAATTAAAAAAAAACTACTCCACTTTTTAGCACAGATTTTATAAATCCGGGCTAAAAGTCTCATATTTAAAATAAATGAAATTTTTGCCAAATGCCCTTAAGGTTGCTAATTCGCGTGGCGTATGAAAGTTTGACATATTTCGCCAAATACCTTTGAGTTTTTCATTTTTTTCGCCAAATGCCTCTGAGGTTTTCATTTTTTCGCCAAATGTCCCTTTGTCTAATTTATTAACATTATGGTTGAAAACTAGAACGATTCTCGCGCCATGGCGCATATTTTTCTTTTTAAAAAATAAAAAAAATTGTAGGTATAAAAAATTATTGTGATAAAGTTAAATAAACTATTACCCAATGTTAACATAAAATAGAAAATATAGATTTGATAATTAAGTAAAAAAAATAGGTTGATTGGGTTATAATTCTAAAATAAATGTGGTTATAACCCCTAAATAAAAATGTTCATAATTTAATAGTTAGATATAGCAAGATTGATTAAAGAAATGTGTGTAAATTTCATTAGTTAAATTTTTTTTCTAGATTCAGTTGATTCGGAGAATATTGTGAAATGAAAATGATTATGACATCTAAGAAAAAATATTTCTCATTTAATAGTTAGAATAGATAAATCCCATTGGTTAAAAAAATGTTTAAAAATTTTATTATTTGAAAATTTATGTAGATAGGTTGATTGGGAGAAATCCAAAAATTAATTAGATTATTATATAAAAATAGTTATTATTATTATTATTATTATTATTATTATTATATACACACAGAGATATTCCAAAATAACGCTTACTCGTACATCTTTACCCTTAGTTAAAAAGAATTATATATTTGGAACTATGTATTTTTCTTTAAAAAAAGGTTTGAATTATTCCCATTGTTTTTAAAAAAAAGCATGAAATGATATTGTGTAATTAATATATAGTAAAATACTATTGTATAGTTATTATTAACTTTATTAAAATAAATAGTTTAGAATAAAACCCATTGGTTAAAAAATATAGTATGAAATGATATTGTGTAAATAATATTAGCTAATTTAGTTAGCATAATTAAATGATATTAGGTAAATAATAGCTTGCAAAAACAATAATGAAATAATATTTTATTTTCAACAAAAAATTTAACAAATTAGATAGAGGGGTATTTGGCGAAAAAATAAAAACATCAAAGGCATTTGGCCAAAAAAATAAAAACCTCATGGGCATTTGGCAAAATATGTCAAACTTTTGTATACCACACGAATTAGCCTTAACCTCAGGAGCATTTGGCAATAATTCCGAAAAAAAAAACATAATACGCAGACCTATCTATGTGTTATATTCTTCAAGCTCGGGCTAGAAAATTGTAATTTGATTCTTCCTAAAACCAAATACAAATTTAATTATTATAAAAATTTACATAAATATCACTAAAACTACATAATTTACATAACAATATTTTTGATGTAATAAAATACCCAACCCATCCACACGAATATGATCATTTAGAGTTAGCTAGCATTCGGGCAACAACAACCTATTACAGTGTCTTCTCTAGCAGTCGTCAGAAACTAGGAGGACTCCACGAGTACACACTGATCCATAATTCTCTTCCATTTACTCATCTAAGAAGAACTTGAAACATTTTAAAACTAGAAGTTCAAGTAAACCAAGCAATTATGAGATAAGAGTAACACACTTGCTCTAAATTAATTTCTAGGCATCTCTTGAGACCCAACATTTGTTGTATTGGGCATGCACAAGACATGAACCAAGTTAGTTGATGGAACTGCAAAGGGATCAATAGTCCCCTTCAATGAAGATGAAACATGGAAGCCGCTATCACCCCATCCATAAGATGTCCCTACTCATGCTACACCTTCAAATGGGGGCACCGTTATCTCCTAGAGATTGCTTGCAAAAATGAAACCAAGTTATATCATAAACAAACTCATCAAGAAGTCACATAATCGAAAATTAATATATCTGATCACATCCAAGAAGCTACAACAAACTCATACATGTGAAATTTGGAAATCTCCAATCCACCAACAGAGTAACATTCGCCTAAATCAGTAACAACACCATGATTCATCAATAATGCAATCCAAATAACCAAATAATGTCTATAATAGAGCATTAGATAAAACAGGATAAGCTAATTCCTGCTAATTTCTTCAGTTGTTCATAGTGGAAAAAAATCCAAAAAGTAAAGGCATTTCAAGATCAAGTAAAGCCCCACCTCAATGTACAATTGAATACCAAATGTTCCACCGACCACCGAATAATGTCTCTGATTTTAGTATGTTTTATATGTTCCTCGGAAAATATAAGTATTATACTGAATAATATTTTAAACATGAGTGAATAAACATTACCCGGAGTCTTAATTCATGTTTTTATTCGTTGCCTTATTATTCGGTGTAGTCGACAGAAAAAATATATATTTCGCCGACAAAAGTCACACCTCATTTCTCAAGCTATGAGTGAATACCACCTATTCCACCAAATAATATTTTTGAAATGAAGGGGGATGCAGATACACAATGTTTCTAGAAAACACGATGTTAGGGGACACATTATTCAGTAAAATGTGGGTAATTAGAAATCTGAAATGGCTGTTGTTGGAAACTAATTACAAGAGTATTTGGTAGATTAGGATTTAGGAAACATTATGCAATGAAATATGTACATTTTTTATATGAAATGGATGGGAAAAATGATAGAATATAAATCCGCCAGATTCTTTCTAATAAATACGAATACTCTTTGTAATCTCGTCGAATAATTTTTATGCTTATACATATTCGGTTTCAAAGAGTATTCGTATTTAATAAGAAGAATTTGACAGGTTGATTTGTACATTATTCGTTGAAAAAGAAAAGATTATTTGGTAAAAACACACGCGTATTCATTTGTATATTACCAATTATACTTGGTAGTTACTTTTCCATAAGGGAAGAATTGTTCTTTTAATTAGCGAAATTATATGTCGATACATGATGAATTATTCATTGATAGAGGACGAATTATTCGTATAAATAACAGAATAATAAAGTCAATATACCTCACAATGAAACAGTATCCATTTTATCCATATATCTTCTAATAAAAAAATTTGATTACCATAATCCCAGTGATTTAATGAAAAAATAAATTAATTATAAAAAAAAAAGTTCCCTAATTGATTTCCAATATTTCCATTTTTAAAAAAAAAATCACATACACATGAGTGGACCCATATACATATATAGTTTAAAATAAATTATCGGCTAGGTCCTACCAGCCGAATTCTTACTTTATCAAAAAATATATATATATATATATATATATAGTTCAAAATTTTGCTTTGGAATCAAAGAATTGGCAAGTGTGCTACACGCAGGACATTTGGGCAGGTGTGGTGTATTTATATGAGGCCCACCGATTTTCCTTTAAAAAATACATAAAAATCAGAAAAACCCTTTCATTATCTAATCCATCCATTTCCTCCCTATCAATGGTCCGAATTTACGTACATGATACACAGTAAGGGTTGAGTACATTTGAACCACCTTATATATATGATACACAGTAAAGGGTGAGTACACTTGTCCTGCGTCTCGTCCTGCATAATTTTTGCGGGACAAGATTTTTTTTTTTTTCAAATTCCATCGAAATCGAGATCGATGAGTGAGGGATTTGTGTTCACCCCTACTTTTAAGTTACTTTCCTAATCAAAGGTTCAGTCATTGCCAATTATGCTCTTCAAAAAATAAAAGATTTTAGTTAAATATAAATGACGGTTGATATTATTACAAAAAGAAAGAAAGAATAAGACATACTCCCTCCGTTCGGCAAAACTTGTCATTTTAGCTTATTTCACAAGTTTTAAGGCAAGTAACAAATGTACTAATTTACCCTCAATTATTACCCTCCTTTTTTACTTTATCGAAAATTACAACTAACAAACCATCAATCATATCAAGGGCATTTTTGTAAAGTGAAGGGCAAAATACCTACAATGACAAGTTTTTTTGAACAAAAATAACACCCTAAAATGACAAGTTTTGTCGAACAGAGGAGGGAGTAGCTAATATATGGAAACCCAAATCCTGTCATCTAAAAAGACTTGCCACTGAAACTTAAGCATATGAGTTATCATAATCTGGAAAATATCTAAAATAATTTATTATTTAATCCAACCATGCCTTGCTTTGGATTGAACTAACACTTGTTAGTCTAATTGATGCAAATCCAATAATGAGGAAGACCTCACTTTAATTTTACAAAGACTAGGGAAAATCATTAGAAAACGGATTAACATGAACAAATATTCGAAAAGTATACTAAGTCATGAAAAATCTTTCAAAGAACCAAATTAGAAAATCACAAACAGAATGATATCATTAAACAGAAATGCAAGGGAACAGTGTCACACTGATCATCAAATTTTTATTTGGCAAAACCCTAACCTGGAATTTATAGATTGACGAGAGTAAAATAGGAACAACTAAAATTTAGGATCATAAATCAATTCGCAATTTGGTCACTGAACATATAATCTCTCCAAAGAGAGCTCGTAAGTTGAGCTTAGAGATGCTTACAAAACTGTAATTTCACCAAATTATTATCATCCAACACCAAAATCCACCATATCTCAATGGAATTGCTAATTACCTCTAAAAGCTAAAAAACTAGGGCTCTTCAAATTGAATAACAATTAGAGACAATTTGAAAACTTTGCTAATGGAAACAATTAAATTTCCTTTGGCAAAATATCCACTTTTTCATAAGAAGTAAACGCAAAGTATTCAGATTACATAACCAAATTAGAGGCATCAATTTTTATGGAATCGGAAAAAAAAACACAAACTAAAATCTCTCACTAAGGTTCCAGAAACCTAACCAAATTTTCAGGATCTCAAAATATCAAGACATCAAATTGACAAGGGAATTGATTGGGATAACCACATAATCTTGACTATGAACTTAGCTCCTAGGATATGTGAAAATTTCTTAGGGTTTCAAAAGAGATTGCAAAATGCAAAAACACTTACTATTGCAGATACGACGATGATCGACGACGAAGGTCGATGGGTGCAACCATAGTTAGAGCCTGGGTTGGGGAAGGAGATAGATGATAGGCTAGAAAATTGTATTTAATAAATCTCCAAATGGCGATAACAATTGAGCTAGGATGAAATTACCAAATAGGAGAGATGAGGTGAAACGATATCCAACATATATAGATATGTTCTTTCCTTAGCAAGAGAGTGGTCAACCATGCTTCCGGCCTCTTCTTGTTCACCTCCTCCACCGGATCCAAACTTCCGCCAGCCTCGACGGTAAATGCTTCCGGCCTTTGAGATGAACACGTCTAGGGTAAGTGGTTTCATCAAATCCCGCATACACTATTTTTTATTGTCTTTTTTTTCTCCATTTATGAATAAGATTATAAAGTGCATGACTAAAATGATAAAGTACATAAATAAGATGATAAAGTACAAGAATAAAATAATAAAGTGTATGAATAATAATATAAAGTGCATGAATAAGATTATGAAGTGCACAATTAAGATTACAAAGTGCAAGAATAAAATGATGAAGTGTATGAATAATAATATGAAATTCATGAATAAGATTATGAAGTGCACAAATAAGATTATAAAGTGCATAAATAAAATGATAAAGTGAAAGAATAAAATGATGATGTGTATGAATAATAATATGAAGTGCACAATTAAGATTATTAAGTGTGTAAATAAAATGATAAAGTGCATGAATAAAATGAGGAAGTGTATGACTAATATTTAGCAAAAATTTGTATGCCATTGGCTCTAATTTCTGAAAACACAACATGAATAAATCTGATTTATGAACACAACATGAACAACTCATGAAAAATATTTGTTTTTTGGAAGAAGGAAAAACAACTTTTAGATTAAAAAAAAATCAGATGTCAAATGCATATTATACAACTCACACAAAATATAAGATTTTAGCTCAAGAATAGACGAAACACAGTAACTTAGACAAAATACCAGATTTAAGGAAAAAAATTAGATTTTAGATTTCTAAAACAAGAAATTTTCGAAACAAAAAGATTTAAAAAATTATTTTTTTATCAAGTAAGAGGTAGACTACCCTAACCGATGGCATCCTTTCGGATGAGGTCAATAAGACCAGGATCATTAGAAACCTCTATTCCCAGTACACTGGCTAAGGTGTGTGACCTTATCAACCACTTTATTGTCATCATGGGGCAAATGAGAGAAGGAGAGTTGTTCAACGGTTCAACCCCTCGAAGGAGTAGTCTAATATCTGACATGATGATTTCAATCTCCAATGGGCAATGGGACTTGCCTCTAAGATATGTGATTATAATTAAGGAGTCCCCTTCAATATGTAGATTAGAGAAACCGAGTTCCATAAGTTTTTGTACTCCAAGCAGAAGAGCCAAGGCTTCTGCCATGATAGGATATGTTTTCCCATCTTCCGATCACCTATAGAGATGGGAAGCCCGTCTCAGTCTCTAATGATATAGCCACCAAAACTGTCATGATTTGCCAAGGTGGATCCATCGAAGTTCAGCTTGAATGTCCCTACTGATTTTTTTTCCAGTTTTAAGCCTAGAATTGTTATGAGTTTTGTCCCTGATTTTGGTCGGGCCCGGAGACTGGGGAGATGAGTCCACATCTTCATTGAATTTACAAGCACAAGACTAGTAGACCTTATGGGTTTGGACCCTGTTGTTGAACTCAAAGATTGTTGGGACTGGTGTGTTATAGAAATTGACCTGGTTTATAAAAAACCAAATGACCCACCATCTAGTTGCAAGTAGGCCTTTATTCTTATTGATGCCAATAATGAAATTAATTATTGGTCTAATATCTTTGGATTGGAGAATGAGTTTGTGAATCTCACGTTGATCAACCCAGTTGAGCATCCCAACGAGTGTATGACTTTGACATTAATTCAATGAAAATGTGTGTATCATCTTCTGCAGCATAATTACGAAACACACAAGAAGTGGGAACAAAAACACCTCGATTTGTCATTCTAGTCTTCGTAAGGAGACCAAGCTGACAGAGCTTCCACATGGAATTTTTAACCTTAGATTGGGTATTCAGTTTCCATATCTAGTCATAATCGTCATCGCCCACCATTCTATTTTGAGAAATTAAGTTATAGGCACTCGAGTAGTGAACCAACTGTTTGTGTTAGAACAACAATAGAGTCTATCTTCAAATTGATTGATAGGGAGAGGGATTGATACAGTTTCATCAATCATAGAATTTGGAAGGGTGGCTTCAAGCTTTTCGGTTCACCATTTACCTCCGATAATGTATTCACTAACCGTTTCATCAGGGTTGATGATTCGAGGGCAGTCACTATAGGTTGATAGAGAAGTCATATTCACCCAATTATCCTTGAAGAATTTGATAGTCTTACCATTTCCGGCCAACAAACCAAATCAACCCATTTTTAATTTTGTTAACCAATGGACATAACCTAGACCAATGCCAAGAGCAACCGCCCTTTCTTTTATAATCAAGGATGCTAGCATCCTTAAGGTATTTATGATTAACTAGTTGGACCAAAAACTGTAAGGTTCAACTAGGATTTTCCATATAAGTTTCATTTGAAGGACTTCGTTCACCTCGCAAGCTTTGCGAATTCCAAAGTCACCCTTATTTTTAGGTTTACATATTTTATCTTAACCTATAAGGGGCCGGTATTGAAGGTCCTTATTCCAAAAGAACGTTCTATTTATTTGATTCAGTTTTTTATGAATTGCAGTTAGAAACATGAAACTTTGCATCGAATAAAGGGGTTTTGCTCATAAATTGGATCCACTAAGAGTTGCACGACCTTGTTGTGACAGGGCGTTAGCCCTCCATTTTGTTAGCTGGTCGCATGGTCTCTTGATTTGCATTGCAGATGATCTCATTGAAAGTTTCTTTATTAGCACGATCGTTGATGATCGAATAACCAAGATATTTTCCTAGTGTACGCTAATTGGAGATGTCTAAACATCTTTTGATTTTGCAACTTTGTTCCAGGTAATTCCAATCGTGGTCTGAAAGGTAAATTTGTGAAAGTTAACTTTTTGTCCGGAAATTTTGCAGTACTGGTCAACAATTCTGTTAACCGTTTAACACGCAGATACACTTCATTTGACAAAGATAATGATATCATGAGCAAAGGAGAGAAACATGATACAAGGCCCGCCGTTACCAAACCCGAATCTCACCTTCTTTGGCAAAGATAACTTTTTGTCCGAATATTTAAGTTGTTTTTGGTTTTTAATATTATATGCGATATTTTAGGAGAAATGCTAATAATATCATAGGTTTTAGTTATAATCGGTTTCGGGCGGTGGATATAATCGAGTTTAGGTGATTACAAGTTTTAGATATATTCGGATCGTGCAATTTCAAGTTAATTTCGAATCGGATTATTCAGATATATAATCGAATTTGAGTTGTTATTGGTTTCGAATTGCTTCGAATCCAGGCTAGATCGGGTCGGTTGATCTCAAGTCGAAATTTTTTTTCATCTATAGTATCTTTCGGGGAGGTTTTGGGGGTGCAGGGTGAAAGAAAAAAAGTAGCTTATGTTTGGTTGTTTGACAATAGCTTTTGTAAGGGGTGTGAGAGGTGAAAGTGTAGGTTAAATGTCTTGAAAATGGAGGGGGGGGGGGGGAGCTTCAGTAGGTGGAGCTTTTTTTTGGGTTGTTCCAATATCCCCTCCGCCTTCTTCTTCAGTCTGCCTTCTTCGATGTCGTCAACCTCCAAGGCAACACCGAGCTCCACCTCCCCTCCCTCAAATCCGAATTCGCCATTGTCTCTTCCTCCTTCCTTAACAAGTTTGAACCGACATTGGCTGTAGAGAGGGTTTGGCTGGTGCGGCGGCGGGTTGGAGAAGGTCTGACTGGTGTGGCGCAGTGGTACAGACCACGTGCGGAAGAATCCAGGCAACGGAGCCCTTGGCAGTCATGGGAGGCAAGCTTGAAGGAGATGAACAATAATTTGTATAGTGTCGATAAAAGGAAATAGAGTTGTTTATGAAGAGTATTTTAGCCATTTCTACCACAAATACATTTTCCAACCTTACAAACACCAAACACCCAACACCCATCAGTTTTTTTTTACAAAGTTATTTTTTTTTTAAAAAAAAAATCTTCCCCTCCTAAACCTCCATAATACAAAAAAAAAAAAAAAACTCTACCTCATAAAAAAAAAATACCCAATCCCTACCGCAATTGCCAAACAAGCGCGGTATTGCCAGGTGTAGGTGCGGGTATTGCGAGTTTGCGACCTCTCTGCAAACTCTAATTTCGGCTTCAAGAGTTGAAAATCCTGAAGAAATTATAGTTTCTCCAACAGCGCTGAAACCGACAATGGCAGATAATCGGCCGATCAATGTAGTTGAGATTGATGATAGCAGCGACGAAGACGATAGGGTTCTTGCGACCAGACCTGGTAATTGTTCGTCCAGCAATTTGCCATCTTCGCAGAAGCTGGAAGTTCGTAGTTTCTGGAAAGCCGGTGCTTTTGATGTTGGTCCCGCAAAATTCGATCCCGCAGAAGGTATATACTTCGGATTCAACCGTCTCTACTTCTTTGTGCTGCTTCTGAAGTAATCTGCAAATTCCTTTTCGATCAATCAATCTTGCAGGTGAACTGGAGCATGCACGAGTACATCCGAAGTTTCTTCATTCGAATGCAACTTCTCACAAGTGGGCTTTCGGAGGTGGATTTCTTGCAAACCTTGTAGTTTAATCACCTTAGGTGCTGTCTGTGTTGCAATTTGAGCTGAGATATGCGGATTTGCAGTTTATAGGGTTTATGCGAATATTAGTGTTTGGCCTATGTTGCCTGGCTCACATTTTGTGGTTCTTGATGTTTTACTTCTACAGCCATTGCTGAGCTCTTGGATAATGCTATTGATGAGGTCAGTGTTCATACTTGTGAACTGCCTTGCTTCTGTGATGTAATTTTCCATTCCAATCAATGTTGTGTTCTTGCTAAAGGGAATATTTGTCCAAGATGGTATACTATTTTCCATTTAAAGACCTTGAAGAGAAAAAAGTACTATTTTCCATTTGATTTGTTAAGTGTTTTTGAGTTTTTTGCCCATTTAAAGATCTTGAAGAGAAAAAATGACTACTGTCCCATGAGTGGTCATTGTGCAAACTTTATAGGATAATGTCACTGGGTTTAGTTTGCAGATTTGTTTAATTCCTGTGGAGTATGGTTTCACCTAACAAATACTCCATTCTGACTTCTGAGAAAGAGCATAATAGCAGATCAGTTCCTGAATCTGAATGTGTAATGTGTTTTTCTTCATTGTAAGCCTGTCTTGTTTGGTGATAGGTTAAGTTTTCAGTCATACGATGGACATGTTTAAAATAATTTTATTAAGTTTATTTTATTTTTGTTTTTTCTCCTCTCAAGTTTCTTTGAAATTGGGGGAACACAAATGATGATGCTATTACTTAATCGTTTGGAAGCTGTATCTAAGAGTAATACGGGATGGTTGAAGTTGCTTACACAAGTCGACAGACTAAACTACATTTTAATTTCTGATTTTCATTCAAACTTGCCTGTTTTCCTCATCTGCCTCTTTTCTCTCTGTCTTCTTCCTCTTCAGATACCTAATGGGGCTACTTTCATAAAGGTGGACAAAATTCTTAACAGAAGGGATAATTGTCCTGCATTACTTCTTCTAGGTGGGTTGTTTTTCAGTTGTGTTTCTATTTCTGATACCATGCCATTATAATTGAATGAAAAAGATGTTATATTTTTACCACCCAGAAGTTTTTCTTACCGTTGTTTTAGTTATTCAATACCCATAACATTATGAGTTTTTTCTAACCACCCACCTCTCATGAAGCCAAATCAAATGGCTATAAGGAAAGACTGGAAAACTATGAATTCATTGTTAATTTTTATATTAGCCAACCCTATTTTTTCTTTTTATCACTTTACCACAAATTATCTTTTCCAATCTTTCAATATAACCAGCCACATATGACTCAAATTATTCTTCATTTTGTCAACATACTTTTCAACATTGTGTCACTTCACTTGGTCGTAGGTAGCAAATGATATCTGTGTATTGGATGGGTTTGTGAAAATTTTAAACAAAGGAATCGTGAAATGAAACCGTCCATATTAGAAGGTTGTTATACAAAGAAAACCCCAAACAATCCTTTATATTTTTGCACAATGAAATGTCCATTGTCTAGAATTGAATGTTGTGTAGTCTAGATATCTATATTCATAATATTTTATACAGATGATGGTGGAGGAATGGATCCGGATGGTCTAAGGAATTGTATGAGCCTTGGATACTCTTCAAAGCAAGCAAACACAACAATTGGCCAATGTGAGTGTACTTCAAGCTTTTTATGTCTTAAAATCTATGGTCGTATATTCATTAATTATGTTTTTGATGTCAATGTTTCGTTTGTACTTCCAAGAAATAAATTCTAATAGAAACAAGAATAAACTCTTTATTTTCACCTTTGTGTTTTAATGTTGGCCGTTGAAATATTGGAACTTATTTCTCTCATTACTGTCAAAGAATATTTATATGTTTTTCTTGTTTTCTTTCTCTTGGTATCTTAATCTATGCTGAGTTCAGATGGCAATGGCTTTAAGACAAGTACTATGCGGCTCGGTGCTGATGTGATTGTTTTCAGCCGCTCAACTCGCTCCGGGTAATAGTGTCTTTTGTGTATGCAAATGTTGTGTTTTCTCCATCTAGCCTGCAAGTATGATGGTCCTACAAGCTTAGACTTATTTGTCTATTATTCTTAGCTATCTACTATATTGAGGCGGTGCTATCTTCATTCTTATCAGATCTAGGGGTTTGTGAATTCCACAAAATTTAGGAGCATTTCTCTTGCTAGGGATATTATATGATGGAGTGAATTTCGACTTTCTTTGCATCTAATTAATGGGTTAACATCCTTTAGCGTGTGTACTTTCCCATCGTTCAACATTTTCCCTCATTGAAAAATTTTTTGGAGGGAGGGGGGGTGGGACATAAAATAAGTCTGGGTGTCAAAGCATCCCCCAACAACATCTCTATTATATAAAGACAAGTAGAAATTTAGCAAAATATGGGAGTTTTTTTTACCCAACAGGTCCTCTATTTCTTTCTCTAAAATAGAGAATATATGAGAGAGAATGAAAAAATCTTTATATTTGTAGCATTTGAGAAAACCTCTAAAATTAAATGCTCACTAGCTCCCAAAACCCCATCACACATACATCACAAAAAAAGGAAAAGAAAAAGAATAAAAAGTGTTCCCCTAATTCAAATTGAACCAATGAATGATCAAAATAATAAATGTAAAATAGAGTAACTATTGGAATTGTAAGTCAAAACTTATAAAGATTTTGCAATTTTCTTCTCTATTTTAGAGATTTTTTACCAAATCTGTTGGGGATGCTCTTATGCTCTTGGTCTAGTGCATTTGAATTGGCCATTGGTGATGTCTGGAAATGATGGTATTGGTTTAATCGGTATGGTATGTAAATGTGTTTATGTACCTATAAGTATGTGTTAATAACTTTATATAACATATGATGTGTGTAAATTAAATATGGATCTAAATGTTCTTATTTTCACATTTCCAGTAAAGCAACACAAAGTATTGGCCTTCTCTCCTACACATTCTTGCGGAAAACAGGTCAAGATGATGTGATTATACCGATGGTAATTTTTTGTGCTCTGTTTCTCTTTTTTATTTTTAAATAAAAAATGATTTACTGTTTATTTTAAATTTGCACATGGCAGGTTGATTTTGACATCTCTAGTAACTGGGCAGAGCCAATAGTCTACAGCTCACATGATGATTGGTCTACAAATTTAAACACCATCCTTGAATGGTCCCCATTTGCATCAAAGGAAGAACTCATGATGCAGGTTAGATTTATTCAGGTTTATTGGTTATCTTCAAGTTTGTTGATTGATTTATGGTTTAAATCCATTTTGGTATATTAAAAATACCACCTTTGGACAATTTAGTGTTTAAAAAAAGTAGTTTACTTTTTGGTGTGAAAAAAGTTCCAACCAGGCAACAGCTATGTAGGTCCATTTTTCACTGAAAATCAAACTTTGTTCATTAAGCGCCACATAGAAACTTATCATGCAAAATTTTCCTGCATAATGTTTTTTTTTTTAAAAGTTTTTATCCTTTTTCTTTCATAATGATCCCACCAAATATTAATACTCATAATAACTATCTCTCTCATACACACTGACCCACTAAAACAGGGGGAAGGGGCGACCTGGACTCCTGTGTGTCGGGGCGCTCTTGGTCGAATTCGCTTATGTGTCATATTTTGATCTTGGTCCTGTATTTTTTAGCCACATCAATTAATGATCACACATCTTTTATCCTAGTGAACCAATGGTCCCAACTATTTTTATCTATATGTCATCCTATGTGTTCACCTTAATTGATAATTACAAATAATTATCCGTAATTTAAATCGATTGTGGGTAACTTAATCGCTTACAACATTTTAAAGGATAAATTTCATTTTATAACCTTTAACCCTAATGTTATTGGCTAATGAATCCCATCAACTCACATCTAGAACAAGAATAAACATAATTTATAAATAAAAATTCCATAATAAATTGAAAGATCAAATTTTATCCGTTTATATTTTATAGGATAAAATTTCAACTTATAACCTTTAGCCTCAACTCTAACTAGCTAATGAATACCACGAAGTCCAACGCTCGTGAAAACCCGGGTCGGTCGGTAAATATAGAACAAGTTAGAGTCATCAAAATTTATTAATAAAAATTCCATAATAATTCAAAAGATTCCCAAATTTAATAAAAATAAAAATAATTTATCCTTAAATTAGGTATCTCATCGGTAGACCCTCAAATTAGCTTTCTTATGTACTCCCTATAATTCTATTTTTTTTATTTTTAAATTTATCAATGCTTTGTTTTATTTATTTACATAAAAATTTAATGGATTGTCTTTTCAACAAAACATTTATTTATCTGGATTGATTTACCTATGAAATATGTACATGTTGTATATTGATTTTAATCGAATTTAATCTTGATTTAGTTTATGGTTATTTGAAATATCCCTGAAAAGATTTCTAGCAATCTATTTAATTTAACCATCAAAATTGAATTAAAAACATTTGAACATACATGATTGATATAATAAAGTACTCCCTACGTCTCGAAATTTAGGTCGTTTTAGGTCTTTATTCTTGTATCAAAATAAATGTCATTTTAGGTTTTCTAGGTAGGGGTAGTAATGATTTGTATCGATTTGTGTGTTGTTGACTTTTTTTAAAGATTTGGATTTGTTAAAAAATGTAGTGGGTATTAAAAACAATGAAATTTATGAAAAAGTTAGTGGAATGATGACGTTGATTGAAGGGTGAGTGTTTTATTAAAACTTGTGCCAAATCCTAAAACGACTTAAATTTTAAGACAAAGGGAGTATAATTTATTAAGAAACTGCACTAGAGTGCAGGATAATTAAGAAGAGTATATGCTTATACTCTTCTTAAGAAACCGCACTAGAGTGCGGGATAATAACTATCCATGTATCGATCTATATAATCCCTCTTGATCACAATCATGATGTTTTAGAATTTTGCACACTTGTTAAGACAACTAAATGCGTATTTTCTTTGAAAATGGTTTGAATTGTTGAGTGGGGGTAGAGGATGAGAAGAGTTGGGTTTTCTTTGAAAATGTAAATTGTGTAAAATTGGAACTTACAATAATCATTGAGGATTCAAAAGGCTAAAATGACATATTTTGATACAAGCACAATGAGCTAAAACGTCATGAACTGTGATACGGATGGAGTATGTAGAGTGTAGACTATATATATGTATGCATGTACATGTATATTAACATTTGAGAAAAATACTAACAAGTTATACTACAATAACAGGCATTATGCCCTAACAAATCAGCATGAAATAATAAAGTAAAAGAATTAATAAAATTTATTGTAACAAGCTTGTCTTTTATTATTTGGCAGTATAACATAGTATTATTAAAAATCAGTCTAGTACAATGATTTCATTGTACAATATGGCATCATGCTTGCAAAAATGACTGCATGTGTGTTTCATTCTTTCTTCAACTATTATCGTGACTATTTTTTTCCTGTTTATATGTTAAGTTCAGTGCGTATGTTTGTAATATCATCATAATATTTTAGAAAAATATTGTGTATATGAAACGGGGACTACAGTAGTTAAAATTAAACTCTAAACTTGTTTAAAATAAAGGGATAAGATTTTATTTGATTTGGGATAAAACTTAGATCAAACTGGGTTTGGAAATGCGTATAAAATGTAATTTCAAGACGATTAAATGTATGTTTGAGGTTTTTTGAGACCCAAATGGTTACAAGTTTTTTTTTAAAAAATATAATGGTCCGAAGAGGTCTTTTCAAAATCAGATTTTGATCATCTTATACTGCGTTATTTTTGGGATTTGGACATAAATGGCCTGCTTATAATGTGGTTTCATATAAAGACTTCTTGATTACTAAATTTCTTTAACCTGCTTGTGTTTTTTTTAAAACAAAATTATTATTTCAAATCAGTATTCCTTGTGATGTGTTATGGTGTTTCTGGTATTGCCAATATTTTTTTTTTTGTTTTTGTTTCATTTGTGGGTGGATGCTATCTTGAAGCTGTGAATTTTGGTTTCTTCTGCTAGAACAAAGAGCATAGACAGTATGTTAAGATTGGTGAAGTTTCTTGGAATATTTTTGTGGAATACATGAAGACATTAATTGGACATTATGTAAAGTTGTAGTTTAAGCGTTATCTTTGATGCACATCTGAAATATTCCACCGGTTTTTGTTCAATGGGTAAATTTGAAGGAGATGAAAAGACAATTACTAGGATTTAAGGTGCCTTGTCCTGATTTGAATTGTTATTGGCTCCTGGGTCAGACATCCAGTTTCCTTTCAAGGAAATAGATCAAGTAGATGAGTTGGTGTGTCATATGAAATTGCTATTTTTTTTTTTTGCTAGCTTTATGTTATCTCACATAATGTTTTGGGCATAACCAGTTTGATGACATTGGCTCCCATGGAACAAAAATAATAATATTCAACCTTTGGCTGAATGATGAAGGAATTTATGAACTGAGTTTTGACGACGACGATGAGGTATGTTGCTCCGTTCATGTTACCTACCAGAAGTTTTTTTATACCCAACTACTGCTGCTGTTATTCCAATTGCTTTTCGATGTAGGACATAAGATTGAGAGATGAAGCCAGTTGTGGAAACTTGTTAAAAATAACCAAACAGACAGAGCAGTTGCGAGCTCACATCTCATATCGAATCCGCTTTTCATTGAGGGTGACTATCCTTGAACTTCTCTACCTCCTTTAGTTACTTTCAACACTGTTCCGAGTTGAATGGATATGTATTTCTCTCATTTTTAATGTTTATAACTTAGAGGAGTTGATCTTTATATTCTATGCAGGCTTATGCTTCCATATTGTACTTGAGGCCATTCAAGAACTTTCAGATTATATTGAGGGGAAAACCTGTCAAACAATATAACATTGCCAATGATCTGATTCATAAACAGACTTTGACCTACAAGCCACAACACCTAGTTTTGTCTTCACAAGAGGTAAGTTTCTGTTGATGATAAAGGGGCATCCCCTGTGTTGACCCTGCAGCCAGCCTTTTGGCCTCTATTTCATGTTCATCCCTTGTGGAGAGAGGATTAATTGCGAGGCTGTCTGCTTTTTGGTGTATTTTACAATGTCTGTTGACTCTATAAATGCTACAATTGGGGATCACCCTGCCTTCCCTATAGATTTGGACAAAATCAGTGCTATTAGGAGTAAGAGTTGACTTCTGAGCAAGCTCTTGATAGAAACTGTCACATTACTTGTATTTCTATCCTGGTTGTGGAATCATCACAAAGTTCCTTCCTGCTAAGTGGGATTGGCTATCTTGATCCTCTGCTAGCTGTCTGCATTGAGTTCTATTCTTTTTTCTTCTTTGTGCAAGATGTTTCTAATTATATGCATATCTTTAATTTATAGGTTTCAGTGACAACAACTATTGGGTTTGTAAAAGAAGCTCCTAAGCTTGCAGTTAGTGGCTTCAACGTCTATCACAAGAACCGCCTTATACGGGTATTCCTTAATGGTTAACCAATTCCTTAATAGTTAAACAATTGCATTTTCATTATGTCTTTATGTTTCCTCAGAGATAGTGTTTGAAATAGCTAGAGGTGACGAAAAGCGATGGGACTAGCCTAGCGCTGTAGCGCGCCTTAGAGGCAAAGGCGATTGCCTTTCCATAAATAATGCAAAAACACTTTAAACTTTTGTTACTTTCAAGTGTAATAGTATAAAATATGTTCATGATGAAATAAAGAGAGAAAGTTGGGAAATGAGAGAGAAAAGAGAGGGATGGAGAAGAGAAAAATCAGATCTGTGTATTCCTGAGAAAGTTACATAGTATAAAGAGAAGTGAAACTAGGAAGATACAAAGAACAAATGCAGCAGAAAACGTAAACAACTTTAAACAGCTGTAGAACCTAATTAATGTAATGACATTAAATGTAATGGCATTAAAAGCCTGTAGCAACCAATTAATTAAATGTAAGCATGCTAACACGCTATAGCAACTCTATTTTAAACACTCATATATACTAGGTAGGATGAATCATATTTTTTTTTAGATTCCCATAATGGGTCATAGTTCATAAAGGTTTTATACTCCGGCCAGCTTGTTAGCATAGATGAGCAAAATGTGAAATCAGAAGCTTTCTACACTTTGTCAAAGATTTTCTTTCATATGTGGAAATTGGACTCTCTATGCTTAGTGTGGATTCATTTCTTCATATTTTCCTTCAATCCCTATTCTCTTCTGCTGTTCTAGCCTTTAAATATGCACGGGCTCAGTTCACATCTTTAACGTATACTTCCTACATGGTTTTAGCCTTTCTGGAAAGTCAACGCTGATGGTTCTTCCAAGGGAAATGGTGTTGTTGGTATGCTTCCTGAAAGATTCTGCTTGTAGTTTCTTGCAGTAAATCTATTTTTATAGTTAAATTGAATTCTTGTGTATCACAGGACTGCTTGAAGCAAACTTTATACAACCAGCGCATGATAAGCAGGATTTTGAGAGATCATCAGTCTTCCTTCGCTTAGAAACAAGACTGAAACAAATGGTTAATGAATACTGGTATAAGCCTTTGACATTTTATTTATTTATTTTATAGTTATTGCTGATGCGTAAATGAAAGAAAAATAATTAATTGAAAAGATTAAACAAAGGGATGTGTCATGCATCAAGCATTATATAATAAACGACTTGTCAGACATAATTTGTTTATTTACTCTGTTTCCGCCATGCGATGCATAGAGTATCACTCTTTCTATGGGCAATTAGAATTTAAATCTTAAACCATCAAATTATAATATGCTGACTTCACTTTTCTTTTTGAAAAGGATCTAGACGTGATGTCTTGTGAATCAAACTTCATTTTCCATCCTTTGCCTGTTCCTGTTAAAGCATAATTCACCAAGTCTTGTTTTGGTTTCCACAGGAAAAGCAGCTGCCATTTAGTAGGATTTTGTGCTACTGGTGTGCGTAAACCTCAATCTCCTTCTATACCTCCAGGTAGGATGCAAAGTCAGTCACATACTCTGTTCTGCCCTGCACGCCTATATCCTTCCATCTAGTATTATGTACTAACCTATTAGATCTTTCAGGTATGATGCGTGAGCATCCAAGAACTGCAGTGACACAAAGTGGGAGCAGTGCTGACATGAGGAATGTACCTATGCCCCAGCCAATGACACATTTTGCTGCTGTGAGTAGTTCCACTTCCACCTCTGTAAACAGATTAGGTGTTGACATAATAACCCATTTGAACATGCTTAAAGAGTAATTGAAATTCACTTACATTGTGGCGTGAGTATCAGATGCTGATTGGCATGTGTAGGTTTTGAACGTCGTGAAAGCTTAAGCTTTATAACCAATATGGTTGTTATGACATCTCTTGATAATGTAGATAATAGCACGTGGATTGGATAATTGGTGGCTTATTGTTCATGTTTGAAAGTCTACTGCTGCTAGCAATGTTGTACCATGTTCTTTCCAATTTTTGCTGATAGATTTTGATGATTTTCGTTGGTAGCTACTAGCTGTATCATATTTTCTTATCGTGTTGCAATATATGTCAGGATCCTTCTCAAGTATCTCCTCTGCATGTTTCGAACGCTGCATCAGTTGACAACATGTGTGATGAGAACATTCAATTATTTTTGAGGTAAACCTTGATTTTTCAATCCTGTTATCATGCATCCTTGTAAGAAATTCTGCCAATGTGACTGAAAAGTCCTGCAAATGGGAGGGTGATACTAGATTTAATTTTTGTTGTTTTTGGGTGCTATACATTTGTAACTTGTACTTGAAATGAGTATGGGCATAAAGGTCAAATCAGCCGCTGCCTGAGAATTTCATGGTTCTTTTTGGCAAATTTTAATCTGCTCAAGGGTCGTTCTTTTTATTCGGATGATTTTTTGTTTACTTGCCCGAGTTCTGTGGTTAGAAAACATTCTATTTCAAAAGACATGATCATACCGCTCCGAGTAAGCCAACTCAATGCTTTTAAGGAAAGGAATTATAAAGACCTGCAATGGTAAAACCTGCTTTAGTTTTACACTCTTTCATCGTTTATTGATGCAGGTGCGAGGAATATGCACAGCAGGAGAATGAGTTGAGACAAACGGTTAGTCGGATCTTCTCTCTGATTTTAGCCCATTTATCTATTCTTCTTTTATTCCATATTCTCACATCTGGTCTGGATTCAAGCAGGTAACCAAGTTAAAAAAAGAGTTGGAGGAGAACAAACGGAGAAATGAGCAATTGGCAGCATACATTGAGACCCGAAAGAAGCAAAAGTTATTGTTCCAGCCAGTGGGGAAGCGTCCATATTAGAGGTACAGTTCCTGTTACTGTGCTTGGAGTTTGATGTTCAAGTTGTTGAAAGTTTTCGGAGATTGGAGGTAGCACGCCACTGACCTCGTTGGAGAATTTTCTTGTATAGCCCCTTGGATTGGGTCGGTGCGCCCAGGAGTGCAACCGGTTTAATCCCTCTGCAATCGTGTATCTAACTTGTTCACTTGCGCTATTTGGATATTAGAACCATCAACTAATCACGCTGAATCTACCTTTTCTGCCCATTCCTATGTATATAAGCTTGTAAATTAGATCCAGGTAGGTAAAAATTAGAGCTTGGATTAGTTATGAGAGGGGTGTTTTAAGTTATACCCCTAATGGCTAATGTAGTTCATAGCTCAAATGATGGGGCCATCTTAGGCTTGAATATTGGGTTGAAATAAGACAACCTCCCGCTATGCAGAGGGTAACGGACGTGGGTCGGGTGGATGAACAATGTCGGAACGCAATAGTTGTGGATGAAAGAGAGACAACTCTCTGGACGTAGATGAACGAGGGAAGAGTAGAATATGAGATTGCAAAGTTATATATATTTTAACCTAGCTTTTTAAAGTTTTAGGGGTTTTATTTTATTCCATTTGATAAAAAAAAAATGGTGTTTATTATTTATATATGTTTTTAGGATAATAAAAATAGTACCAAATATCAACTTTTCCCCCCAAATCATTGAAGCTTTGATGAGATGGAGCAACCATTGGCCATTGACGATGGCGAGGGAACATCGGACGGAAGATTGTGGGAGAGGGACTTGCAGTAGGGAGATGGAGGATGTTTCGGTGGCGAGACGGAAAGGGTCAGACTGATGGGGCGGTGGTGGGTTGGAGTCTAACAACAACGGTGTGGACTTTAATTGGTTTGTCCAACAAATTAGAACCATGAAGTCGGCGACGATTATGACCCTGGTAGTGGTGAATACATGGTGATGGTGGTAAACTGGTAAAGGAGTTGGGGGCTATGGGTTCATTGGGAGAGCCTCTCCCTTGTTATCTAGGTTTGAACCTATTTTTACCTAATTTGGTATGTCCCATATTTTAAACTTTTTTTTTTTTTTGTTGTTTTTCTTATCCAAGCAATGATTTGAATGATTTGAATAGGACTAGGCCCTAGATCAATATCTAATGACATCCTTACGAATGCATATACACAATTCTTTGTCTTGGAGCGGCGATGACGTAGCAACTGTTTGAAAGATTTTGGCAACACGATCAAAGCACCAATTGACCTCCCTAAAGACGTGGTGGAGACCTATCACCTCGAATTGCTCAAGAATGAGGAGGTCAGGTGTTAGTAATGAGGATCTCTATCTCCTAAAGGCAGGGCCAACAACGTTTAAGGACGTTGATAATCGTAAGGTTGTCCCCCGCTACCTGAATACACGAGAGTCCAAGATTCTTTGCCATTAATTGACCAAGCTTGAGACCCATAGCTTCCAACACCAGCACATTCTTCTGACCTAGTTGTGCCCCTCCAATGGTAATCGCTTCTCCTTAATTGTCACGAATGATGTATCCTGCTATTGACATACCACATCCTCTGTTACCATCAAAGTTAATTTTATGTGTTCTTATTGGTGGTTTGTACGTTCCATCTCATATTTTATTTTTTTCCTAAACAGTATTACGCTTTTTTCGCTAGACTGTTGTTTCTTGTCTATGGACTTGGTCTTTTCCCAATTTCTTAGAGTTTGGTGTGTAAATGCTTCTATGTTCTGAATTAATGTTGAGTTGGTGTGATTGTAAATTTTTCTATTTTTACTTGTCCATAAGCCCCACCAGGTCGTGGCTAATGACCCTTTTTGCCTTTGGTTTAGTTTTTAAAAAAATTCTATAATATTTTCTTTAATGTTTTTATCAATTATATTTGTACAGACGCAGAGTGGAGCAGCTTGGTAGCTCGCAAGGCCTTGTAGGATTTTTTTTTTATCAATTGTCGGGTCCACATTTCTTATATGATTTAAGGTATCGTAGCATTTGATGAATAAGTGATTTGGAGTTTCCTCATTTTGTTTGCATAGTTCACATATTTTGCAATGTCAACTTCTTTACTTGCAAGTCTTGTATTGGTGGATTCCGTCCAAATAAAGTTTCCAGATAAAGTTCCTTATCTTTGGGATGGCCTCCATTTCCCAAATCCAATTCGTGTTGTTTTGTTCGTTTGTGTTTTGTTTCGTGATATATCTTGTGTACTAGAGATTGAGAACCACCCATTTTTATATGTTCTCCAATATAATCGGTCTTCGATCGGGTTGTCAGGTATGAGTGTGTTCTTGATTTTTGTGACCAAATCCATTGGCAAATAAAGGGCCAATTCTCTTATTTTTCAATCACAATTTTCATCTAAAAGATCTTTGTTTTTAATATTCTCATCTATTTAGATGTTTGGTAATTGTCTTCTTGCTAGTGGTTCTTCATCTAACCATTTGTCTTTCCAAAAGTTTATTGTTTTGCCATTTCCTATTTGCCAAAGAAGTCCCTTACGAAATTCATCCTTGATTGACATTAGTTTCGACCATTGTCATGATGCATTCCCTATTATTTGATAGTATAGAATTTGCTTTTCTTTTAGGTATTTGTTTTGTACAATCTGCACCCATGGATTTTCTGGTTTAGCATATTAGTTTCATTTGTAGAGTTTTATTCATGTCTTTGGTTTTGTGTATTTCTGCTCTACCATCTTCCTTGCTTTTGCATATTTTATCCCCCGCTTCTAAGTTCAATCTGATGAGTGTCTCTCTTCCTTCTTGTGATAGTGTTTTTTCTCGACATTTACTGCGTTGATTTTTGGTTTTACATATCGTTCCTTCAAATGTTTCCTTATTAACTCTACCATTTATGATTGGGCATCCCAAATATTTCTCAAGTCTAGTATGGTTTGTGGTGTTGATTATGTTCTGAATGTTTTTTTTGAAAGTGTGTCACCATGGGAGTTGTTTAGAAAGCTGATTTATGGAAATTTATATATTGTATTGATGCAGTGCAATATTCGTCAATGACTTTCTTAACTAAATGTGCGGCCTTCTAGTTGGCTCTAGTGAATATCATCATGTCCTCTATGAACGACAGGAAAGGGATTCTAAATCTAATTATCGTGATATTGAATCCTATATCATCTTCTGTACTATTGCTCATTTCGTATAGCTTTTATACTACGTAGTAATATTTTTGCTCCTAGTATAAAGAATAGAGGGATAATGGGTCTCCTTGTTTCCGTCCTCTTTCTTGTCTGAAAGGTTCTGATGCTCCTTCATTAACCAGGATCGAGAAGGTGATAGTTTGGACATATTGCTCAATCCAATTTCTAAATTTTGGACTGAATACTAATCTTTCTAGGAGTTTATATAGAAAGTCCCATTTCTACTTTATTGAATGTTTTTTCCATGCTCAATTTTATTGCCATCCATCCATTTTTACCTTTTCTACTTTTGAATGTATAAAAAAAATTGTGAGCTATAAGAATATTGTCTTGAATAACTCTTTCAGATACAAATGCTCCTTGTAGTAAGGGTGGACATTTATAATTAATTGCTACTTCAATTAATTGCTAAGCAGTTAATTGTTATTTCAATTAGCAAAATTTAATACGCAGTATTTCAATTGAAATGAGCAGTTAATTGTTATCAATTACTACATCCGATCCAAAATAAGTGTTGTTTTAGACTTTTGAATTTGATCCAAAATAAGTGTCGTTTTATATTTTCTAGGCAATATAATAGATTCATTAATGAAAATGGTTATTGAAAATTGTATTTGTTGACCACTTTTTATTTCAAACTCTTCACTTATTGGTTGAAAAAGGTTGGTAAGCATTTAATAAATGATAATGTTTAGAAAAAATGTATAAAACCAATGATAATTAATACTTTACTTAAAAATTGTGTCAAGAGCTAAAATGACACTTATTTTGGATTGGAGGGAGTAATTGTCAATTTCAATCCAATTAGGCAATTAATTAAGAATTGCAACCCACCACGTATGGCTGAAAGCCTGAACCTACCGTACAAGTCAGTTCATAACAATATTAACTATTCAGCAATCCATCTCAATTGTTTAAATCAATTGAGAGCCCTTGATTGACACCTACTTCATTATATCTCAACCGTTGGATTCATATGCATTCTCCATCTCTTTAACCTAAACACATTTTCGATTATTTTCCTTTTCATCTGCTTTTCAATTTGAGATCTGAAAATCATCTTTCAAATTTTCTCTCTTTGTTTACAGATCTCCCTCCTCCCTGTTCTCTACTTCTCCCCGATATGCTCCTTTCTCACCCCCTCTCCTTCATTTCCTCTGCAGGCACCGCTCGATTCGGCTCCATCACCGTTGTTATCGCCATTGCTAACACTTCTACTCCTCTGGTTCCCCGTCATTGCTCGTCGCGACTCGTCACCGCAACCTTCTCAGATTTGGCACCACTATTGTTAAGCAACGAAGCTTCTCTGTCCGATCGCCTCCCTGCCTACATCCATTCGGATCCCCCACCTCGCTATCTCCCTTGATTGAAGATTAATAAAAGTTCCTTTTTAGGGCACAATTTTGTATTAACAGGATTGAAGATGAACCGAAAGCTTTTGTGTGTTAGGGGATTGAAGATGAATCGAAGGCCCGGTGTGTTTTCTATTTTATCAAAAAGCAATTAATTAATATTGTTTTGAACTGAAAAATAAAAACAAAACAGTTAACTGTTTTGAAAAATACTACTAATTCAAAACAGTTAACTGTAAAATTATACAATTTTTCAAATCAATTAATCAATTACAATTATTCTTGCCCACCCCTACCTTGTAGTGACTGTAATAGTTTTCTAATAATCGGTTTTAATCTATCCACAATAATTTTTGCAATTGTCTTGTAGATAGTTGTGCAAATACTAATAGGTCAAAAGTCATTAGTTGTTCTAGGGCTTTTTGTTTTTGGAATCAGGGTAATGAAAGTATGGTTTATATGTTCAAGATTCTTCCAAAGTCGGAAAAACCCTTTATTGCTCTTATGGCCATTGGTCCACCTATGTTCCAATATTCTTGGTAGAAATCTGTTATCATTTCATCTGGTCTTGGTGATTAGTCTTTTCCTATATTAAATATAGCATTTCTTATTTCTTGATTCGTATTGAGTCTTGTCAGTTTACGATTATCATCTTTGTTGACCTCGATGTTGATCGAATTTAAGTAATTGTCTAATAGTTTCTGATTAATTGCTACTCTTTTGAATCTCTTAATGATGTTTTCTCTTATTTCTACTTCGATGTTTTTTCTCCACTAGCGGTCTTTCGAATCTAGGATTTCGTTGCTTTTTTTTTTCTATTTCTTCTTCCAGATGCCCTCAGTGGAAGTAACTATAATTAGAATATGATAGTTCTAAATGCTTTGTTTTTTTTTTCTCTGACTCCAGTATAGTTTAGGATAGTTTAGGATACTTTTCCCTTTTTAGTATTATTCTATTTTATTTTTATATATCGTTTCGTGTTTGGTTTAGCTGCTTGTTTGTTTGCATTGTTATTATAGTTGTTCATCTATCTCCTTTAGTTGTATGAAGATATTTCCAAAAGTTTTTTTTTGTTCCATTATTTTGATTTTCTTTTTAGGTTATGCGTCTTCTTCACTAGATTAAACCTTTGAGACCCCAAATATTGTGGTCTTCAAGGTTGTTTCACAAGGTTTCTATAATCGTATCTTTTCAACCACTTTTTTTTTCAAATTTAAATGGTTGAGCTTTGTATTGTTCTTGGTTATCTAGTTCGGCCATGACAGACAGTGATCTAACAATATAAATGCATGATTTTTTTGTTTTGATGTTTGGGAACCAAGTATCTGGTATTGAGAACTAGTGTTCTATCAAGTTTCTCAAGAATGTTATTTTCTTTGGACCTACTTTTTCTCCAAGTGAATTTGTGATGTGTTCCATCCTCCTTTTCGACGTCGTTCTTATTTATTATATAGACTTTATTACTATTTTGAGCATTATTTAATAAGAAGGTGGGGACTTCCTTTGCATATGAAGCCATACCCATTAGTTAATTAGGGTTTTATTAGTTTTCTATAAATACTCTATTAGGGTTAATTTTTGTTCTTACGTCAAATTTAGAGGAATTGCAGAGCGTTGAGTTAAGACTCCCCTTTTTTCTCCCTGACGTCAAACCCTATCGATCTCTTTGCTCCTTGATTATTGTTGAATCTAATTGAGTTCTCAATCAAAGGTTCTTGCTGAAATTGATTGAAAAACGAGATCTCATCCTTTCTTAGAAAAGATTCGTCGATCCCTCTCCATTGCTACCACATATCCCTCGCACCACCACCACTCGCCGACGACCAATACCACTGGTTCCCCCGCTGTCGGAACCCTAGGTCATTCCCACTATTGTTGTCACACCCCACAGAAGTCGAGCAAAGGTCCTATGTTATCGGATTTATCATTGCGCATAAATCCGAGTTCGCATTCTCTGTCGCCAGTTGCCCTGCGGCCACCCTTGGGCCGCCCTGAGGCTTTCGCAAAGAGAGGTCATGCTGTTTTTGTTCATTGTTTCCTAACTGCCTTTGCTGTCCTGTTTCTGAGCCATTACATAAGGAATTCCTTCCAATGATTCCCGCATACGGAGGTTAAAGTCGACTTACCTTGACAATCAGATGATCGAGCGATTGTTCTCACTCTATTTGAGTCAGAGACGTATCAATTTGTTTCTGACAGTGGGTATTTCCTGTAAGTGATAGTTTTCTTTAAAATTTGCCAGGGTTTTGTATCTATTCGAATGAGGTTCCACCCCACCTTTTTTTTTCCGAGCTATGTTTGATTTCATTTAGGTCTCCCGTGATCATACATGGGCAATCCATGTTTCGCACATGTTGTTGTAAACATGTCCAAAAAAGTCATCCTCATGAGGAGGGCCGTAGACAAAGTAGATTGCCAGGTTAATATTTCTTTTTTTTTTTTTAATTATTTTTGTATTTTATCACTATAAATATTTTGTCTATTTGTATCATTTTCAATGTTTCATTACTTAGATTCTAACTTTTCCAAAGTACACATATACCTCTTGCTCGTCCTTTTACTGGTGCCCATATCATCTCATCAAATATGAGTTTTTTCCACACAGATTCATGTGATTGCCTTTTTGTTTTTGTTTCTAGTAGTGCAATAATTCGAATTTTTTCAAGTTTACAAAAGGAGTCTATTTCCGCCCATAGGTTTGTGCGACCCATTTCGCATATATTTCATGAGCATATTCTCATATTAACTTTTTTGGTTTTAGGTTTTCAGTTCCATGATCTTTTCTTGTTTGTCGTTGTAGTGGAGTTTGACTTTCTTTTCATATTTGTGTGATGTATAAGCAATTTGATATTTGTACATTTCTTTTAGTGTTAGACATGAATTTTATTTTATTTTCCTAATTCTTGTGTAGCTGACCCTTTTCAATCCTTTTGTACTCTGATGTTACTTTTCCCATTTCCCATTGTTTATTTTCCCTTGTTGCGAGGCCTTTTTGTTGTGATGCACACGCTAGTTTTTTTGTTGCTCATGATTTGTGATAATGATCTCTTTTCTTTTCTTCATCCGTGTTCTTTCACTATGATAATACTTACGTGTGTTAAATGGGCGATTTTTCTTTTTATTTGTTCCATTTCTATTCTTTTGCTCAAGATTTTCTTCTTGATAGTATTATCGATTTTCTTTTTCTGTTGGATTGGTCAACTTCTTTTCGATTTCTCTTTTTATTTGTTCCATTTCTATTCTAATCCAGTGAGTAAAAAACCTTTGGTATTGCTCTATTTTGATGTTGATTCTTTTGTAAAACAGGGAGTCATTTGGAAGATTTTCATTGGATGTTTTCATTTAAGAGATAAGACTCCAATATGTCCTATCCATATCAATATCAATTTTCAAATAGGGTTTATATTTTTATGGCTATTTTTTTTATCCACCACAAAATGGTGTGGTGAGTTAATGACGGGTAACCGAAACCACTGTTGTATGATGCAGTGGGTTGGGGAGATGGAGACACCCCACCACTATATGGTGCGGTGAGTGGGGAGATCGGCTGAAATCAATTGCCCTTGCACAGTGCAGTGGATCAAGGGAGCATTGCGGGGAGATTGGTAGAAATCAATCACCACTGAATGGTGCGGTGGATCAAGGGACCAGTCCGAACTAGACTGTTTTATGAGATCCTTAGATACGCCAAAATGGGGGGTAGGAGGTTTGAGCGTTGAGGAGAATCAAAGTTCGAATCTAGTAATTCGCAAACAAGGATGGAGTGAATGAGGTCATCATAATATCATACTGCTGAGGGTGGGAGTAACCTATATTACTTGTAAATGTGTTGGATGTGATCATCCGTGACTGGAGTTCCATCACAAAGCACACGCTGTATCTCCCTGCTTACAGCCCGATAGCGCATATCTTTGGACTTTGGGCGTAGGTCTGATCGAATCCTGTGGAATCTGCTGCACACGACCAAACTAGCATAGAACATGATTCGATATATATGGCCCCTCCTTATATAACCATCGGATGGTGCCCCTGTACCGAGAGAGATGTGACACATCTTTAAAGTCAAAATTCCTCCTGAATAGCATGAAATTCACTTGCATAAACAACAAAATTATTCAAGTACCATATGATTTTAGTTGAATAAAATAATCCAGTAATTACATACCTCATCCACTGTCATGTTGTCCAGCCAATGTTGAATCTCATCGAGTCGGGTGTAGTAGGCTGTGCGGTTGGCTTTGGTGGCTTTCAACATTGTTAGTGTGGTCACCAACTCTTGATAAAGGGATCCATGATGGGGGATCCATAATACGGTTCCTATCCAGTGTCATATGGCCCCAAAAGGTGGGAAAGTACAACCATATCAACACCTCTAACCGTTAGCAAAATTATCAGTATCATAATTGAAAAACAACTAGATGTGAAGAAAAGTGATAATAATTACCTGCAATATGAAGGTGCAACCATCCATTTGGCTTGCACCTGCCCTTGATGCCTCCCTCAACTCTCGATATATGCACGACAGTGTAGTTGCTACCTATGCCATGTTCGATAGAGCGATATGATCTAGCGAATGCCCTAGAACTTGAGGTCTAACTATGTCTTTCAACTTCTCGATAATAACGTGGCAGATAAGAGAATACCATGGATAGCAGCAGTGATATGGGCACGATCGATGTTCATAGGGACACCTTCAATGACTCTTGTCCTCAAGGGAGCTATAGCTAGCCATTAGTAGTACGTCCACAGTTGGACCGCCATGCTTGTCGAAGATGTCTCGCTGTTGGTCCATGAACAAGTACCACACTCCTACCGACTCCTTCTCTAAACCCGTGAAGGCTAGGACACACTCGAACTCATCCAGAGATAACCTTAGTATGAAATACACATCATGGAGAGAGACAATAATCTATCCCCACGGAAAGATAACCCTAGTAAAGTAGTAAGAGCATGATCGACCCCGTCTTATGAGAAGTCTTGCAAGGACTAGAGTCCACTTCATGCACAATTTGAAACCATGTATCTAGACATTCGTCACGCACCAATGGATCAATATGTTATGCCATATTTCCGCGCCTATGCACAAGTAAAACCCTCCCTAGTGCTTTCTCATCCTCTCTCCATTTGGCAGCAATAACTTAACGTGTGTCTTGTAATCTCTCAGTAGGTATATGGTACAAGGACCTCCACCAAAGGCCTCACCCTCTGCCTCAAGGGTCACTCGCAGTGTCATCACCAATAACATCTCCCTCAGTATCAATGTCAGGACCTCTCTCATTAGCATGATCCGCTCTATCAATTGCCATAGGATAAACATCACCAGTAGCATCATCAATACCAAGGGGTTCATCATAAATCTCACGCCTGACCTTAGCGGTAGCATATGCATTCGCACATGACTATAGGGTTGTACGTTTTTGTCTCCATCTGGTATAAATAATCCTCAATGGTGAATGTAGGGTCGACTGCATCAATGTTAGTTCTTCCACAATGACTCGAACCGGCCTAACTACTTCCACCCTCATCACCATCGAGTAATTGTGCCCTAGTCGGGGTGGCTCACTGGTGGGGAGTAGGGGGGAGGAGTCAGGAGGTATCGGGTTCAATCCCTACATCCGCCCATTCCCTGGTGAAAATCCAAGGTTTGTCTTGCTCTCTACTAGTGGGTCGAGCCGGTCGGCGCAAGTCGGTTTACCTGGTGCATGGATCTTGTTGATTGGGTCACGTGTCTGGGGTTTACCACCAAAGGTGGGTTCCTCATCATAAAAAAATCGAGTAATTGTGCGGTATCCCTATCTGAATTCAGATCATCGCTTCAAAATCCAGTCCCAAAGTAGGTGCCATACGAGTGCGGTTGGGACTCAGAAGAAAATTCCACCACATCATCTACCCCAGACCCTTCTTGAGTAGACCTTATAGGGAGATCATCGTCTACTACCGACGATGTACTACGGACCTGTACTTCATGCATACGGAAATGAATAGACTCAGTTTGGTGATGGATTCCCAGCAAGGCTTATCTCATCCTAACGATAACACTATGCACACTCTGCAAAACTAGCCTATACGCTAATCCCCACGTAGGAGTTTGTATATCATTACCAAAAAAAATTCTAATTCTTTTCGATCGAGACTAGGAAATTTCCATTCTAATAATCTAAAATTTGTAAACTATCATTCCCTAAACATTTCATTATGCACATTTCATCTAATAAACTATGTAATAACAACTATTGAATCTGAATTAAAATAGTCAAATTCAAATATATGCAATATCAACTACGTAAACCTTATCATAAAATTTACCTCGACCGTAGGTAACGTGCCTCGTCACCTTCGCCGTCTGCCACGAGCAACATACCCATTTCTGCCTATAGTTGGGATAGGTTGGGATGACAATTGAACGAATATGACTTCATTATTCATTTTATACTAACAAATTGCGGGGTATGTTGATCAGCAGGGAAACCGGTCGTTGATTCTAGCCAAACAAATACACAAACTAAAACACTAGCATAGTGGATAAGTACGGGTTCGATCCCATATAGAGCATGTATTTAGTGTGTTTCAATGCTAACAGTTCAAGCAGTAATGCAGAAAAGAGTAAATAAAGTAAATGCAATCTATGTAACTACTAATGTTGAGTAAAGACGACTGAATGTGAAGACGGTTTGGTTTCACCCCCTCATCGCAACATGATTGTTTTCTCGATCATTGAGCTTCTTCTCATTATTTTGGTTCCGGCTTATACACAGAGTTGAGGTAGGACGAACCTACCGATAACACCACCTAACTCCCTAATCTCTTACATGGGGGCGAGAAACACTAGGCCTCGAAATGCAATGACACCTTGATTGGATACTCAGACCATCTCGTCGGCTTGTCACATGGTTTTCATCTTTAGCTACTGCTCCACTAAGATATACCTGCAATCAAGATGTCAATCTCACTACACAATCCAGTTTCCATACCCGTTACGCTGGATGTGATCTGCCACTACAATTGATTCAACCTGCGATAGTGGAGATAGTCTGAACCCTAGGTATCATGATGCAACTTCTGCAAGAGTGTAAGGGACATCATAGTGTGGCTCGTCTATATGTCTATATAAACCAAAATTGGAATAATCAAGTAATTAGAAGGAGATTCAATGAGCGAGAAAACCGACCATTGTTGCGAATTCGTGGGTGAAACCACTCTTCTATCTTTGAACTGCTTATGTATATATTATTTGCTTTTTACTTTTGTTATAAAATCCCATGTTTTCCTTTTTCAATCGATAATTGCATGATTCTCGAAAGTACTTATTTTTATGTGGGATCGACCCTGTACTTGCTTGCTATACTAGTTAGTAAGTTTGAGATTTACTTTTTTCGCCCGGTGAACCACCACATTTACCTTCTTCAGTGACCAATAGATGAAATAAAATATTGGTGGAAATTGGAATGTGGAAACTTAATACCAAGATGGCGGTGGAACAAAATGGCGGTGGATGCTTTGGAAGTTTGAAGCTTTGCATTAGGATGCTTGTTGGATACATGAAGTTTTGGGTTAGGTAGTTAGGTTTTGCGAATATGTTAGCTCTTATAAAGACTATTTTCTCTTTGTGATAAAAAATTTGCATAGTTCTTTTGTTCTATGTACAATCCTCCATAAACTTGAAGACAAGTACTTTAGAGGATAGCTAGGCTATCTACATGGCAGCGGGTAAAGATCCCGTGGAGTTGAACTCCATGGAGTTGGTAAGATTACCCTATTTAAAATTGAGTGGGTAAGATTTAACCAACTTAACATAGAGTTATTTTAGCAACTCCATATGGGATAGATTGCATGGTAGCCTAGTGTGTTTTTGTTTGTTTTTTCCTTCAATTTTGTCCCTGCTTTAAAACCGTTAATGGAAAACTGCCTTCTTTCTCTCAACCTTCCTCCATCGCATATTTGCCTTTGTACATGAAAAACTGCTTCTCAGATCAATTGAGCGACGATGGAGATCTGTGCAGTCTGGATGACAGAGGCTTCTTCCTTTTCTCATCCTCATGCATCATTAAGATATCATATTCTTCTAAGCTTGATTGAAGTTGGGTTACCACTTCTGTTCAATGTTCTTTCTTCGTTTTCTATTCAATCTAATTTTTAAATTTGATGTTCTTTCAAAGATTAGGGTTCAATTTACTAAATTTCTAGCCGATAATAACTTCAAATTGGTTTCAATTTGGTTGTTTCAGCCTGTTTCACTACCGATGAAAATTTTTACGGGTATTGTTTACCACAGTTAGTAGCTTGTAACCTCCACTAACCGCCACTACCCACTACCATCCCCACTTATTTTCCTTTCCATATAAATAATTATTTATTAAAATTATTTGAAAAATATGGTTAATGGGTATATAGATACACACACTCCGTATTATATAACTTCTTTTACATTTTTGTCCATGTATATTAGTTTATGTTTGCCAGATTCATCATATTGGTTATTGATATTTGAAGGTCATATACTTACTCCGTCAACTTCTTATTCACTATAAATCAAATCTTCATTGATTTATAGTATTCAGAACTCAATTGTTACTTATGATTTTGCATCTCATGCTAGCTACTTTTCCTCATATCCATCATAGATTGGGCATGTTTGAATTCTTCCATCAATTGTTCCTGATTTGTAGTGGGAGGTTACGTAAGTAGTGGGAAGTTACGTAAGTGAGACGTTATGTAAGTAATGAGAAGTTATCAGAAGTTACTTAAGTGAGATGTTACATAAGTAGTAGAAAATTATGAGTATTAAAAATAGAGAGAATTTATATTAAGAAGTGAGAGGTTACGTAAGTAGTAGGAGGTTATTAGGAAGTTATTTAATGTGAGAGGTTACATAATTAGGGAGAAGTTACATAATTACATTAAATAGTGGGAAGTTATGTAAGTAGTCAAAAGTTATCGGAAGTTACTTATAATGGGAGAGGTTACATAAGTAGTGAGAAATTATGTAAGTAATGGAAAGTTATCGGAAGTTACTCAATGAGAGAGGTTACATAAGTAGTGAGAAATTATGAGTGTTGAAAATATCGTTATAAAAAATAGTTTACTAATCTCGTACATTACGTACGAGTACTGCACTAGTTTCTTTAGAAGTTCGTTTATCAACTTTTTTTTCTTTTGTTAATTATCGGGGAACCAAAGTATTTTTTTGAGGGAAGTAAAATACATAATGTGTGAAGAGAGTCATACGATTTCTTGCTAATATGGCATATGTTTTGATTGTCAAAGAAGAGAGTCATTTGGCTAGATATATGGGTTGTTTCTAAATTTTTTTCAAAAAAAAAAAAGAATTAATAAAATAAAAGTAGGAAGGTAGGCGCGAACAAAATGCTTATATAAATACGATAATACCCCTTTCGCGAGTCACAAACTGCAAGAATGCCATACCTATCCCTTTCTGCAATCTCCCGGAAACTGCAGAGACGCCGGTGAAGCTACTTTGGCTGTGCAACCCACAGCCATCGCGGCGGCCATTGGAGGCTGATCCACAACCATCGAACCTTCCCCGCTCCATCGCTGTCTCTGAAACTCCCACATTTTCTGCCATAACCCCCCACTCTCTCTGCACGACGAAAAGGAAAGCTGATTTTCCGCGATTCCGTACCACTTTTTGACATCATTCACGGCGAAACAGTTTTTTTCTGGAACGAGTACAGGTATGATCCTAGCAGTTTGGGCTTTCAATTGGGGGATTTTAGGTTTGAAATTCCGACCTTTTTTGGCTGAATGAGATTTGGGGTTTTAACATTTATCTCGGATTTCTTGGTGAGTCGTGATTTGGTTATTGCAATTGACGCTTCCCTATTACAGTTGCCTTCTCTTGATCTTTTGATGCATAAACTCATCTTTGTTGAATCATAAAAGGCAAGAACTGATCTTCCTGGTTGCAGGAGTTCTGACAGTTAACTTCTACAATCTGATAGCATTACTGTTTTCAGAATTTGTTGCATCTTGTTATCGTTTTGGACCTCGATCTTGTGTATTTCCTATCTACGTGTTTAATTTGTGATGAAAATCGAAACTAATAAAATATAATGTTGATTGTAACCAAAAAGTTAAATAACATCAATTTAGGCTAAAAGTGACGTTTAACTTTAACTTCTATCTCTTAATTCGATGTTCATTCCCGCAGCTGTTCTTGGTGGCTGAAGGGTAAGAACTTGAAACGATGGGGATCATTTGTGCTGAATCCGGCGGAGACGACGACAACTTGCAACTGCTCCCGGTTATCATTTCTGAGGAAGATGATCAAGGTCGGTCCTCTTCGCCCTTTAGTGATTCCTCATCGCATTAGCTGCCTGCTGTTTGATTGCGTTTTTTCAATTCCTTGATTAATTAATTTCATGTATAAATTTAATCGACAGAAAGGAAAGGAAACCCTAAATCACCATAGTTTTTTGCATCTTTGATAATCCCAAATTGTAGGGGAATTAGTGGACAAAACCGTAAATTGCAAAACTTCACCCATTATCAATCGTGCATTGGAGAATGAGAAACCTATTTGCTGACCAATACGGCCATGGCCATGCCATTGGCTCGGAGCCATAAATTAGGGATTTGGATTTGGTGATTTTGGTTTGATTTGAATTTGGGAATTTAGGGTTTGCATTTTTCACGAGAATTTAGAGACCTAGGGTTGAGGTTTTCAACTTCATAGAAAATCTTGAGAATTTGAACATGAATTTTAGGGGTTTTCAAGGGACAAATTCTTGATCTTTTTTAAAATATGGATGCAGTATTTTTCATTTTTTGCATGGAACAATATAAAATAACCAATTTGCTCCAAATTCAATTTACTCTAGGGTTTTAAGGCTCTATATAAGTGAATGAACAATGTGATGAAACCCATTGTTGGACAGGTTGGGAGGCGGCGCCAACTGAAGGGGTGACTACACAGATCGCAGATCCAGTAATGGAAATGGCTCGGAGTAATGATAGTTCATGGCCGGAGCTTCCGTTTGATATGTTGGTCAAGATACTTGACGACTCAGGCGGCTCCTCAGTTGATTGTCTTGCACTTCGTTCTGTTTGTAGTCAGTGGCATCGACTTATCCCACCTCCAAGAACCATCTTATCGCCATTTTTGCCTGTCAAAGTCCCTTCTTTCAGCTACAGTGGTCATCCTCAGTTAAGCCAGAGCCTTGCTGATGGCGTTGTTGCAGCTACCTCTATCTGTCTTGCTTGTTTGCCTGGTGATCAAGCCTCTTCGTCGTCTGAATCTGTTGGCATTTTTTTCCTGTTTGTTGGAGAGTTCGTGGGGAAAAAATTGTGGCTCCAGAATCCGTTGTCCAAGTCATTGGTGAGTGAAATGCCGTGTTATTTGCCCCAGTTTCTTAACCTGCTAGATTTTGATATTGTAGAAGTTGAGAAATATTGTAGTCTTAGCTCGGTTCCGTTCAATTACAAGTCTTTGCCACCGTTCAAGCTGCTTGATAAGGAAATCATTAAGGTGGTTATGTTCTCGAATGGTCGTGCCATCGTTGCACTCACGGCTACTACAGGAAAGCTGCTGATGTTAAAGTTTGGACAGGAGTCATGGCAAGTTTTGGATACTGGTATGGGGTTAAGATTTGACGACATGGTAGACTTTGAAGGTAAAGTCTTTGCGGTTAGCCGAAGAGGGCTGGTCTGTGCTATTGAATGCGATGGGACAACAAATATACTCGAGGTTTCAGCCGTGGATTTTGGTTTTAGAAGGAAAAGATTGGTCAGATCATCCAACGAGTTGTACTTAATTGTTCCATCCTTACACAGACGTATTGAAGCTCAGGCATTCAAGGTTCATAAGCTGAGGTTAGATGAGCCTAGTTGGGTTGAAGTCACTAGTCTTGGAGATGCCATGTTCTTCGTGGGGTACGATTCATCCTTCTCCGTTTCAACCCGGGGATCAATTGGTCGCGTGTGTAAGCGGGGTACCATACTTTACACCGATGAGAGCTTTCCCTTTCATATCAGGATGGATCATCATCGTCCTCGACCAAAGGGAGAGAAAGATGTTCTTGAGCTTAGTTTCTTCCAGCTGGAATCTACCGGCGGTTGTGATGAGGAAACTTCATCTGCAGCCTACAGCAGCTTGTTTTGGCCTCCTCCAACTTGGCTTCTGTCAAATGCAATGTAAGCTCAAAATAAGGTAACAACAAATATATATATATATATATATATATATATATATATATATATATATATATATATATATATATATATATATATATATATATATATATATCAGTGTAGTAGCTAGGATTGTTCGTCTTAGTAGTATATTGAACTGCTTTTTTTCACGCTTATGACCTTGTTTAGTTAGATCACTTTATTGTTTGATGTACGTCCATTGTAGATCAATCATTATACTTTAGTTGTCGAAGAATATATATAGTAGTATATTGAACAGCTGCTTTTTGCACGTTTGTTTAATATATGTATTTTTTTAAAATATATGTTCTTCCCAGAATGAACAGATTTCAGAAAGTAAATGCGCTAATTAAATCGGGATTCATAAAAAAAAAAAAATTCACATCAGCAAATAACGTTGTCTGTACCACAAATGAATCGTGTAAACGATATCCTTAATTGTGAAAGTTGTTAGAGGACTGAATCAAAAGACGAGTTAAGAACATCTTCGGAGTCTGAATGAGCAAGTTTCAGTGCCGACACAAGTGTACGTAGAAGCTTTAATTAGTTTTGTAAGCAATGAATCGTTTTTACGAGGCAGTCGCTTAGCAGCAAGAAGCTACCATGGATGTTGCAATTGAGCTTGTGAATCTTATCTAAAGGTAGGCGCGCGTGATTAATTACATCAACTGGGTAACAAGCTAAGCTTAATTATTCCTGTTAGTAATTTTGGTCCTGAATGACTATTATACATGTATAATTAAACTTATTTTTATAAAAAATATCCTCTTAAGAGAGTGGATATTTTCAACTTTTAATCTAGAAATAGTATAAAGTTTACGATATTATATAAAATAATAAAAAAATACCATGCATGATATTAGTATTAATATTGGAAGAAATTAATTAGTAGAGTGGGTATTAATATCAAATTTATTTAAATTCAAAAAAATTGAATATGAAATTGATTTCTTCTCCTTTGATTATCATCTTTAAGGATTATCATCTTTAAGTTGTTGTAAAAGTTAATAAATATGAGAAGGAATTAATTAATAAAACGAGTGTTAATAGCAAATTTACTTAAATTCAAAATTTTGAAAGAATATACATAACTGAATTTCTTCTCCTTTGTTTATCATACTAGGACACTAATCCGCACCTTGTGCGGGATTTCTTTAAATAATTTTTTTAACTTTGTCCAATGATAGTAAGTTAAATTGTCATATTTTAGTTCTTTGCTTTATTGCTTTTTCATTTTTGTAAAAGGAGTTAGTTTGTTGTTTGTATGTCATATAAATATATTGTATGCGTGTTTATAATGAGAGAATAAAATTGATCCTTTTTCATATCTAGATATTTAAAAAAAATCACATATATTGTTAGGATGATCGCCCCTACAACTTGTCGACCTTGCTCTCCACTTTCGTCACCTTTAGATAATCTATAAGATGAAAATCGGTCATCTTCGCCATCTTGAATAAAAACAATATAGAATGATGTAATGGTCAAATTTATAGATTCTCAAATTATACATATAATAATAGTTTAAATATCGATAGACAAAATCAATTGAAAATGTGAAATTGAAATTAAAAAATACAAAAATAAAAGAAAGCGAGAAATCAAATTGAGTCTCACCAATAATTTTCACAGTTGTTGATTAGTATCATCAATATGATTGTACGAATTTATCCTTCAACGGATTCAACAAACTTGAGGTAGACTTAAGAAGAAGAAAAATGAAAAGGAAGTGTAAAGAACGGTAATTATATAGTAAATGATGGTGTATAGAGGAAGACACACAATTAAAAATCTAAACAGATAAAGAAGAAAGTAATTTTTTATTTGTTAAAATAAATATGATTTTATTTTGATCTTATCTAGTGAATATCTAAACAAATAACCAAAATCTCGAGAATATCTCAACTGATTTCATATTTAATGAGAATTAAAAGAAAATCCAAAAATCCAAGAAAATGACGAGAATACCATCAAGGTTTTCATCGTCTAAAAAAAATTAAAATAAAAAGATTAATTCAAACGTATAAAATCCAGAATAAACTCCATAATGAATCCGATGCTAATCCGCACAAACAAATAAACTAAATAAAAAATGTGATTAATGAATTCAATCAAAACGAAACAAAATCCAGAATGAACTCCATAACGAGTTCGATACTAATCCGCACAAACAAATAAACTAAATAAAAAAATGTGATTAATGAATCACACAAATGAAGATAACTAAAATAATATTTAACGTACCTTTTTTCGAAGCTTCCTATTATTATTCTCAATGAGCGTCTTACCTTTATTATTTGTAATTGTGGGCAATCTAATCTAGCTCGGTTGAAATTTTTTTTTCATACGACATACCATGGAACACTAATCGGCACATCTTCGGCATATCTTTCATTTTACCGATCAGATAACAATCAATTAAACTAAGAGAAAATTTGTTGGGAAGGCACTTTTTTTGGCTGAATTGGTGAATTGTCCAACATTTTGGACAAATTGTTAAACTGTCCATCTCCCCCAAATTAATATCCCCTTTCTCTTCTGATTGTTTTCCATCTCTCTCCATCACCGCCTGCGTCATCTGTGTTGGCCCTCCCCTCTCTCCTGCTCTCTCGATCTCTTCTGTCCCGCTCTCTCAATCTCTCTTGCGCTCATCTCTCTTGCTCTCTCTTCCTCATCCGGCGAGATTCGGCGAGATCCGGTGCGAATTTGACAGATCTGGAAGATTTTTAGCCATTAATGAAATCAGATCTGTTCGTCTTCCCCGATCTACTTTCGGATCGTTCCACCGATTGCTCTTCAACTCCGATCGTTCCTCCGATCGAGGATTGCGGTGTGTTGGTCTTCCTCCGATCGTCTTCCTTGAGGTTTCATCCAAATCGAGAGCGAAGGAAAGGAATCCCCCGGTCCAGATCTGAAGTGGCTCGAGCGAGCGAGTCTAGATCTGAAGTCAGATTCCGCCGTCTCTCCTCCTCCGGTCCAGATATGTAGTGACGCGTCCGAGCGAGGCCGAGCGAAGCGGCGGAGCGAGCGAGCGACAGAGGGAGCGAGGCCGGAGCGGAGGAGGCCGGAGCGAGGCCGGAGCAAAGGAGGTCGGGTCTGGTCTCACGCATTCCAGATTTCCAGATCGGGGACGGCGGGGAGAGAGGTTGAAGAAGAAGTTTTGATAAATTATAAAAACAACCCCATAAATATGGAAATTACAAAAAATATCTATACTTTATTATGTGATTATATTTTTATTTTTACATTTGCCCAAAAGTTATATTTTCACAATATATTGTTATATGTGCACAACGTAAAGTTAATTTCGCACAACAAAAAGTGCTGAGACGGAAAAAAAAAGCGGAAAAAAAATATATTACATTTTGCACAATAAAATGTTATATTTGCACAACATACGATTATATTTGCACATCGTACTCTTATATTTTCACGATAAAATTTAAAAAAAAAAAAAAAAAAACTAGACTTGGGTCATATTTGCACAACTTACGGTTAAATTTGCACAACGTACTCTTATATTTGCACGACAAAATGTTAAAATAAAATAAAATAAAATTAAATTAAAAAAAACTAGACTTTGGTCATATTTGCACAACTTACGGTTATATTTGCACATCGTACTCTTATATTTGCACGACAAAATGTAAAAAAAAATAATAAAAAAAACTAGACTTGGGTCATATTTGCACAACTTACGGTTAAATTTGCACAACGTACTCTTATATTTGCACAACAAAATTTTAAAAAAAAAACTAGACTTGGGTCATATTTGCACAACTTACCGTTATATTTGCACAACGTACTCTTATATTTGCATGACAAAATGTAAAAATAAAAAAAAAAACTAGACTTGGGTCATATTTGCACAACATACGGTTATATTTGCACATGCACAACATACTCTTATTTTTGCACGACAAAATGTAAAAAAAACTAGACTTGAGTCATATTTGCTCAACATACGGTTATTTTTGCACATGCACAACATACTCTTATTTTTGCACGACAAAATGTAAAAAGAAAAAGAAAAAAGAAAAAAAGAAAAAAGAGTAAGGCTATAGGCAAGATGATAAAATTGTTATTGGCAAGATGGACACTCCACCAATTTGTCCAAAAATGTGGACAATTCACCAATTAGGACAACTTTTTTGGACATTTCACAAACTCCCCCTTAAACTAATCGGCATATCTTTCATTTTAAAACACTGGATAACAATCAATTAATATTTTAATTTTTAAAACTAATCAGCATATAAAATCATAACAACTGGACACACATTTAAAAATAATTAATTGATTATTATTAATATAAAATTAATTTAAATTGCAATGAATTAATTAACAAATCATAAATAAAAAATAAAAATAACCTACTTTAAAGGAGAAGTCGTCACATGGTGTAAATGACTTCTTCTTTAGTATTATAGATATAGATAGATAGATAGATAGATAGATAGATAGATAGATAGATAGATAGATAGATAGATAGATAGATAGATAGATAGATAGATAGATAGATAGATAGATAGATAGATATGCCGTAGTAAGGCTCCACTCTCCCCCCTGAATAAGTAAGGCCCCGTTAGCCTGGGCGAAGATAGGGATAAGGAGTAGAAGCAAGCTACCTTAGCTCTGCCAGGCACTGGACAGGGGTTAGCTCTGTAAATGTGTAGAGCCAAGTGTAGTGTGGTGTAGTAGTAGGCACTTCTAGGCCCCTTCCCGGCTACTAGATCACTCCAGTGCTTCGGGTACTACGGACCCTCTGCCATCCATTGCAGCAAAGCCGTTTCATGAGCGGGGGGGCTAAGCGCAGTAGTTCTTTGAATCAAACGTTGAATTAAATCGATTCTTTTATATATATATAAATGGAAATCGGATAGGATAGATGGATAGATCTATCTTTCTATTCATATAGCAAAAATTTTTTGAGTAGCGTAGCAAGAAGCCCCAAATCCTTGATTTGGCCAGGAAAGACTGCACTGCTTTGGGCCCAGGAAGCGAAGGGAATGAGCTCGGTCTCCTTCACACTTTTTTTTATCTGCGTCCGTTCCGCATGCGCTTTGCTCTCTTCTTATTCTTCATTGGACGGTTTGGATGGACTTCGCCGTTCTTTCCCAACTAAAAAAAAAAGGTTGTATCACATCGAGATGTCGATTCGTTTTCCGCCCTCAATGAGATGGGGAATTTTGAACCTCCTATTTTTACTTTTTGGCCATTTAAGGCCCGGCTCGCGTCGTTCCAACAACCGGCGGGGAGCACCTCAGTATACGATCGTGCGCAGTAACTGGGAGTCCTATTACACCTAAGGTCAACTTCAATTCACCAAGGTTCATCTCGTGTAGTGATTGTGGACTCGTACAAGGATATTGAGTAGACGGTTGATGTATCAGGCTCGACCCTATCTTTCGTAGCATGCATTCCCATCCGTGTCGCAACTGATTCGGTAAGCTACGTGTCCGGTGCACGGAGAACTGCCTTCGGTCCCCCAAACTGACTTACTCGTGGCAACCTTCCGGCCGCCCAACGACCTATAACGCTAGTCACTACTCCCACTGGGGCTAGGAAGTAAGCCCCACAACCCAAAGCGGCGAAGAACAAATAGAATTTACTACAAAAGCCGGCTAACGGGGGTATTCCTGCGTATGAGAACATAGTAATAGAGAAGGTAATAGCCGAAATAGGATTCGTTTTGGCTAGAGCGCCCAAATCCGCTATATATTTGACACGGGTTTGCCGTAATGCTGAAACTATAGCGAATGCATCTATCGTCATTGATGCATAAATAAAGAGACCAATTAGTAGTGATTGAATTCCTTCTATGGTTCCACATGAGAAACCAGTACGAATATAACCTACATGTCCAATTGAACTATGAGCTAGAAGTCTTTTTACTTTCGTTTGGGCCATGGCGGCCAGTGCTCCTAAGATCATAGAAGCAATGCTGCAGAAAAAGAAGATTTGTTGCAATGTAGCTCCATAGGAACCATAAATAAAAACACGTAAAATATTAGCAGAAATAGAGATTTTAGGCGCAATAGAAAAGAATGCTGTAACCGGGGTGGGTGAACCCTCATAGATATCAGGTGCCCACATATATAGAGTCAAAAGAGATATGGAGTCCGAAGGGGAGCGGGGTTTTCTTCGGGGCTCGAGAGATGGAATAGATAGGGCCCCACAAGTTTCGAATTCGCCGCTAGGGAATTCACACGAAAGGGAACGAAGAATTCTCAACGAAAAAAGTGCTCTCTGAACCGAGCGTGAAAGTAGTTTTCCATCAGACGGCTGTTCCCGTAACTCTACTCTCGACTTGGATTATATATCCAAAAAGGTCCGCCCTCGGCCATTCCACACGCTGCCTAGCAGAGGCGTGGTTATCTGAAGTGGATTCTCTCTTTTGTAGTAGATGCCGAACCTGCTGCTCTATTGACTAAGAAGGGAGCGAGCGCAGCAGGTACATGGACCCCTTCCTTTCTGTTGTTGCCAGCGCTTTCCCGGGCCGGAATTCTTTATTATAAAGAGCAGGCAAAGCCCAAAGGCTGCTATCCCAATAGGCCAGCGAGCGGAACGAGGAGAAGGCCCGGCAATCATACCACTGCGGTAGAAAAAGTGTGTTCCCTTCAGATAACAAGCACTGTAGGCCATTCTCGCTCTTCTTCGTTTTCGATGAAAAATATATATATCGATCTCCGTTCAGCTGATCTACGACCACCCTTCCCCTCTCCCTCCCTTCGTCGAGCCATGCGTTCAATTAACAATCTGGAAACCTGCGGGGATGACAAAAAGAGGGCGCTTTCCTGTGTTGCACTGAAAAAAAAAGGCGCTAAGATAAGAGCGTCTTCTCTTATCTTAGGTTTCTTCCTTCCGCGCCCGCCGCCGCCCGCGTTAGAAGAGAAGATTAACAAAGCGGGAAAAGACAGAGGAAGGGATAGAAGCATCTTATTCTCTTCGCGAGAACTGGAGGATCAGAGAAGCATTCGGAACAGGCTCCGCGTTCATTTATTTCGTTGGCGGAAAGGCTCCACCAATCCATTCGGGGCTTCAGAGAACCCAAAAACAAAGTCTTTTTACTTGATTCATAGAAAAAATCCAGAAGAGATAGACAAGAGATATAATATATAGACTTTTTCTCTAAAAAAAATGGAGAGAAAAAGAGCAGATAGAGAAATTCCCCTATATCGAACACTCATTCCTATCTATTGATAGAAAGAAAGATCTTCGTAAAATACCGGACTTTGCCTTTTTTTTAGGAATTCTTCATATCCAAGGCAGCTTACCACAAGCACTCCACCCCATACGACTAGTTGGGGGGGGCGCCTTTTGAATCAAACAAAGTCAGTAGTAAGGTAGCGTAAGCTACTTTCATTCTAAAGGAAACCG